>OZ004692.1:40613171-41926596 GCA_963924545.1 Pogonocherus hispidulus | reverse complement strand
AATTCTTTAGTAACTCCTTAAATAAAGGAGATAGAGCAAAATGTTGAAAAGGGGAGTTATTCTATCTATTTTTTTCTATTATCCAAAATTATTTTTAGATATACAGGGTGCACCGTTGAGCGGTTACAGCATCCAACATTTGTTTTTTATATGGAACACCCTATATTTTATAAGAGATTTTGATTAAGCTTAAAATTCCCTATACATTAGTGCCTCACTTGCTGGTCTTGTATGCGGGGTTGCCAAGTTATTTCGGTTTTTCTAAAAATTTGGGGAAAGACATAACCTTGTAAAAAAATCATAGTAGCCTTGTTTCTGATAATTAAAGGTTGAGAATCGGTATTTAGATAATCAAACCCTTATACTATAAGCCGATATCATCGTAAAATTATTTGCTTGTACAGGGTGTTTTTTCTAAGCAACTGAAGTGGTCTGAATATATTGTGTAAAAACTCGTTTTTATTTTATGGAACCCCCTGTATAGAATAACACCAGACAAACGAGTATTAAATAAGCTCCCAAATGATATATGGTTTGCTATATTTAACTCTAATAGTTTTCAAGATATTCAAATTTATACAAATATGGCAGTGACTTCTTTGTCATTTAATTATTTATTTACTTATTTAATTAAGTATTTCAAGAAAAAAACACATTTTCTAACATTTTTCTTGTTTTGTTCAAAACTGTACTTAGTTTTTTTAACTTTTCTTACTGCCATAACTACCTTTTATGTCTCTTAAACAGCCACCGGTATTTCCGTAATTTCAAAAACAAATCTGTTAAAAAGATTTATAGGGACTTGATAACATTGAAAAATATTTTTTTAAATAAATTAAAGAAAGCAAATACTAACAAAAAATAATGAGGGATGAAACAACATTCCGCAGATTATGGTTTCAGCAAGATGAAGCACCTCCTGACTATGCTGCTGCAGTGAGACATTATCTGATCAGGTATATCCACGCAAATGATTGGACGCGGTGGTCCAGTCACGTGGCCAGCAAGATCGCCAGATCTTAATAAATTGGATTTTTTCTTTAGGATTTTATAAAAGAGATGGTCTATCAGACTCCGCCAACAACACCTCAAGATGTGAGAGAAAGAATAAGAAACTCGTTTGCACATGTAAACAGGCATGATACAATAAAACAAACAGGTAAATGCTCACAAACGTTGGAGACTCCTTTGTAACACGTGCTAGACGATGGATTGCTCAAGGTGGCGGACATTTCCAGCAGTAATTATAATGTTGTATTAGAAATTGATGTATTTAGTTTGTGGACGTTTAAAATTATGTTGTTTCATCCCTTATTATTTTTTGTTAGTATTTGGTTTCTTTAATTTATTTAAAAAATATATGTTTCAATGTTTGTCAGGCCCCTATAAATTTTTTTAGCAGATGTGTTTTTGAAATTACAGAAATACCGTTGGCTGTTTAAGAGATATAAACGATAGTTCATGGCAGTAAGAAAAGTTTAAAAAAACTAAGTACAGTCTTGAACAAAACAAGAAAAATGTTAGAAAATGTGTTTTTTTTAAATACTTAATTAAATAAGTAAATAAATAATTAAATGATAAAGAAGTCACTGCCATATTTGTATAAATTTGAATATTTTGAAAATTATTAGAGTTAGATATAGCAAACCATATATCATTTGAGAGCTTATTTAATACTCGTTTGTCTGGTGTTATTATATACAGGGGGTTCCATAAAAGAAAAACGAGTTTTTACACAATATATTTAGACCACTTCAGTTGCTTAGAAAAAACACCCTGTACAAGCAAATAATTTTACGATGATATCGGCTTATAGTATAAGGGTTTTATTATCTAAGTATCGAATCTCAACCTTTAATTATCAGAAACAAGGCTACTATGATTTTTTTACAAGGTTATGTTTTTCCACAAATTTTTAGAAAAACCGAAATAACTTGGCAACCCCGTATACAAGATCAGCAAACGGGGCACCAATGTATAGGGAATTTTAAGCTTAATAAAAATCTCTTAGAAAATACAGGGTGTTCCATATAAAAAACAAATGTTGGATGCTGTAACCGCTCAAGGGTGCACCCTGTATATCTAAAAATAATTTTGGATTATAGAAAAAACGAGATAGAACAAGTCTCCTTTTCATCATTTTGCTCTATCTCCTTTATTTAAGGAGCTACTAAAGAATTCGTTCTTATTGACTCACGCTGTATAGTAGCCATATATTTAAAGAATTACAGTATTATCATATAATAGTATGGGGTATACTAAAGTCTTATATAATTTTAAGAAATTAAGCTTATAATAAGCTTATGTATATTAAACGAGCATCATAAGGCGTACTTTTATCACACGCGTCCAAGTTTAGAAAACGAGCCCCAAAGGGGTGAGGGACAAGTGCAATAAACGCCTTATGAAAAGAGTTGTTTATACTATTTTTTCCTATTTTGCACGTTTTACACCTATGGAAGCAAATAAAAATCATCAAGAAATTTTATTCCCGTATAGGGATTTTTATACATATTCTGGAGCAGTTGGCGTCATTGATGTTTATCAACTTTTCTTTGCTTGAAAATTTAGTTAGGTTATGATGTATATACCATTTGTTTTAATAAATGTTTGTTTAAAATTTGTTGTATTAAAATATTAAATAACATTTTATTCATGGATCAGATTAGAAACAGAAACGTTTGTAAATAGAAAACGGCTAACTCGGTTGTCATTTTTCAAAAACGAGAGAGTAGAGAATTGAATTACCTTTTAAATGACGTGCAACACGGCACACTTTGCCATTTAAAAAAATTGAGTTGACACATCTTTGAATTTGAAGAATCAAATTTATCATCAGAATCAAATTTATCATCAGAATCAACTTCATTTTACGTGATTCACCCTGTATTTTGTTAAAAGTCTCTAACTCCATTCGTTCAAAAGTTAATAGGGGGGGGGGGGTTACTTTATGGACAGACTGTATATCAAAGTGTATATATATTAAACTACTATTTATATTTTCTTAACTTCAATGATTGAAACTTGTTTGACTTATTTTTTTTACTTGTGACCTAACAAATTTTTCAATATTTAATGATCTTTATTATTATAACTTTAAGTCCCTAGAATACATTTATCAGTTTATATCGGGCGCACTCGCGGCCCGCAAAATAATAATATGCCGCTCCCTCTCCCACACAAGTCTCTGACTTCCGGGCTCATCATTAAGATGAGAATGAGGGATAAAGATATTATTATTATTATTATTATATAAAACAACAACAGAATAATATTGTTCAGTCATAATATTATAATAATAACTCATTCACGTGTAGCCTTATTTTATTCCTCACTCTTTACAAATAGTTCAAATTGATACTGAGTATATTTTATTCAAAGTTATATTTCTTTTCATATATGAATATTTAATAACAGTGCTGCAGCATCCACATTCATATTTTAAAAAAGAATGAAGATATTTGCGTAAGCACTCTAAGCTTTTATATCTCATAAAAGTTAACCTGGTGTAAGAACGTCCTTTAAAAATATATAGGATTCGAGTTGAGTTCTATAAACTTTATATTGAAGGGTATACGAATTAATGGGGTGTATTTTAGTCTCGACTGATTATCTGTATTTTGACCCTTTTCAAATGTCTGTACCCATAACTAAAACTATTTGAAATATTGACATACAGTCTTCACTAGTATTCTTATTAGTTTTAGACTAGCTTTAAAATTTGTACTACCCTACTGGAAGATAATATGATTTACAAGTAATAATAAAAAAACAAAAAAATTATATTATAAAATGTTCAATATAAGCTCCTACATCCCTTCCAATATTCTTGAGGTGTTTCTAATTCTTTAGAAACTCTGTTCAGTACAGAAGACCCCATAAATAAAGTCAACCGGATTGCAGTCAGGACTTCTAGCTGGCTATGCTACTCGTTCTCTCCATCCGATCCAGCGTGCCAAGTAATTATTGTTAAGAAATTCTCTCGTTATCAAGCTAAAATGAGACGCAGCTTTATAATAATATCTCTCTATTATATCTCTATCCCTCATTCTCATCTTAGTAATGAGCCCGGAAGTCAGAGACTTGTGTGGGAGAGAAAGCGGCATATTATTATTTTGCGGGCGGCGAGTGCGCCCAGGAATGGCTTACGATGTTATAACTTTAACTACCATTTAGTACGAGAATAAGGGAAACCTGGAAAACCTTATTAATTAAAGTGGACAGTAAGTTGTTGGCCATTTATACAGTGATATTGTAGTACTAGTTGCATATTAAGAACGCTACCAGCATTATACACACAGATTTAATATTGGAGCAATTAGAAAAAGTTGACCACGGTGAGATTCGAACCGCCGTCAACCGCGAAGAACGATTAAAAACCAGACGTCTTAACCGCTCGGCCACCGAGCTCCTTTATCAAGCATGAACCTTGATTGTTTACTAATGGCTAATGGGACATCTTCTAAGTACTGGTAATTCTAGTTCCAAAAAATGTTATGATGATCCATTAAGAATCGGTGGTATAAAAAAGGACCTATTAAGTTATCACCAATGATATCAGTCCAAGCATTGCAAAAAATTTATTGCTGCCGGCTTGTGTAATTGCATGTGAGTTTTCGTCTGCCCAATGATGGTTCTTGTCAAAGTTCGTTAATGCATTTTTTGTAAATAATGCTTCATCAGTAAAAAGCACTATTAATTAAAATTAGGGAAAAATATTTTGTTCAAAACACCATTGACAGAACAATCGTCATAATTCAAAGTCAGCTTCTAAATGTGCCTAAACCCTTTGGATATATAGATATAATAAATTTTCTGGAAGCACTCTATGCAGTTTTATCACACATGATTATCAGCAGCAATTAGTCATGTACTACTTGCACTTGCAGCGCCGTATCAAACAATTCCTAAAATATGGTCTTCTAGCTAAGTAGTTCTAACTATTCTAGCAGCCCCTAAGTCTGCTAAGGCAAAAACAGATCCTGTTTCTAGTAAATAAAATAAATGCAAATAATAACATTTCGACAGTTAACCAACCACATGCCAATTGTTTTATGACATACCAAGCAACTTTACATATACCCGAGCATATACCTAACCATTTTAATACATTGGTTAATTTCCTTTATTTAATTTTTTGCCACTAACGAGGTGCGGCAGAATATCTAAGAAAAAAGGAACTAGGCTAGAAATAAGTTTCATCAGATAGCATCTTTAATTTTATGTTAATGATACATCTTTAACACTATATATTTTAAAAACTTACAACAGGAAAATAAATCATTCAGCTCCATTGCCCCGAAATCACAGGTTATCTGCATTATTTTTCCCTTGCCAAACTTTATAATGAAACCAAATTGTGCACTCCTTCCTAATCACCCCATAAATTTTAGATAATTAAAATTTTGTTAGCGAAATGAAGTTGATTAAGAAGTAACTGGGTCATTATGTATATTAATACAACATTACCCCTTGTTTAGTTCGTACCATGCAGTATCACACCGAATATTTTCTGCGATGCCAAGGCGTACAGTATAACGTTTGGGTTTGGGGTGCGTGAGGTTATCCCTACAGTTTGCTTCGCGTTGCGTGCAATGTAGATGTAATTCATGAGCCAGTTCTCAGCCCTTGCACAGAGAATTTAGTACTTAGTTCTCTATAACGGGGTGAACTGGAACTTCTATAAGGATACTTTGGCTTTGTATTAAATCTGGCAAACCTCTGTAGCGAAAGGTCGATATTCATTCTTGGTAAATATAATAGCTAATAATGAGAATACAGAGTTTGAACACGGTTTGTAGAACCATCCATTACATTATTTACTCAATGTTAGTCACTTTGCAATGACAATTTTTTTGTACACATTTTGGACTTAATGACCATTGACGCGCATTGGCATTGACCACGGATATCCTAGAGAGTACGTGGAATATCAGGCTAATGACTTTAGTAGTACAGACACTCGCTCAAGTGATATCGCCTCATTTTAGTTGGTGACAACGCTATTATAATTAGTAGTACTTTTATGTTATATCAAATTTTTATTACAGAAATATCAATTTATATTGCGTTACATTGATAGATTTAATAGCCGAAATACCTCCATTAGATCTAGCTAGTGCACCAATTGCTTCAATATTATTGCGACGACCCAAAAAAAGGTGATATAGATAATGCAATGCGCATGACAGCTGAATTTTATGGCTAATATCTGAGTACAGATGAAATCTTTTATCCATGTTTGATGAATGGTAATCCTCATGCTACGCAGGAAATTAATTTGATGCATCTCTTCTCGACAAGTATCTACGAATATGCCAGCACAGTTACTGACAATCTGTTTAAACCATTTCAATCAACCAATTTGTAAATAGCATATTTTCAGGAAAAATCTACACCGATTACTTCGAAAATATCCATAAAAATGGATATACAACGCATTTAGTTCCTGGTGTAAGGAAATATAGTTAATTCGCAATTGGTACAAAAGTATAAATGATCTGTTTAGGCCAATTATCTAGAGGACCATAAATCTAGTCATGCACCGCTTCTTTTTATACCCCATATTATGTAAGTTTATGTAGTTGTAAATTACCAAAAATAAAAGACAATATTTTATCGGGTAATTATTCCATGGTGGGGTTTTTTTTTTTGAAACCTCAGTTATTATAAACTGATTACTTAGTTATTGCAAAACCAAATTATTTTAAAATCGTTCACATTTTTTCCTCCAGATCAAAGTCTTCCTTAAGACAGGTTGTGTTACGATTCTTCGTAAACAAACTCCCTTAACAGTTCACAATATCTTAATTTAATTTTGTTATATATTGCGTCCTAACAGTATTTGAAGTTTCAGGCAACTTGAATGTAGATAGAGATTGTTCAAATAGGCCTAAAACGATTATTTGGAATTACCTTCCACACCACCTTCCTAATTTAAATAAGGGTGTATCCCCAATAAATAATGAAGGACATTCTCAACTTCTACGTGTCTTGTGTGTGAACCTTCGACTGTTCATACAGGGTGTGGAAAATTGGTCAGGAAATTATTTGGATTATTTTACTTATATGAATACAAAGTGGCGAATTTTAAAATAAATGAAGTAAAATGTGTGTTCCAATAGTGCGTCAAAGTCCACTATTGGCCTGGACCTGTTACATGGTTTTTGAAAAAACGCTTTCATGGAAGTGATGCAGTGCGAAAAGGCGCACATTTTAAAAATATTTTGAAACATACAGGGTGTCCCACTACAAAAGGACAAAAGGAATTTTGTTAAACGTAACACGATGTATATTTTACTATATTTGAATTCTGTTTAAAATTATAGAAAATATATGAAAAGAAAATATATTTTGCAACCATATAGGGAATTGATTACCAAATTAAATACCAGTTGATTTGTATAGGATGTTTTTGATACAAGCTCCACTTTAATATATAGCAATGAGCATTTTTTAATTTTTTTTATTTTTAACATTGACATATTAATTCTCTACAGATTTTGTAAACAATGTTCTGTATTTAAAATCGATATTTTCCGAGATTATACTGCCAAATTATTATATTTTTTGTTTTCAACTAATCCCTCTCCATGTGTCCAGCTCTAATGTGTCAAGCTCGCAGCTTACAAGATCCATATCTGAGAAACTACTAACAGTATTTTTCTAAAATTTTGTACCTGTAGTAAATACAGAGTTTCATCAGTTCAAACAACTTTTTAATCTTCAACAATCTTCTTGGTTTTTATTAAATTCACAGAAATTGGTTTTCCTTATGGAGAAATATACAGGGTATTCCATTTAAATTAAGCAAGTTGTTATTTTCATCCAGTACAACCGAACGTCACAAAACTACGAAAATTTACTTGCCAAGAACTTGTATTTACTTTATTTGTATTTACTATACGTATAGAATTTTATAAAAATCGTGTCAGTAGTTTCTGAGATATGCATAGTTTAAGCTTCTGATTGGACACACTGTATATATTAAGAAATCGTTTAATACTAGCCAAACGAAAAGAAACAAATACATAATTAAATAAGCATGCATAAAAGGCTACTACTATTTTGAAGAGTTTTGAATATTTTAATCAAATAAATAATATACTGTCCATAATTGAAAGTGACCTAAAATTTGCATATATATTGCAAATTGCAATATCATTACATTTGCAATAAACATTTTTTAAAATGACTACGCTTATATTTAAAAAAAATTCTCTATTCTGGGTTTCATGTATTTTTTTTAGTTGCAGGAATTTTCTTTTATACTTGCTTTTTATTATAACCCTACAAAAATAGTCTAGTTCTGTTAAATTGGAGTTTCGAGCAATTCATCCATTATGTCCTCTCCTTCCTATATAAAAATATTTAAAATGTTGTCATGCTCATTAAATTACTTGGAAGTAAAAAATGGAATAATTTGGCAGTTTTTAGTGAAAAAGTATAAATATCTCGGAAAATATCCATTTTAGGTATAGAACATTGTTTACAAAAAATATAACACTGTCGAGTACAATAATAGTGTTTTGGTGTTATGTGGAAAACTACGTCAGTGTCATCTGATCACCAAAGGTTACAACCTCTTTCAAGATTACAAAAAATATAGAGAATAAAGTTGTCAATTCAAAAATGAAATAATAACTGGGGTCTTCTATCCCAAAAGTCTACAATGGGGCCTATATTGGACTTTGATGCACTATTGGGCCACCCTTTGTAGTGGGCTATATTTTTCAGATCCACCTCAAGTGAACTGTTGCATATTTGCTTCAGTTTTGCTACCTCTGTTTTCTTTTATTTTTAGCTAATGGTTCTTAAGAGCTTTGGAAAGCTTCTTTAGCCCTTTTTTTGGTATTTGCCATGGTTAGAAATTATAGAGTATGTACTTTGTACGTATAATTCCACTTTATTTTAAGCAGAAGAATGACCAGGGATAACATCAAGCAATATTTTTATGAATATAGTTTCCAAAATGCTTTCTATAAATCTATTTTGCTTTCATTTCCAAATCCATTCTATAATAACAGAAAACCGAATCTTAATAGTTAAGCCATTAATAAAAATGTCAAAAATTGGAATAAATATATTTATTCTTAAGATACTGATGGGTGTGTATGCAAGGAAGAAACTCCAGTCCTCTGTGAACTTTCTAGGGGCCTGTACGCGCCAATGAATTCACAGAACCTATACAAACTTTGATATACTATGATAAGGTATGATATACTATGATGATGATGTGTACATAGAAGAGCTGCCATCTCTGGAATAGGATGTAAAGTCGAAAGTGCCTTGTCTTTGCAATGATAAACAATTCAAATATTTCTATCCCATGACAAAGAAGGGAAGGGATATAACAAAAGGGGTTCGGCAAAATTCCCAGGTTGGATCTTGATCGTCTCCTGTCACCTGTAATTGGCCTTAGGCACGGATTCAAAACAAAATTAAATAACTGAAACACAAAACAAATAGTGCAAGGAAGACCTAACTGTACCTATTTAACTGATATAGTTATAAAAGTACAAAGGTAATAAGTGCAATATAAAATAGATTTTGGCCACATTTATTAATTTTAGTACAAAGTCTGAGCAGCTCAGGGCTTGAGAACTGTAAAATTTTATGCCACGCTCCGAAAATTATATTCGTCAATAGTAAAGTCTGCGCTGAAACATTAGTGGATAACTGCCTTTCGCACTTACAAGAGTAAGATATATGTGAATAAAAAGCCAGACGAAAGCATTTATACGGATCTTAGCGATAAAGCATTCATCGAATTACAGACATCACACCGAGGCAGAACTCAGACGCCTCTCTTAAAAATACTTGAGCGAGAAATTTAAAAGTTTAAAATAGATTAAAGCTTATAAGAAGTTTAACTGTAGTTTCAAAATAATTGGTGTAGTTTTATATCGATACAAAAATAAGTGATGCTTTATAGACGATTTATGTTGTTTGTGTGGTTATGATGGAAATAGTAAAGGAAGCATTAACCTATTTAAATAATATAATAAGGCATTGAGAGTATCAGATGGTACTCTCATTTGTAGTTTCCTTATTCTCTATATTCATTTCTTTAAGAATCAAGCGTATGCATTTATAATTAGCAAATATAAAACTAGCATGATTTTTTCATTATACCGATAGTTATTTTACTTTAAACCGGTTTCTCAGTTGTAAATTAACAAATGGACACAGAAAGTTTAAGTTAAAGGTTTCCATGTTACGGTCAAATTTATTGGTTAGCAATATATTCATAAAGCAATGTCAGTGCCATCTTTCATTATTTATCAAGTGATAGTTGATAGTGATAATAATTAATTTTCATTCATTATGGGACCAAGAAGAAGAAAATGAAAACACTCAGAAAAAGAGAAAGGTTTATGGTTGTCCATATAAAAATATAAAGCACCATGTTGTTTAGTCCTTAAATTTCATCCATTTTAAACAACAATGTTTATAATAGGCTTTAGTAGACTTTCACTGCCGGTGTCAGATGAAATCTGTAGAACTTCTGGACTATTCTGCCATGGTCGATGCTTAATTGCAAACGTTTCGCCTTTCTTAACAGAGGGCATCTTCAGTACTTTTCATGTCGTCGATCACCATATTATTCAGCTGCCGATCACCATACGAGATCTTCCAAGAGTTCCTTGGTAACTTTTAATCAATTTTTTACACTACAGCAGAACCTCAATTTTGTAAAATCAACTTCGAACTGCTTGTTTCATTCTTCTTAAGTATTACTGATACATTCCTGCATAATTTTTCTCTCGTGTGCATGGAATCTATCATGTATGATTATCAATTTCTCAAATTAATGTCTCTTTGGAATATTGTAGGATACTTTCTCTTAATTTATTGTAGTGTGCATTTATGGCAACAGTTTGAGTTGCAGTTACGCTAGTTGTTTCCGGACTAACTATTTCCTTTATTTACCATTATACAGCGCTGCACGTTCTACATTTCATTTACAATTACTTTCCGTGCATTCAACATGTTTGGATTGCTAAACCCGATGGTATTCCACACATTAGCCTACCTTTCTTTTACTAAAAACCAATAAAAATGTGATAAACGAATACCAACTGGACAAATTCTAGGCTTTATGTAACCTAGATGTTACCCTTGGGTATTCTTGTAGTTACAATAAAGTGGAATTATAGGTACATATCACATACTCTATAATTTCTAACCATGGCCTCACTAGCAGATAGCATTATCACATAAAAAATATGTCTGTGGGGTTTAAAACGTATGGTTTCAATTTCAACGTGGAATTATAGATACCTATTATAGAAATTTTAGTGTTTACACAATTTTAGTGTTTACTGAAAGTGGCCACAGAAGACATAACTCCAGTAATATTACAGAAACTTTGGTTTTATGTTATGATGATACTTATGGTCACACTAACATTAACTTCGTAGCTTCTGGCGGTAAATTTAAAAGTGGAACATTTATCCAAGTCACAAATTATAGAGGATATGGAGTCGGACTTATTTTTTGAACTTTACAATTTAGGTTACCCTAATCTTTTGCGTAATATTCCCACAAAATTTCTCTTATCGATAACGATTATTTTCTGTTCTATAAAGTATGGTGAATGATTTTTGGCATTCAATATTTTAAATTGTCTATTCTATACGTGGTGGATGCTGCGAATACTCGAAGGGGAACACTGTATTCTTTCAACTTTGTAAATGGAAAATTTTCGACTTTAGCATCGTCCTTCCTCTTACCTCTTACTTAGTCTCTCTTATCTTTCATAATATGCACAATCAGCTGTTCCTTCCTTAGAAAGGAGTCAAAATACTATCTGCATATTTTTCCTATTATTCTACAATATAAGTCTAGCTTTATTCGCCTTTTGTGTATGAATACAAGCAAATTTTCCTTCCATCTAATGGTGTTGTGTTCCTCCTCGCGCTTCCCTATTATTTTCAAAAACCACATTTTACCATATCATGTTCTATACCATTTTTATGAATTTCCAATTTTTCTCATTTCTTATAAATGGAATTTATATTCAATAAATATTGTATGAAGGGAAAGATATCAGACCCAGCTCTTCTTATTTTATCGCAAAATTTCAAATATTAACATCACAATAAAAAACACAAGAGTGCAAAAATTGTACAACATTGCTTTCTTATAAGCATAGAATAAATGCTTATCTATAATGTAATCTAAATAAAATAATATTTACGCTCTAAAGTCAACATCAACAAAATTACACTTATTTTGCTATAATCTATACGGAGGAGGAAACTAATTTCGCGTTGTAGTATTGTATTATATAATTATTTCTCTTCAATATATGTAATCAAACAGGTGTTACTTAGAGATAGTTACCCATTTCTCTATGTAGTTAGTCGGAGGAAAGTCCACTTCTAAATCATTACTACAGATAAAATTACCTATATGTTTCTCTTTATTAACATATGCATTATATTAACAACCATTATTATTCAGGATAGTTAACTATGTCTTTAGTGATACTTTATTAAATTATCATGCGACTGACTTCCTAATTTCAACAAGGAAATAAAATTGTGATACATTCAAAGATTTATTACACATATTTATTTCTTAAAATTACTCTATTTGAAAATTTGATAAATTTTATCAAATTATATATAAATTATTATCCATCAATGTCGTATATTTTAAGATCGTAACATCTCCTTAGATTTTTATATCTATACTGAAATTTTCAATTAAATCACTTCTTGTGAGACAGTTTTCATTCCTCTCCTTCCTACAAAATTTCCTTTAACATTTTATAGAAATCATTATAATTATTGTGAAGGATTAACACGACAATGAACTACCTACCATATACAGTGTTGGCCACTCGTGCGGTAAAATCCAAAAACTTTGGCAATAAACGCTTTTATGGAATTGATGTAGCGTGAAGAGGTGAACATTTTAAAGATATTTTATTATTATTATATTATTTATAATTATTTCTTAATTACTCATAATTTTCACACAGTGATTTAATTTATATTACTGTTTCATACAAAATTGAATTGATCGGCAATATCGCATCGAAAATGAAAAAGTCGGGTAGGTATTGACTAATAGAGAATTTCAAGCGAAATTCAAACATTCAAAAATATATAGGGTGATCCAGTGAAAACAATTCGTTGAAGTCTGTCCTGCTGTAGTCTACCACGCTGTATATTTCAAAATACTTTTAAGATGGCTCCAATATTGGTCCACACTAATGAGTAATCATGTATACTTGTATAAAAAAAAAGTTTATTATTTTCACTGCTTTGTATAATATGATATTACTGTTAATAATGGCAGACGATCTTCTATCGCCAGTTTATTTGTTATATAATATATGTAATCATTGTAAAAATATTATCAAAATAAAAAAAGATTATATCGAAATGAAATATCTATCCCGCACTATATGAAAATCCTATTTTCGTGAGCCTTTTGAGACGCGAAAGTAGGCATTTGCACAACTAGCCGCGAAAATTTTTTAACTTTTCTATTAATAGGTGGCGCCTCCATTATCTATCATCGTAGCGTCATTTAATTTCATATTAGAAATGGGAGAAAATCGCTGTCGCGATTTTCGTTCCCATTACTGGCCCTACCGGGGGTCCAGGCCTGCGCGTTGGGGGTCACCCTTTGGGTGACAAAAGCGTCTAGAGTAATATTTTTAAGAAAATTCATACTAAAGAAATTTTGTATCTGGAATGATGATGTAAATATACTAAACGATTTTTCTTAATATTTTGATGAATTGTTAGGGTACTCTATTCCTGATGGTAAAACATCATAATTTTTTAAGTGCTGAAAGTAGAATCCATTTTTCAGTAGACATTTTTACCCATTTTATTAATGGGACCAAAAATATATTGCTGTCATAATTGTTGCAGCAAATTAATATTGTAGATATTTACTTTTGTAAAGTTAAAATGATGAATTTAGAACTTTACCTGCAGAAAGAATAAAAATTACGGAAAATGAAACAGAATAACTATACACTATCCAATACCAAATAATTGGAATTAAAAATAAAAAAAAAATTGCCTCCAGCGTGATTCGACCTCGCGAAATTCCAACTCTCTTGATTTTTGTAATCCTACGACTTTACCATTGCGCTACCGCGTGACTCGTCTGTTTCTGACGCAAAGACACTTAAGTAGGTAAAGAGTACGTGTCAACCTGAAAAATTAATATTTAACGATATACCTACTAATTGGAAAAGCATTTCGCTTCATTATTTAGGTAATCAGAAGTGTTTGGCAGTCGGCACTATCGATTCCGTTAGCAATATTTCTCATAGGAAAATAACCTATCTGAAGTTTAATTAATTTGGCAGTTTGCGTGAGAGGTGCTTGTCTCGTTAGTGCAATCTCACATCGCAGATAAAATGAGAAAGAAGTTGAGACGGACGCAACTCGAGATTTTGGAAAATGAAATATACGTAGGAGTCGAGGTACGGTCTCGAAAAAAAAATCTCAAAGGATTAGAGAAAGGAGGGAACTTTCGCGCGAAGCGGTTTTCCAAGCTGTAAAAATTAGAAAAAGGGTGTAGGGGGTCTCGCGAAAAGTCGGAATTTCGGCAGGCGTGACAGAACCATTAAGCGCGATGACAAACGCCGGTGCTAGCCTACCTCAGAATCAGGAATCCATTATTTTTGTGGCACATGAGTTAGTTTTTATCGCAAATGTTTTTTATTCACTTTTCCCGTAATGAATTCCTGATCCTGTGTAATACATTTATCTTTTTTTTAGAACCATTAGCTACTGCCTATAAAATGTGTAAAAATTCAATAATGAAAATTAAATATATGTCCAAACAAAGAAACGTTAACCATTGTTTCCACATCTATCCTATCGTAACAAGATAGATCATCAATCATCGTGTATTACTCGGAGGTAATAAAAAATAAATATTCTATCAAATCTCTCTTCAGATCAAAAAATTTCTCTCCTTATTGCTTCATTAATAAAAAAAAGAGTTTCACATATCTCATTGAAAATACTTTATGAAAAGATATCACTCGATTATCTACATTTATAAATTTTGACAAAAACGGTTTAGTTGCTCAACACAAGGTTTTTTTTAAATAAATGCCTATTATTAGATTTATTCTGAATGATAGCTCAGAACTGCATCAGACTATAATTACGGTAAATTGCTGTTGGGGTAGAACATCGTCTATCGTTTATAATTATGTTACATTCTGCTGATAGGATAGGCAAAAAACAGTTTTCTAAGCGTTTTAAAAATTAAAGTCGGGAGATTAATGCTTTAGCGGATGCCATGTAGGTAAACAATGTGATTTATAATGGAATGTTTGAAATTTTTAATAACTGCATCATCAATCACGTTCCAAGCAAGGAAAAAGGCAGTACATATAATTGTAAAACGTTTAACAGATAAAGCCGTGGTAAATACGAGTATAATGGAAATGAAACCCACCAGCACACGCCTTACGACTAATACAATAACGCCTTCTCAGTCACATACACATGCATTATAACAGCTTTTCCCTACGAGGCTAATGGTGAAATAAAATCTACACATTCCAATTCAAATACTGGCAATAACATCAATAAATTTCGATTATTATTGCTCGGGGTAGGGGCAGACAATACCATTAACGTTTTTAATGAACATATTCCACTTTGTTAGTTGGCCAGTTGTTAGATGATGAATCGATTTTGTCTGTCTTTCACATAAAACATCATAAAGTTAACAGTTTGTATGAAAGCATATTATATGACCCGTAAAGATAAGAATCACTACAAAACAACCATAATTTATGCATCATAAATAAAAATATAGCGTAATTCTCAACGAAGTTGTTGGAATTTCTTGTCGCTATCGTTGCGAACGTAAGGATATTTCACTCTTGACGATTCAATTAAACATCTGGTTATGGGCGAAATATATGTTTAGACTTGTCGAATTAAATGAAACTCTTTCTCTTTACAATATTGTCTAAATTTTCTTTACAATATTTTGGCCTTGTTAGGTTTATGTTTTTGTCATTGTTTTATAGAAAATATTTTTCTAATATCTCACGTAATTAAAACAAGAAGAAGAACGATTATATAAAAAATTATAAAATCAGAGAAAAATGTACTCATACTAATATCATCAAATAAACAAACAGAGAGCAAGAAGTGTAAGAGGATCACGCTAGATGAAGAAAAAGGCTGTCAGATCATCAATCTAAACATTATTATTATTAAAATATTATTATTATTATTAAAATATTATTAATATTTTAGTATTGTCAATATAACTACGAGGGAACAGATTGATGTATTATTAATATTTAAGATATTATCTATGAGGTGGTTTAATGAAAACCAAAATACTTTTAACTCTTCTACTGACCTGGTGGAGACTCTGATTTGTCTCAATTTAGTAATATCCAAACCCTTGCAAGTAGTTGGTTATCAAACACATAACGTAATGAGCAAATGACGTAGTGCATGGCCTTAAATGAGCGACAATAAATAGAGGATACATTTTTCCGCCATACTCATTGTAATTTTCTTTTAACATTTTTCCTGATCTATGAAAGTCGTTGAATATTGGTAGCTGGGTAATATTATGAAGAGTAGTGCTTAGTAGGATACAAGAAACTTAAGGTAAAACTTAACCTAAGTAAGTTAACACCGCGAAGAGTAAAAAGAAAAACAGAAGAAGAAAACTGTGTTCATATCGTATGTTCAGTTAAAGTGATGATTCCTACCATAATAGGAAAGTGAAAAATATATAAGTATTTTATTTTATGCTATTTAGTCTTAAAACTTATAAGGCTGCTATAGACTATATTATAATATATGTCCCATGGAAGTGACAACCCATATACAGGATGATTTAGCTAACCCGTTCATTAAAAATTTAAGGACTTCCCATTGGAATATTTTTTTGAAAATCTGGATACGGGGGTTTTTGAGAAAGTTCTATTCATCTGAAGTATTTCCATGAAGTATTTACTTCAGATGAATGGAACTTATTCGAAATTCCAATGGGAAGTCCTTAAACATTTAATGAACGGGTTAGCTGAATCACCCTGTATATTGCGTTACCGTCATGTTGAATTTAAAATTTTTGACCAATATTTCGCAACCCTTAAAACTCCGAATTCTGATTTTCACTGGATTCAAGCTATTGCTACCAAAAATCCAACAATTTAAATGAGCTACGAACACGAGTTTTATACAAGTATTATCGAATTATGACATTTCATTGTATTGGTGAAAACTTCCAACGTTTGTAATAGTACATGGACGTTCATGGTGGACACTTTAAGCATTGGATTTAGATTTTATGTTGAAGAAATTCGTTTTTTAACATTGGAAAAACTTAGGTTCGTATATGGGCACCAAGTTAGGAGTTTTTGTTGAAGGTCAAAAGAAGGTCGCAATCAAGTGACGCAATACATACAATGGAGCAGATGAAGCCTATACCATCTTGTAGATCATGGTTTGGGGCATATGTGGTGTGATCTACAACTTTTTTTAGTAGGACAATTTTTTTAAATGGTCTTAGAGCTAGAGTTATCTGCACAATTCAAAAACACGTGTTCTGAGTAACATAGCCAATAAAACCGCTCTAACATTTTAACCACTTATGCACAAAATCTAAGCGCTTCGAGTGGTATAAATCTTTTTTTGGTAGTACACATATTACCAAAAAAACTAGTTAAATGTAATTTTTTTAAAGAAATTTGAGTTGATATCTGTAACCGTTTTCAATTATCAAAATTCATGAAAAAACAAATTCAAATGAGGTGCCACTAGCACTCTATAGCCATTTTAAGTTTTACAGATACTTCGTGCGAGTTAAGAGGGGAGAAGGGGTTCGCTACCACTTGTGCTCCCTTTGGATTGACCTGTTTCGGCAAATTTTAAAATGTCTCTTTGTTTTCAAAATATTAACTGTGTTCCATTTTAAATGAGTCAAAGGTACCTTTATTCAAGACAAGCTGTAGTTTCCTTTGGTATAGATAAGGTATAGGAAATTTTACATTAATATAGAAATTGCGGTTTCACCTTATTTTCACTTATCTTCTTGATTTAAAACAAGTAACTCTTTGTTTAATCTGTTGTCCTTTGATCAAAAATAAACCATTTTTGACATTTTTGAAACGTAACATCTTAAACAAAATACTAGGTAACAATCCAGTCTATCTATACATATAATGAAAAAGGTGTATATTTTCCACGAGTAATTATATAAAACTGACAATTAAAATAATATAATTAAATAATCGGTTCATTTATTTCCCTCGAGCGATGTAAGAATTTATCATCCCAATTAAAATTTCCTTGAGTTATTTATTGACAAAAATTAGGGGACGGACTTAGCTGACGTAACCTGCGACACTGAAAGTAATTCTATTATAGTAAAGGCATGGGAAGTGAAGCAAATAGAAGGTGAAATTATTGATAATCAATACAGAATTTAATAATGATGGAAAACATCTTACTATCTAAATTAAAAAGTCTTGGTAGGTTGCTACATGCGTTTTGTTAAGTGAGTCATACTGGGTGGCCTAATAGTGCGTGGGTGGTACATAGTTTCGTTGCCATTAGCAAAAAACCATTATCATTTGCTATAGTTAAAGCACTCACTAAAACCCATTTTTTTAAATTATTTTTATATATACAGGTTCATACATAGAGTCTCACAATAAGTAGGATCCAGCTCCCCTGTCTACATTAAATATTACACCAAACATCATTTTCAGGAGATCAAAACTTTATTTTTTAAATGGAACACCCAGTATATTTTTACATTTGCGAATTGCCCAGTTATTTCTATTTAGTTTGCCTTAAGCAATCCTATACCTAACTTCTCTGGTTTTCGAGTTATTTATTCGAATATTCTCGAGTGTTATTCTTCCTGCTCGTGACTGTTTACACACTTATATACATTGATTATAAATCATTGCACATGCAAATGGATTCATTGAAATTACTTTTGCAACAATTAGTAAGTAAAGGGGTTAAAAAATATCAAATTGCATCCATCGATGGAATTTTATTTCATTGAACATAAAATTTCTGCACTTCTTTTGAAGATTATAATAATGAGATAATGAGTAAAATAATGTGCCACGTGAGGGACGCTTGTCCGGACGTATCTCCTTACAAACACAACTTGTTAAAAGATAATTTCTGTGACACTCTCCTAATATTATAATCGTATCTGTTAATTCATTTTGTGGATCATGACAAAGGTTCGATTGACTGATACATTATAAACAAACATTCATTTGTTTTCGCATCCATCTCGATATAAGTGAGTTCTGGGCCAATAGTAGGTTCTACAAACTATAAAAATATACTAAATATATTGAATCCCTTCAAGGGAACTCTGTTTCTACAAAAGTATTTTTAATGAATTCGATTCACATGTGCAAAGATTTATATTCAAACCATATAAGTGTGTAAAGAGTCACGAGCAGGAATAATAACACTCGATAATATTATTTTACTACAGTTGCAAAAACGTCAAACATTTCGAAAACCAGAAAAGTTAGGTATCTGACTTGCTTAAGGGAAACTAAATAGCAATGACTGGGCAATTTAAAAATATGAAATATACTGGGTGTTCCATTTAAAAAAAAACAAGTTTTGACCTCCTGAAAATCAAAAAGTTTGTTAATGTTTGGCGAACACCCTGTATGGAATATCTTACTTTTGATCGTATTCGTAGATAGAGCCTAGATTCTGTAACACTTGTAGAAAATTTCAATTCATAATCTTGACAATCTGCAGCGCTAAAATAATTTTCACAAGTACGTGTAATTCACGAGTTTTCGAGAGAACCGTTAATAAAATTACAACGCCGTATGCCATAGCAAAAAACATATCCCAAAACGAATCGGCGGATAGCCCAGGGTAAGGCGAGAAAATGTATTAAAAATGTAGTGTTAAATTTTAAAATACCCTGTATATATAAAAATAACTTAAAAAAATGGGTCTTAATGGGTGCTCTGACTATCCCAAAGGACAATTTGCTTATTGATAGCATGGTAGCATGATAGCAACGGAACTATGTTCCGTCCACTCACTATTGAGTCAATATACAATATACATATACAATAAATTAGCAAAAACATAAATATAGGTAAACAAGATGCACACATATATAAAACAGTAATAAATAAAACATTAACAAATAAATTAAAAGATCAGATAAAAAAAAATTATTGTTCTGTGTGGTTAACCTTTTCATTTTTTCTTTTATCTTCAACAATTTACAGTATACTAACAAAAGTGGTCGTGTGAAACCATTGTGAAAAACTTAATGGCCAGCTGGTAGAATCCGAATTGCAGTGTGAAGTCAAAGTGTTGCACGGTTGGAAACACTTTTTGCATACGTTGAAAACGATCCATTAAAAGCAACTGACATATTTTCTCCTGGATTAGCATAGACACCTTTAAAATACAACAGACACTATATCAACAAATATTATCGAGCAGACATTATCAATATTCGAAAGGAAAGTCGAAATCACGTCCTCATCGAATTATTTAGTATGGGCGTCAAAACATTACACTTTTAATAGCCTATTGTTCGTACTGATAACTTATTTAAATATTTATAACTTGCTTCTGTCTTATGTTAAATACCATGTTTTGTAATTTACTTTTTTGTGTAGATAAAGTATGATCAGGTATAGAATTCTAGGAATTGTAATTATAAATTCATATTATATTATGTGTTCACGTCCAAGGACATTCTTTATGGGAACCCAAGGAATTTATTTATGATATGCCGCAAATAAAACAATTCCGTTTTTATTTTTCCTGGAGAGTATTTACATTTTTTAGATTTAGTTGCAGCAGAGAATCTTTGAACAGGATGAATAAGAAACTGAGTGTATTTGCAGCCATCCTTTCTAGTATGCTCTTTATGAATATTGAATATATTATCTTAAAATGAGTATTTGTGCCTTGGATATTTATACAGAGTGTCTCAGGTTTTAATCAGAAAATGTAATAGACCATAATAGAACTCGCAAAAATAAAAAGGAATGTTCATATAAACTTGTATGTTTTAAAGTTTCGTTTTCGAGATGCAAGATGTTAAAGTGAATTAAAAAACCTTTTTTTATCAAATATCTGGAAAACTACTTGTCGGTTTATGATAAAACTTGGCCCGTTTTTAGTGATATGTAAGGGGCTTAATTTCATCTAATTAGATTTAATTTAATTATTCCATGTACGGTGCGTCCTAAATTATATTTCTAAAGAAAAATTTGAAAGTTTAATATTATTTTTACCTATAGAAAATAACTACGAATAGTAAGGACGTCATTAAGATCATCCTCCATCTGCAAACGCCTTATATTAAAAATAAGGACTAAAACAAATCAAACCGAAACAGCTTTCTCCTGGCTATTTGTCGCGCCGAGCGCTGAATTACAAAGCAAAATTTGCCGTATTTTGGTCTAAACACAGTTAGAATCAAAAATACAAGGATTCGGATTGCAACAAAAACTACGAGGTAATACTCAGACCACATATTGTAATTGCAGACCGGTTTCGACCTTTTTATGATCTCATCAGCGGAATATAAGTGAGCATACCTACGAATGCGAAGATACGTGTAAAACCATTGTGAAAAACTTCTTTTCTTGTCTTGCATTTTTTGTTGATCTTGCTTGTATTGTAAAAAAAATTGTATTTTCAATGAATAATATCAAACTTATAAAAAAGAGGTGATATGCTCAATATTTTTTAACACATATTATCTCGAAAACATACAAAATCGTATCGAACTTACTATTGTTGTGAGTTATTATTACATTTTCCTGATTAAGTCCTGAAACACCCTGTATATGGCATGCATGTACTTAAGTTATGCTCTACATTACAATATTTTGCACTAGCATCTAATTGTTATCAATAAAAGGTAAATTAAACTGAGAGTTTATCTTCGTTGCCACTGGAATATCTTTGACGCAATTGGAAATTATTCCTAAACGATGCGATACGAATGATTCAATACATAGGGTTGTTTAAATTAAACAAAATTAAATTGTTTATTTATGTATTTTACTCTACTTATTCTAGTTTCATTTACTCTACCCACTAACTTATTTTATGAAACATATTATTGTAGTATATGGGACAACAAACCCTTATATAATTAACCAATTTACATTCTCGGTGACTTGCAGTTTGTATGCAGTAACAGTGATGAAAATATTCATGTGCAACTACTTTATTAAATGCGTTTTTTGAAACAAATCGTACCCCTTCCGGTTTCACAGTTTTTAGGTATTATATGAATTTTGATAAAACCTTGAAAATATATAAAAATCTAAATTAAAATAAAAAAATTACTGTCTCCCAAAAATGTTCTATGACTCGAGTAACATACTTAAAATATAATCCTACATCGAAAGAATATACAGGGTATTAAGTTTAAAAGTTGAAAGTTTCTTGTGAAACCAGAAGTTATAAAATTTATTTTAATATAACTATCTTGAAATAAAGGAGTTTCGCGGGTTAATCTTTTATTTTGTTGCACCCAGTAAGAGGAATATGATAAAAGAAAGAAGTTAATGCATTACTAACGTGTATAATAAATATTAAGTATACTTTTCATTTTTTTCTACTAGATTGTTCTATTCTTTACTTCTAGATTGTTCAGTTAACGATAGTTTTTTGAAATACAAAATTGATTAGCTACAAGAGTCCATTCACTAGTCCGAAATAAGCCCAAAATCAGCGTTTGTCTCGTGTCTAATTATAAAAAAACTATAAAAGATATAGCGACTTTTAGTAAAAAAATATTGAAAGATAAGACTTTAATCTAAATCCCTATAGTAGTCATTTTTTGTAATTCTTTTTATTTTTAAAATTCCAGGCAAACAATCTTGTATTAAAATAGTGTATTTTCAAAAATTATTTTCTCTAAAATACAGGTATTAATTAAAAATTTTCTACTATTATAGGGATCTAGTTTATCTTTTGATCTTTCCGGTGATATATAATTTATAACATTAAAAAGAAATTTTGTTGCAATTATAGGACAAATCCCGTACCCTTGCAATAAAGTCTAACTTTATTTACAAGTGCTTTTTTACTTCGGCTTTACGTGCACCTCCGAAATCTAAATAATTCGGTAGTGGGAATATGTAAGTCATCACCCATCGGCTACCCAACCTCTTAACCCGACCCCGAATTCATGTCTGTTAAGTCTACAGTGAACGGACCCTAGTGATTTCCTCGTAATCATTAAAAGAGTTAGTAATGTGATCTACTAACATAGTTTGGGTCAACAAATTCAGCAAAAGTGATCTACTTATCTACTTATCGTATGTATCTACTTTATATGTACATCATTTATCAGGTAGCGTATAATGGAAACACAACATAAAAAATATTAAAAGCTTATTAGCAGTAGTCTTTGTTAGCTTTTCCAGCAAGTAGATATTACCCCGATTACACGTTTTGTTCAAATAATCCTGTAAAGCGAACACTCCTAATGAATCTGTGGGAGGAATATAAAGCTTGCTGAAATTAAAAATCTGCATGGGCTCCTAGCTGTTTTCATTTGCATATTTTTTATCTTTTGATTACACGTCTGCATTTTTCAATGATGTATTATGGCATTAAATCATTTAACATTCGAATCAAACGAAATGCAGCAAATTAAAAGCATAAAATATTACTTTGGCGGATTAAAATATGGCATATTCGCCAGATAAATTTCAATCGGCTCAGTGTTATTGCATTGGATCATTAAATTCGCTGCAACTACCAATTCGCTTTTTTATGTAGGTGTAGAAGATCATTTAACAAATATATATGCATGGGTCAATGGTTTAGTTAAGCGCAGTCGTGCATCGAAATAACATGGTAATTGTAAGTTTTATGTGCTTAGCCGGTATGAAGCTGTTGCAACCATTAGTGAACTAAGCTGGTCAAAAAGTTTAGCAAATGTTCTATGCTCGGTGCTAGAGACAGTCATACCTATATAGTTTCTGTAACTTTTCTTATATTTAAATGTACGAGCTATTCCAAAATTTTGTAATATGATTTATTCCCCACAATATACAGGATGATTTTTTTGGGCGTCTGTTAGAAGTATCTCGAGAACGGAAAATTACTTCGATCCGAAAATTTGGGAGCGTGCATTCTGATCTATTTATGTAAAAAATATTTTCCAGGTTAAAGTACTTTTGGAAATACCGGAAGTTGACGCTAACTTCGTTTATTTTAAATGGAATACCCTATATATAGTATTATTTATGGATTCTACGTATAATTCTAAACACATTTCATGTAGGATGTCCTATACCTATCTTCAACTGCTTTTGAAATATTGACAGGTGAATATTGACATTTTGCAACTTTGACAGCCTGTAAAATCTAAATGGTTTGAGATCAAGCAAAACGGCTTGCACATTCCAATTTTAACTTTCCATAAGCTATAGTTTAACACTAATTTCAGATTTAACCAAGAGATTAAATTTAATCGAAAATTATTAAATTCTGGCTAAATCTAAAATTAGTGGCAAACGATAGTTTATGGAAAGTTAAAATAAGAATGTGCAAGCCGCTTTGCTTGAATTCAAACCATTTAGATTTTACAGGGTGTGAAAGTTGCAAAATGTCAATGTCAAAAAAATAATTTCAAATTCGTGTTCAAATACTCGAAATAGGGGGCAATCAAAATTTGATAGTTTTATGCTAAGTAAATAAGAGCACTAGTTAGTTAAATTAAACAGTCATTTTTTATATATGTTATCTGTGATTTGTATTTGCGACGGTACACGGCTATATCCACCCCATCCCCATACAAAAGCATAAATAAATAAGTGGGTATTTAAAATGCTAGTAAAAAACATGTAAACGTACCTTTCAGATAGAGGTGCATGAAGTAGAAAATAGAAATTATTAAAAAAAAACGGATATTGCACAAATCACAAAATTGAATACGATATACCTACAGCAGTAAAGCACACAGAATTAAAATAAAAATATGAAATGGACTTTTTAGTAATAACACACCTAGTAGTAGGTAGTAGGTAGTAGTATACCACATTTTAGTAATGCAGTTCCCTTTATTATCGGTTACATTTGTAATTTAAAATGAAGGGTTTTTTGGCAAATTTAATTAGAGAATATTTGGCGAGGGCCGTTTAAAAGTCGTTTTGGGGCCTCCGCTACGGTTCTAAGCCGCACCGCTCTTCGAAAAGATGTAACGGTGTCATAATTGTTGTAATAAATAAATATTGTAGAAGATATGTATTTTTGTAAGCTAAAAATGATGAATTTTACAGACCGCCACAATGAACGAATTAATTCCAAACTTAACCTGCAGAAAGAATAAAAACTACGGTCAACGAAACAGAATAACTAACCACTAATATCAAAGTCTACATATTATAATAATACTAATAAATAATTGGGATAAAAAATAAAAAAAAAGGTTGCCTTCGTCGTGATTCGAACTCGCGATCTCAAGATTACGACGTTTGAACTTTACCATTGCGCTAAACTTCCTGTTGTCAGTTTATGCCGCAAAACCTGTTAAATATGTAAACTCTACGTGTTAACCTGAACAATTAATTTTTACGGATTTTCTAATTAGAAGAGCATTTCGCATCAGTATTTTGGTAATCAGGTGTTTGGCAGTCGCTACTATCGATTCCGTTAGCAATATTTCTCATAGGAAAATAATTAACATAACCTATTTGAATAAGTTTAATTAATTTGACAGTTTTCTTGGGAGGTGCTTGTCTCGTCAGTGCGATCTCACATCGGCGGATAAAATGAGAAAGAAGTTGAGACGGACGTGACTCGAGATTTTGGAAGACGAAATAGACGTAGAAGGAGTCGACGAACGGTCTCGAAAAAAAATCTCAAAGGATTAGGGAAAGGACGGAACTTTCGAGGGAAACGATTCTCGAAGCCGTAAAAATTAGAAAAAAGTCTCGGGGGTCCCGCGAAAAGTCGGTATTTCGGCGGGCGTGACGGGACCATTAGGCGCGAGGACAAACGCCAGTACTAGCCGCATCTCTCTCGCCGAACGGCGATCGACGAAAATTTTGCAGAGGTTTTTTAAAAAGGCGTTTAAATTGGGAAAACGCGTAGAGAACGGGACGAAAATACCCCTACGCATTGGAGAAAGGCCGGGGGCGTCCTCTGGTGGTCCGCGGGGATCGTTCCGAGATCGCCCGTCGGAGGAGATAGCTTTGAAACTTTGCGGATTCGGCGACGGAATTTAGAGGGAGACAGAATCGACGCGTTTTAATATATATGGATTACTGACTTTAGAAATTTGAAAACTATTAAATTTTACAACTTTCCAGAATTTTCCAAAATTTTTTCCACTCAAAGGTGGGAAGTAAAACATCTGAAAAATGACAAGCTATGATGTTTGTGTTTTGAGTGACGTTAATTTTGACAAGCCACCAGTCATATAAATACCCTTATATATCCAAACTTAGTCTACCATAAAAATAAGTTGAATTTCAGTATTATTTTTACAATTGAATGGAAATCATTTAGGTAGAAATTGATCCTATCTAAACTATGTAGGGCTCATAATAAAGGTACCTACTTATAATAGTTATTTGTTTTACTAGGCAGAAAAGCACAAGATTTAATGCCGCGGCTGGTGTTTCATAACCAGCATTAAAGCAGTTTCATAAGGCATTAAATCTGCTTTTCTGCCGTGTGAAACACATAATTTTTTCTCCAAATTTGTTCCAATTTCACGCAAAATCGTCTTTTTTATATGTATTAATTGCGTTTCATTATCAATATCCAAATAATTAAATGATTTTAACAAAGGTAACTGCGGCTCTTCGTTAGTATGTTTACCGCTAATGACGTTTGTTGAATTGTTTGTGTAATGTCATTGTCAATTTAAGTTACCAGTTTGATTTAAATTATTACCTGGAACTATGAACGATTATGATGAACTTTTTCTGACCAGGTAGTAAAAATACACCTTTTAAGCTTTTCAAGTGTCATTAAAAAGCCGCTTTTAATGTCATTTGGAGAAAAACTAATTTATATATAAATTTAGTTATTACTTAACAATCAACTGTCAGTGTGACAGTAAACAATTTGTTTCACCTTTGTTAAACAATAATGTCAGTGCCATAGAAACAGATTTTCAGTGTCTTTCAAATTAAAAGGAAGCACGAAAAAATATGAGGTGGAGATATTCTCCTTTCTTAGAGATGCTTGTGAATAAAATCATATCCTTACATACCTCGGCGGAAGGTTTCATTCCTGCCTCGCCTAGCACTATAGCTTACCTCGGTGTTTTGCATCTCAGTTATTTAAAAAGCCGCCGACCTGAATCATTTTCCGCCTCAATATATAATATGCTATTGCTGCCTTGTGGATATAAAAATACATTCTTGTAAGGTTATCAATGATATGGAGTAGTATTACAAAAGTCTAAAATTGTTTCAATTTCCAATCCCCTCCGTAAAACAGGTTATCAAAGCCACTGATTTTGCAGGAATGGAGTGGATTTCAGCTGTATAAGCTCTCAGTATAAGCTTCCTTTATATGCATTATAATTTTCCATTTCACTTTTTGTGATAATACTGATAATCTAAATTATACGGATGGAGCGTATTCTATATTTAGTAGCCCCGTTTAGAGGATAATCGATGTGAAGATTATTATTGGTTTTTGGTTCAGTAGTTTTGTGAAAGATAAATATAAACGGGATTATTTAACACAATGCATGTATTCAGTGAAATGGAAATAATAGCAAAGAATTTATGCCTTTAATTTTTAGACCGAGATTTAAATAAATCTTAGTAACACGTTGTAACATGTGGAACTAATAACTACACTCGTAAATATTAAATAATAGCTAATTGTTATTCGTGAACTGTTCTGCTGCTCACAAAGTGCTTGCACTCATTGCATTGACCAGAATAATAAATTATTTCAGTTATGCTTCTGTTGCAACGGCCAGTCATTGATTGCTGTAATAAATGAGATAATAACACAATGAATTTATTTTGCTATTATACTTCTCTACAAGCTAATTAATTAATCATTTAAAGCTTTTTTAATTGTAGGCCTTGTAGCTGTAATAATTGAATATAGCGTTACATTGTTTTAACTCTGTAAAATTTATTTCCGGATATAATGTGCTCAATTTAATAGTTAATTATGTTTCAAGTATTTACAGATTAGATTATACATGTATTATAAAACATGCTATTGTAATGTATCTGATAATTAGGATTAATGATAATACCGGAAATATTAACAGAGTTATTAAAATATGAATGCAGAAAATAGCTGACAGAAAACGATATATACTAAACTATAATCGATTAGAATTCATTTCTTCGATGAAAATAAAAAAGAGGACTATCAGCCAGATACTTGGACAAATATCCTACGTTTTGTCCGAGTTCTCGGACTTTTTTTAAGGTTACCTAATTGCTAAAAATAATGGTTTTACATAAGTATTAAATTAGATTAGTGACAGTAAATATCCAAAAAAGTGTTTTCTTACCTAATATCAAATTCCTATTTTAATTTTATTTTATGGGTTGGTTTTATTTTGTTTATTTTTTATCTTTTTTATTGTTTAAGAATGTAATTTGTACGTGTAGTCTGAATAGAATGATCAGTATTTGTGGTCCCCGTTGATGTGTTTCTTTTCGAAAGCAGTGATTGACAGAGTTATTGTAAACATTGTCATGACTCAAGAAAACCGTTCAGGAGATGTTTTACAGTTTGTGAAACATGTTTGTTTTTCCAAAAACATTTTGTATTTCGAAATGGCTGAAATACAAAACAACAAAAAAATAGTAAATTATCAAACATATAGAAAATCTAAGTAGCATAAATCACAATCTTATTCAATAGAATTTTTTTAAACATCCTGTATATATACAAACTTTAAAACCTCCTCCCAACGGCTTTCTTGAGTCATGAGAATGTTTACAATAACTCTGTCATTCAGACCAGCAATACATGCTATCAGTTCTTAATTACCTGGCCTCGAAGAGAAATACATCAACGTGGATAGCAAATAAATACTGATCATTCTCTGTTCAAACTACACGTACATTGCACTCTTAAACAATAACAAGATAAAAACAAAATAAAACCAACCCATACAATAAAGTTAAAATAGGAATTTGATATTAGGTAAGAAAACACGTTTTTTGATACTTATTCTGGCGCTAATCTAATTTAATACTTATGTAAAACCATTATTTTTAGCTATTAGGTGACCTTGAAAAAGTCCGAAAACTCTGACGAAACGTATTAGGATATTTGTCCATATATCTAGCTGAAACTCTTTTTTTGTTTTTCATTGAAGAAATATATTCTATTTTAATAGCCGACAACCTTTCCAATATCATATTATAATCGATTAATACTTCGATCCACCCACAATTTTTGCAATGTTTGACGAATAACCTTGTTTGAAACCTTAACGGAATTGCTGATTCTGAACGATGGTTTTTATGAACTGCATCAATATTGTTTCATCACATTTTTGAAAAATGGTATTTTACTTCAAAGTATATCGGAAGAAAAATACTTACCAAAGTTCTGTGTGAAGTAATTAGACAATGTGATCATTCTTAAGTTCGACACTCAGTTTTTCATTCATCTGAATGCTTTCTTTTTGGGAAATATAATGATTTCCTTTTGGGAGCAACTTTATGCTACTATTTTTTACCTAAAAATATAAAAATTGGTTGATAAAAATTGAAACAAACGATCATTTAGTAAGTAACGTGTATCGTCTGCATCGCTATATAATACAACTTGGAGCGGCTGTATTTTCATGGTACTCAGTCAGTATTGAATCTGGCATTCCGTGGATAAGACTTTGAATAAGGCGTGGATAAGACTATTTTTTTTAGGCTAAACTATTATTAGTGTTCGAATTTTGGTGCACTCAACTTCTGTACACTTATAGGATCAGGAATCTGGCTTAGTAACCTTATGCTCAGCAAACATGTTTGATTCCACATGATTTGAATTTGGGCGTATTGAGTATTCATTTTTTTGTTGGCAATTATATAGTTCAGCTTTATAATTTATATTACTAAAAAATAGGACATACTACAAGGATTTTATTTAAAATTAGTATCTTGATATGGAGACTAATAAAAAAAGGGAACGTTGAACCCTGTATCTAGCAAAGGAAACTTTCCCGGATATAAGTGTATTGAGAAACTGCCATTATTTTAACGTTATCTATCGTTTGGTTGGACCACCCTGTATTTATACCTATATATTATCGGTTAAACTATGTCAGCCGCCCTATGTCAGTTGCATTAAACTGGCTAGGGCACAATAATGTAGACATTTATCCTTCACAGCCCATATACTCGTAGACTAGATACATTAAACTGAAATAGTATTTCATTTAAACATAATCAATACCCTATCCCTCTTGGCGGAAGAAGAATACTTCTTATGTTTGAATTAACTTGATTTATGTCTCCCAAGTTTTTTTCCCTTTTCTTTATTGGCAAACCGAGAAGTCCTAAATATATAGTCAGATTTATATAAAATATTACCTTATTCTGATTTATAACATAACATAAACATAAATATACATGTATAAAATCTTGTGATAATAGTTATGTAAATTTATATCACAATTTATGGACCAAATGATTATAATATTTCTGAAAATAATTATAATTAGTTAAATTTTAAGATATGGTAAATAGTGCTTTTGTTAACTGTCTCAGACTTTTCTATGAATACAGGTATAAAAACAGCAGTAATTATGCACAAATTTATGTGTTTAAAATTACATATGTTTGATATACTGCGTGTCCCCAAATGATGGTACAAATATATTTTTTTTCTAGTTGAGATTAAAAAAAATCCCTGAAACAAGGCAATAAGTATATAGAAATTGCAACTTTTCTGCAATATTTCCTACTTTTTTTGAACCACATGTTTGACGGAGCCATAAAATTACCTACATCTTCTATAAATAGGACAGTATATGTTTTAAATTATAAATAGATAGCCCTTCTACAGAGGAATTAGGTGATATACGTAAGGTTATCCATATGAATAAGTCTATATGTGACTTTTTTTGTCACAGCCGTTAAAAAATGTAAAAAATTGCCTTTTATGCCGCATTGACTATTTCATGGTGTTTTTTATACCTTAAAAACGTACCTACTGTATGTATCTGTATGTATGTATGTATGTATGTATGTATGTATGTATGTATGTATATATGTATGTATGTATGTATGCATGTGTCTTTTTCAAATCAAAATATGAATTTTGTTCCATCATTTTGGGACACACTATATATCATTTAGGTAACTAAGAATCATTTGACATTTATCAGATTTTCATGATAACCAGCAAAGCATCGAAAAGGCTGTTTTGAGATAGTGTTGTCGTTTTGGCTGTTATCTGTTGTATAATCCTTAATAATTGTTATGCGAACAATTTCGGCCCTGAATTATCCAATAATAGTTCTGGAGCTACATCTAAAGCTGTGACTCATATTATTGATCAGGATTATGTGGCAGGTTATAAATTTATGTTATATTTTTGAAAGATGTGTGATATCAGCATGTTACTGAGACAGGTAATCCCAATGGTGGTCAGTTACTTCCAGAGCTGTTTTGTTGAAATTATTAGTAACCTTGATTATAAACGGAAATAGATCACACAAGCCAGTATATTAACCGTCAGTCGGTTACATTTGTGGTTTAGTATTCTGTTGTGAAAAGACATATTAATGTTACTATTGAAAAAAGTGACTAGATAAAATAAACTGCTTATTCAATTTATCTAAAAAATAAAATTCTTAATTAATATTCATAAAAGTTTCTTACATATCGGGATTTTATATTCCAATCATCAAGTTAAATCACAGGATATGAATGCCATATACCTAACTGTATAACTATTATTCAATACCTCATGGAATAGGTATTCTTATTTTTACTAAACAAATCATGATATGAAACTATTTAGATATAAAACCCTTTTGAACTATAAACAGAAAACTGGAACACTAGATTGATTCAAACAACTATGATTACGTTTATATTAAGATAAAGGACACAGGTCAGTATTTCCTTAAACTGGAGTTCATCGTCTTCTTATAGCCTAGAGACTTTATTATAGTCAAACCCATCCGGGTAACTTTTTATACCAGGTGGAGGTGGACACACAAGCGTCAAATTGGGATTGGGATTACTGGAAATTGGTCTTACGGCCATGGCTGCCTTAAGTTTTTGTAAAAAAACAAGATGTTTTAGTTTGTACCTTAAAAAATAACTGATCTACAATAATTTTGGTACTAGTCTTGAATTGATGAGGCATGCATATACAAAGGAAGAATCATGCGATTTCTGCGTCATCAGATATGCGACATTAAATTTTTTTGTGGCGACACATTTTCTGTGGGCTACTTCATAATATGACCATCAGTTTATATCATGTTTTAACACTTTTATTAAAATATGTGTGATATGATTTATATATGAATCCCAACCCTGAACATTTACTAACTGAACTAACAGAACGAACTTGAATTTGCAAAGTCTGGATCTGTCTCCGAACCAAACTGAACGCGCCAAACGTTTTCTGGAGCTTGTCGGTAAATGGGAATTGCCTCAAAAGGATTTATTTATTATTCGCCGCATTATTCATTTGACGGGAATAAGTAAGTTCGTGTTGTTCGCAGCCTTCGTGTCGTTTGCGCATTGTTGAAAGTATTGTACCAACAAGAAAGGTTTATTATTTCCACATATGTACACAATACTGGAGTGAGGAAGGAATTGATTGTGGGTACAAAATACATGTACATGTTACTTTGATTATAAAACTATATATTATTTCTTACCTTCATGTGGTCCTTTAAGGTCAGGGTTAGAGCGTGGCATGTTTCTGAAACCATGACCTCACACTTCAAGCAATTGGAACTTTTTATTAATATTTATATTCGCGCGAACGCAACGAACTTTTGTTCGGATTATTTATTCTGCTTGTTCCTGCGCGTTCAGTTCGTTCTGTTCCTTTGGGTTAAAAAGTTCAAGTTTGGCCGCACCTTAACAGTAGAGTAGATGATTTGGGTGAAAAGTTGTATATTATGTTTCATCGAGAGAGGAACAATTTTCTCCTTCCGAGAAATTAATTATTTTACCGTTACTTCAAAGATGAGGTCTACCAAACACATCCTGAATAACGTTTTTTTTTTATTATTGTTAGTAAATGAGTCATGTAAAACTAAATAAATATATCAATTTCAGACCTAAAATACGAAACAATAAAATATTCATTCAAATAACGTAGTATTATGAAATGTACCTAAACTAAATTAAATTTTACTTCCTCGGCTTCAATCTTATATAACCCGAAACTGTTTAAAACGTTTTAGAAGACTCTTTGTCGTGAAAGAAACTAATTTACTTCGAGTAATACATTCCTCAAACGAAATTTAAGCTTTCGTTCAACAATAAATGATCCATTTATTTCTTTTCAGGTCAGTACAGATCTCCCCGTATCATCGAACATCCATCGGATATAATCGTGGCTAAGAATGAACCAGTTACTCTGAATTGTAAGGCGGAAGGCAGACCTGAGCCAGCAATAGAGTGGTTCAAGGATGGTGAACTCGTACGGACAACGGACAACAAATCTCATAGAGTTCTCCTGCCGGCAGGATCGCTCTTTTTTCTAAGGACGATGAACAGCAAGAAGGAGCAGGACGCGGGGGTGTACTGGTGCGTTGCGAAGAATGTAGCTGGTACGGCCAGAAGCAGGAATGCTACCCTGCAAGTTGCAGGTATGTATTTATCAATGATTCAGCTTTTCTCGTAAATTGTCAATAGTCTTGTAATCTTGTCAGTTATCTACTACTACATATGCTATTAATCAAACATAATGTTCACTATAGTTTTAGAAGTGAATATACCTCAACATTTCGGTAAAGTCCGTTTGTTGATAGATTAGGTACAGCTTATAGGTCTTGGCTTATACACGGTAACTCAAACAGAACATGCTACTTATTCGTAACCGTCTCCTTGTAAATTGTAAAATCTGACCCACTAAAATCTCAAGTGGAACAAATAAACACCAAACAAAATAAAACGATAGAAAATTATAGAATTATTTTATTTTAAACAAATATAAACAATTAAATAATGAATGAATATAATATGTTGTATATGAATACGTACATATTCAAGTATTTCGTTTGTTTTAAATTAAAAAAGTAGATGAAAGTAAAACTGCATTAATTAACATTTTTATAACAATTGTTTCATTTAAATATATTTTAAATTTAGTTTTTATAATTTTAAAATGTTTTATTTGTATCAAACTAAAAATCCACTGATATTCCCTATTTTAGTTGTGTATTGAATGCTTTGTCTTTTTTTTGATTACTCTACAGGTGTCCTATTATTTGTGTAGTTTTCTAAATTTTCTCATGTTTTCAAGTAGGTACTTAAACAAATGTGGGGAGCTATTAAATTAAACAAAGTCTGTACAAATACAAAACGACTATTTTAACTAAGTATATTAACAGTCACATTACATGTGTTATTTACAAAGATATGTTTTTTACCATCACTTTTTAGTTGCCGTTGAATATTCAGCTCTTATCACTTAATTTCGTAGGAAGCATAGAAAACAATTCCAACAGTAATATTCACTTGGTAGCCTACAACGCATACCCAGTATAACAGAACTATATTTGAACTCCGGTTATTATTTATTGGTATCTCGCAACTCTAAAGAACACTATAGTTAGATTAGAAATAGTTGTCCACGTTATAATTTCGTCAAGAAATATACTTGTTCATTGGCCTTCATTGCTCTCTTGATCAGGTATTTCAGATAACTTGCCCGGTTCTAAAGATTCTGAAAGTATATGAAAAGGAGTGGCTTAAATATGGTAGCTGATACTACATAATATTGTATACTACCTATGGTACTACATAGGTAGTAAATAATTTAGTTTGAATTTGATTCTCGAAAATAGAATCCGATCTCAGTTGTGTAAAGATACATATTTCTCGATAGAATAAATTGGTATCGGAAATGTTTCTTTTCCTTTAGCCTAGTCCTTTCCACTTTTTTTTAGCAACCAGAACATCATCCGTGAAATTAAATATAAAACTTTCCAGCTTTCCACTATTTGTTTTGTTAATAATATTTTATGCAGTCCATTTTAATAGACGTATACGCAAGACTGGCTTAACTGCACAACCCAACAACTTCTCAGGGTTTGCGAACTAATCACGACCAATAATAATCCAGTTCAACTCACAGAGGTTGTCTCCTTTGACCTCAAGAAAGCCTTTGATAAAGTCTGGCAAACCGGACTACTATTTAAACTCCAATCAGCGGGATATTCTGCGGATATCATTAAATTAATACAAGCCTATTTATCTAACCGTTCCTTTCGAGTCGTAGTCGAAGGGGAATGCTCACCTCCAGCCCCCATCCTATCCGGAGTCCCGCAGGGGTCCTCCCTAGGTTCTCTATTATTCACCCTCTACACCGAGGACATCCCAGATCCCGACGACCAAAGAACAACCCTTGCGCTATACGCCGACGACACGCCTATCATAACCACTTCATGCGACCATAACCTGCTTCACAGATTATTACAGGAACAGATAAACGCCACAATCGACTATTACAGAGATTGAGGTCCCCTAACCAATCTCCAAAAGGCACAATATACCATGTTCACCAAGCAAAAACCTAACCTACATCATATTCTGAATGTCAGAAATTAACCGATCTCGGCCACCACTAGTCTGAAGTACTTAGACCTTACTCTGGACAAATGCCTATTATTCTCACTACAGTTATCCGCGACAAAGGAAAAGGCACTCTCGAGGTTCCATCAAATAATTGTGATGTAAATGTGATTAAATACGGGTCTCATGACAAATCAACCTCTCTGATACCTATCACACACCTACATATGCTACACACGTCCCATCCTTACCTATGCATCTCCAGTTTTCTTCCCTATCCTTAATAAAAGAAACAAAAAACCCTTCAGGTTATCCAAAATAAAGTCCTCCACCTAGCCAACAACCTACCCCTAGGCAATCCCATCATTATACTACATAACATAACAGGCACTCCTAAATTCGACGAGTTCGTCACATATAGACTAATACCTAAATTCAAAGACACTCTACAACGACATAGAAATCCCACCGTATAAGACCCCTTAGTACCCCTTAAATGATCCTACCTAAACAACAAAAAAAATCCGAAAAACCATCCCTAAATAAAAATTTCTAATTTAACCCCATGAACTTCCTACCCATAAATAATAAAAAAATTAAAAAAGACACCCCTGAAAACCCTCCCCTAACAGCTACCGACTCCTAAATTTTTCCTCCTCCAACATCCCTTATAATAAATAATGAAATATCCAAAAATCCACCACATTTAACCCACCCCATCCCGCACTGCTGTTATATTTCGCCCGACATTGTTATTTTTTATTTTATCTAAATCGAGACAAGCACATTTAAGTTGGAGAACCTTGAATGAACCAACCAACATATTTTCCAATCTAAATTAACTTTGGTTTTAATTTTTTCTTAATACATTTTATACTTTTTATGACTAGAGTTATATGTTTCACTGGGATACAGATTACCTATTGAACAATAAATGTATTGTACGTTATATATTTTTCATTATGCTTAATGAATCTTCATCTAGAAGTCTCTACTAAACGAGGAAGACAAAACTCAATATAATTCATACGTAGAATTTTCGTTTTCTTATACCTAGTTGCTTATTAAAAAAATATTGATAGCGGATATTAGGGATATTTTTAAAACCATATCTTCTAATACGAACACTCGCGGCCCACAAAATTATAATAATTAGATATAGCGATATTATTGGTAGGTATAAATTTTTTTTAGTATAAATTTTTGGTTGGCCTGTACCTGGTTGGCTCATACTGTGTTATTACAGTCAATGCTACTATATTCCTGGAAATCCCCGAGTATCATATCTAAAGCTCATTGTCAACAAATTATGGTAAAATGTGATAGCACATGGCTTTTATGCAAATAAAAAAAATGTTATTTGTCAGAAGTATTAGAGTTCCAAATGTATCTATATTTTACTATATCCAACCTGGTCTGATTTGTCAATCAATCTGGTTTGATTGTCAACAGACTATGTAAAACGTAATATCATATGCCTATTATATAAACACAACAAATGATTGTTTACCAAGAATATAAAGTCCTAAATGTATATTTATAGATTGTACGATGTGGAATTAAAGTTGACATGCTGTTCACCCTCTATAAAGTACAAACATGCATTACGGAACATCAGATGTGCCGTAACAGATGATTTAACGTTGTTTGAGTGTTCTGGTGTGCAGAGGTATTTCTGATGGCATCGTTGATGGGGAGTAATCGATGAAATACCTTACATTTATCACTATGTGTCAGGATTTGATCGAGGATTTTGTAATCACAATTCACGTTTATCATCTATTGTGAGACTTGTTATAATGATAAATCTTCCTGTTTTTTAAATAAAGTTCTGTAATATGAAAATAGGTTTTCTCGTTGGTTATAAATATTTATTAGCGAGTAAAAGACTGAATTATATCATGCATACATATGTATTGTGCTTTTGAAGGTGGTGACAATAGGTCGTTTGTTACATACATGCAATTTTTTTTATTGTTTATAGCTAAACTATCAATGGCAGGATACAGGAACACTTAAAATAATGCTACTTGAGTTTGCAAATTGTATATACGATATATTCACTATTAAATTTTATGTTAACCTTGTGGTTTACTGAATTGTTATTTTCAATTTCATAGAGTTTTTACACTTCACCGCTTTACTTTTGTCACCAAAAAGTGGCACGTAATAGTATGCATACGTTGAATGACGAATAACATCTCTTTTTCTATGAAAACCTTTTCTGAAGATCTATTAACCATTAAATATTCGTATGGGAATACATCTTCTGTAAAATAAAAACAAGAAACCTTATTTTGTAACTCCATTATTTTTCCAATAAGAATTCATTGAAAACGAACCAAGTGTCGACTCTGAAGAACAGGAAGAAACAAACAAAATCTATTAAAATAAAGTTATTTATTTGGTTGTCTACTGTTTAAATATTTCATTTATGTAACGAAACAACCACTTATAGAATTTAGTGAATTGTTAAATGAATAATTACATTGATAACATTTCATAGTGTGTTCGTTTTTATGTGTGCGTGTGTGTGTGTGTGTGTGTGTGTGCATGTTTTGAACGAAACCTGACAAAGATCATTATTAAATAGACACCCAAATAGTTAAATAGACACCCAATTTAGTATATCAAATAAACACTGGGTTGGCATTCTCCTATCCCAGCTTACCCAGTAAGTTTAGTTCTTAAGCATTAATCTCAGAGAAAGTGAACCCACCAAATCTACATCTAAAGGTCAACAGTCATTAATGAGCACTTAGTGGCTACTAAAAGTATACTAAAAACGTATAGGTAAGTCCTATGCTCCATAGCCTCTATGGTCTCTAGGCGCTGCATCGAAAAAATCCACAAGATCGATGAATCCATAACTGAAATTATTTTACGCTTTAGATGGTAGCGCCTACTTTGGATTGTTTTTTGATAATTTAATGATTAGAGGAATGGAACTATTTAAAAGAGTAGGTAGTTTATAGAAATACTTTCAATAAATAGCACAAAAAAGTTTAGTGAATTTTCCATCTTATTCATGTTTTCACTGATGAAAACAAAGCAAAATTTGAACAGATAATGATATTAAAATCAGGAAAAAAGTAATTGAAAAATGTTTGTAACATTTTGATAGCCGATGATGTCATCTCCTTCAAATAGAGAGCTAGATACAAGAGGGAATTATACTGTACTGGAAAGGAAAAAATTATTAAAGGAATCAACCTGAATAATGCCGATGCTCTTCAGTTCCAGATCAACTTAGAAAGTAAGGTAGATGACTATTTTCAGGAACATCAAAATTTACTACTAGTAATAAATTTTTAAAATTCAAGAACATTGTAGATTATTCATTATACTTATAGAACAAACATTCTATAATGTTTATATTTAATTTTACTTTTATATATAGTTGACATTTTTATGTACACATGAAAAGTTAAAGTTAAATGTAGGTATAAACCGATAATAATTATTTGTTTTTTGTTTTGGCTTCTACCTTTTGGATACCAGCTAACTTAATTTGATTGGAATGTATAACAACATTCATTTATAATTAGTAAACCCATCATCCAGCAATATATTAGATTCCTTGTCTAGCAATTAGACTAATATAGAATCATAAATTCAGACTCCATCACGGACTCATTAAAGTTTATCACCAATCAATACAAGGATAATTCCGCCTTCGTACCTGTTGAGGCTCGACTTTCTAAAGTAAATTAAGCACGCAGCTTTCAATAACTGCATCCGAATAATATATATATTTCAACCTTCCTAAATTACATTTAGTTTATCTAACACAATTATTAATCTATTTTTTGTTTGATTATTGGCGGAAGATTTACTATTGTAACTTCGTTTTAATCATTAAGGGTATTTTTGTATCAATGAAGAATTTTTCAGTGACTTGGATACTCACTCCGTCATACTTGAGAAACAAATAAAAATTCAAGTAAATATGACCTTGCACCAAGCGAATCAGTGAGAGGCTGTAGTTTAAAACTTATTGAAAGTTTATATACAGGATGTATTTTTACGTGTGAATCATATTTATAAAGGTGGTATACCTTTCAACCACAGGAACACTTATCTGATGTTTTCAACATTTTTTTCTGAAGAACCATAATTTTTGAAACCTTTTTTCGTGTAATATGGCTACTCCGCCATTGGAAGGCGCAAAGATTCATTACGATTACCGCTCTCTCGCTCTCTCTCTCTCTCTCTCTCTCTCTCTCTCTCTCTCGATACAATTATGGTAACTGTAAAATGCAGAGTTACCAAATATCGGAATTTGGGTAAAACTTGAGAAATGTTTCCTGGTGCTTTAGTGTTTTTAAATTGGTACTCACTAGTAGTTATGTTATCCCACATAAAAAAACAAACTTTCTTAAATCTAAACAAACCATTATCCATAAAAATCCTCATTCAATAATAAGAGACAACAAGGATATAAACAGATATAAAAGATTTCAAAATAATAAATCAACTAATGAAATTGATTATTAATCTTACCTCACCCAGTTTTTCCAATCAAGTTAAATTCATCTAAATTATATCATTCGCAGATATGATAATTTACAAAACAAGCACATACCTCAACATAATTAAACACTACCAAAAATTAAATTAAACATGTATAAACATGTACAAGACAATGAACCGAAAACTTCTTTGAATTCCAAAAAATTCTGTTAAAATTACACAAAACCACAAAACTCCCTACATCGATTTAAATTTGACTAAAAACGAAATTTATTATTTCTTAGAGCATACAATGGCGTGGCTTTACAATTATCAAGCCTAAAAAAAAGCTGCTAATAACGTATCTTTCTATTTTACTTCTTGATAAGGTTTTTTAGACTTAAAATGATAGATAGACCATTCCTAATCTACAGGGAAAACCTATCGAAACACCCTACACTTGCTTCTGCGGCAGAAAAAAAAATCGGAAATCATTATACAGCAATTTCAATATTTTTCTTTTTTTGTTTTATTCAGACGTTTGAAAACTTATGAGCTCTTTTATGAAATATCAATTTGACAGTAAATTAATATTAGCTGTTATATTGTTATCATTATTCTTATTGTTAAAAGAATAATAATAATAATAATAATAATAATAATAATGTGAAACTATTTTGCGTCATGCCCTGTAGTATGTACCTACTACGGATTAGCGGGAACCCGCTAAACCCATATATCTTAATCCAGTCGACCGGTTCCCTGGCCCCGATTCTCAGAGTCGGGCGCTGGTGGTTACCAGTAGCTATTCCCCATGTCCGTGGGGTGAATAACTACTGGGTCCGGGAATCACGTTGAGTAGCCGTAGGGAACACAAAATGACCGTCTTTTTCATCCTTCCGGCTAGAAGTTCTGCCAAATTTCGGCATGTCGGTATGGTCTTCAGTTCCGAAAGCAGTTTATCTCTTGCTCCACCGAGGGCTCCTATAATCAGTACCACAAGCTTCACAGTATGTTCTGGATGAGTCTGCGGAGTTCGAAAAGAAAGTCTCGATGTTTGGTCCGTTTCTCCTCCTCTTTCAAGACAATGTTGGTTTCGGCAGGAGCCGAGAACTCGATGACATTATCTTGAGCTGGTGATCGAGGAGAACTACATCAGGCTTATTGGCTCGAATCTGCCTGAGAGTGGGAAATGAGTAGTTTCAATAAATTCGGCACTTCTCATTTCCACAATGGACTCAGTATCCCCCGGATCATATGGCAGCACTGGTGTTTCAAATTATTAAATATTATTATTATTATTATTATTATTATTATTATTATTATTTTAATTTTACCTATAGTTTAAATATCTCATGGACTTTAAATTAAAAAGTCACCATGACATAGTTTAGATAAAATTAAAAAGGATATGGCCTGTTCTTTTATTATGTGAGTGGTTTTTTGCATTTTTGTAGTAACATTGTTTAATATTAAATTATTTAAAAGGTAAAATGGCAGCATTGCTAAGCGCACAAGCAATGTTGGTCTGAATAGTTATCCAGCGGTGCCGGGATGACTACTGGGCCAACTTTCAAGATTTTCAATTTTCTATCTAATAAGTTTATTTATCTGCCTAAGTGGCTTATTTAAACAAGTGAAAACAGTGATTTGCAATTTGCCCGTTATCCTTTACACTTATTAAAATACTAAATAAAAATCAAAAAAAGAACTTAAAAAGCAAAGTTTGAATGCTGAAAACAAAGTGTTTACGAACATTTTCAGTGAATTTTATTTTAGGAGACTGATTTCTACATGTTTCTTGACATAAGCTCAGGAATACTTTGTATATGTAGCTTTAAACCATGTACCTACATACAACTTGTAAAAAATCTTATCCAACTTGTAATTTGTTATGTAAATGTAGTGGGATATTAAAATTTAAGGCGGATCAGATATTCCGCAGACGTATTAAATACTCGTGCTCATAGAATATTCAATACCCGGGTCATAAAATTTTAATTCAAGCCTCATCGAACAGCAATTAGTAAAAAGCTATAGATATCATCTGCACGTAACGATTCCTGTGAGCCAGACAAATAAAAGAGTGGTAAAATATTTTGTGCATTACGATATTTGAAAAGTATCACTTTTATGTGTTCTACTTGCTCTTGCTTTGATCTATAGTTTATTATTTTTAATTATTATTAAAAAAATGAAAAAAATTCACATTTTTGAAATGTAGTGTTACCAACTGTGGGTCAAATTTTATCAACTAAAACTGTGACAGTGGGAGCTTTGAACATTTGACAAGCGCTGACTATGATTTTTCGGCACAAAAATGTTCAATAAATATACATTTAAAAAAAACTGGTTGATTTAGTCACAGGGAGAGTCTCAGCAAATTGGTTAGGAGTATTTATTGATGCTTCTTATAGCTCTACAAAATACAGGATGTTCCATTTGAAAAAATGGAACATCCTGGAAATTATTTGCTTTTTAAATTGTCAAAAGTTGGCATAGAAGTTTATACAGTTTCTGTATAAAATTTGTAATGTTTCTATACTTTTTCTAAAAGTTCAAAGGCTGCACCCGTCATTTTGCAAAAAAAATATATCGGTACCTATCCTTTAATTTATCAAAACTGCGAAAACAATTCCAAAACAATTAAAGTGTTTCGGAAAATATTAACTTTAGCACTTTTATCACACCTTCCTATACAAGTGTGAGGATGAAAGTCCTACTAAAATAGAGATAGAATTTGAAAAATGATATATAGGTTGTCCTTTAAAGACGAAGTTACTACCTCGCCTGGAAATAGAGAACACCATATACATATAAAAGAAATTATTTTTTATTTGTGCAACTTGAAAAGCTTGACTGCATTGCAAAACAGAATTAGAGTAACTATTTTATCAACTCATATTTTGGACTTTCGCGTATTAGGTGGATACTCTGTATATGTACCAAGAATTTTTCATATTTTCAGAATATATGAATTATTATTACTTTAGCTCTTATTACAATAAGAGCTAAAGTAATAACTCATCGCCATCGCGGAACGTCCGGTATACTATATTTATAGATAATATATACATTTTACATTTCAAATAAATAATATTGGTTTGATACAGTAGAGCACATTGCAGCAGTGATACATTAAGAGCTATTATTATTTATTATTATAAGTATTTTAATACGCTACTATATTATTACAAAGTAATTTCATAATATTCAAACGTATACTATTCAGAATCGACTATTTCTGCAATATCCGCCTACCTCAGACAATTTATGAACGGGGGATTGCAAAACTTTGATGATTAATGAGACTAATGAATTATTCCCTAATAAGATCACCCCTCGAAGGGATGACAAAATACCTTCATTAATTTTGCATACACTGTACGCGTAACTACGCTGTTGGCGGAGAATGCAAACTTCGAAATATAGCTCATTTTATGTACTGCCGTGGCTATAAAATTCCACACGATTCATATGTAAATTGTGATTTTGTACAGTAAAAACCGTAGTATTGGCCATTACTTTGTCGGGCCCTCAAAAATGACGAAGTCATTTGAGGGCTAGAGTCAAGAATCATCAGAACCATTTCTATAAAGAGTGTATTATGTATTGACGTCCTCACAGCCATCAAAAAAACAAAATCTAATATGACTATGGGATCTGGCGTTTCTAATTAGGGATTGCGTCATTGTTTTATCAGAATCATTCTGTATAATTTACAATCTTACATTAAAAATTGTACTTTTCCAGATTTGTAGAAAGTCTCCAGGATTTCTCCAGTATTTAAAAAGGGAAATTAAAACGAAATATCTAATTACTGTCCAATTACCATTTTCTGCAATTTTTCAAAAGTTTTTGATAATTTAATCAATACTTTTCTGACAAATCAAGTAGATAATGTAATTATTCCTCAGGCACACGGTTTCATTGCTGGCCGCTCCATCGTTACTAATATTACATGTAATACATGTTAAGTGAATCCCTAATTAGGAGAAGCCAGGTAGATGTCATCTATACCTAACCATCTACTCCTAATTAATGAGGTTTTCCCCTAACTAATGAGGTTTTCCACGTTTCCCTCATTCCAGCACTGAATGGTGGTTAGGGCCTACCAACGTAAGTCGTTCCTGAGGTGCAAATGCGGGCCGCGAAATAATAATATGCCGCCCCCTCTCCCATACAAGTCCCAGACTTTCGAGCTAATCCTTTTGATTAGAATGAGGGGTAGAGATATTATTATTATTATACCGACTCCTGCAAAGCATTTGAGAGACTTGACCATGGCCTGCTGTTGGGTAAATTAGACAACATTGGATTTAGTGCTGGCCTTATTACAATGTTTAAGTCCTACTTACAAGGAATGTCACAATTTATGCAGCTCTGTGGTCACCAATTTGTAATGTGTTCACAAACATCACGTGTCCCGCAGAGATCCACACTTGGTCTATTGATGTTTAGTATCTTAATTAATGATGTTATTAAGATATACATGTTCTTACTTATGCTGAAGATCTCAAACTATCCTATGATATTGTATCTTCTTCAAATTTTCTTGAGGAATTTTATTAAATTCATCTATGGATGCATCTCTAATCATCAAAACGCGTTTTTCCTGGGCGTTGATGTTTAATACTTTATATATTCTTGGGAATTTAGTCAACGTAATAAGTTATTACCAACAACAAAGTGAACTATTATTATTGGTCACTTTGTTTGAAGATCATCTATTTCGTCTTTTGAATATTTAGTATGTAGGTAGACATGTATTCAACCATTAAACTAAATAATATATTTCCACGGTCTAATTCTCTGAAAAGTTAGAAATAATCCTGAAATACATCCTATACCAAAACTATTTTTTAGGCAACCGTTAGAAAAATAAGCGTGACGTTAACATGAAACAAACATGTATTGTCGCCGCCTTTGATTTTCGCAGAATGCGTCAGATTAGTTGAAAAGATAATAATTGTTGAAACAACGGCGGCATTCTAGAAGATTTCCAGATTACATTTTAATGCCATTATCATTAGATTATGTATGTGTACAGCTTTTTACTTAAGAACTGAGCCAACATTGTTTTATTTCATTGTTATTACTTTCTAGTTTGTAAGACTTTGTTGGCAAATACATTCTTTATCTAGGCATGTGATGTTTTACTACAAATCTGAGAAAATATTTCTTTGCTTTGTAATAAGATATGCTTTGAATACCCAGAAATAGTACTTTGACATTTTCAGATTTACACATAACGCAAGAAACGGTTATGCATTATGTAATAGTATTATTTTTCTCATGCAGTGATGTGACTCGTCGCTACTGAAATGCTCTTTTCAACAATTTGCCTGTGGATCTAAGATATTTCAGATTTTTCACAAAATATTTTTATTTCGATAGAAAAAGTAGTATATTTTCGCTTAAGATAATGTATGAAAGTATTTGCTTGTGGCACTGTTTAATGACTCTTATTAATTTGGGTATTATGCCACTACTGAAAAATACAAAAAATTAATAATCAACTTCTGCGCCGACGGATCAGTCAAAGGTTGTTTTTTTTTTTTAATATGTTTGCCTAATCAAGAAATTTCACATTAAAAAGCAGATTAATAATATATAATATTAAACACATCACTTTAAAACGTATATTAGTCGATTTTCATTCTGTTTTGACTTACCTCGTCTTTAAGAACTGATAACAAACAACTATCAGAATTTATAGAAATATTGGATACACATTTGTCTCCATTTAAGAATATTGTCGCGGATTCTTTAAGTTTTCTTTTTATATTGTTTGGTTGTTTATCTAAAATTTTAACTTACTCCCACTGTACCATATGGTCATTTTCCCAAGCGTGTTCACAAATTTTTGACTTTTCAAATTCTCTCCTTTTAATATAATCATTGTGTTCTTCTATCCGAACATTTAGAGGTCTTGATGTTTCACCCACATAATGTTTATTACACTCACATGGTACACTGCAAATGCAGTATTTTGAACTTTATATATTATTTTTTGGCAGTCTTAAAACCCAATTGAAATGGAATATAGAAGAAACATTGTATTTAAAAGAAAGTCAATTAACCAGTTAAATTGGTCGTCATTTTAGACAGGATGAGTCAACGAAAAATTTCATCTTCGATTATCCATCAAACGATTGGTTTCCACGGAAAATACTCGGATAGATAGATTTTTGTTTGAAGGAAGACACATTAGGGTTCCCAAAAAAGAGAGGTTTACTACACCTTGTATTTTTAAATGGAATATCCTGTGAATTTGTACAGATTTGGATAGAACGTCCTCACAGGAATACATTGGGTTTGATGGATAGCTAGCTCTAATACTGAGGAAGATATACATAAACACATTGCTTTTATGGTAACCATTTGATATATCACTGAATATTAGAGGTATATCCATTCAAACCCTATATGTATTCGTGAGAGGACGTTCTATCCAAATCTGCAAAAATTCACAGGGCGTTCTATTTGAAAAATATAAGCTATTGTAAACCTCTCCTTTTTGGGACACCCTATATAAATTTAAACAATATAAAAATGTCCCCCCACCCACATCAACTAAAAATAATTGAAACTAATCCTTTGACAGATAATCGTCGATGGTAGTTTTCGTTGACTCACCCTGTATAATAAATAATACAATTGTGTCCAACATTTAAGGAATTTCTGATCTAATGGGCTTTTTAAAATCTATCAAAGTTTTTGTCTGTTAATATAACGTATAATCTCATTACCAAGTTATCAACCAGAAAATCATAATCAATCCTGGTTAAATTTGAAGAACGACCAAGATCTTTATCCTCATCTATCCAGAAATTTTTTATTAATATAATAATGAACTAGTAAATTTTAGCTGCAACTAGCTACTGGTGTACACAATACTGTTTGATACTCGCGATTTTAAAATCGCAAAGTAAAATCCTTTATTCTGTGTAGCTTACAAATATTCCAGTGTATGGCTTATGAACGTGACTGATACAAAAATTGTCGAAAGCATCCTCAAATAAAATTAACATGTCAGATCCCTTGAAAGCAAGGACATAATGACATAATGTATTTATCGTATATATGCGTTGAAAAAACTAAATATATTTCAGTTTCGTGCTTGAAATTTAGATTATTATGCTAACACGCATACAATCCAACAGATTTTAATTAATTCACAATGTTTACAAAATACGTAAAATTTCCTGAAGGTCTATTTATATCCAGAGGCTTTGCTGTCGAGCTAGACTCATCAATGATTTATGGTTGCCTCTAAATAGTACTAACCGCGTTCATTTGTCGAACTACCGTTGTAGTAAATACCATTGACCCAAACTATTAATACATTTCGAGTGAAATGTCCGCTACGTTGCCAATTTTATTTTTGTCGTTTCAAGATTAACTCTGGATGAACTACGAGTGCGTTATATTTAGTTAGGGGCTGGCAGCAGGGCGGATTAAAGTCCTTTTTTCCGTCGAAAACTTTGACTTCCGTTAAAAGCTAGACATTTTCGACAGCCGCCAAGATGTATGTACCGAGTAGAGCATATCCGTTGGTATGCCTGGATATCCCCGTTTCTGGGAACTTTAGAAGAAAACTCGTTATCTCGGTTGGTTTTTGACTTATAAGCCGATATTCATTGATATGACGTTTTTGGTAACTCACTTCTTCAAAATTAACATAAAAGTGTAAATATGGCTTTTACCAGTTTTTGTACCTAGAATAAAATAGTTTGTACTTTTAATTTTTTGTTAACCGAGTCATTATAGATGTGTAAACAATCTATTTTTTTTATTATAAATACCAGTCTGCTTGTTTTGGAACTACTAAAGAGGTCACTTTTTGTTCTTTTGACTCGAGTAAGAATAGAAATGGATTTCTGGTTTGATAGCTAAATGTATTAATGGTCACTAAGAATAGAAATAATTGATCCTTATCCAAGATACCTTAAGATCCCTACAAAAATGCTCCTCTCTCTCCCCACAGTGAAAATCACTTAAAATAAGTGTTAATCAATAATACATTTGAAAATTACATTAATACATTTGTTTTTTGAAACGCATCTTACTTTAATAACTTCCAATTTGGTTTACAATATGTAGGTCACAATTACAATTACTTAAACAAATATTTTTTTAAAGAACCAACATAATAAATATAAATTACTTTTTCCACGGTCTGGAGTAGAAATCAGTTTCTATGACATCAAAATTGAAACAGAAGTAGTCGATTATTCCCAAGGGAGTATAATGCTCCCAAGGGAATTTACATTATGGAGAACGTTTTTCATGCAAAAAAAGAGGTAACATTGAAATTATTTATTGACATTTAAATTAAATGTAACATTTGTACAATTTTCAAAATTAATATTAGAAGGAATATTACTTTCGCTTACATTTAAAGTTTTTGTGATTGCGCTAGTGGTGGTACCTACTAAAACGTGATTAGCAATTTTGGTCTTATTTTCAATGGAGTTCTCGACATAACCCTCAGCGACTGTCGTTGATTTCCAACCAGCATGACGCTTTATTGTCGTGATATTCACACCAGCATCTGCCAGTAATGTCGCTGAAGATCTTCGTAAGCAGTGACGAGTATAACATGCAGCATCAGGTAATTTTAAATACGAAGCTACTACACTAGGAATTTTTCCGATGGTATTCTTGCCAACTGGCTGCGAACTACATTTTCCTGCTTTGTAGTACAAAAAAAGGCGCTTATGCTTGACGTGGGGAGAACGAAGGGACAGGTATTTTCGATACAATTCAAGCATATTTCCCACATCGGTAACCACAAAGGTTCGTGGAATCTTTGTCTTAGTGTTTGGAATTTTTACAATCAAGGATGAGCCTACATCCTCAATATCATCTACAGTTAAATTGACTAGTTCATCAATTCGACAAGCTCCGGCAATCCCCAGAATTAATACAACCTATAAAAAATCAAAATACTAAATAATTGAAATACCTAACAACAAAAGTAATCTTACCTTAATCATTAAGAATTCTTTGTCATCTGCAGTTGATAGAAAACGGTCGATTTCACCCTTTGTCAATATTTTCTATTTTTTCGCTTGATATCCGTCACCGGTTCTTTTCAAAAATGCGATCAGTTTGGGGAATTTGCTTATATCTATGTTGTCGTAAATTATCAAGCATGACTTAACCATAGAATATTGCGCGCATAATGTGGAAGACTTGTAATTCTTTGCATTTTCACTGAAGTATGCCAACAAAACATTCTCGCTGTATAAGTACTTGAATATTTTTCTCGGCGCACCACGTTTTGAACCGATTGTAAGCTATATCGTATAAAGATCTTGACTTCGTAGGTAACAAATTGCTTATTGCAATATTTGCAGCCTCCACAATCTCTTCCGACAATTATTCATTGTGCACTAAACAAACTGTAAACTAAACCAAACTAACATCTTAATTTGACAATTCTTTTTGTTTGTTTATTTTGTAGTTATGACAATAACTCAACGACTACTAAATAAATGCTCAAATCCGAATACAATAATTCTGGTGCTACTTACTTCATAATAACAAAATATGTGTTTTTAAGTTAATGAGACCGTGGAAAAAATAGTATATACCATTCGGGAAAAATGCTATTTTGTCCTCGGTGCATTGTAGCCCTCTGGCTTCGCCCTCGGGCTTCAAATTGCACCTCTGCCAAAATAACGCATTTCTGTCCCTTATAGTATAATATACTATTATTGCATGTTTCTTTTTGTCATTAACTAAATATATTTTTATAGATATAGCCTTAGTGCTTGCACATACATACTGGAAACAAATAAACCCGGATAGGCAAACCCAACCCATTCTCTCATCATTAAAACATTTTTATAGAATAGGTACTAAAGATACTTGATACTTGTCTATTTAATGTATGTAAAATTTATATTATTTATGACGTTAGAAATTATCAGTCGAGTTGAGCTAAGGCATTAAGAACATAGAGAGTTGAAATTTTGAAATATATGGGTATTACCCTTGTTCTAATCCATTGCTCTTTAACTTAATCTCAGGTGATACGGTTAGATAGATAAGTCATCTTTCAATTTAGGCGGCTTAAATTTATTTTATATCTATTCATATATTCTATATAATTGAAGTTCCACTTTGGCTTCCACAGTATACCGATATATTTTACTGATACCGGGGATATTTTAGCGAGCCAAAAATCCCGGTAGTTTTTTTCTTTGGTTAGTTGAAGAGTAAGTTTAGATATCAGGAACAATAAATAATAAGTAATGTTGGTAAGTAATATGTTGGTTCAATAGAAAAATCAAATGGTGGTAACAATAGTGGAGAAGTACCGCCTGCCTTTTATTGAGTTTTGTCAATTTTTCAACAGTCTTTATAGCCCCCTCCAAAAAATAGTCCAAGGGAATGTTTTATACCTTAATTACAATTTATTACAGCAGACCGCGATTTTTTTACATCTGATCTCCGAAAGTAAGATGCGGGAACGAAATTGGTACGAGATATTTTTACACTTTAATTACACTTTATTACAGCAAACCGCGTTTTCATAATAGTTACTCTTTTCTCGGAGATGAGGCGTGGTGCAGCATTAATCTAAATCTACACCACACTCTCGTATCTCTGAAAGTAAGTAACATATGGGAGTGTCACCAAGAGTGTGGCGGTGCTCTAGATTAATGCTGCAAACCGTAACTGTTATAAAAACGCGGATTGCTGTAATAAATGGTAATTAAAGTGTAAACAATCTCATACAAATTTCGTTCCCGTATCTTTCAGAGATACAAGAGTGTGGTTTAGCTTTAGACGCTGCACCATAGCCTAATTCTGGGACACGGCAGCTGTAAAACAATCGCAGTCTGCTGCAATAAATTGCAATTAAAGTGTAAAAAATTCCCATGAAGTTTTTTTAGAATGGGCTATAGAGGCTGGTGCAGCATTATGTACATGTTTTGTCAACATCTAGAACCGTGCCAAGTACTATCATAGTTACATCGTCATCTGTAGTTACTTTGGAGATAATTACAATACAGTTTTGCTTCATTTTTCTTTCAAAGTTTTCTCATTTGAGAAAATGTCAGTGCCATAGTTTAAATATTCTTAAGATGCTCGGATCCTGTATATAGTTAGTAATTAATACTGAACACCCTGTATCTCCTAAACAAGGAGAAGTTATTTAATAGTATAAGAAATTCAGTTCTTGAATTTAGTAGTATTTGGTAAAGAATCACCTCGTATAAGAAAGAATATAAAATAGAAGTTACCTATCTCTTCCACTATTATTTAGGAACATACCATTCTAATACACTGGCAGCGATTTTGTTCACACAAGTTTCTTTGTGTAAAACTAAATTAGCTTTTCATATTAGCTATTGTTCGTAAATATGTGGCTATTGTCACATATTTCTCTGTGACAATATTCCATAAATCTTATTCAGCATACACTTTTTCACAACTTATCGTAATCCCTCCGACAACAAAGTTGTCGGTGAAAATATTTTGTAATTAAATAAACGATTCGCCGCTGTTTGATCCGGGGAAGTGTTTAATTTGTATTCGAGGATAAACGTTTATATATTTGCATACTTCCACTCACTACGGAAACAAATAAATCGGTCTGTTATTGTCTTTTTTAGTGAAAACCAATTACGATTTACGTTACTCTAAATTAAAAAGAAAAACTCAATAAATTACGCTTTGCACTTTTAGTATGCTTATTTATGTTACTTGGAAAACCGAATATTAATGAACTTAATGTTTTCCCGTAATATATTTAATTAATATTCCAGCTCAAAAAACTGCAAGTGATTCACGGAATTAATTTATGCATTTAATTATTTTAATTTACTTCAAAACTTCGTCTAGCTAGTTTCAACAGGTTTTCGTTCTCATACGTTACGTATTTTATAGATCTAACTGAAATATTAGTTACGAGGTACATAATTCCTGCCTTTCATTGTATGATGTTTTGCACAGCTATATTTTCTTTAACGAATAATTTTATAGAATCAGGCAGGTGGATATCTCCTAATATCTACAAGAATTAAAAATTCTAATAATGTAGTTCCCTGTAGTAAGGTAGGTACCTGTCTGTATTATTTGCTTATGATATGATTTAGATATTTTTCGATTTATTTAGTATTTTGCCAATATTTTCTAATACATTTTTATCTAAAAAAACATGGGGTATTCACTGAATATATAGTATAGTATAGTTAGAAGACAATTTTGAATATAAATATGATTTTATTTGATTTGAAATAATAATTTTGAGTTTATTTCTTATGGGTAAGTAGGACAAGAACTAACAAATCTAACGAATCTGACCCTGACAGAATGATTGCAAGGACTAACTTCCGTAAGCCATTCGAGGTTCAAATATAGAATCCCAGTGACTGGGAGTTTAGGATAAATTCTCCGGAGGCTTGAAGCCTTGTATGGTTTACAGATGGCTCCAAAACGGAGAGAGGAAGAGGAGCTGGAGTATTTGGGCTGAGACCTATAGATAGCGTACAAGCTATAGTTTAGGAAATTAGCCCACGGTATTCCAAGCAGAAATGTTTGGCAATATTGGCATGTTTGGTGGAGAATGTGAGGAGAGGGTACACACACGTAAACGCATTTACATATTCTCTGATAGTCAGGCCGCAGTAAAGGCTCCGAACTCAAACAAGATCAGTTCGAGGCTTGTTTGGGACTGTTTGCAATTGCTCGCGGAACTGGCAAATACCAATACGGTGAGACTGTGTTGAGTGCCAGGTCATAAAGGCATTGAAGAAAATGAACGGACAGATGAAAGGGATCTGAAATCGGTTTCATGGGACAGGAGCCAGCTTGCGGAGACGCTTATAGTGCTGACAGAACGACTCTGGGAAAATGGGTCGAATTAGAGCATAGGAATTAGTGGTTTTTAAAATCAGGACACAATCATGGGAAGGCACTAATGGAAGGTCATTTGCAGAGAAGAACTGTAGAGATGCTGGGCATGAGTAAACCTCGGCTTAGGAGCATGACAGGGCTCATATCAGGGCACTGCCATCTCAAGAAGCATGTCTATAATTTAACAGATTAGCAGAAAGCCCGGTATGCTGAGGCTGCGATGATGCAGACGAAACTGCGCTTCACATCTAAGTGAATGTGAAGGCAACGCTCGTATGAGGCTTACGCTCCTAGTAAACCATTTTTGGAACCTTGCGGGCTAAGAGAAATTTCAGCGAGTAGACTTTGCGGCGCGTAAAACTACAATTAACTACCAAGATCGATTAAGTAGCTAGGGAAAAAAAAATTAAAACATATACCTACAGGGTGTCCACCTAGTGCGCGTAAGTTCAATATCTGGGTTAATAAAAGAGATAACTTAATTTTTTTTTCTACAGGGTTGTCTAATATCCCGAGCTGCACAAAATGAAAATATATTTACATATTCAGGGTGTTCAGTTTTTCCTGGACAGGTACCAACTTCGTTTTTCTAAATGGAAATATATATTTTTTATTGCTTTTTCGAACTAAACCCTTGATTTTAGTAGGACTTTCATCAGCCTTCCCTATACCTAACTTAAACTGTTTTTGAAATATTGACGGGTGAATATTGACATTTTTGCAACTTTGACACCCTGTAAAATCTAAACGGTTTGAGATCAAGCAAAACGGTTTGCACATTCCTATCTTAACTTTTTATAAGCTATCGTTTGATACTAATTTCAAATGTATCCAAGAATTAAAAATTTTCAAAATTTTCGGAAAATTTTTAATTCTTGGATACATTTGAAATTAGTATCAAACGATAGCTTATAAAAAGTTAAGATAGGAATGTGCAAACCGTTTTGCTTGATCTCAAACCGTTTAGATTTTACAGGGTGTCAAAGTTGCAAAAATGTCAATATTCACCCGTCAATATTTCAAAAACAGTTTAAGTTAGGTATAGGGAAGGCTGATGAAAGTCCTACTAAAATCAAGGGTTTAGTTCGAAAAAGCAATAAAAAATATATATTTCCATTTAGAAAAACGAAGTTGGTACCTGTCCAGGAAAAACTGAACACCCTGAATATGTAAATATATTTTCATTTTGTGCAGCTCGGGATATTAGACAACCCTGTATAAAAAAAAATTAAGTTATCTCTTTTATTAACCGAGATATTGGACTTACGCGCACTAGGTGGACACCTTGTATATTTATTTATTTATTTATTTTATTTATTGATTTTAAATTCATCCAACGGGAAGAACCCAGTAACAGGATAAATATCAGCTCCATACAATGTAAAAAAAAAAAAAAAAATAACATTTCAGAACTAGTACAATAGGAATAGTAGTACAATCACAAAAATAACAGTTAAAATACTCAATAACATTGACAAACTAATAAGATTAAGGTTGGGGTAAGAGAAACACTCAGCTATACAAAACAGATAATAAAAGAAAAAAGATAAGAACACTGAAATAATAAAACCTTAAGTTTAGAGAGTTATCAGAACATATTTTTTATATCAGATATTTTACAGTTGAATATATCCAGCCTGTTCTCTAGATCGCTGTAATTGGCAATCATTTGATGCAGAGGAGAAGAGCTTAATATGTTGGTACGCGCTGTAGGAACCATGAAAATGTTATTTGTCCTTGCATTTATTCTTGGAGTATGAAGGGGAATGCGCGATAAAATATCGAGACAATTAATTTGGTTATCGATGATCTTGTATAAGAAAATGGTTGAAAAAATTTGTCGTCTCTTTACCAAGCTACTCATCTGGAATCTATTTAGGAACAACTCCTGCGGAGTTCCCCTAGTTGGATAGGTACCCTCCAGGATGTAGGTTGCAGATTTAAAAAACCGCCGTTGTACTCTCTCAAGAGCTGTTATGTGCACAAAATAACAGGGACTCCAAACTAAGGATGCGTATTCTAACTTGGGCCTAACAAAAGTTATAAACAATGTACGCAGTGTATGTAATTCCTTAAAGTCCTTGCTGTTTCGCAATATAAAACCCAAATTTTTGTAGGCACCAGACAAACATTCCTGAACGTGCTTACCGAAAGTTAGTCGCTGATCGAAGATTACACCTAAATCTTTAACAAATTCTGGTCTCTCTAAGCTAATACAATGTATAGAGTAATCAAAGATTGTAGGATTAACTTTACGCGAAAAGGACATGGCACTGCACTTAGAGGGGTTTAGCGGTAAACTGTTATCAACACACCACGTATTAAGTATATCAAGATTATATTGGAGCCTGATACAGTCATCTTCAGATTTTATGCACCAGTAAAGTTTAATGTCATCAGCATAGATTAAGTAGTGTACATTGAGGTCATTTACAATATCGTTTACGAAAAGCACAAAAAATAGTGGTCCAAGTATCGATCCTTGTGGAACACCCGATGATTGAGAAAAATCTGCAGATTTAAAACCACGGTATTTCACGAATTGGGACCGATAAGATAAATATGAATTAAATAAATTCAGTAGGGCAACACTAATTCCGAATGTCTCTAATTTATTCAGTAGAATACCATGGTCTAACCTATCGAATGCTTTGGAAAAGTCAGTGTAGATAACATCCACCTGACTTCTCCGATCTAAAGCTTCAGCTATATCCTGTGTAATCGTCAGAAGGTTCGATACCGTGGACCTTCCTTGCATAAATCCGTGCTGCTCAGATACGACCATAGCTTTAGTGTGGAAGGAAACATAATTATGTATCAAGGATTCAAGTACTTTTGAGAAATTACATAATATTGCAATCGGGCGGTAATTCTCAATGTCATGTTTGCAACCTTTTTTAAACACTGGACATATCCGCGATTGTTTCCAGATATCAGGAAAAGTTTCCGTTTTGAGGACAATATTAAAAATGGTACACAAAGGATTGCAGAAAACGGCGGCGCAGTCTCTAATTATAAAAGCGGGAATGGAATCTGGTCCAGCGGTCAATTTAGGCTTTAATTTTTTAATAGCATCGAATACCTCAGTTACACTAAATTCCTTGATGGAAAGATTATTGCTACAAAAACTGTTTTTCGGTTTGAATTCATTAGATTTAATAAAAGCGGCTGAAAAGAATGAAGCAAAATTGTTGACGATGTCTTGCGGATTTTCAATAAGATTTTTGTTATAGTTCATAGAGTTAGGCATAGAGCAAGAATTCTGTTTAGAATGAATGTAAGTCCAAAATTTGTTAGGATCATTTTTTATAGAATTTTCGGCATCAGAAATATATTTATTATAGGCTTCATTAGATGTCTGTTTAAGTAGAGCTCTGAGACGTTTAAAATTGTTAAACTCGGCCTGACATTTAGACTTCTTATATTTCTTCCAGGATCGAGATTTGCTATTTAGGAGCTTAATGATATCTAAATTGAACCACGGCGGGTAGTGTTTGCGAGACGGTACCTTCATAGGGATATACCTAGTAAAAACGGCATATATTTTGTCATAGAATTCGGTAATAGCCAAATCAAGCTCGTCCGACGAAAAGGTCCAATCAAGCGAAGCTAATGCTCTATACAACTCTTGAAAGTTTGCTTTCCTAAAATTGAAAGTAGGTTCAGTGTTAATAGGAAAGCTGTTTATTTTTGAACGTGGTACTGACAAGTTTATAGAAAGCGCAGGGTGATGTATATCTTCAGGTATAAGGACTGAAGTTGACTTATGAACATCACACGTAACATTTGCCAATACTAAATCCAGTATTCTATTATTGGCATTCACAACCCTATTATACTGAACTAAGTCATAAAATTGCATGAAATATTGCAAACCATTATTATTGCGGGTAGGTGCACCAGAGAAGTACTCGGTTATATTAAAATCGCCCAGGATAATAATATAGTTTCCATACAGTTCATACATTGACTCAATACTGTCAAATAGAACCTCATAGTCTTCATTAGTAGCGTTTGGAGGAACGTATAAATTCAAAACTAAAAGAGATTTATCAGGAAATTTAATTGTTACAGCTACAACATCTATAAAACTGACGCTATTTAAGTTCGGGCACACGGTGTGGATATCAAATAGACAGGCATTAAGTTTCTTATTAGTAGCAAGCAGGACACCGCCTCCGCGAGTTTTATTAGTTGCTTCAAAATTTCTGTCTACGCGAAATACATCGTATAAATTTATGTCGAATAACTCCGTATCAGATATTCCTGAATGAGCCCATGTTTCCACTAAGGCAATACAGTCCCACATGTCAATGACACTATTAGTATACAAAACTTTGGTTTTTGTGCCTAGGCCGCGTACATTCTGAAAATAAAAAGATATAGGTTGAAGAGTACAATCAGATAACAGCGGCTTAGTATTTATGTCTTTTTTTGTAGGAATATCATAGACGGAGGATGATTGCTATTGCGTACCTAAAATATTATTCCTAAATTTGCACAAATTTAGTTTATAGACATGGCACGTTTTCTCCCACACTGCGTGTTTAATATCAACTACAGCATCTTTATGTCCCTTGTTATAATTCACACAGTTAATACAACATAGATCTTGAGATTTACAATCTGATACTTTATGGCATTGTGAACAACGGGGGCAGATATCATTCTGGAGAGTACACTTGTTAGACAAATGGTTAAAACCGTTACATTTGAAGCATCTTCTCATCTCAATGGCATCAAAAACATTGCAATAGTCATAGCCTACAAATAATTTGCTTTGCTCTAAAATTTGGACGTACGTAACTCTGTCAACTTGTAGAACAGCCTGGAAAATTCCACTATGTTTCCTTAATCTACTAATAGATACAACTTTACATATACTATTTGCAGTAATTACATGTTTATTTTGCATAGTCAAAAATTTAAGAATAGTCTCACTGTCCAGCTCTTCAGTTATACCAACAACTCTTACTCTAGGATGTAGGGTGGCTAACTCTTCTACTACATATTTATTAGAGAGCTTCTGAGCCGCTAACTCTTTAAACTTCATGGAATCTTCAGAGCTATTACACGAAATAACTAGACCTCCATCCTTGGCACTCCTAACTTTGCTGAGGTTTATATTAGAGTTAATCGGGTTAATATTCTCTAACATATCTGATTTAGTTGCCGATACAGATTGTTTATTCACAGGTTTTATGAAGATAGAAGGGGTTGGCGGAGTTACTACCGAGGCATATGACTTCATTTGACCCGAACTAGACACGGCAGAAGTAGACACGCCAAAGACGTTTGGCTTTAGCTCATCCAATTTAGGAGTAATAAATTTCTCTAAGGCAGTCTGAATAATAGTATTGAACTCAGTTCTAACTAATTTGAGCATCGCAGATTTGAAGTTCTCAATTTCAGATGAGAAGCCAGCAAGTGAAACATCAAGGCGGTTATGTATCTCAGAGGTTATTTTGGATATATTATCATTGATATCAGTGAGGTTTTTCGAGTAACATTCAGCTTGGGGCTTATCAACAATATCACAACGCCGCTGACATTCCTCACAAAGATAAAACAAACTCTTAGATTTCGAGAGCATACCAAATTCAGCGTTGCAAAGGCCAGCACAAGAATAATGGAACCATTTGTGACATGATCCCTCACAACCAACAAGACCCTCGTTCTTGGTCCTAGTACAGGATGAACAAGTTGACATGGTAGCAGGTAAAAGTGATCCGCCACTGGCGGCAGTATTCGTATAAACGTAGTATGCCAACTGTGATGCTAACAAAGTAATTCACAAATCAAAACGTCCTCCCAATAACAGTAAGGTAGGAACTACGACAGTACCATACCTTAGAACAACCCCTAAAAACGGTAAAAGAAAAAAAAAAAAAAAAAAAAAAAAAAGAATCGCTTGGTAAACCTGTAAATCCTTAACACAGCACTTAACACACAACCTTCACGCACCATGAACGGAAAGAAAAACCATATATACATATATACATATAACATATATACATATAACCGTATATACATATATAAGGTTACAAAATTTACATATATATCTATATATATTCTATATATATATCTATATATATCTATAATATTTACATATTTACTTATATATCTGCCTATATATTCTCCCGACAACGAAATATAATAAGAACCAATGTATCAAAGCGTTTGCACAAATTCTCACTGGCTTGGTTTGCCTGCTAGCTAACAGTGAAGATGGGGCAGGTTCAATAAATAAGATCGAAAAAAACTATGGGCGCCACACGGTTAAAACCAGCCAGTATAATATGGTACAAATTACTACACAACCATGAGTCCAGCAAAAAAAAAATATTTATATGGTTGTTTGTGAAACACACTAAGGTAAAACTATGTTCAAGGCACAACAAATTGCTATCAACCTTCTCAAAATATCAACAAGCAGTTAGTCAAAATATAGTAACATAAAACAGCTATAAAAGAAACAAAATATTTAAAGAAACCTTGTCTATATTACGGCTAAATGTACTAAATGGTACACAAAAAAAATGACTAGGTAATAGTAAGGTATTAAATAACGGCCAACATAAGTATATAGCTACTGCGCATGCGAAAATAAAAGTATGCGCAAAGTCGCATGAAGGCAAATAATAATAGCGTCGCAAGAGCTCCCGCGCATCCGCTTCTCAATATCAACACCAATTTAAATAATTAAATGTCCGTAATACCCAAACCTTCCGCATGTACAGCATATATGTTACAATAAATATTAATAATTATGGCAGATGTTACGTATCAAAATATATATACCTAAGAAAATATTAATATTAACAGTGACTACAATATTATTCATTTGAAAGCAATGAATATTTAAGTAAGCAAACAAAAAAATAATAAGCAAAATTATTAAGCCAATACATAAATTAAGCTTCAAGCAAGCAAAAAAAACTACTAATGGTTAGCTAAGCATATACACTAAAAACATCAAGGCAATAAGTTAAATAATCGGCATAAATCGGGTTTTAACAAACAAAAAAAAATCATCAGTACCAAAATTTAGATTAATCAATAAACATTTGTCTAAGGCGAGGCAATAAATATCATATCCCGAGTTCATAAAAGAAATATGTAAAATATTCAGTAGTGGAGTATAGCGTAAAAACTTGCGTGTATCCTGGAAACTTCAGAGCAGACAGCAAAAACAGGAAAGATTCTACCATCAGCCAGGCAAAGGTGAAAGACCACAATGTAGAAAAATATTCCGAGACGAAACCAACCCGGATGGGACAGTTGATTGAGAATAAATCGTTCAACCAATCAATGACCTATTCTAAGAACCCTAAAATCCACAAATAAAAGGAAATTAGGAAAAGATAAAAATTATAAAATCAAGCTTAATCCAGCTCGGCATATTTTAAGCTCAACAAGCGCAGTAAACTAAATTAATAAGTAGGTAATGTATAATTACTGAATATGACTTTCATTAAATATCATATTTTAATAATAAAAGGATCAAGTAATATTTTATTAAATAAAGAAAACTGATTAAATATTCCTAATGGATTGTTCTAAAAGTTTACTTGACAGCCTACCATAATAATAAAGAAAATAAACAGGTAAACTTTACTTATGAAGTAACAAATACAGAAACTTTAATCATTAATATGAGAACAATTAAAACAAAAGAATTTATAAGGTATAACTAATGTAATTACATCCTTAAGGGAGCTAAAACTGATTAATTGCTTAAAAAAATGATCAATTATGCCTCACACAAAAATAGACAACGCATCTTATTTACCAGGCAAAATTCTGAAAAATAGTCCACTTGGCAACGCTGTAAACTATAAATGCACTTAAGTAAGCTGCCTCAATTTAAGGGTAGAATTAAATATCGCTTTGTATCCCTACTATTATAAAAAAGGTGACATATAGAAAAGAAATCAACTTACCCTTGACAAGGGGTTCTTGGCTATAAATTCAACAAAAATTCTCCTTTGGAGAACTGCATTAAGTATTGGAATTGTAAATAGACACTACAATCTGCAGTTCAGATGGTGGCAATACATCCAAAGCACTATTGGAAAAACAGCGCGGCGTGAGTATACTAATCCCTTTTCAAAAGGTAATAATTGAGGTTCACAACACAATATACAACTCAATGGAACAACACGAACCCAAATTATAAATTGCTGGTTTGGAAAAATAATCCTCCTTCGAGATGACTTCAATATTCAAAGATTTTCCAAATCCAAAACTACACGACCTTGCTTGTGGAGAACGTAAAACGAAAGTGCCGGAAACGGCTGTCGAATCGTTTCAAAAAACTAGCCTCTGTATGATTGGTCAAACCTTAGCCAATCATATGTAAGGAAATACAAATCTTGGCTTAATTATACTAAATTCACATGGATATCTCATTAAAAATGATCCGGAATATACATTACATAAGACTACAAGCGTAGCGTTCTGCACGTTAGCGTAAAAGTATTAGTTACGTAATGTATCGGTGGCTTAACCGCGAACTAGGTTCTGTAAACATTCTGGTAACGTTGTACCGCGCAGAATCATCGTTCGTATCGTTCGGTGACGATACGTTGTCGAACGTGAACAGCTGTCGGAAAATAGAAGTGACAGATAAGGTTAAAATGAATCAAATCAAAACAAATGGATAAGCAAATTACTTCTATACATTTTGTATATAGCTAGAGCCTCCCATGTAACTGGTAAGTATTATAATAGTGAACAAGTACATGGCCTATGTACGGACATTTTAATAAGTTTATCTACTTTTTAGGGTGCAAATGTTGTAAAAGGGCTTTCCCAAGGTACTGTAACAAAGTGAGTACCTACCAGTTATAATAAATAAATAACTAGCCCACTAAAGGAAAAGCTAATTACGAAATTGTGCAGTTATATGGTTAGTCGAAGAGTTTTATCGGTGGCAGCCTTAATACTATGAAGTTGTGCAAGCTCAATGTGCATTTGTGTTAGCTACTTAGTCTACAGACAATAATATGAAAAGGTAAGAATATAGAATATTAATTTTAATTCATTCCGAACTTAATATAAAACATTGTTTTAGGAGTGACGACAACTTGATGCGATACCATGTTAGTAGTAATGAATTCAAGGGACATAAATAGAGAGATATAGTTAAGAATAATAAATGTGTGGAAATTTATTTAATAAAATGATATGAATATGTGATTCTAGTGATTGTATGGGATTCTTATCGTACTATTAACGTAATGATAAAATGAAACGTTACAACTTTTGGACTTCATGCTAAGAACAGTTGCTCGCTCAATAGAAGATTTGCGGGATGCACAATAGGCCCAGATGTGGTCGCAGTGCTTTGGGACTCGCTATAGAGGAACCGATCCGGAGAAAAAAGAAGAAGGAGAAAGAATCTAACCAGATTCCTTCTTCTTCTTCCTTCTTTCCTTCCGTTCTTAAAAATATAGTAAAAATCGTGATTCTTGATTATTGAATGCCACAGTTAACGGTAACGGTACTACCCTTGGTACTACCTGATCTTGTTTAATAAATATAGTAGTCACATAATTATAATTTTTTCTGCTAAAAGTTAGTAGTATCGCTGCCACACGGTTTCTTATTACTTAATGAATAGGAAAACTTGTTAGTAACAATACACAGCTTGTTGTTTTAGCGAAGGTTATTTCACGGAAGTGACTGTAATAATTTAGTAAGTGTAGGATTTGAATGACTTGGTATTTTATTTAAAATGAAATTGTTACCAAGCCAAAATTGATAATTTGGTAATTCCATTACCTAGGTAAGTAAATATATCAAAGCAATTAGAACTAATATTTTAATCCAATGGCTAATGATTCAACTTATTTGAATAATTTGGGATAGAGAAGTATTTTAATTGATAATAGACCAGTCAAGTTTAAATTTGACCCCACTGAAGACTCTCACATAAAAAACATCTCGAATATATCATATACGTGCCATTACGGAGAACTATTTTTGGATACCAAAAGAAAATTGTAAAATGCAGAATTTCATCTATTTCGATTATATTTTACAGTGCATATGGGTTCTAGTGCCCTTCGTATAACTGTGTAAAATATATCCATAACAAATAATTATAAAAGCGTTTTAATCAGAATTAAATTGAATGGAAAATGGAATTAGCTAAACACAATACCTAGATCGTGGATTCAAATGCGGTTATGCAAAAAGCTGGATCGCCGTTTAGAGACGGTGTCGACGCTCTAATTGGTCTGGAATGACCAAAAAGCGATATTGGAAACCCTGGTTCGGAGGAAATTAAGCGCGACGGAATATTCCATACAAATGCTAATACAGAGGCGCTATGCTAAATCTCCTGACTTACCTCCAATGGAGCGTGTGTATTCTACACTCAATAAATCGAGAACTAATTAATTTGCCTCAAAATCCACGAATTCCACAATCACCAAATAATAGCAAAACAGGGTCCGACCTATTTAAGAGGAAACTACGGTAGTAAACTGTTAGCGACATGAAATAGATTGAATTATAAAAAAGTTGGCTAAATTAGGCGCTGAAAGCAGATTTGACGTAAGTATATGGAAAAGTTACATTTTCTTATTTTGCATTATAACTCGTTTGTTTTCATAGTTTCATTAAATCTGCTTTCTATAATAATTATCTCTTTCCCTTTTTTTTTTAATAATTTGCGGTAGATCTGTGGTCTCTTCTTTAAATAATTCTTACCCTCATGTAATTAGAATTACTATGTGTATCTTGCATACTACGTACATATGTGTAGTGATAATATCTCGTAAGAACTTAACCATTATGGCATATCTAGCTTTGCTAAAGTATAACCCTTTAAAAGTTAACAGAAGCACACTATATTTTACACAAATTTCAAATCACTTTACTAGATCTTCTCGTAAATTTAGTTGCTACTATGACGTAGCTTGTTAATTTTACAAGTACCAAAATTCAATGTTTGAGCTGCACACTATTCAGGTCATGAACATGGTATACCAATTATTGAATCTACATTTAGGAGTTTTATAAAATATTGCTGTTTTCTATATAAATTATCAAAATATGACTACATGTAAAGTCAATATCATTTGTAGGAGCATTGTCCAAACATTAGGACAAAATTTACAGATACATACTAAATACCACGATACCACCACAGTAGCACAGTGGGTTAGAGCGTGTTATGGCAATGGCAGCATTTCTCTTCACTATTATGCTCTGGGTTCGATTCCCAACTCAGGCACTAGTAATGTCAGTGGGTAAGGAGTGTTTGTCTGCGTTGTCTATTTTATGTGGTATTTATGACCAAATATGTTCAAAAATTGTGCAATACTCGGTTAAAGAAATAACTAAAAGAAGCAAGTTTAATCCAGTAATTTATTTTAAAGTACTTCTTAATGAAGCTAAATGTGCCGTGCCCTACGGTTCATTTAAAACAATTACCTACATTATTCTTTGATGAAGCAAGCAGCAGAAATAAGGGCTGTATTATGACTTTTGTTTTGCCAACTAGATCTTTTATATCAAGTACAAAGTGTACACAATATGTCGTGCAAGTAAGTTCCTGCATTATTATTATTAATGTGCTAAATGTAAAAATGTTTCTGACGTATTACTAACAAAATACCTATTTTTGTTTGTTTGAACTTTTGTTTCACAAATTTGTCCTTCCATTTTTTAAATGACAGTTTAAAAACATCTAATTGGTTATTAAAGATAAGTCCCATTAAAGATAAATATTACATACCACCAGTGGTGGTTTTACCATAAGAGCTGCGGAGTTGCAGAACACATAAAATTTTATGTATTTAAGCTTTTAAGCATATTAAATATCAACAAAATACAAAATATTTAAAATTTAAAGAATCCAAAATGTTCTCGCGCTAAAATAAGTCTAGGAGCATATTACATATTATTATTTATTACGACGCGAGCTAGCCCCTTATGCAACCGCAACCTGATATACAAAATGTGTGCACAGCGAACAATTAGATGCGTCCTTTGTTTTGGCTGATTGGCTGATCAGGCACGTGACCCAGTACACGAATATACGGGATTATGTGGCTGCAACAACAACAGCCACAGCAGTAAATTCAATAATATTTCATAATAGGACGTGGTACATGGTCGTTTATTTCTGTGAACGGCACGGGTAAATCTTTTCGTTTAGGCGTCCGCGGATATTATACCTAGTTACTAAAATGAGACATGACATCATGACATCAAGAGACATGAAATAACAAAAAATCATTTGTTAAATGAGTTTAATTTGGCCCTATTAGGTAAAATAAACATAAGAAGTCAGTTAGATTGGAACCATATAGGATTGCCACATGGGCATGGCCGGGATTTTCTGTGATTGTTGTACCGGGAATTAGGTGTACAGTCCCGATTGAAATTCCCGGTTGAAGTTCAGAAGTGCCAGGAAAACGCGTGACCTTGAAAATTTTAAAAATTTAGCGGCTCCGGCCAGACTTAATATCCCGGAATTGAATTCGACCAATGTGACAACCCTAAGCAGACACATACTATTAATGTTCACGCGCCGCCACTGCATACCACTGAATCCAAAGGACATCAAAAGGTGGTCGCTTACATAGTGTATCATGAAAAATATTAAATTTACTACTATTTTTGGCCAAAGGGGAAAGGGATGCATGTGCAACTTCTATACATATTAACAGTAAATGTTATATCTTGATATGATCACCATGTTTAATATACAGTGTCAATTTTTTTATAGATATCTTTTCTGTCTGGTTTAATGATCAATTTTACTCTGTGGGTTTGAGCTTCAAAAATAATTCATATATACATAACATATATTAAATACGTATATTATAAACACAGCTATTTTTTTCTAACTCTTAAATAATCCCAAAAAATCCCCCTTATGAGTTATGGTGAACGAATTATCCCGTTACAATACGCATAATATAGTTTAAAATATATTATAAAAGTCTAATGGTGTCGCTTGCACCTAATATATTACATATGTTCTTGCTCTTAATAAATAAATGTATTTTTAGAATGCATAAACAAAATTGAGTATATACTTAACCTTAAAATACCTGGAGCCATGCTTCCATCTTTCCATGAGCTTTAAGGCAGCAAATTAATTGTAATCAAACATGCAAGCCATTTATCTGCTTTAACTGTTCTTCATATCTACGGTGGAACTGGTCGATAAAACTTGGTGTGGACAAAACGATTAATAATTCAAGTCGGTTGATTAAAATCCAAGTTATAACTTCAGTCTGTCAGTTAGACTATTTCGATTTCGTGTAGCACTAGTTTATTAATGCCGAAGTTTGGTTGTCGCAATGATTTTTTGTTTTTGTATAGTATTTATGTTTGGTACAAACTTAGTATCCACTTCAAGAGCAATACATAGTCCTGAAACGACTTTCTCAATACAGATTGGGGGTAAATCTGCTCTGTTTTAAATGTACAATATTTTTATACTCATATAAATAAAATTTATATGAGTATATAATAGAGTACAATAGAGTAGAGTAGAGTAGAGTAGAGTAGAGTAGAGAGAGTAATTTAAATTTATATGATAATTTTTAGTGGTGCAATTTTTTTTATTGGGTGATGTTTTTCTATACCCGCTGTATAAATCCTCAGATTAACTTAGTTAAATCACATTTCTTATGCTTCAATCATAGCTAATTCGATAGGTTAGCTATTATCAGCAGTCCTGAAAACCTAAGAACTGAGGTCAAAACAATTTTCCCTGTTTCCATATCCCTTTTTTTAAAGGAATATAATGGGCCTTTTCCACTAAATTGAATTTTACTATTTTATTAATATCAAACGTTATACTGGTATATAAGTAAAGGTAGAATCGACCCAATTTATTAAAGAATTGTAATTAACCAAAGTTATCCAAGTACAAAGTGACCGGTCTTCATGAATCATTTCAAACTGCGCGGTTTGCTGACATCACACTCCTGCAGCCAATAAAATGTAGACAAGTTAAAGAACGGCTCCACGTTGCCACATATAATTTTACTGTTTTCTTGGCAACGATTAAATTTACATTCTGGTAATTTTGAAATGAAAATATGTATTTTTAGGTGAAATATTCTCCATAAATTGTTACTAAAGCAAATCAACATGATTATTTTATAATTTATCCCTTGAGCAAAATAATTTTTAGGTATTTTTCGCTAAAGGTGACAACACTGCACAATCTATGCTAGAATCAACTAAATGATGATTTTATAACTTGGGTTATAAAAACTAACCTTCTCGTTTTTACATTGCTCACTTCAGCACTTAGAAAGTTCATATCTGACGTAGAAATCGTTAACCATTTCACTGTCAACTCTTGGAAGGTTGCCTGAATCAGCCTTAAGATATCCCTCTTCAATTTTATTCATTTTAAATCAAATTAATCAAAACACAAAACGAAAGTTGGTTAAGCACACTTCACTTGATAGAACACAAAATGCAGGGCAGCCAACAGACGACAAAGAACTGGAGTATGACGTCAATGGCGCGTTGTTTTTGAAATATATGGTAATTTTATAATATAAATAATAATGTATCTGGCGAAGAAAAAAATTTTTAAAAATACATTTTAGGCATAACTAAGTATGTATTTTATAATAAGCGAATAAAAAAAACATGTGGAAAAGGCACATTAAAGTAAGAATGTAGATATCCTTCACTAAGCGAACTACATATTTTACGTTAAAAAAAAATATGGAAATTTGCTAAATAAAGGTAGCTACATCATTGTATTGCAAGAAAATTTAAAAAAATTGAAATAACTTTTTAGCACGGTTTTTGTAGTCTACTCTATGATTAGTGTACATCCATATATACATATATACAAAATATATTAACTCTGCAAAGATCCCATTACTATATAGGATAAATACGATGGCATTTTATTTATTACATATGCTGGAGGAGTGTAAGCTTTAGTAAAGTTAACAAGCAGACATCTAAAGTCAAACTATTAAACATTTATTGACCGAGTTCATAACTCTTAAGTGCCCATTAATTACTAAATAGTCATCAAGAAGATTATTAGGTACCTATATGTAATAACTAAATTGCCTTATTTGAATTATCGTTTTAGGTTGTTAAGTAAATGTTGTCGGCACACGAGAACAATTTACAGAAAATAGTATACAGCTAATTCTGATGATTTTTAAAATTAAATAAATTTTTATTTGTCCAACACACATAAATCACAATTAGTACGTCTTTGTACTGGAGGAATTTTCTTTCTCTTCGACTATTAAATAATACATTCATTCTTACTCGATATTGAATTGATGAATGATATCAATCCTACACCCCATGGGTTCCAAACCAGAATCTACCACCTGTCGGCTAATCAAATTCTCCGTATCTTCAGAATATACTGGCAGATAGAATTAAGGAAATCATATTCTCCACAACGTTACGCGTCGCTTATCAGCCGATCAACCAGTAACAGTATATTGCCTCTTCTGTCATATTTTATCACGAATTATCAAAGTTTTTTCGCTTTTACTACAAAAATGGATTTTGGGATAGCGACAATAGTGAAATTGGTACGCCACTGGAAATTTTGGACACTGCTAATGCAACTTCTTTAAACTTGTTACCGGATAAATCAAGAAAACATTATAATAAATTATATGTTGATTTGATCGAATGGAAGAATATTAATAAGTTAAAATCTTTCTCTGAAAATGTTTTTTTTGCCTATTTCACGAAACTATCAGAAAAATACATGTCTTCTTCTTTATGGAAGATATACTCAGTGTTAAGGAGCATAAAAAAACTTTTGTTAAAAAAGTAAAGACGTTTTTGAAGTGTTCAATTATTTCTTGAAAAAAACTGATCATTTTCTTTCAAATAGTCGAAAAGAAAGTATTGTCTTCTACTCGCGTATAATGGGTATTATTCACAAGAATGATTCCAACACTCGCCTACGGCTCGTGTTCGAATTTTCATCCTCGTGCATAATAGCCATGATTATGAGCTCGTTGAAGAATATACTATTCTTAAAAACTGAATGCTTTTTACATAACCCTCTTTTGCCTATGCAATCTTGTATGCATCGAGCGAAATTATCCATCGCTACCTCTACAGTCTCTGATGGAATTACTTCAAGTTCATTTATAATTCCATTAATTCGTATTCCATTTATAATTAGTAATTGCAGTAGGAACTCTAGACAACGTAATATGTGATTTGATTTCGTATACCGTTTAGAAAAATGGATAATTAATAATTTAAACCATTCAATCTTAAAACGCCAAGATTTACTACGAAATCTCTTACACCTGTAGATTAATGTGTTAATTATTCTTTCTGTATCTTCCATAAATCTAGTTACTTGATTCTAAAATCCGTCGCTGCATTTTTTTATACTCGATCTATAATTATTTTTTTTTTTTTACTGTGGATGATACTCTAATGTTATAAAAGTGGTACATGTATTTGTATATTCGCTGTGAACACACCCTAGAAAGAGTATCTTAAGTGAAAAGTTCAACTTTTTTAGGGTAACATTAAAAACAAAAGTTATACCAAAAGTAAAGTGTAACGTAAATATAAATCATTAGGAACTTACAAAAAATCATGAGGTTAATTAACACAGTTGTCATCTAATTTAATTGTCATTTATCAATGTATAATATCATAGGTTAAGAAGTCTCAATGAGTACTATTGGACTAGGTTCAATGTATTACAGAATTAAGGTTTTTACGCCAAGTTGTAGATTCTTCACAAAATATGTTGTAAGATTGTTAGAAACATTTTTTGTGGTTAGCAAGGAACAATGCACGTAAGAACCTCTTAAAAGTTTATATTCGTCACAAAATTTATATCGATGAAAGAAAATATATAAAAACCAGTATTCTTGATGCATTTAAACGAACTAAGCCCATAGCGGCTCCTTTTGACATGAAACAACAAAGTAGACCCAAAGAATTTCAAGAGGGAACGGCGATAAAAAATATAGATGGGATACGATTCTTGCCATTTGTGAAATATATTCTTTGCACGTTCAGGCTTGAGTAGGTGCAGGTAATTACAATTTTAATTTTTGGTTACGAAAGCTGACTTCTCCTTATAATAGCATGAAACAATGTACCATGTTGAATATCTGCTTCAAGTCAGCTTTTAAAGTCGTAGTAGTACAATAAAAATTTATCATAAAAATTTGATCAGATAAAAATGATCATCTTATTATTTTATACCCCCCAATAATGCCCGTCGGAATTATGTAGCATTCAATCCACCTTACCACTTTCAAATAACATTAAACTCATAAAATTATCTTTTACAACTTACTTGCAAATTCATTTTGGTGCTTTTATTACCTACTCCTTACCAATTACCACCTAATCACCTTTTCCATTACCTAGTGTTATTAGTACATACTGATCAATTTTTGCCTAAAAACGAAATTAATGTTGAAATGTTTATTTAGTTCATTAAAACATTTAGTAGTAAATGCGAATATATAAACTCAATTATCAGTGCATGCTATATAGTTCATTTTTAAATTGGCTTATAGACTTAACGAATCAGAAATACCAGCCAAATAGTTTTTATGGGAGAGCATAATGGCGTATTTTATGGAGTAGGGGTACAAATGGGCGAAATATCCTAAAACCGGAACTTAGTGTTCATATTTACCCGGATATTACGTATCTCCCTACGCAATACGCACTATAAAACCACCCCTAGCAATGCAGGTATCGACCGTCCGAATGTGAGCATCATAACAAAACTGGAGGGAAGTTATCAATTTGTAGAGGGGAGAGTATTTTATCGTATCATTGAACAAGCACTTTAGTGGAAGCCAAGACGGCAAAACCGGCAGACTATGATATATTGAGTTTACTAATAAAAATCTTGTGCTCGAAAAGGTCCTTGACGCCGCATTATTTTCTGTGTCAGTCTGTATTCCTTGAGTAACATAAAAATTAAATCATTAAGTAGCTCCACGTATTTTTGTACCCTATTAATTGAGATTTTAGCAAGTTTCAGTGAGCCGGAGTGTAGAAAATTCGTATGGATACAACTTATAGATATAATTCTTTATACGGTTTTTTTTACAGTGATTTTTAGTTGACGGATCTTTTATAGAATTAGAACTGGGGTCAAGTGAGGCATTCAAATATAACATTACGTTGATATTCTTGTCCATTTGTTAGAAATAATAAATAATACAGCATATTAATGTAACCAGAAAAGATAAGGATAACTTTTACCCATAAATAATATCTCCCAAATAATCTCGTAAATACAGTATTTATGAGAAATTAATAACTATAAAACACTTTTCAGAAAAAAAGGGTATCATTGAGAGAAAATATATCGGTACTGAAATTTTCTGCTTATTCTTTTGAATGGCTGCTGGCATCAGCTGTATGAAAAATGTAGAATCAATAATTTAGCTTCTAAAAATAACTTATTAGAGCTTCTTTCCTCTTCCTGGCGACGTCCTGGAAATTAATCTTATTGTCCAAAATGCATGGAGGATTTTATTTAATGTTATCTTGGTAAGCAAACGGTTCCTTATTTCGCTTTCTGAAATTCATACTCTGAAAGTGGTAAAATGCGAACTTTTGGGTTGGAAATTTAAATTTGCATATTAACATATTAACTATAAATGGAGCAATGGTTTTATTAAAGTAAAATCAATGTGTTCGTTACAATGTCTGAAAATTTCCGAGAAAACTCGTACTTATCAAAAGAGCTGAAAGCATAACTATTTTTCACAAGCAGATCTACCCACTTATTCTCTTGTGTGTTTATGATTTTTGCTTATTTGAACAGTAATAATACCGAATAAGGAAAGAGAAATACTATAAACTGTACTGAGAACAGGTAATGAAAACATATGATGAATATTTTGTTAAAAAAATTATTTGTTTATTTTTCTAACGCATGGAAATTATATAGTGAGAGTTAAAGCGAGGTTTTTAGCTATAATTAGATGATCAATTTAGATGGATAAACATGACTATCAAAGATATCTTTCAAAATATACACTTATCGTGTTTGTCTAAGGGGAACATAAATCATGAAAAAATGAACTGGCTGAACTGAATTATCCAGCAGTCTTAAATGTGTTAAAATTTGGTACAAAAGTAGTGAGGGGTATTTTGAATCGGTGGGTACTCAAATCAGAAGAAAATGTTCCATTAGTAATGCTAGTAATGAAATATACAGGATGTTCCAAAAAACATAACATATTAAATACATATTTTAGTGAAATACCCTGTACATTATTTCGCAGTAGAATAGAATTTGTCTCAATAATATACAGATTAGAAGATGATATATAAAATAGTGCTATACATAGACAGAAACTGCTGGTTGTGACTAATCAAGACTTCGAGTTATAGGTATAGTCCGCGCCACGAGTGAAGGCATACCTGGCATGGCCCACCTCGAGTTAATATTAGCGAGTCACTGAAGGTCGGGCGCCTGTGCAAAACTACACGAGCGATTATTCGTGGTAATAATTTGAGGCTATAGCGGCGAATAAATACATCGCCTTGGGCTGCCAGATACGGTTCGCTCCGTTCAAAATGTGAACCTGTTACATTCCTATAAGATACGACTTCTCTTCTGGCGCCGATTTACACCTATTTTTTGGCAGACCCCTATACTTGTTGTCAATGTTTGTACTACTTATTTCTAAACATCTAGAAATAGTTGAAATTGTATAGGCCAGGTAACCTACACATAGATTTTTTAAGTAAAGTGTTGCTTAGATTCTAGAAACTGTTCAAACCGAAACAAGTAAAAATTTATTGTGACAAATTGTGACAGCTGACAATATTATAGTTATTTCATATTTCTAGTACCTCTTATGCCACATCCTAAATTTTTGGACATAAATTTCTTAGGAAATTATGTAAAGTTTGTCGTAAACTATAAGTAACAACTGAAAGTTAAGTTTTGTAGAATTTAAATATGATTTTTTTTTTATTAGATGTTATATTTCTAGTCTGCTTTACTTCACATCCCAATAAATATTTTATTAATTTCTTTCACCTAGTATTTTGGACCTTTTTGAAACATCCTGTATATTTCAGCATATTTTTAAAATCTAGCTTCCTGTAGCATAGTAGTCCATCGATTTTTCTTAAATATCGCTGAGGTCTTAGGGACGCATCCTCGCCAATAAAAATATTTCATGAATACGTTACTGAGAACCAGGTATGATTTAATACCACACACTCAATAACTTTCGTAAGGAGAAAGATACATCACTTTAATTATTACAGGAATGTCATGTAACTTCCAAATATCTTCAGCAAACATTTCTCTTCTCCGCTTTAGGTACTAATTAATTGCAAGCAGTTTAAACAGCAAGACGTCAAAATTACAAAATCTCCATTTAATTTAAACTAAACTGTATCAGACCTCTAATATTTGTCTTCTACGACTTCTGTTAGGTTAGTTATTGGAATAAGTACTGGTATGGTAGGAAAACCCATATATAGTGGTTGAATTTACAACTACTGTTAACGGTTAAACATGTACTTGTCTTGTATAGCGGAATTATTGCTAAATCATGGTATTTTATCTATATTACAGCTGTAATATTTTTTTACACACGACAATTTGAAAAAAGCCTTAATTAGTGCAAGATTTTTTATGATTCTTTTGATAGCACAGTGTGTATGTACTTCCTTACATGAACATAAATTTAATTGAAACTTATAAATCCATTTTGTATATTTTAGGTTTTAATTTTTAATAAAAACTTCAATCCACGCCTAAACGTAACTTGTACTTCATTCATTGCCTATAATAATAATTAGATAAACATACGTGAGTTCATGCTGCTTTCAAATTTACATCACATATTTTTCAGTAATAAAATTTATGCGTCGTAAATTTTCGTAGACAGTGAAAGTCAAATGAAATATTCACTATCAAAAATTATTATCGTGGGCGTTCTTTTATCCACTGTACACAGTTTTATGAAAGCAATGAACTTCATCGGCATACCAATAAGGAGATTTCCAGGGGAAATGTGAGAGGAAGGTTCGATGATTGATTCCGTCGTATTATGCTAACATGTCAGGTTTATGCCACTAAACTATGACAAATTTTGAGCGGTGTTTGCAAAATGGATTACTGGTTTAACAGAAATTTGCTTATGTGAAATACTTATCTCAGCATCCTGAAACGGGCTCATCAAAGTTTTGATTTCTCAGTTTACCATATTGAAGGATTTATTTTTATTTGAAACGGTAATTTAAAAAAGCTAAAGCTATCGTAGAAAATGGAGTCTTACACCAGCTTCTGTAATATATGTCAAGGTAGCTTTTGAAAGATAATTGGGAGTATTTTTTTCTTTCTTCAATACCTTCATTTTAAAAAGCCATGTTATCAAAATCCTTATTCGACTTCATTTTCGGATAGGTACTTTTATCATCTAACTTTCTCAAACTGAGTGAGACAGACCATTAATAATGTTTGTCAATTCTTGGAAATAATCATATTATTATTATTAGTAAGCAATGTAAGCAAAGATTAAGAAAATATAGGTACCGATATAATGTTTCATCTAGTTTCAAGAGTTCATTTAAATTTGTTTGTGTGATCACTTTGGATTGTTGTGATAACTTGTGGAGAGAATAGTAATTAAAGTAAGAATAGCAACAGGGAAAATAGTTAGAAAAATATCAAGATAATGTGGTGGTGACAATGTGTTAATGCTGCGCATGATAAATTCATCTGTCAAGGGTAATTTGACAATTTGAGGCTTTTGACAATAGTAAGCAAGATGCACTAAACAAGACATTTTATTTACTATAATATACAATTTTATTGTTACTTAATCTTTTAACTTTAATATTATGATATTCAGGACTCAATCTCCATTGGCCATATAAAAGTCGTTATATAAAAGTTGTATCATATGTATTTATTTTTGAAGTAGAATAATACATTCAATTAATAAATACGATCTATAAGTTTACTAACTTAAGTGACAAAAATTGAATACAAAATTTATACCTATAAAACGTGACAAATATATTGGCAGAAAAAAGGATATATTTTATCTTGGAAATTAATATAACGTAATGTCAAATATATAATAGTGATAACTTTTCTAATCGCATGATCTACGCATACGTAGTTTCATTCAGCGTCCTATTTTTAATATATCTACTAATTTATATAGACGGAGGTGTGTGCCACCACCGCCACATGAGTGTCAGTCTGTCTTAACACCAAAAGACACACAGCTGTTTCGATATATTAGATCTTATGAGTGCCATTATACATGTCTCAGAGTAGGATAGAAAAGAGGGGAGCAGTTAGCTGAGGTTTTACGTGGATTAATTGTTTTATTACACTATTTTCCACAACTGCATATCCGCAAAAAAAATCTTCGTACGTGACTCGTAAGTTATATAGGTACCCAAAACATATATCAAAAAGTTCCCGAGATACCCTCCACCCTCATGTATGGAATTCAGTATGTAATTCATAGATATACGAGTAATAGATTGATTTAATGATTAAAGAGAGTTGTACCTGACTTGAATTGCTACCAGGTCATAAAACAAGTAGGGGATCTAGACAGATCCGCATTGAAGTGTATTTGAAGAATTTATTTATATTTATCTAACCTATGAGAGGATGTTGTACTGTGCGTTTTACGAAGTTGTATCCCGGATTGGAATGTTCGGATTGTCAGGATTCGCTGGCAAATCCTGTGCGAGACTGGCACGCGCGCTTAAATCACACCACCTCAATTTGTAGCGGTCCGTAACCGAGATGTGCCAATGCATTGAATTTAACTAACAACATGACGACGCTCCATACGTTGGAGATATATACTAACATTCCAATCCGGGATACAACTTTGTGAAACGCACAGTAACAGGAAATTATACTAAAATAAATTATACTTATATTAGATCCACCGTTAAAGTTTATTCCTTTAATTTAGTTTCACTGCTATTTAATAATAAATCTTTCTGTAGCATTCGCTATATTAATATATTCAACAGTTTTAACATGTGAAACACCATTTTTCCAACTACTCACAGGCATTTTGTTCACTTCACTAAGAATAAGATCTAGTACACTAGCATGAGTGATATATTGTTACGTCTAACGCTAGATTTTAATTGATGCCATAATATGTGTTGTATAAGATTAAATATATATTGTTAAGGCGAAAGCCTTAGCAATAGGCACTGGGCACTGTGTGTCCCTTAATTTTCACCAAACTGTCACGTTCAAGGAGAGATATGTATACATTTTTTATAATTTCCGTATCATCTAAAACTAAGTTGTCTTCTTCGATTTTCAATTTCGCACTGTAGCTGAACCCCTGCCCCACCCGCACTCTTCGGGTGTGTTCTTCACTTGATTCACGATTCACCACTCCACAGACTTATTATTGGGCTATAAACATTATGAATTTTATGAGGGTCTAGAACTCAAGGCATGTAAAATTCTCTTCAATCATTGTTGTTGTTCTTCTTCTTCTTTTCCTTCATGTGAATCGGTTTCTATGAACCAGCCCAAAACAGTGCTGCTACAGCTTGACCTATTGTACATCCCACGGATTTCCTATTCAGTGGGCATCTTTGTTCTTTGCATAAAGTCCGAAAGTCTCCTCGCTGAATTTTCCCTCAACTCACAAGGTTCCAAAAATGGTTTATCTAGGAGCGTTAGCCTCATACAAGCGTAACCCTCACATTCATGCTGAATGTGCAGTACAGTCTCTTAAATGAATCGTATATCTATGAATATGATACATGATACTATGAAGTACATGATGCATATTACATACACTTCTGTCTATACACATTGTATACACTAGAAGGATATCCTCAGGAACATGTATCTTCCTACATATTTATGTAAAGAATTAGTTATGAAATTTGTTTTTTGACATAAAGACACCATAAAACAATACAATTTTCACTGTTTATCACAAGTTCAACTGACTCGAATTGCCGACGTAAACTAACAAATAAAAGTGGACTTTAATTCGCTTCGACTCTTAAGGTACAGAACTTTAGACAACTTAAATTTGCATACACCAGAATTACACTTAGGCCCATCTTATACATATACAGGGTGTTAGTTAAACATGCGGCAAAAATTCAAGAGGTTATTCCTTGGACTAAGGATATTTTATCCTTTGATTATTTTTAAAAAAGCGCCTTGATGCGACGATATAGGACGAAAAAAAATTTCAGTATGTTGTGTTTTTGTAGTTTGTATGTGTCGCATTTGTTAAGATTGATTGACGTTTGGCTAGTTGACGTGTAAACTGTTATTAGTGAAGTCCTCTATCATGGCTCGCTATACGAATGCCGAGATAGCTGACATGCATTTTATTTATGGACTTGCTGATGGCAATGCATTAGAAGCTAGGCGACTGTACATTGAACGATTTCCTAACCATTGCTCCCGATAGAAAAATCTTTCAAAGCATTCTTCAACGTGTTCGAGAAACGGGAACATTGAAGCGAAGTGGAGGACCAGGAAGGCCAAGGACTGTAAGAACGGTAGACGTAGAAGAGAATGTGCTGGACATGATAGAAAAAGATCCAGGTACCTCTACGCGAAGAATTGCAAATACTTTGAATGTAAGTAATTGGACTGTTTGGAAAATTCTGAGAGATAATTTGTTGTACCCATACCACATTCAACGCGTTCAGGCACTTCTTCCTGTGGATTTTGCTCCACGTATTGCATTTTGTGAATGGCTTTTGCACACATTTGTTGAAATCCCTCAACTACTTACGCTGATTCTTTTTACCGATGAAGCCAGTTTCTCGCGAAATGCAATAAGGAATTTCCACAATAACCATGTGTGGGCTGACGAAAATCCACATGAGATTTGTGAAGATCGGTTTTAACATCAGTTCTCGTTGAACGTTTGGGTTGGAATTGTGGGTGACTGGCTAATTGGACCGGTATTTCTACCAGGAAGACTTACCGGCGAAGTATACCGCAACTTTTTGGAACAAACGCTACCTCAGTTTTTGGAGGATGTACCATTAGCTACAGGACAGTTTATGCATGATGGTGCACCACCACATTTTAGTGTAGTTGCTTGAGAGTTTTTAACAGCAACATACGGAGATCGCTGGATTGGTCGAGGTGGACCTCACATATGGCCTGCTCGTTCCCCGTACTTAAACCCCCTGGATCATTTCCTATGGGGCCATCTAAAGTCATTAGTTTATACTAGTCCAGTGGAAGATGTGGACGATTTAAGGGATCGGATAATTGCTGGGTGTAACTCAATAAGAAACAACCCTGGTGTTTTTGAAAGAGTTCGGGAGTCTATGAGGAGAAAATTTGATGGTTGCATCCGAGCTGGAGGTAGCCATTTTGAACAATTCTGGTAGGTTCAGAAATGTTACATGTAATTTTTAGTAATAAATTGTTATTTATTGAAAATTTTTTTCGCCCTATATCTTCGCGATAAAGCGCTTTTTCAAAAATCATCAAAGGATAAAATATCCTTAGAATAGTCCAAGGAATAACCTCTTGAATTTTTGCCGCATGTTTAACTAACACACTGTATAAAATATTCCCCTTAAACTAAAGCATATATTGGTTCAAGTGGGTGTTAGCTAATAGAGAGACAAAGATAAATCAGATCGGCATGTAAGAGAATATTTTTTAAGTGGAATAAGTAACGTTTGAAGTTTATAATTTCTGGATTTTTACTCATTATATTTGCCACATCCAGTAATATTCATGTTAATCATAAATGGCATTACTATTTAAAAATTATTTCAAAAACCTTTGATATAAAACGTTACCTTCACGTTTTACATGTTTTATAAAGAGGTCCATAATTTTTAATCCTATTATTCATGTTTAATATTTTAAGTCTGTCACTATCTTTATTAATAAAAGTCAAAATAAATGGAATGCATATTTTTAATCAACCTTCGTCAAACCGCGACCGCTGAATAAAATCGCTGCCCAAACTTTTCAGAAACAATGGCTTGAGCTTTAATAAATGGTTAAGGGTTATATGCCTCGTATATTGTTCTGAAAGGGGTAAATGGATTGTGCAAAAACGGCTCTTCGCTCTGCTAACCGAAAATTTATGCCTGCGACATCTGGATATCGCATTATCAGGTTCCTTTATTGGATAATCTAATATATTTGTTGTAACATGTGCATCGTATTTCATATTTTTGCCTGGACATTTTTTGTTGGCATCCCTTTAAAGATGTGTTGTCTACAGCTCTGTTCGCAAACAGCTATTACGGAGAAAAGAAATTCAACAACATATTTGGTTGAAAGCGTAGCTCTATAATGGCCTATTAGGAACGTTGCCAATGGAAAGCCAGCAGACTATTAGCGTTATTTACAGTTTTACACTTTTAACAATAATAAATTTTAGTGCCGAAAAGCTCTGCATTAAGGATTCTGCAATTGAAATGGAATTAACGGAGATTTTTAAATTCACTTTAAATTCGATTCTGCAGATTGCATCTAATTTTACGGCTATCGATTCCTCCTTTTCACGTTAAATTTTGCATCAGTCAATCTAATATTACATATTTTACAGTCAATCTAATATTACATATTTTAAATTTATTTTTATTACTTCAGTAATAGCTCTCGATAAAAAATAAATACTTCGGAATAAATAAATGTATTTTGGTTGTTACTAACACTATTACTTTGATAATCAACAAACCTTTATTTACGCTTAATTCGAACATAAACACGTGAATATGTGTGATACTAGGGCATGAGACTTATTTAAAGATAGAAAAGGGAGGTATAAGGGAATATATACAGTGTGACAGAGATTCATGATATACTTTTTTTACTCTTTTATTTTTTTAGATACAATTTACAAATTTGGCGTGGCAGAAATAATTCATAAGAAAATTATCTTTTTCCCACTTCCGGTTTCACCGGACATAATGCCAACTCTGGATTTTTATATGGAACACCCTGTATATTATTATATTTGTTTTAATATAGGCTGTTTAGAAGTATTACTACTGAACTGAATGTAAACGTGACTGAATATACTTTAGTCACGTCTAAATTTTGTAATGGTGTCTCTAGTATGTCGCTTTACAACAGTTACATGGTCTTACTTTATTTATTATCTTCTTCTATGTTACCGACTTAACTCATGCCAATTGTAAATTAATCAGACGTGGACCTACAGCTTAGACTAGGATTCGAAACATTTTCTACAAAAGTTATTCAATCCTGTTTCAATAAGGTGATTCAATTGATAAACTGACACGTCAGTTGTAGGCTATACCGTCCTTTGTTATTTACCCTGGTAAACCGATTTCCTTTACCGTGTTAGCATATTATGAGATCTTTGAGACAGAAATAATGTACTAGACCAGAATATTTTCCATGGCTTTATTTAAACATTTACAGTGTTAGCAAAAACCTTAATTTCCAAGTTTACTTAAAATTATATCTCCACACTGTTTCATTTTATAGATCATTGACTTTACAACAGCGTACCAATTAATTCCTTCGATGCAGGTTTATCTGGTCACACTAGTTTAGGGAGTAACAAATTACTAGCTGTCGCTAATTCAGGTAATGAATGTACTCGGCTCGGTTGATAAAGTGAAATGATTATTAGCGCGGTTTTCGTAGCTGCAATACACAAATAAATTTACCCTTAAACCTATTAGTACGCCGTTAAAACCTTGTTTATACTAATTTATATATCAAAATTTAATTTGGACTGGTGCCCAATTGCAATGGAGCTACGAAATTCGTTCATTCACGATTTTCATTGGACCTTATTGATCTGATTGGGGAGTAAAGTAAATTGGAAAAACTAATTTATTTCCTTGTAACTTGATTACTGTGTCATATTTGTATGAGTTATGTACTGTATCAAACATTAAGATATTAATTGGTAGAATGTCTATTAAAGCTTGTCACCCATTGGCCCGTCACGGCATGACACGGCCTGTCAAAATACGGATAGAATAGAATAACAACTACCGCTCATGTAGTTAATTCATTTGCGTTGTTTGAATTCTATCCGTATTTTGACGGGCCATGCCGTGTCGAACAAAGGGGCGACAGGTTTTTTAAGCCTAAATAATAAAATTGTTCAATGAAAATTAATACAACAAAATTATCAAAATCATTTTTCGTATAATAATAATAATATCTCTACGGCTCATTTGAATCACAAGGATTAATCCGAAAGTCTGAGACTTGTGTGAAAGAGGGGGTGGGATATTATTATTTCGCGGACTTTGAGGTTTGGACCCTCAGTAACACAGTAACGACTTACATGCGTTGGTAGACCCTAAACATCATTCGGTGCTAGAATGAGGGAAACCTGGAAACCTCATTAGTTAGGTCGACAGTCAAACACCAACTGATTTTAATATCTCACATTAACACTAAGCTGACAAAGCCAAATCAAGGCTGCGAACAAGCCTTGATCTTCGAGTAGACAATTTAATTAAAAATTATCTGGTGGAATGGGGATTCGAACCCACGATCTCTGGAGTGAGTGATCGAGACACTAAACCCTGGGCCACATCCACTGGGTCACTCGTATCCAAGCAATATTTAAGAGTCCATTCATTAGGTCGAAATAAGCCCTAAATCGGCGTTCGTCTCGTGTCTAATTATAAAAAAACTGTAAAAGATAGCGACTTTTAGTAAAAAAGTATTGAAAGATAAGACTTTAATCTAAGTCCCTATAGTAGTAATTTTTGGTATTTCTTTTTATTTTTAAAATTCCAGGCAAACAATCTTGTACTAAAATAGCGTATTTTCAAAAATTATTTTCTCTAAAATACATGTATTAAACAAAAATTTGCTACTATAGAGGGATCTAGTTTATATTTTGATCTTTAAGGTGATATATAATTTATAACATTAAAAAGAAATTTTGTTGCAATTATAAGACAAATCCGGTACCCTTGCAATGAGGGCTAACTTTATTTCCATGTGCCTTTTTACTTCGGCATTACGTGCATCTCCGAAATTTTAATAATTCGATAGTTGGAATATATAAGTCTCCACCCATCGGCCACCCATCCTCTCAATCCGACCCAACATTGTTCGTTTTGGTTTTTTTTATATAATCAAAACTTTTAAATTGCATTTAATTTATTAAATATTATGTATATGTCAAACGTGACGTAATATATGAGCCAATTTGTGTGTCATGATTAGTTAGAGCTCTGACATGGCTCAGCCGTAACTAAAATTTAGGAATTTCTACGAGAAGCCTCACATATTATTTGTCAAGTGCGAACTACAGCCTATGCTGAAATTATTCAAGAGTTTCTGGTCATCAATCATACACATCATGGGAGAGAATATAATATATCAACAATTCAGATATTTCGGTAAACATTTCAGGAAATAAGATTTATGTATTTGACATAATTATATTTACCCATTCTTTTCTTGAAAGAATAAATAGGAAAATGCACATATGTGATCTTACACAGTTACACTGACAGTTCTGTTGGACTTATCATGGCACTCTTTATCTCTCGATTTTGACTATAATTGAAAATCAAATTATATCAAGAGTTAAAAACGAATCATCAGCAGGCCGGGGAATGAACAAGGACGTCCAGTGCCCTTACTAATCCAAGAAATATCTATAATGTGAATTTCAGGTTATGTCATGTTAGTTGGAATTAGATAATTAGGTGTCATTTTTAGAAAAATAAGTTTTTTATTAGGTAACAGCATAGAAAAGGCCATAGAAAAAATTACAAAACAGTCGTATCACAAGAACGGGGGAGAAAGTAGTATTCCTAACAATGTGCTAAATTCCTAAAGATATTCTCATAAAACAGTATATCTACAGTTGCATGAGCTATTGCCGCACCTTTTTGTTGAAAGTTGCCTCAATTAACCCTCGATGTCCATTAATTTCCACACAGGCTAATTTTTTCTGTAGATGAAAGTTCAATTGTAGCGGTCACAATAAGATTATAGCTACTCCAAATATTTTGGATCAGATATTCCAAATATATCCAATTAAGATACTTAAGAAAGTTGATAGAAAGTTACAATAAGTTAATCAATAAGACAAAGACAAGCCTCGCTAATAAAAAAAATCATTTTAACTGTCATAATTGAGATAATATAAAAATCAATGATAAATTAATTGAGATAACTATTTTTAGATAACTATGTTTCTGTTCTGAAAGTTTATTACAGAACTAAAACGACAAGGACGCAGATATAAATCTTGTTTCAATATTTTGTGGTATGTAGTGAAACCATCAACTTGCTCGCATAAATGTTTTTGGTAACTTCATGAATTAATTCTTTGGTCTGTCAGAAACTTATTTTCTTCCAGCACTTTCCGATTCTCGATCAAATTTTTTATCTATCACCTCTTTTCTTTTCAACTCATTGAGATACTTGCCTCAGGATTCCAAAAAACAAGGGGAATTGAATAGGTTAATCATGTATCAACATGAAAGCCGTTCTGGATGTTAGATTCAATAATATATCTTTGAAACATAGGTATTAAATATCACGATCGCATCATATCGCAAATATCAATATCGCATCATCACAATCTGGTATATTTTATATTTGTAAAAATATGGCAACTATCTCTGAAGTTATAAATGTTTTATTTGTTACAATTGATCAAAACACCGTATTAATTAATATGACTAGGCAAGAGATTTTACAGTTTGCTAAACGGGATTTAAAAAAAAAACAAAAATTTCCAATAACATACGTTTTTTGGCATTTCTTTCTTTATGCAGTATAGTTGTATCTATACTGCATAAATAAGGAAATACCAAAAATATGTTTTGTATGTATGGAAATGACTGAAATAGAAAACAACAAAAAAACAGTAAATTATCAAACAGATATAGAAAATCTAAGTAACATATATCGCAATCTTATTGATTAGTAATTTTTGGTTTTATTTTCTTAAACATTCTGTATAAGTCTATCTTATCCAATAGTAATTTTTTTCTTAAACATCCTGTATATGTACAAACTGTAAAACCTTTTCTGAACGGCTTTCTTAAGTGATGAGAATGTTTACAATAACTCTGTCAATCAGACCTGCAATAATTCATGCTATTAGTTGTTAATTACCTGCTCTAGAAAAGAAATACATCAACGGGAATACCAAAAATTGATCATTCTCTGTTCAAACTACACGTATATTGCATTTTTATAAAATAAAAAAGGTTAAAAACAAAATAAAACCAACCCATTATTGTACCCTTAACAATAACCAACCCAATGTAAAATCATGATACAACTACACAGATATGCCAATCCGCATAGTGACGTCAGTTACGAGGAAAAAACAATTGATAAACACGAAAATAATTATATCACTGCCCTTAAGAATTTTCGCATCGCATTGCCATTTTTCCCTCACGAATGACGTCATGCGCAAACAAACGAAAGTTATGGGCATATCTGTGTAGTTGTATCATGTGTAAAATCATTATTTTTAACTTTTAGGTAACCTTGAAAAAGTCAGAAAACTCGGACGAAACGTAGAATATTTGTCCATGTATCTGGCTGAAAGTCCTCTTATTTTGTTATTCATTGACGAAATAAATTCAATTTTAACAACCAACAACTTTGCCAATATCATATTTATATCTTTGTTTCACAAAAATTCCTGCCTTCCATTTTAGAGATTGACAGTTTTTCAATGTGACACAAACATAAATCGAAACAAATTTATGGTTTATATTGCTCGAATTTGGATAAAATTCTTTGTCGAACAGTTTTTCGTGTTCTTCTTTACATACGAATAACTTAAGTCCTTGTGGTTGAATTATTAAAATAAAAGTCGTACATATATGTAGATACACCAAATGAGAAGACAACCAAATTAATTATGACAAACCATAGAAACAAACCATAGATTTCCTCAATGTAACTAGCGGAACAGAGCTAATAGCAGCTTCATGCAACTGTTGAATTTAGTACGAAATTTTAAGGATATATTATGTCATGGTAGGAGACGTGAAAGTTTCCACATTTATTTTTAACTTATTTTACTTTTTCTAAAGTTTAAACTGCTGAAATTTTAAATTACATTTTTACTTAAATCTTCCACAAATGCATGTAGTAAAATGTAGTAATATATTTTTACATATATTATTTTAAATTCATATTTACCTATGCTAAATTGTATTCCCATGATGTGTTTCTGCATATTTCTGGTTAGATTATTTAAGAACACACTCCTGGGATAAAGGCAGTTTAGGGTCTGATAATTGTGTATATAGTTGTGGCCTTCATGATGGCTTACCTTTTGTATGTTGGGTTGTGATCTCCCAACTAATCACAGTTAATTCTGCAACAGACAATATGCATTATTAATTCGGGATCTGATTGTATTTAACTACACCTAATCGATTTAATCCCACTGCCAACATCTTTCTCCGAGCTGTTAATGATGAAAGACCTCGGCAAATCAAATTATCATAAGGTACTTGACCACCATTACGTACAAAGCTTATTGCATGTGTCACAGTCTTCATTCAATTTTCTTGCCTTGTCAATCTCAAGGATGCATGCGTATCCTTCCTTCCTTAAAAATAAACGTTTGCTTGTACAAAATATTATATAATCGTTTTAATTTTGTACACTTTTGTAGTTTCCAGGTACCTATCGTATTAATTTTCATAACAAAATTGCTCTAGTGTCAACAGTGGGAACTTAATATTACTCATGTGAAAACCCAAGTAATATTCCCCCTGAATATAATAGGTGTGTCGTGACCGCAACAGTAAAATAGAAACTTCAAATGTTCTGGGCTTCAGGGATCATTATGGGCCATAAACATTAATTGCAATTCCGAATTTCGTATATAGGGTAGTTTGATATAATGTGTTTGTTATCTAGCGACGTCTAGAAATACAAATAATACTCAGAAAACTCATATTGGTACTGACAATAATAGTTCTTATTCGTTTACAGCCTTATTATTACTTATACAGCAATAAACTTTCACTATTATGGGATAAATATACACGAGTATTATATACTATAAGCTTTGAATTTAAATTTTTAAAACTGTACGTTATTAGTAATATACAGAAAAAAGTATTTGACACTCTTTTCACAAACTTGCAGCATACGTCTTCAAATTTTTTTAACGTTTTATAATTTTGTATTATTATATTCACAGCACATTTAATTTGCATTAACTAGATCAGTATTAATTGGTCGGGACGGTATTTTGTTTTGATGAGCATTGATCATCAAGTATTTTTAGCTTTAAATCTCGTTCCAATGTTAAATTTACTATTACGGCTCTTAAATCTTTAAGATATTCCTGAAATGTATGTATTTATGTAGGCTGCTGCTAGATTTGCTCTGTTTAATTCAAATAATTTTCAAAAATACTTTTTTAATTAAAATATTTCATGTTTATTTTGGATATTAGTACTTATACTTTTTTCTTCATAATCTAATATTGAAATTAAGTTTGCTTTTTCATACAAACATTAACTTACACCTGTGTTATATTGGATCTTTCGAAAAAGGACGAAGGAATTGATGGTTGCTTCTTCATAGAAAAGAACTGTAGATTGTAAGCCATGTTGAAACGCTCCATTTTTACTATTAAACTGATAGACGTTTCTCGCAGACAGTTTGGCAACTGTCATAAATTGCCATGTATCGAGAAGACATGGCAACTTACATCTTTTTACATTATTGAATAAATCCAGTCCAAAAATGGATACGTCATTCTGCCTAACCCTGTATAAGGACATATTTCAACAAGATATTCTTTTACTCTTTTTTTGCATATTTGATTCTTTTTTGAATTTCGCATTTCAATTGGCATAATATTGTACAAACGGCAGTTATTAAAATAAGCACCCTTTTGATACAGCGCATCAACAATGGCGTTCAGGGTATAAAGTGCAGTTATTGCGCGTGAAGTAGAGATGGCCAAGTTTATACTTTGTGAATAAATCTAGATGATTATATACAAAACACACTACTTCCAAAACATAAACAGCTGTTACTGTCAATAGCCTAAAATATTTAAAAACCCCTACAGGAGTCTTCATAGGTATTTAATATTTGCTAGAATAGGAACTGCATGTTTCTGAATTGTAAATTTTCTGTTGATATCTTTACATAATAACCAGTAAATAACACCATAACGTATATGGGAATAAAAACTAGCATGATACAGTGATAACTGGAAACTACGCCTCCATTGTTTAGATAATGATTTGAGACCGTAACAAGAGGCACTCAACTTTTGACTGAAACAATTATCATGTTCTATCCAATTTAGCCTATCATCAATGCATAGTTCAAGGAGATTTGTTTTCTGGGAAAATTTTCAGAACTTATTTGAAATAGTTTTTCCTCTGTTTAACAATGAGTTGCAAAAAATTCTCTCAAAAAGCATAATAGTTTTAGCATAAAAGCATAATAGTATATTTATAAGTAATTTATTTTATTCCAACTATAAAGCCAGTTTATGAACTACCAAATTGACACCGACTTCAACATAATTGAAATTTTTTGACTTAACAAAGCGTTAGTATCGTCAGGACACGTTGCTAGCAAACAAGGATATGCCTTCAATTCCTTGTGCAAGTCGTTTGCAAATAATCCAAATAATAATGGCCCAAGGATTGATCCTTGAGGAACTCCCATCGTAATCGGTAATCCATCCTCTGATTGAATATCTTATTTAATAATTTATTTATTATATATTAAATTTATAAAAGTTAATATTACTCTTTGTTTACCTTATTTTAATTTTTAGAGGTGCATGGCTTATTTCCCAATCCTAAAAACTGAACTTACAGAGCCATGCCACCAAAATTATGGACAATATATAATTCCGTATTTACAAATTCTAAAGTTAATCATGACCGCCTACAGTAACGTAACATATGATAATTTCTAACCGATCTGTATTTAATAATGTATAAAAAATGTTAAACTTAAAATGTAACTTTTCAATGTGGCAGTTAATTATTTTTACACAAATCTCTACAGACGACGAAAAGATTTATATGCCAGATGACAATCTGACTTTGCATAAGTAATAGGGCCATTATTTTCTCTCAAGTAGTTACGACACTATTGATTTTTCAGGATCCCTCTAAATGTATTGAAATTAATTCCGCCCAACAGCATTCGACATTTGTCAAAGTAATAGATAGGCTGCATGTGGTTACACGCCACTAATACTTCTGAAATAGCAGTCTTGGGAGCCATCATTTATCGATATCTAAAGAGTACATTGTGCCGGGATTCATATATGCACGTGGCAGCCACGTGAGGCAATATTTCCTCGGACGCGAAAGCGAGGAAATCTTGGATAAATAATGCTAATTGGGAAATATGGTATCCCACAGAAGTATTATTTATTATATTTGTCAAAAACGTGCAAATGTTAGCATAACTGACTTAACCCTTAGCCACGGAGATCTTGTATCTGAGACATATAATCGGACGAGTCGTCTCTCAGACTACAATAACTGTTAAAGAAGAAAAACCAAACATTCTAATTTAATATTGAAATCGATATTACTAGTTACATCTACATAATACTAGTGATGATCAGGGGAAAAACTTTAATTGATTAACTTTAATTAATTAAACGTTAATTTACCAATTAACTAACAAAAAAGTAGTTGTGCGTAGCTATGTATAAAATCTAACAAATATTGCATGGGTTCAGTTTCCACACACTGTTTATAACTTACTATATTTATTTTACAAAATCTGGTATACAGTATTAAAGCAAAAGTAAAAAAAATAGATAAAGAAAACTAAAAAAACTTTTTTCCACCACGCCTTTTCGTTATACGAAAACTTAACACTTCCTCGGACACGTCGCGTCGTCTGTAAGACGACTCCTCACACAAATAAGCAAATCCCTTCCCACAGTCAAATCGCATACGGCTGATACCTACGTGTACAACTTAAGTACCAATCAGAGTAGGTTATTATAGCCGGAATTGAGACTCCCCCCACCCCTTTTGACCTTGAATGACCTTGAATGACCTTTGGATGACCTTGAAGTGACCTTTGGATGACCTTGAAGTGACCTTTGGATGACCTTTGAATGACCTTGACGTGACCTTTATATGACCTTAAAGTGACCTTTGGATGACCTTTACGTGACCTTTGGATGACCTTTACGTGACCTTTGGATGACCTTGAAGTGACCTTTGGATAACATTGAAATGACCTTTGCATGACCTTGAAGTGACCTTCGTTTGACCTCTGTAATTGTCAACACAAGACATGACGTAATCGAGTGTTTAGGGAAGGGGTATTCCATAATATGTATATATAGAGAGGAGATTATAGCAAGGAATCACACTTCGTTCACTGCCAACCTTATAGTCAACGTCTACAATAGTGCAAATTGTGTGTTGTCCTGTATTAATATTTTCAAGTGAGAACAATTGTTGTATTTATTACTATTTAGATATTACAGCTAGTTATCTTTAAACAAGAAATGGCATTACCAAGTGTTGATTTAAACAAAATTAATAGTAACATTAACAGAGACTTTATTGATATTGCTCGACGATCAATTTCCTCGTTAGAAATTGATACCCCTTATTTGATTAAAAAAATGTCATTTGTCAATACACGTTTTGGAAAGTGCGTTTTGGCTATACTGCTCGATAGTAAGAGCAATGTAAGCTTTAAGTGTTATTTACCAAAGAGGGTTATAGAACACATAACAGAGGATGTTATGAATAAAATGAATTCTTCTTGGGAACAGTACACGATAACTTATTTAGGTCAAAGCGAGCCTACATATAAAGATATTAGATCTAAAGCATTGATAAAATTTGGTATTGCCAACTAATTTTATTTAAAAAAATATATCTATTAGTAATAAATATAATTTGTAGATCATATCTTAGTATATTTACCTATTTACACTATTTAGCAGTATCTCATATAAGGTTGCTTTTCTTGTTTTATAAGTCTAAAAGGTAATGAATAATTTGCTATATTATACTATCAGTTTTAACAATAACGTTTATTTTGTAGAAAACTATTAAAATGTGGATGCATTATGCTAGCCAACACTGGACTGAAGCTATCGATATCCAGTCAGCTGTGAAAAGAATGAAGAGTGAGTTGGATTGCTTGGTAATGGATAGACTTCATGCTTGTAATTATGACAGGGATTACTGCTTTTCCGAAGAATTGGTTAAACAATTGCAGGAAGATATTGAAAACTATCGCCTTGGTGCTTCGTTGTGTGATAGTTATTTAAATAACACTTTAACTTTGAATAATTTTTGTGAGAAAATGGTGGAGAAAGGACTAAAATGTTTTCTCAATTCCAATTTGCTCGATTATCTACCGTATGCAATTGTTGTGAAATATAAGTTAGCATCTCAAGAATATGGTAGTGATGATCAAGATAATGATGATCAAAAGTAATATAATTAAGTTTTTCATTATTTTTACATTATTATATACATTGTATATTATAGTAATAAATTGTATTGTACTAAATATTTCTCTTATTTTGTTGTAAAACAAAAAAAAAAAAACGATGTAGTGTAAATAAAAAATAAATAAAAAAAATTTAAATCTTTTATTTCCATTTATTTGTCACATGAGTACAAAAAAAAAACACTATATAAATATATTAAGTAAATACAAAAAATGTATTAAAAATAGATTATACTTATAAAATAGAGTACATTAACATATAAAAATTGGAAGATGTAAAAAAAAAATGTTCATCAGTTTACTTAAATCCATTATGTACAGACCCATCCAAAGCATTATAAGCCAAATAAGAATCATGAATTATCAATGCATAAACCCGTGTATTCTCAGGAAAATGTTTCTTTCGAGTTTCAAATTCCAGTTTTATGTCTACAGTGGATGACTTCATGGCGTCTTGTTGATGTGAACAATCGATAACAAATAATGGATTTTTTTGGAATTCACCAATATCCATCATCGGTTCATAATTATCTTTATCGTAGAAGCTGGATTGAAACTTTTCATAAGCATAGTAAGCTGAAGAATACAATTTCTTTCCAAAATCTAAATTCCAGCGTTCATATGGATATACTTCTGAGTTTAAGTATAGTCGGATGTTACTTACATCTGCATGGATGAATTGAGTAACGTCCTTGCTTATATTATCAGAACTGTCAGTACTCTGAAAGCCGATAATAATATATCGAGGTCTTTCTAAACTTGTTGTGGTTTTTATAGGCCATATATCAGTAGCTGTTTTTCTTAGAGTCGGTAATTCATATAAATCCCACATGCGATAGGCCATTTTAACCGTAGCATTTACACCACCTTTCTTAATGCGATTCAGCAACTTCAGTTTTTGTGTATCTTCAGGGATGATGTGCCTTAGCCTCCATTCGATTTTATTAATTTCGAGATCTGCATCAACTTCTCCAATGTAACAATTCTTAAAAGATCGAGCTATTATTAGTATAAGCTCTTGTTTGGTGTTGAGAATGCCCCTTGTATAATCTTCGGCGAAACCCATAAGATACTTTAGAGGCAATTTGCCACTAAAAAAGTGACTGTTGGTATCCAAAACGTCCTGGTTTTTCACTGTTAGTCCCCATCCACAAGATAGTAATGATTTTAAATGTGTTTGTCCCCATGACACCATGGTTTTCATTGTTGTTGTTATACCAGGTTTTCGAATAACAGCTACTTGTTCTCCACCCATTTCATAACGAATTTCATCGAAAAGAAATGCTAACGCATTATTGGATAGGTAACACATTTTAGTGGCATCACTTGGGGTAAATTTACCTTCGATATATATATAACTTTCAGCAATATCGAGAATAAGATCTTGGCAGTGAATAGGAATTCTTATTTCATCCGAATTTCTATAGTACGGTGATCCATATGGTTTGTAAGTGTGCTCATGTAGACTAACAAGTGAATTATCAAAGAAAGGTTCATCAAACACATCCAACTTTGCACTAGTTGACGTCATGATTACAAATATTAAGGTTTCAGCTTTAATCCAATTGACTGAAGAAAGATACGATCTCTAGCAGACAATTTAGATGTTGACCGTTTAACGTTCTTTCGTATAATAAATGGCTTGTCACACTTGTTCAAAACTTTATTACTATTTGTATGTAACAGAGATGGAAAATGTTTTCTTTGATTAAAACAAAAGCCCATTATATCCTGATAGTTTAATATAGCTTTTTTAATTCTAGCTTCACAATAATTTTCTCACCACGAAAGTCTACCAGATTACCATTATCATCTAATATACGTAATGTAATGTTTTCGATAAACTGACGTCCTTCAGGTCTTACAGACATATAAATAATATTTTGTGGTTCCTTGGAGAGTTTGAATCCAGGTTCAACATCTATATCAAATTCGTAGAGAGTATGTGCTTCTTCGCCATTCATATAAGCTCCAGAAGTGATATTGCAATCAACACGAATAATTCTAACTTTCATTATGTCAACTGGTAATGTAGATTCAAGTGAATTATTTGCAGAATATACTTTGTTTTCAAATCCTAATATAGTTGCAATAGAATACTTGTGAGTAAAGTCGATCTCATATTTAGATACTATTTCACATTTCAGCGTATTATTGTTGGCTTTTAATGTGAAATATTTATTAATATTGAAGTTGTCATCCTTAACACTGCGTTTTATTATAGATTCCAAAGCACTTTGAATTGCTCCATTGATTTCGTTCAACTCATATGCTCCTGGAGGAATTTGAAAGAAAGTAGTAGGTGATCTATTCTTCAATTTGAATCCAATAATATTATTTTTCTCATCAACATTTAATATTGAATTGTAAGAATAGAATCCATGTAGTCCCAATCCATATCGACAACTTGTATCGAGTTCAATTGGAGGGTAAAAGTTAGCGCTTAACACACTAGATTGTCCTGAGAACGTGAATGTACGAGACATGACTAACACATATAACTTGTTAACACATCGTTTTATTGCTGCTTACAGCAGCAGTTGAGACACATTTCCTGTCTTGAATTTGATGGTACCATATTAAACCTTGCAGAAACTTTATTTTCAGACGCTACAGTAACATCGCGTATATTGCAATAACAACACAAATATTTTCGTGGTGGAGGTCCGTCATTCACATCATTAGATTGGGATATATTATCGTCACTGTAATGTTCCAAACAATATTGATACTTCATTACATCAATATCGCTTTTTAAATGCTCAGGTAATTTATCCCACACCCATGCGATTTCATTTGAAGCACAGGTGATCATCACTTCTTTAGGAAAATCAGCTAATTGTTCCTTTGTCAATTTTGTAAGAGTCCTATACTTTGAGAAAGCTCGCAACGAATGCGCCGTCTTTTTAATTTTTTCACGTTCTTCTTTTGGAGTCATTGGAAAATTCATTGTTAGTTAGAAATCTTAAACACAAATGTCCACACCACACTGTATTGTAGTTCTGCTGACGGTCGTAGTTGTAATAGATTATCGGCTTTGATTTAATGTAGAAATACTTTAAGAGTTCCCTGGGTGGGGGAAGATCTCCGAAACTATCGTAGTAGTTAATAATATTACCAATTTTCTTGTAGGCTACCCAATGTGTTCCTCTACCATTTATACCGTCTAAATTCAAAATTGCAGATTCAGTATGTAGGGCACCACTCTCAGGAAGATTGTCTCGCATAAATACACCTCGAAAATATGGAATTTTAAAAATATTAGCATAATAACTAATATCAATGTCGCTGAGAGCTCTTCGAGGTAGAGACTTTAGAAGTTTTTTGGATTGTTCGGTTTCAGATAAAGTCCTAATCCAGTTCGATATGGTTTTAAATACAATCCTTCGCCTTTTTTTCCAAGAGGCATAGATTCAATTTTTTTATTATGACGCACCCCTTCAGCCATGCGCTGATTTGCATTTTTTACATCACTTATTGTTTTATATAGACCTGCAGCACCGCCGGCTAAACTTCCCAGCGCCGATAATCCCGCAAATATAGGAATTAATGGTAAAATTCCACCAACTTTCGGTATAGGTATAATTCGCGGAGTACGAATATTCCTTTTACCCCCTGATGTTTTCACAAATTTTCGTGCTGCTTGTAAAGCAAAATGTGTTGCTTTTTTTGTATTATTAGAAACGAATCGTTTACCGCCAGCTTTACGTATTTCATCTCGTACTTTATGAACAATATTACCACCAAAGCTGACCTTCTTTTTCTTAATATTCTTCTTTTTATTTGCCTTTCTTCTGGGAACTGATTTAGATTTACATCCCATACCTAAACGACGTTTTGCTTTCATGATATTTGTAACTAGCCAGGCGGATGCTTTTTCTCTAAAATTGGCGTCTTTAGATTTAACCCTTTCCCAGGCGCGCTGTTCTAATTCGTAGTCTGCTTTATGGCGTGTTGGTAAATCTTTATGATCTTCGTAAGCAGCGTCGTGAACTTTGCAAGCTTGGTCCAGACCATTAATGCCTGGATCACCTCTGGCAATCCTTTTTTGAAATTTTGTACCCGGTCCACAGTACTGGTAGCCACCGGGTAAATGTAATTCAAAGGGTAGTTTATTTATTAAAGAATTTATAAATCCCCTTCCTGTTCGCGAATTAGACACTTTACGTCTAGACTGACTGACGAACGGCATTAAAATAAACAAAACGTAGTAAAACTTTTTTTATAACACCGATTACTTCGATGGTAACACTAGGAACGCTAGTTATCGATTAAAATATTGAATACACCGTTTATATCTATTTATATCTATTTATATTGTATCCAACCCTCAAACAATGCGGATTGTAAAGCAAAAGCAAACATTTGTAGTGGATAATTTCGATGAACGTGTAGGAAGTGGTGTAAATATCAACAATAGACGCCATGGACCCTTGTTGCCTTCAACAATTCGGGGTTTGTTAATCGGTCCTTCGAACTGTGGGAAAACAAATGTTATGATTTCCCTTATTACACACCCCCACGGTTTACGTTTTGCTAATATTTATTTATATTCCAAGTCACTGTACCAACCAAAATATGAATATCTTCAGAAGATTTTAAAACCCATTGATGGATTAGGATTTTACACATTTAATAATAACGTAGAAATTGTGGAACCATCTGAAGCAAAACCGGACTCCGTTTTCATTTTCGACGATATCATATGTGAAAAACAAGATATTATTAGGTCATATTTTAGTATGGGCCGACACAAATCCATAGATAGTTTTTATCTGGCTCAAACATATTCCCGAGTACCAAAACAATTGATTAGAGACAATTCGAATTTTATTATAATGTTTAAGCAAGATGAAATGAATTTGCATCATATATTTCAAGATCATGTATCACCGGACGTTACCTTCAAAGAGTTCTTGGATATGTGTGCAAAATGCTGGGAAGATAAATATGGATTTTTAGTAATCGATAAAGATAGAGAACTAAAAGATGGTAGATACAGAAAAGGTTTGGACAGTTACATATATCCGTAATGCATGCCAATATATATATCAATTGTAAAGGTAGTGATGGTGGGTGCACATCGAAAGAAAATGAAGAGATCAGTAGTTGATAAGGACGAAAATAATGATAGTGAAATAGATTTGAAACGTAAATTAATAGAAGCCACGGACGCTGTTCGCAAAAAATTCAATTACATAAAAAATAAACATGTAGAAAGTCAAATGGCCTTGGAAAAAATATATGAACCGTTAACGAAGCCATTAAAAACTATTTCTGAAACAACGCAGGAAACAAATCGTAAATTTCAAACCACACAGCAGTATTTAACAACACAGCCTAAAAAACCCTCTGCAGTAATCAAAACACCGAAATTCGAATCAGATGAAACAATTAGGGAAAGTAATTCTTATATGGAAACACCGCCACCATCATCTGTAGGGACACCTTCAAGTTCTACCACGTCTAGTAGTAATTTGCGAAATTTAACTGATGTCGTTTCAACCTACATCAATGGTGTTAAAGCTGGTGAATCTACGTTCGATAACAAGTATGGGGTGCGAGTTGATGTCGATACTGGAAAGTTAGCCATGGGCAACTCCGAAGTGCGATTTCAGGGTGACCTTATATCATTTTGGAGAAATAATAAGAAACTCGGAACATATAAAGGAAATTCTCAGTTATACGATTTACTGTTTTTAAAATTTCCCCCAGATCTAAACAGTGCGGGTTATGGAATCACCGATGAAAATAAAAATATATTTGGAGACATATTGAATATAACGAATGCGGCATATAAAAATTACAATGTAACATTGGGATACAATCCTAGTAAATCAAAAAAGTACGTCGAAATTATAAAACCACTTTTACAACGTGGAATGTCAACTCGATCCAAGAAAGGTGCGGGTCTAATGTCATCTCAGAAAATATATACAGGCAAAAAGGTGGATTACATATACTGGAATAAGCCCAAAGAATTAATCGACCGCTTAAGATTATTGTGGAGTTCTAAAATGGCTGGACATTCAGGTCATGAGAATGAAATAATATCCCTAATTGATGAATTAAGGGAAGAAGGAATCATCTATTAGAGAAATAACTATCGCATTTTATTTCATCAACCATAAATACATATATAAAGCAGATATCAGTTTATTTTGTCAATTGTAATTTGAACGCAATAGAACGATGGGCTCCATTGATAAATTTGGACGCCGAAAAGGACCTCATTGTAAAGGTCATCGTGGTCCGCAAGGCATCGGTTTTAAACTTACTACTGAAAAACAGTATGACATCCAAGGAAAGCAATTAAAAAATATAGGAGATCCTAGAGATGAAAATGATGGTGCAACATTAAACTACGTGAATTTAGTTATGGATGCCTGCAAAAAAGATATCCTTTCCGCTCTACAAAAATCAGCTAATCTTATAACCGATAATTTAGTAAACTACATAAAGAGAGAAAGGAACGAAATCGTGGATGAAATAACAAAAACGTTTCAAAATTTACAACTAAAAATAGATACAACGATAAGCGATATGAAAACTGAAATAGATGAATTAAAAAATACAAGTGAGAGAAACTCGGATGCTCATACTAAGTTGGTGCAAAATATGACTGGTTTCATACTTGATGTAGAAAAAATTGAACAACTTATTGCGAAATATCATCCCCCGAGAGACACAGGAGGATTAGCATGGCCAGGTATTTCATTACGACCAACCGATTCTAAGATCATCACAAGTTGAGTAAAAAATTTTATGCATTATATAAATAAAACAAGGAGCAGCTCATCACAATAAGTCATTTCAAACAGAACGTGGAACATCTAAATGTATATTACTATTATTATTAATAAACTTGAATAATAAAAAAGGTATAATGTTCATTAGTGGCACAAAACGACAAATTGTCAATGAATTACATAAACCAGCACGAAAAAATTTTAGAAGGAGAAGAACCGTAATAAAAGGTTTGGCAGACTTATGGCAGATTGACTTGGCAGAAATGCAGAATTTTGCAAATGAAAATAAAGGTTATCGTTATATACTCATAGTAATTGATTGCTATTCTAAATATGTTTGGGCCAAACCGCTAAAGAAAAAAACTGCTATGGAAGTTTCTATTGCGATGAAAGAAATTCTTCAAGAAGCTGTTTATTCCCCAACAAACTTACAGAGCGATCAAGGACTCGAGTTTTACAATCGCCAGTTCTCCACAGTGATGCATGAATATGGCATAAATCATTATTCCACATTCAGTGCAAAAAAAGCAGCAATCGTGGAACGTGTAATTAAAACTTTAAAAAATTGGTTATATAAAGAATTCTCGGCCAGAGGCAATTACAAATGGTTTGATATACTTCCTGATATTATAAAGTTGTACAATAATAAAGTCCATCGTACAATAGGTATGAAGCCCATAGATGTAAAATATACAACAAAGTTAAGTGTATATAATCATCCCAAAGTCGCATTAAAATCAAAATTCCATGTTGGTGACATGGTTCGGATTAGCAAATACAAAGGAATATTTGAAAAGGGGTATACAGCCAACTATTCAACGGAACTTTTTAAAATTGTTAAAGTTAATGTAACAAATCCCGTCACATACATGATAGAAGATGTGAGAGGTCAACCTATTAAAGGATGTTTTTATGATTATGAACTTCAGAAGACTAAACACCCCGATGTATACTTAGTGGAAAAGATTTTAAAGAAAAAGGGTAATAAATTGTTTGTCAAATGGCTCGGACTACCACCAGATCAGAATGGTTGGATCAACAAGACTGATATAGTTTAATATATGTATAGTAATTATCTTGCTTTGTAAAATGATATGGTAAAATATATGCTTAATTTAGTATATTTGCAGTTGTATGTAACACTTATAGTTATATTTTTTTTTCTATTATCACAATAAAATTACTTTTCAAGTATTATTATTTTTTTGTTTTTTTTATGCATATTGCACAAAAGAGGAGAACTTGGAATAAAAAGAAACACACTTTGGACAGAAAACACACTATATTTAAAAATTAAAATACAAAATAATACAAATAAAAAAATATACAACTAAAAATACAATACAAATAATAAAATAAAATACACAATTAAAAAAATAAAAATTATACAATTAAAAATAGAATTGCTCTTAAGAAGCAAGAAAAATTATTTCTTGCTACTTAAGAACTGTTGGCTCTTCTCCTCCTCTCGGCGACCCATCAGGTGGAGCCATCGCGCTCTTTCGGCATATCTATATGCCTTCTTCTCCGTCTTGGTCTTGTTGATTACCGGATGGCAGCTCCGGATTACCAACCGGTCCTGGATCGCCTCCCTGGGGTTGTATGTGCGTCCTGGGACGCACTCATCATCCCAATTCTCTTCATCTAGCTGCGGCGGCTCGGGTCCTTTGTGTGGTCGGTACGGGACACACTCATTATCCCATTTCTCCTCTGGCTCTGGTCTTCTGTGTGGTGGGTTCGGGACGCACTCATTATCCCAATTTTCAGACTCGAGGATATTCATTTTATTTTGTTTAACTCTGAACTGTTGAGCTTATCTGCCAAACAGATTCAAGTTACGGATATATATAGGCAACAGTCATCCCTCCTCTCGCATTTTGAATGAGAGAGATAATCTGAACCTCCCTTCCACTTACTATTGAATGGTAGGTTTTAAAGTTGTCCACTCACCCCTCCTACTTAATATAAAGGCATCCCCACTCTACCACGAAGACATCATATACCATAAAGTACGTTCTCATGCTCAGTGTGAATGTGGTAGCGTGAATGACATTGTACGAATGAAAGAGTACTTGTTTAATAATTATTTTATTCCCATTCCTAATTATTATTGTACAACATGTTATTAAGACATTGCATGTATATTACATATATTACATACGTTACATATAATTATTATGTTTGTTTCTCAATTACCTATAATTACTCTGTATGTAATAATTATAATTATTTTCTGTACAAATAGTTACCCGTTCATAAAACATTGCATGTACATTACCTATATTACTTAGGTTATATATAATTATTAAGTTTGTTCTTCAATTACATGTAATTATATTGTCTGTAATAATTATAATTACTCTCTGTACAAATACAAATTATATTGTATGTAATAATTATAATTACTTTTTTTCACTACAAATAGTTACACGTCAAACATTTACGTTTCTAATTATTTTAATGATAATATCATACTTTTTTTTTTTTGTATTGGGCTAATGCGACATTACATACATTACGGGTAATGATTAACAATATGTTCGTATTTTCTATATATCAATTACCGCGTAATTAATGATGAGGTTTCTTCATATACAGTTTATTTACAAATTGCATCGTTTAATCTATCAAAAACTACTTAACACTATTTATTGCAAAGTATACAACAGTCTGTTAGTTTCAGTTGATTAAGGGGTAATTGACAAGAGTCGCAGGTATGTAATACAGCATCCTCCAGTCTGATTGTCCTATGTGATTCGATGTATTGGTATCTGGAGGTGGGGGTAACGTTAACGGTAAACCACTCAAAGCATCTATAACACAGGAAATAAAGTCTATCACCTGGCACTACGATGCAAGACACCGTATTGCAATACTGTTTTTGTCCTGTAAAGATATCTATAGCTTCCACATATACCCCACGAGCAAGCCATTGGTCGGCATCAGCTTCCATACCTTCATCATCTTTCTCTTGGAATACATTCAATCCCGCCTCGACCAATTGTCTTATTGACAAATTCGCTTGAGGAACGTTAGCAGCGTTAAGGGGATCGGCCTAAATGACACAAAAATATATAATTTACCTTCAATTAAAATGGAAAATTACATACTATAATACTTACCTCATCACTCTCTTCATAGCTGTTTTCTTGAAAATTCGTGGTAGCTAACCAGGTAAGGAATTCAATATGAGGTTGCCCTACAGCCATTTTCTATTACTTAATACTTTACTATTCGCAGATCAAATGAAACTGAGTTAAGGTAGGGTCCTCCTCCGTTTAAATATAGTGTGTGACATCATCGAGTGGAGGGGGGTAACATTGTCATATATACAAGTGTAATTTATGAAATCACTATCGCATAGAATAATATTTTAACAATTTCTTCTAATTTTTTTTAAGGTGACACGAATTATGAATTTTTTTCCCGATGCGAACGAATGTTGGTATCAATCGATAGAAAATGTAAAGATGGGTAATTGGAAAGGTCATACATGTATCCGTAATATCGTAATTGAAAAAGAAATTTTTTTTTCTCATTTTTAAATCAACTTAGAAAAATTTTTTTAGAAATTTTACATATGGTTTTTCTGAAATTTTCTCGGATGCTAATAAAAGCGGTATCAATCGATAGGAAATGTCAAGACGAGTAATTTGATACGTTACACGGGGTACTACGTATTCTTAGAAGACGAGAAAATGAATTTTAAAAATTTAGGCTAAAAAAAAGGCTAAGCGACTTTTTGTGCAAGCGAATATTTTTGTATATGTCTTTTTTTGTATATTTCGCTTCTTGTTGGGTACTTGTAAACTCCCGATCCGCATCCATTTTTTCCTTTAGCAATTTATTTTTTAATGCTATCGCTTGTCTAATTATTGTCATGTCTGTTTCTTGAGAAAACATGTTGAGATTCTCCTCGTCGTCGTCGGGTATGGTGATAGAGTTCTCTGTTGCTGCCGATTGTTCTTGCTCTCTTCTGTTCCCTGTCGGTATAGCAGAGACTTCACCTAGCAAGTGTTTTAGTGTACTTGCTCCTTCTTCTTCCTTCACTTTTGGTTTTTTGGATGTACCATCTTTCTCGGTGGTGCGACGGGACTTTTTTGTGGATCGTCCTTTATCTTTAATTTTTTCACTTGTCGATTTTTCTGATTTTATAAAGTCGTCCTCGCTCCATGGTGACATTTGATGGATCATATCCGCTATCACTGCATTGCTTACGTTCTCATGACCCTCTTCATTGATTACTTCGGCCAGAGCTTGGTGTACGATATCCACTGGAATTGAGGCCTCGCCGTGGGATGTCTCCTGACCGTTCAACGATTCTGCTTGCCGCCATACATTTTGATATGGTTCTGTGAAGTAGCCCGGATGCTGTGATGTCGAAGCCGTGGGGTATGATGCGTTTTGTTGTTGTCCATTACCTGGGTTTGTAAATAATGAATGCAACTGGTTGTCTTGCATATTAACCCCTGGTATTATTATATTGGATAATACTTTAAGTGTTTCTATGTTCTTCTGCGGTGCTCTGCGTGATGTTGAATTATCCTTGGATTGATGCTTTCGACTTCCATGTACTTTTTGATTAACGTTTCTACAATTACCCATTGTATTAAACTTAGTACTTTGACAAACTGTTACTAGCACTGTTACACTCGACGACGACTGAAGGAGTGACAAACTCCTCCGATTCGACTTCAGCTTTTATAGGATCCGACTCGCTCCGCCCACCCTCCCACTGTACTACAGTGAACGAGTATTAGCTCCTCCTATCCTTCATAACGTTCTATAGGATATGACTTTCTCCCCACCATCCCCACTCTACCACGAAGAGATCATATATACCTTAAAGTACGTTCTGATGCTCAGTGTGGATGAGGTAGCGTGAATGACATTGTACGAATGAAAGAGTACTTGTTTAATAATTATTTTATTCTCATTCCTAATTATTATTGTACAAATAGTTACATGTTAATAAGACATTGCATGTATATTACTTACGTTACATATAATTATTATGTTTGTTTCTCAATTACCTATAATTACTCTGTATGTAATAATTATAATTATTTTCTGTACAAATAGTTACCCGTTAATAAAACATTACATGTACATTACCTATGTTACTTACGTTATATATAATTATTAAGTTTGTTCTTCAATTACATGTAATTATATTGTATGTAATAATTATAATTACTCTCTGTACAAATACAAATTACATTGTATGTAATAAGTATAATTATTTTTCTGTACATATAGTTACGCGTTAATGAGACATTGTGTACATTACCAATGTTACAAGTTTATTCTTCAATTGCCTATAGTCACACTGTACTTAATAATTATAATTATTTTTTTTTTGTAATCCTTAACGTTCGTTACATTTCTAATTATTGTACAAGTAATCACATGTTAATACGACATTGCTTACATTACATATAATCATTACATTTGTTCTTCGATAGCCTATAATTACATTGTACTTAATAATATAATTATTTTCTATAATCTTAAACATTTACTACGTTTCTAATTATTTTAATGCTAATATCATACTTTTTTTTTTTGTACCGAGCTCATGCGAGATTACATACATATACATATATACATACATCTATTACATGTGTTTGAATATTATGATATGTTACAGTTACTTTATATAATATTTTTTTATTATAATTACATCTTTTCTTACTTCACTGTATGTCATAATACATAGTTTTACATTTAACTTTATTCTAATTACTTATGGTACGAATAAACACACATATTCGTTTCGTCTCTATGTACAATCATCATATTAATTCTTCTAGCGCGTTTATCAAATATCTCAATCTAATTTGACTATTATCGATATTGCACCCAGCTGTTTGACTTAAAGCGGCTACGAACCATTCAAAATTTTTCTCCGCATCCGTTAAATAATATTGTATATCATTGTGGCCCCACGGTAGGCTTCGTGTTGTATTTGGTATTATGAATCTTTTGTCGTCGAAGTAAGACAATGCCACTTTATTTTTTATTTCTGTATATATATTGTGTAATTCGCTCCGAAACGAACTCATTTTTCTGAATATGGTACCGCCTTGCTCTACGATTTTCTTATAATCTTCGACTGTTAAATTCTTTTTTATTACTGATTTCTTTACGCCTTTAGCTTTTTTGACTTCAGTATTCACCGACTTTATGTAATAAGCCTTTGCACCTGTTCCATAAAATTCCATTATGGGATCCGAAGGGAATTCATCTTTCATATTTCCCAATACGGATGCCGTTACGGGAATACCGAACTTATTACCTTTTTTATAATTTGACGTATCGAATATGCTCGGATTTGACTTGATAAATTCATAAAAATTATCTGTATACACTTTTATAATTAACGAATCGGTATCCGTATATAGCAAAGAGGCCTCATCTTTATAGTTTCTCTTTATGGTGTCATAGTAAAAGTCGTACAACACTGTCTTGGATAACTCTAAAATTGAAAACCCCAGATAGAGCGGTTTATTATAATGAGTTCTTGTTCTCCCCATATGTATAGCCACGAAGTCTTCTGAAAATGCTGTACAAGTTTTAAAATTAGGACGAGCGATTAATGTGTTTGCCCCTAAGGATTTCCCCCTCCTTTCCCAATGAGTTATCAGTTTAATATCTCTTCTATTATCCACGTTCTCCATTGTTTTTCCGTACACTGCGTTATTCATTAATTTGTATAAATCCCGTTCGAATTTATTTGTTGCCTTGTTCCTCATTTCGGTATTTAAATCTATGTATACTTTTAACCAACAACTCTGCTCGAATTTTATTATGCGATGTATTTTTTTCAATTTTAAACCGTTTCTTATGGCTTGTTTTAAATTTCTAAAGTGTATTATGTATTTACTTTTATTATTCAAGTTGGGTATCAATTTAGGAATTTTTGATCTTGAACCGGGTGGAATCATACTTTCGGCTAAAAATGGTAAATCTCTATGTGCGTCGTGCAATTCCAGCGGATATTCAATATCAACTTCTAACATATACCCGTAACGATTCTCATCTGGAATATTCATGACGTTGAAATTACCGATTTCTTGATCGTTTAACCATTCGAATCCGCCGGTTGGTAAATACTGTGACATACTATGGCCGTATAGATTTGTTGCATCCAAATATGTTATAAAAGATGAACGTTCTTGTGGGTTATAATTTGGAACAAAAATATTATTTGCGATGTGTTTTCGCTCCGAACACTGACTAATACCGCCACGAATTCCTTTTTTAATAAAATGAATCATTGAAATATCTGTCAGTAATTCTAATTTTACTTGCGTGAGTCTTAACATAGCATCCCAAGCTAATCCCGGGGCAGTAAAATATTGTGCGGGATCCAAATGATATTTATCTAATGAAATGTTTCGAAAGTTTTCAAATACGTCGCATAATATAAGTACGTCTGATTTTAAGTAAGTATCCGAATACTCCCCCAAATTTTGACACTTAAATATATTCCAAGTTTTTTGCGCCCTACGATAATCGGCATCTGATATATGCTCTTCTGATAAATTGTCATAAAATTCTTCTTTCGCGGGTAAATTTTTATTGTTTAGTTTGTCCAATGTCGTTAAGAAACTATAAGGAAAAACGCCCTTTTGCCTAATTAAATTAAATTGTTCGTAATCTGGAAAATGTTTAACCGTTTCTTGAAATTGATTATCGCTCAAGTTTTGCGCTAAATTTTCTAGTGAAGTGGATAAAAATTTAAAACTATCGATAAATCTCATCTTCAAATATTTTTTCTTTACTTTTCCCTCTTTGTCCGTATAATCATGCAAATACAGGTTTTTAGTAAAAGATATGTATTTTTCTTTGCTCTGAGCTATTACTTCTATTCTATCTTTATTAGAACACAACTCTTTAATAAAAAGGTGGGAATCGTAAGAACTCATACTGTGTAATATAATTGGGACAAAATTAGGTAATTTATAATTTAAATTACAAACAGAATGAGCAGCTCCGAACCTTTTCTTGCCCGTCAAATGACAATGGTCTCTGACTTTTACCTCCCCTTCAAGAAACGGTTTTTCACATATACCACAAACGGTTGCATTCGAAAAGTCCTGTTCTTCCTCCGCAGATAAAGGATTCATTGGAACGAACTCTTTCAAATGTTTATTATAGATATCAGTTAAATCCGCCTCGATGCGCTTTATAAATTCTTTACCGGCATTTTCCCCTCTGTATAATACAAATTTAGATAAAGAATCGTCAAATGAACATTTTATTATGTATGCAAATGAGAACGGTTCGTGACTGAACGTTTTGTTACTAAAAGATTTTGTAGGATCGGGTTCACAAGTGTCGTGTGGTTTTAGAACTGATTCGAAATCGGCATAAACTACGAAAGGTACTTTCAATTGCTTTTCGAAATTTTCAAATTTTAATATGTTTTCGGGAACGCTATTTCCAAACTTATCTATACGAAGTTTATTTGAAGGCGTCGTCGTATAAACATGATTGCAATCATTACTTTGATGTTGTAATAACGCTTTTTCACTACTGAAATACATTAAACAACCGTCACAAAAATATTTTCTGTGTTCGTGAAGTGAAACTTGACTGGAAACTAATTTTGAAAAATTTTTTATCCAGCAGTAGTGACTTTTTATACATTCCTTTCTACAATGATGGTTCTCTCCACAGTCCTCTGTAATAAGTAACAAATTTACATGATAACGTAATTTCTTTGATGCATAGCGCAGAGGTCCTACTATTTCGTATTTCATTTTATTATCAACAAATTCCTTTTCTAAACCGTAAACGCTAACTGATATATTATTCATCACTTCAAATTTCGTAATATCTTTTAATTTAATTGGAAATTCCATACCCGTCACATTTAAAACTGTAGAATAATGTGGATACGAAGAGACCTCCTGAACTGGTCCTCTAGGTGGATATAGTGCTGAAGTAATGGCCCATGCAAAACAGTTCTGATCATCGTTTCTTATGTTCACTACAGCTTTCTTATTTTCGATAAACTTTGGTAACTTCATGTATGACGATGCGCACAGAGGACTATTTTTATTTATATTTACTTCCACATATAAAACTTCAACGATAGCCCAACCTGAAACATTGAATACATATATGTATAAAACTAATTAATTGTATTTTATGAATTACATACCAGAATCTTTTTCTTCAAATTCAGATGTTTGAGATATCATTTTATCGACAAATTCTTGATAAATATTATTCAGATCTTTGGATTCGTCTATAATCTTGTTAGAACTATTGAAAGTCTTAACATTGTTAAGACTTTGTTTCTTGTTTCGGTAATGTGTATTTAGCAAATGTTTCCATATTCATTTTTGCAGATTTGTGGACTTTTACAATTTCTTCCAACAATTTCAATATCTTCTCCTTTACTTCGTCGAAAAACAAATTGTAATCTATATGCTGATTTTGACTATGCACTCGATAACTAATAATTCTACATTTGAAGGCACTGTTAATAATTTGTACGCCATCGCATTTAGGAGTACAAGACATTGATCTATGCTCGAGGGTTCTGCGATGCGAATTTATTTGATTAGCAGGTATATTTTTGTTACAACAAATAATGGTTTGAGTACTTGAGGAATCCATTCTAGCACGTTTAGCACTGGGTCCATCATCACTAGTCATTTTCGATTTGCAAGACATTATCTCATGACGACGTAAATTGTCACTGCGCGTAAACGTTTTACCACAATTACTACACAAATGCATTTTTTTTTTGTTGTATTACACGTTCCTCACGAGAATTTACTTCAAAATGATTTCAGCTTGCCCATTCCCTCCTTTTAAATATGGAATTGGGGAGTGGGGGAGGAGTCGTGTCTGTTTACTAAATGACGTCACTCTAAGGTCATCCAAAGGTCAATTCAAGGTTATACAAAGGTCATCCAAAGGTCACTTCAAGGTCATGTAAAGGTCACTTCAAGGTCATTCAAAGGCCATCCAAAGGTCACTTCAAGGTCATCCAAAGGTCACTTCAAGGTCATCCAAAGGTCACGTAAAGGTCATCCAAAGGTCACGTAAAGGTCATCCAAAGGTCACTTTAAGGTCATATAAAGGTCACGTCAAGGTCATTCAAAGGTCATCCAAAGGTCACTTCAAGGTCATCCAAAGGTCACTTCAAGGTCATCCAAAGGTCATTCAAGGTCAAAAGGGGTGGGGGGAGTCTCAATTCCGGCTATAATAACCTACTAATCAGGCTAAGATTACATAAAGTGGCAGCCCTGTGTGTGCCGCCAAATTTGAACGTTAGCACGTCCGTGGTTAAGGGTTAAAACTAAAAATATGCATTTTACATTTTACAGACAACTTTGTTTGGTAGGTACTCAAGCATAATCGTTTCACATCTAAGTGGATATTATTACACAATTATTATTATTATTAGTGTTAGGTACTTCGTTAGGTTGGTTAGGGCCATCTCATTTTGTGTCCAGAGGCTGGAACAAACGCAACTTACGCGCAAATGGATAAAAATCTTCTGAGACAGCCAAGCAGCTCTTAAAGCTCATGGTTGTTACCGTTGCAACTCAAAAACGGTATGGAGTTGTCAGCAGGCGGTCGCTCATTTGAGCAGAAAACTTAGAGTAACTCTGGTCTGGGTCCCAGGCCATTCTGGCCATGAAGGGAATGAGGCAGCCGACTCTCTAGCTAGGAAGGGTGCTGCTTCTGAATTTGTCGAACTAGAACCGGTGCTCGGCATATCCTCGAGTACTGCCAAAGCAACGCTCTTGACCTGGGCTGAGGGGCAAATCCTCCAGTACTGGCAGGAACTACCACGATTAGTTCATTCGAAGGCGTTCATAATAAACCCTTCAAAAACAAGAACTAAAAAACTTTTAGAGTTAAGCAGGTTCCACCTACGAACTCAAATTGGCCTATATACTGGCCACTACCTTTTAAAATATCATCTGTGCAAATTCGGCCTAGCAGAAGATGCTGAGTGCCACTTGTGCTTAGAAGATAATGAAACGGCAGAACACATATTGTGCACCTGCCCCGCTGGGGAAAGGATCAGATACTCATTATTTGGCAAAGGACAACTTCTGCCAGAGGATCTGAATAAGTTCTCACCCAATAAGGTGATCAGCTACATTAAGAAGCTGGACCTGTTGGGTGAAATATAAGTAGGTGTGAGCCACAATAGACCACATGGTCGCGATGGAGGGTCTGGTTTTCGGCCTACTCACTTTTGAACCTAACCTAACCTAACCTAGGTACTTCGTTGCTAAACACAGAAAGCCATGTGTGTTGAGAAATCTTTCTTAAGACACGCACCACATTTATGTCTTTACATGAGAAGTATTTTCTATTTAATAGACTGTTAATAGAGATAGTTAAAAAATGTATTTTTTCATATATTACATTATAATTTTTATTTTCAATTTCAATATAATGTCATCATTAGAAAACTGTAAAATCATCAACTTAACCACACCTATTAGAAAAAAAGGATACGAAAATATCATAGAGTAGAAGGCGTGTTACTAGGTGCATATCTATTTGATATAGTTTGTTCATAAACTCATTTCTAGTTCCTGCAATAACTTGATCTTGTATACTGATTGCATTGGTTCATATATGGAGTTTTTACAGACTTGAAACCCATGTAATTATATTTTTGGTAAAAATTATTTACTCATACATTTCTTTTAATGTTTTTTTTTTAATAACTTCCATACAAGGTATCTAGTACATACGTATTCACTAAAATGTTTGTTTTCAAACATTCTTAATATGGCTAATTTCTTTCTTTCTAATATGCCATCAATTCTATAAAACAATATAGTTAAAAAACTAATTAATTTAGTTATCAATTCGGTGCATAAAATCAATAACTATCTCATAAATATACACAAAAATTATATTAGCTACGAATACAAAGAGACAAATTATAAATAGGGATATCGATAGACACTTGCTTATGTAGTATGAGTGTGACCAGTAGTGGGCGAAGGTAGCAGGCCTGATAGAAACGTATTTAATATATTATTCTGGTAATTGCTATGCGGTGAAACAGATTTAGAAAATATTAAGTCTTTCGAAAGTCTGATGCAGACGCAGTAGGTATTACTCATCGGAGCTAATGTATACCTCTTGGAAAACTCAATGAATGTGTGCATATTATTATGTTAATAGAGCCCACCCAGAAGCAAGTCATGTTCATGTTCTGTACAATTCTAGCAGCAGTAAGTAGTTAAGATATTGTTTTTGTAAAGCTTAAAGAATTAAGTTGAGAGGTTGAGAGATTTTGAGTGGTTATAATGCACTGTGTATGCGTTTAATGAAGTATTACAGGTACGTATTATTCTGTAAACATATACTGCAGTTTGCAATTTGTTTGTAAATATTTCTAGTAAGGGAACATTAACAATCAAGAAATTGTACACGGCGCTAGCTTTAAAACTAAATTTAAGGGGAATATGACTAAATAAAGAATACAATTTTATACACCATACAAACATTATAGGTATTTATTAGTACCTAGCTTTTTCTGGAGAGAAGAGACTGCGATATAAAATAATTTAGTAGTAGACGAAATAATGTTTATATTATACATCGAAAAAATGGATCACCTTTTGGGTCAATAAATGAATTTTTCATAGTTCATAAGATTTCTCTGAACTATATTTTTTGAAGGAACAAAGAAGTAGGTATGTTCCTTTTTCTCCAGCGTACAGCGTGTCTCACCAGGAACTACGTCGATCGATATCTGGGAAGGAACTAATCCGAAATATTTTAAAATTTGGTAACATCGTAAAGCTTCTAGGGCGAACGCAACCAAAATATGTAGAACTCTCAAGCACTTCCCATTATACCGGAAGTCGACATCAACTTCGTTATTTTAAATGGGATACTCGATCTGAGTATTATTGCATTTTTAGATTCTACGGAAAATTTTAGGGTTAATTTATGTGGCATTCCCTATAACTAGGAGTTAACTATTTTGAGATATTAATATTTAAAGAAAAAAAAATACCTGTGCTATGGTGCGCATGTGTTCCATTTTCGCTGTTACATTTTGGAAATTTCAAACAGCCATAAACTCAAATGGCACACCTTGTATTGTTCCAGTCTATCTTGTGCACTTTGAAATTCTCTTTCTTGCCATATAAACGTTATTAGGGGTTGTGATTATTACTTTTGAAGATTTTTGCAAATTTCTACTATTTTGGCAGTTTTCATCATATCTAGAACATTATCAAATTTGCCATGGATATAAAGATTTCAGAAACAATCAAATCTGTTTGGCATGTATCAAATACATATTGTTGTGGGTTGTGTTACAGATATCTGAGCGATGCGTGCTTACTATTCCTAGTTAGCCATGAAAACAAAAAACCGATACCTGTCATTGTCAAACATTTTGGTTTTCCGATTCAGAATTATTTTATTATCATTTTCTTTATCTTTAGCTACCTATATTTTATATCTTTAACCATTATTTATGAAAAAACGGTTAACTTTAGATATAGGGTATGGTATATGACAAAGGCGTAGAATTTTGCGTGGAATCGGAAAACCTAATAATATAGCCCACCCATTCCAGGGTATTCCATTTAAGAAAATGTAAGTTTGGCATGTCACGCGTTTTCGAAACACTCTGTATAATGATTTTACATTCTAGAATAAACTACACTTAATTTTCTACAACTTTTGTATTTAACTTTTTTTCCTCAGACTAAAGGGAGAACCGCTAGGTAGGTGGCTAAAATATAACCAGTGACCCTTAGTACAGCACTGTCTTTTACACATGTCGTATTCGTGTGACCTTTGAACTGTAATTCATTATATTACCTCCAAATTAGGAAAATGGAAATAGCAAAGTAACAAATTCATCTCCAAGAAAAACATGTTTCTCCCTGAGGGAAAAAGGATTACTTCTAACGTATATATTTGTTCTGAAATATAACATGTTTGGAAATTCTGATTACTTTCCGCATTGTCAATTTAAAATATGCGGGTGGATTCACTGAGATAAGCGAAATTGAAAAGACTCCCGGTAAATCACTTTCCCCGTTTCATTCGGTAGGTATTTATAAAATGTATTTTCTGTATATTATATTTTAATTAAATTTGTCTCGTTCTGCGAAGTTTTATTTGGTGTAGATTTAATGAGAGAGAAAACAGGATAATTATTCTAAGCCTACAGTTCGTAACAAACTTTGAAAATACAGTCATGCTCTATATTGTTTGATAATAGGTTATACACATTCGTAGGTATAAAACTTTTACTTTGAAGTACATTAGTACATAAAATAATTTGTTTTCACAATGTATGCATACAGAGAGTGATCTTTAGAGTACTTACGGATCTACCTTTATTTTGTCAATGTTTATACTTTATATATAATTTTAAATTTCTATCCCAGATAGCACAAACCTATTCCTAGAATATACCTAAATTATTCTGAACGAAGATTGGAATATTATATAGATAAATTTTGGGAATATTTGTAGAATATCGAAAAGTACACACTTTTCTATATCTAGAGAATATTCCTAAACTTATTCCAAGAATAATCCACAAGATAATACAAGAATAATTATAAAATATTCAAATAATAATCGCAGAATAGTCCCAGAATAAGGGAACAAATATTCCAAGATCACCAAAAATGACACAAAGAATAATCTATAAATATAGATAATTATAAAATATAGATAGATTATAAATATATTATATAGTATATAGATTATTTTTAGATTCATTTTTGGTTAGGACGTATTTAATCCTGCAATATTTTTTTTGGCGAAAGATATTCAAAGAAAAACTTCGCCGAAACTTCCATTTAACCAGACAATTTTTTGTCTGGGTCGTGGCTCGTGGCTTGAGGTGTATTGCCACCTCAACCTGACCTGCCTATTAAGCTTCGTCACTACGAGATAAGCACAATGACACACACGCAGCAAAGACACTTAGAGAAGTATTCAGCATTCTGCTGGTAGGACATAAGTGTCTCCATTCAGCGGCATAATCACAAACTATAAAAGCCCGGCTAGGATGGACTACTTGAAAACAAGTGTGTTTCTGAAGGCGGAACATATTCAAAAAGAAAAACTTCGCCGAAACCTCCATTTAACCAGACAACAATTTTTTGTCTGGGTCGTGCTTGAGGTGGTGAGTAGCATGATGACACCGGGGGCAGCACCGCTGTCCAGTGGTAGAGTCGCAAACGACAGTGCTTTTCGTAGGTGACAATACACCTCAATACACCTTGGCTACGTTTCATAATATTTTACAAAAAATATTACAAAAATCAAACGCATAATATATTCTCCTAGAAATATTAAACGCATATTTCTTCTGTATATATTGCTGGTTAGCTGTAATAGACATTACTCAAATATTATTTTCAGAATGTTTTATAACACAACCGCAAGTCTTGGTGCAATTTCACAAAAAAATATTTTGCGAGAATATTTAATGCATATTTTTTGTGCATATTAAGGCCGTTTGTCACTTTATGATATTTTTCCAATAATTCTTAAAATAATTACTAAAAAAAATTCATAATGAATATCCATCAATTGCAAACAGTAAATTTATGTATAAATTTTTCAAGAAATTTTTTTAGGAAATTATTTTCAACATGTTCTATTTTCTCGCCGAAATCGACGCGGATATCTGCGCATTGCACGACTTTCAATTATAGTCAGCTGTTTGAGTTTGACTTGATGATTAACGATAACGAATAGGAAATAACCTCAAACCTCAACTTAAATTAACTTTATCTATGTGCGTGCATGTGTTTTGTTTGTAATGTACCTTATTATTCTGATCTCAGGATCAAAAAATCTCAGAGACAAGAAGCTTACTGCGATTGCGTATAAATGAAAAATGGAAAATAATTTAGTTAACATTGCAAACAGGCAATTTACAATTTTCAAAATAATGTTTTTAAAAATGCACCAAGAAATTTTCTGTGAAATTATCTGATAAATATCGTGAAGTTACAAACGGCCTTTACTAGTGCCAGCTTTAATATATATTACTCGAATATTTTTCTCATAATATTTTATAACGAATATTACGAGAATATTCTATAAAAGAACGCAATATATTAACTCTATAGTAAATATTACTGGAATATTAGATTCATAATATTCTATAACTAATATTACAAGAATATTCTTTAAAGAATACAATATATTAACTCTATAATAAATATTACTGGAATATTAGATTCATAATATTCTATAACTAATATTACAAGAATATTCTTTAAAGAATACAATATATTAACTCTATAATAAATATTACTGGAATATTCTATTCATAATATTCTAAAATGAATATTTTAAGAATATTATATAAAGTGTATATTTATTATAAGCATATTACTGGAATATTGACAATGAATAATCATTTTAGAAGATTTACAGATTATTCCATAAATAATTTGTGCTATCTGGGATACCACTAAAGAAACACATGTTATAAACATTTTTCCTTTATTTTTGTATTTAAAAAATATACTTAAAAACATCTCAGAAAATAGATATGAAAGAGTAGAGAGTATATATGAAAAATACGCAAACAACCATTCCGTGATAAAAGGCAAACTCTATTGGCTTATATACTGATTCTGTGCCACAAATACTTTTATTTAAAATGGAGCAGGAATATTTGTATTTAATAATTTTAATTTATATAATATTTATAGATTTTTTAAATTATCACTTAACTTTTAGTTCGCCCCGAGTTTGAGTTATATGTCACCCTACACCTAAATTCATAAACCATTTTGGAAGTATTCTTAATTTTCTTAATATTCCGTCACACTACTGAAGTAAATAAAAAAGGATTAAACAGAGATTGGTCTTGTTAAATAGCTAATTTAAAAATTTAAAAGACACAACTCATAACTGAGTGGAATTGAGATACTTATCTATAAATTTCTCCGACCATATCCCAGATTTCCGAACAAAATATAGTATTACGTGACTTGATAGGCTTGATAGGATAGATCCATCATTCAAGATAAAAATAAACAATATTCGTCTTTTTCTTATAAAATAAATTGCATAGAGAAATCTCGATTCCTTAGACTCCAGTCCTCGAGACCTCGAGACATCAGTCAACATTAAAATTAGTTTTGCTTATCTAAAAACAGAAATCAAATACATTTTTAGTACGTACCACGAATAAGTAATTACACTGTAAAAATTTCTTTATTTGTTATTTTTACATTAGACAATTTAGACAATATTTTTTTTATATCTAATAGAGTAGCCCTTATTGTTAACTCCAAGTTAGGTTCGTGAGTTATAGAATTTCTGATTTTCTTATTTGTTATCCATTTTTTAATGTCTATTTTATGTCTTTGTTATTTATTATGTGCTACAACATATTTTATTCAATTAGCAGCGGTTTTGAATGAATGAATGAATAGAAAAATAAACAAACCGATGGTAAATAAAACACACATCACGGTGATTTATGTTCACTTATTTATCGGATTTAATTCCAAAAAGCTACACAATATAATGCACTTCTCGTAAACACTATTTACGCATGGAGAACTGCTAATTCCATTAGTAACCAGACAACAACATTATTACAAAATTAAACACATCCTGAGATATTTTAGGAATCTATGGTATTTTCATGTTATGATTATATGTCAATCACATTAATTAATATATCGTTTTGAAAGTCAGACAGTTGATATAGTGACGACTATTATATTAACTCACGAATGAAAACATATACTGTTTTATGATTTTCACAAATTTTTTATTTATATATTAATTTTAAATATATAAAACCATGGCAATTGTTTCACCAACACAGGGGCTTCTTCAGATGTGAGTACTGTTTTATATGCTGTGCTAATGTCACAGCATATATGCTGTGCTAATGTTACAATGCCAAAAATCTGTATAAATATAGGTTGTAAAGTAATAAAATAATAAAGATAAAGATACAATCTAAAATCTAAAATCTCAGGTAAAATATTTCTCGGGAAGCCGTATGTATAAAAATTATTTAAATTAGTAGTACATTAGAGCAAGTAAGTTTGAAATATATTTAATAATGGTGACGAGTTAGTCTCCAATTGATTGTTTAAAATTATATCTGAATTTTTAAGTATATTTATTTTTAATGATTCTAATAGTTAGTTAAATCCTTTATTTTCTACGTGTAAGACTTCAAAATTTTCGTTAAACCTGTGATTCTCTTCTATCTATGCATATGTAGCATATGTAGTATGAAGTACACAAAAGAAGCTTCAACAATAGTCTCTACATATGCTAATCACAATCACAGTTTTAACGAATATTTTCAAGTCTTACACGTAGGAAATAAAGGATTAAAACTAACTATTAGAATCATTAGAAATCATTAAACTAAGAAATTCAGATATAATTTTAAACGATCAATTGGAGACTAACTCTTCACCATTATTAAATATATTTTAAACTTATTAAATAAAATAGGTCATTCCATCCATTGTAGTAATTATTTGTACTAATCAATCAAATATTATATTGATTTATACTTGCTGGTAATATTTTATAGTCTATATTGTAATTTCAGTTAATTGATTAGCAAATATTAATTTATTTCCACAATTATTGTACGAATCAATTTCACCTATTATAAATTGCAATGTCTGCATTTTGAAAATGATAACCCGAAATATGAATCTAATGAAACCATAACTACTCGGTCACACCAGTCTATATATATTTTTGATTTGTGCTGTTTATGTTTAATCAGTATATTACCACATAAAACATCATACCGTACACGCTGTGCAGCGAATAGCGCTCTAGTAATTATTGGGTTGGATTGCAGCATAGTCTATGCAGCTATAGCGAAAATTATCTACATTATGATTGTTCCTATTAGTATATTAGATAAAATCTCCAATAGCTATATTATTAGAAGTAGATTAAAATTGCACATTAATACATATCTACAAATTTTATTTTTAGAAATACGAAACATGAATAAAAATAATATCTAGTGAATAAATCAATACATTTTCATGTGAATTATTTTGACTATCAGTAAAAATTTAATAACTTGTGTTTCTTTTATTAAAACGTCTTGTATCTTGTAGAAATATGTATACAGGGTGCCCATTATCTATCTCCTTACAAGGCTAACTTTCTTAATAGTGGAGATAGAGAATTGCTTAAATTAACAAAATTGGGCAGAATTACAAGAGGAATTTAGTGCTTCCTTCAGATTTAATTTTAATTTTCAACTTTTCGAGATATTTTGAAAATTGCCAAATTTTTTAAACTCGAATATATCGAAAACTATAAAAGATACAAATGATATAAAAACACTCTGTAATAGTGTTTTTTACGTAGAATTCAGCTGTGATATTGAATATTTCACGGGCATCTTAGTTTTTGAGAAAAAAATAAAGTTATGTTTTTTAAATGGAAACCGTTGGTTATGGTATCAATAAAAAGCTTAATTTTTTCTGGTTTCAAAAATATAATATTTAATAAATATTTTTTTTTCTTCGTTTGTGTACAGTGTGATTCACTTTCGAGTGTGTAACATGGGTATCTCATAAATTCGGCAAAGTTGCAGGATTTTGTGCTCATTAATTTGGCGCAAACAAAACTCCCATATCTGCTTTTGTTTTTGAGTAAGAGGCAAAATTTTTTTTTTCCGGTTTTCGTTTTCTGGCCATAACTTCTATATTTTTGAAAATATTGGCTTATCGTTTTCACATTATTAGGACACTTTCTTGAGACAAATACGATGCCATACACCGTTTTTTAAAAAAATGTCACTTCTATTGTAAATCATTATCAACTTTATTTTTTCTTATGGGCGCCATATTAATTTTTCTCATATTTGAATAAACCGATTTTTTCTGAATACAACAATATAATATATGTTAATATTTGCCTAAAAAAATAAGGGCATTATGAAGGAAAATAGGTATTTTTTTGAAAATGTCTAGTTAGCCATGGCCATGACAGTCAGTTCTTGACAAACCACAAATGTCAATTATAATTTTTATAAACTGCAGCTGTGGAGTACTTTTTACATTGACTAACGATGTATTCAACTGAAGAGAAACAAGATATTATAGATATTTATTACAGATGTAACAAAAATTTTAACAGAACAATTGAAGAATATTTAAACACATATTCTGAAAGACGACAACCATGCAAGACATATATTACTAAACTGCACTGTAATTTAAGAAATTATGGCAGATCTATACATATTTCTTGGTTTAGAAAAACTGCCATAATTTCTTAAATTACAGTGCAGTTTAGTAATATATGTCTTGCATGGTTGTCGTCTTTCAGAATATGTGTTTAAATATTCTTCAATTGTTCTGTTAAAATTTTTGTTACATCTGTAATAAATATCTATAATATCTTGTTTCTCTTCGGTGGAATAGATCGTTAGTCAATATAAAAAGTGCTTCACAGATGCAGTTTATATGACATTTTGTGGTTTGTCAAGAACTGACTATCATGGCCATGGCTAACTAGACATTTTAAAAAAAAATACCTATTTTCCTTCGTAATGCCCTTATTTTTTAGGCAAATATTAACATATATTATATTGTTGTATTCAAAAAAAATCGGTTTATTCAAATATGAGAAAAATTAATATGGCGCCCATAAGACAAAATAAAGTTGACGATGATTTACAATAGAAGTGACACGTTTTTAAAAAATGGTTTACGGCATCGTATTTGTCTCAAGAAAGTGTCCTAATAATATGAAAACGATAAGCAAATATTTTTAAAAATATTGAAGTTATGGAAAGGAAACGAAAACCGGAAAAAAATTTTTTTTGCGTCTTACTCAAAAACAAAAGCAGATATGGGGGTTTTGTTTGAGCCAACTTATTGAGCACAAAATTCCGCAACTTTGCCGAATTTAAACCTACACTCTATCTTTTATAATAAGCGAGATACCCATGTTACACACTCGAAAGTGAATCACACTGTACATTTCACAATAACTGTTTTAACATGAACGCTTAATTTTGACGTGTACAATGTGACTTTAGTGTGATCTGACATTTGTATTTTATTGTTGTTTACTGATCTACGTTTGTTTTTCATAGCTTACTATGTTAATAAATTATTTGTTCATTACAATAAACAAAAGAAAAGGGAAAGGTATATTAAGTATATATTTTTGAAATCAGAAAAAAATAAGCTTTTCATTTGGTTGGCAACCATAGCCAACTATGGTTGCCATTTAAAAAACCATAACTTTATTTTTTTTCTCAAAAACTAAGATGACCGTGAAATGGTCAATATCACCGCTTAATTCCACGTGAAAATCACACAGTATTTTTATATTACTTGTATCTTTTATAGTTTTCGAGATATTCGAGTTTAAAAATTTTATCGATTTTCAGTTTTTTCAAAATATTTCGAAAAGTTGAAAATTAAAATTAAATCTGAAGGAGGCACTGAGTTCCTCTTGTAATTCTACCCAATTTTGCTAATTTAACCAATTCTCTATCTCCACTATTAACAAAGTTAGCCATGTGAGGAGATAGATAATGAGCACCGTTATATTGGGACGTTTATATACAGGGTGTCCACCTAGTGCGCGTAAGTCCAATATCTGGGTTAATAAAAGAGATAACTTAATTTTTTTTTCTACAGGGTTGTCTAATATCCCGAGCTGCACAAAATGAAAATATATTTACATATTCAGGGTGTTCAGTTTTTCCTGGACAGGTACCAACTTCGTTTTTCTAAATGGAAATATATATTTTTTATTGCTTTTTCGAACTAAACCCTTGATTTTAGTAGGACTTTCATCAGCCTTCCCTATACCTAACTTAAACTGTTTTTGAAATATTGACGGGTGAATATTGACATTTTTGCAACTTTGACACCCTGTAAAATCTAAACGGTTTGAGATCAAGCAAAACGGTTTGCACATTCCTATCTTAACTTTTCATAAGCTATCGTTTGATACTAATTTCAAATTTATACAGGAATAAAAAATTTTCAAAATTTTCAGAAAATTTTAAATTTTTGGATAATTCTGAAATTAGTACCAAACGATAGCTTATGAAAAGTTAAGATAGGAATGTGCAAACCGTTTTGCTTGATCTCAAACCGTTTAGATTTTACAGGGTGTCAAAGTTGCAAAAATGTCAATATTCACCCGTCAATATTTCAAAAACAGTTTAAGTTAGGTATAGGGAAGGCTGATGAAAGTCCTACTAAAATCAAGGGTTTAGTTCGAAAAAGCAATAAAAAATATATATTTCCATTTAGAAAAACGAAGTTGGTACCTGTCCAGGAAAAACTGAACACCCTGAATATGTAAATATATTTTCATTTTGTGCAGCTCGGGATATTAGACAACCCTGTAGAAAAAAAAATTAAGTTATCTCTTTTATTAACCCAGATATTGGACTTACGCGCACTAGGTGGACACCCTGTATATGGGACGCATTATATGAGGACGTTGCTAATAGTTCGCCTACCATATCATCAGATACTAAAAACCTGGGTAATATGCACAGACCTACCAAATATAATAACATTTAGGTTATATTGAGACTATTTCGATTAATGTTAGTTGCTCCTTTTTTGGTTAAAGATATTTTGATTAATGTTTGTATGTTTTCATCTAAATTGGTTAACTTTCCACAAAACTTAATAACCAGTACTTAAACTATTACTCTAATATTATTGTACCTCCACTACGTTATTTAATCTTTGGATATCTCTTAGTTTTAGAAGTAAATGCTTCAAGGAATCACTACAATTTACCTAAAATGATTCAGTGTTGATGTACGAGTATTTAAAAACAAAATACAAATTTTCTGCAAACATCTTTAAGAATTTAATAAATTATTATGTTTTATATAAATATATGCAGAGTTAATGACCTTTTAACAGTATTTATGTGAATATAATATACTTACGATGGAAATAACTTGTATATAATATGTTAAAAGTGAATAACGGTTTATATTTCGAGACTTTTTAAAATTGTTTGATGTTTACACCTAAACCAACAAATATGCATGCATAATTAAAAAAACACTTGTGACTGAAAGTTGTTCCCGATACGACACTATTGAAGGACGTTGTCTTCAATTCGACTTTATTGAAGCTTTGACTGGTTTATAAACTCTATATGACTATGATTGAAGGCATCCTTCAATACCGTCGTTTAAAATATCCAATCGTACAAAAACTGCTGAATTCTAACTCCTAAGAAACCCCCGAATATTTCCAAAACTTCAAAAAAATTATTTTGGATTCTTGGACTTCCGATTCCGATATTTACTTTTCAATATTAAATCTTGTTAGTTAAAAACTAAAAATTTGATTTGATATTATTTATATTTTATTTACCTTCAAAAGAATTCCTTCCTAAACTGTCTATTCTGTATCATATCTGTTAAAATTAGCGGCTGTCAAAATTTACAGCGAATCGGAAAAGAGTATTTTTGGAAAAGATAATCTCTGATTGGGTAAAAATTTTAACAGTGCCGTTAAAATTAACAGACATGATACACAATATAGGTACCCTTAAGTATGCTAAAAAAATCTGTGAAATACTGTCTAAAGAAAAAATGATTTTAGGACAAATTATTAAATTTTCCTGCTCTACCTATTAAGTTAGGATTTTTGTTCAACAATTTTCACAGAAAATTATGAAATCACATTACAAATTACAGAAAAGTTAAAGCAGACATCAAATTAATTAAGCTCCAAATATAAACTATCCCTTGTCTGAAATTTTAAAGGCAAGACTCTATTCCATAGTCTGGAGAAGACTTTAAACATTTTAGATATTTTATTTATATACTCGTACTATGAATATGTACCAAGTTATCCAGTACCCAATAGAGCTATTATATTTCCAGTAATTATTGGCCAACATTGCATTATCATCCGCACAGCCGAAAATTATTTATGTTACGGTTGTTTCTGCTGGTATATTAGATAAAATACCCCCTAATCCCCAAGGACAATATTAGGGCATGCAGTGTTAGCAAATAAAGCTTACACGTCCAGAGGGTGGTTAGGGGGGTCCGCACCCTCCCCGTAAGCCTAGTATTAGCGCTATTAGACATATCTGGTCCAACAGTCACTCCAATTACTGCAAATGCCAGATGCAATGGCCATTATGTTTCGAGCGGCCTATGTGTAATTGACATATATAGTCTCCATTTCGGGTTAATAGTTAATGCCTTAAGTAACCGTTTTGCTTTGCATGAACTAATCCCATTAAGAAGGTAATGATTTTTCAAAATATGAAGTCAGTGGTTATATGCTCACATGTATAAATTTTTTTTACTGCTAATGTTCTGGGTACTACCCAAAAGCATCAGTGAGATGTTAATTTCTTAAAAAATTACTTGCAGCGTTGACAGTCATAAAGTTATTAACAGCTTGTGGTCTCTGTATTATGTATTTACTCATGTTAGTTTTTAGAAACAAAAGTAAATTTATATGTAATAGTGATTTTCACTCATACGATACAAGATGTATATCAAATTTCTCTACATATACCATACCGTCGTCTGGAAGTGTCTGGGAGGTCTCCTGATGTAATTGGTAAAAAGCTCTTCAACAGACTCCCACAAAATCTCAAAAATATCAATGCATTGCTGGAATTAAAAAAACAAATAAAACATTTTCTATTAAGGATGTGTCCATATTCAATTCAAGAATTCTATGATAATACTTAATACATAATTTGTGAAGCTTGTGTGATGTGACATGTTTATTTTAATATACTTGTGCATGTAGATTTGACGTTTCCTATGTAATTTCTATTATCTCTTGGAATAAAAGTATTTCAATTGATTGATTTGATGATTCAGATAATATATGTACGAGGCACGAGCGACATATTAGATACTATTCTGTAGGCATGCATGCCGCATAAATAAATTAGACAGCCCCCAAATTTAAAGTCAAAAGCTACCCAGCAAGGGATTAGACATAGAAAAAACGCAAAGAAACATCCCATACCCATCGACATTGGCTGGGGATCGAACCCAGATCTTAATAGGGAGAGCTAGTACGATAACGAGTGTTTTTTTTATAGGGTATACGGTTCTTTTTACGATTGACTTACATTTGCTTTATTGACACAAACTTTTCGGTGCATGTTAGCACCTTTTTCAGTGTGATGTACAAGTGATATTTATATTAGGATGATATACACTGAATTTGGTATTTACGGCGTGGCAGTGTTTTTATTTCCTAATTATGGTAACCTTGGTACACAACCTGTCATTGGCATTTTCGGGGAACACAAATTATCCACTGTATTTTTTTAAGATCTTGTTTATTGTACGCTTATACTTTCTGACTGAATAATATTGTTTTATTAGTAGGTAATGCAGTTTAAGTAAGATTTTCGGAGCTTGTGCTGGTATTTCCTATTTTATTTAGATGTTATTGAGGTTGCAGATTGGCCGAAAAAAGTTTTATGGTATTCTCTTAGTTCATGGGTGTGCTAGGCTATTTTGTTTTAGGTATTTTTTATTTTAATAATTTATTATACATTCTACTCAAATTTTGTTTCCCACTCAAAATGTTGGTTTTGTTGTTTATTGTATTTTTTTTCTAATTTCCATTATTTCCAGGACTTCTATTCTTTGTTGATGTGAGTCTTTTTATTTGTTGCATGTATTTGGTCAAATCTATTTTGTTTATTTTGTCGCATTTGTGGAACTGTGAGCATATTTCTGGATATTGGCAAGTTTTTCGATATATACTCCATCACAATTTGTGCATCGTATTTCGTAAATATGTCTTTTTACGTTTGGGGTTTTGGTTTTTATTTAGTAAAATATGATTTTAATAGGTGATCTACTTTATGGGTTTTTTATGTCATGTTTTTTTAGTATTTTTGTTATCTGTGGTGATAGTTTTTTACATATGGTGTGGATATCTAAGTTTTTTGAGTTCTGTCATTTGTGATGGTGTTGAAAGAAACATGTCTGCTTTAATTGTAGAATTTATTTATCCATTATATGATAACTTGATTAACAAATGGGAAAGGATATTTGTTTACTTCCAGTGCTAGCTGTTGTTGTGTTTTTTATAGTTTAATACCTGTGACCCGTATCAGTAAGTGTAATTGCTCAAGCACACAGTAAGTGTGAATCACTTAATTGCACGCCACTGGAAATACTTACATATTAAGCTAAAATGTTTTGTGTTACTAAAGCACTATGTTGTGGAATCCTCTACCTAATTTGAAAGGAGTATATTCGTTAATTTCGAAAATAAAAAAACTCTTGTATTTCCAACTTAAACGCCCTGTTATTTCTAAACAACTTTGGACTAAGATATTATGCTTAGCTCAATCGTTGAATTTTAGCTTCAAACATGTCTGGTATCGTTTGTGCTCCTTCATTTGAATACCCCATGTATAAAAATAAAATTGTCATCTCTAGTGAATAAACCGGCACAAGGTGGTTTTGAGAAAACTGCAAAAATAGTTGAAATGATACGCATACATAAATAGGATGAATGCAATAAGAAATGTAAGAAAAGTGATATAAAAACGAAAATAAAAATATAGGATAATCCAAATGAAGAAGAATTGGGTATAAGCAAGGAAAAATATTAAGATAAATGAAAATATTTCTAAAGGCCCAAAAAGAAGGAAGAAGATCAATAAAACCGGGAGGGAAAGTATAATTCTATTCGACACTCTAAAGAGCATTTATAAGGATTATAGAATATATTTTACAAATAAATATACATCTTCGTCATCAAGACAGTGTGGGTGGGTAACTAAGGAGTCGAAAATACTAGGTACTTGCTGTAGAACATATATTAGGTAAAATAAAATGACTGTTTAAAAGCAAAGTGAGATAAACCTTTCAACAAAAGTACGTGTGTAATCTAAGTGTAGAAAAAACTGAGATTAATGGAAACACAGACACTTACCTTTTAGGAAATAAGACGTAAGAGAAACTTAGCTCTAAAAAGCGATGCAATAACTATCATGATCGTCGGAAATTTTAATTTCAACGTTGAGTGAGTTATTCTTTTTGTTAGCAAAGTTTCCGTAGGAAAGCTATTGACGTGTGTGGCCAAGCTAGCAAAACTCGCTTTTTAATTTTATTTCTCGAATCTTGTATCCGTACGGAGCGAAGTAGTTTAATAAAGTTATATTATAAGGGATGAAAGAAGCTGCAGTTAAGAAAAATTGGTCTAGACAGATGAAAATTCAAATATGTTGTATTTTTCTTTGAGTGTTGGTCTTATTTACTTCGGGTCGCGCTTTCTGTAATTGTATAAATTAAACACAAATCTAGACAAACAAGGTATGCACACAGGAAGGAAGGAAGACACATGTTTTGAATTAGAACTAGGTATAAAACGCCATTTGTTTCAGGCATTATTTCTACAGTAACAGGTAATTACACCGGTAAATTACACTTCAATTTTGCAATATTATTAAATAAATACTATCAAATAAAAACATTCCGTTAAAATAAAATTTTATTTTTAAAATGCTGATTGAAAATATGAATTTTAAATTGTGGTTTTAAATTTAATTAATGTGGTTTATATATATTTTTAATATTTATTGACTTCCGTAAAGCAATTGGAACTGCGCCTGGTCAATATAAGGATTACGATAACGCCATGCTAAAATTTAAGGGGTTCCAGATCTCCCTAATGCTAACTAATTACATTTCGTTAAACAGAATAAATATATATCATTGTGATCCGATATTTATTTCGATTGAGGTGTATAGTAAATGTCTAATAAATAGGATGCACTATACAGAGTCTCCCAAAAGCATACTGATAAACTTTCTAGGGTGGTAGGGGACATCATGCTAAACTTTTTTTTAAATAACCTTATGCCCGCTGTTAATAATAATAAGCTGTTTAGCAGAAAAAAGGAAAAATAGTTTCGGAAGTTCTATTTATTATATTTGATAAATAATGAATATGAATTTAGAAAAAAATCTGAAAGGGCATTAAAAAATCCCTTCGTGTTCTTAAAGGAAATTTTGCAAAATATTTTAAAAAATATTTTGCAAAATAAATAAAAATGTATTTGTTCAACATGTTTTGTTTGCCTAATGGTTTTTATCGAGGAGCAAAAAAATTTTTTTATTCAAAAATGCCAACTTCTACTAAACTTCTACTAAATAAAGACTTAATTTATATAGTTGGATATTAACTAAAACTTTTAGGTAATAGCTGTAAAGTCCAATGAGAACAAAAAGTGAACTTTAATGTACTTTTAAACTTTTTTGTTTCGTATAACTCTATCAATCCTGAAAGTTTGTCGATATGTTTTTGGGGCACCCTGTACACCGGGGTTTATTCGGTTGCTTCTAACATGCTTATGAATTTCACCCTTCTAATCCGGACAGTTCGTACTAGAGTCCCTTATCTTAAGGGACTCTAGTTCGTACTATCTATATGTCACATAGCAATATGTTGATAAATATTTGTGTTATCAATAAAAAAACTGGTCTAAAATATTTAACGAAGATCGTAAAGTTCAACATGAACGTCAGCTGAATAATTTCAGTATACCTACCTCTAAAATTAAACATAGAGTTGTAAAAATATTGCATGTGTGTGGCAAATATGCAGAAGATACAGACGTTGAGCTGCAATATTTTCTATTACAAAAATTAAAAGAAGCAGCTCATAGCTAACTTCTAAAAACCCAACTCATTTAAAAGTTTTCTTCAAACGTTACCAAATAATGTCAATCACGGAAATACTTTAGCTTGTTTTGTTAACAGATGTGTAGTGTATAACATTCCATTTGCTGATGTTTGTATCCGTGTTTTGTTTATTTTTTAAATATTTAAGCTAATGACTTTACAGTTACAGTAGACTTCAAACCATCTCATCCAGACAAGTCTACAATCTGAGAAGTATAAAAATGTTATAGGTTCGAATTATGGGATTAAGTTGTTCTTTACTTAGTTTATATGTAGACAATAAAATGTTATCATGTAGGTATACATATATAAATGAAAAATGTGAAAGTATTCATCTTTATACCCATATCTATTAATATATTGACCACCTCAGCTGTTTGCTATGCATCTATGGTTCCCCCTTGATGCTGATTATTCTCGCTGAGTCAGCAAGTACTTGCATGGCTAATTTTAGCATTATTTTCGTATATAATACAATAGAGTTATAATACACCATTGATGTATAGGGTGGCATTATCGCATTATACTCCCAAATCATTGAATTTCATTGAAATAGATTTAGGGTGGAACTATATTAAACCATTATTGCTATACGTTATATATGGTATTATAGGAATATATGAGAGGATTTTATTGTTTACGGTCTCTTAAAATAACATATTTAGGGATTATCACATAATAGACTTGTTCATGAGGCTGGGCCCTTAAGAATATTTTATCTAAATGTCGAATCGCGCTATAAAAATATCGGAAAATGTGAATGATTACCAAATATAAAATAGATACATACGAAGAAAGAGGAACACCGCTATCAGTTGGGTACTTTTTCATCTCAAAATTGTATATTGGTTAATAATTCTATGATAGGTTTACTTGGTTGAAATTTGACGTTTTGAGATTATCTTTTAGGATTTCGGAACACTAGAAGATACAGAGCTGCTCGAGTTTAAAACAAATACAATTTTTTTTATTTAGATTTTCTAATATTATTTGCTGTAACAAAATCTGTGGAGGCATTCATTTCCTTTGTCATTTGCGCGTTGCCACAGCGTGGCAATAATATATTTTGATTACGACGTTTCGTCAAGTTGTGCCATCAGTTAGATTTATTTAAATACCTCCTACCTACCTTTAAATTCCTCGTCAATTCTTGTTATGATTCCAACAATGTGTCAAGATATCACTTCATAATGTTATTAATAAATTGAGTTCTAGTAATAATTATGTCGATCGAATCCAGTAGGTACCTATACTTTATCTGTTAAGATGTTTCTTTTTAATGCAAGGATTAATATAGAAGATGATTTTATGAACATGAAACAAGAAGACATTAAAGTATTTGTAATAGCTACCGATAATTATTCTTAATAGTGTTTACGAATTATCATTTCAAATATATCCAATCAAACTTAATGATAATATTTTTATTTAAATTCACAATTTTTGCAGTAGTCGAATTATCCCAAAGTAATGAATAATTTGATGTGATTTACGTGAAGTAAAAAACTAGCAAAAGCATAAACAAATTTCCTACCGAAAATTAGTCGCTACGGATAATTACACTATCAAATTAAGATGCTTTTACCATACTTTTAAAAATAATGCGAATAACATTGTGGAAGATAAAGTAAATTGAATTTTTTACAGAGTACTAAGACTCAGTTTTCTCAATAATCATCATATGTTTCAATCTGGTTCTTATCATCTAATAATAGTTAAAGGTGATTATTTTGTAATCATGTCCAGACTGAAGTGTCACTATTAAACTTTACCACAGTATTATACCACTAATGATCTAAAAATCTATCAAATTAATAATTAATAATCAAATCTGTGCTGAGCTTGCATTTCTTCTTTCCAATTTCAAGGTACTACACCTACTTCACACAGGTTATTTCATTTCATTTCACACTTACCAGTGGTATGATAGTAACTGTAGTTATTTATTTGAAGGAGATGCCGAAAACAAATACTCCACGAACAACGTGCTCCGACTGGCATTGCATTACTTCGACATCTCCATAGGAGTCGCCACATCTTTCATCGAGACCAAACACCAGACACTGACCGGTTTCGCGCTTATTATGCGTTCGTCAGAGTGCCATAGGTAGTGGACTCGATGAACAATGTTGCAACGTGATAAATGGGCATCATGAATGTTTATCACCACTACTAACTGTAGTTAGCTGTGTTCTTTTGCTTCCCTCTACCATATCGATGTGATCGATCATCGTTCCTTTGACTGGTATTACTCGAGATAAGTTATGTGATATTTGAATCCAAATAATCCGAAAATTGATGCATCACTCGGATACAACCGATATAATCGATGTGCGCATGTGCAGATATTATATAGGTCCTCCTAAATTATTCCATGGTATTCAACGATTCTTTATACAAAGTATTCCATGGTGTCTAACGATTTAACTCTTCAATATTTTATTTATCATAAAAAAATTGAGTTGGGGTCAAAAAAATTCAATTTATATACTTACAGGGCGTTCAAATTCTTCAAAGTGGTTATAGAGCTGAAACTAGTTTTTTTTAAATAGTACCATAATTGTACGAAGGTACCATTAGAAAGTACAGTTAATAAGCAATCTACCCATATGCTTATTTTATCTGTAGGACCAACAGAACTGAAAATCAGTTGAGAGTAGGCATTCTAAATTCAAAAGTAAAATAGAGTACAAAAAGTACTGTCAAATTACTTTTTGTACTCTATTTTACTTTTGAATTTAGAATGTCACTTATTCCTTGGATTCAGAAAATGACGTAGATTCCAAAGAAAATATAAAAATTCCATATAAAAATCGAGATTGGTATTACTTCCGGTAAAACCGGAAGTGGTAAAAAGGTCATTTTTATGTCACAAAGTGGACTTTAATAAGAATTTTCGCCATGTCAAATTTGAAAATTGTATCTAAAAAACAAGGGGGTAAGAGGGGTATACCAATTTATACCATGAATTTGTGTCACACTGTATATGACACGTGAAAGTGCTACGTTCGAATCTTCCAAACAGTCACTTGATATTTATGATATCGGTTAAATTAGCTTGAATGGTTTAAATGCTGAACCAAATGAATGTTCTATATGTTTCGGTAATGGCATGTCAATAATGTATTATCATTATTAACAAAACGCTTTCGTTATGATATTCACTGAAAACTGAAATATATTGAAATATTATTAGAATTGTCCTACTAGATCCTCTATATTTCAACATAGGTAATTCTTATACTGAGTCGTATAAGGGATCCTGATGGGGATGGGAAAAACTGCTGCAAGTATACTAATTACTCATAGTTTTTTCTATATATTTACAGAATTTGTTCCTATCTTGACATTTGTGTCTCATTCTTGTTTCTATTTTAAACACGTGCACTGTGTAATGTTTCACATTAGCGCAAATATCAGTTTCATATTTACTCATCCTTTAAACCTACAATCGATCCTACGTTTAATTAAAATAGCACCTACAAGTTTATTTTACGTGAAAGCACTCTTTATTTTCGTAATGTCCGACAGTAAAAGTTATACTAGCCGTATATCAGATGCACGAATCACGAACTGGCGCTTGTAATCACGCATCCAACGTTCGTCAAATGACGATGGGCGGACGTGGTTTGCCGTAAAACCTACCAGACTGACTAGCCTCTCCATCGCGGGAATTCTTCAATTCATCACCTACATCTCATACTGCTTCTGCCAGATGAAATTCACAATTGCACCAACCTGAAGTAAATATAATTATGTCAGTCAGGTTTCATATAAATGAAGCTGAGATGTACTTTTTAATGGACTTTCAGTGCTTTTATCCACAGTAGTGTGTTTATTTTTCTTGTTATTAGAGTAAGGTAAGGCTCATATATACTACACAGCTTAATTCAAGCTTCAATAATTCAAGCAGCAATAATGTTCGTATGGAGATATTATGATGGGACATACTTTGTGGTATGAATAAAAATCAAGTACCTTTACCTGGTACTACTACAAGTATTAGTATATTCTACGTAGTATTTACTAATTTCCGGTAGTATCTACTTTACTTGACATAGCACATGCTTAACCACAAAATATATACTTCATATTATGAAGTATTTACTTAACAATTGTAGTACATTATTTGAAATGTGTAGTACTTACTTCCGTCACACATACGCCGCAGACGTCTTTGGATGAAGGAAGTGTGATAGAAGATGAACGAGTAACGAGAAAGTAACGTTTTCCATACTAAACCTAGATGAAAAATATAAAATATAAACATAAAACATTCTAAATTGATGGTACTTGATTGTTTACCTAAATATTTGACGGTATAGGGTATCATCGTCGTAGTATCTTCTTGCAGTATAAATTTTATTTCTACGTAGGTATTTGAGCCATTCTTAAAATAATCACTTTGTAGGACGCATGGTGAAGCTGCTATGATATCAACTTCGCTAATGACGGAACAAATACTTTAGTTGTTAAAATCGAAGTATCTACCAGTGAAAAGTAGATACTTTAAGTCGTAGTACGTGCTACTATAATATTTAGGAGAATGCTATTTATTTTTAACATTTCCGGAAAAATAGAAGGAAGTACTTCGAAATGTAGCATCTACTTCGATTTGAAGTAAATACTACGTAGAATATACTAATACTTGTAGTAGTAGCAGGTACTTCGTTTTTATTCATACCACCCATAGAATATGCTTCACCACAAAGTATATACTCTATATTATGAAGTATCTACTAACAAGTTTAGTCCATTCTTAGAAATGTGTAGTACTTACTTCTGTCACAAATACGCCGCGCGCCGGGGGGCTGGCTATCGAGAAAAGACATTTTTGAAAGTTTTTGTGAAACGGTTTAAGGATCCCCCAAACCAACGCGGATAATCGCAGCACCTGCGGAAGTTCGCACCGCTTGCGATTCGCATCATATTGTTTCCATTGCGTTAAATATGTATGTTCACACCAACGCGATTTTTTTCGTTTAGACTGCGAATTGTCAGCGTTTATTTCGTATGGAGTTTTTGTTCGCAATTGGCTGCGTTTTTTCTCGGATCCGTAGTAGTTTCGCAGTCTCTTAACTAAGAAAGTAATTAATAAAATGGAAAAAATCATTGAATTAGTGCGAAAGTATCCTATATTAGACGACCTTTCTTATGACGATTACAAAAATATTCGAAAAAAGTAACAAAAATATAATATAGATTCTCGTCTTTTCGTAATTGCGGCATTAATGTATGAAATTCCCTATATTGTCGTCTTTTTTTATTAATATCGTGAACCCATTTTCTTTTCTTCTTAAGGTTAGATACATATTATGATCAACACATTTATTTTTAAAGAATAATAATAATTTTACCTTAAATTGTCTTCTTCCAATACAAGCAACACAAATGCTTCTTCTTCATCCGATGATGTATACATATTTTTGTATGATAGGTAGGTATCTAAGTACAAGTACAAATTGTTTTTTTTTCATTTTCAGCAATAGCAATCAACCTTTTCGATACTGAAAATATGACGCATATGATGCGATTATATTCGCTTTGGTGTGTGGTCCTCTGCGGATTCCGCCACGAATTTCGTTGCGAACTTTCCGTCACGAATCCGTTGCGAATAATTCGCGTTGGTTTGGGGGAGCCTTTAGTATTGTATGTATTTATAACATCAACAGTCCTTTAAGATGTCTTGGGATGAAGGAAGTGTGATAGAGGAGTAACGAGTAACGAGAAAGTAACGTTTTTCCTACTAAACCTAGATGAAAAATATAAACATAAAACATTCTAAATTGATGGTACTGAATCGTTTACCTAATAATTTGACGGTATGTGGTATCACCGTCGTAGTGTCTTTTTGCAGCATAAATTTTATTTCTACTAATTTGAGCAATTTTTAAAATAATCACTTTGTAGCGCGCACGGTGAAGCTGCTATGATATCAACTTCGTTAATGACAAAGCAAATACTTTAGTTGTTAAAATCGAATTATCTACTAGTAAAAAGTAAACTTTTAAGTCGTAGTACCTGCCATTCTAATGTTTAGGAGAATGCTGTTATTTTTAGCATTTCCGGAAAAATAGAAGGAAGTACTTCGAAATGTAGTATCTACTTCGTTTTAAAGTAAATACTACGTAGAATACATATACTAATACTTGTAGTAGTAGCAGGTAATTTGTTTTTATTCATACCACCTATTGAGTTGGGCACAAAATTATGGAAATCGAACAATAGTGTCTCACTTTTGTTTTGATTATAAGGGATTTTTGTGTATTTTATTCTGTACGCCTTTCGCTATCAAATATAATCAAATAGTCTGCAACTTTATCTCCATTACTAAGTTGGTATTATTAATATGCATTACCAAATATCCAATGAATTTGCATGGCAAGTTATAAAGGAGTTGCAAAATTTTAACTCAGCTAAAGAATAATTTTATAGTGTGGTAATTAATTAAAATATGCATGCTCTACAAGCGTTAAATTCAACGGTGTTATAACAACTCCATTAATTTATCATTTAATCACCATGTACCTATCTATATTGCGTTCCAGTTGAAGTACGACAAGTAATGCATATCGTGAAATTACTCGGAGCTTTCCAAACTTTTCAAAATTATAATAATATATCTATCCCCCATTCTCATCTTAATGATGTTATTATATATTATGAAATATATTATTTATATTACACAATTTTTCTTAAATTATGGAAATAAAGTAATTGGTATCTACCATTTATTATTCAAAGTATAATAAAGAGTGATAATGATATACAGGGCGTAGATATGCAGTATTTTTGTCAAAATGATTAAAATTTGTCAGTTTTAATTTGTCACTGTCAATTTCAGTGTTACTGTTCTTAATTTATCTTGATCCGGGAAGATGCAATCCTATTAACCCTTTTCAAATATAAAGATAAACCGGCTATAAAAGTAAATATTTATTAATTTCTTATCTTGTCAAAACTTTTTGCTGTTATTCTTTGTCGCGACAGTCTTGTTTAGGCTTTTGCCTAAAGAAACTATTAAATTTGTTTGCCACTTGATAGCCATTTTATGTGGGAAAAACTAACGTGAAAGCATAGGGATCACTCACAACTCGATCGATTTAATAGCGGCAATCGATAATCGAGTCGACTCATCTATTCACAAGAGGGATCGAATAGACAGTCGAGAAATTGAATCGCCGCTAACTTCACTCATAACTTTTTTTATGTATACATGTCCTAAATTATCTCTAATTTTAATAAGATATTTTGTTAATTAGGAGAATAGGACGTAATGTCAACAAGGTAGATACGTTCGGCCATATTTTAAATCAATACAGGGCGCCCTATTTCTTGACCCGTTGCATGGGTAACTTTTTTATTAGTAGAGATACAAAAACGCTTAAATGAGCAAATTAGTGCAGTTTCGTATTAGTAATTCTACGGTAAGGCGAAAAATTATATACGGGGGAAGGTTGAATAGTTATTGACAAAAAACGAAAAATCCAACTTTTCTATTGTCCCTCGTAGCTCGTTCATTTGAAGAGTTAGAGAAAAATGCTTCACATGTTTTTTGCAGTATTTTTCATGTAAAATGACATGCACTTGCTACTTTTTATATATCTCTTAAAATGGTTGAGAATCACAGTAAAATATATTTTTTTTAAATGTAATGGATAGGTGGCTGTGACATTAACCGAAAGTCCCCTTTTTTCTATTTCAGATGATATAACATACCTAGTCCATATTTTATCCTTACAAAAGTAATAATAATCGTTGTTTTTAAAGAAAGTTTATTGTCACATCAAGAATGCTATGGAAATAAAACAAAAAATAAGATTCCTGATATTTTTAAAAACGTCTAGTTGGCATTTAATTATTGACAGATCATAAGTGACATTTTTAGTTTTTGTTAAGTAGTTTATTGTTTATTATTAATACTGCATACAAAATAATAGTGTTGCAAATATGTACACCAACGAAGAGAAAAATGATATGCTATTTTGTTATTATAACCAAAATCGAGATGCACAAGCTGCAGCGAATCTTTATTTTGAAACTTACATGGAACGAAGACAACCCCATCATAGAATATTTAGACAGCTGGAAAATAATATACGATTATACGGTTCTTTTTCAAAGCCTAAGGATGAAAGAAACTTCAATGAAGACACTGAAATAAATATTTTGGCTTATGTAAATTTTTAACCTGATTCTTCAACTGCAGAAATTGCACATCACTGCAACACTTCCAAGGAAACTGTAAGAGCTATTTTAAAAGGTAACAATTTAAAGCCTTATCATTATTCCATATGCAATACTTTATATCCAGCTGATAATCAAAGAAGGATGACATTTTGTCGATGGTACATTTCAAAATGCGAAGAGGATCTAGACTTCTGGAAAAAGATTTTATTCAGTGATGAAAGTAGATTTACCAACAATGGTATTTTTAACCGCCATAATAACATAATGTGGTGCCGAGAAAATCCACATCTTGTTTCTGAAAGAAGAAATCAACGTCAATTTGGGATAAATGTGTGGTGTGGAATTTTTTGTGGCAAAATTATTGGCCCATATTTTTACGAAGATAATTTGAATGCGAATAATTACCTTCATTTTCTAAGGAATACTCTAACAGAGGAATATTTAAATGAATTACCACTTCATATTTTTAGAAATCTTAAATACTTCCAACACGATGGAGCACCTGCGCATAATTCCCGCGAGGTAAAACAATATTTACATGAACAGTTTGATAATGTTATAGGAAATAGAATGGATATCGACTGGCCAGCGCGAACACCTGATTTGACCTCCTTAGATTTCTTTATTTGGGGGTTATTGAAAGATAAAGTTTATGTGACAGCTCCTCTAGATATAGAGGATCTAAAAGTCAGGATTCAAGATGCAATTAGAAGCATACATGGACATACAATAAATAATGTTTTAAGAAGTATCCAGAAACGTTGCTTACTATGTATCCAACAGGATGGTGGTCATTTCGAACATTTACTTCAATATAATTAATTAATTAATAATTTCTGTTCTCAAAACATTCTTTTGTTCCATAATCCATAGCATTCTTGATGTGACAATAAACTTTCTTTAAAAACAACGATTATTATTACTTTTGTAAGGATAAAATATGGACTATGTTATATCATCTAAAAGAGAAAAAAGGGGACTTTCGGTTAATGTCACAGCCACCTATCCATTACATTTAAAAAAAATATATTTTACTGTGATTCTCAACCATTTTAAGAGATATATAAAAAGTAGCAAGTGCATGTCATTTTACATGAAAAATACTGCAAAAAACATGTGAAGCATTTTTCTCTAACTCTTCAAATGAACGAGCTACGAGGGATAATAGAAAAGTTGGATTTTTCGTTTTTTGTCAATAACTTTTCAACCTTCCCCCGTATATAATTTTTCGCCTTACCGTAGAATTACTAATACGAAACTGCACTAATTTGCTCATTTAAGCGTTTTTGTATCTCTACTAATAAAAAAGTTACCCATGCAACGGGTCAAGAAATAGGGCGCCCTGTATAATCGTATTCATTTGTAAATTTAAATTGGAAGAAATTCATAAAAACATTATAAATTGCATCCCACATCGCTGGTAACAACGTGAATTATCTAATCAGTTACTTGCACACTAAAGTTTGGTTAAAAGCAATATTGTTATTTTAATATGTTGCACACAAACTTTAGCATAATCTTGATCCTAACAATCCCGAAGGGCGCTGTCGCTAGCTGAATCGAGTCGGTTCAGTGAAAGTCGTGAACGCAATTCTTCAATAATCGAATAAATATGGTGACTTTTCACCGAGAATCGAGTGCTGTGATGCCAAGACTGTTTGCTGATATATGTCATCTTAAAAAATATAGTGTCACAATTTGAAATAAAAAATTTCGATTCCCTCATGCTAAGGATCGTACTAAATCGTTTATAATCAAGGAGCATATCTAATATAGTTATATCCACCACTAGGCGTTGAACCTACGACCACGATGCGCGATTTCACACATTTTCTCCATGGATATTATCGATCTCATTTTTTATAACGTGATTTAAAACAAGACGTCAGATTTTGTAAAATTTTGGTCGACTATAACACAATTCATTCAAGAACCCTATAAAATATTTTACGAACGCATATCCCATGGCAATTGTTAATAAAGTACTTATTTACTTTAGTAAACATTATAATGTATTTTATTTTGTTAAGTTTTTTCATTTCGCATTCTTCAACCCAACCACACAACTTGGTTCTAAATTATCAACCTTTTTAAATTTAAAAATGATGCATCACAATAAAAATACTTTCTGGGACAATTCATCCTCATAATTTCTCTATGTTTGCCACCTGATTCACATATTTATACAGACAGTTTAAGCCGTTTCATATATCTTATTAAAATATGACCTTAGACACAATTAATAATAAATCCTTGGGGAAGGTTATGGCTGAATAATCCCAAAAACAACATGCAAGGATTAACTGGAAATAATTTATCGACCCTACCACTAAGTAAATGTTAGTGTTATGACACACTTAAACATAAAATCGAAACAAATTTAATCATGCCATAAAATATAATTTAGTAAGCCGAAACGGTGCGCATGGGAAAACAACGGCTTCGAATGTGCTATAAAATATATTGGTTGTAAAATGTATATTTAGTACATAAAAATAGGAAAAACAAATCATTGTCTTGGGTCTCGTCGGCAATTTTATGAATTGTGCTGTGTTGTGTATTGGTTTTGTTTTTATTTGATACATGTCTAAGCACTCAGACTGTCGGAATGGTTTTTAGCTTTTGGTGAAGCTTTAAAATCTTGTGTAAAATTTTACGATCCACAAAAATAACCTCGTTGCACTTATCCATTACCGTCAGTTTTCCAACAGACACATCATATTCTATTCCAAGATGCACACTTACGCTGTTGAAGATATTGTCTTAAATTATAGAAAAACGTTCCGTAACGTCGGACATTAAACATATAATAACTTGTATTATTGTATTGTTAGGTAGGTATATTAAAAATGAATTTGCGAAGTAAACGAATATTCGCATGAAAAAACTACTGCGTACTAATATAATAAAATATATACTGTGTATAATTTGTTTATAAAATACGTAGTAGCTTTTAAGTTAAAAGAAAATAAATAATCTAGCATCAAACATTTATTTTAATATTAACGGAAGCAAAAATTTACAATACAATTAATTAGTTCAGATGAACCTAGCCCGTACTTACCTTATATCCTTAGCAATACTTAATTGAACTAAGGTTTTCAGTACACCTTCATTTTTCATTTCTAATAAGATTTGTTAAGATAAATGGTAGAATAATAGAGGTAGAGCCACATAAGTGCGTTCCTCTTTTCAATCGTGGATGGTGTTATCTATGTGCCATGCTTGTAACGCAAAGTATAGTGTATATGCCATCTCGAAGCCCAATGAGTTATCTAATTCATATCTAATATTGTCAAAAGAGGTGTCTGTTATCTAGCGTTAGGAGTAACTGACAGTCATATGGTGATGGTGCATACACCTCTGTCTATGCACTTAGTATATAATAATATCTCTACCTCTCATTCTAATCACGGGGATTAGCCCGGACATCTGAGACTTGTGTAGGAGAGGGGGCGGTATACTATTATTTCGCGGCGCGCACTTGTGCTTCAAGAAAGACTTAGGTTGGTAAACCCTTACCACCATTCAGTGCTCGAATTAGGGAAACCCTGAAGAACCTCATTAGCTAGGGTAATATGCATTGGGATTCTCTCGGGAACTTGTATCTTTTTGGTTATAATAATAATTTAATTAGCTTACTATAATAAAATATGGTAGAATTTATATAATAAAGACATAATTAATGAGTAAATAAACCAAAGAAGAGGAGGTAATTCATAAATTATCTAGTCTATACTAATCCACAATAATCACAGGATATCGAAGACTTTTAGCCAACTTGACAAAAATGTAGATAAATAGGCAAATAAAGAAGAAACTGGAATAACAAACCTACCAATCTTCCATCGACTCCGTGTTTAATGTATACTTCTGCAACTAAATTAGCTCTGCAATTAAAATATATACGTCAGTGGGGTAATAGCTAGGTAGGAGCCACGATGGTGGACATATAAGTAAGGAAGTCATAAAAAGAGACTGTTGGAAGCACCTAGCGACAGGATATCTTCCGTTCAAATGTTTCTTAAACGTTTTAAAGTATAGATACCGGTTAGGTATGCCTGACATGAAAATCTTGTTGCTCAGGTATCGAATGGGTTCGTCTGGTTCACAGTGCACAGATGCGTCCAAGACAGACCAGGGCTCAGGAGCGGGAGTTCATAGCATGTGCCCAGGGACGAAATTATTTTTGTCCTGGGGTAGTATGCCCCGGTCTTTCAGGTGGAAGTGTTTGCCATCTCTGCATGTGTTGAAGAGTGTCACTCTTTGCAAAATCTCAGATGAAGATATTCCAACCAGCATATCTAAATATGCACTGACAACCAGCTTTGTATGCTGACCTCGTTCAAAATCACCTTCAGGGCGATCTTGAAGTGTATCAACAGTCTAGCTCTATTAAGCCAGACCTCAGCCAGAATGAAGTAAAATTGACCTAATTACTGGATCATCACAACATAATCGGAAATGAGGAGGTTTATTTAATTTACGGGCTTTAACTAGTGCCCGGATTTGCGCCGAGTTATCTAGTGAAATCCATTGAAAATTTCATTAGGAAGAGATCTGAGTATCAATAAAATTTCATTTCTTTTCTTTCACTAATTATTTAAACATATCCAAAAACAAACTGAAAGACACACTAATAGCACGATTTGGTAAACTCACTTATATTTACGAGTTTTACCTCCTATTAAAATAAATATCACAACTTTGAGAATACCCTGTATTATTATACACTGAACACTGAAATATCTGCAAGTCGCTCGAGTTTTATGGACATTGATTGGAGGAACGATGAGAGCATAGCCATATGAATCGCTTTAGAGCTGTCTAATAATTATCAAAAATTTATAATATTCAGACGTATATTGATATTATGTGTGAATTATATGTTATACGAGTAGTATAATCTCTGTAAAACGTAATATCTATCATATATCGTGGTGTGTTATTTGATTTAAATGAACTTAATCACGCCATTGGCAGTATATCACGGGAAATCTAATAAACGGAATAGGTACCTTCCATCCAAGCGCAGTCATTGTTTGAGTTTCGTCTTTTAATTACTTCTTATGAAGTAATCCGAGAGCAATTTCTAAACCTCTGGCGCGCTCCGTTTACGAACCTCTGCTTCGGGGCTATGCAATTTTCCTTCTAATCGCACGTTGTAGGATATACACTCCACTTTGGATAAGAGCTCGCGAGTATTATCAATGATAAAATATAAATCCCGAGATGCACACAAACTTGCAAAGTAACACCCAGATGAAGACGAGGGCTGAGCGTCTCTTTCAGCAATATTGCATAAATTATATATTTTCGTCAGGATCTGATTAAACTGGGTAAATTTATTGAAAGTACGTTTTGCTTTAGTAAGCGAGCCAGTTGTCTCATCAAATATTAGTTTAGAACTCAGTGACTGACTAAACGATTACCGCAGTCTGACTTTCGCCGATGCTTTTGGTTTTGTCGAAGAAAATAATGATATTATTTTTAGTTTAGGCGTTTAAAGTTTTAGGGATATAATTTGAAAAAAATATGATCCCTTAGCGTTCCCTAGATACGCTAGGAAAATGACATACAGTAAGGAACAAGTTCGCTTTCTCCCTGTAACTATTGAACAGACTGATTTTGTATAGAAAATATGAGTTTTTGATGTTCCGGTAATGCTTCATTATTATTATTATGCTTGTTTGAAGAGCGAGTGGCCTGTATTTTTTTACAAATTCGATTATCGTTTTACAACCACACTGTTACGGAAAAATAATAATTCACAAAGTAGACTATGGAAATAAAAAACAACAGCACTTGTAAACGTCAAATTAGTTTATTGACAACTCAGGTGCTTGAGTTAATTTAAGAAAAATGTTTACTTTCAGTGAAAACCTAAGTGCGTAATTCATTTTCATGAAATTTAATCTTCCAAAACAACACAAAGAAGATTTAGAACTATGTTTAACAAAGAACCTTCAACAAAAAAAATCAGTTAGAAAGTGGTATAGAAACTTTTGGATTGACCGTAAAAAAAGACCTCCAAATAATGAAAATAGGCTGAATAGTGCAATTGAAATTTTGGAAATGACACAAAATGATGTATCATACCCAAAATTTCTATTGCATTATTCAGCCTATTTTCATTATTTGGAGTGACATTTCATGTGTCAAATTACTTTTGAGTGTCTTGATCATCCTGGATTAACTCTAATGAACCGTAGCAATAAAAAAAAAGTTCAAAACATTCAATTTCTCTAATTACAGTTAAAACTACGTTAAAATTTCGAAGTGGTTATAGAGCTGAAACTAGTTCTTTACAATTCTACCATAATGGTTCTAAGGTACAATTGATAAGCAATCCTGTGGGACACTCCCACAGAAGTAAAATTACAGTTGAGAGAAGGCACTCTAAATTAAAAAATAAAATTAGTCCAAAAAGTAATTTGGCGGCTTAAATGTCACTTACGTTATATCGTTGGATTAAAAAAATATCGTAGATTCCAAAAATTTAATAATATGTAGGGTGTTCTATATAAAAATCAAGAGTTGGTATTACTTATACCGGTGAAATCAGAAGCGGAAAAAAGAAGTTTATAATTACAAATGGAACAATTTGGTTGTTCCATTTAAAATAAGAATGACGACATTAGAATACAAATGATATTCGGATAAACAACTGTTGGACTTTTTTCCAAAAATATCGTGAGCTGTGAGAATGGAGACCTGTCTTGAATATTACTATACGAAATTAAATTTCCTGGAGAACACGCCTAAAGTTAAAGTTTTACCAGTGGACTGGACTAATATAATAATTTGCACACATAAGGTATATTATAAGGCATATTTTATGGAAAACCTACAGAGATATGCATCTAAAAACTTTATGCCAATGGGTCTAGATATGACTGCAGTGTTTGGGATTCCCCTTAGAAAAGATCTGCAGGAAGAAGAAGAATCCTAATGTTTTATAAAATATTTTTTGACTTTTTGCCTTTTCAGGTTGTTGGAAAAGACGACATCAATATCCTTATTTTATGTGGAACACCTAATGATTACTAGTAACTATTAAAATTTCCAGACAAATTTAAATGTCATTTTATTTAGGACTATCTGTACCTAAACGTTTTTGAAAAGTTTAATATTTTTAAATTAAGTTTCCACTTAAGGGATACTCTTTTTAATACTTATGTAGGATCCTTATAGTAATTTTCTTTAAGTGTAGAGTTTAAAATTTTTAAGAAAATATATCTAAGTACTTGGAACAATTTCTTAACAAAAACGTATCATCAAAGTAATATTGATTTTTAGTTAACTAGGAACTAACTGAAAATACCATGATATCCAACAGTCACCTAAAAGTATCTAAACGACGCGAAGTCTTAGTCATCCAATTACATTTATGTGAGCGCAGAATCGTCCAATTATCGCCCACTCTTTACGATGTGGGTGTCACTCGTGTGCTACATATAATTTGTGACACCATCCTATCGATTAAGGCTGCTGGGTATATTCAAGCTGACTTGATTTTTTTTCTTTAGTTTTATGTGGGTGATGTTGTGTTAGTGCGATTGGAAGCAGCATGTATTTAATATTGATAATCCAAACAATTGAATGCTTTAGCTCCAATATGTCTGATATATTAGCCTCTCTTATGTAGTAGCTTTACTCATGATTAGGGTTACAGGATGTACCACACTAATGCATTGATTTTGGGGGGCTGTTGTTAGTTTAAATTCTAAACGTTACAATACCTTCTATAAAGGGTATTAATTAAATAATCTGAAAAATTTAACGGCATGTTCTAATCATAAAATAACAAAACATATACCTGAGCCTAGGTCCAAAATTGCTCAATTTATAAGATACGGAATGATAAGTATCCAAAAAAATCTATATTTTTCAAAGAAATGAAGATCCTTGAAATCAAATTTGATTTTTTATTTTCTTACGTAGAATCCACTAATAATAGTAGGGTTAGAAATTCGTTGGAAAATAATTATTATTTATGTAATTTTTCAAGAAGGGTGATAGGTAGGCCGCGGTTAGTACTTGGATGGGTGATCATGCAGGGAAGACCGTCGGTGCTTGCCCGCATCTTTTAGTGACCTGTATGTCGGTGAATTGACAGAACAAATGTGCAAATGCACATTTAGGCCAGATTTGCGTAGAAGACGTACCATCCCTTGGATAGGATGTAAACCCGGAGATCCCTTGTCTATGAAATGATAGGCAAGTAAAAGATCCCTACCCTGCTATAAAAAGTGGGGATTCGGCAAAATTTCCAGGTTGGGGGTTGCTCGTCTCCTGGCGTCGGTGATTGGCCTTAGTCGCGCGGAAATAGGTCGACGTTAAATAAAGGGAAAATAAAAGAAGGGTGATTGATATAAATTAAAAAAATCGACTTTTTCATGAAACAGTATAAAATTCGCAAAAAATAACTAAAAAAATGATAAAGAAAATATATTACGATTTTTACTTTTGTACAAAGCCGTGCTACCTTTACCTTTACTACCTATAAATTTTTCTTTTTTTTTATTGATTTAATGATTACAGACTGTTATAAAACCTGCTAATATTTAGAAGTTATTTATGGCGTAACTGTATCATTGATTTAGGTATCAAGAAATTCTATTGGGAAAACAGCAGCTCTAAACTTATCAATAAATTGTGTTTATTAGCAGTTTTTTTAGTTTGACCAAATAAAATTTTAATTATAGATGGACATTTCTTTCTTTAGATATTAAATTATAACATTGAATTTTTTTTTTAAATTAATTATATAAAATAGATTGAATGAAATATTGATGATTTTTGTAAATTGTAGGTATTTTTTAAATAAAGCAGTTTCCATTGAATGATTTATTTATTATCCAGTAATTATTCTATTTTTGCTTTATTCTCTGCTTTATTCTGAATATACCTAAGATTCGTTAAAATTAAAATAATAAAAAAGGGTATACCTACTATAAAGACGTACTGACTTGTACGTTAGAATTCAAAGCAATATTCATATTACAAAATAATAAAAAAAATATCCCATTTAATATTTCCAATATAATTGTAAATCACTGCAGTTCCTCTAATACAAATAAATAGTGTATAAAGTCTATGGAGCCACTTTTTTCGCCTGATTGTGATAATATAATGTCTAAACCAGTAAAAAGCTTGAGATTTTTAAATACATAAAAACAAAGATTCATTAAAGCCTGAAGGGTATTGTTATAATTACATTTATACAAAATACGTTCTGCTCAACTTACAGCTGTTCCTTTTGTTGCAGTTCTCCGAGACGAGTTCAAAGTTATGCCGAGTGATACGCGAGTGGCGGCAGGGGAAACGGCTCTGCTACAATGCGGAGCACCTCGGGGACATCCTGAGCCTAATTTGATGTGGAAGAAGGACGGAAAGGAGATGGATATCGACGGAAGAAGAATTCGCATCGTAGACGGGGGGAATTTGATGATTTCTGACGTGCGACAACATGATGAAGGTCGCTATCAGTGTGTTGCACACAATTTAGTTGGGTCTAGGGAAACTCCACCTGCCACTCTTACAGTTCACGGTAAGCGATGTTAACAAGGTCTTCAGCAAATTAGGATAAATATTCAAGTAATTGTCAGAGTACCATCACATCATAGGATTTCTCATAAATTAAGCAATATTAAGTAATTGTTATCTGAATAAGTCTTTGAAATTCCTCATTAAGAAGGACTTTTGGAAATAAACCCAAACAAACATAGTTTTATCACTTTCACAGAAATCCTAAATAACTAAATATCAAATAAATAAAATTTAGGAGCAATTTGTTTTGTTGATACCGAATACACTCATTATCAAGATACCTGCTACAATTATTATTTGGAATGTTTTTATTTTCTTTTTTTCACCTTTTTTAAAGCAGTAAAGTTTAACGGTCTAATATTAAACAACTTGGAATGACACTGACGTAGTTTTCCACATAACACCAAAACACTATACTTACTGCACTTGACGTGCGTTTCTCCAAACAAGTTGGCATAATCCGAGGATGATTAAAAGTGAACCTATGCTAACACTGTGTCTTATTTACACCTAAATTGCTATGGTTCAGTGAACCTTGATTTACTAACCAATACAGGGGGCTGTATGAGATTGGCCTTCTGCCACTATTCATACTATTTTTACAGATTGAATCTAGTTTAAATTGACCTTCTAGTTTCTAACATACTTTTGATTGCAGTCTTTACAGCAAATTTCGTAAACTCCCGACTTTCCTTAGTTTCCATTTTGTCTTTTGGATTGCCTAAAAGTTTATTTCCCTATGAATAAACCACTAACATATCTATATCTTTAAAAATCTTACCAAAACTACAGTTAAAACGAGGATCGTATGGAATAGATATGAATTTTGGATTTTCTCTTTCATTTTGAAAAGTCGAGGAATTTCGAAATGTCTCTTTAAATTTACGTTTCTTAATTATTTTATTAATTAAACTTACAGAATATCCATTATTCGCAGCTATATCCTAATAGATTAATAGAATAACAAATATTTAGTACATAGTAAACAGCTTAAAAATCTATTTGCGAACATAAATGCAAAGTTTAAAAAATATTTAAAACCGTTCTAATTTAGTGAGAGGCCAATTACGTTTGAAACCTCCCTCTATGTCGGTTAAATTATTACACTGAACTATTTTCTAATTAAAATGCAAAATTATTCTGACCCAGAACTGTTTAATATACATTGTGCATTTTAATTGTAATTTTGTCAGTAACAAGTGTCACTGATTTAATGTTTCTAATTATATGAACTCATCCACAAATTCAGATTTAACAAAATAATATTATGTAAATCTAAATAAAAGCTTTTGTAATCTTTTCGACACTACTTATGCCACACTAAATAAGTTTCTTAAGAATAATGAAGATATTTTTCAATTCCGCGCTACCTGCAAAGCCTGAATGATTAATTACTACGACTCCTCATATAACTAAGCCATATTTTTTATTTTAGTATTCCTGCATTCCCTCTACTCAATTAAGCGTATGTGTCTGTTTATAATTAGTCAAAGGTTTGTCACTTTCTATTTAGTGCAGCGACTTTATAATTTTGACGTATGTAATGGTCCTGTTCTTTGTTCGTTATTTGTTAATGCCAGTTTTAATTATCTATGTCGATGTATTGCAGTTTATAGCTATTTTTGGCGATATGCTTAAAGTCAGATCTGATAAAAAAATAATAATAATAAAGTTTATTGATATTGTCATACATATATGTGAAGTGCTATTGTTAATTTTTATAACTTTGATAATTAATTAGAAAGAAACTGTAAGAAGTATTTAAATATTCATTGGTAGTCTTGCATACATAGATGGGTATATACAGTGTTATTCAGAACTTATCCATAATAAAATTTGGGTATGTTCAACATACATGTAGAAATGTGGCAGTGCAAAAAAAAATTTTTTTGGCGGCTTCTGAAAACTATTTAAAAATTTTTCATTGCACGCCGCTGGAGACTGGTCCACTGTAATGGAGTGACCTTGGGACTGACAATGCAAACTGGCTAGCACGAAAAAAACTTCGGAAGTTCTGAGAGTATACCGACACCCGGCGCAAAAAAGATTCGCAGCGTTTTTACTTTAAAATAAACTTAAAGATAGATAGATGTGACCAAAGTGACGTGTCTTTAAAATAAATAAAATTTTGTACACTAATTTTCACGAATTGCGCTACTTGATTACTAGGTATTAGAAACATGAAATTTATAAAAAATTTGCACGTACCTTGTTACAAAAGCTGTTCGAAAACCGGTGTTGGAAGTGATTTCGTTGAATTGCGTGCGGATTTTCGAGTGCCCAAACGTGTGTATTGTGAATGTTCTGTATTCCATTTCGAGTAAACAAACCTTCATCTGTAACTAGTACATCAGCAGTAAATTGGGGATTTTCAGCATTTTGCTGCAACAGCCACTCACAAAACCTAACTCGTAATCGATAATCCGTTGGTAACAATGCTTGGACACGCTGGATATGATACGGATAAAACTGACCTTCGTGTAGTAAGCGCCACACCGTTGATTGGGATACCCCAAGCACCTGCCTAGCGATCTGATTTGTACTTATTCGCGGATTTTCACGGACCAGATTCAACACTTGTTCTTCAGCTGCTAAAATACGTTGTGGTCGTCCCGGGCCACCATCTCGTCCTGGATTTGCACGTAAATTACCAGTATCACGGCCACGTTGTACCACTGCCGTAAAAGTTGCATAATTTGGCGTGTGTCGATTGGGAAATCGTTCCGCATACAAGCGCGAAGCTGCCAATGAATTTTGTCAAACTTCGCCATAAATAAGAATCATCTCCATTAACTTAGCATTACTGTACACATGAGCCATTTTGAAAATTTTACAGTTTAACACTCCTAAGATAAATAAAACACCCGCACTGCGAAAGCGACACACATAGACTGACGACTCATAGACAATAGAGATATTATCCCCACTCCAACGTTATTCGGTCGGTTTTAACCAGGCGTTCCAGACAAAAACGTGTTTACTTTTTTTTTATCACATTCTTAGGAATGTGGTAGAAAAGTATCAGATGTGTTGAAGTACAGTTGCCCAGCTACGTAGTCCTTTATAATGGTATAACCTTAAACATTGTTTACGGGAAATCCTAAGCCTTTTATTATAAATTTTTTTGGTGATATCGATTTTTGATTTAAGGATGCACATATCCTCAAACTTTTAGAGATAAGTTCTGAATAACCCTGTATTTTCAATGTGGACTTTGTCGCCGGCTACATCGCTATCGGTCTAATAAAAATTATATCGAGAGCGCAAGCAACTGTACAATATCGATTTGGTTTGCAACATTTTATTAATTATATGCCAATAAATCATGTGCTAGATAATTGAGTGAAAAAATTCAAAATCAAAACCAGTTTTGAAATTGAGCTGCCGCCACATGTAATTGATCTTTGATGCGTCTAAATATACAGAATTTATTTCTTGGAACAATTAGAAAGCATTTATCACCAGAAATGGGGCATAAATTTTGGATTCTTGTTTTTTTTTTCAAAAAGTCAACGTACGAAAGTAAAATGTTTTTTTAGCTATAGAATGTTGTATTTTAAAACAAAAATGAGATGAAATATAACAAATAACTGAATAAAAACATTTTTCCACTGACTTTCTTTTCTCTAAAATATCTTAGATGTAAAAACATTTTATTACACACAACTTTTGCACAGCCATTTTCATTTGAAACATTGGCTGTTTATGTTATACAAAAAAGTTATATTCATTTAACGTTGTGCCATATTATTGAAGTAACAATCCCAATTTGATTTTCTAAACGTATTTTGCACGTATTTTTGCCCAAACATCAGACTTAAATAACCAATACTGGTTTAAATTTCAGAAAATTCTTCAACGTTAGTTTTTCTTTTAGCTAATTTTCTATGGGTACAGGATACCCACTTAAAGGAACCAAGAAACACTCATAACACGCATAAATGTGCAATATATTTTCTAAGGCTAGTAAAATACTTTTTTGTTAATAAACCAAGAGTATTCTTGTGTTAAGCTCGTTTTTCAAATAAATGTATACTGTTTTCTTAAAAAAAATCTAGAGCCAATTGTTGTCGATAGAACTATATTTTTGATGCAAGAACAGGCCAATGTGTTAATTTAGAGTACCTTTTTTGGCTTTATGTTATAACCTTTTATCTTTATTCAACTAAACTTAAATTCCTTTCATTTACAGTTATATGAGGACATTGAACCAATTACCAGAGAATGGAGATCTTATCAGTGTAATTGCAAACTGCCTTAAATACGATATATTTCTTATCAAATGTCATTATGTTTCATTCAGTATTAATATACAACAGTATATTAACAGTATGAAAATTTGTTATTAGTTAGCTTATTAACGGAAATAAAGTTTATAAGTAAATAAATAATGCATATAAGTCAGTAAATTATTGATGTAGGTAATAAAAGTGTGATTTGATTTAAAAAACGTGCCTACTGCCCATTATATATATATTATATAATATAAGTTATATATTTTTTTTTTCGTTTATTTAACGTCGGTCTATTTCCGCGACTAAGGCCAATCACCAACGCTAGGAGACGAGCAACCCCCAACCTGGAAATTTTGCCGAACTCCCACTTTTTATAACAGGGTAGGGATCATTTACTTGCCTATCTATCGTACGTCTTCTACCCAAATCTCGCCTAAATTTGCATAGCTTCTGTGAAGTCACCGACGTACAGACCACTAGAAGATGCGGGCAAGCGCCGACGGTCTTCCCTTCCCTGCATGGTCACCCATCCAAGTACTAACCGCGACCTACCTTGTTTGGGGCTCATATCGTTAATATGAAATATAAGTTATATATTATATATTATATGTTATATATTATATATTATATGTTATATATTATACTAATATATAACTTTATATATTAGTTAGGTATATATTGTGCACTTATGTATTATAAGTGCAGAAACTATTGAATTTTGTAGTATTCATAAAACTATATACGTAATTTAACAAATATCAGAGTTATTTCATGGATTAGACAAGACTGACCGTTATTTTACTACATTTAAGTATTGTGGTTATCATTTTGCACCAGATAAATCGAAAAAACTGTGATTACCCAAATAAAAGAGTGAAATAAAATTGTCTGTATAAATTAGACAGTTTAAAATATTATTGTAACATTTATTTTTCAAATAGTTATGGTGTTTGCAATTTTAATATCGAACCAGCTCTTGAGATAGTTAAGAGCGTATCTAAATAGTCTGAAAATCCCTAGAATTACATAAAATCAATATGGATAATTAAAAAATGCCTTTATTTTTACAATAAGTCTTCAAACAGGCATTAATTCTTCTTTTCAAATTATTAAACATTAATTTTATTTGTAATTGCATCTTGAAGTTCGTTTATTGTGTGTAATCGTTGAGCAAATACAGAAGTTTTAAAAAACCAGGAGAACGTTGCGGCCATGTATTTCAACTAATTATTCGATCATCATAATACTCTCTAATAAATTATAAATTCTCGTTACAGGTGGTTGCGTCATTTTGGTAAAAGCATCCATGGGGGATTTCATCGTCGTGAAGTTTTTCAATGGTAGCAATATTTATTGATGTCGATATAACTGGCCAGTTACATTTTATTGGAAAAAGTATGGTCCAACTATTCTTCTACGTAACATATCTACCCAAACACCTAGTTGCATAGTTGTTTCACGCAAAATATGTGGATTCTCTGTATTCCACAAGTGATAATTTTGTGAGTTGATGTACCCACTTAAATGAAACCATGCTTTGTCAAAAAAAAAATGTTAGATCTAGAATCTCGTCGGCATTCAGATTTTCATTACCAATTACAGTAGGATTAAAATGTTTGGGTGTATTTCCTAATTGTCTTGAGACAAAATCTAAAAATTTTGAGATGTTTTCTCACAATTTTGAGACGAAATGTCCAAATTTAGGAGGAAAATACTAGTGTTCATTTCATGTTAGTTGCACAGCGTTGCACATTTATGAGTACCAATGCAGCCCATCAATGAACTTATAAAAAATTATTTCTTGCTGGGTTTAAGTTATAATGAAATCTTACAGTATTTGCAATTAGTACACAATAAATACATTAATAGAAGAACATTGCAAAGATGTTTAAAATCATTGGGATTGTATCAAATTTTAAGATTTTTTTCTAAAAATTTTGAGATTCCAAAAAATAAATTGTTTTAAACTGTGGCACTAATACGCCGTCGTATCCCTGTATGTTCCATAATAAGCCAGACAATTTTCTACAATAACAACGAACAATTACCACTAGAATATAAAAAACTAATATTATAAAATTATTTTCATTCAACATTTAAAGAAATAATTAGGATTAACTATTTGCTAATGTCAAGAATAATATTTTTTTTGTATAATATGTGTAACAACCTTATAAGTAACACATAACCTTTATAAGTTACAGATATTACAGAGTTATTTTGCATCTGCATTTAAAATCCTCGTTTTTGCATTTTAACTGCATAACTTCTACTATGTTGCAATCTAAATACGTCACAAAAAGGTTAATAAGCCAGTTGAAAAATGTAACGGAAGATCGTATAGCTCCTATCGAGGTGGCTCCCTGACTTCACTAAAACAAAGTGCGCTTTTAACAGCCAACCATCAAAAGCATTTTGATGACATGCAGATGTCACAATTTTTAACAACGAAGTATTTTTTCATTGCCTTCCCGTTAGACATCTATCCGAGCAATTTCAGAGTTGGTAGAACTGTGTTTATTTTTGTCTTCTAAAATTCACGATCCACTGGCTCTGAACAAAAGTGCCACTGTGCGTGGAGTATCACTTTTAATAAATATGAAACGTTTATGTAAAGTCTATTTTCAGATAAATGGCATTCAAATAGGTATGCCTAAGTTCGTGGAGAAATATACACCATTATAATGCTCAATATTTTAATATTAAAACTTGTAGTACCCTACGCTATAATGTTTAGATCATTATGGTAATATATGTACATCAATAATGTCTCAATTTACAGTTAGAACTAATTTACACATGCAGGTGAAAACAACTGTTATAATTTTGAAATAGATGCCTAAAATTAGTAGGTTAACTTATGGATATATAGTAAATATAAGAAAGAATCACATGTGTTCCATTTGCTTTACAAAAACAAGTCAATTATAAATTTATTCAGTTTTCTGTATTCCAAAAAACACTTATGGCCGTTATTTTAATTGTTAATAAGTTTTTGTTGTAATCTAAAATGTGAAAGGGACAATAGAGAATACACATCATATTCAGGAGTATTATACTGTAGTATAACATATAAAGTTCGTAAAATTTGATATGAAAACATGGAAATATAAACTGCCGTTATTATTTGCGAAAAAATTCATACAGGTCAATTTTTCATTCCTTTTGTGCACGTTTTGGCATATCGCGTCAATTATTTCGCATTATTTGAATGAGGTGTGATGTCATCATAATTTTTTAAAATGACCCTTACTCTTATCATTGAATAGAAAGTTCAATGCTGAACACTGAACACTGAATGGCAATATTTTGTGACATTATCAACGATAATAGTACCGACTATTGTTAGAAAACAACAAATGGATTCTTTAATGGGTTGACTATTAAGTGATAAATATTAAACAGAGACGCATCAACTTTTGTTGACTAATTGAGCGATTTGTTGATAATGTTGATTTTTAACTAATTTAGTTGTCACTGCCAACTTGTCAGTTACCATTAGGGTTCACTTGGTATGTATATTTTTACATTTTTTGAACGACAGTGAGATGTTAGTTCGAAAACTATAGCTTATACCTAAACCTAGTAGTCCTATCTAGTGATTATTTAGTTAGTTTTAGTAATCTAGTTAATAGTATGTATAGTTTTATACCTAAACCCAGCTGTTTCGGAGATATTTAACATTTTATGAAAATTTTGACAGCTGTAAAGATATGTACGAGACTTTTTTCGTGTAGGAGATTTTCATTCACCTTTTGCCATGTTAAAAGAACATAAGGCGGAGTACCTTCCACAATTAAAATAAATAAAAAGATAATATACTAAGCATTCAATTTTTCACGTTACATTTTGAAGCTTTCAAACACCAATCACTTTTTTAATTCAAATGAAACACGCTGCATTCTTTCACTTTGAGTTATGTAAAATTAAATTCTCTTTTTCCTGATGTTATTGTAGGGGTTAAAGTTAAAACTTTTTGAGGTATTACAGATTTTGTCAGGGTTTTGATTTTTTCGAAAAATTAGGTACTAAATATGAAAGTAAAGTCCTTCCATAGAAAATATTTTTTCACGGTATATCCAAAAGCGTAAAAATATACGGGGGTCTCGTTTAATATAAGAAAGTTAGTTGCTGTAGAGAGTAATCTGAACATCCTGTATATTCCCAATATTTTTAGGTAATGCAAAAGCCAATAAAAATAACTTGGTTATAACGGTGATAACTTTGATATCAAAATGTCTTTTCTATCTTCATAGACTCATCATAGATTCTATCTTCTAACGCTTATATGGAAGAATGCCTCACTAATGCTACACCCTGTATAATACTTGATAGTAAAACGCTCCTTATATTGAAATTAATTGTGATAATATGAACATTACAAAATTAGATAATATTTTATGTTGGAATTCGATATTAAGAAGTAACCAATATTTCTTTTAACATATATTCTAACAAGATTGTGCACACATTTTTTTGATAAATTTGACATATTTGATACTTTTGGTACTAGTATTTTTGGAAAATTGGGAACACTTACCTACCGATTTATTGGTTATTCAGTGATTATATCATATTCTTATTTATTTTATTAACTTTTCTTACAAATGTCATTTGGAAAAATCAAACTGAGTTTTATGAGAATTAAATAACAAAAATATAAATTTTGAGAAAGTAATTTCTTTACAAATCACTGTGATTTATTTCCAGTGAAACCGAGATTCAACAAAGAACCCCAGGACGTGGTGGCATTGTCTGGCCAGAAAGTTGTGTTCGAATGTTCTGTCGATGGGGATCCGACACCGAATGTTTTATGGAGGAGAGAAGATGGAAAAATGCCAATCGGTCGCGCAAGGATACTGGACGATAAATCATTACTTATAGATAATGTCCAAACTTCGGATGAGGGTCTTTACATTTGTGATGCAGAAAATTTGGTGGGATCCATTTCCGCAAGGGCGTCCCTTGTCGTTAATTGTAAGTATTTTGTTTGAAGTATGGTATTTTACTTGAAATACGACATTTTACTTGAACTACGGTCTAAAGGATATTTAGCTACAGTAGTATCCTAATTCTTGGATGCATAGTCTCAATAATGGACTCAATTCATTTAGGACTATATAACAATATGTTAATTGCGATATTTTGAAGTAGTATTCTGGGAAAACTGTAACACATTTTTAATATTTTATAGGATTAAATTTGAAGAAGACAGAAGTTTTTTTCACAAATTTAGAAGCCAGCAATATTCTGTCTTATTATTTGAAATGTTCAATTTAAATCAATCAAGATAAATGTGATAATAACATTGGATTTTGTAACTGTACCTCAATTTTAGATACATGTTTGTTCAGCAAAGGCATTTTGTAAGAGAAAAATCTGTTCCTGTCTCCTCAATATTTCAGTTGAAAGACAGTTGCTCAACGTTCCTATATTTTTATATGCATCTGAAACTTATTTCCTTATTCGAATACCCGTCTGCACAATATTTGAAGTTTTAATCTGACACAGAATTACCGTCAAGTTTCTATTTTATTTTCGTGGACTATAATATGATATTCCAGTCTAGTGCATCCTCATAATAATGTAAACGCAATGATGCATTTATCCAAATATATTCATAGAATGATTTGAACGGTTTTCAATTAGTACATAAATTATTGATTCACGTAGTCCGATGCGATTACATTGTAGGTTTTAAATCATGTTACATAAATGAAAATCCCCGCTTCCGCAATTCAATCTAAACTTAATTTATTAATTTCAGCACCGCCGACGTTTATAGAACGACCACGCGATCAAAAGGTTAGCTTGAATGGCGTTGTCGAGTTTCACTGTTCAGCAACTGGTAATCCTCCGCCTTCGGTCTTTTGGAGCAAAGAAGGATCGCAAATACTGATGTTCTCTGACAACTCCAACGGGCACATGCACGTTAATGCCCATGGAACATTACGAATTCAGGGAGTTCAGCGGGAAGATGCAGGATTTTTAGTGTGCAACGCTCTGAGTGTGGCTGGTTCGAATAGCGTTCGCGCTTTCTTACAGGTTAGTGTGTTAAATCATTTCCGGTATTTTACTTCAATCTAAATGAAAGTGGAAACCTGTATTTTTATAAAATATATTTTTTTATATTTATTAGGATAAAAAGTATTATTATCGGTAGAAAATTTTTAATTCAATTTTGAAATTTTATTCTATATTCGTGACGTCACTAAGCGAAAACTAGGGAATATGTATCTATAAAGAGGCCACACTGATAATATGTGGCTAGTTTCAGTTTGTAACGACGACAAACGACAGTCCACATTTCGATAATTGACATTTGAAATTTCCTGTTTGTGTTTGGCTTGACAACTTGACGTATTGTATTGTTGTTTTCTTGTGAAGTAAACTTTTATATTAAACATGGAGCAAGGTTTTGTAGACGCTAAGTCCGACAATTTACTGGTTATAAATCCTTTTATGATAAAGATCCTATAGGTCCTTTCAGAAATAAAAGGGATGAAAAATGTAAGGTTAGTATTTAACTTAACAGTATTACTGCAAAGTCGATTAAATATATTTAAAAATTACCTTTACAAATTACGATGTTCTTCTATTACTAATAGATACACTTGCAATCAGTCACAGGCACAGACAACAATTCACAGGTAAAAATATAAACTAAAAACTATGTCTCATGTTTACCATGATGTTTACCCTAACCAAACAATTCAAACATAAACAAAAGTAAAGTTGTCACGCAGTGACACCAACCACACAAATGAAAATATCCTAGAAATCACTAAAAATGGCGCAAATTTTGAATTTTCGCTTAGTGACGTCACATAGATATCGTGCACAATAAAAAAATAATTTATGGACTTAAATGAACCCAATATTAAAGTTCCATAAATACGTATCTCTTCTTTTTCCAACTATTTTGCCCCATTGCCGATGTAAAAAAAAAATAGGAAAACACCCCATTTATAGGGTTCTGCGTAGTATCGTGCTTTACATAATATTTTCTTAGCACAAGCGTGATTAATTTGCTTACATTACAAGCAATTACTCATAGATTAAGTTATTAATTATAAAAAATTACTACTACAATATTTATTTTTATTTTATAGCACCTATAAATGGTATCAAATTATGACTAGGTACCTATAATACCTAGTCAATAATGTTTTTTTTATTTATGCGATTTACTTATTAAATTATTCAGTGAATCCAATAAAAATACCTTATAATAGGATAACTAGGAATAGGAATAGGTCTAGGATAACTTTTCCAATGATGACACTGCATGACGAAACTGCAAACATCCTTGAAGATTATCCCATAATTTGAAAAATGAATTTCAAATACATCAAATAAAACAGTTTTTCACGTATCTTCTTAATCTTATTAAAACAATATTTATACAATAGTAAACATTTATGTTAAAGTTATATTACATTTGCGGCGCAAATATTTGTACTGAACTCTATAAATTTGACGCACAAAGTAATTTTTACTAATATGGAAATGGCTTTAAATACTCGATTATGACAGCCAGATGCTCTAATTTTCGTGAAAGCAGGCAGCTGGGTTGAAGTGAAACTAATGAATTTTGTCTATAGGTACACCTTCCATTGACGGGCCGTGATTTATCATGAGTATATTTCCAATTAGAAGAACTGATTATATATATATAGAGTGGCCCATTGAAAACTGACATGGGGATTTTGGGTGATAATAAAGTAGATACAAATAAATGCTGGGACAGATCAGTTTTATTTTAGAGGGGAAAACTGGTTTTCCGGGTTTCAACATCGTCAATTCAACCCTTGAGCAGGAGGGTGTTCAATCTCTAAAACTTGAATAGGTAAGAAGGAGCGATTCCTATATCTTAAACAATGAGAAATAATTCTCTAAACAATGGTATGCAGTTTTTGGATTTACATGTACAGTTTTCTAAAAAACAATGATTTATATACGGGAAAATAACTAAGAAATACGATATAGTTACTTAAATTATCACTTTATTAAATTATCGAAATGTTTTGGCTGCATTTTTTGGTGATCATATCGTTGAAACACACAATTGGTCTCATATTGAAAAAGACCAAAATTATTTATAGGATCAAGTGATACTTACGGCCGAAGCCAACCTTTCGGTATCCCATCTTTTGGTATTAGGTAATTTGGAGGATCAGTTGATGTTTCAACAAGATGGCCGTCTTATTTTGTATTGATGGCGATTTTATTCCTCGGTATCTGGATCAACACTTTCCGGGTCGCTGGATTAGAAATAGCACACACGATCGCCAAATGCCAGTTTATTAGACTTCTTTCAGTGGGGTCACTCGAAAAGCAGAATTTATTCTATCCCACCTGCTTCATTTTAAGATCAGGAGAATCGAAGGTTGTATTATTGCATGGAAGGTCACTTACTGGAAGGTACTTTACAGTTATTTTTCCGCAAATATATCTTAGGTTTTTTCTAAAACGGTAAATGTAAAATCCAAAAACTGAATACCACTGTTTACAGCATTAAAGAGCTTTCCAATGATGTACGACTCGCCCCGTATTCCCTATTCTAATTTTAGGGGATATTCGCCTCATTGCTATAGGGCTGAAATGATGATGTTGAAACTCGTATAACTAGTTATCCCCTCCAAAATAAAATTGACCTGTCCGAGCGTGTATTTATAGGTAGGTACACTATTATCACCCAAGTTATTATCAATTCAAGTTTCTATTGCTCCACTCTCTATATAGACAAAAACTAATTAAAAGTACACTAATAATACGATCTGAATTTGCCGGAAATTTAACGAATAATATTATGTTTATAGTTTAAATACAGCAAAGAGGTGTGTGTAGAAAAGGTTGACTGGTCGGTAAGTATATAATTTTGGAATATTTCTTTGTTTTATTACCTTCATAACGACCAAGCAGACTTTTTCTATATAGCCCGCCCCTCATTGATATATTTACATTGATTATTAACTGTGAACATAATTTTAGTTTTTAAATTTCAGTTGGTTATTTTAGATTACATCGATAATTAGATAATCCTCTTGGCATCTAAATTTATGTAGGCATAAATAAGTAAATTCATCTATGTACATTCACTCACTATGGTTTGTTTAAAATTGTCACTTTAAGTATTGAAAGTCCAGTTGCGGCCAGTTACAATTAAATGTGATAGAAAAACAAAGTAAAAGGTATTTTAATATATATCATAGTTATTGATTATGACAAAGTAATAGCTTCACTTTCACAGCTAAACTGTTCAACTATTATTATTAATAATTATCATCTAGCTTCTATAGAGACGATTCATTTTGAGGTACCGTGTATGTATGTTTTGAGTTGTATGTACAGGTTATGCCTGTCTGGACCAAATTTGTTCAGATCAGAATTTGAAAATATTTATTATAATGGTTAAGGGTGATGACTTGACTACCTATATAAATAGAGTTTGCTCAAATGCATCATGACCCGGAAACATATCTATTTATATGTATTCCCTTGACGGATAAAATAAAAAGTGTGTTGTGTATATACAAGGTGATTCTTAATCTATACGCATATACTTGGGAAAATATAGCCGAGGACAAAGAATGTTTGACAATGAAAAGAAATATAGTAAAACATTTACCAATTACAATACCAATTTATTTCAAATAAGAATGAAAAAACGTAAATTTCATAAAATGCACAGTATGCCAGTATTATGTCCATAAGTTCTTCGTTTGACAAATTGTGCGCCATCCTTTTATTCTAATCGCGCGAAAATAAACTCGAATACGATCATAACTAATAACAAAGTACTCCTAGAAATACAAACATATCGTCCTGACTTGTTTACTTCTTAGTTTTTAAAAACAAAAAATTTCACCTAGTAAATTTTTGTAAACATTTCTTCCGAAACTAAAGATGTTTTACTATTTTTTTTTTTTCATTATTAGTCATTATCTGTCCTCAGCTATAATTTTCAAGTTTATGCCTATAGGTTAAGAATCACACTATATAAATAAACACAATATAAAATCAATTTTGTCAATGTGGTGTTGAAAAGTTTATCATAAATATCATCCTAAATTTTATTAGTTTATTAGATACTTGATCAACTTGAAGATAATTTAGATGAAACAATGAAAGCTTTCCATTTAATCTGAAATATATTTACAACACACCCCATAAAAAGTTGTTTCAGTGATGTGATCGTAAACCGACATTTTTACGGGTATACTTTTCTCTAGATTTTATCAAAATCGGAATAGCTTAATTTACACAAACATTGTTAAACAACTTAAATGTTTCTTTTTTATAGCCTTTATGGTTGTTAGTTTTATGGTATAGCTAACTAGTTATTTCCTGAACCCTCCCAGATTTGATATTATCTGGAATTCCTGACAATAAAGAAGTAAAGGATAAGTTTCGAAAATTTTTATTGCAATTTCAACAACGGTCCCTGTCGCATTTGTACCTACAAGGTACAATTTAAATAAAAAAAAAATAAGTGAGAGAGAGGCAGTTAATAGTTTCGGCATTTAAAATTCTCTCTTGTGTAATTAGAAAAACTGCACGTTGTATGAATGAATTTTAATATGTAGGAAATCGCTTCCATGATTATATATATTCAAGTGATAATGTAGCCACAATTTTTTGTTAAGGAGATGTTAGCGCTACGTAAATTATTAATTATTAGTAAATTATTGTTTTTGTATTTGACAAAGTAAAATACCTGTATCTCTAAATATAGAGGAACTTTTAAATTAACATAATTTGCAAACAAATTATAAATAAAATAATTTAAAAAATATGGCTAGAGTTAACAGGGATTATGTAGGAATCAAATTCAATATTTTTAAAGTCAGAGTATTCATAAGATCAGTATCATTGATGACGAATGATTTTAATAGTAGCTGTTACAAGTAGCTGATAAAAACTTCATATCCAATCAGTATCCAGATTGTCCTACTTTCCTGAAACCATGTCCTACTTTCGGATTATGTAGGAATCAAATTCAATATTTTTAAAGTCAGAATATTCGTAAGATCAGTATCATTGGTAACCAATGATTTTAATAGTAGCTGTTACAGGTATACGAATTTATGAGTCTAGGGGGATAATGATTCGATTGTCAACATCGAGTATATATTTTTCATTTTACATAAAAAAAACCGCAATTATAAAATTGCATTATTGATGGAATAGCTGATAAAAACTTGATATCCAATCAGTATCCAGATTGTCCTACTTTCCTGAAACCGAAATAATTTTTATAGATAGGTATTCCGTAAGTAATGTTAGTAGAAAACATTTTGAGAAAAATTTATATATTTTTCTCCATAAATAAAATTTCGAACATGGCCTACTAGAATGAAAAAATGTGATATTACTCGTATATAGATATGTGTTAAAAATAATCACTTTTAACAATAGTATTAAAAGTTACATGACAAGGGGTTTGTCAGTATTCTTATGCAACAGTCGAAGTTTTCATCCTCCATGTCGTTTTATTGTTCATAATTATACACCAGAGTCTGCTAACAAGTTAACGGATGTCTGACGGGAACAATGTCTCGTGTAAAGATCACTATTGTGATTGTGATTTCAAAAATCTTGCAATATCTGTAGGTATCCTTCCAAAAATATTTATTTCAACCGGTTGATTCGCACATTTATTACTAGTGTGCTTTATAAAAAAAATATAGATGATTGACATGAGTTGGATGTAATGCCAACTACTTATGATATAAATTCGCGTCACTATTATTACTGAGGCGTATTAATTTACATATATCATAAGTACTTGGCAGTGTAAAGATTCGAGAAGTTAATGTTACACAGAAAATCATGTTGAATGGTTTTTACATCTAAGTAAACACTATATTTTACAACTGCGCAAAGCATACGGGACGGTATTTATAGGAAGCTAACGTTCCTTGCACACCTTTTCTAAGGGAATGTTCATGTGAGGTCAATACTAGTTTGCATACTCATTTTACCACTGATGTTAATAGAAATTTAAAACGATTTTAACTACTCTGTTAAAATGACAAGGAGCTCATAAAAATGGGCACAAAGGTACAATATATATACAGAGTGATTCAGCACCTGTTCATTAAAAGTTTAAGGACTTCCCATTGGAATTTTTTTTAAACTTTGGATACGGGGGTTTTCGAGAAATTTCTATTTATCTGATGTATTTCCGTTTTTCTGGCACTTCCGGCTATACCGGAAATGGCTATCAACTTTGTAGTTTTAAATGAAATACCTTATATTTTTTACATTTTTTATTTCTACGCTAAAATCTAGGAATATCAGAAGGAAGGAATATTGTTCAACAGACTTTTTTGTTTTCTGGTGAATTTTCTATTACGTCAGTGATTCTGAGTACTTGATCTAAGGTGGAGAGTCTTTCCCTGAATCCAAACTGGTGAGTTGGAATTAAATTACCTTCATCCATGATTGATTTAAATCTTTTCAATAGAATTGTTTCGAACAATTTCGATATTACAGGTAGCAGGGATATCGGCCTATAAGATGAAACTTCATGGAGTTTTTCCCTTGTTTGAGTGTCATCATGACTTCCGCCACTTTGCACATTTTAGGAACATACCTTAGTCTGAATGAAGCATTAATGAGATGCGTTAATTTGATTATAGCTTTCTTTGGAAGTTGTTTTAATACATCTCTGATTAGATCAAAGCCTGGTGCTTTCTGGGGATCTATGATCATTCTTTAATCTATTTTGATACTTCTTTAGGGGAAGTTAGTCTGATGTTTATTTCTTACTGAGCAGGTATTTCCAACTCTGATAGTTCCTCTCCTGGGTTTGGCTTCAATTTATTTTCAAGATGTTCTGCAAACATCATGTTTTGCATATTATTCCTAGCCCAGCTACCATCTGTATTTCTGACTGGAGCATTCTACATTATTGGTCTTTTTAATCCCTTTGTAGCTTTCCAAAGGGAATAGTCAGTGCTTTTATTATTTGTCAACTCACTGAGGTACTCACGAATAGACTCATTTTTAATCCTTTCTATTTCTCTTTTTAAGAACGGACTTATGCATTAGAAATAATGCGGTACACTTTGAACAGTTTATGAAATAAAAAGGTTTATTTGCTGTTCAGAGGTAATCATGTCTAGGCATCATAGATTGTGTAGTCAGTCTATGATGTACTATGGTAACGTTATGTAGTTAAGAATTGTTTTAAAAAGTAAAATAACTGTGACTCTGTCTTGTACAGTTTTAGTAACATTTTTTTATGTTGTGTGGTTATATAACTTAATTCAACAGTGATGTTTTCTATAAGTTCAAATTTTACAAAGTTTCGCTACTAATCTCAAGTTTATGTCTTGAAAAAGGTAATAAACATTTCCGAAAGCTGGGTAACAACACAGAGTGTTCTTAAGTTTTTGAGCCCTTTTGACTGTATTCCCAAAAAAACAATGGTCTTTTTCTTAACTTGTCAGTCAAGACTACCTTTTGTCGTTTATATAATGTATATTCGTGTAATTACTTTTTCTAGTAAATATAGTGTTCCACTTTAGTTAGGAGCATGTTAATTTTACAATGGAATTAATGTTTCTTTTTCAATGTAGGGACAGATCTAGCTTCTTAGTGAAATGCGTGTTTAAAATCACAACAAAAAACTATCCCTGAGCATATTTTCGATAGCAAACTATTACTTTTCCTTTTGTCAATGTGAAGTATTTTCAATAAAAGTACATTATCGTATATTGATCACTTTATAACCAACTTGATATACCACGACTTTTACCACCACCTTATCTACTTGAATTACCACCACTTTTGCTTTCTTTGACAAACATAATTCGGATCAAAAAAATTAAATTATTATTTTTAAATAAATTTTTAGAAACACATTAATAATGGAGTAATTATTGAAAGTGTAAAAAATGTATAGACAACAGCAACCTTTATATGTTGTGTGTAATGAACGGTGTTGTTTTTATTGTTATAACGTATTTTATAACAATTTTGAAATTGCTTACGGCAATTTATTATGTTATTATGTTATTGACTTATACAAGACAGGTAACTTGTGACTTCAGACTTCAGACATTCCCCAGATAATAATACTAAGTAGATCCTGCAGGAGCAATTAGTATAAGTGACGGTAATAGTCGCTGTGTACTGTGTATTCAAACAGATAGAATGATGAATGCTAATGTGATAATTTACAGGTGACCTCGGTTGCGGATTTGCCGCCACCTATAATTCAAATTGGACCGGCCAATCAGACCCTGCCGTTGCACAGCATGGTGACGCTCCACTGCAAAGCCTCTAGTCCGGAAGGGGATTCACCGCAGATCCGGTGGCTGAAGGATGGGGAAATATTGTACAGGGATAGTTTACCAAGTAGATATGCTCTAAGTTCCAGTGGGACTCTAGATATAGATGGTAAGTGGTATATTATGACTTGCATATGGTATTTTAACCAAGAGTTGTTGTACACTGCTGTGGGTTGTCTAGTTAATTCTATAAAAATCATAAAATTCCTACTTGTAATAAATGTAATATAATACTTGGTATTTGGGTTTTTAAATTAAAAAAAAATACTTCCGTTTGTTACCGTTTCAGCTAAATTCTGACCACACGAACTTCTACCCAGACTAACTGAGCTACCGGGTGTCGATAAAGAAGATATCAAACTTGCGCTATAATAAACACCATATTAAATCGGCAATTTTTAACCGAAATAGTACTGCCAAAGTCTACATTATATTCTCATGTATTGCATATAAAACATCACAATCTATTACCCTAGTTTGAAAAGAAGTAGTCACAAAACATTGTAAAGTTATCCTCCTAGCGCGCCCATTTTTAGAAGGAGACTAACATATTATCATCTAATATATATTGGAAAAAGAATATCGCAATTGATTTGCAATTACACAAATTTTTAGATACATGATTTTAAATAATACCTATCTATATTTCTAATGATTCCCTAAATTTGTGTAGCTTATTATGTAACTATAATTAGTATATAATATTAGCAAATTTCTGCTTTGTATGTATATTAAATTTTGATGTTATATATTTGGTATCTTAGTTAATGTAAAATTCCTGAAATGTAACTTTAATACTGTAATTTAGTTTCCAACCGTTCTTGCACCAAATAAATAATTCTATAATTAAGTAATTATTATACTGGAATTACAGATATTTATGTCATTAACTATCCGTAGTTCATTTTTATTTTCAAATCGTAGATAATAGGTTTAGCGTTTCAAAACCATTTATGTGTCACTAAACTTTTGTAAAACAAGGAATTTTGATATCAAAACCATTTTTTATCTCATAGTTGGTTAAATATATTTGAACTCTGTTTACAGATTTACGTGTAGAAGACTCCGGATTGTTCACCTGCGCAGCAGTATCTGAAAGTGGAGAGAGTTCTTGGTCAGCATCCCTGAATGTTGTTGAAGGATCATCGGCACCTCTTCACCGAAGTCCCGATCCGTCCACTTTTCCTAAAGCTCCAAGTGCACCTCGCATTTTAAATGCCACAGAATCCAGTATTAGTCTTTCGTGGGACAATGATGATGAGGAAGAAAGTGGAATCGTGGGATATACCGTGGAATATTGGAGTCCTGATTTACAAACAGGATGGGTAATAGCAGCTCATCGTGTACAAACGCCATACATGGTCGTTCATGAATTAAAACCGGATAGTTCCTACGTTTTCATAGTAAGAGCAGAAAATGCTCATGGTCTGTCATCTGCTAGTTCAGTTTCGGCTACTGCCCGGACTTTGGCTAATTCACGGTCACTTCCTGGCTCAGAACTTGACACAGCGCGTGCAATTTTAAGCACAAAACTCATGGAGTTGAAAGATGCTAAACCTCAGTCTTCTAGTTCAGTTAAACTTATTTGGACTCTAACTGACAATGATTATGTAGAAGGTTTTTATATAAGATTTAGGGAATTATCTGGCGGCTCACATAACTATAATATATTAACAGTATTGGATGTTGACTCTAACAGTTATAGTGTGACAAACCTTAAGAAATTTACGAAATATGAATTTTTTATATCACCGTTTTATAAATCTGTAGAGGGACAACCTTCCAATTCCAGAATAACTCAAACACTGGAAGATATTCCCTCAGCACCACCAGAAAGTGTATCAGCTGGAGTGTTTAATGATACTGCTGGTTGGGTGAGATGGTCTCCCCCACCACCACAACATTGTAATGGTATAATTATTGGATACAAGATTCAAATTAAGGGCAATGTCATTCGAACCATGACAATGAATGCTACTACTACATCAATACTAATAAGCAACCTTACATCTGGTGGAATATACAATGCCAGGGTAGCTGCACTGACAGTAGCGGGACAAGGACCTTATTCAAATAGTGTTCCTTTATTGACAGCCCCAAGAGCACAGAGTCCCAGAACTCTGGGACCTCTAGTTCCTCTAGTACGTCAAACATGGTTTGTAATTCTTTTGGCTGTTTTAGTATTGCTACTTCTTGCTGGCACTGGAGGATTGCTGTATATCAAGAGGAGGCAGGCACTAAGCAAACAGTTAGGCCACTTGAATGTGCCTGTGGTGAATGCGTCCCAACTGAATGCAAAAGAAAGTCTTTGGATAGACCGTGGATGGAAAGCTACAGACTGTGATAAAGACTCCTCTATACCATTATCCCAACCTGCCGACTATGCCGAGGTAGATACGAAAAATTTGTCAACATTTTATAATTGTAAAAAACTGGAAAGCCCCACCCCATATGCCACCACAATGCTCTTACCACCCCCAAATTGGTCAGAAATAATCCCACCCCCACCAGATCATCCGCCACCAGATTGTCCTAGAGAAAATCCACCTGTGCCACCACCTAGAGGAGGTGGCAGCAGTTGTAGCAGCGGGGGATACGGGTGCTATGCTGTGCATATTCCCCCTCAATGTAACAAAGTAATTCAGTATCCTAGAGCTCGATCTTGCAACAATTGCGATGCTCACTGCTCACTTGCAAGTGGCAGTTCTGGACACAGATCAAACAGAGGTCATTGTAATAATATTCCCCATAGTTGTGATAATAAACCGTGGTTTAATCAGCACAACTGGGAAGATGGTGATGCTGATTGTGAGACTGATATACATTCCTGCACTAGTAGTCACGACACTACCTGTTCCTGTAGTGAGTCCTCCTGCCTTTATGCAGAAGCTGGTCCATCGAATAATCCTAGGCCTATACCTCATTGTCAACAGATGAACAAACATGTGAAGTAATGTATTATTTTTTAATTGACCGAGACTTATTAGTGATTTGAAACAGAGTAACATATCTGTGTATTAACTACAAGTGCATTGTTAAGAAAGATGTACTTGCATATCATAAGGCCTAAGCCTTCGAATGAATTGATTTCCTAGTCCTAGTTATTAGTTACCAGTAAGAAGAACTTTGTCTTCCTGGTTTAGTATATTACTAGATCACAGGAGACAATCTTTGTATTTATTTTTAACTGAGTTTTGTGTCCAAATTTTTTTGTTCGAAGTGGTTGCTTGCAAACTAAAAGCAACATCAAAGAAGGAAACTAAGTTATAATATTACACATGTTGTATTTAATGGTGTAGAATTGTGAAAGTGTGTAATGAAAATATTATAGAATGTTTAATTTGGATAAAAATCATAGAAACAATATACTCTTAAAATCTCCACAACTCAGATATCACATCTTGTTATTTTTGTACAAAAAAATGTAACAGTAGACGTGATACTTATCTTACTGCAACTGAACAATCATCTTTATACGTAAATAGTGATTCCCCATTTTATGAAGTTTCAGATGTGGTTAATTTAAAATGTTAGTTGCTCATAATCCTTTGAAAAGTGAAAATTATTAAATTTCTGAATTTTTGGTTTTCTTTAAACATCAGTCAAAAATGAAATAATTCATAGATGATCACTTACCACGTTCAATTATTGTATATATAAAGTATTTGCTCTTTTCAAATATATTTGTAGAACATTCAGTAGGTGACTAAATTTTTGTAGATGCTCTTGTGCCAAAAAATTGAGTTTACCTGGTACTTAATCTACATTTTACCCAGATAATTTTTCAGTGCTTTACAGTTTCAAAGGGTGTTAACGGCCATAATAGACTGTTGAATGGTTTTACGTTTGTGTTAATATTTTTCCAATGCAGCAGGATATATAGATTTAATTGTTTGATATTTTCTTTTAAACTGTAGGGATACCAATGAAAATGTACATTTACTATGAAAAATTTAAATTTTGTACTTAGGACTAAGCAGCTGTACAAAAGGATATTTTTTCAAGAAGTGAGTATTCTATATACCTAGCTGTTATATTGGGAAATATTATGAGCCTAGATTAATAATTGGTCCTACTTATATAAACTTAGACTGAAATGACTGAATCCTACTCCTTTAGCAATACCTTTCAGCAGTAAGTAGGTTTTTATATAATGTGATTGAAACTATTTAACTTGTAAATAAATATGTAAAACTTGTATATAGTTTGTTATACCCAATATGATATTGAATAAGATTTTGTAGAAAGTATATTGTGTAAAAATTGATGTAGATATTTATTATTTCTGCCCTGTTATTTATATTGAATAAACAGTACTTATTTAATCGTATTTGTTTAATGCATTTTCCCAGCATTTTTCCCCATCTTTCATGAACATCATGAGTAACATAAAAATCTACTTTTACTTAAATTTCACAGAATCAAAATTTATTCTCCAGTCTTCATGGTATGATATTTCAAATCATTGGCATATGTTTGTTTCTGTTTTAAGCTTTTTTTAAGTGTATGCGGAATGAGTTCAATATATGTAAAATGTGGATATATCTGTAGCTAATAATAATGCAAGTATCATAATATTTAATTGATAATAATTGTGCTGTTATTGCTCATGTTTATATTTAAATCAATAGTAGCATATTACAAAATAAATAAATCATAGTTTAAAAAACTGAAAAACTAGATCCCTCCTAGGTAACTCCTAGATCCCATTGTAACACCGAATAAGTTACGGCGTTTTCAGTTTCTGCTCTCCATATATGTGAAAACCAACTCTCTGTTGCTTTATTTTTGCTACTAGATCCCCTACTCTCAGCTATTGTCTTATTTCATGATTAATTCTAATTCTGTATTCGTTTTCTGTTAGTTTAATCAGTCCAAGTATTTCTCTCATAATTTCTCTTTTTATGATCTTCAAATCTTTTTCTTCTTTTTTTCGTCATAGTCGTTGTTTCTGGCTCATACATTAATATTGCCCTTATTATTCTACTGTAAATATTCATTTTTGTTTTCTTTGTCAGAGTTTTACTCCTTAGTAATTTTTTGTTGGCATGGAATGCTTTATTTGTCGTTATTATCTTCTCTACTATTTTTGATCTTCTTTCTCCACTGGCATTCTTGTCCTCCTATTTCGGTTTTTCCAGTTATGTATTTTTCTTCTAAAACGTATTATTTTTGTTTTCTCCTCCTTCATTTATGATCTCCTTAAACATTTTCTCCATTATCTTTCTTGTCTTTGTAATTATTACTGTCATCAGCGCACGCAATGATTCGACCTCCACCTATTCTAAGATGAGTATGGTCACAATATGTAACCGAAGGACTCATTGCGATATGTCAGACGAGCTCAGACTCGATGGGCTTATTATTAGCATTTGAAGAGTCCCTATGTACGACCACCTCTCACTTCCATATGCATACAAGTTTGATGGTACCATATTGTTACGCATTGTCACCAGAATTGCATAGGTTTGCAAAGTGTCAAATCGATAGGACAATCAGATTTGCTTACAATGTTAGGATTATAGCTCAAGCTAATAGAAGCGTGTTAATATTCAAAGTATTTTTCAGAAGATAATAGGTATTTATTTAATTTTATTTATTAAATTTATTACGCAACATTTCTATACGACTACTTGACTGTAAAGTAATTTATTTTTAATAGTAGGTAAATAAGGTCCTAACAGTAGGTCCTAAGGTCCTAATTATTATAAAGATGATATCAGTTTTGAGAATAGTTAAATTAATATCTACAAAATAGTAACCATTATCAATCACTTAAGAAGGTTCCTAACGTCTATTCTCTGTTTATGTTTTTGGGATTTATTGGTGTTATATATGTACGTTTTGCAAACAATCAGCCTAAACCTTTACCTAATAGATGTTTTCCTGCATGTTACCAAAGTACCAAAGAAACTTTCATTCGTAGAAAATTTGTATTTACGGATACCCAGATTAAAGAACGCCTTTTCGTTGTTATGATAGGAATTGGCAAATTTTATATTTTCTACAAAAAGGTGAGTAGGTACTTATATTTCATTGAGATAATAAAACCGAACCTTTGTTTTTTTTTAATTATATTCTATCAAAAATTTTCTTGCTTATAAATGGCTCCATGTTCTGTAATATTCTTTAGATAAAAAAAGTCGTTTTAGGATAATACAATTAGCGTTGTTTAGATTTTTCCTTCTTAAAGTGACACCAACAGTATAAATAATGTCGCGTCAGAGTGAGTGAGACATTAGATCATTATATTACCATGAAAACTGTATGTTTATAGGGTAAGCCTTTTGTATTATATTTTTCCAAATCACTGAACTTCATGCTTGCGAATTAGTTCGAATAATTAAAATTTGAACGTATTCGTATTCAAATCTATGAAATAGTAACTTGCCTTTACAGCTATTTTGAATTTATTTTGCAAGCTCTCTAAAAACTCTTGATTCATGACATACATGGACATATCTAGTAAAACTCTAATCTATATACAGCAACATAAGAATCGAACCACTCATTTATCCACACATTTTTTAATATCTAAATAGGTACCTAACTAAAAAAATAATAAAATAGACTAAGTAATAATAGACTGCTACTTTTCTTAACATCTATTTCAACTATTTCTACATTCCTTGATAATAGAATCTCCAAATTTCTTATTCCAACCCCTCTTTATCTGTTTTATACTATAGAGAACTCCATAGACATATTTGACTAGTTCAGCCACTATTCTCGTTGCCCCCTAGGGTTGCCATCTTTAATTTTCAGGACAAAGGTAATACATTGCAGGACCTCTGTTAAAATCAAGACAAAACGTTTTATTGTATTTTATAAAATATATACATAAAAATTAAATATTAAATTCTTAAAGGTAGGTAGGTTAGACTTGACATTACCTATAATTCACTAAAATAAATAGGTGCCGGTATTTTGCGTAATGTTGACTTTATAATTAATTAATTAAACATTAATTTGTTTAAAATCTCAAATAGGTACCTTAAAACATATAAGGCTACTTTATTAAAGGTGTTGCTCTGATTCATAAAAAGTTTAAGGGCATTGTGGAAAAAAGATAGGTAATACACTGTAATTATTGTATTCTGAAGACCATTCTGACCATTCCGAAAAAAACATTTATTCAATGGGTATTTGTCGCTAAGTCGAGCAAAATCACTTTTTATTGTTGGGAACACCTTTACTAATCTGTTTATTTTGAGAACAAAATGTTCGCAAAAATCTAAAGCATTTTTCACACAATTATTTATCATATGTGCTGGTCAATCGCTTGCTAGTATTTTTGGCTTACTTGGAGTAATAACTGATATATCGAATGATATATTAGTCAAAATTTACAATCGCGTTATCAGCAGATAGCTAGAAATTTTATATGAATTTGGGTCAAACCTTTCAAGTTTGCTTTTCAATTTCGCAAATACGGCATTGGCAGCCATCTGCGTCTTCAAAAAAATCTAAAAGCCATAGTTTTATACCTTCCAGTGGAATGTAATACTTTGCAAGAACTGGAAACATCTTAACACAATCATGATTCGACGCATCAGTAGATAAACTAAAATATATTGCTTTTTTGAGATTTACTAACGCCGCTTCTAAAGATGCAGGACCCAGAGCGTTAAATGCTATTGAGCTCGACTTGGTTCTGCCTAAACTGATAGTACTTGCAATTTTTGTATCGTCAAAAGTTTTGTAGATGCCAGCCGAAAAATGAAAAATATCGAAAACTATTTCCTTGATAACTCCAAAACTATTGACGTGAGCGAAAAAAATTTTACGTGTTATTTACAAAATGGTATCACTGATTTTTTGGATTGACATTTAACACTCGAGATCACTACTCTCACTTTTTTGATATACGGATCTGGATTTTTATTTCATACCTAAAAATTAGTTTGCTACTCGAACAGGTGTCGCACGAATATTTTTTACATGAATTTTTTAAAATAAAAATATTTGACTTTAAATGGGTTTCTAAAAGCATAAATAAATATATTACAAACAAATTAATAAACATGTAAAGTAGAGAAAATAAATAATATTAAATTTGTTGAAAAATATTGTAATAGTCACCTTCTAAACAAAAGTTAACAGAAGTTTTGATTGTAGCTGGAGGTTGTGCAACTTTCAAATACTTAACACAAATTGAAAATTTAAGAGTTGAAACTTTAAACTAAAAGATATATTATAGCTATTTTTTTTATGTATCTTCTCAAAAATGACATGGAAGTGTTTCATGTGAAATTAACAGCATATGTAGGTAGCAACAGATAGCAATATTTAGCCTCAAACTGACAAATCCTACACATTAATATTTAAAATGTAAATTAGGTGGTGTGTATTTATGAGCAATAAAGTGAGGAAAAATAAAATTTAAACCGTAATATCTATCATAAAATGCAAAGTGACGTGCATTACCTAACGTCGTTCATATTCATACCTACATATGCTTAAATAACTTTGTGACTATCCTTATACAAAATGCAAAACATTATATTTGCAATTTTTAAAAACCAAAGAGAGTAAGAGGTATCATATACAGTCTGTCTCACCTCCAGCCTTCACACTACCCTGTTTTGCTCAATAATTTCGAATTACTTTAAAATTTTTGCCGTAGAAAATATATACTATGCAACTCGCACAAAATGGTATTTATGCACTCGTATGAATTGCAGCACCCGTATGAAAAGGCGAGTACTGCAAACTTTCATACTTGTGCACAATGAACCTCAATCTGTGCTTGTTGCATAAGTATAATATTATCATTGAGTTAGGATAGTAGGGAGGAGCTATCTCCTAGTACAAAAAAAAGTATCTCGTCGGTACTGGTCATGATTGGTCGGTAGGTACCGCCATATTGATACGACACTTTTGTCAAAACTGAGTTTTGTGGGTTTTTGAATAAATTTGTATGTCTCCGACAAGGATTTTTAACTTATATAGGATTGCTCGATCCCTAGAATTTATTAGCCGTATCACGTGATTGGGTCTTGTGGCTACGTCATCGGACGCGGGAAATCGAATGTTCACGTTTGTTCAAATGTCACCTTTCAAATCTCATTATTTATTCATTTATATCTATCACGTAAATTATCTGGGATTTATAGTAAAATATCAACTAGTAAATTAAATGAACCTAATCTTGGACCTTAAGAAAAGTATGATACATAATCGTGATCCCTTTTGCCTTCGTCGAAATTAAACTGTTAATGCAACCATGTCCGAAACTGCACATCTAGTTCCTAGCATTTTGTATAGTACCTATAAAATAAATTATTTACTTTATACAAAAATAACACCTATAGATTCGCAATCCACTGCTTACAGAATTGTCTTCAAGTCTTTATTTCAAAACAACTAAATAAAATAGTCCATAAATCACTAAAAAGCCGTTAAAATCAAAACCCTGTATCCAAACAAACAGTTAACACAGAAAAGAACAACTTTTACGATATCGATATGATAGGATTGATCAACGATTTTTAAGGTTTACTTATACCCCCTTCATTTTAAACTGTAAGTTCAAAAATTATGAAAAAATTCAGGTACACTTGTTGATGTATGATGAATAAAATAGCAAATAATGAAAAATATCTGTCGACTAGTTTTTGAAAAAAAGTGAAAAAACCTTGAAAAAAACTTTTTTTTATTTTTTTTCTCAAAAACTAGTCGACAGATATTGATTAAAATTTTTGAGATTAATGTGATTTCTATTCCAAATACGTCTAATTTTTTTGAAAATTTTTGAACTTACAGTTTTCGAAAAAAATTCATTTTCAGTAAAAAATTGCTTATAACACAATTAATATAAAGAAATTTTAGGATTTAAAAGTATATTATGATGCCATAGTCTTTTAGTGATGGACAGGACCAAAAATGTTTGAAGTTTTTAGAGATCTTTTTAAAATATTAAATAATAATTGATCAAAATCGCCTTCAACAATAATCAATCAACACGTGCTGTCCTCTGTTAGTCATTTTTGCAACTTGAAGTCCGGAATTACATAGTTGCCAGATCGTGACGGCACTTTGAGACTGGTTTCGGAGGTAAAATCGTGAAACTTTAGTTTAGATAATACAATGGAAGCGATAATAACCCATATTATGCGAATATTTTTCAATAATTCACTGAATTAGGTATCATTTGAATATTTTTAAACTAAAATTTACTGTTAATAGAATGTTACAATAAATAATAAAATAAAAAAAAATGGTTCCGTCGGGGTTCGAACTCTTGCCGGACTGGCAGACATATAGATATATTTTAGATCGCTAAATTTTATTAGGCTATACAATTTTGGAGCATACTTTTATTCAATAGAAATTATTTAAAAAAATAATTAAACCAGAGAAATGGTTAGAAAAAATTTAAATGAGAAAGGAAATATGTACGTACTAGAACCAAAGAGTAGAGATAATCTAGAACTGCAACCAATAATATTTATGTTTGGGAAAAAGTTGATATTATAAACCTCCAACACTAATCACACTGTTATCTATTTATTGAGTGGACATTATGACGTTTAATGAAATATATATGTGCAGACACATTTTTTTCGGTGGATATTCAAACGGTAATTAATCGATAATAATTATTTAATCTTAAAGTTTTATAATATCATTTTCTCATAAAAAATATAAGACTTTTTAGGCAATGATATGCATGCACCCTTATTCAAACTCGAGTTTATATCATTAAAAAATTATAACAAAATTATTTATAACAGCACTTAAAAATGTATTAAAATTAAAATATTAATCAGAGCTACCAAAGTCTATATAGGAGTTAATTAGTTGGTTTAGGTACTCTAAACTGCGGAATTGCGTTGAAAACACTGTGGACATAATATATTTTTTTTAATATTCTCTGTATTTTCAGCTTCTTTTTTTTAACATAAGTACGTGCCTATATAATAGTCAGTGTCAGGGAGGAGATGCCGCTTCCACAAATTAGCACCTAACACCTAAATAACTTGTTTCAGTAATTCACGACGTAAACGTGGTTCGAAATTTTTAACTCTAATTTCGCCCATTTCCCATTGTACTATTGAGCTAAAATTCGGCACACAATATATTTAGACAATACACTTTAATACCCTTATACAGAAAAAATTATAAATATCTATAAATAATTCTACTATTTATGGTCTGATCCTACTGAAATAGATATTTTGAGGTTTTTAGAATTATTGTGAATTACAAACTCTTCCAAAATTCAAGATAGAGGCGCTAATATAACGAATTTTGTCACTCATGGTTTGATTTAAGAATTGGGATCAGCGGGTTCTCACTGTCGGGAAAATCAGTATAAGGGTGTTTTCAAGAACGTGAATATCGATATATGCAAAATGCAGGTAAAATTTGGCAGGCGATTTTTTCTGCTTATTGGCCGATTCCACTACAAATCGATAATATGAAGGTTTTCAAGGTCGCGAATTGCGATTTTTTATGAACAATGAGAAATTAAGCATGGTGGAATAAATAGTACCTATATCACAGTATAATGCTTTTAGCATTACATTGTGCCTATATATGGATGCCACTCCATGAAAAATCACATAGATTTAACATTTCAGTTTAACTATAAAGTAAAATATAAAATATACAGAGTGAGCCACTAGTGCGTAGATGATCTATCCCTCTGTTATTGAAAGTTAGAGAGTTATACAATTATTAATAAATACGAAAATGTTTCTAGTTATATCAGATTTGCTAATATTATTGGCTGTAGTTTCTAAGTAATTTATGGCTATAATAAAAAACTGTTTTTTATCGCTTTTTGGATATACTTTTGGTTTGAAGAATTTTAAACAATTACTACTTTTTTGTTTCTGTTATTACCATCGGCCTATTTCCTCAACTAAGGTCAATTACCGACGGCGACGCTGGAAGACGACCAACCTCCTAACATGGAATTTTTGCCGAAACCCCACTTTGTCGCGCGGCTACGTATCTTTTATTGTGTACCTAATGTTTTATTGTACAATGCTATGCAAAATATTTTTCCAATAGCTCAACGGAACAATGGTGAAATTAGAGTTAAAAATTTTGTACCACGTTTACTTACATTTTTATGTATTTACACACACAAGTGAAGTATAAAAGCTTGTATTATAAGAACATTCTATATCAAGCTTATAGTTTGACGAAATTTTAAGTAAATAAAAGGTTAATTGGCGGAATGTTCAACATTTTTTTATATATTGGTCTGTGAAAGAGTGTATCGATATATGAAAGTGTTAAAAAATATTAAATTTTATGTTTATAAGAAAGTGATAATCGATAGAAATAATAAAGAAATCAGCCCAAATGAAAAATGTCTGAGTCATTTCTGATAGCAAATTCTTGACATGAACAAAAATATGTTTGTTTTATTTGGTTATACCTACTTCCGAACAAAAATGCAATGTGCATATAATTTATAATAATTATTCTCTTACTTCACCGATATTTCTTTATGTAAGCTAAGCTGTCGTTATCGCGTAGAACCCAGAATTAAAAAAAAGTATCAAAAGATGTATCCTTATATATTTATAAGGATACATCTTTTGATACTTTTTTTTAATACTAATACCTACTTAGGTAGGTATATATAGAGATTTATATTGAATAAGTAAATTTATTAGGCATATTCTTTGTGCTACATATGCTAAATATTATTTCGAACGCCAAAATTTTACTTCTTAAATCAATTATTTTATAACTAACATGGTATAATATTTATGTATAAACAATTTTTAATCATATTGAAATGTAAAACATAGGTAGATCCCTATTAATTTTTAAAAATTATGAATCCTTCTTGATTTTCTAATTAATATCCTAGGCATTTTGTAAAAAGAAAATACTGGCAGGCGCTAAATTGTAGTTAAAACATAATTAATAAGTATATTATTTTCAAAATTTTGTGGGCTAACGCTAAACCCAAGGATTTTTAACTTATATAAACCGGTCAACTCATTTAATCTGACAGGTGAAGGACGAATATGTATCTCATCTCATTAGCAAAGTGGTGGAGCGCACTCTCTCCCGTTTTTTGTTCCTCCGCTGTACTGCGTGCTCTCTTCTTCGTATGTGCATTTCACCCGCCTCATAAACACAAAATGATACGAGTTCTAAAAGTGCTGAAAACCGGCAACGCTGCATAGAAGTTTACTATGATTTCCAAGTTTGGTACCTGCTTTACCAGCCTGACACTAGTTCCATCTTGCGTATGAGAAACAAAGTAATTGGGGGTATACTTGTATCTTAACTTTAAGAATTCTTGAAGATTGGTATACAAAATATGAGTTATGTGACATATGATAGTGACAAGATGACAGTGACTTGTCAACGCGTCATTGACAAGGAGCAACACAATATAGAGAGAGAAAGAGTATCGAGTATTGCAGTGACGTCACTCAAATCGGATAATATTGAGGAATAGGGATCGAGCAATCATATATAAGTTAAAAATCCTTGTGTCTCGGAGACTTATATACCTAAAACATTAAAAGGTAATGGATTCGTGCGCCCATAGTAACTGTAATAGCAGAGACTATATTGATAAAAACAAATTATGCAATTTTTAAAGCTAATTTACTGAAAATGTACTACCTACCTACTTTATTAAAATAAATAAATAAATAAATAAATAAATAAATCTGAAACCATTATGCATTACAGCAATAAAATTGTATTATTTAAAGAAAATAAACATATTTTTGCATCTGTATGACCATTTTATTTTAAACTGTGTTTTATTTTATTGCGTTATTTTGGTTCTCCATTTCTGATTTATAATTCTAAATAATCCGGGCCTGGCGAGGCAGCCATATTCTTATGACACTTAGCCACACCCAGTGAACCCGTTTTTGTATGCGGAAAGGATGCTTACAGCGTCTCCCTACTATACTACCTCAATTAATATTATGCAGTGTGATCCAGAATGATCGACCGTGCCTCATCATATTGATATTTTATGTAGGACGCACCTGTTTTTGATGCACATACTAGAATCCTGTGCCCAGGTTGGAGGATTTTAATTGTGAACAAATTGAACAAATTTAATTTACGTTTAAACGTAAAATATTAATTCGGTTCAATTATTCTGCACCCCACTGTACTATTTTATGGGAAGTATTCATTTACAGAAAGTGTATTTTTAGGATAGATTACTAAATGTAGTTAAATTATATTTCTCAAAAAAATTATTAGTACACTTACAGATAGGATACAGAATAGGTATAAGTTCTATACATAGTCAAACTTGATTTCCTGATATTTTAAATTTTTAACTCATTACTTTAATATAAAATGAACAAAACCCTATATTCCATTATGCAGTGAGTCCATAAAGTTCCGCACAAATTCATTATAAATGGTAAAGTTTTCGAAAAATCGCTCGGACCCGTCCATGTTCTTTTCTTTTTACCCTAGTTTTCATATATTAAACTTTTTACAGGGCGACTTCATGAAGCTAGATTTTTATGGGTCTATCTCTAATAATAAGGGAGATATACCCAACAAAGTGTGTCATAAGAGCAATGTGCTAGAAAGAGAATGTCGATTCGTTGCTAAGCAGAGCACAGTCTTGTGGCCACGGTGTCAATTGACATTGTACGCGTTGAGACAACTATGTAAACTGTAATTATTAACCACAAATGAATTTTTACTGATATTTTAATGAAAAAGGCATTTTGCTTCAGTATTTAGGTAATCAGAAGTGTTTGGTAATCAGTACTATCGATTCCGTTAACAATATTTGCCATAGTGTGCCTTAGGAATATAAAATTCAATGAAATGTAATAGCCCATGCTAATTGCTATTAGTCAGATGATATGGGAAACACTGTAATTCTGATATAGGAGATGGTAGTTCCTTGGTTGCTTTTGAGAACACAGTTTCTATAATATGTTCCGGGAACTGTTCCCGGAAATGCTTCTGAAATGATAATTCAATACAATAAAAAGTTCTTTTTTGTATGTGTTGTAGCACTGGGTGTAAAAAGTTTTCTACAAAATTAACTTTATTCTTGTTAATTAGATCTGCGTTATGTATCTAAACTAATTTCAGAGATCAATCTACTGTTAACTCGTGGTTGCATACCCTGAATTGTTATTTTGTTTAAAATGTACGTGATTTTATCTCCCATAAGATTTTAATCTTTATAAATCTCCAATATAAGAAACAGCAAGAAAAAACCTCGCACTTGAGAATTCGAGGCCAAATACTGGTGCCTGTTGTGACATTTCAGAAATTTCATGAATCAAATATTCCCCTAAACTTTTGGCGCTGACCTAACCAATTTTTGTTGTTTGGGAATTAGGATTTATTACTCAATTTGTGATTTTCTTATAAGTGTGAGAAAACATAATACCAAAGCAAGAGTAGGTATCTCAACAATAAATAATTAACAGCTAAATAGGGTAACTTTAACTGACAAAATTTGAATACCTGTTATTATTTACACAATTACAAGATATTTTCCAGAAATCTAATAATAAAGAAGATATATAATGGAAGCCATAGTGCAGGATGTCCACAATTATTCATCATTGTTCTAATGATTTAGGAACTTATAGCTCGTCCGCCATATCCCGCCGTATATTTAGCATTTTTTAGTTCCGTAATTAGACATGTGAACCGCGAGTGACCTCCGTAGGAACGGGGGGCTCTAATTACGCGGGTCAAATACGGCGTGCTCTTCCACGCCCCCGTATCTGTGAGAACTCGATTCTCCGCACCTTACCGACCCCCCGAGGAAGAAGTTTGTCTCTAAAAGAAAAATAAACAGCCTTGTGCACAGTGATGTATTGCCCTACAAACTCATAGAGTCCGGACTTGGGGCGCAAAATGTTTAGGGGCTGCCAAAATCTCGATGAATAAAACAGTTCTTTTATTTTTACACTCAGTGGTATTCATGTATTGTTTATTACGTATTCCATGCACAACTCTATAATTCATCCAATATAACTAACAAATGTAGTATCAATGTGAACTTCTAAATTTGGACTATTAGTTTTTTTCTTTGCATATTCGATTTTATTCTTCCAAGAGGAAGAATAAAAAATAAAAAAATAATTCTCATTCAAAATTTTCATTAATTAATTAATCATCTCTCACATTAACACCAAGTTGACATTCTTCCCATCTTAGGCCGTCGCCAGGATGGTTGCCAACCCAGCCCTGCGAGCAAGCCTTGATCTACGAGTAAACAATTTAATTAAAAATTGTTTAGTAATATGGGGATTCGAACCCTCGACCTCTGGGTTGAGCGATCGAGACACTAAACCCTGAGCTACCGGCTCGCCAACGTTTTTATATTTATAATGACAATATCATTAAAAACGAAAATATAGAAATAATAATGCTTTGAGATTATTTCAGGTTATGCTGATATAATTCAATGATGGGAGTAGCAGATAATCCGAAACGTAGTTATTTTCAAGATAGCCCATTATATAGACTGTATGTCTTTGCATACTTAGGTTATAGATATCAAGAGAAACATAAATTTCATACTACACCATCATATTTTAACGATTTCGTTAATAATAATATATTACCTATTTATTGATACATAAATCGTGGCTACCGTGGCTACCACCACGGTAGCACAGTGAACGGAAATATGCTGTGGCAGCATATGTCGACTCCATAACAAAATTCTGTATCTTTCTACTTTGATATAAAATTTCACTTTTGACTGGTGTCAAGGAAATAAACCAAATTATAACAATATTCCATAGCTTGGTATATTTTGCCGCACCTCATATTATCTGAACATATTTACAAACATTGTCCACTGAAATCTGCCCTTCACAAATAGTAAGTTTCCTCAATCGTTCCTTCAGTTGAAGTAGGTGATGTTGTTGAAATTATTGATAGAAATAGTGGCGGGATGATACACCTGGGTATAGATTATGCCAGCAAACAGAATTCTTCTCAGAAGCCACAATGCATTCACCATTCGAATTGTTGCTAATACAGATTTTCGGGACCACTGCCAGCCTATTTTTAAAAAACTTAGGGTGTTGCTCCTTCCCACTCTATAAATTTATTACTAACTATTAGAAATTCATAGAAGTAGAAACAGTTTCACTTCAAATTCATTTGATCACAATTATTCTACTAAAGGTGTAGGTTTTTTAAGAAGTCTACAATTTAAACTTCAGAGATCAGTTAATAATTGTCTCAATATGCATTTGCACAACTCCTTACCACAGATATTTAAAGAGCACAGTATTTGTAAATTTAAAATAGCTTTAAAGAAACTATTACTATGCCACTGTTTCTATTCGACCAATGAATTTATTGCTGGGTTGCCTCGCTGTTGAGTATTTGAATTTATGCACACCAGCGTTTACCGAGACCTATTTTTATGTTTTAATTTAATTTTTAATCTATTGTGTTATTATTATAGTATATTCTGTTCTAGCCTTAGTTTTTATACATGGATATAATTATTAAATATATTTCTATGAGATATATGAAGACTGTTCCTTGACCTGCTACAATTGTATTTACAAAACGTAGTCAAATAAAGATTAGCATTCGACTACATTCACTGTATTAATGTTTTTAAGAAAATGTAGACACGAAATAATATCTTTTAATCTTGTAGAACAATTAAATACACTACGATATACTTACTAAACCACGATATATTTTACAAAGAATTGTGATTGCAGTTTCTACTTACAAAGTCATTTGATATTGAACTGATGAAATATTTGATTGATGAAACAATTATTCAACATAGAATGAGGTACAAATCGGCAAAGTATCTAAATATCCAAGGTGATTCACGGTGGATGGAGAATTAGTAGTATATGAAGAACGGGCTACCGATAGCTTTGAAAATTTGGTTACCCAGGTAACTAGACATGCTCTATCGGCCTAAAATATTTTCTAGAATGCGATGTTGCCAGTTGTACGGAAAAGTGGCAACATCTTCGTTATTTTAAATGGAATACCCTCTAAATCTATATCTATATTTCTGTTTCTAGATTCTACATCAATTTCTGAGTAACTCTTTTTAACATTTTCCTGCACCTATGTCAAGCCGTTTTCAAAATATTCATTGATTTTCAAATTTTTTGAGCAAAATCAGACTTTCAGTAAATCGTGATGTCTCCCTACTACAAAATATCAACAAGCTGAACTTTGGGGTATAGTTAGGCAAGGCCTAAGGGTCTTCCATTTTTTAGTCAATTCTTGGCTATGTCAAAATGTACTGTGTAAATGTAAATGTAAATATAAATGACTTGCCCTATGGGCCAAGTCATTTAATATAATTTATTTATGCTATCGACTCTTTTCTTGTATAAATAATTCTCTTCTTAGGCATAAATAAATTATATTTTTCGCACTGACAATTTTTCATTATTATTTCCATCAATTATTTTTAACATTTCAGAACTACATAATATAATGTAAATTACAATATTAACTGTAATGCCTAATGAAAATATAAAGTTGACACACAACGAACGTTACAATATAGGTGTACAAAATAGGACAGCTGTCATAATAATAAAGGAAAAATAAAAATCGTATATTTCTAGAAAGAAGAATTTGGTACAGCAGGTGGCATGACAGTATTTTGAGAAAGGTGTAAAATTTAATTTGTAAATAAACTGTAAAGTTCTATTGTAAAATTATTTGAATATGTGATTTTACATTAGATTAATGTAATATTGCAATGTGATTATACAGATCAAAAGTTCTGTACATAATAATTTTGTATCTTTACTTTGTTATTTTATATTAATTTTACATGGTTAATACTGTATAATTCCAATATAGTCATGCATTTTACAGAATAATTTTGAAATACTAAATAAAACAAGTTGAACATGTTATCAAGTAAAATTTGAATTTTCTTCCATTTTCAATTTGGTATGTAACTAAAGAAACACTGAGCTTAAGATTTGATTATGTAAACAGCCTTTACTGTTTCGATCTTTTCCAAAATTGTTAATCAGTTGTGTTTCTGGACTAAAAGTGTAAAATACTACTATCAATTTATATTTTATACTCCAATTTAGGCTTGGTCACATCTAATCTATAGATAGGTAACTATTCTTCCATATTGCTGTACAACAATAGCCACTTTTAGTTTTTACATTTTTAGGTTTATAAAGATTTAATACCACTTCTCTTTCGAATTAAATTAAATAAACATTAGCTACTGCTAATCTCATTATTATATGTAACAATACATTGCTCTGTACCTGCTCTGTAGTTTTAAATGTTTCTTCTTTGACAAGCTTAATCTCAGCAAAATTTGAAAGTTAAACAAATATATTATTTATAATAAAATGCATGGACTGTTAAGGGCATCAAGAAATGATGTATTCACTGCCAACTTTTCGATTATTGTAAAGTATTTGTTAGTGTTTCAATGTCCTATAAAAAAATTTTTGCATTATAACCAGTCTGTTGATATAATTATTTATCTCAGCCTATCATATTTATGCTTTTGAAATTATGAAATTACTAAAACTGCTAATTAGAATTGAGAATATGATTAAAAAATTTATTCGCTAATAAATTATTAAGTTTCGTGTATTAGTGCACTTTATATAAAATTTTATATAATTTACCAATTTTATCCACATAGTACAGACTCAATCCCTCACAGTGCCACTAAGTTTCATCAGAATTGATTCCAAAATAGGTATAGGTATCTATTTTTTTCTACACAATTTTTTCACAATTCACAAATTTTCACAAATTTACATATTTTTTTCCTATTTAAACACTTACTCTACACTATATTTCTTAATTATTCTTAGAAAGTTGCTCAATTCTTTTAGACGGTTATACGGTAATTTTTACCGGTTATAGCTAAACTCGTAATTTTTTACATTATCCTATTACCTAACCTAGCCATTGCTTCTCTTCTAATTTTTTGACGGCAAGTTTGCCTATGTGTACAAAATATTGCTTTAAGAATCTAGGTAGGTAGTATTTATACCAAGAAAATCATAAACATATATTTCAAACCGATCGGCAGCCACGTTTTGTGATCAGCTTTACTTTATGCAGTAGAGTAAGGATCCCTCAAACCAGAGCGGTACGGCGGGAGCGGGATCGGGAGCGACTGCAACAAGGGACCAAAGTATGTGGCGGGATATCTGGGCGGGACGTCGCTTAGATATCCCGCCACATACTTTGGTCCCGCGTTGCAGTCGCTCCCGATCCCGCTCCTGCCGTACCGCTCTGGTTTGGGGGAGCCTTTAAGCTTTTTTTTTTTCACAAAACGCATCGTTACGGAGTAAATCGATATTTTATGAAACCATGGCATGAAACCATGAAGTAAAATAAAATTACGTTATTTTATTTGAAAGTATTTTTTGTTACATGGTTTCATAAAATATCGATTTACTCCGTAACAGTGTGCTTTCTGAAAAAAATGTAAGTATACTTTTTTGTAGCGAAATGGGTGTGACATCGAAGTATCGTATTATTTTAAACGTTAGTCAGTGGCGTAACATATATTTTTTAGAAAAGGTACCCCAAGAGTGCAGATTGGACGCCATTGGTAATTCCCATCGAACTGAAACTTTTCGTGGAAGTAAAGATTGATAGTAGTATCTACCAAATAAAATTTGAAAACAATTGGTATATTACTGTCAGAGATATAAAATGAAAAAAAATGTTTTAAACATCCTGTATCTCGGAAAAGGTACAGATTTGGAAATAAGTTTATATAGCAAAGTCCCATTTTTTTACTCGTTCTACATGTTCCCGAATTTTGGCAGGATAAAACTGGACACCCTGTATAGCTAATACGTTCTCTACCAGATTCTCATAATCTCCGAAATCGTAAATTTACAATTTTCTTAATAACAATTTTATTTAAAATGGGTGGAAAGATTTTTTAATATCTTTATCTTTGCACCAATTCACACGCAGAAACAAAAATACTTAAAAAAATAACCAGGAAATATATCACAATTAATTAATAACAAAGGGCGGCAAGAAAATATCGAGAAATACATTTCGGTTATTCAGGCTTCTGTTACTACTCGTTGAATTAATTTTTTTTTTTAAGGAGGAGTGACAAAATCCACGCATGTACTTAATACGCCCCTGCTTCTACTATACACATCGTGATTGTGTGCTGTTTATAAGAATATCTTATATGTAGGGTACTGATCTATAATTATTGCGTTACTGGTTCTATGGCAGCTCAAGATTAAATGAGGTCCAGTCGTAGAGTAGACGATCAATAGATTGAAATGTAATAATTGTAGACAGAACCCATGTTTAACGATTGAGACATCGATATAACTAATATGGATGGCTATGGATAGATCGATATTGTTTGAACTATTTTTTTAAGTATTAAGTGCATATGTACCTACCCTTATATTTCAAGTAAATTGTTAATTTTGACATCCCGTAATGAAGCGTCATATTTTTTAACAAATGGGAAGAAAATTTTTTCGAAAATTATTCTCTTCCCTAAGTGTCCAAATAACACTTTAGATAACTCGAACGAAAAAATATTAGAACAAAAAGACTTCTTTTGTACATGTGTTACTTATTAATTTAATTGATTGAATTAAATTGCTAACTTAAGTCCGTCTGATGTTTCATTATTATATACACTGAGAAAAGCATTTAATTGAGATAAATAAAATTTCCTATCAGAGATTAAATTATTTATTTGTATTTGGCGAATTACGTCAATTTTCGGTATATTCACTTTACAAAGATATTTTAAAAACTAATCTATAATGGATATAATATGCTAAAATAAATAATTAATAATTTAAAAAAAACTATGGCTAACAAAATCTCTTATAACAAACAGTATCTCTTATAACTTAGATAAATACATACCTTGTGTCCCAAACCTCTGGAAAAGTAGAATTATGACGTTGCCATTTCAGATATCAAAAAGCGGTCTTCACGACATTATAGATATACTGGAGGTGCAAGTTCTAAAATTATTTTAGAGTATACAGAGTGTTTCATTTCGAGATAGCACATCAAAGTTATATTGTTTTTAATGGACCACCCTGTATCTGATATCACAGATCGAAAGAACTCTTTTTTCTGATGACACTGATATAGGGTTATGTGGGTCTACTGTGTATAGTTTTTGAGTTATTGACATTTAACTGTCAAAATGATGTCGACTTTGACATGACGTCGTGAACAAACCAATAAAGATAATCATGTTTTGCGAGCACCCAGTCTTACATTAACTAGTCTTCTTTGATTTGGTACAATAGAATGGTTCACACATTTATAATAGCGTTTCAGCGTAAGCATTTGCAAAATCAATATTTTCTCACTTTTTTTAAATAGAACACCCTGTATATTTTTCATTAGGCTTATGATATCGGGTTTCGTACGTTCAGATATGATAGTTTCTGCTCAGTTACCATTTGAAGATCTTTTTTATCCAAATTTATTAATTACATCAAAATCCAGAAAATCACATTAAAATAAAGCATTTATTGTCAAAGCATGCATGTCAAAAGCTCAGAGCCTCTGTTTATAAAGGTAGTAATAAAAGCAAATGATGAATAATAACAGACCTGCAACTTAAAGGAAATGGTAAAGTATTTAAAATAAATGTAATGTATTACTAAAAACGATAAAGGTAAGTACATTGGAAAATTATTTAATTGCCATTCCGAGCATTTATTAAGATAAAATTGTTTTTGTCTTTTCTGTCGCTTTAAATTACATATATGTAATTGATATACATTCTATAGATATAAATTGGACATTCGGATAACAATATAAAGTTTTAATTTCATGTGATTATCACAAAACCTGTAGGCAAGTGTCCGCAGCATCATAATTTATTCATTACATTTCAATTTATTTACACTTATAATGACAGTACCACATTCTTATACTACATAATACATAATATTATATTTCTTATGCCAGTTCTTTGCACATTTTTGGAATATTCATTTAATAAAAATTATTCTGTATGCGGTAGCGAACAGGCCACCACAAACCCAAGATTGTTTAAATGTCAATGCCAGTAAAAATAAGAGAAAGCTACCAAGGATTATCAGTAGAATTATAAATCATTTTTCCCAAAAAATTGGAACAAATATTTATTTGGAATATACTCAATAAATACATGAGTGTGTATCAAGTGGAAAAATTCCAATTCCGTAGAAGGACGAATGATTTTAGTTAAAAGGGAATAGCTTAACTATTTTTTGCAATATTTTCCGGAAAGGAACCACTTTTCAGACGTGTCCTTTAAGAGTATTTATTTTAGCTAAATAAATAGATCATAAGTATATTTCATTATTTAACCTACACTTGTTGACTCGTATACAGGGTGGTCATTTCAAAACTGCCCACCTTTATTACCTCGATATCTGTGAAATTGATAATGATTTTTTTGAAAAACCCCAAAATACGTAAAAAATCTTATCTAGGGGGACAACTTTTCATTCGAAAATTGACACGCCCCTTTTTATCTCCTTCTAACGGGAGCTATCCCCTTAAAAAATCTTAAATGGGAAAGGGTAGATATTTAGTATGATCTCATTTTAAAGGTCTTTTTAATCCCTACATGACGGTGTTCTTTTCTTTTAATTGATCGATCTGTTGTCGAGATATTTAGAAAAACATTTTTAATCTTTCATAACTTTTAAATAAAACATTGTGACTGCTTTTCTCATTATTTTTATGTAACAAGTAAATTACAAATATATTGTTCAAATTCGGGGTGCAAATTTTCAAAAACATCTGTGTGAATTGCTTGGCATTTTTCAGTAATTCTTTGAGGAAGCTCTTCTAAATTTTGAGGTGGAGGTGTATAAATAATGTCCTTGTTTATATGACGACTTTCTATGAGAATTTTAAATGTCCTCATACAGTCACATGGCGCCAAATCCGGGGATCTAGCCGGCCACTCTATAGGTCCTCTTCGCTCTATCCGTTTACCAGGAAATACATTGTCTAACCATTGTCGGACCGGAAGAACATAGTGGAGAGGAGCTCCATCTTGTTGAAAATGTAACTTATTTTCATCAAGTAGGGTATTTTCATCTCTATTCAGTTGATTTTCAACTGCTTCGGTAATTAGCGGATTGATCGTATTTTCTAACATATTCAAATATACCACACCATTTAGATTTTCATTGATAAACAATGAAACAATTACTAGATTCCCTAAAATACCGGCCCATATATTACTTTTTTCAGCATACTGGGTATGCCCTTCTACAAATACATGGGAATTTTCATTGTTTCAATATCTGCAGTTATGCCTATTGACAAATTCATATAAATAAAAAGAATATTCATCACTGAAGCAGATATTTTTTAAAAATGCTTTATTATTATTAATATTCGTAGTCAATCGTTCGCAAAACTCGACTCTTCTGTCAAAATCGTCTTCATTTAACACTAACATATTTTTATTTTATAAGGATAGAATTTATTCATTTTTGTAATTGTTTAGACAGATCCTAAGGAAACTCTAGTTGCAGCAGAAATGGTATGTAATGAAGTATTAGGATTCATTCCGAAATAACCCAACACCTCAACTTGAGTGGCTTCATTTAAAACTATTGGCTGATTATATTTTATATTTACAACAGGTCCAGTCTGAGTACTTGACAATAAGGTTGAGAACATACATACCTATGTGATGTGATCTTATCCGGATGCCTTTCTTTAAACGTTGCAGCAGTTCGCCGAGCAACTTTTTCGCCCAAAGTGTAAATGATTTTTGTTAATTTACTTCATTAATCACACAATCTGTCTGTCATTATTAGCATTACTATAGCAACTCGTAAAACTGAATTGAATAAGTATCTACTTTTTGTGCAAAATAGTTGAAAGGAAAGAAAAAACAGTTACAATGTTTAATTAAAAATGTATGAAGGAGTAAAAAGGTTTTCCTAAACATCTCGACAACGGATCGATCAATTATAGAAAAAAAACAACGACATGTATGGATTAAAAAGACCTTTAAAACGAGGTATTACCTAGTAGGCGGTTGTAAGAACGGCCGAATCCAGCACTCTCCCATCGACAGAACACCAATGGTGGGAGGTCTTCTTGAAGATTTTTTACCTCCTTCAAAAATAAAAAAAAATAAAAAAAGGTATATACAGTTTGGATATATCGGATAGATAGATTAATAATAAACACAGGTAAGCAGACTGTATTTGACTGTCCCAATTAACGTACTAAATACATAACAATAATTTGTCTCCCATACAAGTTTCAGTCCTTTAGGTTTCTTGGAATTAGAACATTAGAGTGAGGGGTAACCATATTATCATTATAATCGTGGGGTAAATATAGATAATTAATTGAAGTATTGACGAAAATTAGAAACTCGAGAAGGCGACAAACATGCTGGTGCAGCAGAAACATAGGATCTACAATATCTTCAGGACGATGTTTTTCCGTACCGGTTGCTTACGCCTTCATAAACGAATTCTCTATGTTCGAGCTTCACTCTGCACCACACCGCTAACGATATTAACATGTAGATAATCCATTATGCAATGAAGTGCAACTCTTATTTCTTTATACATAATAATAATAATAATAATAATAATAATATTTATTTTCCTCTAGACATTACAGGCATGTATAGGAATAGTCATAACAAGCTTAAAGCTAAGGTCGAAAATATTCATCTAAAGAATAAAAACACTTATCGACTAAATACCGTTTGAGTTGTTTTTTAAAACGACATAATAATTGGATATTTCTTAAGTTAACTGGCAGGCGGTTAAATACATTAGGGCCCATAACATTTGGAGAGTTCAAAGACACTTTATACTTACAGAAATGTACATGGATATCTTTTTTATTTCTAACATTAACAGAATGATAAAATTCATTTGTACTAAAGGAATTTCGATTAACATACACATACACACATAATTCATAAATATATAAACCTGACAGAGTTAACAAATTATACTTTTTAAAGATTTCCTTACATGAGTGAGTGCTACTAACACCCTCAATACATCGAAGTATTCGCTTTTGAGCAATAAACACCGTCGATGATAAGGTAGAATTACCCCAGAAACACACACCGTATCTTATTCTAGATTCAGCCTGACAATGATATAATCCCAACAGTTGTTCCTCAGATAGGACAGCTTTCAAATTCCTAAACAAATATATAAGTGAATTCAGTTTGGATGAAACAGTGCAACACTGATCCCGCCAATTTAAAAACTCATCCACCCTGAGACCCAAAAAACTAACACTATTGTTTTCCTTAAGGGGCACATTATTTATATTTAATTGTAACCTTGAACAATTCTTTTGCCTATTGTGAAACCTTACAAATTCTGTTTTCTTTATATTAAAATACAGGGAGTTATGGGAATACCAACCACTTAATAAATTCAATACATTGTTGCATTTGGATATCAGTGCTGGATCCAGATTGTCAGATATTACGAGGGACATATCATCTGCATACATTGTAAAGAATGCTTCAGAAGTCAAAGTATCAACTTCATTGGTATATAATAAAAATAGTACTGGGCCCAATATTGACCCCTGTGGAACTCCAATATTTACTTCCGCACGACTTGAATTGACTCTATGCACATGACCATCACTTTGATATGATAGACTAACATACTGACTCCGTCCTATAACAAAGGAGCGAACCCAGTCGAGAGCCACTCCTCTAATACCGTATGCTGCGAGCTTATTCAATAAATTCTGATGATTAACGCAGTCGAATGCCCTGCTGAGATCACAAAAAATCCCAACAGGGCACTCGCCTGCTTCGATATACTTAATAATGTACTTATAAACCGAATGTGTAGCTGAAGTAGTTGATTTAGAAGAAAGAAAGCCATGTTGATTTTGTGTGATTATATTGAATTTATCAAGAAAGCCCAACAAACGGTTCAAATAACAATACTCGAAAACCTTTGAAAAAACCGACGGCACTGTAACAGGCCTGTAATTATCCATGATATCTGCATCGTTTTTTTTATATATTGGAACTACTTTTCCTAGTTTCAGGGAAAGTGGAAATCTGCCCGTTGAAAAGGATAAATTGACCAGGTAGGTGAGAGGATCTGTACTAATGATTTGTACTACTTTTTTGATTATAAATAAAGGAATTTGATCTGGGCCAGAGGAATATTTATTTTTTAGTTTGTTTTTAAGTAAACTCATTAGTTCTTCACGTAAAAAAGGTTCAAGGAAAAAACTATTAGGATTGAATGACATACATGAATGTCTGTTGTCGGATAAGTTTGTCAAAGGAATCTGTTTGACTACTTCTAGAGGAGCATCAATAAAAAAGTTGTTAAAATTAGATGCCACTATTGCTGGGTTATCTACAGTCTCGCCATTACTCTTAATGGAAAGGTTTCTAGAAACTTTGTGTTTGTTTCCATTGTGTTCCGATATAATATTCCAGGCAGTTTTGCTGGGATTATCGGAATTATTTATCCGATTTTGATAATATGTTTTTTTTACCTTTTTAATTAGTGCTGTGTGCCTTGCTTTTGCGCAGTTATATATTGAGCCTAAAATTGGATAAGTACTCTTCAAATTAAACAAGTCCTTCAATTTAATACTTGACACTATAACCTCGTCGTTAATCCATTTTTTCCCAACATTGTCTTTCCCGTAATATTTTCGTTCAGGGAAAGAAATATTAAAGTGATGCATAAACAGTTCAAGGAAATAATCATATGCCTCATCCAAATCAGACATATCATACATTACCATCCAATTTTCATTCGTCAGGGCTGAAATAAAATACTCAATAGAATTATCATTAAAAGATCTTTTATAATAGGACGTATTTCTGGCTTTAATTAACTTATCATAATTATAGTTGAATAATACGGTTCTGTGGTCAGAAATATCATTGTCAATTACCAATGCTAAGCTGTTATTAATCATATTTGTAAAGACGTGATCTATTATCGAAGAACAGGTGTGTGTCACCCGAGTGGGCCACCATACCATCGATTGAAGGCCGAAACAAGAACATATATCACACAATCTGTTAAAATTATCAACATTTTTAAAAGGATCGACATTAAAATCTCCATTTAAAATAATATTTACATTGGGTTGAAAAACCATATTTAAAATTTCATAAAGACTATCTAAAAATATATTTAAGTCACCCCTCGGAGACCTATAACACGTTAATATTATTAACTTACTATGTTTGTCAATTTTACAAGATACAGCACATATTTCAATATGCTTCTCTACACAAAATTGTTCTAAACTAATTTTTTTTACGTTCATGCTAGGTTTGGTCCAAATAGCAACGCCACCCCCCTTCAGGGACTTTCTTGAAAAATAGGTAGACAATTTGAAATCACCCACCTGTAGTGAGTGTATCGAATCCTCATTAGCCCATGTTTCGGTCAAGCACAAAAAATTTAGATTTGTATAGTGAATAATATCAGTTTCCAATGCATTAAATTTGTCTGAATTTAAACATTGTGCGTTCAACAAGAGAAGATTAGGATGAAAAACTACGTTTCGGATGCCTGTTTCCTCCTCATTTGAAAAAACCTACTTATACAGGCACCCGCCGGCCAGATTTTTGGGTCCATGGCAGCTTTAAAATTACTTGCATAAATAGTTATCTTATACGATTGATATAAACCTGGATACTTGGCAGAAATTGGCTCAATTACCACCTCTGGAAAGTTTGGTGTCAATAAATTTCTGAAATCCTCTAGTGTTGTTTTTAAGTCCACCCTGTAGACGTGTAAAATTGTATACTTTGGCACACCCTTTACCACAGCGTCTGTGTTGTTACCTACTATCATTTGTCTCCTACGTCGATTTTTGTAAGTAGCTTCTTTCCAATTATCATTACTTGTAGATAATTCTGATGCTGGACCAGCCTGTTTATCTCTACTAGCAACCTCGTCATTCACCAGATTTATGATTTCTTTGCATTTCTGTTCGGTTTCAATTCTCATCACCTCAGCTGATACACATTTTTCCGTAATTTTAGGCATTCCATGTTTATTCAGATTTATACTATTTTTTGTGGACGGTTCTTTTTTCGCTACTACCTCGTTCTCTTTGAATTTACTTGGAATGTTTTTTGTAGCTTTTTTGTCACTTGGAATATACTGCTGTTTACTTTTATCCATAAGATCAATTTGTCTATTTAACAAATTAATTTTGTCATAGAGTTCCCTAATTATTATGTCTTTTTGTTTTATGATGTATGTAAATATTTTGGAATCAATTTTATAATCGATATTTACTGACTTATCCATAGCATCGTAAAATGCCGCGTCAATATCACCAATGTCACATTCTGTGTCACAACACACGATTGTATTATCTTCAAAGTATTTTATATTTGCACACGATTTAGCACAGCTTGTGTGAAAACCATTTTGACAATTTTTGCACTTTACTCCGTTAACTACTTTCTTGTTACACTTTTTACAAGTAAGAGCACTGGAACTAGCGACTGTCCCTGGCGACATGATGAATAAACCTCTTATCGAGCAACATACCTCGATAATTTACATATTTGGTTTAAACCTAATAAAGGCAAATGTAATATGATGGAAACATTACGTATGTTGTTTAGTGTTATACACCATTCGAATGAGAAACTTGAAGTTATCAGATCCGTATTTAGAAAAGAAAAGTTGAAGATTGGGTTGATGGAAATGTTGAAAATGACAAATTTGGCACAGATTGGCATTAATTGCCGGGGCAATGACAAAAAGTAAAGCAAAATAGCTGATAGGGAATCAACAATATGGTAAAAACATGGCTAGAACAACTTTTCTAAATAAAAAAAGTATCGCCGGAAATTTTACCAAAAAGCCTTGTATACACACCCCATCTTTTGGTACCTACCCATGCACTGTGTTTTATGCTTGAACAGCACAGAACAATCGATTATTATTTTATTGGAATGTAAAAGGTACTGACCGATGAAAATTCACTAATTTCATGCTGCAACAATTATTTAAATGAAATACACTTACAAAATCTCGGAATTAGTTACACATTTCTTACTAGTATTTTCGCAAAAATTGGTATGGATATCCCCAGTTCACTATAGAAAATTGAACAATACCTAGTAAATAAATATCCAGCTGCAAAACTGTCTCAAAGTTTTTATTGCCTCGCTGGTATATGAAAAGCCATACCTACTTAAATTTAATACAGTATATATAGGGTACGGTACTATTATTAATACACATACACATACAAAAAGAAAAATATTTTGATGTACCGGGTGGCCAAATAAGAATGGACGCCGGCTGTATTTTGGAAACTACTTATCGTATAACTTTCGGAAAAAAAATGTAATGAGTAAATCAGACAAGAGAAATCGCTGGAAATTATTTTCGAACTCGTAGGATGACCGCTAAGGGTCGCAATTGCTATTATCAATCAGAAAGTGGGATTTTTCTCAAAAATATGCCAAGTTAAGGGGTATTTTAAATAGTGGCATTGTAATCTTTGTAAAATTTGCAATCTTTTTCTTGTAATGCACTTTGCTCTATCTTTAAAAATAAAGTGGTGGGGAAAGGTTAAACTTTATTTTATTCAAATAAGGATAACTCCGGTTTGGGTTAACAGAATTAAACGAACTAGAGTTCGTTTAAAAGAGCTTTTCTTACTGAATAATCTGCAGTATATACTTTTCCTGAAATTATTTTACCGTGATGGCTAAAGGGCGCTGTTTAACATTGTAACAGTTATTGCGCGTTTTTATAAAAATTTTAAATGGCAGGCTATGTCCCTTTTTACATATTTAAATAGAGCATAAAATTTCTAAAAAATCAGCTCAAACCGCAACTTTCTATCTTCTCTTTAAAGGAAGATATTAAGAAAACAAGTAAAATTAGGCTGCTGCCTATAGGCCTATAATAGTCTAACAAAAAATTATACTAGTAGGCTATGAAACAAAAAGAGGTAAATAGGTACGTCAAAATATTGAAACGTTTTAGTTACATGTTAATGTCATTTAGTTAATGCCGTTTCATGTCTTATTAAGTTTGTGTTGTCCGGGTTTTTCTTGTTGTTGTTCGTGTTGTTTTCTTGTTTATTCTGAATTGTAGTTTATTGTTCGTTTTTTCTTACAAAATGATTTATACAAACGAAGAGTTATTTGACATGGTAAGAGTTTATTTTGAATCAATGAGAAATCCTACCGTTGCTGCGAGAGTATATGCGCAACAATATCCTGATAGACGGCACCCCAATAAAAAAGTTTTTCTACGAGTAATTCACCTTCTGCCTTCTGCGAACAACTGGAAATGTTCATCTAACTGTATACCTTAGACAACGCAGAGGTCGCACCGAAGGGAACATTATTAATGTGTTAGCTTATATAGAGTTTAATCCTCAACTAAGTACTAGAACTATTGCGAAAGACCTTGGAGTAACTCAAACTACGATTTAAAACATACTCAAGGAACATAGTTTTTGTTTCATAGCCTACTAATATAATTTTTAATTAGACTATTATTATTATAGGCCTATAATAGGCGGCAGCCTAATTTTACATGTTTTCTTAATATCTTCCGTTAGAGAAAAGATAGAAAGTTGCGGTTTGAGCTGATTTTTTGAAAATTTTATGCTCTATTTAATTATGTAAAAAGAGACATAGCCTGTAATTTAAAATTTTTATAAAAACGCGCAATAACTGTTACGATGTTAAACAGCGCCCTTTAGCCACCACGGTAAAATAAGTTCAGGAATAGTATATACTGCAGATTATTCAGTACGAAAAGCTCTTTTAAACGAGCCCTAGTTCGTTTAATTCTGTTAATCCAAACCGGTGTTATCCTTATTTGAATAAAATAAAGTTTAACCTTCCCCCACCACTTTATTTTTAAAGATAGAGCAAAGTGCATTACAAGAAAAATATTGCAAATTTTACAAAGATTATAATGCCACTATTTAAAATACCTCTTAACTTGGCATATTTTTGAGAAAAATCCCATTTTCTGTTTGGTCATAGCAATTGCGACCCCTAGCGGTCATCCTACGAACTTGAAAATAATTTCCTGCGATTTCTCTTTTCCGATTTACTTATTAGAATTTTTTTCCCAAAGTTATACCATAAGTAGTTTCTGAGATACAGCCGGCGTCCATTCTTATTTGGCCACCCGGTACACTTAGCTCAAAACCAAAGTGGCCGACGTAACTGAAACGGGGTAATTCCTACGTTTTTACCCCCATCGAGTATAGGTACTATATACAGTAAACTGATGAATTTTTGACTAGACTAGATGACTAGATGTGATGAATTTTTTACAGTCTGGTAAAATTTCATTACGATACTCAACACTGTAAAAAGATACCTATTTTCCCGACTAAAGTCAAGTATGTCAAAGTGCCTTTTACAATATAGTATGAAATAAAAATTAAATATTACAGTACCTGATAGTGTAATGTTGTTTCCTAGCAACACTTTACCGGACTGTGATTAGAAGATTAGTAATTAGGAGCTGTGTCTTTAAGTTTAAATCAATTCTTGAGATTTATCCGTTATAATTTAGTAAAACTAAAAGTCAGGCAAATATAAATAATGCTTTTCTACCCATTACAGTGAAGTTACGACGTTAAGGAATTTATTTATAATTTCCTCTGAGCACTGCCTTATTATAAACCAAATACAATTATGATACTCCAAAATAAGATTAATGTAATGTTAATGTCACCTTGCGTGTCAAGGCTGTTAAGATAGTGATGTAATTTGAATATTGTAAGATCGTATTTTAATTATTGGTTTAAAATATACAATAACTCATTTTTATTTTTAAACTACGACAATATGAAATAAAATATCATATACATGTCTAGACTCTATTCCTAGTAAAAAAACTCGTACTGTAATACCTCACCTATCGTAACATAGAATACTATTACAGAACTGCTATAAGTTTCGATTTTGTTTTTCACGACTATAGCAAATCACCGATGCCAATAGACTTCAACCCCATATCTGGAAATTTTACGGAATCCCTATTCTATCATGAAGAGGGAAATGTGATGGTAGAGAAGGAATCTTTTACAGCTATTATCTGATAGGCAAGGGATCGGCAATTTTACATCCTATCAAAGCTGGGCAAACATCACGCGTGTTCATTGAGAAATAATTATAACTGCAGTATATTAATTAATTCATAAGTAGATAAATTGTTAGTGTTAATCTAAAAGAAGCGACCCACGCGGGGATTAAGTTACTTTCATATTGGAATGATCAAGTATGCTTGACAGAACAGAAATTTGATGTAAATCCACGGTATTTTAAAATTAATTAGTTCACGTAAAGATTTAAAAACCACAACTCGACAGGTATAGGAGGCAATTACTAGATAAGATTGATTACCAAATTCGTCTGGTTACAATTCATTCATGGTGATTAATTAAAGGTATTCATTACGTTAATCGTGAACGTAACTCTTTATAAAGCGATACCACATTTTTTTATAATTTGGTCGCGCCTACACAGACAAATTAAGATGTTATATTATACAAGTTTTTTTGTCGGATAATTACAAATAAAATTTTAACGAAAGAATGAGCAGCGTGGATACAATTTAATTAAGCATTTAAGCATAGCCTTCGGTTTTACGAGGTATTTTAAAATTTAACTTACTTTATCCATTTACTTGAATTGTACTGAATACTTAATAACCTTTTCTCTAAACATCCAAGCGTAATTCTCGATCTTAACAATTGGCACTGCAATGCATAATAATAATAAGAATGGTTATAATCGAAAATTCTCATCACAAATAATCCCACAATTAAATTACAGAAAATATTTTGAAATGTTACTTCAAAACATCTTTTATCTTATATTAGGAAAAAATTAATAATACGTCAAAAGCAAAGTTTTGTAAGAAGGGAAATCTAGTATTTCCAATTTATTTTGTGGATCTCAATTTGTATCTAACTGTTCTGATGTTAATCTTATATACTTATACTGATTTTCCGAAGGCATTTGATTCTCTTACTCATAATTATGTATTTGAAAACTCTTCATTTGCGATGTCAGACCTGTATTGGTTTTGTTTTAATTTTTCTATTGAGAGTATGTAGTTATAGTAAAAAAGTCTATAGAATTAGTTGCTGTCAGGTGTTTATCGAGGTATAATTTTTGGGCTTGCCCTTATACGCGATATTATTAATAACTAAAATCTAACCCTTATGTTATATGGCGATGTAAAGCAAAGATATATCACCACGTGGCCTTATTGTACGTACAACCCCTAACACCCGGAGTTCCTAGAGTCTATTAATGGTCTGGCCCAATTGGGACAGAGTAGTACAACAGTTCATCATGCAAACAATGAGCATGAGAAGTATCCTTCGAGGTACCGCGAAAATAATAGAGCTACATTTCTATATAGATATTCGAATAGGCCGCCATTCTCTTCAATAACAAATGTCAACCGCCTTTCAAAAGAAAACTTAACTAACTACCATATTTTTTCGTATTGACTGAAATGCCTCGGAAATTATATTTTTCATGTTTTCAACCGTCTTTGGTCTGACTATAAATTTTTATTTCACATTTCTCTACAAGAAAAAGTTTATTGGTATTAAATCAGCGAGCTCATCAAGCAATAGATCCGTCTCTTCCTATTCACCAATAGGAAAAGTTTGATCCAAATAATGCGGAACAATTATGTGATAGTGCACCAGAGCACCGTCTTGTTGCAAGCACATTTTTCGTCTTGTGTTCAAATCCACATTTTCTAATAGGATATTTTTTTGAAGAACTTGTGGGTATTGGGCACCATCAAGAATACCATCAAATAAAAATGGACCTATCACTTGTGTACCAATAATTCTTCCCCAAACATTGAGCGACCATCGGTTTTGTTGATCAATAGCTCTAAGCCAGTGTGAATTCCCGATTGAATAATAGTGCATATTACGCCTACCTATTTACATCTCCGTTTCTTTTAAAAGTTGCTTCATCGCTAAATAATATTTTTTGGTTCAAAAAAACCCTGTTTCCGCCAATCAAATATTCGATCATCTTCTTCATGCAATTCTTGGTGCAATTCTTATTGATATGAATGAAACTTATGTTTCAATATAATTCTATTTACGCTGCTCTGTGAAATGTCCATTTGCGTTGTAATTTCTCGCGTGCTTATATTCGGTTTTTCCTGTTACATGAGTAACATGAAGTCGTCTAATTCAGTTTCTTCATCAATCCTTTCTTCCCATATTTCTTATTTTTGTATTTTATGCACCAGATTTTTCAAATCGGTCCCAGACAACACAACTTGTGGTGTTCTCACATCGGAATGTTTTTAGTGATAGATTCTGCTGGCTAGCAGAACATTTCGATCGGCATCACCAATACATAAACCATATTGGTTAATTCTTGATTTCTTGATGTGTAGAATTCATTCTTGTGTCAAACAATAATTAGTTAATGATGTAGGTAATCACGCTAGCATCAAAATAAATTGTCATTTAACTTATCAGATTCAGTAATAGCAGCGACAACAGCCTACTTGCAAATATTCTTTTTCTTGGAAAATCTTGATAAATATTCAAAATTCACAATACAAACCGCATATCAGAGGATAACTTAACAAAAATGCTATCGACGCATAGAAACAAATGCAGGGTGTTGCATTAAAAAAATGAGTTATTCAACTTTTGCGTTTTGGCCTAGGAGCTATTCTAAAATTTTCTGCTGCTTTTTTGTTGAAAAATATTCATGGCCCTTCGCAGTGGTTTTCCAAATGTCGAAAAGAGAAATGTCCCATAATGGTTATATACAAAGTTCTGCTATTTTTTTACGTAGAAACTAATAATGTAAAAATATATAGGGTGTTCCATTTAAAAAACAACTTTGAATCACCACTCTACCTACAGACACCCTGTATATAATGAAAATATTTTTAAAATGTGCAGTATAGCGAACATCTATACTGCGGGTGCCGAAAACCATGTCAATATATTGAATAACACTGCGCAGTTTTCCACATAATACCAAAACCCTATACTGCACTCGACGTGCGTTTCGCCAACCAAGCTAGCATCATCTGGAGATGATTGGATGATGAAATCTGGAGGTGATCAGTTTTAATCATTTCCAGATGATGCCAATTTGTGTATAGTGTTTTGGTGTTATGTGGAAAATTACGTCATGTTAGCTTAACTCCAATGGTTCCAACCATTCAAGAATATATTAAATCGCAAAAAAGTTATGCACCGATTACGCACCCCTGGGTTAGGGTTACCCTGTGTTTATATATATATATATATATATATAAACACAGGGTAACCCTAACCCTAATATATATATATATATATATATATTTTTTTTTTTTTTTCTTCTTCTTAATTTTGGCGTAGGGAGCTCAGCATAACTTTACACTAGTGTGATTTACTGTAATTGCATAATTACAAGGAAATTAATATTATTGAACCTTTAATGTCATGTAAATAATGTTATAACTGATGATGTGCATCGCTTGGATTCTTGTTTTGATCATAACAAAATATCTCGGTATGTCTACAGTTTTCATTACACCTATGTAATTTTATTTAAACCTAGATATATGAAACATCGTTATTACGGTAATTACAATATAATTTGAACAGAGCGATATACCGAAACCGCGTGCTTTCAGAGGCTGTGCGCATGCCTCAGAAGACACGCTGTTTTGATTTCAGAACACCAGCACATGTTGACTGCTTGCGATGTGTGGTGGACGTAAGTTTGCGCTTATCATATGTAACATCTTGGTAGGTGACGGAAGGGCCTGTTAAATAAATTCCGCGGTGAACAGTTAAATCCGATGAAAAATGTGATTAGTGCGGGTATGTAAGGTGAGATTTTGTGTTTTTTATTAGCAATGTGACTATTTACTTACAAAAGGATTAAAGCTAGATTTTATTATCAGGAGACATCAATTGTAGGTAAGGACAGATACTTACCTATATTGTTTAGTTCATATTATTTATTTAACACTTCTTTTTTAACAACTTCTTAGAAAACTTATTGAGACAATTATGGGTTCAATTTAATAATATCACAACAATCAAAATCATTACCAGCCCTAATAATACAAATAAAAATAGAGGACTTTGTATATCTATATAACATTTCTGTTATTTTATATGTACTGACTCTTATATATTAATATTATCACTATATTTACCTATAAAATTTATCACCTAAAAACATTATAGACAAGACATTATAAACATTATAGGCATTATAGGCAGGGAAAAATTATTACTAAACAGAATACCTGAAGAGTGAGATAATAAATATTTAGTCCTCGCCATGTAATTGTTGAACAGGACGGGATATATAGATTTCGGATAGAAGACATGTGTAAAGATGTCATTTACAATACTTAATTGACATAAACTTGACATAATATATGTAACTTATTTGTGGTGCGTTTTCATGATTCATGATTTTCTTTTGGGTAACACCACCCGTAAAATAACAAAAAGCAGGAAACCAGAAGCATATAAATTAAATATTCAAAGTGCAGTATCAAGTCAAACTTCAAAGGTTTGCCCCAAAAAACCACTGTAGAATATGTTATTAATATTTGATAAACTAACTAAATTTCATTGGTGGCTTTTCAGTTTTATATAAAATTCTGTAATATTATACGTCATATTTTAAAGTATGTCTAAATAAGATAATTATTATAATACAATTTAGAAGAAGTTAAACACTTAACTATCTTTTTCCTAAATGTTTCGAGTTGACCCTCAACTGTTCATTAGTAGAAAATATGACATGTAATATTACAGAATCTTGTATAAAACTGAAAAACCACTGATGAAATTTAGTTAATTTATCAAATATTATTTTATTACATAATATACAGTGTTTTTTTTTTGGGGCAAACTTTAAAAGTTTGCCTTGATACTGCACTTCGAATATTTAATTTGTATGCTTCTGGTTTCCTGCTTTTTGTTATTTTACAGGTGGTGTAATCCCAAAAGAAACTATGAATCATAAACTTGACGAGTTTCATTATTGTCCAGCGCCAAAAGGGCTCTATCAACTAACAATTTTTAAATGTAAAGAGGGTGCTCACCTGATTTGATAGTTATCTCGATTTTCTGTTCAAGGCTTCTTCCTTGGAAAAAAAGTTTTGGTGATTCTGGAGTTATGAAAGATTAATTTAATGTGTCTAGTCTGAAATGGCTTTTTCCCGAAGATAATACTCAATGACTCCGAAACGGTGGGCATCAGACCTATCATATTATATATCATTGAACTTGTATTTAGAAGGGTTTTCTGAAAATATAATAAAATATAGGGTGAGCTATTTAAAAAAAGTATTATCTTCGGGAAATAGCCAGTATTAAAATCCCATATTCTGAGGATAATCATTCAGAAACGATGGGATACAAACCCATCATATCATATATCTCTGAATTTGTCGATAGAAGGACTTTCTAGAAATGTAACGATATACAGGGTGTTCCATTTGAAAAATTCGTGAGAATTTATGGTTTTCGAAATGTGGCAACACGGTAAAAATTTATTTATAAACTGAATATTAAGTAATTACATAATAAAGTAAATAAAATTAGAATTGTCTTGGCGCAAAAACTTAATTATTAACTTCTCTAGCACGATTTTAATATTGACTCTTTCCTGAAGATAATTCACAATAACTCCGAAACGGTGGGCGTCAGACCCATCATGTCATATATCATTGAACTTGTCTTTAGAAGGGCTTTCTGAAAATGTAGTAATGTATAGGGTATAGGTACTATTTAAAAAACAGGAATTTTAGTTTATCGCCCTGTATATAAACAAGTTATAAATTTGAATATATTAAAAAATTGAAGATAACTTTGAAAAAAACAATTTCATATAACTTTTTTCCATGGGACTTGTAGTTTCTGAGATAAGGTATAGGCCCATATTAAACGGGCCACCTTGTACAAATCAACCCATTACCCATTCTGGTATGTTTCATTTAGTCAATTTCTTGAATCATCCGATGGTTTTCATTTTGAAACGTTATGATATATGTCAGATCAATATCGCACATCTATATCTATTAACTGTTTCATTTAAAGGAAGTGCATGGCACTATCGAAACAAACAGGTTTTACTGACAACGGATCCCTTGAATTGTTTATTGTTGTGGATTATTCACGGCGGACCCAAAAATGTCCACGTGTTTTTCTTTTGAAATGAAGTTTCTTCCTGATTCTTTTCGCCTCCTTACACTTCCAGTTATCAAACATTTTTTAACCAATTCCCTCAGATAGTTTCTGCATGCATGGGATTATCAGGATATATACAATAAACAATGTCCAAATTCAGATATTACATAAGTCTAATTCTAATAAGAATGTGCTAATCGAATTCACACTTTAACGCATTTTTTATGGGTGACCATGCAGGGAAGACCGTCGTCGCTTGCCCGCATCTTCTAGTGGCCTGTACGTCGGTGAATTCACAGAAGCTGTGCAAATTTAGGCGAGATTTGCGTAGAAGACGTACCATCCCTTGGATACGATGTAAAGCCGGAGATCCCTTGTCTATGAAATGATAGGCAAGTAAAAGATCCCTACCCTGCTATAAAAAGTGGGGGTTCGGCAAAATATCCAGGTTGGTGATTGATCGTCTCCTGGCGTCCGTGGCGTGATTGGCCTAAGTCGCGGAAACAGGCCGACGTTAAATAAACGAAAAAAAAAACATCATCGCATTTTTTAGCAAACATTTACATTTTTCTTGAAAATGAATAATCACGAAGATAAATAAGTATAAGATTTTTAAAATTTATTTTTGTTATAAATTAATAGTACCTACATAATTTTAATTTTCAGTTCATATCTGTGAATTAATAATTATAAAAGACAAAACAGATAGACATTTAAGTGTAAGGGAACTATACTTTCACGTTCCACTGAAGCAAACATTTTCGTAGTCAGTCTACCGATTTCAAGAAAAAATATTGTGTTAGCACCTCTTTATCTGGTATGGTTAGAGTTACTAGCAAAAGTTATGCCACTGATTTTATTAGTTAAAGGGAATGAAAAGCCCCGTTCTTACATCTTATTCTTCAGTTTTACAGTATTTGTAAAAAATATGAAATTTTTGTGTAAATCAGTGAAGCATAAATAAAAATTGGTTTGTTTTTCTTCCAAGGAGCCAACGTGAATTTTTTAAACTACAAAAATGCATTTAAATTGTAAGCACAATCGAAAATTCAATACTAAACAAAAATAAATCTTCAATCTGGTCACATACAGAAGAATTAAAATTATAAGAACTAGTTTACTTTAAAGACTAGAACTTAGCTAAATAAAATTAATCGCTTATAACACCAACCACTGGACAGATGTTTAAAAATTAGGAAGCGTTTAATAGAGAATCAAAATAATTTTCAAATGAGCTATTATAGGACCATTTTTATATTTAATAATTCTTAGTTCATAGCACCTTTTTGTCACTGAGCAATAATAAAACATGTTAAGTTAATGTTAAAAATCTTAAAGGAGGTTGGAACGTTTGGTGTGAAGATAATACTGACATAGTTTTTCACATAACACTAAAATACTATTCTGCACTCGATAGGTCACAGTGTTACATAGGTTCAGTTTTAATTATCGCCAAATGGTGCCAACTTGGTTGGCGAAACGTCAAGTGCAGTATAGTGTTTTGGTGTTATGTGGAAAACTACTGACGTAGTTTTCCACAGAACACTACCACTACTACCACTACTACTACGTCATTGTTAATGTCAAAAAGTAGTTTAAATGACATTTTTTCAAATGTTTTTTATCTTAAATAAATATGTCGTTCTATTCAATAATTACAAGGCGAGAGGGAACTTCTAAGTCCTCGTTATATATGCTGTAAGTATATTTTAATTTAAAAGTAAATATTGATAAATAATTTTCAAAAAAAATATTTTATTTCATGTATTTTTCGGTTTAAAGCTATACCGGTGGAACAGGAAATTGACTCGCCTCTGTACCCCTTTTATATTGCAAGATATGTCAGCTAAATTAGGGGAGAGCTTAGTAGGCCAGAAAATACATTTATGGGCTACATGAAAGCGACACGACCACTTTCAGTTTCACCGCAAATTATCCCAACTTTAGAATGTTAAATGGAACCTATATATTTTTACATTAGAATTAGCGTGATTTCCATCTACTAGTACCATTATTTTCTATTTTTTGCAGTTGGAAATCAAAATTTTTAATTGTAAAATTTGTATTTAGAGTAGGTAATATAATTCATGAAAAGCGCTTTCTCCCAAGCCAAAATTCATCAGAAAGTTATTATATCACTTAAAGATACCAGTATGTCACTTGTTGTTAAATTCAAAAATTTTATTTAGATAGAAAATGTGATGGATTACATTTAAACAAAATGTACATTCAAAATGTGCATGGCTTACTGTATAAAAAAATTCAGCCTCTCTAACGAATCGATTGATATCAACAATAAGACGCTGGAGGAAACACATTTTATAAAATGTGTTGAAAACGTAATTTTTAAAAATTCTATATTTTGACATTCAACTGTCAAAAATAGAATAAATAATGGTACAAGATGCAAAAAATCACGCTGAATTTAATGAGTATGTAAAAATATACATTTGGTATTCCACTTAACTTTCAAAAGTTGGTGTCACTTCTGGTGAAACCGGAGCAGTTTCGTCCACTCTACTCACAGTCGTGCTCCGCCGTGTCTGAAAATGTAGGTTAAGACTGCATATTATCATCTGCATCTCTTCATCGTTCGGTACATCTTTGACACAACTTCGATAGACTAGTGTGTTGAATACTTATACCAATCGTACCATGCTGCTGTAGTACTTGTTTTATTTTGACAAGTCCTAGATATATTTATAATGTCAGTATTCTACCATTTGCTGTATTTTTCGTTATTTACTGTGTTTTCTGACTGATCATTACTTCAATTTCCGCGATCTATACATAGATTTTAAGTAACCCCCGCCATTTTAGGCTTATGTGGAAGGATAGATTTTAATGCTGCCTTTGTCGTCCCTACATTATTTATTTTATTCAATTCTGTTCCACGTTTTTCCATATATCGTGTACCATTTATAGCGTTGGATAGAAGATTTGTGTCATACCTATAAAAAAACAAAAAACACAGAAGTCGTCATCTTGGTATATATTTTTGATAAACTTATTGATTTCTATATAATCGGTGTTGGTTTTTAATTGTTATGTTGCGGCATTCTATCTTTTATGGCTTTATTCGGTATTATTGCTATCATTGCCAATGGCAATGTCGATATTATTGTCATTGCCAGTGTCAGTATCTTAATTTTTATCATTATCTTCTCTATTATCATTCTTATACTTAATAAATCCCCCACTGCTTTTGCCTATATTAGTTTCATGAAACATTCGGTATTAAATAATATAACTGGCGCCTATATATGGCGAAGATGCCTCCTAAACTAACTTGATTTCACAAACTGATTACAAGGTATATAATTTCGCAAATAGCTAGCCCTATAGAGAATTTGTATGAGTTAAAGGCTCTTATTCGATTGATTTGCTAAATGGTCATAGTTTCTTTTGGGATTACACCACCTGTAAAATAACAAAAAGCAGGAAACCAGAAGTATACAAATTAAATATTCAAAGTGAAGTATTAAGAGTCCATTCACTAGTTCGAAATAAGCCCAAAATCGGCGTTCGTCTCGTGTCTAATTATAAAAAAACTATAAAAGATAGCGACTTTTAGTAAAAAAGTATTGAAAGATAAAACTTTAATCTAAGTCCCTGTAGTAGTAATTTTTTGTAATTCTTTTTATTTTTAAAATTCCAGGCAAACAATCTTGTACTAAAATAGCGTATTGTAACGTTTGTCTAACCTCCAAACTGATTAAACCAGCTTGTTCGACAAAACAACGCAAATCTTTATTGTCACTAGATACAAACTTCAACTCTTTTTCACAACTGTCAACACAAATTCCTTAGTTTGACGTTTCGACTTAACGCGCTCACGCTTTCGACTAAAAAACTCTCCGGCCTCTTGAAATCACGAGTATTTATATATTTTTCAAGCTTCTGGAATATTCGGGAGCCTCTTTTTGGATTCCGGAACATAATGGAATGATTCTATGACTTAAACGAAAATTCTAGATTAGAAACGTCAACCTAAAGATTTTACAAATGTTAATTTATAAACAATAAGAAATGAATTAACAAAACAGGCAGATTCACTAGCAAGGTAGGTGAGCTTCCGTAACACTGCTCCCCTCTCAGAACTGATCGTCTCGATCAGATTACTCCATTGTCCGCATGGTGTTCTTGATAAGGCGTCAGTCGATCTATGTGAACAATCTTCATTTTGGATTGAGGATTTCTTTGGATCCTATACACGACATCGTTTAACCTGGTCACAATCGAATAAGGGCCTTCCCAAGATCTCTGTAATTTAGGTGATTTGCCCTTAGTCCTCTTTGGGTTGTACAGCCAAACTTTATCATTTTCATGAAACCCACTACTGTTGGCACGTAAGTCGTAACGGGTCTTCATTCTGTCACTTTCTATTCTCAGCTTTTCTCGTACCTCCTCATGTACCAACTTTATTCGATCTTTCAGGTGGCGGAGATAGTCACTGATATTTTCCTGATGTTCTGGTCTATTTGCAATGAGGTCTATCGGTAGACGTAATTCGTTGCCAAAAATCACACTGGCTGGTGTTTTACCAGTGGTTTCGTGAACTGCCGCTCTATATGCTAAGAGAAATGGAGGAAGGCAGGTGTCCCAGTTGGTCTGCTTTTCATTCACGGCAGTTTTCAGGAAATTTTCAATGGTTCGATTGAATCTCTCGACCATTCCATCTGATTGTGGATGAAGAGGTGTTGTTCTAGTTTTCGAGATACCTAGTAGTTGGCAAACATTCTGAAATACCTCAGATTCGAAGTTCCGTCCTTGGTCAGAATGGATTTCCCTCGGAACTCCATAACGGCATATCCAGTTTTCAAATAGAACCTCTGCTACGGTGATTGCTTCCTGATTAGGTATAGGATATATTTCTGGCCACTTGCTGAAGTAGTCCATAGCTACCAAGATATAACGATTGCCAGAGTCACTTCGAGGAAATGGGCCAGCTATGTCAATAGCTATTCTTTCAAATGGAGCACCGACATTGTACTGCTTCATCTGTCCGCGACTTCGAGTCATTGGTCCCTTACTAGAGGCGCAGGTTTCACAATGCCGGCACCACTCTTCCACATCGGAACGACTCCCAAGCCAGTAGAATCGCTCTCTGACTTTGTTCAAAGTCTTATTGATTCCAAAATGTCCACCACCAACACCACTATGAACCGCTTGGAGAACTTCTGGAACTCTTGTCCTGGGTAATACAGTCTGGTAGTTCCTTTCTTTACCGTCCGGACTCTCCCATACTCTTTTTAGTAGGCCATTTTCTACAACTAGGGAGTCCCATAATGCCCAGTAACTTTTCAGAGATGGAGATTTATTGGAAATATCCTGCCAATCAGGTCTATCCATTTTATTTATTTTCCATTGGAAAATTGGGCCAAACTCTGGATCTTCACTCTGTTCTTTAGCAAGGCTTCTACTATCCCAATGTTCTGGGCCTTGGATGCTAATTCTTCGGCAATGAAAATCGTCCTGTTCCCTTGCTTCCTGTCGAAAGCAATATCTACAATCAGGAAGGCATGGCCTTCTGGATAAAGCGTCAGCGTTGCGATGGCTCTGTCCTCTTCGGTGTTCAATTTTGAAGTCGTACTCTTGCAAACGTTGAAGCCATCTTGCCACTTGGCCTTCCGGGTTCTTGAATTGCAGGAGCCACTTCATTGAAGCATGGTCGGTTCTCAAAATGAACGGCTGACCATAGAGATACTTGTGAAAATGCTCCACTGTTTTGACAATGGCAAGTAATTCTCTCCTAGTCACACAGTAGTTCATCTCTTGCTTGGAAAGGACTTTGCTAAAGTAGGCAATCACTTTCTCTTGTCCTTCCTCTACTTGCGATAGTACCCCTCCAATTCCAGTATTACTGGCGTCAGTGTCTACGATGAACTTCTTCCCAGGAATTGGATATGACAGGATCGGGGGAGAACACAGGGCGCCTTTAAGCTTCTGAAAAGCTTCCTGACACTGTTCCGTCCACATAAATGGTTGGCTATTTTCGGTAAGTCGATGCAGAGGTTTGGCGATATCGGCAAAATTTTTCACAAACTTCCGATAGTATGTGCAGAGTCCCAGAAAACTCCTTAATTCATGTTTGTCTCTCGGCACTGGCCATTTCCAAATGGTTTCAGTTTTCTCCGGATCAGTCTTGACTCCATCTGTAGAAATAATGTGTCCTAAATACCTGACTTCTTTTTGGAAGAGCATGCATTTCTTGGGACTTAGCTTCAGTTGGGCTTCTCTTAACTTTTGCAAGACTTCCTGTACATTCTTTAAATGATCTTCAAAGTTCTTGCCAAGTATTATCACATCGTCAAGATAGACTAGACAGGTTTTCCACGTCATTCGATTCAAAATCGGCGTTCGTCTCGTGTCTAATTATAAAAAAACTATAAAAGATAGCGACTTTTAGTAAAAAAGTATTGAAAGATAAAACTTTAATCTAAGTCCCTGTAGTAGTAATTTTTTGTAATTCTTTTTATTTTTAAAATTCCAGGCAAACAATCTTGTACTAAAATAGCGTATTGTAACGTTTGTCTAACCTCCAAACTGATTAAACCAGCTTGTTCGACAAAACAACGCAAATCTTTATTGTCACTAGATACAAACTTCAACTCTTTTTCACAACTGTCAACACAAATTCCTTAGTTTGACGTTTCGACTTAACGCGCTCACGCTTTCGACTAAAAAACTCTCCGGCCTCTTGAAATCACGAGTATTTATATATTTTTCAAGCTTCTGGAATATTCGGGAGCCTCTTTTTGGATTCCGGAACATAATGGAATGATTCTATGACTTAAACGAAAATTCTAGATTAGAAACGTCAACCTAAAGATTTTACAAATGTTAATTTATAAACAATAAGAAATGAATTAACAAAACAGGCAGATTCACTAGCAAGGTAGGTGAGCTTCCGTAACACTGCTCCCCTCTCAGAACTGATCGTCTCGATCAGATTACTCCATTGTCCGCATGGTGTTCTTGATAAGGCGTCAGTCGATCTATGTGAACAATCTTCATTTTGGATTGAAGATTTCTTTGGATCCTATACACGACATCGTTTAACCTGGTCACAATCGAATAAGGGCCTTCCCAAGATCTCTGTAATTTAGGTGATTTGCCCTTAGTCCTCTTTGGGTTGTACAGCCAAACTTTATCATTTTCATGAAACCCACTACTGTTGGCACGTAAGTCGTAACGGGTCTTCATTCTGTCACTTTCTATTCTCAGCTTTTCTCGTACCTCCTCATGTACCAACTTTATTCGATCTTTCAGGTGGCGGAGATAGTCACTGATATTTTCCTGATGTTCTGGTCTATTTGCAATGAGGTCTATCGGTAGACGTAATTCGTTGCCAAAAATCACACTGGCTGGTGTTTTACCAGTGGTTTCGTGAACTGCCGCTCTATATGCTAAGAGAAATGGAGGAAGGCAGGTGTCCCAGTTGGTCTGCTTTTCATTCACGGCAGTTTTCAGGAAATTTTCAATGGTTCGATTGAATCTCTCGACCATTCCATCTGATTGTGGATGAAGAGGTGTTGTTCTAGTTTTCGAGATACCTAGTAGTTGGCAAACATTCTGAAATACCTCAGATTCGAAGTTCCGTCCTTGGTCAGAATGGATTTCCCTCGGAACTCCATAACGGCATATCCAGTTTTCAAATAGAACCTCTGCTACGGTGATTGCTTCCTGATTAGGTATAGGATATATTTCTGGCCACTTGCTGAAGTAGTCCATAGCTACCAAGATATAACGATTGCCAGAGTCACTTCGAGGAAATGGGCCAGCTATGTCAATAGCTATTCTTTCAAATGGAGCACCGACATTGTACTGCTTCATCTGTCCGCGACTTCGAGTCATTGGTCCCTTACTAGAGGCGCAGGTTTCACAATGCCGGCACCACTCTTCCACATCGGAACGACTCCCAAGCCAGTAGAATCGCTCTCTGACTTTGTTCAAAGTCTTATTGATTCCAAAATGTCCACCACCAACACCACTATGAACCGCTTGGAGAACTTCTGGAACTCTTGTCCTGGGTAATACAGTCTGGTAGTTCCTTTCTTTACCGTCCGGACTCTCCCATACTCTTTTTAGTAGGCCATTTTCTACAACTAGGGAGTCCCATAATGCCCAGTAACTTTTCAGAGATGGAGATTTATTGGAAATATCCTGCCAATCAGGTCTATCCATTTTATTTATTTTCCATTGGAAAATTGGGCCAAACTCTGGATCTTCACTCTGTTCTTTAGCAAGGCTTCTACTATCCCAATGTTCTGGGCCTTGGATGCTAATTCTTCGGCAATGAAAATCGTCCTGTTCCCTTGCTTCCTGTCGAAAGCAATATCTACAATCAGGAAGGCATGGCCTTCTGGATAAAGCGTCAGCGTTGCGATGGCTCTGTCCTCTTCGGTGTTCAATTTTGAAGTCGTACTCTTGCAAACGTTGAAGCCATCTTGCCACTTGGCCTTCCGGGTTCTTGAATTGCAGGAGCCACTTCATTGAAGCATGGTCGGTTCTCAAAATGAACGGCTGACCATAGAGATACTTGTGAAAATGCTCCACTGTTTTGACAATGGCAAGTAATTCTCTCCTAGTCACACAGTAGTTCATCTCTTGCTTGGAAAGGACTTTGCTAAAGTAGGCAATCACTTTCTCTTGTCCTTCCTCTACTTGCGATAGTACCCCTCCAATTCCAGTATTACTGGCGTCAGTGTCTACGATGAACTTCTTCCCAGGAATTGGATATGACAGGATCGGGGGAGAACACAGGGCGCCTTTAAGCTTCTGAAAAGATTCCTGACACTGTTCCGTCCACATAAATGGTTGGCTATTTTCGGTAAGTCGATGCAGAGGTTTGGCGATATCGGCAAAATTTTTCACAAACTTCCGATAGTATGTGCAGAGTCCCAGAAAACTCCTTAATTCATGTTTGTCTCTCGGCACTGGCCATTTCCAAATGGTTTCAGTTTTCTCCGGATCAGTCTTGACTCCATCTGTAGAAATAATGTGTCCTAAATACCTGACTTCTTTTTGGAAGAGCATGCATTTCTTGGGACTTAGCTTCAGTTGGGCTTCTCTTAACTTTTGCAAGACTTCCTGTACATTCTTTAAATGATCTTCAAAGTTCTTGCCAATTATTATCACATCGTCAAGATAGACTAGACAGGTTTTCCACGTCATTCCACGGAGAATTGTTTCCATCAGTCTTTCAAACGTGGCTGGCGCGTTACAAAGCCCAAACGGCATAACGTTGAATTGCCACAAACCTGTCCCAATGGAAAAAGCTGTCTTTTCTTTGTCGTCCGCATGAATTTGAACTTGCCAGTAGCCACTTTTCAGGTCTAAAGTAGAAAACCATTGAGATCCAGATAGTGTGTCCAGAGTGTCGTCTATTCTTGGCAACGGATAACTGTCCTTCTTGGTGACATCATTTAATCTTCGGTAGTCAACACAAAATCTAGTAGAGCCGTCTTTCTTCTTCACCAAAACTACTGGAGAGGTCCATGGACTTTGTGATGGTTCAATGACTCCCTGTTGTTGCATCTCGCTCAACAATTTCGATACTTCTTCTTGTTTGGCCAATGGAATTCTTCGTGGGGCTTGCTTAATTGGAGCGGTGCCGCTGGTATTTATGCGGTGTTGAACTAGGTCAGTTCTTCCTACATCGTTCTCAGTTAGTGAGAATACATCTTGGTACTGTCTTAATAATTCTTCTACTTTATGAACGTCATCCGATGGCAATGATGACGTGGATCGGTTAACCAGGTTTTGCAGAATTTCCGGCAGTATTCGAGGATCACAGCGTGCTGTTGATGATTCTACATTCTTGAAAACTACATCGACTATCTGACAAACTCCCAAGGATTCTCCTTTCTTCACTTTTTGTGGGTAGTCTTTCAGATTTAACATTCTCACCAACACTGAGTTGTTCTTCTTTTGTGTTAGAGTTTTTCCTATTAAAATTCCTCTTTTGGAAAGATTGCTCTCCGGTTCTGGTTCCACAATTACTGTTTCTTCAAAAGCCACCGAACTGTTACAAATTGCCTCAATAGTTACTTCTGATGCCGCGGGTAGAATAATGTCTTCTAATGCTTTAACGGTTTTAATCGGTAGATTTCTCACTTCAGGATAATGCATTAAAATTTCTTCACCTTTGGTCTTTAGTAGTCTCTGGGGAAGATCCAGGATAAAATTTTGCTCAGTCATGATATTCAGACCAAGAATGACGTCATCGGTGATGTCGGCTACAAGGATGTCTTGTTGGAATGTATTTGTTCCTAAACAGATGTTTGCCACATGGATGCCTTTTACTGGTATGACTTCCCCATTTGCTGTTTCCAAAATGAAGTTTCTGTCTGGCTTCTGAATTCTACAATGGGCTACGATGTCTGGCCTTACTATGGTGTGACTTGAGCCAGTATCAAGGACCATTTCGCATTCCCGGCCGCATATTCGCCCTGGTACTACCAAGCTGTTGCCGTTGTTGTGCAGACGGGTAACCTTGATCTTCATGGTTGGTGGGGCTTGGTAGCACTTCACCAGCTTTCGCCCCTCAAAGCTGGCTAGTTGGCGTTTCCCTGGTCCTGTTCCGATGTGTTTTTAGGGCATCGATTCCTGAGATGCCCTTCCTCCCCGCAATTCCAGCATCGTATGGGTCTACGTCTGCTAAATGTAGCAGAGTCGGTATGATTCCGTTCGGTTTGGAAATTGTTCAAAAAATCTTGAAAATTTTTCAGCAATACCTCCACATTTTTGTCATTACTTCGATAGTCGGCTGGCTGATATTTAATTAGCCTTGCTCTGCCTTGACCCCGTCTGGATGCTTGTTGAGCAGCTTCAATTTCTAACGCCTGCGCCAAGGCTTCGGAAATGGTTTTGTTTCTGGCTAACCTCAACGCCTGACTGATTTCAGGGTCTCGCAGTCCATCTATGAAGCTACTTACAGCTAATTGCTCTTGGAACTCTACAGGGGCAGTGGGGTAAGCTAGCTTCACCATCCGGGCTATATCGGCCTCATATTGCTGAATATTTTCTTCGAATCGTTGTCTTCTACCCTTTAATTGAACCTGGTAAACATGTTGCATGTGGGCTTCACCATACCTCATTTCGAGAGCACTTTTCAGCATTTCATAATCGGTTTTGTTCTGCTCAGGCATCGTTCTTAAGATTTCCATAGCCTCACCTCTTAAAACTACAGTTAACGATATCGCCTTTTCACCTTCGGACCAGTTATTTGCCATGGCAGCCGCCTCAAATTGCTTTAAGTATGTGCTCCATGGTACCTTTCCATCAAATGTTGGTGGCTTGACCCTCGAAGATGCAGAATTACCTTCAACTTTATTAACTCCTGTCGTGGACAGCTGTGTGAATTTTCGGTTGACTTCTTTCTGCATCTCTTCGACTTCACACTTCAACGTACTGTTGACTTTCTGCATTTCGTTGACTCTCTCTTCGACTTCACACCTCAGCGTACTCACACTTTCTTTTACAATTTGGACTTCGTCTTGCATACTATTCCTCAATTGATTTATTTCTTCTTCTACAGCTTCTTCAAAATCTTTGAATTTTTCTTTCATTAGCTCTTCTAACTTTTTATTACTTTCTTCTAAACTGTTCTTTAGTTCTTCTTGGCTGTTCTTCAGTTCTTCTTGGTTATTCTTCATTTCGTTTTTTAATTCATCTTGACTGTTCTTCAGTTCTTCTTGGTTGTTCTTCATTTCACTTTTTAATTCTTCTTGACTGTTCTTCAGTTCTTCTTGACTGTTCTTCAGTTCTTCTTGGTTGTTCTTCATTTCAATTTTTAATTCTTCTTGGCTGTTCTTCACTTCAACTTTTAATTCTTCTTGGTTATTCTTGATTTCCTTCATCATTTCCATTAATTGTGTCAAGGTCTCATCCATTTTTATCGATTTCGATCTGGTAACTGGCATACACTTACTATTTGATCCCTTTTTTTTTTTTTTTTTTAATCTTCGAACGTTTCACGTCGTGGAACGTCGCACTTCTGACACCAAATGTAACGTTTGTCTAACCTCCAAACTGATTAAACCAGCTTGTTCGACAAAACAACGCAAATCTTTATTGTCACTAGATACAAACTTCAACTCTTTTTCACAACTGTCAACACAAATTCCTTAGTTTGACGTTTCGACTTAACGCGCTCACGCTTTCGACTAAAAAAACTCTCCGGCCTCTTGAAATCACGAGTATTTATATATTTTTCAAGCTTCTGGAATATTCGGGAGCCTCTTTTTGGATTCCGGAACATAATGGAATGATTCTATGACTTAAACGAAAATTCTAGATTAGAAACGTCAACCTAAAGATTTTACAAATGTTAATTTATAAACAATAAGAAATGAATTAACAAAACAGGCAGATTCACTAGCAAGGTAGGTGAGCTTCCGTAACAGTATTTTCAAAAATTATTTTCTCTAAATTACATGTAGTAAACAAAAATTTGCTACTATAGGGATCTAGTTTATCTTTTGATCTTTCCGGTGATATAACATTAAAAAGAAATTTTGTTGCAATTATAAGACAAATCCGGTACCCTTGCAATGAGGGCTAACTTTATTTCCATGTGCCTTTTTACTTCGGCTTTACGTGCAGCTCCGAAATCTAAATAATTCGGTAGTGGAAATAAGTGAGTCCAACCAAATACCCAACCTCTCAACCCGACGCCGAATTCAAGTCTAGAGTGAATGAACCCTTAAGGCAAACTTCTAAATTTTGCCCTAAAAACTACTGTATAATATGGAATAAAATCAATATTTGGTAATTAACTAAATTTCATCAGTTTTTTAATTTTATACAAAATTCTGTAATATTACAAATCATATTTTGAATTATGTCTAAATAAAGTAATCATTATAATAAAATTTCAAAGAAATTAAACACTTAACTAACTTTTTCCTAAACGTTTCAAATTGATCATCAACTCGTCGTCACTAGAACGTCTCTATGATACAAATTTTTTGTCAGATAGACATTCTTAATTCAAAATGTCATCGCATGCACTGATCACTATGATATTATTAATTTTCCACTGATACTGATAACATCCTTCTGGAGCAAAGGAAGCCACGTTTGATCCATTAATATTGTTTCTGACGAAGATACAGTTATCGCCATTAATAAAAGCACTTTTAGTTTTAACTGATTTTTCTTTTTGTAAAATTTTAGCCTGTGTCCAATCAACACGGTGACCGTTATTCCATACATATTTTACTAACGTAGACCTATCAACTTGGTAATCTTAACATAATTTTTATGTTCGCGAACCCTTATTAATTTGTGACGGTCTAGATGTTTCACCAATATAATATTTACTACATTCACCAGGAATTTGGTGAATACAACTTAATTCTATTCCATGTTTTTAATTTAATATCTTTAAATTTAAATTTGCTTTGCTAAATATCCTAGCAATCGCTATTTACCTATATACACTGATATAACCAAACAACCAGAATTGCCTTTTGTATAAGACATGACTGTGACGTTGGAATATGTGGACATGGAATGTTTTGCTTAAAATTAAAGCAGATTATCTCCATTTAATTATCTGCTTTTGCTTGATCGATTGCTTAAGTCAGTTTGGAATAGAACTGATTTGAAGTTTGTCTCTTTTTGTGAACTTTCAACAGAGTCTGGCTATTTTCATGTATAATATTATGTAAAAAAAATAGGTAAATGCCAGTTTTATATTTATCTATTAGTAATATAGTTACTATAGGTATGTAATATCTATCATACGACTACAAAATACTTTTAGGTTTGCTCGCCAGATTTGCTGAAAGAAATCGTAAACACGACTGCCTATTACAGTATGTTCTATTTTAAGTGTCCACAGTTTCCTTCAGAATATAAGTGGTAAATTTTCTCTAGCAGATCTAAAAAGAAAACTTTTATCATTAAACATACCGCGTCCCATTGGTTCTCGTTATTAAATATAGCGGAGTACGAATCCATTGTTTACGCAAATGATCAGAGATTCCTGATCTCCTAAGTTCCTATGAAGTCCTACATGTATTTGGCATATTAGATGTGACTTTTCAATTATCATTAATGTGTCAAATTTGCACAAATTTACTGTATTTGGAATTTAAGTAAAAAGACTGGTTCTCAGAAGTATTGAGATAAGGCACCTGTTTCAAGACAGGGGGGTTGCCAATTAATTCAATTTACAGAAACTAAACAAAAGTTTATGTTGCCAATAAGATGCAAAATTGGGATCTCCAGTTTTAGGTAAGTTTGAGTTGAGTTGCAACGACATATGCTGTATAATTTCAATACATTGCTTTTAAACATATTTGTCTTCTAAATAGTCCTATTTAGATAATTTTAAATATAAAATTAAATAAATATCTAGACAGTTGTGCTGACAAAATAGTAATTGTAGCAGTTGTCCTCAGCCTAATGTACTAATAAAGTTTGCCTAATTTCCTATATACTTATCTGACCTAGGTATAATCTGACGTAACAATTCAGAGTCCTATAACTTTGGTAGTTTTTTAAAATTTAAATTATTAAATAATACTACAATTTAATAATGTTAAATTTAATTTGCTTTAAACGTAATTGAATCATAATATTCGAATAATTTTATTAATTGTTATAAATAAATGAGTAGGTAAACAGATAAGTCAACAGGAAATATTAAGTACTAATAAAATATTTAAATTTAATATTTTATTAATTTATTTAGCAAATTTATTTAATTATTAATATTTAATTTCCTTAAAATATTTTTGATATTAATAAAAACCTTTCAATTCCTAATAATAATACAAATTTGAAACTTAAACATCTTCTAAAATAAATATGTATATTGTTTTAAATGTGAAAAGTTTTGCATAATTGGAAATTTATATGAACCTATATTATAACAACTGTAAATAACTATAAATATTATCATAATAGTTTTAGGAATTTCTTAATAACATCGTATCTAACAATATTTCAACTGGCCAAGGTGAAGAACATCAGAATTTAAATATTTGAGAATTTTGGCTTTGTTGTGATCTTTAATATTTTACTACATTAGCACATTTTCAAAATTATTAAATTATATTCGTTTTAAAATCTTTCATCCTGAATATGAAAAATGATACGAATCAATATTTAGCGAGACCAATCTTATTTTACTATTTTTATTATCAACATGATTAGCTTACACGGTGAGGTTAACTTTTCACAATATATGTATAAGCTATAAACGCTAATAAACAAAACGGTTAGAAAAAGGTTCAAAAAAATTCAATAGGTAAATGATAAATAGATAAAATTTATTTAACTACATTTTGTATAATAGTATAAAATAGTATTAGTTAATAGTTATTAGTTAGATTCGCAGCAGATAATACATAAACATCGATTAAGATAAAAATAAGAAATAATATTACAAAATATATACATGTAGAAAAATTCAATAAATAATATACTTAGATACATATTTTTTTGACTGTTCATCAAGCACGTTGATTTTAGGTAATACCAACTAAAAACAACTTTTCACAAAATATGTCTTTGTACATAACCTAAATTTTGCTATCCATGGTCTGAATCCACTGAATCTGGAGTTAGTCAGTTATTAACTGAGATGTTAAAAGTAATTTTTCCAGCTCACAGATCACGACTTATTTCTTTCACATATTGCCATTTTGTGATTTTTGCCTTTTTTTCCTATCTATTTTTTGCAAATTGCTACTTTCCAGCAGCAGTTCCTCTGGTGCATTTTTAAGAATGAGGATAGGGTGTTTTTGGCTATTGTCAACTCTCTTTTGTTTTCTGTCGCCTCATTTGGAAAAGGACGGATTTCAAGAGGCGAAACAAAACCATCTCTATCTAATTCAGCTATTGCATAATCAGCCAGTTGACCTGTATTTTTCAATATTAGGACAAATCATTGAAATTTAAGGTTCCCAATGTTTTTTATAGTATATTTTTAATATTATTTATTGGCTTATATAACTGTTTACAGTGGCGGCTAGTCATAATCGGCACAAGGGCACGTGCCCTATGCGTAAGCACATAAGACTTGTGAATGTTGTGATATTTTATAAACTTTTATAATTATTATAATTTGGTGGATTTTTTATTTATTTTTCATCATGAATATTGAATCATCTGGTGCATACATATCCGTCTAGCGTTTAGACCGCTTCACGCTTCACCGTCTGTGTAATCCGTGTGTCCACTGGGCTGGGCACGGCCGCTGTGTGCCTGTTCTTTTTTCTTTTCTATTTGCATGCGCAAGAAAAGGATACACAGCTTCTATTTTTCCAGCGCGTCTTTTCTAATGCCTTCTGTTACGTCATTGAATGGGCGCTGCCCCGTCGACCAGACGGTACAGAGTACAGATACCTTTCAATCAGTTACAGGGGAGGCAGTTAGACTCTAACAGTATTATCTAGATGATAATACTGTTAGAAATAATTTAGACTCGTTTACAGCTGCTATACAATGTCTAAGAAATAATACAGAAGAATTAATATAAATAATGCTGACATTTTAACAGAACATTCCGAGGAACATTCTGTGGATAATTTAAAAAAAAAAGAGAAAAGTTACTGTAGGAGACTCAAAGGTAATGCAGTGCAAAGAAATATGTGACATCATATTATGAACGTACGTGAGAGATTTCAATTTACTGATTTTTTAAGTTCCTTAAAAAGGAGAAATTTAATAACTATAGAATAGTTTTTCCTCTGGAACATATTAAAACAGTGTGTGCCTTATTTCCAAAGATCAACATTACAAAATTAAAAAATGAGCTGTATATAATGTATTATACAGGGCGCCCTATTTCTTGACCCGTTGCATGGGTAACTTTTTTATTAGTAGAGATACAAAAACGCTTAAATGAGCAAATTAGTGCAGTTTCGTATTAGTAATTCTACGGTAAGGCGAAAAATTATATACGGGGGAAGGTTGAAAAGTTATTGACAAAAAACGAAAAATCCAACTTTTCTATTATCCCTCGTAGCTCGTTCATTTGAAGAGTTAGAGAAAAATGCTTCACATGTTTTTTGCAGTATTTTTCATGTAAAATGACATGCACTTGCTACTTCTTATATATCTCTTAAAATGGTTGAGAATCACAGTAAAATATATATTTTTTAAATGTAATGGATAGGTGGCTGTGACATTAACCGAAAGTCCCCTTTTTTCTCTTTCAGATGATATAACATAGTCCATATTTTATCCTTACAAAAGTAATAATAATCGTTGTTTTTAAAGAAAGTTTATTGTCACATCAAGAATGCTATGGAAATAAAACAAAAAATAAGATTCCTGATATTTTTAAAAACGTCTAGTTGGCATTTAATTATTGACAGATCATAAGTGACATTTTTAGTTTTTGTTAAGTAGTTTATTGTTTATTATTAATACTGCATACAAAATAATAGTGTTGCAAATATGTACACCAACGAAGAGAAAAATGATATGCTATTTTGTTATTATAACCAAAATCGAGATGCACAAGCTGCAGCGAATCTTTATTTTGAAACTTACATGGAACGAAGACAACCCCATCATAGAATATTTAGACAACTGGAAAATAATATACGATTATACGGTTCTTTTTCAAAGCCTAAGGATGAAAGAAACTTCAATGAAGACACTGAAATAAATGTTTTGGCTTATGTAAATTTTAAACCTGATTCTTCAACTGCAGAAATTGCACATCACTGCAACACTTCCAAGGAAACTGTAAGAGCTATTTTAAAAGGTAACAATTTAAAGCCTTATCATTATTCCATATGCAATACTTTATATCCAGCTGATAATCAAGGAAGGATGACATTTTGTCGATGGTACATTTCAAAATGCGAAGAGGATCTAGACTTCTGGAAAAAGATTTTATTCAGTGATGAAAGTAGATTTACCAACAATGGTATTTTAAACCGCCATAATAACATAATGTGGTGCCGAGAAAATCCACATCTTGTTTCTGAAAGAAGAAATCAACGTCAATTTGGGATAAATGTGTGGTGTGGAATTTTTTGTGGCAAAATTATTGGCCCATATTTTTACGAAGATAATTTGAATGCGAATAATTACCTTCATTTTCTAAGGAATACTCTAACAGAGGAATATTTAAATGAATTACCACTTCATATTTTTAGAAATCTTAAATACTTCCAACACGATGGAGCACCTGCGCATAATTCCCGCGAGGTAAAACAATATTTACATGAACAGTTTGATAATGTTATAGGAAATAGAATGGATATCGACTGGCCAGCGCGAACACCTGATTTGACCCCCTTAGATTTCTTTCTTTGGGGGTTATTGAAAGATAAAGTTTATGTGACAGCTCCTCTAGATATAGAGGATCTAAAAGTCAGGATTCAAGATGCAATTAGAAGCATACATGGACATACAATAAATAATGTTTTAAGAAGTATCCAGAAACGTTGCTTACTATGTATCCAACAGGATGGTGGTCATTTCGAACATTTACTTCAATATAATTAATTAATTAATAATTTCTGTTCTCAAAACATTCTTTTGTTCCATAATCCATAGCATTCTTGATGTGACAATAAACTTTCTTTAAAAACAACGATTATTATTACTTTTGTAAGGATAAAATATGGACTATGTTATATCATCTGAAAGAGAAAAAAGGGGACTTTCGGTTAATGTCACAGCCACCTATCCATTACATTTAAAAAAAATATATTTTACTGTGATTCTCAACCATTTTAAGAGATATATAAAAAGTAGCAAGTGCATGTCATTTTACATGAAAAATACTGCAAAAAACATATGAAGCATTTTTCTCTAACTCTTCAAATGAACGAGCTACGAGGGATAATAGATAAGTTGGATTTTTCGTTTTTTGTCAATAACTTTTCAACCTTCCCCCGTATATAATTTTTCGCCTTACCGTAGAATTACTAATACGAAACTGCACTAATTTGCTCATTTAAGCGTTTTTGTATCTCTACTAATAAAAAAGTTACCCATGCAACGGGTCAAGAAATAGGGCGCCCTGTATAGAGATGCGGTTGCGGTTGCTTTATTACAAATGTTAAATAAAAATAATTTACTTACGACGTTTTCGGAATTGGTTGAACTATTAACTATATTGTGCACAATTCCTATGACTACAGTCGAAAGTGAACGTGTGAAGTGAAATATGGAAAATAATTTTTCCATATTTCTGCCAATGGCATCAAAAAAGGGGATATTTGCCTAACGAAACCTATTTCTTCAAGCAAATATTTTTGCTCTACGAATTTATAATTTTTAATTTTAAGTTTGACCTTGAAAAATGCAAAATTTTTTTCCCCTGTGCCCCCCATTCCCAAATTTCACAGCCGCCACTGACTGTTTACATCTTTCTTTATATAGAAATTAAGCCAAAAAGTTAACTAAGAGATAAATTATTAATGAAATTATCAAATATTATGGTTCGATAAAGTTTTATATTTCCTTCTATGTATACAAAGAAATTGCCTTATTATTTTTAAGATATGTTGCAAACAACTACTTTGCGTGCAGTATGCAGCGCCCAACATTGAATTACAGCTGCATATCTTGACATAACCTCAACTTATTGTCTTTAATACATTTTTCTTTTTAATAGTGAGGTTTTTAATGAAATATTAAACAAGCATCTATATTATATTAAAAATAATTATTTTTGTAAAGAACATATAAGGAAAGAAAAATGATGAATAGATGTACCTATAAATTTAAATTTTCTACGAAGACTCCCGTAATCTTTCGGTAACTTGTTAGTTTTGGTACATATCTAGGGTTCATTAAAAAAACGACATATAGGTAAAATTAAAAAAAAAACTAATTCAATAGGTTATTTCCATTTATATTGTATCTATTAAACCACAAAATTTTGTTCCTATGATATTATGGTATAATAATAGTATTATGGTTTATGCCATTGAGACAGATATTGTTCAGAAATATTAATATTGATATTACGTTTCTGCCACAATTCAAGACGTTTTACATTTATTACATTAATAGAAGACAAGTAATGTCACAAATTGACCGATGGTGGTTTGATAAAATGGGAAATATAATTCTGTTCTAGTTTCACGTTTCATATGACCTTGTTTCATCATTTTTAAACAAGAAAGTATAGGTACTAATATTAAGAAAAAAATGATATGAGGGTATATACATTCATTTAAATACCTGTATTGTCAAATTATAAATTATTTCATATGGGACAAAATATGTATAAATCTTGTTTGCTCATGTACACGCGAAATAATAATAAACCATTAAAAAGTATTTGTAATTGTTCATTCCAAATTAATTTTTGGTGTTTTTTAAATTATAAAAAGAGACAAGAATTGTTGCTGAACATATCCAGAATGTCCAAAATTTAGATATAACGAAATTAGGGTTTAATTTACAGTTTGTGTCTATATTACTCGTACTAGCGTACGAGCGTAATAACCCATAGCATAAAAACCCATTAAAAACCCATTATTTTGCTAATGTTAGCAATTTTTGCCCTCAATTAAAATAGAAACTTCACTAATGTCTTATCTATATCACCATGCATCAACTTTCGTCCAGACAGTGAGAGTTTGTCCAAATAATAGAATTTTGATATTTGAAATTTACTGTCGCTTCTAGTAGGTACGTACTTCTTCTTCCTGGAGGTGGGTTTCTCTATCAGCGAACATCTTTCGCTCGTTGGTCTAACTAAAGTCTACTCGCTGAAATTTCCCTTAAATCACGAGAGCCTCATACAAGCATAGCCTTCCATTCACTCATGCAGAATATGCAGCGCAGTGTGTGCGTCATCATAGATTCATCATATCGGGATTTCTGTCAAACTTAAATTATAAATATGTTTCTTGAGATAGCAATGCTCTGTTATGAAACCTGTCATACTCCTGAGCCGAGATTTACTTCAAGCTCAGCATCTCTACAGTTCTTTTTTGTGAAGGATCTTCCATCCGTGCCTTCGCATGACTGTCCTGGTTTGAAGACCCAGTAATTCCCATGTTCTACATAGTTCCACCCATTCTAGATTCCCAGAGCCGCCCTACCACCGTTACTCCGCAACTCCGCGATCTGGTTCCGGTCCTATGAAAGCCATTTCAAATTCCTTTCTAGAAAGTTCATCTGCACCCTAGTGCTTAAACACTACCTTTTAAAAACGGCTTTGGTCAAATTCTTAACTTCATACAAACATAATTTATATGTACAGATTAACTAGGCATCAATAGGCATCTTAAATTATAACGTAAAACCAGCATTCTTCTTTAATCGCATTACAATTACCACATAGATGTTTGTGCTTAGCTGTATTTGTTTTCAAGCACAAGCTGACAAGTCAAACCATGTCCATTATTTAAATTATTATCTAAAATAAATTGTTTGAAAAATACATTCTCATAAAAAAGGTCTACGCTCTTTCATTATATAATTGTGATTAGCATAAATTTATTTTACTTCTATAGTAGGTAACGGTTATGTTTATTATAATAATAAATATTAATATAGTAATTCATAAAAAGAAGTCCTAGTCATGGCCGATGATGAAGACTTAATTAGTGTAATGAAGAGGTCAAAACTAAATTGTATGTTAGTTATTATAGGGAATACTACAGTGTATCCCATTTTTAATGTTATTAGTAAGTATGTCGGAAACAATAAGAGATACAGAATTGCGGTTTTCACGCGCGTTGGCTTCTGTTTAGAAAAAAAAAGATGTGCTAACAGAATTTGTCTATTCTCCTTTTTTTTCTAGTTATATCAAAAATTGTACATTGGACTGAATCATATCGCATTCTTTGTTTCGAAATTGTTTCTACAATGTTATATACATTTCTAAAATTTAAGTGTGCTGCAAGGGAACTATTTTGTGATATAACATACCTCGTCAATACGTACGTCAATTTAAAAATGTTTAAAACGTCTGCATTCAAAGACTAATATAATTTACTCAGTATAGGTTAGGGCAGCTTAATTATTAACTCAATTTGTAATATTAGCAAAATATTCTGTAAATAGCTAGTAATTTTCCACAATAAATCGGAGAAATCAGAGTTTACAGAGCCAGTTTACATTTACATACAATATATACATAACACATATACACATACGTGCAATACACATATAAGAGTTGTGAAAAATTTTCTTGATCAGTAATTCTATGATTATATATATGAAAATGTTCCTGTATAGATATAATATTTTCACACATAACGTGAATGGGCGAAAATTTGAAAGCATTTGTTCTTGAAATTCCAAGATAAAAAGTTTTCAAGTTTTTTGTCTCTACAGGAGGTGCGTGAAAATTTAGCATAGTCACAATTCTTGAACTGCCAATAAGGTTGAGGTTGAGGCTGTAAAATTTTTTTACAGCATCAACTTCTATAAATTGGGTGACTTTATTTTTATACTTGTTAGTGTTTAAGCTACCGACGATGTACTCGAAATGTATACATTTAGCATTGGTAATAGATAGATATGAGAAGAAAGGTGTATTGTCTTATTTAATTATACACGAACTCACATCAATCAGATCTTGAGGGTCATCATATTCCACGTCAAAGTATAATTTACACACTGAGGTATAGAAAAACAACTATTCCTACTGCGATTAACGTGAGACCAAAATTGTTTTGTTAAGTTTTATGTTATCCTGAATCCTTAATAAATAGTTTGTGACAGATATGCCAACTAATCTTTCTAAAAACAAAATAAATTAGTTACAACAAATGATTTTTTATTAAAATTTTTACTACCATTTACTTACCTTTTCCATTGTGTCTTTAATATGAATACATAACGGCTGGGGTCCAATTAATGATAACTGTGAATCATTCCAAGTAAGGCAATCTACAACCACATTCGGATCCATTGTATAATACTCTGGCACCCCCGAGCACTTGTTTTTTTTGCAAGCTTTTGTTTCCTACATTCACAACGTTCTTGATTTCAAAGGAGAATAAATACTGTAAAAAATTCCTGCGCATAAACACAGAAATAAAATTTTGTCTGGTAGGACTTATTGATTCTATTCTTAAATACAAAGATCTAGGGGATTGGTTTTTGCTGAAAGATAATGTAAAATATCCTAAATATTTTGATATCCTACAGTATAAATTATAAATACACATCGCTTCCTCCATTTCCTGCCTGCATCCATTTGTCTATCAAACGAGTGATACTCTTTCTTCCCCACCTAATGGTTATTTATCACCGCTTTAAATTTCTCTGAAAATTAGTTTTACCGTGAAATCTAATTTATACAGAATCACTTGATTTGGACATTGAGCTTCACTAAAATTTATTCAGAAACTCGAATGCCCAATGATTCGACGGTTCCGATTTCTCCGCTAGGCAATTTTTACTTCGTAATAATTTATATCAAGTAGAAGACATAGTAGACATTTTTGGCAATTTTAGCAATTGGACCAAAAATTGCTGTCATGATTTGCCTGCAGAAAGAATAAAAACTACGGAGAGAAACAGAATACCTAAACACTAATACTAATAAATAATTGGAATTAAAAAGTAAAAAAAAAAAAATTGCCTCCAGTGTGATTCGAAGTCGCAAAATCAACATTATGACGTTTGAAATCGTTCGACTGTAATACCATTAGGTTACCGCGTCACTCGTAATAAGTTGACCATGAGACAGTTAAGTACGTACATTGTACGTGTCAACCTGAACAATAAATTTTTACCGATATTGTAATGGGGCTTTTCCACATCGTTTTTTTATTTGCCTATTATAAAATATATACTTAGTTATGCCTAAAAAGTATTTTTTTAAATTTTTTTCTTCGCCAGATATATTTTGAAAAAATTGTTAAAATTACCATATATTTCAAATAATGCGCCATTGACGTCATGCTCCAGTTCGCTGCTGTCTGTTGGCTGCCCTGCATTTTGTATTCTGTCAAGTGAAGTGTGCTTAATCTAACTTTCGTTTTGTGTTTTGATTAATTTGATTTAAAATGAATAAAATTGAAGAGGGATATCATAAGGCTGATTCAGACCACCTTCCAAGAGTTGACAGTTAAATGGTTAACGATTTCTACGTCACAAATATGAACTTTCTAAGTGCTGAAGTGCGCAATATTAAGACAAGAAGGTTATTTTTTATAACCTAAGTTATCAAATCATCATTTAGTTGATTCTAACATAGATTGTGCAGTGTTGTCACCTTTAGCGAAAAATACCTAAAAATTATTTTGCTCAAGTGATAAATTGTAAAATAATCATGTTGATTTGCTTCACCTAAAAATACATATTTTCATTTCGCAATTACCATTTCACCTAAAAATACATAATATTTTGATTTCAAAATTACCAGAATGTAAATTTAATCGTTGCCAAGAAAAAAGTAAAATTTTATGTGGCAAAGTGGAGCCCTTCTTTAACTTGTCTACATTTTGTCTACATTTTATTGGCCACTGGAGTGTGATGTCAGCAAACCGCGCAGTTTGAAATGATTCATGAAGACCGGTCACTTTGTACTTGGATAACTTCGCTTAATTGCAATCCTTTAATAAATTGGGTTGATTCTACCTTTACTTTTGTACCAGTATAACGTTTGATATTAATAAAATAGTAAAATTCAATTTAGTGGAAAAGGACCATTGCAAAAACATTTCTCTTCAGTATTTTGGTAATCAGAAGTGTTTGGCAGTTAGTACTATCGATTCCGTTAGCAATAATTCTCACAGGAAAATAACCTATTTGAAGTTTAATTAATTTGACAGTTTTCGTAGAAGGGGTTTGTTGTTGTTATTTCAGTCTCACATTGGCAGATAAAATGAGAAAGAAGTTGAGACGGAGGTGACTCGAGATTTTCAAAGATGAAATAGACGTTGAAGGACGTATGGTCTCAAAAAAAAATCTTAAAGGATTAGAGAAAGAGCGGAAGTTTCGCGTGAAGCAGTTCTCGAAGCCGTAAAAATCAGAAAACGGGTGGAGGAGGTCCCGCGAAAAGTTGGTATTTCGGTAAGCGTGACGAGATCATTAGGCGCGAGGACAAACGCCGGTGATAGCCAAGGATTGTTAACTGTTTACAGGATTGCTCGATCCCTATACTACAATGTAATCCATAATTGTGACGTCATCAAAGATCCAAAGATCTCGAACTTGTAGAAATAGGTACACTTTATACTGTTATTACAAACTTTAATAAATAATAATATTAATAATCATTCAAATACGAAAATTCTCTTGCAAATGTGAAATATAACAAACACAAAATAGGTATATTTTGACAATTCGATTACATATATCTTCGATGACGTCACAAAGGCGGATGACAAAATTGAGCGATCGAGCAATCCTGTAAACAGTTAACAATCCTTGGGTGATAGCCGCATCTCCCTCTCCGAACGGCGATCGACCAAAATTTTGCAGAGGTTTTTTGAAAAGGCGTTTAAATTGGGAAAAGGCGTAGGAAACGGGACGAAAATGCGCCTACGCGTAGGAGATGGATAGGGGGGAGCTCCGGTCGACTGCGGGGATCGCTCAGCGGTTTTCAGAATTGACAGAATAATATTATATAATATACAATTTTATATGTAGAAATATTTTCTACATATCTGTTAATACCTACAAATTTTCTATTTTTAACTTTTTTTTCTATAAGAGACAGTTTATTGTTATACGTTTTTTAACATCTTTACTAGTAGTTGTTTTTGCTGTAACTTTCCCCTAATCCTATTTATATTATCCTTAACAGTTTTTAGTTGGTTTTGTGGGATAAGTTAGATACTTTTAGTGACTTCTGATAAAATAAATTTACGTGTTTCTTAATTCTACTAAGGTAATTGAGGTATATGTTTTCAGTTCTGTCGACTAGACTATTAGATTGAACATCGTACGAGTTGAAGGTTTTATTAACAAAACCATAAACTTTATTGAAAAATTATTTAGACATACTAAATTTTAAAGGTGGATCATTAGCTGAAGATAAAACCTCGGGTATTCCTTGGCAAGAATAAATGTTTTTATACAATTTATTATTGGTTGTAAACACATATTGAAAAATTGTGCAATTAAAAAAAATACAGAACAGAATCTAAACAGTTTTTGTCTATAAATAAAAAAATATCCATAATATTCCCACTCTCTTTGAGGCACTTAAGTACATCAAAGATGGATAATACGATATAAAGGTATATATCAGTTTCACGGTTAAATACCAGGCAAATATATTATTTACCTAGCCATATTTATCTAGCCATAAGCATTGAAGATAACATTTTTCTTTGACTAAATCGTTGATATGTAGGTATTTATATATATATTATTTTTTTGAAAACTGCTTAATTATTGCAATTACTACTTTTATTGCATTCTGTACAACACTGACTGTGATACACTTCTGTTGTATTAAATATCCCACCCCGCTACAGAATAAAAATATATGATGAAATTTATGTATGATAGTGTCGAAAAAATGGACAGCAGAATCTCTTGTTACTATATTTATAGAAATGTAAATAAACCCAAACCACATTCTACTGGCAAAGGTTTTATATGTAAACCTTCATTACTATAAAAACAAAAGTTAATATTTAAAAAAGTAATCTTGAAAGAGGTTGGAATCTTTGATGTGATGACAACACTGACGTAGTTTTCCACATAACACTAAAACACTACACTGCACCCGACGCGCGCCTGGCCAACCAAGTTGGCATCATCTGGAAATGATGAAGTGAGTTTTAATCATCTCCAGATGATGCCAACTTGATTGGCGAAGCGCGCGTCGAGTGCAGGGTAGTGTTTTGGTGTTATGTGGAAAACTACGCCAGTGTTATTTAAAAAAGTATATAAAAAGACCATCGCCATGTAAAATTTCATCTATATGGAATTTTGTATATCCACCAACAGTTCCAACCATTTTTATTTATTTTATTAACTCTAATATTTCTGTATGTTTTATTGTTTAACTTTTTTTTCTGTCAACTTGATAGGTATCAGTAACTGGTAAATTATTCATTATCAATAAAATTGGTACATCTAATGTTTCATTTAATAATTTATGGAAATCTAAATTATCAACTTTCAATTTATAATAAACATGAGTATTCAAATATGTATGTATGTATATGTCCACAAAGCGCTCCTAAGTATTTTTTTCTTTGACACCAACCAGTAATTCTGATACCTACTATAAATAACATTGGCTTGAATTCATTTAAATAAAAAATCTAATTTAATTAATTAAACACTTATTTAAGTGCAACAATTACTTAAAGGCGTTTATTATTAATATTATTGCAAATAACATAAAATACTATATTTTTTTATATTTTTCTTGTTGCAGGGTGAAATAAAATGCATCCAAAATGCTTTTACCTGATGAAACTTATGAGCAAAATGTTATGGCAGCGGGTCACATATTGGCTGTACTCAAGACGTATGATGACTTTCTATCATACTATAGAATACGGCCGGAATTTTTTTGTAGGTTAGTATTTTTAATCCAATGTAGTCCCTTGTATTAATAAATACATCATGCAATTCAATCTTCCTAAAGATATTATAAATTGTTCTGTACTTTACAACTCTGATGTAATTAATTTTTCAAAGCTAGCGTACAGTATAATGTGTTTGATGGCGTAGATTTTCATCAAATCTGAAACCTTATCGTGTCTGTCAAATTACAGCGAAGCACAATAGAGGTATTGCATAATCATATAAACTTGGGTCAGCGATTTATTGTGAGTGACAAATAGAGAAAGACGAGACAACGGAAATGGACTTCACTGATTACATTTGCCACAATACCTCTGCCACAAATACCTAATATCCACAGATTATAGATAGCTATAGATGGGCCACTCTCCCTCTCCCGCCAAAACCGTTAATAGCGCCGCTCGTGATGCGTAGTTGAACTACCGGAGCTATGCTGGTTGCCTACCCTAGATACTTTTTAATTATTTATTCAAATTTCACATTTTGAAAACAATTTAATAAAATATATTCACTATTTTACACATCAACTTTTATTATAAAAAGATGTGTATAATAGTGAATACATTTTACCAAACTGTTTTCAAAATGTGATTAATAATATTGTGAAGGTGTTCTAACGTGAAGTAATGTATTTAAAAAAATAATTCAATGTAAAATTAAATTTATTAATAAAAAGAACATTTAAACATATGACCAAATAATTGTTAAATTATATAACACAAACTTACGAGACACATAAAATGTTTAAACAGCAATTAATAACCTGTAAGTTTGCTTTCGATAGATCTCAAATATGTTTGTCGGAGAAATTCATCGAATACAGTTGTTGGATGTTCACACACCATTTCCTACGCATCTGAAAATTAAAATATTACGTGGTAAGCAGTGTGATTACCTTGATAACAAAACCTACTAAATATAAGTTTTAATAAATGTTAGGATGACAGGTATATTTCTTGATTGATTTTATATATCTGACTATAATTGAAGTTTTTCTTTCTTGTGAACTAATAATAGACACTGCAGTACATTTGTTACAATGCTTATTTCTGATATTGTTTGTTAAACAGTATTCATATAACTACATAAACAAAAAGTTTATACTCATCAAGTGATGGTACAATCATGTACTTTAACTTTGGTGCATAAAATTTTTTAAAAGATCTTTTCTATAATTCAAAATGCTTTTATTAGTATGTCAACATAAGTCTGGGAGAAATGAATGAGAACAACCTTCAATTAATATTTCACATTGCAATTTTTTAATTTTTTATGCATTTATCTGAGTTCAGTCAAAAGAATTAACGGTTAAAAATAAATACTTCTTGTATAATATAAAACTTAAGTATTCAACACGTTGGAATTGAAGTAAGAAAACTAAATACTGTTTTTCACTTTTCTCTAAAAAGACTTGCATGCAATTTAATAAGTAGCATTAGAAAAAAGCTCGTGCTACAGATGGAAATTCATAAAGAATTTGGAATTGACGAACAATTAAAAAGTACATGAAACTTACCTCAAGATTTTTAAGCAAAACTAACATTCACCTTGTACATTGGTACATCCAGGAACACTACAAACTTAAATCACAGGATAAGGCTTGAACTATTAACTTATTTAACAAGAACTATTAAATAAAAAATTTTTCAAAAGGACACAAAAATTATTCTAGAACAGATTGGTGTGAGGTTGTGTTATTCAACATACAACGACTAAACGTTTATTGTCTCTGACTAAACGAGATTACGAGAACAATCACGGAACATTATTAAATGCAGATGCTAGCGCCGCTCGTGATGCGTAGTTGAACTAATAATGAGGTTTGACTTTTCCGTGGGAGTGCCCAGGCCCTGCTAATATCGTTTTGTTCTTGTTTGTAGGTAAAAAGTAGAAGGTAAAAATAAATGTATGAATATCAAGGAAGTTTAATGATATACAGTGAGAACCTTCCGAATCTGCTAAATCTTCAAATTCATAATGCCGACTAGCGCAATTTCCAGTGTCTAACATTGAACATATTTCTCGTAAACAAAGTACATTCGTCTTTTCTCAAGGTGCATTTAAATTACAAACAGAACAAATTATTTAAATTAGAGCGAGCAGAAGCGAGCGAACTAATTCGTTAGTTCGCCTCTGTTCGCCCTAATATATGCAGAAACACGGAAGAGTTCGTTCGCTCCCGTTTTGTTCTCCATACAAATTATGCAAGTTTAAGCATACGAATTCGATCGTTCGCTTCTGTTCGCTCTGATTTAAATGCACCTTTACAATTTAATAATTGACTAATTTCCTACCACATTTAATGATTTCAGGGGTTTCTTTTCATACGTAAATTTCCTTCAATGATCAGTTTGTACTATTATTGCTAGCTCGAAAAAAGTATGGGGTTTATTTTACGTAATTCCAGAGAATTTCAGGCAGTCGATGTACCTACTTATGTGTCTTTATTAGGTATATTTTTGTGTATTCTAAATTAAAATATGTTCCTTAGTCTGGTTTCCAAAATATGGATCTCAAGTACGTGATTGATTGATTGAAGATGGGCAAAGAAAAAATTTTAAACACATTCATTTTAAATCAAATAGGGTTTCTATATTTTAAATATGTTTGTATTAACGCTACGTATTTTTTTGTTTTTGTTTTATATTTTTGATGCAGTGTATCTTATAGTATTGTATAGGTATATATTTTTCAATAATTTACTATATCTTTACTATTACTGTATTTGTTAAATTTTATTTATGTAGTTTGTCCTTTAATTGACTTTTGCTGTTGGGCAGTTGTATAGTAAAAATAAAATAAAAAATAATGCAAAATTGACTAAGTACTAAGAATTAGAGTTCTTGTTAATAAAGTTTTATGTGCTACACAAATGCAAAAACTAATTTTGGCTCACTCTATATAATTCATCGTAGTCATAACTATTAGGAAATTGACTATAGCTATCAAACCTTAATATAAAATAGATTTTATTATAGTTGATTGTTCTGTTTCCTTTTTTAGACATCGCGAAAAGGAAGCACTGCAAAAACGTCTTTATAAACTGGTAGCATCCTCAAGAGCACAGAAAATAACCGCGAAGAATAAAGGTAAGTAATTTTATAGATTTATTTCTATATCAATATATGTATTCTGCCAATAATTTTCTTCCTGACATTTTATATTACCATTTTCGATATTAATCGAAGGAAATCTTAAATGTCATCTAATATGATCCTCACAGATAGTCTTACTGGATTAGCAGTTAGGTCAGCGTTTCTGCTTCAAAGATTTATACAATTGTCTTGGAAGTCACATAAATAAATCCTTGCAAAACTGTTGCTTACCGTTAGATATATCTGTTGCCTACAAATTGCTGGACTGCGAATATGAAAAACTAACCCCGTTTTTATTAACTGGTAAATAATTTATGGCCCTTAGTTTTATGGCATTATTTACTATCCTTCTTCAATCAAACGTTAATCGTGTTATTAAAGTTTTCTTAATATGGTATATATTTTCATTTTACTTTTTGGTTATGGCAGTGACATCTCTATATTCTACTATACTATACAACTATATCCGATTAGACAGGAGATATACATAGGTGATATAATTATTTATAAAATAGTTTCTTGCTGCATGATGTATATAAAAGGGGAATATAAGGTGACGCCCTCAGTGCCCTTTGGCTCTATATGTGTCTTAATCCTTAAACCAGCACCGTGAATAGCACACCATATGGATGTCAAATTAAAAAACAAAAACTGCCTTCAATAAACCATGTAATGTACGGAATAGTCGATTTTTTATGGAAATCCAAGGTGTCTCGGAAACTACAAAAGGTACAACAAAACCGCTTACGCATCCTCGAGCTACTTTTTCTAGTTTCCCTTAATGGTAAAATCAGATCGAATCTACTGTGTTTAGGTTTTGAGACACAATTAATTAAATTAATTGAATTCATTAAATTAATTAAATTCATTAAATTAACTAAATTAATTTAATTAATGTAATTAATAAATTTTTTTGCGTTAAAAAACACAAGTTTCGTCTGTATCTAAAATAACGGGACCCAATAATAAATTGGCTACTCCAATGGATTCTAATTATAATTATCTAAAACTTTTCCCTTTAAGCTTTTTTGATAGATCTGAAAATAATGAAATTACAGGGCCCTGACGAAAACGACAAAATTTGAAAAATGCCCTGTATCTCAAAACCTAAACAAAGTAGACCGGATCTGATTTCACCATTAAGTGAAACTAGAAAAAAATAGCTAAAGGATGCGTAAGCTATTTTGTTGTGCATCTTGTAGTTTTCGAAATACCCTGGATTTCCATAAAAACGGACTGCTCTGTACCTACATGAAAGATATTATAATGCATACGCCCACATCGACTCAAATACCACGATTATTTAAAATAACTGTAAATATAGTTTGGAATTGATAAACGTAAAATACTACATAGAGAATGTTGAAAGTTCAATGTGTAAATACGTCTCGGACATTAAATAATAAATTATATTTAATTATATATTGTTACTCTAATGACAAATTAATATCACTTGTTTTAATGTGAAACAACTGGTTTTATTAATGTCTTTTGAATGCCATATATAGACTTAAATATAAAACCGAAATGTAGCACTATCAAAGTAAAATATGTGAAAATGCATTTTTTCAAGTAAATGTGGAATTTTATTTCAAGAAAAAAAAATATGTTTCATGACAAGCATAACTTAGGATAGACGAAAAAGTTGTACCCTCTGGTCATGGCGCTAACAACTCTTACCTCCCAAATGTAAAATATGTTGCACTTAATGGGTATATCGGAGTCTGACGTTATAATAGCAATAAAAAAATTAAAGAGCAACATGTGTATTGCGTATGGTCCAGATTTAATACCGTCAATCCTAGTGAGGGACTGCGCGATAATTTTTTGTAAACATTTGGTTTCATCTAATAGTCACCTGGGGGAGACTTTCCGACATTTGGAAATTATTCAGAGTTACACCGGTTCTCAAAAAGGATGCAGGAAATGATTTTGCTAATTATCGACCTGTAGCTATATTAAATAATTTTTTTCTACTTTGCTTCTATGAACAAGTCATTATGAAACGCAATTGCATATCGAAAACAAACCCTTTTCGACACTCAACTTTTAATTTTTAAATGTTAGTAGCAACAAATTTACATCCTTTGTTTTGTATGGTGTGCTATAGTAATGTATACGAAAATGCTATATAAATTATAACCTAACTAAATTTTCAAGCCAAGAAAAGTAGATAAATGTAAATGACATCAACTTTATATGTATAAAAATCTCTACATGGGAATTCAATTTTCTGCTGATTTTTTTTGTTTCGGTAGGTGTTAAACATGCAAAATCGAAAAAAATAGTATAAACAACGTGATTCATGAGGCGTTTCTCGCACTTGTCCTTTAGAAAACTCGCTGCTTATAAACTTGAACACGTGCGATAAAAATACGCCTTGATGTTACTCGTTGCTTAATGTACTATTTCCTATTTTGCGTCTATGAACAAGTCATTATGAAACGCAATTGCGTATCGAAAAGAAACCTTTTTCAATACTAAACTTTGTTTAGTTGTTGTTTATTGTTTAGTTGTTTTTAAATGTTGGTAGCAAGAAATTTACATCCTTTGTTTTGTATGGTGTGCTAATTTAGCAGTTATAACCTAACCAAATATTGAAAATATTATTATTTTCTTTGAATTAGTAAACTTTTTAATCAAGTACAGGTAACTACAATAACAAATTGTTTATCATATTTTTTCACCAACTATATAGCTGATGTGTACTTAAGTAAAAAATACATACATTTTAGTATAAAATAAATAAATGTCAAAAAATGATAAATGATAAATGTCAATGATACCAACTGTCGCAAAATATGTAAACAAATCTCTATACGGAAATTTAATTTTCTGCCTTTTTTTGCTTTCATAGGTGTAAAACGTGCAAAATATAAAAAATAGTACCTATAAACTACGTGTTTCATAAGGCGTTCATCGCACTTGTCCTTTAGAAAACTCGCTGCTTGGCGGCTTGTTTTCTAAACTTGGACGCGTGCGATAAAAGTACGCCTTATGACAGTCGTTATAATTAACGGTCGGTCCACAATCTCTTTCCTTACTTTGAAAACCCAACTCTTTCTGAAATTTTGTATGGGGAAGTCAGGTAAGTATTATCTACACTGATAATACGGACTGTTAGAATATTCAGAATAAACCTTCTCGCACTTGATAATTGATCTAATGATAACAGATTCCACTAAATGCAAGCAAATTCAATGTCATGTCATTTCACCGGCAAAAGAATCCATTTTTATTCAATTATGCACTGGGTAATGATATTCTCAAGAGACCTGCTATAGATAAAAATTTGGGTGTATACTTTGATCCAGAACTGAGTTTTTCTCTTCACATTGAATCCTGTGTAGCTAGTGCGTATAAGAGTCTTGGTTTTATAATGCCTAATTCTACGGATTTTACTAACTTATCTACATTAGAACTCTTGTTTAATACATTTTTGGATCAAGATCTGATACGGATCAATTATATAGAGTCTCTATGTATGCAATTTTTGTTACTTTCTTAGAACGGGGTACTCCTAAGACTGTATTTTACGATTGTCTCAACATGCAAAGTCTATTAGTGAGACGCAAAATTCAGTATGTAGTCTTCATAGTTATTCATTAAGTAAACTCCTGACCTACCCCAAACCACCACCCAGGACCAGAGCGGCACTTTTCGTTCCCACACGAGACAAGACTACCCCCGGTGGGTTAGACATGCAGGCGAAGAAAGAAGACAAGACCGAAAAGCGCCAGAAGATCCTACCCAACCTCCAGCCTACAGGGTTAGAGCGAAGACAGGAGAGGACCCCACGAATCACCCACACCTATCACTTTTGTCATCGGGGTTGGTGAAGGATGAGGTCCACCTATCCAGGCCTACAGCGATGGGGAGGGTAAAAAGCAATAATCCCGCTCGATCCCAAACCATCGCATGGCATGATTACGGTCAGTGGATTTTGGCGTATAGTAAAATGTGAGACAATTGTTTCAAGCATTAAGTATAGAGTAGGTACCAAGACTCATTATAAGAGATTATTTAACGGAGATAATATAATCGGAGAATATAATATAACTAAAATAATACATTTCAATTTATTTGGGCATCTGATACAACAAAATAATCGGCGACAAAAAATTACACGGGAGCGCTATGCCTAGAAGCATTGTTGGAATTATACAGCACCAATGTAGTAATTTAAATCTGAAAATTTGTAGTAAAAAATATATTTACTGGCATGAACCAACCATACATAAAAATATTTTATTATCCAATATATATGGTAATAATACATTATTATCTACTTTGTTTAGTTCATTTAATGGAAAAACGTCAATAATTTATAATAATGGACAGAAGAAAAAGCAAATAAATTTTCAAACGGCATCCATAAATATTTGGAATTGACTCTAAATCAAGTCATTTAATTAAAATGATTAATAAGCCTACAGTTTTAATTGATGCCGACCGCCAAGCCTATCAATTAATGTGGGAGCAATTAATTATTAATTAATCATTTTCTCGTTTACGTGTAAAGAATTAGCTATACAGCATTTTTTTATGTAGTTCCCTAGTAAACTCGAATAATTATTTAAGTTTATATATTATTTTTTGAGAAAGTATATTATGTCAGATGTGGAATTTTGTAGTATTATTAAATAATAAATAATTATAGATTATTATTAAATATAAAATATATTAATTTTCTTGCACAGAGTGAGTTATTTTATTGGCTTACTATATTTTATAATTAACAAATAACTAGGTAAATTAATAAATAAACAAACTAATTAAGTAGGTAAAGATTAAAACATTTTATAAATGGAAACAATATTACAAGTAAGAAAAATATTAAACAAAGTATTAAATATAAAAAGTCATTATTTAGCTGAAATTTAATAAAATAGAGAAGTACTAGGTAAACATTAATTTCATTACGTTTGTGGTAAAATCCTGCCACAGCAAGATCGTGTAAAATTATTGGCCTTTAAATTATTTTCTGTTGGCATCTTTGTTTTTCACGATTTCTTACATTATAATTTTTGTTGTCACAGTTGATTGTCGTTTTTAATCAACAAAATCTTCATTTCGTCTTATTCTAGGAAATCTGTAAAAATAACAAATTTCAAATATTTATTTCAAGGGGCTGATTAAGGGAATAGTTTTCATTTAGAAAATATTCACTAATAAATTCCAAATTCTGTTTTATAGTAAAATGAGTATACTTCAGTTTTAGATGTTCTAGATCCTTGAATTTGATACCCTGTAATTCAAAGAGTCTCACGTTATCAGTTTTCCTTTTCACTAGAAGCATCAAACTCAGGTATAAGACGAGCCTGCAACCAACTGCCGCACATATTCTTCCTGTGGACCATTTATCTCCCTGGCAGATAATTGAGGTAGGTACCTAGTCACATAAGATGCAACTGATAATGTGACCCTGGAATCTGAATAAAGAATTCCTGGCTTCATTTACCTCCAAACTGTGGTTCAACCACAATAAATATGCACCATTAATCAATCATAAAACTGATTTATTTTCCTTTTACCCGATTCTGAAACATTTTCACAAACATATATGAGTCAACATATTTGCTGGCCTTGGTAGAAGGGTAAAATTAATTCCGTCACCCAATACCGTACATAAATTAATCAGGTTTCTCTGTTATAAACTTATTTTGAAAAGATATCTAGTATCAAGGCATAATATATTATCTTATTATAGGTTATCATAAAGTAAGGGATATATTTCAGCTTATTATATATTTTTAACAAATTAATTTAATAACAGAATATAAAAGAAATTCAATTGCTAAGACAATGGGATTTCTTATGTCCAACAATGGTTAACCCAAATGTTCGATATGTCGTCCATTTTGCTGCTGTACCAACCGTTCCTTCAAATTTGTACACAAGCATTATTCAGCATTTCTGGTCTAATTGCAACAATTTGCTTCCCTAATAGAGTTTTTCAATTCTTCCAGCGTTATGGGTCGTGTTCTAAACATCAAATTTTTTAAATAACCCTACAGCCAGTAATCCACGGGTTAAGATCAGGCGATCTTGGAGGCCATGAATTTACGAAATGTCTGGTTATAAAACGATTTTGAAAGACATCAGTTAAAAATGTTTTAACTGGTAGGTAAATATGCGGGGTACTCTATCCTGTATAAAAATCATGTTTTCAATTCTTTCGGGCTCGTTTTGTATTCGTGGAATGGCATAATCTCGTAGCATATGCAGGTATCGTTCACCAGTAACAGTTACATATAAGGCCTCTCCATTCTGTATCTCCTTAAAAAAGTATGGTCCAATGATGAAATTAGATGTGAAACCCCACCAAACGGTGACTTTCTTGTCATAAAGAGTTTCCTGAACGATTTTATGGGGATTATCTGTTGACCATAATCGACAGTTTACTTTGGGAAGTTCTCTAAATCGCAATCATCGCGTTTGACATTTGTATCAGCAGTTGACACAACAACTCTTTTGTTTTCCATAGATACAGTAAAATCCAATTATTGAAGCAACTAGATTCCATTTACTTTTTGCTACTAGCTTGATTTCTTAAAATTATATTATAAGACTTTCAAGTATACCCCTTTTACCCCTATTACTCCTACAAGGTAAGGCTGATAGTATATATAATTTCAACAGGAATTTTATTAGGCTCCTTGGAAATTTTTGTCAAGTGTATAGACTTAATACTGTGTTTATACTTACTGTCCCAATAGATTATTATTCATAATTTACTTATCCAAAATTTTACGTCTGCAGAAAATCATTTATCAATTTGTGTATAAAAGTTACAAGTAGTTAATTGCACACCAGTAGTGGGTTACCACATTTATTGTTATTTAATACATTAACTTAAAATTCTTACATTCTTTTTACTATAAGCTCCTTACAAATGAACCGTGCACAAAGAATATTTTACAAATACGTTTGCGATACTTCATCTTTATTTTGACATCTACTTACTGAAAAACGGAGTATTAAAATTGATTTTATCCTGAATCGAGAGTCACTGGGTTGCCCAGTTAGTATCAATGTGGCATTGTTGCTGTTTTTGCCATGTCAAGATTCTCAATTCTTAATCAGACAGCTGGCAAGCCGTTTTGCTATCGTGATTCGTCAATGCTTGGTAATGAGAGGATTCTGTCATCTCAAGCAACGGTGACAGATACCGTGTGTTTTATTATAAACCTCAATTCGAGGCGTATGCTTTATTTTCTCTTTTATCAGATTACCATCTACTCTAGTATTCATGATCTTTAGAGATTTAATGCAGTCGATGCATGCTACCACATTGAATATTTATTTCAACATGTTTTTCCCTTTAAATTCCTTGTCTATTTCTACAGAAGCCGGATAAATGCAAATATGCTTAAAAGTAATAAGTTCAGTCTTCTACTGAAGGGTAAGATATATATCTGTCATTTGTTCACAGGTGACCAATTTAATCATTAAATTGAATTAGATTAGTTAATCTGAATAACCTGATTAGCGACGCAGTCTTTAATAAGCTATTACTGCATTTCAATATTACATTACAACTGGTTGTCTGATTTGATTGGAAGGCGTGTCGATTTATTTAAAGATTTATTGTATTTTTTTAAAATTATGAAATTAATACTCTTGTATTGTTACTCTTCTATATCTCTATCAAATTACCGTTTGCAGAATAAAATAATAACATTTTTATATACCCAAATTTTTTTTTAAGTACATATACAAAATTCACGATATTGCTATATTGCTATATTTTCAAACCTATGTAAGTTGAGCCCTATTTTTTTTGGAAGATATACCTATTATATCTTCCAAAAAAATATAAGTACACAGTCACTTATGTTATGGTGTAGCGTTATGGGGGAACTCTAGTACAACTGATAGGGCTTTTATACTACAGAAAGCGGCTATTCGCCTTATTGATGAGGCTGCACCTAACCGGGCTCATACCAGAGTCATTTTTAAAAAATATAAAATACTACCTCTGGCATGCTTTTTTATTTTTATATTATTAATGTATTTATATATTTATTAATTTGATTAACCTAAATAGTCGCTTATAAACTCAATACTAAAACTACAATAAGTGAATGAATTTCCTATATTTGAATTAGTCCTGTGGTTAATAAATTATTATTATTCTTTGTTATTGTTATTGTTACCTTGTTATTATCACTGTCATTATTATTATTGGTATTATTGTCATAAATTCTTTGTTTATACGTTCTTGGTTGACTATTGCCATAGAGACTATGAGCCGACCATACATTTTGCTTCTTGATAGGTTTAAGGGTTTGATATCGTTATCAATTTCAACTATTGCCCTATGCGATGGATGCTCTTTGTTTTGGAACTACATTTTTAATGAATTTATCTGTCTAGAGTGTAGCTATTGTACGTCATCATTCCTCTTCCCCTTCTTTTCTGCTTATATGTATTCTCTCCCTGCATGAATTTGAGTTCAGCATTATATTTTGTATTAATTATGTTCTTATTAGTATATTAATGTTTTCTATATCTGTTGCTGGCCATTTTATCACACTAAATGAATATATTAGTACGGGAACCGCAAATGTACAGATTTCTAGAGTGAAGTTTTGATTTAAATAGTCGTTTCAATCGCTCCTTTTATAGTTCCTGTAGATCTCGTTTAATTTTTGAATGGTCTATTCTTTGATTTTGCTAAAATCCTAAATATTTCTATTGTTCCTTTTTTTCCATTTATTGTAATTTTTCTACTCAGAGTATTATCTGAAAGTCCTTTACTACACTTTCCAGTTTTTATATTATATAATATTTAAATTATTTTCAGAACCAAACTCCATATTTATAATATATTTAGATACTATTTGCATTTGATTTGATGCACTCAAGTTTTGTAACAGGGGGTGTATTTTGTATATTTGTAGAACTTCTGAAGACGTTTTTATAATCTATGTAGATATTAAAACAGTAGTTGTTTTTATACAATTTTCACTTTAACTTGTTAATATAAGAATTGTTTCGCCAAACAGTAGTTTTTTCAGATGTGAGTATTATAACTATGTAGGTATGCTACATGCATATTTTGCTGTTTTGTTTGCAGTTGCTTCACTATTATAGTATATCATATTACTTATTATTTGCATTCTGGGCTCATCTTTTTGCAGCCGTACATATTGCTGTCATAATTTTATAAATAGTTGACAGACAGGTCTATAATTATTAGAAGGGTCCTGAATTTCTCTATTTTTGGGTTTAATAAATATCATGCTCACCGTAATAAACAGTGGCGGAATCTCAGGTTTTCGATAATTTTATTTTTTTTGCTTGGTGAGGAAGTGTGTGTTTCTGTAAATTATTAGTTATGTATTGATTATACTTATGTATAATGATTAATAATTATGTACTTGATATTTCCCTGGGCATTTCCAATTATGTGTTTTCTTTATTATTGCTGTTAAATTGTCATCTGTTATGAGACAGTCTGTTTATATCCACTTCTGTTTATATCCATTTAGCGCTTTCGTTAAAACTTGTAGGATTTGATCATAATATAATATTGACTAGAGTGAAACGGAGTACTTCTAACTGTTTCCTAAGTATAGTGTAAGTTATTACAATTTTCGTATGAATAACTGGGTGATAATTCTATATTTTCTACTAAATTATGTCGAATATTTGTTGTAAATGTGACCTAGCGATAGACCGCAGGAAATGAACCAGTATTTTTTGTGCTGGGTTTTGCGGCAAATCTTATCACAATAATTGTGTTGGAATTTCTTCTGAAATCGCTAAATTTATAAAAACCCCTGGCCTACACTGGTTCTGTGAGGCTTGTAATAGAATAAAGAATGAATATGATACTGCGATTAAGAATAATTTGGAAACTAAAATTAACTCAATTTTAAGAGATGTTGAGACTTTGTTTGTAAATGCAAAGAACGAAATTTTAAAAATAGCTGAAGAAAAGTTTACCAATGTTGTTGATACTCATAAACCATCGCTCTATTCTGATGTAGTTGGAAACAAGTCTGTGGTTATCGTAAAACCTAAAAACTCAGATCAAGCAAGTGGGCAAACTAAATCTGACTTGATGAAAAATTTAAATCCTGCTGACCTGAACATTCAGGTTTCCAAAATAAAAAATATTAAAAGCGGAGGCATACTCATTGGCTGTAATAAACCAGATGATGCTATTAAATTTAAACGTTTGGCTGAAGAAAAGCTATCCCAAGAGTATAAAATTTCCGATGTTAAAAGTAGTAATCCTAGGATTAAAGTGGTAGGAATTATTGAACAGTATACTGAAGATCAACTAGTAAATTTCATTAAATCTCAAAACCGTATTATTGAGGAGGATAGTACATGCAGAGTTCTAAAAATTTGGCAAACTAAGAAGAATGAACATGTTCTCCAGGCTTTTCTCGAGGTTGATAGTGCAACATTCTGCAGGATCATGAAGCAAGGTCATGTATTTGTCAATTATGACGTATGTGTTGTATATAAAGCCATAGACCTAAAAATTTGTTATAAGTGTAGTGGTTTCAATCATTTTCAGAGTTCTTGTAAAAATCCTAATTTTGTCTGTCCCAAATGCTCTCTTAACCACAGCGTCAAAGATTGTACCAATGATGCTAACCTCAAATGTATTAATTGCGTGAATGCTAAAATTGATGATCATAGTCACGCTGTTTGGGACGTGAGTAAATGTACTGTGTATCAAAAGAAATTGGAACATTTTAAACGTTCCTTGTTTTCTGACAAATAGCAACTATCTAAACATACTAGTAATCCTGTTACGTTTTGAATTAATACTCGTAATACAGCCATTTCTGACAATCATTTGGTTGTATATTATCAAAATGTTCGTGGTTTAAAATCAAAGACACGGGATTTATTCAATGCCTCATTAATTTATTGTTTTTCCTTAATCTGTCTGTCTGAAACATGGCTGGACTCCTCTGTATTTGATGCTGAGTTATTCAGTAATAACTATACAGTTTTCCGCAAAGATCGTAATCTGGAACAAACAGGCAAATGTCGAGGTGGTGGAGTACTGCTGGCGGTAGAAAAATCTTTTAGTGCTTATGCTTTGGACTTAATTATATTCAATACAGTAGCACCTTCAGTTGATGCATCTGGTATTAAGGTTGTTTTTCCGTCAAATGTCATATATGTCATCATACTGTAATTCCCCCTTCTACCAGTATTGAAATATACGAAGCAATTTTTAATTGTTTAACAAACATTTTTTTTTTGAATGAAGAGGATAAATTAGTTTTTCTAGGGGACTATACCAGACTATATAAACCATCTTTATAATAGCCAATACACAAACAGGCGCTTAACCTCATTGATAAATTTCTGTGAATTTATGAATTTAAGTCAACATAACAAAATTTTAAACTGCAATGATCGCTTGCTTGAATTAATCCTGAGTAATCTTAACATCAATGTTTACAAATCTGATAACTATTTACTGCCCGAAGATGAGTGTCATCCTGCTCTTCATTTCACGATTGATATTAGTTCTTCCAAATGTAAATTTCCTGACAACTTTGACACTCGCTACAACTTCAAAAGAGCGAATTTTGAAAATTTATATAATCATTTGTGTAATTTAGATTGGACTTTCCTCTCCTCTTTTGAAAGTGTGAATGAAGCATGTACTTATTTGTACAATAGTTTAGATTCAGTTTTTTCCATAAACGTCCCAAAGACGGCTCCTATAAGTAAATCTTATCCTCCTTGGTATAGTCGCAGAATAATAAAAGATTAAACAGAAAACCGCCATCTGGCGTTCATATAAAGTAACAGGGAGTAACGATGCTTACGAACAATTCAAAACATTAAGGAAAAAAATCAAAACAGATACTGCTCTTGCCCACAAAAATTACCTACAACACATAGAGTTTCAAATTAAATCCAATCCAAACAGGTTCTGGTCGCACATCAATATATTAAAAAATAATACTTCGATCCCCAGTATAATGTCCCATAACAATAATGTCATGACTGATCCACAAGAAATTCTAAATAGTTTTGCAACGTTTTTTCAATCATCTTTTATCACCAATTTTGCGAATGTTCAAAATGTTAATGTAAATAATTGTACTTCAGGGCTTTCCATTCCTAATATAAAAGAAGAAGACGTGTTGAAGGCGCTTAAAAGAATCAAGCCAAAATTAACCGCTGGTCCTGATATAATACCTGCCTTTCTCTTAAAAGATTGCGCCGTTTTGTTTGCTGCACCTTTATCTATTATTTTTAAAATATCACTTCGATCCGGCATTTTCCCATCATTTTGGAAGCAATCTAGAATATGTCCCATTTACAAGAAAGGAGATAAATCCGCCATTGAGAATTATAGGCATATTGCTATCCTATGCAATTTTAGTAAAGTGTTTGAGAGGGTTCTTTATGATATTATGTTTTTCCATGTTAAATCGCAATTGTCTTTTAGTCAACACGGTTTCTTATCTGGCAGATCCACTGTAACGAATCTTGCAAGCATAACCCAAGTTGTTGCTGAATCCCTTGATTGTGGAGGACAAGTAGACATTATATATACGGATTTTTCCAAAGCATTCGACAGTCTTGACCACAGTATCTTGCTTAATAAGTTGTGCAGTTTTGGACTCACCGATTCTTTCCTTAATTTTTTTTCATCCTACCTCTCCAATAGAAAACTCTACGTACAGTATCGTGGTTTTAAGTCTGTTGAAATAACAACAACTTCCGGCGTGCCCCAAGGATCTGTGCTTGGGCCTTTATTGTTTGTAATGTTTATAAATGACATAAGCTGTAACCTGCATTGCTCTTCCCTACTATATGCAGATGACTGTAAGTTATTTTCATTCATCAATAGCCTAGACTGCCTAGAGGACTGCCTAAATCTATAAATAGATATTGAGAGATTAAATAGTTGGTGTGTTGCTAATCATTTATTTCTTAATGAATGTAGACAAATGCAATTATGTATCTTTTACCAGGAAAATTAATCCTTTCCACTTCAAATACAAGTTAATTGGTGTTGATCTGAAAAAACTCAATCAATTTAAAGATCTAGGGGTTATATTTGACAGCAAGCTAACCTTTGTACCACACATCAACGAAGTAGTGGCCAGTGTTTACAGGAACTTAGGTTTCATAATTAGGAACTCCAGAGAATTTGCAGATACTGCCACCTTGAAATTGATTTTTAATAGTTTTGTTAGAGCAAAATTAGAATATGCATTTATTATTTGGAGTCCAGGTTATCAGCTACATAAATATAAATTAGAGAGAATACAAAGACGTTTTTGTAAATATCTTTGGCATAAAAATGATGGTTTTTATCCAATTAGAGGCACTCCTCAGGTTGACTTACTGAAGAGGTTCAATATTTCTGACCTCGAATCCCGACGCAATTATTTATCAGTTGTTTTCTTGTACAAATTATTGGACAACCAAATTGATTGTCCTTTTTTGCTCAGTTACCTAAATCTGCACGCGCCATCCTTCCTTTCCCGTTCTAACAGCACATTTTACTTACATACTCCACATACTAATTTATATGCTTCATCCCCCCTACATTCAATGTGTTCAAAGTATGAATCTGTAAATGACAAATTTGATATCTTCTGCTGCAATATTAGTAAAATTAAACACGTTTTACTAAATGATAATTAATTGTTATCAGTACATGTTATTGATTTATTGAATTGTCAATTGTTGTATATTATTTATTTGCATATTACTTGTAACTAGTTAAGTGATTAGATGCTTAATCTTACATTTTATATATTATGTATCTTATTATGTTATATGCTAATAATTATATGTAATGTTCCCTACCCTATTATTGGATTGTTATCTGTCTGGGTAGCTGTAAAATAAAAATAAAATAAAAAAATAAAATAAAAATAAAATAATGTATTCCAGAATTCTGTTATTTGTACTTTAGGTGATGGTATTATGTCTGTTTTGCCGCTGGCTGTTAGATTTCGATAAAGCAATGGTCAGTTATACACACATGTAAAATCCCAGACAGCACATATACGTCCAATAGATGTCCACTGGACAGCCAATTACAATGTAGTCTAATTAGTATGTCCAATGGATGTCTGTAATTTGTTCTAAATTCCAATAATGGAAGTACAATGGATATCCCAATGTTACTGATATCTACGTCCAGCGGCATCCCAAGCAAGCTCATATCCCCTACCACCCCATAAAGTTTGTCGGTATGTTTTTGGGACATATCCTGTATATAATAATAGTATACAACTTGTATTTACCTTAAATAATTTTTTGTTGGCATATAAAATACAATTTAATAATAATAATAATAATAATAATATCTCTACCCCTCATTCTGATCACAAGGATTAGCCCGAAAGTCTGATACTTGTATGGGAGAGGGGGCGGCATATTATTATTTCGCGGCCCGCATTTGCGCCTCAGGAACGACTTACGTTGGTAGGCCCTAACCACCATTCAGTGCTGGAATGAGGGAAACCTGGAAAACCTCATTAGTTGGAGAAAATTAATAGGGAAGTTAATTTAAAAATAAGTAATTCTTCATTGGTAATATACTTTTATTGTAAACGATTTTTAATGTTAATATTGAAAAATTCTACATTTGTCTTGCAATATATGATAAGAAAAATGACAATTGGTAGTTGCAGAGTAAGAAAAATTCTATTTTTGGTCTCAACTCCGTTGGACGAGGCGAGAAAATTGCTATTTATCTTCACGCCTGGTCTCCACTCGTGGAGTCACTAGTTTTAAAGCTAATATTTACATAATTAGTAAATTATAGAAGGTGTACCAGTTTTACTAGAACTTTTACCTTATAACTCTTATTAATATATATGCGTGTTATTAATACCTTGTTTATAAGTGTATACATCTAAATTATATCTGCCATCACGCATGCATTATAAAATATGCAACTCTATTAAGTAGCAACAAAGGCGTTCCTTCACGCAATATATACACTATTTAGATGCATTTAAATACGATGCCAATATAAGGGAGAAAAACTCGACCGACGCGTTCCTTTAAAATTTTAAATTATGTTGCCTGATTGGATATAGAATAATGTTTAATAGAATATTAAACCATGCATTACCAATTAAAATGATATCGAAAAATTCAGAGAAAAGAAGACACGAACCGAGATAATACTTGGAAGAGTGCGAATGATTTATTACCTCCCAGTATGTATAAGATAATTTATGTGAATAGTAGAATTAAAAATACATGAGAGTAGTAGATACACATGATATGTTTTACACACGCCAGAAATTTCGGCCCATTACCAAAACTAATATACCATAAATCTTTCCTTATATAGGAATTAAGCCAAAAAGTTAATTAAGAGATAAATTATTAATGAAATTATCAAATATTTTGGTCAATAAAGTTTTTAATTTTTTAGTTGCCTATAATCCTAGGTACGCAAAGGAATAACCTTATTATTTTTAAGATAGGTATGTCGAAAACAACTACTTTGCGTACAATGTGCACCATCCAGCAATGAATTACAACGGCATATCTTCATATAACCTCAAATTATTATCTTTAATACATTTTTCTTTTTGTGTTATCTACATCTTTTAAATAATGAAGTATTAAACAAGCATTTACATTACATTCAAAATAATTACTTTTGGTCACATGCCCTTTGTATTGAATCTTAATGAAAAAATTTATTTTTAATGACAAAACTGAAATTGTAGCAATACTCTGTGTACTATACGTATTTCTGCTTCCGGCGTCTACAGGCACATGAGTGGCAGGAGGTTTAACATAAGAATTGTTGAAAATTACAAGAAATATATGACAATTAATGATTATAAAATTAAAATGATCAATGTCAAATTCAATATCAAAATTGTCAGTTTGTACATAACTTAGATGTTTTTAATGGATAAAGGATAAAATAGATAATAGATAAATTCAAGGGATAATAACAACCCCTGAGAGATATACTCACTTCTACTCGACAAAACACTTCTATTTCACTTCACTTCTACACTACTACAAAAATAGTTATTTATGTAACAAGTGCAAAAAGTAAGTATTTATTGCACGCGACATGAAATTGTCCAACGAGGCCGTCAGGGCGAGTTGGACAACATGTCGAGTTCAATAAACACTTTTTGTACGAGTTGCATACAATATTTTTTCTGCGTTCATTCAAAAACCACAAAATGTTTTATTTAGGTGGCACCAAGTGGCACGTCGATTTGACGTTTATGTTTGTAATGATTACAAAACGCTGTAGTAGAATGACAGATGAGTGCAATAAAATTTTTATTGCACTAGTGCAATAAAGAACCAGTTTTTTCACTAAATATAGTTCAATAAAGTTTGGTTTTTTGCATGAACGTAGAAAAAAAAATTTAATGTATCCGAGATTTGTAATAATATATCCCTTACATAATAATTAAAGCGCACAAACATTTCTCATAGGAGTTGAAAACCACCCCTTATCTGAAACGTCCTCTATCTTCTGATTAATAAAATAACTATAAAATTCATTAATACTTTATCACTTTTTACTCCGAGAATAAATAGTAATAATAAATAATAATACCATAGTTTATTTCACCTTTATTGCAAATTTATTTCGTCAAAAATTTTATTACCCTTGCCGTTATCTAACCGTAACAATACAATTGCTTCATATTTTTTACAATGTAATAATTGTAATTAAGTGTATCAAATCGTAAATGTATTGTTATATGCCCTTTTCCTTAAAAAATAATAAAAATTTTCACGAGAACTATAAAACTGAACAATAATAGTAGAGCCAACAATATTATCATAAGCAAAGCTATAATATTATATAAAGTAGATTTTTTTATTTCAATTAAAAATATAATATTTGTCTATACTGAAACCGGTAGTGACCAATCAAGAGTTGTTTAAGAGTATCAATATTTAAGAGACTTATGAAAGAAAAATAGCGTTAAGTATTACAAAACAATTATTACTACAAGTAAAAGTTAAAATATCTGTTACTTGTCACCTACCTACAAAAACATATTTTTTTGCACTCGTTTAAAAAAATATATTTTTTGTCGTCTGTTCAGAGAAGCAGCATGTTTCCAAAATATGAATAAATTAAATATGGCGTCTATAAGGAAAAATTGCTGATGCAAGAAAACAAAACGGCGGATTAAAATATGTGTTTTTCTATATCGTCCAAAATAATACTAGTGGAATAAATTTTCTTGCGGCATTTTATTGAGCAGAGAATGGGCAAATTCCCAAAATTTATTTACCATAATATTTAGATTTTGAGGTGAATCATTTTCTATATAAGTCTATATAGGTATTGAATAAAATAATATCGATGTTCTTTCATACCAATACAAATCAATTAATACATTCTGTAAAGTCCAAATATTTCTTCAAGCAGTATATTGATAATACTATTGATTTTATCTTGATTACCTTGATGAGTTGATAAAATGTTTTGATCAACTTGTAAGTATAAACTTATATTTTAATCAGACTAAACCTTGTATTTGCTTAATGTAATAAGTATGTATTATAGTTAACTATTGTACTTTTAGTAGTTGATCAGTTTGCTATAACTCGTATAGATGACACAGAGTCGCTATATTTATGGCATCAAAGTACATATAGGGAAACTTATATAGTTATATTTTAATTAAACTAAACTACTAAGCTAAATAAGTACTAACTAAATAAGTATGTGTTATAGTTAATTACTGTAGGTACTTTTAGTAGTTGATCAGTTAACCATAATGCGTATAGATGACACATACTCTATATGTTTATAGTGATTATAGTGACTAAAATGCATCAAAGTACATATAGAGATATACTGAAATAGTAATTAGGTAGTTTAGCTGCTTATCAGACCAGATTCTGAAAATCATGAATCAATTTTTTTGTTAGGCGAGTTGAGATAAAGTCAGTGTTTCAACCTGATATACCTAATTTCTGTGCCGTTCTTGTCCCTCTTCCTTGCAACCTTCATAGGACACTTTACGAAAGTGATGCAAGTTGTGTTATAAATATGTAAATTTTTATGCGCTTAAAAATGAAACTCTGAGAAAAGGTGCCTAGAAAGAGAAAAGAATATTATATGCCCCATGTTTTTTAAAACTTAAGAATATTTTGGATTTTGATTTTCAATCATAATAGCTATCGATAAATTACCTAGTTTAATTTTTTCCTTGGATTCCTACCATGAATTTTACCCATCCACTTTTTAGTTTACCAAAGTGTTTCCCTAATATAAATTGTATTTTATCCAAAGTAATAAAACTAATCAATTTTCATGGTGGAAGCAACGAAGCAACTAAAGATGCTTGTACGATAAATTCAAGTGGTTAGCAATCTTATGCAACCAGCAGTACGCTTCTGTATTAAAGAGGAAGCTATACTTTCATGTAAGGGAACTAACTTTTTCAGGGTCGTATATTAGTAATATCGCTACAGATGGCGCTATATGTAAGCCAAGGACCGTTAAAGTATTAGCTTTATAAAATATATAATATTTATAATTTGACTATTTGCTTTTCTTGTATTAAAAACGCAGTAGGTGTATAAACTTTATCTTCTACTTTTCACTATATATCTGCAGAAGCAAATACCTAATTTCATCACGTATTTCCATAGATATGTGTTAAAAACGAATTTGTAGATATATAGTTTTAGGTATATTTCATGTAAACAAAATTATTCTTTTAAAATACATTTTCAGAAAAGAAATTTATCATATCAGATATTTAAATAAGATAACGGTGCATGTTCAGCAAATTTTATTGTAACAATTTACCTATGATATCAAGAACTATGATTAATAAGTCCATAGTTGATGTCCATAGTTCTGTAAATACGAAATATGAATAATTCTTAATTATTAATAGGATTGGAGTCTTTTGAATTTAATAGGTATGCAAATATAGTTGATCATGAAATATTATTACAACACGGATTCGGATATATTCAATATTATGGTGGTGACAGAAACTTGTAGGCAGGTATTATAGGATACCGTAGCTTTCACTTTCTTGTAAGTAAAGAATCATCTCAAGTAGATTCTATACTAGTATAAGATCAATATCTTACTAGTACGCAGTCTACTTAAGATGATTCTTTACGCAACTTTTGTAAAATTTAATTCCAATATGGAAATAAACTTTTTCTACACCCCGAGTCATCGTACATTCCAAATTATTTTTAAGTTAACTACTAGCTTCGTTTCTAAGAAACTTTATTGTTATACAATCTAAAATTTAAGTGAGGACACTAAGAGCGCTTCCGCTTTGCTTGTAATTTCTAAACGGTTAATGGCACTGTTTCAGAGAAAATCAAGTCGACCTTCGTTGCTCCGGTAATTCTTTTCCGATCATTAGTTACAGTACCTACTTAATACAATTTAAGTGCAAACTATTATTTTATGTTAAAAATTAAATATTTTAACTTTCTATATTTTTTGTACAACTGTCATTAAAAGTGACATTTTTAATGGCTGTCAAAAGTGTTAAAAGATGACGTTTAAGTACAAAGTAGCGTGTTAAAAACATTTTTAAGACTGAATATTTTAAATTTGTAATACTATCATTTTTTTAACCAAATAGCAGTAAAAGAGGCATAATCAAAATTGAACAATTTTCAAAAGAACTTTCAAGTTTTATTACGAACAGAATACAATTTTATATTATAATAATTTATGAACATTAACATGAATAGTACAATTAGTTACAATTGCGGATATTAATACATTGCGATTTTAAAGTATTAATACCTTGCGAATGTAACACATTCGAATTAATTGAGTTGCCAATTTCATCACCATTAGCAGTCAATTCTTGGAGTGAAGTGGAAGATGCTACCGTAACGCTGGAGCTAGCTGTTGGGATAATTCTTTCAGCAATAGCCTTTTTATTAGTAATAGATTGATCGATGTAATCCTCAGCTACTGTTGTAGACTTCCATCCTTCGTGCTTCTTTATTTCCATTATATTTGCTCCTGAGTCTGCTAACAAAGAAGCAAAAGACCTTCTGAAACAGTGACCTGTATATTCCTTTGGTTTTGGGACATTCAGAAACTCAGGGATGATGGAGGGCTTTTTCCCAAACGTGTTTATACCTACTCGGTTAGCAGTACATTTATAATTTGAGTATTTCAGAAAAAACGTCGATAATTAATAACAGAAGGGCGTAATGCAGCGTACTTACTACAATAGTCAATGTATTTTCCAATAATGCAAAAAGAACGACTTATTTTCGTTTTAGTATTTGGAATTTGAACAGTCAATGTTTTGTTTATTAATTCAATGCCTTCTATTAATAAATTTCACAGCTCTTCACGCCGGCAGGAATAGTAGTAACTTTTACCATCAAGTATTTTCATCTGGCGCCTCACTTATAAACCTATGAACCTATTCAAACATAAGGGTTTTTGATTTTTTGGGACTATAACCTTCATTTTTCCGCTTTAATAATGCTATTACCTTGGAACATTTGCTTACATCAACGCCATTTTTAACGAGCACACTCGATTTTATCATTGAAAACTTACTCCGCAAAGTTGACGACTTCTATACATTTGATTTTTCTTCTACATATGCTAAAAAGACGGCTTCACTGAATTTTCCTTCAACGTTTTTCATTCTACACCAGCTAAGAAAATTAGAATATGCAATTTCGTACTGCTGAACCGATATTTTCCGTAATAATTCAAATGTAGCTCTTTTTGCAGCTTCTTCAATATCGCCAGGAACACACAAGTCATCACTATTATTCTTCATAATGCAAGATGTTGCAAACACCAGCAAGAATTTTTAATAAAAAGCGTAAGCTATAAACAATATTATTTATTGGTAACTAAGGTGACTCGGGGTCACCTAACACGGCCACTTCACAGCAAATAAATGCGGTAATAATTATTGAAACGTCGAAAAATAATAAACTGGCAAGATACGTCAAAATGTGATTTTATTAAAATATAAAATTTATTTATTTTATTATTAAAATAGGACAGTTATACAAAAAACTTTGTATGATATTTATATTAAAAGTAAGTTTTATTTTGTTCGCGAAATTGCTTCACTCGCTTCGCTCGTTTCCCAAACTTCTTCACTCACAAAATAAAACATTACTTTTAACACTTATATCATAAATAGCTATTTTGCACCAAACGGGAATAAAATACTAATTTTACGACCTCAAAACCGGGCGTAAAATGGACGTTTATTCCCTTGGGACATAAAGTCGTTATGGAAACTGAAACAGCAATACAAACATACGCAATGTCAAAATTTTTATTCGATATATCAAACTATGCTAGAAATAACGAAAAGTGAATCAAACATAAGCCATAATATAACTTAAATAATTCAAATTACAGTTAATATTGATTGGACCATTAGGAAAACGTTGTACCTAGCTACGTATACCTTCTGCCTTATACACCATTTTACAAATTCTTCATAGGTTTTTGAATAAATTCTATGGGATTTTGCAGGCATTAAACTGTATCTCCATTGCTTGTTCATCTATATCTCCTGGATTACATAAAACTTCTTCACGTAGGTAGGTACATCAACCATTTCTTGATTATAACGTTAAGTTTTAATATTACCTAGCCACGTATATCTTCTGGCTTATACACCATTTTACAAATTCTTCATAGGTTTTTGAGTATATTCTATGGGATTTTACAGGCATTAAATTTGAAAGTGTCTCCATTGCTTGTTCATCTATATCTCCTGGATTAGATAAAACTTCTTCACGTAGGTAGGCCATTTCTTGATTATAACGTTAAGTTTTAATATGACGAGCAAGTTTGTGTTAAACAATCTACTAAATGTCAAACAACAGTAAACAAAAATTAACGTCAAATTGACATTTACATACAAAGCTACCTACATGGTACCTACTGGAATATAATACAAAAATTATTATTCTTCAGTTTTAATTTATACCAAATACTCAGGCCTTCGCATTCGTAGGTATGCTCAATTATATTGCACTGATGAGATCATAAAAAGGTCGAAACCGGTCTGACATTAGTGGTATCCTACGATGTGTGGTCTGAGTATTTCCTCGTAGTTTTCGTTGCAATCCGAATCCTTGTATTTTTTATTCTAACTGTGTTTAGACCAAAATACGGCAAATCTCGCTTTGCAATTCAGCGCTCGGCGCGGCATATAGCCAGGAGAATAGCTGTTTTGGCTTGATTTGTTTTAGTCCTTATTTAAATAATGCGTTTGCAGATGGAGGATAGTCTTAATGATGTCCATACTATTCGTAGTTATTTGCTATATGCATGCCATCTGACAAATAGTAGAACTAGTTAGTTTCTACAACCTGTTATTGTAATGATATATGATCAATAAAAGTGAGCTTACTGTCAAAATAAATACCTAAATCTTTGAATACATCAACTCTGCTAATGAGATTGTTATCAATGGAGTAACTGTAGATGGGGAAGCTGGTCTAAGGTATAAGTTATTACGTTATATTTGGATATATTGAGTTTCAGACTTGAGTGAACTTAGCCCCTAAAGTTAGCCCCCAATATCTGATTTAAAAAAAATTGTTTTAAACGCGTGTAAAGGGACCCACAGTTATTCCATACTTGATTTTCACCACTAATTTACCTTGTCCGATCCCAAGGTGGAAGCGGCGGCGTATTAAGACTAGCTGCCAATTTACCTTGAAACGGCCATTTCACCTGGCCAAGAGAAACTAATTATAGGAATCGGTTAAGGAGGAGTTGTTTAACATATTTCCACCCTCAAACTGATTTGTCCGACCCTAGGGTAGAAGCGGCGGCGTATTAATACTTAGCCCCTAATTTACCGTGAAACGGCTATTTGATCCGGACAAGAGAAACTAATTATAGGAATCGGTTACGGAGACATTTTTTAACGTATTTCCAGGATCAAAATGATTTGTCCGGCCCAAGGATGGAAGCGCCGGCGTATTAACACTTAGACCCCAATTTACCGTGAAACGGCTATTTGACCCGGACAAAAGAAACTAATTATAGGAATTGGTTAAGGAGACGTTGTTTAATGTATTTCCACCATCAAAATGATATGTTCGGCCCAAAGACGACTTAATATTATTTTTGGACGCTACGGGCTTTGTTGTTCGACAACGTCAAGCCCATAAAGAATCCAGAATATTATACTACGCTGGAGTGATCAATATGAAGGAGAAAAACTTATTAAATTCCATTTATCCTTATTTGGAATTGATTTCTTCAAAACACAACGTAACAAGTATATGTAATTGACACCGATCTTTTAGAGCATTCTGGACCAAATACCATAAGAAATGGCCAGTTTTTAGAAAAATTGTAACGGACTTTAGTTTAGCAGAAATGAATGCAGTTTGTTTGAGTTTCAATGACATCCCTTTTCTAAAGTATATAAACCACTGTTACGACATCATATACAATAATGTTTCATCAGAAGGTATAAGCCATTTAACAATTTGTTGTGCTCACATGATGAAGCTTTTGGCTGCGTTTGTAAATGGTCATTATAATGATTCCGGCACAAAAAAATTCTAAAAGAAGGATTGGCTTCATTGAATGCATCTCAAAATGAGTATCGCGATATTGACGTGGTTTCAGTGTCTGGTAATTTTATGTTACAGTAAATACAGGGATTTGTCTGTCGATGAAGCTGAACGTCATATTATGTTAATAGTTTCAAAAAATATTAATCTTGAGATTAATCAATATGACGATGAAATTTACAACGCTAATGACCCAAGTGAGGCATGCAATAATAATTTTGAAAATTCACAATTTTATAAAAGATTTAAAATGATAAAAATAAAAGCTTGTCAGAATATTTGTAATGACGGCATGGGAATTAGGTATAAATAAATATTATAATCCACAATTTTTGGAAATTTTGTTGAAAAGATATATTCCATACTTACCTCTTTGGTCTGCGCTAATTAATCATGAACGCAGTCGTAATGCTCCTGCAGAAAAATATTTCGGCACAGTCAAAATGTTTTGTTATAAAACCAACTAAGATTGAAATGTAGTCGTTTTATACGAAAAATACGACACGACGTACTTGCCTTACACAAGGGTTTAGAGTTGGAAATTCCCAAAAAAATATTGGCTACTCAAAAAAGAAATAAAAAAACAGTCAAAGAACATAAAGTAATAAAAGAAGAACCAGTGGAGGCATGGTGCAAAAAGAGAAAACGTACCTACCCATAATTATTTCAAGACAGCGCTTACAGTTAAAGCATTATCTAACCATGACATCAAACAAAATATACCAAGTCGGATAATAATGCCTTCAAACGGTCTCATTGATGATAGTAAATATTATGAAACCACAACAACTAATAATAGGATATACATTGTATCCAAAATAAACGCTAGATCACATATATTTGATAATTTAGCCTCAGAAAGTTACAAGTTACAAAACGTTGTCCTAACCAAAAAAGTCCTCTAGTAATAATATTGATATTTGGTTAGATAATTTTACAATTGTAAAATTGTAAAATTCTGCTTAAAGATTTTGATAAAATTATATGGAAATAAGAAAATTATTGCGCTCTTGGATTATGCGACAAAAATGATCTTTAATGAACCTCTTCGGGAATTTCCAAAAATAACAGACTACGACGGGATGATAGCCACCTATAATTATTGTGCCAATCACTGGATTTTGTTTTATTTTAATGTAAAACATAACACAGTCACATGTTATCATCCCAGCGGAATAAAGGAAGAATTTGTAAAATCAAAAATACGTGATATGAAAGAATTTGTTAAGAATTATAGTAAATTATACCAACACAAACTAAAGAACACACTTTTCAAAATAATAAGTGACAATAAGTATCCCAAACAATCGGATAATTTTAACTGCGGCACGTACTGCATATACTACAGTGAATGCATTATTATTCAACTTGGATACTGCGAGTAGACTAGATAATAAAGATTTATATTGTGTTGTTAAACAAAGATTCCTGGTGTATTGTGTTTTAATTGTTTTTGGGAGCTCCTACTTAGTAATGTCCGAATGTTTAATTTTTTTTAAGACTACAAAAACCAAACTATAATTTGTCCTGAGAATGTTTATAAATTAAACGAAACGTCGACTTATTAAAGTACTTGGTTTTTTATGTAAAATACTGATCCCTGTACCCACAAAAATTCACCTATACATAGTTAAATTTGGATCACCAATCTCGAGAAGAAATTATTAACAGAATTGAATTTAATATGAACTTCCAACCCAACCAATACATAAGAATTCTGCAAAATTTAATATTACTCTCGATATGAGAAAAGTTTGTTTGTGTAATCTAACATATGTAATTGGGTCTACTGCGAAATCTGTTCGAGGTGGATTCATCAAACATGTCAAAATTTGCCCATCCACAAGGAGAACAAATATATTTGCGAAATATGTCGCACTTACTATGGCTGCTTTTAAATAATTTTATTGAAAGATTGATTATATAGGGTATCTATAAAAATTTCCACCCTCAATAACTATACTATAATCGTGAGACAACGCTCCATCAAATCTGTAAAAAAATACAGAGTGTCTCATTACAAAAACATACATACCGTTTCACGGTAAATTGGGAGCTACGTGTTAATGCGCCGCCACTTCCATCCTTGGGCCGGACAATAGCAAAAAAAATGAATCAAAGTCTTGCATTGAGGTATAATATTACCTCTACCTCTCATTCTAGTATACCGGGTGTCAACGGATCTATTAGACAAGCCATAACTTCTAGAGTATTGGATGTATTAAAATGAGATTTGGTATAGGTAAATGGTAGAGAAAGAGGAAAGTTTTTGCATATTTTTCACGTTTAGGTTACTTCCGGTTTCACCGGCAATGGCTTCAATTTTGAATTTTTAAATGGAACACCCTGTATATTTTTACGTATTTGAATTTCTGAGACAATTTTGGACTAGAAAATGACATTAAAACTTTTAAAGTATAATACTCGTATACGAATTTATTAAAAACTTCACTGAAGTAAATGCATTTTATGAGCTTATTTTTAATCCAATCACATGAATTTAGTATCGTTGGATTCGCAAAAAAAATCCCTTTTTGAAAAGTGCTTGTCTAAAAAGTGTTGCCATTTGAAAAAAAATAGTTAGATATAAAAAAGTAATTTTGCCAACTTGTCTCATTCCTATCTACCATACTAATCACTAAAACTTTGCGATTACATTTTTCTGACATCATCTAAGGCCTTCAGATTAGTTTGCGCTCAATCATGGCCACCTAGATGCAATATTACAAATGGCTCTAAAAAAATCAAGTAGGCGAAAAAACTTTTTAAAATGTCATTTTCTAGTCCAAAATTGTCTCAGAAATTCAAATATGTAAAAATATACAGGGTGTTCCATTTAAAAATTCAAAATTGAAGCCATTTCCGGTGAAACCGGAAGTAACCTAAACGTGAAAAATATGCAAAAACTTTCCTCTTCCTCTACCATTTACCTATACCAAATCTCATTTTGATATATCCAATACTCTAGAAGTTATGGCTTGTCTAATAGATCCGTTGACACCCGGTATACCTTCTATAATAATAATAATAATAATATCTCTACCCCTCATTATAATCACAAGGATTATCCCGAAAGTGTGAGACTTGTGTGGGAGAAGGGGTGGCATATTATTATTTCGCGGCCCGCATTTTAACGCCTCAGGAACGATTTAGGTTGGTAGGCCTTAACCACCATCAGTGCTGGAATGAGAGAAACCTGGAAAACCTCATTAGTTAGGGGGACAGTCAAACATCAACTAATTTTAATCTCTCACATTAACACCAAGTTGACATTCTTCCCATCCTAGGCCATCGGCAGGATGGTTGCCAAGCCATCCCTGCGAATAAGCCTTGATCTACGAGTAAACAGTTTAATGAAAAATTGTTTGGTGGAATGGGAATTAGAACCCACGACCTCTGGGTTGAGCGATCGAAACACTAAGCCCTGAGCTATCGGCTCGCGTATGTGGGGGTATATATAAAACAAATAAAAACATTTTGCAATTATTGCAGTTTCCCAACTTTACACCAACCAGATAAATATTCCAAACAACATCAGCAGTGTGGGTTAAGTCATAATGGAACAAAGAGAGGTAAGCGTCCATTTATTCGCATCGGACGGACGCATCGAACGGTCGAATCGGACAAAAATAATTAATTACATTATTTTTAATGGAGAAAGCTACACTTGTTCGCATCGTCCGCATCGCATAACGAGAATTCCGCTTAGGATCCTCGAGAAAGAATCAAATCCGTCTATGCGATGCGTGCCGGTGACGGCATACGGAAATCCGTGTAAATGGGCTGCAGGTCGCGACAGGAATCGGCTAGCAACAGTCGTATTTTATAATAAGTAGGTTACTGCAGAAATTAAAGATGGATGATGGTTCATTAATTACGACGGTACAACAGTACGAAGAAATTTATTTAAGAAACTCAAAAAATTGTTCATAGGTCATTCGGAAGTATTGAAAAAATTTTGCATCATCTTGTATTAAATCCTCACACAGAGTATGAAATTCTCCATACATTTTCCTCTTCATATTTATATTATGAACCCAAAATCTTAGTTTTTTTCTCTTCTTCTCCTCTTTTTCTTCTTCTTCAAAAACGCACGGAATGATGAATATCTCTTCATCTGAACTGTCCATTTTGACATCAGAATTTAAACTGACAGATATACCCCAAAAATACCTACGTTAGGCAAATCCGAATGTAGTGTGCGTAGTTGATAAAAATAATACGATTCGTCCCATGCGTCCGTTACATCCGATGCGAACAAATGTGCGCTTACCTTAACCTCAATAAAAATGGCCCATAAAAATTATTTGTTGTGACAGGCGAGAGCTACAATTTGTTTTTGATACAAGTAAGACTAAAAAAGCTTTTGATTGGAGCAAATTTTCTTCCGTTTGACTAATGGTGTCTATAATTAATTACTGATATCCTAATAGTTAACATTGAAATACAGGACATGTTCAATCATTTAATTTCAAAATTGTTCTAAATTACATAGAGTAAAATAATGAATAATTCAATTACTGAAATTTTCAACTGAAAATCTAGTTTTTGCTTATAGTAGCAATAGGACATCCTGTATAAAAAATTGAATGATAATTTATTGAATATAATTAGAAATATTTCAAAATTGTTTCAGCAACCCATATTAATATTTTAAAAAGTCTAATCGTAATTAGACTAATAATGCCCTACATAGAACAGGAAACTGAATATCTACATAATTTTCATTACAGCATTACAATATGAAAGGTCGACCACTAATTTTAGAATTGTACTACTCAAGTTTACGAGATAAAAATCATCTAGTTAAGTTTAAAGTAGTACAATAATACTTGTAGTTGGTAGAGCATTTTCGAGGGAAAATATGAAATAAGGTGGTCTGGTAATCTAAAACTCAGATATACTAACTATTATTAACAAATATACCGTTCTACAAATCTGAAGACGTATAGCTAAGAGGTCTGTAATGGTAGAATTATCAATTAGCAATAAATAAAAATATTTTATAAACGAAAATTATATAGGGGTCTTTCAACGAAAACTAGACCTCCCCCCTTAAATTATAAAAACGAAAAAAATTTGAATTCGCCGAGACCCGTCAAGTTCTTGGGGAGAGCATTTTTGACAGTCAAGCCAACTTTCATCCCCCTAATCCCTACCAACCCACTGCATCGTTTTTGGGAACCGGTTGAGATTTGAGAAAGTTATTGGCTAAAAACGAAAAGTTGACAAACAGATATTCGCGTACTAATTTTTACAGAATTGCCCACCAATAATAAGCTTTTTATCTACTACACGACCACATTACTTTTTTTGATGTGTCGATCAGTTTACAAAAAAAAACAGTGTTAAATTGTAAAAGCTGAAGCAAAACAAAAACAAGTTTTATTTAATGTATTGCTCAAAATAACCCCCGTTAACTTGCAAACAATAAGACAGTCTGTTTTCTAATTTTGTTCGAACATTACTAAAGACATCTCGTGTTATTAATCGGCATTCTTTCACAACTTTCTGACCCAACACCTCTAGTGTTTCAGGCTGCGTGGCGTTCGATTTCAAATGGCCACACATGAAAAAATAAAAAGGGTATTGATCAGGTGATCTTGGTGACCACTCGATGGACCTTTTCTATCAATCCAATTTCCTGGGAAATGGTCATCCAAAAATTGCCGTACGGCAACAGCATAGTGAGGGAGTGCGCTATCTTGTTGGAAAGTTATTTCATTTTCTATTAAATTGTCGTCACTCTCTAAAATTTCTGTTATCATAGAGTCAATCGTGTCTTTCAATAATTGTAAGTAGGTGTTCTCATCGACATTTCCTTCCAAAATTCCGTTCTAAACATTCTATTTTTGAGGAGTCTGAGTGAAATTCCCTGATTGTCGATTCGATTCGATTCGATTGTTTTGATTCCATAAATGAGGATTATTATAACTCCAATAGCGACAATTGTGTTTATTCACTTCGCCATTTAACATAGATATACATTCGTCTGAAAAACACGAATTGAACAGAAGATTTTGGTTCAGTAAAACTCACTCACTAAAATATTCGCAAAATTTGGTACGACAATCGAAATCATCTTCATGTAACTTTTGAACCAGAAGGCTCAATCAATCATCTTAAATGGATGAAACTTGTATTTTTTCAAAATTCGTAAAAAAATTCAAAAAACACTTGAAATGGATACGCCAGAAGCTTGAGGCACCGCTGTGATCGACTGATTATTGTCCATCTGCAAGTAACCCAAAACTGCCAATTCTACTGTTTCATTTCGAACTGGGCGTTTTACTTCGCGTTTATTGTTTAGAAGCCAACCCGTTGCAACACACTTATCCATCAGTTGTTTAACGTACCGATGACTTACATTTTTTTGTGGATGATTAGCATTAAAAATTCGTGCTGGGATTTCGATAGTAAACTGCAACAATTTCTCTTTTTGCGATAGAAAAATCTTTTTCGAAACCACGTTTACAGTTTCAACAATAGACCGAAACTAACAATTTGGTGGTCTCAAGCAAAAAACAGCCGAGACTTTGACAATACGAATAAAAAAATGTAGTAATGTGGTTGTGTAGTAGATAAAAAGTTTATTATTGGTGGGCATTTCTGTAGAAATTAGTACACGAATATCGGTTTGTCAACTGTTCGTTTTTAGCCAATAACTCAAATCACAACCGATTTCCAAAATCGATGCAAGGGTTGCTAGGGGTTAGGGGGATGAACATATCAAGAACAGAAATCGAGGGGTCTTGGCGAATCTATTTATTTTTTTCGGCTTCATAATTATAGTATATAGATCAACTTTTCGTTGAAAGACCCTGTAGGTATACGTACTAACGAGTAGAGAGAAAAAGTATCAGAATCCTATAGAATTTAAATACAGGATAAGGGCATCGGTATAGAAGTAAGTAGAAGTGAATACAATTTTGAAACAGGTACCAAAGCAGAAAATCATATACAAGTTGAATAGAAATCTAAAAAGTCTTGAAAAAAGCAACTATGGCATTGATGGTTGAGAGCAGTAAAGCTGACGGGTAGAAAATATAAGAAATGCATAATTAATTTGAAAAATTATGCAGGGATCAATATCTGTTAATTCCTATTTCAAAGAAATGCTTAAATTCTGTCACTTCCTGTGACTGTCGTGAAATAACTGTTTCAAGAGAAATTCATGGACTAAATTTGTGATAGCATCTTATTGGTCCATGTGTTGTAACTATAAATCAAATTTTCTTAATTAAGGTATCTACAACAAAGTTTTAAAGTTTATGCACATCTATGGAAATTAATGCTTATTTTTGTTATTCAACTCAAGAAAGTAAGAACGGATGATTGTCCAAACAATATCATTACAGTTTACGTAAACGTTAGAACTTTTTCGTGTAGGTTAATTTTGTGTTTCAAATATCAAAAATTCTGCTTGCTCTCGAAACCTTTTTTAGTGGAAATGAGACTCACCAATTACGAAATTCAGAAAAATGTAGGTACATACTACATAAATACATACTACATACATACTACATAAAATGTTACAAAATGCAAAAGAGTTTCTACTGAAAACATAAGAGGTCGAAAATAATTAATTTAAAAGAAAATCAGCCATCACTGGAAAATAGTTGATTTAAAATATATCTTTCGTATATTTTTTATTTTATACGCAGCATACTCTATGCACTTGTAGATTTCTAGGCATACCTTATGCATTTGCATATATATTCATTTGTAGATTTTTGATGCACTAATGGCACAAAACTTTATTGATATCGGGTTCGACCGCCATTTAGAAATGCGTCATTATTCATATTTAAAGTTTAAGATATTTTATTTAGCGTTATTACTGACTAGTATGTAAAATAGTAAACCCCTTAGGACGATAAAAATTAAAAATATTTAAATAGCACTCAACTAGCACATAAAGTTACTTTTATTATGTTTCTTATTTAGAAAACAGCTGTATGTTATTATTGCAAACGTATTTTTTTAATTCTTGGAGAAATTATTTTAAGAGTTAAAACATCCTTTACAGTTGTAATAAGTATATTTTCGCAGTGTATTTTTTTACTTATCCTGTTAGAAATATATCTTGTTTTCTACGAATGAGTTCCTTCATTGGCTTTGATTTTATAATGTACTCAATGCGGATATTAAATTCATCTCTACGGATACACATTCTAAATAGATAGTCCTTATTACACATAATAATAATAATAATCATAACCTGCTGTGCTATATGTATTGAACATAGTGACAAAATACACAAATATATTTTAGTCAATGTATTCCTAAGAAAATACCGTAACAAAATTGATTCACGTAACTAAATTAGTTTCAAAGTTACATCTACTATCAGTTGGTTGTTACACACCCTGCACATCATATTATGCAGAAATTTTGTATCCGTATAATATAGAAAAATACATAAAAGTAAAATAATTCATAGTTTTCATATCAGTGTAATTTTCTGTTTTTTACTAATTTGGCTAATTTGGAAATATTTGATTATATTTCTTATATACTGTTTTCACAATATAAGGTACTTTTATTCTCTATTCAAGTTTTAAGTGCAGTTTTAAATCGTTCGATTTGTTATGGAGCAATTGAAGTTCGCAAAATGAAAGGAAAACGAATTTCTTTTTTTGTGTTCAAAATTCACAACTGAATTAAGTGCTCAAAGTGTCCACCATCATGGACTAATACAAACGTTATTAAAAGTTTTCATGATCACAATGTAATGTCTCTGGCGTTGTTTGACGACATTCATATGAAACTCGTGTTCGTAGCTCATCTAAATTGTCGAGATTTACAAGATACACTTTACAGATTTAATGTATCTCATAGGTAAAAATCGAGCGGGAATAAGTCGGGTGATCTGGCCGACCACTCAATTGCTTCCCTCCTTACGATCCATCTATCAAGAAATGTTCTTCAAATATTCCTTAACTTGTACTGCATCTTGAAGATACAAATATTGTATCTTCCTCTAAAACTTATATTGTCATAGGATTTATGTCATATTCTAATAAATTTTAATAAATTTCTCCATTCAAATTATTAGGGATAATAAAGAAACCGATAATATTGTCATCTAAATTGCCCGCCCACACATTCAATTTCTGCGGTGTTCGGGTATTGTGCTCCCTGTGCCAAGTAAGGATTTTCGTTAGAACATGTTCCATTTAGAAAAAAATGGATATACTTCTGAAAAACAGATATTGTTTAATAAATTAGAATTCTCTTCAATTTGATTGGACATGATTTCGGGGTAACTGTCACACTTTTGTTTTCAGGACGGTTAAGTTGAAGGAGCCCAAGTGTACATTATATACAGGAAGCCCAAGTACACGCGTGCGATTATGTTTCTTATTATTAACCGAACCAGTTTCTTCAAAGTTTCCTATCACTTCCATTATAACATACTTGAGGTTATGGGATTTTTCCATCATTCTTATCAGGAAACACTTCAATACAATTTCTAACAACAGCAAGTTACTAGCACTGTTATAATACTACAGTAAGTAAAATAAAAATACCTTTCAAATTAGGAATGGCGCTACCCCTAGGAAAGGAGGAGGATGTGTCAATCTTCTCTTGTGGTCCAAAAGTTGACAGCCCGAATCACAGATTGACCTGTTTGGCAATTGACTGGCAATGTTTAATATCTCATTTTGTTTTCGAGACATTAAGGGTGTTTTGTTTTGAATAGGACACCATGTACTTATACTCAATGGAGAAATCAATTATCATTATAAATATCAGTGGAAGTATTAAATAAATATTAAGAAGATCGGGTACAAGTATTCAGACTGAATAGAGCCAAATATGAGAAAAGAATACAGTTTAAAATGTGAGATATACCTTTAAATGAATTTGTTTTGAAATGAAACTATTATATAAGAAATAGATCGACAAAGTATTTTTTATTTAGGTTCACACAACTCAACACCAAGGTCTTACTAAGAAGTGGTTCATTAAGAAAGAAGTTTATGTCATGGCTTAAAGCTCGGTTTCCGTTTATTTATTTTAACGCTAGTTTTTTATGAGTTTCTTCCACAATTCACTCCTAGCGTTGGTTAACGGATCTAAATTCTTAATTTTAACAATATACTTAACAACACGCAGTTCTGTGCTTCGCATGCCCTGCTTGCGGTTGCTTTCTAAGCCTTAACTTTTTTTGCTGGGTGGTATGTAAAGCTAAGCGACCCACATTAGAAGTTTGAGCGACCCTGGGACACGAGGCAGCCAATGACCCAGCTTACAATAGCTACCAAACCAGCACCATTACCTCTTCCTTGCCTCCCTGCCTCATTCTCGCCGACAACGAACAACTCGAGGTAAACACATACCCGAGCTCTGCTTATGCCTAAATATGAATTGCATACCTGCGTAACGGCAACGCATGAATGGAAAACACTTAATTGGTGTGGTCCAATAAGAGATTCAAAAAATTAAAACATTTTTAATGTCAGTTGAAACTTGTCATTATTAATTCACAGACAATAATTGTTGATTAAACGGCTTTTAGCCTAACATTACATCAGTTGTAAAATAAGAACGAGAAAATGGAAAGTTTTTGAAGAGCAATAACAAGGAAAGTTTCTAAACTTTTTCCCAAGAACAGAGGTAGATATGGAATTTCCTGAACATTTATATGTAATTTCTGTAGCTTATTTGTGGTGGGTTTTCATAATTCATAGTTTTTTTGGGATTACACTACCTGTAAAATAACAAAAAGCAGGAAACCAGAACTATACAAATTAAATATTCAAAGTGCAGTATCAATGCAAACTTCTAAAGTTTGCCCCAAAAGGCAACTGTATAATATGCAATAAAATAAATCTTTGAAAAATTTACTAAATTTCATCAGTGGTTTTTAGTTTTATACAAAATTCTATAATATCATAAATCATATTTTGAATTACCTATGTCTAAATAAAATAATTATTAAAATAAAATTTAAAAGGGTCAAGGGTCCCCCAAACCAACGCGGATAATCGCAGCACCTACGGAAGTTCGCACCGCTTGCGATTCGCATCATATTGTTTCCATTGCGTTAAATATGTACATTCACACCAACACGATTTTTTTAGTTTAGGCTGCGAATTGTCTGCGTTTATTTCGTACGGAGTTTTTGTTCGCAATCGGCTGCGTTTTTTCTCGGATCCGTAGTAGTTTCGCAGTCTCTTAACTAAGAAAGTAATTAATAAAATGGAAAAAATCATTGAATTAGTGCGCAAGTATCCTATATTAGACGACCTTTCTCATGACGATTACAAAAATATTTGAAAAAAGTAACAAAATACTACATAGATTCTCGTCTTTTCGTAATTGCGGCATTAATGTATGAAATTCCCTATATTGTCGTCTTTTTTTATTAATATCGTGAACCCATTTTCTTTTCTTAAGGTGAGATATACATAATATGATCAACACATTTATTTTTAAAGAATAATATAATAATTTTACCTTAAATTGTCTTCTTCCAATGCAAGCAACACAAATGCTTCTTCTTCATCTGATGATGTATACATATTTTTGTATGATAGGTAAGTATGTAAGTACAAGTACAAATTGTTTATTTTTCGTTTTCAGCAATAGCAATCAACCTTTTCGATACTGAAAATATGACGCATATGATGCGATTATATTCGCTTTGGTGTGGGGTTCTCTGCGGATTCCGCCACGAATTTCGCTGCGAACTTTCCGTCACGAATCCGTTGCGAATAATTCGCGTTGGTTTAGGGGAGCCTTTATACACTTAACTAGCTTTTTCCTAAACGTTATTATAATAATTATTTTATTTAGACATAATTTAAAATATGATTTGTAATATTACAGAATTTTGTATAAAACTAAAAAACCACTGATGAAGTTTAGTAAATTTTTCAAAGATTTATTTTATTGCATATTATACAGTTGTCTTTTGGAGTAAACTTTAGAAGTTTGCCTTGATACTGCACTTTGAATATTTAATTTCTATACTTCTGGTTTCCTGCGTATTGTTATTTTACAGGTGGTGTAATCCCAAAAGAAACTATGAATCATTTTGTTGTGTTTATCAATTTTTAATATGTGAGTATCATGCGGAGGGGGGGGGGGGGGGCAAAAAGTACGTTAGAAAATACCAAATCCTTTACGTTGACGCATCGCGTTTGGGTAACTGATGAAAAATTTATTAACCTATTATATACCGAGTACCGGTTTCAGACGTGTAAGTGAAATAACAAGATACCTAATCCTAGGTAAATGGATTTACCTGTTAATAATAGTCTAATTATTTATGTGTGAACGATATAAACCCCAAATAAAATTTTATTAATTACATAATTGCATAATACAATACATTCATATTGCAGTTACAGTTACAGTTTGTGGAGGATAAAAGTTTACCCTGATATAACATTCACAAATAAGTTATGAACAATATAACATGTTATGTTTTAATCATAAATATTTGTATTCAAATATTATCATGAATGTAGGTACACATTCAAAAGCCAAGATTTTAATTTTACCCCCTGAAATGTTGATTTGTGTCTGTGCTCGGAAATTTACTTCTTAAAATAGGTGGTCTGTTTAACTATTTCAGAACAGGTTTTATTTATATACTTATTTTATTTTCTTCTAAATCACATTGTTGATTGCGTTACGATTATCATTATATCAATTTATATAAATGACACTCGGGGGAAATAAATACTACTTCTTTTAAGGTATCAACCAAATTTATAAAGTTTTCTTTCGATCCAACACCAGTTTTAGACCATATACTATAAAATACTCCCTGATTTGGCCTCAAATGGCATTGATAATAGACATTCTTCAACACCATGTATATATACAGGGTGAACCACGAGTCTTGCTAGGTATTGGTATCTTTGTTATTTGAAGAGATACGAAGTTGGTTAGATTGAGAAAAGTTGAGAAATTACTAGCACTAAGTGGTCCGGAAAATTATTGAAAAAACCAGAGGTCCTCAAAATATTTAGGAAAATAATAAATTTCCAAAAGACTTAAATTTGCTCCGTTATCTATAGGAATCTTCAAAAAAAACCATTTTTTCCTTATATACTTGCATAATTATCTTCGTTTTGATCCATCTGGATTTTCGTTTTTCTTATGGACGCCATATTAGAAATTGACATGGCTAGGTAGAGAAAAAATTAAGGAACCCGGTGACATGTCACATTTAGTATATGGAATATAATTGGGGTATATAATTAGCTATTTAACTTTTATTAAACATAACATTGAACCAAAATAAACAAAATAACATAAATTAATAAAAAATTGAATACAGTGTGACAAACTAACAAATAACTTTAAATTAATTTAAATATTCAAACTGTCTACCATTATTTTATAGACAGCTGTTGCAGCGGGCGGAAACACCATCAACAGACCTTCTAATTTGCCTCAGTAGCAATGCTGTAATTTTACAATGACCTGCATCTTCCAACCCATCTATTGTCTTGTAAACTGTGTTATAGATTTTTTCTTGTAGATACCGCCACAGGAAAAATGTTGCGAGAGGTGTGAGGACAGGCGATCTTGTTATCCCACGATCGAAAGAATCTTTTGGAAAAACACTCCAAATTAGAACAGAGTTTAAATTTAAAATTAAGAAATTGAAAATGTTGTTCATATGTTAATGGATAGCTGGATGTTTACGCGCTCTGACCAGACAAAACATTAGTTGGCTGAACTAAACACAATAATTAAAAACAGCCCCCCTTCAATAGCCACACTTATATACAAATCTTACATCAGACCGATAATCATCTATGCATCTCCAGTTTGGTACCCTATTATTACACCTACAAGTCAAAAAACTCTTCAAGTAATACAAAATAAAATATTAAGACTAGCCAATCACCTTCCACTCGCCACCCCGATTCATACGCTCCATAACATCGCAGGCACACCACTACTCGAAGAATTTATTCTACAAGTACTTGTACCCCGCTTTGCCCAGCAGCTGGTAGAGCATACTAATCCCACCCTGCTAGACCCACTCACTAAAAAATTTGCACAGCATCCTAAATATCCATCCCTTAATTACATCTACAACCCTTGACGATAGCCACCCACAAAACCAAATTCAACCAACAACAGTACATATACCATCAGTAATTACAGAACAAAAACAAAACCTACCCCTAAGCAAAAACCTCCCTTAACCAACAAGAATCCCAAAAATTAAACCAAACAATTTCTACCCCAAACAACAAAAAAAAAACACCAAAAAAAACCATCCCCACCCAAAAACCACCCCTAAACAAAAATGACAGCAAAACGATCCAAGAGCAAAATGAGGGCAAAATAAAAAACTGCCCCTAAAATAAAAAACCACCCCTAAAATAAAAAACCACCCCTAACAAAAACAATCCAAATCAACCCCCACAACATCCTCCACCAAATAATAAAAAATCCGCAAACCACCCCCTACCTTTAAACCTCCCTGGACGCATCCACAATACCACAACCTCCTAACATAAACAATAAAAAACCCCACAGCCTCAAACCCCAAATCATCAACCTACCCTGTACTATTGCTACATTAGCGTTAGATGCACAGTTAAGCATACCAATTTCATCCCAAGGCAAGCACTGAAGAAGTGGAGAGCCTTATGGAACGACATCTTCGTCGTCCATCCGACGTACACAAAAACATTAGTTGGCTGTTGATGCGCTGTTAAACCAAATATTCTATGTCAAATATATCTATTTGACATACTATTTTATTGTATTTGACTTATTATTTCCAAGGTTAATTCTTTGGACAGATGAGTCCAAATTTACAAATTTTGGAATTTTCAATAGGCACAATAAGGTATTATGGCGTTAGGAGGATCCATATCTTCTTCAAGAAATCCGACCTCAAATTAAATTTGGGTTTAATGTATGGTGCTTCTAATTGACAATCAATTTATGAATTTAATTATTTTTAACCATAATTTGAACGGACAGAGATATTTACACCTTCAAGGCGACATTGAAGATGCATTTGACGAGTTATCGCTAGCACAATTGAGAAAGATATGATGGTTGCAAGAAGATTGATGCTCCAGCACACAATACAGGTTGCAAAAGAACATCTAAACGAAAGATTTCCAGGGAGATGGATAGGCAACTATGAATCAGTATTATGGCCAGCAAGATCGTCTGATCTCACAACTCTCGATTTTTTACTGTGGGGATATCTAAAAGAAAAAATCTACAACAGAATTTACGAGACAATAGAGAAATTGGAAGAGGCAGTTCGTTGAGAAATTACATCATTACTGAGACAAATTAGGATGATGTCTCCAGCCGCTGCAACAGCTGTCTGCAAAATAATGGTAGACAATTTGAATATTTTAAATAATTTAAAGTTACTTGTCAGTTTGTTACACTCTATTCAATTGTTTTATTCATTTATATTATTTTGTTTATTGTTGATCAATGTTATGATTAATAAAAATTATAGATCTAACTAATAATTGTATGTATGTATATATACATTCATAGAGGTCAGGACGAGATACTGTGCAATAAATTAACCGAACTAAATAACTTGTCTGAAAACCTTATTATATTTGGTGATTTTAACTTCCCTGGTATCATTTGGGAAAATGTGGAAATTCAAGATAACACGGATTCGTCTTCTAATTTATTTATAAATACTGTATTATAATCTGGTCTTGTACAGTTAGTTACACAAAACACTCGTTTTCGTGCAAATCAACAACCATCCCGTGTAGATCTTTTAGTCACTAACGATGAAAATCTTTTCAAACCGTTACGTTATTTGCCGCCAATAGGAATTTCCGATCACGTAGTAATTGGTTGCACGTTACAAATTTTAACATATAATACCCCAAAAAACGAAACAAAATTAATCAAAAAAATAGATTTTTCTAAACTTAATAACTTATTAGAGGAAATTAACTGGCATAATATTCTCAACAATAACCATATTAATGCAGTCTGGGATTCATTTTTGACTACAATGAAAACCAACATAAGCAAATGTACGCGGTATAAAACGGTAGTTCAAAATACTAAAAAGCCCTGGATATCAAATGAACTAATTGCAAAGTGCAAAATTAAAAAAAGGCTTTGGAAAAAATTCAGATTAACTCGCTCTGATAATGATTTCATTGCACATAGAAATTTTTCCAACGCATTGCAAAAAGAAATTGAACTATCAAAAATCAATTACGAACAGAATTTAGTAGGTAAGGGTCAGAAAGCTGTTTCAAATACACCAGAAACTCTTTATCTTCTAAAGTCTCCACCCCTCTGGTTCGGGATGCCTTTGCTGATATATGTACTTCAAATTTCGATAGTGCTGAATCCCTTGCTACAACTTTCCAAAACATATTCACGGAAGAACCATTTGGTCCCATCCCAGCCTTTCTGTCTCCCAGCGTCCAACATTCTTTGGACACAATCTCATTCACTCAAGCAGACGTGTTGCACCATCTCAAAAATCTAAGGATTGACTTAGCACCTGGACCTGATGGTCTCCCTGCTTCTGTATTAAAGTCTTGTGCCACAGTTCTAGCCGAGCCTCTATATCTTGTATTTCGGCACTCACTAGCTACATCATCTCTTCCTTCAGATTAGTTGCTTGCATCATCCATTGCCATATTTAAGAGTGGAGATAAGACAGACCCCAAAAACTATAGACAGATTAGTCTAATGTCTATTTGTCTTAAGGTTTTAGAAAGAATTATAGTACATCATATAATGCAATTTTCGATATCTTATAATATCTTACCGCTATCACAGCATGGTTTCATCCCGGGTAGATCTACTTCCACAAATCTGTTGGCAAGTTTTAACTATTGGTCTCGTTGTTTAGATCAAGGAGATCCAATTGACGTGATTTACTTGGATTTCTCAAAGGCGTTCGATAAGGTACCCAAACACCGGCTACTTCTAAAGCTAGAGCACCTGGGTATCAGAGGTCAGCTAAAGTCATGGATAGCCAGTTATCTAACAAATAGGCTTTTTTCAGTTCGTGTTGGAACCGACTACTCTGCTTTCCGAAAGGTGTCTTCAGGTGTACCCCAAGGATCAGTTTTGGGTCCTATTCTATTCCTTTTATATACTGCAGATCTCGATCCACTTATTACCGTCCCCCACACTTTTTATGCAGACGATACCAAATTATACAGTAACCCGTTAGAACAGCACAATCTGATTCAGAACAATCTTAAAGATATTGAAAATTGGTGTAATACATGGCTGATACCGTTAAATCCTTCAAAATGTACGGTCCTTCATATCGGTAACAATAACCCCTTCCACTATTATGTGCTCAATGACATCCATATCAAGTCCGTTAATGAACATGTAGACTTAGGAGTAACGATAACCTCAAACCTATCCTGGTCCACTCACATTACTAATGTCGCAAAAAAAGCCAACCAGAGCTCCTACTTATTGTTTAAAACTTTTCAAAACCCTAACCCTAGATTATTTTCTCTTTTATTCAAAACATATATCCGGCCAATTCTCGAATATGCTAACATAATATGGACACCGCACTTAATAAAAGATATAAAACTCTTGGAAAACGTTCAACGGAAGTCTACTAGGCAAGTCCAGTGTCTGAGTAATCAATCCTATCAAGATCGGCTTCAAGCTCTAAACCTCCCACTTCTATCAGAACGAAGAAATAGAGGTGACATGATTTTCACATATAGGTTGCTACATGATCACTTTACGCAAGACATCAGAGAGCTATTAGAATTAAACACAGACGACCGACTCCGTGGCCACGCACTTAAACTCAAAAAAGAAAATTTCAGGACAACGATAAGACAGAACTTCTATTCCAACCGAATTTTTAACAACTGGAATCGGTTACCCAGTGATGTGGTGACTTCAGTAAGTGTAAACTCGTTCAAAAATAAATATGACTTATTTAAAAATGGTGAAATGCTTTGATGTAAAAACAAGACATTTAGTTGGGTATCCTGTATTGTGTCTGCAAATTAACTTCACAGAACATATATTCTTGTTTGTATCTTTTTATACAGTTATATTATTAGTCGTACTTTGTAATTTTTATTTAATTACTTTTACTTATAAATATGTACATATACTGTTACCTATAAGGATTAGCTGTACTGTAACAATTTACTATTGCCATTCTTGTCAATCTATTGTTTACTTTTAGGAGCATAATAGGTTTCGACCTCTGCTCTTCTCTTTAGGTTAATAATAATAATAATAATAATATATTGTATTGTATTATACTTATAATTACCTACAATGGAAGAGCTTTTGAATGCTTGAATATCACAGTTATTGTTTATGATATTAAATTGCTAAAAATTTTCGTACTGTTTTTAAAATATGCGCAAGAAAATTAGGCCAATAGATTGGGCCGTTACTTAGTGAAAGTGCAAAATGCTTTAATATAAAAAGTTTCTACCTTTCTTTTTTTGTAAAAATAATAATTTTTTCACCGATTTCTTTAAGTATTAAGTAGGTACTAACTAAATTAGGGGTACATTTTAAAATAATTTTAATTAAAACGGAAAAACCCACGGTATACTAATGATTATCAACATAATGAGACAACCTAATGCGAGTAAGAGATGTTTAAAATCTTATCTGGAGGGATTTTTTAACTTCCTCATTATGAAACTATTATGAATGATTTGAGTATTGAAGACAAGATTATAGAGGGTTTAGTTTTAATCCTTTTTTCTATGTATATAATTATGTAGAACACTGAACAACAAAGACTTACAATGATTTTCACTAGTTCTACTGTTAGTTTCCTAAATATTCTCCTTAATATTTGAAATGTAAACGTTTGTCTCATGTAAACTAGACGTGGTTAACTCATTTCTTCAATCTCACAGTCAACTGTTCTTCTGTGAGTATTATAATAGTATTTCTCAATTTATATTTTAACTTCAACTATAACTATAACTACACATATAAAACATATCTATTTAAAAATAATCTGTGTGTAGTCTGAGGTTTGACTACTCACAGATTATATTTAATTTAAATATTTTATTTTATCATTTATTGCCAAGTGGAAGACAAAGAATAATTATTGTAAAGTTAAAATAGAAATAATACCAAGACAAGGTGAAACATGTCATTAGAACAAATCTTTGAGGTGTTGCGTCAAACGCCAATGCTTAAAATATAACAGGTTACATAAAAATCCTCAATAGGATTAGTTTTACAAGTAATTCGTTGCGGTTTCGGCCTTTAGCTGAGTTTTATAAGCGAACCGCAACGTTGTACAAACAAAGTCCAGTGAACATGAACGGGTCACCTGATTATAATCAAATGATTTTTTTAATCCGGTTTTTATTGTTTTGTTCCTGGAAAATATGTTCTGACCAGTTTCGTTCTTCTCGAGTAAATGTAACAGCTCCTTCTTAACCTCTTGATATCTATGCTGATTTTATTTTTAACTTTGTAGGTAGATTAAATGGTTTATTCTTGTAATACATTTCGAGGAAAACATGACAGATTTGGACTCATAATATATACGGTGGTATTAATTTAAAACCTGATACCTGATCCCTCTTTTAAAGCAAGTAGTTTATGAAAGACATCATTATTTCAATGATTTGATTAATTTATTTTGAAAACATTATTGAAATAATTCTATATATAGGCGTCCTGAACATATTTAAGAAGTGGAAGATATTAAAAAAATAATTATTATATTAAAAAAGACCAACACAAATGGATATCTAAATTTTAATTATAGTCATAACATAAGTATTATAGTTATTTATGCAACAAGTGCAAAAAGTAAGTGTTTATTGCACGCGACGTGAAATTGTTCAACGAGGCCGTCAGGACGAATTGGACAACACGTCGAGTTCAATAAACACTTTTTGTGCGAGTTGCATACAATATTTTTTCAGCGTTCATTCAAAAACCAAAAAATGTTTTATTTAGGTGGCACCAAGTGCCACGTCGATTTGACGTTTATGTTTGTCATGATCACAAAACGCTGTAGTAGAATGACAGATAAGTGCAATAAAATTTGTATTGCACTAGTGCAATAAAGAACCAGTTTTTTCAATAAATATAGTTCAATAAAGTTTTGTTTATGCATGAACGTAGAAAAAATATTTATAACTAGTTAAATGTTTATATGACAGCAAAATTAATATCATCAACCTCAGGCCGATTTAATAAAGAAAAGGACGTTATTGAAAATGGGAAATGGATAAAATATTAATATTCCAAGGATAAATGGAAAAAATCCAATAACAACCATTATGATTCCATGTATTCCAGATATATCTGATATATTTACCAAATGTCATGTGGATGTGGTAAATATTATATTGGAAAAACATCAAGATCATTACAAATAACAGTCCGTGAACACAAAAATTATTTAAGAAGTTACCAAATTGAAAAGTCTGTATTAGTAAAACATGTCTGGGACAACAATCACGGGCTTGATTGGACACAGGCTAAAATTATACAAAAACGAAGAAAAAGAAGAACGAAGAAAAAAAGAAAAGAAAAAGAAAGTGCTTTTATTAAATTTTTATTTAATGTTGATATAACTGTATCTCGTTGGAAGTAATATTCGTGACTTCTTCTTCTCCAGAAGGATGTTACCAGTGGAAAATAAATAACAACATAATGATCAGTGCATCTGATGACTTTTGAATTAAAAATGTCAGATTGAGGGTTAAAGGTTGAGTTAGGGGTCAATTTTTCTAAAATAAATACTTTTTACTATTTCTAAAACATCAATAATTTATGTCATCAAAATACAATATAGATAATTTAGAATTAAAACTGTGTATGCTCTGATTTGACATAAATAAAATATGTATAATATAATAATGCATACATTTTTCTTTTCTAAATTTTATCTCGAAAATGGAGCTTACTATTTGGTTTTCTCTTAAGGGTCCATTCAATAGTCCGAAATAAACCCAAAATCGGCGTTCGTCTCATGTCTAATTATAAAAAACTATAAAAGATAGCGACTTTTAGTAAAAAAGTACTGAAAGATAAGACTTTAATCTAAATCCCTATAGTAGTAATTTTTGGTACCTAATTCTTTTTATTTTTAAAATTCCAGGCAAACAATCTTGTACCAAAATAGCGTATTTTCAAAAATTATTTTCTCTAAAATACGTTTATTAAACAAAAATTTGCTACTATAGGGATCTAGTTTATCTTTTAATCTTTCCGGTGATATATAATTTATAACATTAAAAAGAAATTTTGTTGCAATTATAAGACAAATCCGGTACCGTTGCAATAAGGGCTAACTTTATTTCCATGTGCCTTTTTACTTCGGCTTTACGTGCACCTCCGAAATCTGAATAATTCGGTAGTGGGAATATGTAAGTATCCGTCCATCGGCCACCCAACCTCTCAACCCGACCCCGTATTCATGCCTGTCAAATCTACAGTGAATAGACTCTTAAAGAAATCCTTTATATAAACAGCTTTTACCTGAATCTACTATATCGCGGCCGATTGAATTTAAAAATTTCATTTACTCATAATGGAAATACATTACAATCGTATACACATTTCCAAAACGTCAACAAACAAGTCAATTATTTCATTAAATATTTGTCATTTTAGCGAGAGCAAATTTTTTAAATTTTCAGAAACGTGCAAAAAATACCAAAAAAAGATTTGCTGCATCCTTAAAATACACAGTATATTTAAGAAAGTTATGATCTTTTGCAATACTATCTTTTATTTTATTACAGCAAATGTTGAAAGCGGCCCCCATTAACCATTGCACAATGCCCAATTTGGAGTTCAAATTCATAAATTACATTTTGAATAATATCTTGTGTTATACTTCGAACTTATAGATAAGATAGATAATATCTCTGATATATCTTTCAATACTTCGATAGTGTCGTATCACCAGGCACAGAATACCTAACCAAACATAGGCATAGAATCGGGGTTGAACAAGGACTCATTAACTAAAGGATTAAGTAAAATACCTAATTTTTAAATGGTAAGGACAAATTATTGTTTTTTAAATATGAAATATGATTTTGTACATTGTGTTGATTATAATGAAATATTCTGCTTTTTTTAGCTTTCCTAATTATTTTCACCCCATAAAACATACCCGCTTATGGCGTTGGGCACAGTGACAGGAAGTTTTGTGAAATTAAGGTTATGTCTTCGTGAGGAAGAAACATTTTATAATGTGGACAAATCTACTATTACTCATCTATACATATTACTAAACTATAGTATATCTATACTAAAGTACTGTGGATACAATGTATAATAAAATATAAAAGATAAAATCAAATAATGCACTTAAAGTAATCAAGTGGTGCATGTAATTTAAGCTAGTGAAAGATACCTAGCCAAATATGTGAGCTATTATTTCGAAGGAAAGATAAGGCATCTTATAAACAACGTTTACGCATAACTGAGGATCAGGCAATAACCTCGAAAACAAGATTGAAGCTACACTGGACTTCCATACAGCGATTAATTAATTTATTACCATATTTAGACTCTACTGGTATTCTTTTCGTACAGCATTGCTAAAAGTTCTGCGTGTATCTTTTAATGGAGCGTTGAATATTAAAGTAGTATAAAAAGTATAGCGAATGGTTTGAAACGATTATATTTTTAATGCATGATGCAATCAATGATACGTACATATTACCCTCTTTTAATTGAATATAATGTTAACTTTAAAATAAAGTGCCGCGGTAATAAATATATTTATGAGATAGCAAGATCAGAAATGGTTTTGCTTTTGGACTCTTAAACATGTTTTTGTTTAACTATGGGGTTATACATATAAGTTCATAAAAATAGCAGATGTATGAAAACAGATAGTATTTTTTCATTTATGTATCAATATTTTTCATTTCATTTACATATTTTTTATTTATGTTATCAATATTTCTGTAGTACATGGTTTAATTTTTAGAATACAAAGTTACTAGCAGAACTTTACCACTGATGTAGTTTTCCACATAACACCCAAACACTATAAGTACTCCATTCGACGCGCATTTTACCAATAAAGTTGGCATAATCTGGAGATGATTAAACCTAAACCTATGCTAATACTGTGTCCTATTTACACCTTAATTATTAGGCTACGGTTCAGTGAACCGTGATTTACTAACCAATAAAGCGGGCTATATGGGATAGGCCCTCTCTCACTATTCATAAAAAATTAAATGATTCATTAAATTCCTAATTAGTCTTAAATTGCTACTATCTATTTTATGGTTCTTCTCAAACGCGACTTATCTATTCTACCATATTTGAGATGAGCCATATATTCTTTGAATCTAGTTTGAATTGACCTTCTAGTTTATCCAACATACTTTTGATTGCAGTCTCTACAGCTAATATCGTAATTCCTCGACTTTTCCCTAGTTTTTATTTTGTTTTTTGGTTTGTCTAAAAGTTGTTGTAGTTTATTTTCCGATGAATAAACAATGGACATACCTATATCTTTAAAAACCTTACCAAAACTACGGGAGAAACGAGGATCGTATGGAATAGAAAATAATTTTTTATTTTCTCTTTCATTTGGATAAGTCGAGAAATTGCGAAGTGTCTCTTTAAATGCTTGCCTAAGATTTATAAACCAGGAAAGTCGGTGCATCCTATTGTTTCATCAATTGTATCGCCCATTTACTATCTATCAAAATAGTTAACAAAGAACTTCGAAAGTTTACCCATTGTACCACCTAGTTTTTCTGTGATTAATTTGTAATTCAATGATTTTATTAATAAGATGAAAAATATGCAGTTGCAAGAAGGTGAAGTTTTGATCTCCTTTGACGTTTATTCATGTTTCCGAGATCTGTTCCTAAAGCACAGACCTTGGCACTTACTACTACGGGCTACCTTAAGGATCTACTCAAATCAAACAATCTCACTCAAGATGTAGTACGTTTTTTTTAATGGCGATGCCTGTACTCAGAAACACTTGTTTTCCAATTGTACAGATAACGCGTTCTAAGGCAATTTAAAAAAATTGCCCTACTAAAAAAAGTTGTACCACACCACGTATATACCCCAAAAGATGGTATGATCCACAAGATGGTATGATTTCATCTGCTCCACTATATGTATTGCGTCATTCGATCGCGACACCGCTGCTAATTATGAATCATATATCAATATTTAGCGCCCCTTTAGTATATACAAAATACTTATATGCTTATTTTTAGTTAAGTTTTTAATGTTGCAGGTATGAAATTCACAACATAACTATCGATATTTATTAGAGGAAGCCTATACACCCATTTAGCACTTTCAGAATATTTAAACAAACAAACTTTTTCTGTACGCGGTACGATGTCACCGATAGATTTGTGGAACGATTTGTATATCTTTGCATATTCTGATAGCATGTTCTCTCACGAGTAATCAACTAAGTTTGATGATTGTATTTACTACTATGCCTATAGAAGAATATACCATCAAGCCAACTTTTAACATTTACTTTTCACTTATAGCGTTTTTTTTATAGTGTATTTTTATTATTATTTATTGGCTTATTTATTTATTGTTTATATCTTTCTTTAAATAGGAATTAAGGCAAAAAATTAAGTAAGACATAAATTATGAATGAAATTATCGAATATTATGGTTCAGTAGAATTTTAAATTTTTCTCGTTACCTGCAACCTAAGTACGCAAAGGAATAACCTTATTACTTTTAAAATAATATGTCGGAAACAACTACTTTGCGTGTATGTGCACCCCCCCCCCCCAACATAAAATTACAACGGCATATCTTCATATAACCTCAACTTATTGTTTTTAATACATTTTTCTTTTTAATAGTGTTATCTACATCCTTTAAATAATAAAATATTAAACAAACATCTAGATTACATTAAAAATAATTATTTTTGGTCACATAGCTTTTGTATTGAGTTGTAGTGAAAAAAAACATACCTAATTTACTGAGAAAACTGGAATTATAGCAATCCTCGTTAGCCTAATGTCCGATACGTATTTCTGGATCCGGCGCCTTCAGGCACATGTGTGGCAGGAGGTTTAATATCTAAGAATTATTAAAAATTACAAGAAATATATGACAATTAAACTGATTATAAAATTAAAATAATTTCAATGCCAAAATTGTCAGTTTGTATATAACTTAGATGTTTTCTAGTAAAATTTCCCGGATTTCCTAATTTCTGAATATCTATCTAGTCTATAGATAATATATTCTAATAATGTTAGAGTCGTATATCTGTGGCAGTTTTTTATAAATTAGTTTTAATATTATTTCAGATATAAACAGTTAAATAAGCCATATTTAATTGTTTATATATTTCTTTATATAGGATTAAGCCAAAAAGTTAACTAAAAAATAAATTATTAATGAATTTGTCAAATATTATGTTTCAGTAAAATTTGTTAATTTTCCTCGTAACCTATAACCTAGGTACGCCAAGGAATAACTAATAATTATTTTTAAGATATATCGAAAACAACTACTTTTCGTGCTATATGTACCCTCCAAGATTGAATTACAACGGCATATCTTCATACAACCTCAACTTATTATCTTTAATACATTTTTCTTTTTAATAGTGTTATCTACATCATTTAAATAAAGAAATATTAAACAAGCATCTACATACCATACATGTAGATTGCCTGAAGACGCCGGAAGCAGAAGTACGTATCGTACATTAGGCTCAGGAGGATTGCTACGATTTCTGTTTTGTCAGTAAAAAATTATTTTTTTCATTCAAATTCAATACAAATGGTACCTATGTGACCAAAAATAATTGTAATGTAGATGCTTGTTTAATATTTCATTATTTAAGAGACACTATTATACTAAAGGGTTTTTCAATAGGAACGCTCGATCTTTGTAATGTAATAAAACAAATTGTATAAGTTAAACTGACATGTTTTTATTTTTATTTTAAAACATATGTGAGCACATTATGTTTTAAAAATTATATCAGCTAAATGTCCGCCGAGGCTTCGCCTGGTGACTCGAATCCTGGAGATCCAATTTTCGATGACGTTATCGTATAGAAGTGGCTCAATTTCACCAATGACGCGTCTGATGTTGGCCTTTAAGGCGGCAACCGTCTGTGGTTTGTCGGCATAGACACGAGATTTCACATAGCCCCAGAGAAAAAAATCCAGTGGCGTTAAATCGCATGATTTCTTTTCGTCCAAAATTAGGATCAACCTCCAACTGCTCTAGCGCCCACTCAGCGAATGCAAGCCGCTGTCTATAATCGTTGGGCTTTAATTCTTGGGTTAATTGCACTTTACAAGGGTGAAACCCTAAGTCCTTATGCAAGATTCGCCAAACTGACGTCGAAGAAAGGCCAAGTTCTTGAGCACGTCGTGGAATGGATTGTTGTGGACTCTGACGTACACTTTTCCGGACTGCAGCAATATTTTCAACGGATCTTGCGCTTCGCTGACGTACAGGTGTTGTTTGATCTAACAGTGACCCGTTTGTTTCAAATTTATTTATTAGACGGCGAATTGTGGACTCTGAAGAACGACCATCGACACCATAAATTGGCCGAAGTGCACGAAACGTTTGCCGAATAGAACATTGATTTTGATAATAAGTTTTAACCATTTCGAGGCGTTGTTGAATCGTATAGCGTTCCATAATGAAATGTAAAGACTAACTGAATACGCCTGTCAAAGATACAACCTGTCTGACTACCGAATTCATCATACACTGTTGCCAAACATCGAGCGTTCCTATTGAAAAACCCTTTATTAGTATTACTCGTATTACTATTAGCAGTTGACACTATTAAAAAGAAAAATGTATTAAAGACAATAAGTTGAGGTTATATGAAGATATGCCGCTGTAATTCAATGTTGGGCGGTGTATAATGTACGCAATGTAGTTGTTTTCGTCATATCTTAAAAATAATAAGGCTATTACTTTGCGTATCTAGGTTATAGGTAACGAGGAAAATTAAAAACTTTACTGAACCATAATATTTGATAATTTCATTAATAATTTATCTCTTAGCTAACTTTTTTGGTTTAATTCCTATATAAAGGAAGATATAAACAAGTACATGGCGTGTTTCTTTTTATATCTCTGTTTACACTTCTATGATTTGTTAGGTATGAAATTTTTGGTAAATAAAATTAAACTAAACCTCCGAATTAAATATGAGACCAACTCGTCATTGATCATTTTGACACCCAATAATTAATACCTAATTTCAAACAATAAGCCTTATACAGTTACGTCTGAAAGGTATTCCAAATTTAACTTGTATCAGTATGGCATTTAGTTAATTAACCAGTAGGTATACTGGTATACTATTTTAAGTATGTAGTAACCAACCGAGTATAATGACTATTTAAGACTGTGATGAGATTTAAACTTAAGTTGTAATTGAAAAACGTAATGAAATGTTATTGTGCAAAAGAGGAAATCACAAACAATAAAGCGAACATAACTGTATATCATAAAATCAAGAATTTAATTTGCCGGAAGGTAGAGCATAATAAGATTGTGTGTGGTCTACTCCTGATTTAACACGGCCATTGTGAATATCTGGTGTTCGCAGAGAACGCAAAGCAGTACTCTAAATAAGATTTCGCTGGTTATATATTGTGAGCAGTAATAAAGTGCATCAACAGTTATTAAGTTTGGACCTAAGGTTACACCTGATCGACTTAGTTTATGAAGAATTATGTGCGTATTTTAAAAAATAATTAGAGATTCATCTTCATAAGGAGTATTCCTTAATTTTCCTCGAAATGTGGTCTACTGAAAGTCAAAGTGATTTTATTTATATGCAACAAAAATATTAAACATTGCATCGTACAACTTTTCTGTAGACAATTAACCAATAACCAAAATTAGTTTCGAAAACTAAGTTGTTCATTCATGCTTATAAATATCTGCTAATGTATTAAGTAACTTATAATCCAACTTAATAAATTTTGGGCCTTATCAACTTTGTTAGTCTTTAGTGATATATTTTTTTATACTATAGGTATACTGATTTTTTGAACTGTTTATTACGAAAACGTAGACAGGACATGTAGCAATTTATTTATATATTTCCCAGTTTAAACTGTAAATTTTTTTAAATTTCCAGTTTAAACTGTAAAGTTACTTAAATTTCCAGTTTGAACTGTACATTTTCTTAAATTGCCAGTTTGAACTGTAAACCATATGAAATTGCTATTTTTCATCGAAATTTTCCTTGATTTTTGCTAGAATACCGCGGATGCAAAAAAAGTTTGCCGGAAAGTACTGCGCTAATACGTAAAAATGGATGATATATTAAAATTTGATAGAATTCACAGCTTAAACTGGGAACTTAAATTTTAAATTTGTGAATTTTACTAAATTTACAGATATACAACTGGAAATTTGACAAAAATTGCAGTTTAAATTGTGAATTTTACAAAAATTTACAGTTGAAACTGGGACATACAAATAAAATGATACATGTGCTTTCTACGCTTTGATAGTTTATATATTAATTTTTGTATTTGAAAACATTTAGTACCTAAATTATTTTAAACCGTATTTCAAATTCTGACATTGATATATTTATAAAATTTTCAATATCAGACAATTCTTGCAAGTTATATTTTGGATAAAATAACCCCACACACATAACTTACTATAATTTGTCAGTTAAACTTTGAAGAATAAAAATTGATTTTTTTAAAATAATTTTAAAACAAGAGGTGTATTAAAATATTAAAATAATGACAATTGTAGCAAAATACATAGAAAAGGAATAAGTTGAAATTAACGCGATTTTCAACATATACTTCAAACCATTCAGAATGTTTTCTTTCTTCACTAGATCTTCATTAGATCCTAAATATTTAATGTCTTGATTTTTTTTGGCCAATTCCTTAAATAAACAATTAACACTATCAGCTCATCAAATTGTCATACCAGTCAAATTACTAATAAAGAATCCCTACCAGCTTGTCTTTTAATTTTTAATATTATCAATCGAACAACTAATAACTAACAACCAAACAACTAAACAATTAATAACTAACGGAAATCTGTTTTATAATTTTATATGCATTGCAAGTTTCCTGAATTGTTCAATTATTGATATTTATAGAAAGGACTCACTCTTTCCTGCACTGAATGGTGTTTACCGTGGTGGTTGCTATTATCAGTAATTCCTGGGCACTAGCACGGTCTGTAGAATAATAATAGCCGCACTCTCTCTCACATAAGTCTCTGACTTTCAGGCTAACCCTTGCGGTTGGAATGAGGAGACGAAGTTTATTTTACTCCCAAAAATTGATAAAAGGCACGTTTAGAATTTTATACTAAACGATACGATAGTAATGTCAAATGAAGTGAATATGAGCCATCTGACCTGAAATATAATATTGGATATATATTTGATAATTAAATTTTCTTCAAAAATCAGCTATAACAGGACTAACCCTAAAATGTGAGTGAAATTGCTCCACCCTGTTAGTACACATAATACCGAAACACTATACTACACTCGACGCTCCTTTCGCTAACCAAGTTGGGATCATCTAGAAATCAGTTTTAATCATCTCCAAATGATGCCAAATTGGTTGGCTAAGCGCGCGTCGGCGTCGAGAGCAGTATAGTGTTTTGGGTGTTATGCGAAAAACGACGTTAATGTTATCTTCAAACCAAAGGTTACAACCCCTTTCAAAATCATTTTTATAATAAATTACTCAGTTATATTCAAAGGATATATCTTCTATTCAAGGAATAGTAATATTTCTTTTCAAAAATAGTTGATATCATGTAGTAAAAAATATTTTTTTTACAAATACCAAATGTACCAATCATTGACCGACACAAAAAAATGAACGTTCTAGTTATTGATTTATTTATTATTGCGACCTAATAATTATCTTCAATATATAAGGCCTGCATAAGTACTTAGTCAAAATAAAAATTTATTTATCAAAAACTCAGCATTTTTTGTTTATTGCCATTTTACGGCCATTATCATCATTATTTGTAAAATTATACAGATTTTCCCCTTCTTAACTAAGACTTCAGTAAGCGTTCTTTTATAGGTGGGAACCCCTTCATGATATGTGAAATATCCAATTCGCCCAAAGCTTTCCTCCGACGATGGCAATAAGTCTCTGGACGCATTTTTCTATCCATTGGAACTTTACATATTTTTTTATAAATCAAAGTAGTCTTTGGGACACTATAGATTTGTGACGCTCGAAAATCACTTTTACCATTATTTACAGCATTTATTGCTTTTTGTAAATAAATTTGTTATTTAAATAACCCAAAGCCAAATAGTATATATCTTCATGATAATTGTGGCGGTTAATCTTTGACAACACTATGTTCTAGTTATTGACACCCTATTTGTCCTAACGATTGACTATTATAATGAAATATAAATAACTTTTTAAAGTAATCATTTATTTTAGGTCAAGAAGTAGTGAGATTGTAGAAGAATGTGAGTTAGTTAAAATGTAGATTTTTTAAAAGAAATTAAATATATATTTACACATTTACCAATAAAGTTAAGAGATTGTTGTTAACTGATCAACTTGGACAATTACTACCAAAGGGACTCAAATGTATGTACTACTAATTAACCACGCATTTTTATGGTTTTTAAGAGAAAGACGTGACTTTTTATGTATATGCTTTAGAACTATAGAGTATTCTCAATTCATCTTTCTGTGTTCTGTGTCAATTCCTTAAACTAGTCAGAACTTTCTTCAAGAACTGATTGCTTAGCAAAAAGTTAAACCTTAGATCAAATGACGCGCTTTTCTTGTGACGATTGCACATTTGACTGAACTATGAAACCATAATTAGGGCAAATATAAGCAACATTTTTTTCCCGCTTGCAGAAAACAAACTTAGGTAGCTGTTTGAAAGGTAGGAGGGTTAATACCTATTGGTTTCCTTATTTTAAGCATAAAACTCAAAACAGTCCATGATTAGAGCATGTACAATTAATGGTGCGTTTACCTTAGTCATAACTCACAACAGTCGGACATCTCAACAAGCACCTTAACACTATCGGTGACACTAGAAGGTGCAGGTTTTGCGGACAAGATGACGAGGACTCTATTCATATCCTCTGTCGCTTATGCCTGCCTCGTGGTCAAGAGACACAAACATCTGGGTGCAGCATTTCTCCTGACCCAGGACATTAGAGAGCTTCCCCTAGAACGGGTGTTGGCCTATGCGCATATCACGGGTCTCTTTCAATAGCTCTCGACTATGGGTCGAAAGACCTGAGTACTGCGGGTAACCGCACCGCCTTCCAACAACAACAACAACTCACAACAGTACGAAATATAGAACAGGCCTACAGGATATTGTTGTTATTATACAGGGTTATTCAGAACTCATCTGTAAAACTTTGAGGATATGTGCATCCTTAAATAATAAATCGATATCACCAAAAAAATTTTAATAAAAGTATTAGGATTTCCCGTAAACAATTTTTAAAGTTATACCATTATAAAGGACTACGTAGCTGGGCAACTGTACTTCAACACATCTGATACTTTTCTACCACATTCCTAAGAATGTGATAAAAAAGTAAATACGTTTTTGTCTGGAACGCCTGCTTAAAACCGACCGAATAAAGTTGGAGTGGGGATAACATCTGTATTGTCTATGAGTCGTCAGTCTGTGTGTAGTGTGTCGCTCTCGCGGGTGTTTCATTTATGTTAGGAGTGTTAAACTGTAAAATTTTCAAAATGACTCATGTGTACAGTAATGCTGAGTTAATGGACTATTACCAGTGGATTATTAATTACGAGTTAGGTTTTGTGAGTGGTTGTTGCAGCAAAATGCTGAAAATCCCCAATTTACTTAATAATTGCGTTTACAAGATCAGCAACCAGGAGGAACATTCGGTTTAGTGCGGCAAAATTGGATAAGGGCGTGCCCAAAAGTGTGTACAAGTCGAGGAATATTATTTCGAATAGCTTTTGTAACAAGGTATGTGCAAATTTTTTATACCTAAATTTCACGTTTCTAATACCTAGTAATCAAGAGCGCAATTCTTCAAAATTAGTGTAATAAAATTTTATTCATTTTAAAGACACGTCACTTTGGTCAGATCTATCTATCTTTAAGTTTATTTTAAAGTAAAAACGCTGAAATCTTTTTTGCGCCGGGTGTCGGTATACTCTCAGATCTTCCGAAGTTCTTTTGTGCTAGCCTGTTTGCATTGTCAGTCCCAAGGTCACTCTATTACAGTGGACCAGTATCCAGCGGCGTGCAATGAAAAATTTTTAAATAGTTTTAAGACCCCGCCAAAAAAATTTTTTTTTGGACTACCACATTTGTACATGTATGTTGAACATTCCCAAATTTTATTATGGATAAGTTCTGAATAACCCTGTATAAATATATATCAACCCTGTATAAATGCATCAAGTTTTTGTTATTAAAAGATTACATTCGTAATTAATCTTGAGTTCATAATATGCGTCCTATGATTATTGTGAAAAACATGGTAAACCACCTAAAGACTTTTCAAGGACACTTCCCTAAATAGTCATATAGTTATTAAATCTGGTTAATTTGAATTTATTTTCTGTTCTGCCTACCTCTCATGATAGCTTCTGAGCTCAACCCCATCATTCAAAAACCTTTTTAAGTTTTTGAGTTTTGAAAAAGATATGACATAATTTTAACTCATATAAGTTATAACTTTTCCACTAGGTCGAGAAGTTGCAAATTAGGATTCATAGATAATTTAGGGACAAATTTTGTTTGATGTTCAACGATAATTATTGCTCAATATTAGGTACTACAAATAATCCAGCTTAAAAGGGGTGGGTCTGGAATTAATTTGTTTTTTCTATTAATACTTCAAATTTGAGTCACATGTTCAGAATTGTACATTTTACATACAATAATTCTAGAATAAGGGTAATTTTAGATTTTATTGATGATATCTCTAGCTCTAATAAAAATTACGTCGGTAATGTTTCTTTTCGCCAGCGACCAATTTGACTCAAAATTGCGTGTATTGTTATTCTAATTTTATCTTATTTATGTTACTTAACATTGTGATACCGACGAAATACTGCTGGTGGGCCGAATTAAAATGTTCATCCACAATTATGAAGAGAAATTTTGACTTTATAATCTACTACTCTGTTTATCTCAACTAGACCACACTTTATCTAAAGTAACACATTCTCTATTTTTAACACGTCGGGTTAATAACTAATAAAACCGGACCATAATCCTATACATTTTAATTGAACAAAAACTAACTGGAAGCTTTTCTGCCGGATTATCTAAAAACTGTCCATTAAGATAAATATTTTGCTCATTCTGCTTTCAGACGGTTAATAAACGGTTCATACTGATTTCCATAACGTGAATTAACACATTTCACAAACAATATTTACGTCTTTAGTTACAACTCATTAATTAAAATATAGTTTACCCACACGCGATTCTCATATTGCCAGGCTAATGCGTGGAAAATAAAACTGTACACAGCCTGAATGTGTCGCAATGCAAGTCAATGTTCTACCCAACAATTTCCCTCCTACATATGGATATGTTTACAATAGATAATGCAATACAGAACTTAAACAATTAAATTCAATTGTCCATTTATTTTCTTCTAGTGTATAAAGTATAAATGTGGGCTTCTCTTGACAGCCACAGCTGGTATTTTTGGCCATTCGATGACAATGGTAGGCATGTATATGCGGGGTCATCGAAGCTACATAATTCATCTCATTAAACACCATTTTTCAGTTGCAACATAGCTGTTTTAGAAATCCTGACACTTATCTAATTGAAACAGGGAACTTTATTTGCCAAAAGAGAGTCATGGTAAATAATGTCTAACTTATTTGTGGTGCATTTTCATGAACCATTGTGGTCTCTTTTGGGATTACACCACCTGTAAAATAATAAAAAACAAGACACCAGGGACTCTATTCTTGAAACTGAGAGATGGGAGTATCCCGGGGATTCTTGCCTCGGTGGCGATCCCCGGGAGAAAATATACGTATTCTTGAGAGATGGGGAACGTAAGGAAAATCGGGTCCCTGGGAACACTGTTGCCAGTTTGTTTAATGAATCAAAACGCAGCAAATTTTGACAGACTAAATTAACCTCAAATGTTTGACTTATGGCAATAAAGCTATTTGATATTTGATCCAGTGACCTCCTGATAACTACCAGCAGTGGTATTATATACTTTTTCTAAACGACTAGAACTCACGATTTGCGACATAAATTCGTCCCGCTTGTAATTTCATTCTGGATGTTTAAGTTTTTAGGAGATTTTGGTATTATGTAGTTGTAGGTATAGGCGAGAATACCAAAATTACAGACTATTTTTAAACCTAATGTTTAAGGCGAGTCTTAATGATCTTAAAAAAATCTGATTAACTTATGTCCTGACTTTAAGCAACTTGTATGTAATACCACTACTGAAGCGAAAAAACGTAAAGTAGCTAGGACCTAAAAATGTACACCAATTAAAAAATTAAATAAAAATATTGTTCAGAACAAATTGCGGACCTTTTTTTGATTTTCAATTATTGAAACTGCCTTTGACGAAAAGAATATAGAAAACCTTTATTATCGGGACAATATTCCATATACATGTCTGCTTTGAGTAAAATCAAGTTTATATATAAGGTCAACCTAAATCACAAATTTGAAAACCTATAACCCCCTGCGCCTTTAACTATTAATAAGGTAGTGCATTCACCTTTGTAGTTATGGTTAAGGCTGACTGCCTTGTAGATACTTCAACAAAATGTGTAACCATACCAACAATATCCTGGCATAAGTTTTTTGTAACTCTAAAGAGTCTAACGAATTTGTGCGTCGATTAGTTGAAAAGGATTCCTTTGTTCCAGGACATCTCGAGGGATGTCCATTTGGTCATGGTCATCTTTCACATCTTTCACTGTAATATCGTTGAATATAAACTGGTTGTAGTCTTCAACATTCATCTTTTTTTGTTTTAAATCTAATATTAAAAACAATTAGGAAAAGCACCATTACAAGTTTCAACACAAGTTGTAGGTTAGAAAACCCAGGGATAGTCATCTTCTATTGGGTCTAGCTAGGGGAACATTTTACCTTCCTAGGGAGTAGGTCCCTCACTCAACTTTGTGTCATGAATACAATTTGTGTAAGCCACGCCTACTTCTCTCACCTGTTCTACTTCCTACCCGTCAAGAATAAGTACCCAGAAGTATTCAGATTAAATATTCAAAGTGTATTATAAATGCAAGCTTCTATAAAGTTTGCCTCAAAAACCACTGCATCAGTTTTTCAGTTTATACAAAATTGTCTAATATTAAAAATCATATAAAAATCATATGATATGAACCGTAGAAACAGTTTAGGTATAAATAGGACACAATGTTAGCATAGGTTTAGTTTTAAACATCTCCAGATGATGCCAACTTGGTTGGCGAAACGCGTGTCGAGTGCAATATAGTATTTTGGTGGAAAACTACGTCAGTGTTATACTTTTTGAATGCTTCTGGTTTCCTGTTTTTTATTATTTTACAGATGGTGTAATCCTAAATAAGACTACATTATTGAATAAAGAATCATCGTGTTTAACTTCCTCATTTTTATATACACTGAGAAAAGGATTTAGTTGTGAGAAATAAAATTACTTACCGCCAATTTAATTAGGGATTTGTATTTGGCGAATTAAAAATTTAGTTGGTGTTAATATGGTATTTACTTCAATAGTAATATTAAATATTTAATATTAGCAAATACATTTAATTGCTATTTATTATTGCTAATTATTACAAAGGAGAAAAATACTTAATCTGCTGAATTACACAGGGTATTCCGTGAGTAACTGTGCATTGCATAGTGGGAGATAGAGGACATAGAGCTGATTCCAAAACACCCCCATATGTACCTCCTGGAGCCCTCCGTTAATAATACACAAGGGATTTTAAAATTTTTGAGCAGCCATATATTTTTAAATCGTTTTATCAAATACATTCAAATTTAGCACACATGTATATAGTTGGAAGATCAATGTGTAGCAATACTGACTTCTAAAAAAATACAGGGTCAGACTGGAAAAAATATGCTTTCCGTTAAGTGATCAAAAATCGCCTTGTATATAAAAAAATATATTTTTTAATGAATACGTAAACAACATAAGTCAATAACAAGTAATAAACAAAAACACTTTTGGGAACCATTACTTTGCTCGTACAACAAAGCTTTCTTTTTAACAAGTACCAAAATGTTGAGAAAAAAAAATAAATCATAAAATTGCATATTTTTTTCCGTTCCGTTTCCCGGGATGCTCCGTCATGTTGGAGCCACATTTATTACTCTCCGCTAATTGTAACTAGGTATATCCTCCAAGTATTCTTCCAGAGTATTTCTCAAAAACATAAGCAATATTTTTTCTCAATGCCTTAGCTTCGGTTAAGCGGAGGGACCTTGAGCGCTCTATTAATAATATTAACAAAATAATTAAGTGTATCGAACAAGGAGGTCACCAATTTGATCATCTGTTATAAGTTTTTTGTTGTTTTTATTGTTATTTACTTAAATAAAATTTGGTTGAATTTAAAATGCATTTTTAATTGACTATAAAAATAATGTAGCAGGAAAATTTGTGTTTTTTGATAATCTTTCGAATCCTAAAAGAAAGCCCCGAAGAAGAGAGACTGAATAAAAGAATTGATATATAAAAATAGAAATATTGAAGGTGTGGACTCTTCGAGACAAAACGTCTGAATTTGCTTTGGGCGTTGGAAGGATAGTCTCAGGAGACAGGGAGGTTTCAAGAAATCTAATAAAACTACCAAGGCCGTATTTAAAAAAATTGAATTGATGTAGGTCCTGGAAAGCCAGCGTTTTATGAAAAATATGATCTAATCGTTCAATAGAGTACAAAAAGGTGATGTGAAGAATTATTGTTCTTTTTTCAATATCTACTTAAATAAAGTTGGAATAAAATGAAAACGAATTTCCAAAATTTCAAATTTTTTTAAATATTTCAAAAACCAATCAAGTAAGCCTTGACGTTCTTTAGCCATATTATGTTGTTTCCCTTATTCTGCAACTTTGCTCCATTTAACCGACTTTGTATCGCTTACCATTTCCGAGATCCCTATGTACAGACCCAAATTTGAATCACCCTGTATAACCCGATATTTAAAATTGTTGGATACATCCCAGAGGCATCTTTCTACACTCATGACTTAATTTTTACATTAAAAAATAGTAAGCTCAGTGTCCCTTGACCCAGTTTTTGTTTAATGACTCTATTTTGACTGTCAGTGTTTTCCTACCATACGAGTAATGACCGAATGAAGACCCTAGCATATAGCAGCAAGCAATAAACTATGTAGTAGGTGTAATTACTGCTTTTTTTTTTGTCATGTCGCATCTATATAAACTATTAAAGTTACCCCTCCTCCCATCAACTTCTATAATGTAATATTTGACAGAAAATCCTTCGCTAAAATATGTAGATGTAGATACACAATATGTTGCAATTGAAAAACGCCATACCTAGCCCCATTTGCATTTATAATGTTTTTACTGGCTTCTTCCTTTTCAGAGCCAAAATAGAGCCCTTTGAATATTTTTAGTGGATAAGTATTCTAATTGGTTGGAAATCTAAGTAACTGAAATTGCATTTTATTAATTTGTATTTATGAGAATTACTTAAGTATTTTGGAATATAGGCACCTACCTACATCTAAGTATTATATATTAAGTTATTAGGTATATAAAAATTTTATAATATATATATTATAAAATTTTGAACGAGAGGAATTGTAGGGACTATATATAGTCCCTACAATTCCTCTCGTTCACTCCACTCCCTGAAACATTCACATATGCACATAAAATTTTGCAGACCCATAAAATAAATTTCCACGTATTACCAATAAGTCCAAAAAGGAAACAAGTGTACCTACCTCTCGCCAATCGGAACAGCTTTAAGTTTATTTTATGACCCATCATTGAAGTCTCCACTGTATAATACTCAATGCACTCTTACCTACCCTTTGTACCATGTTAGATATTGAATATTTTAACGTAATTTTTACTGAATACGAGAATTGCAGTGTGTACTATATAGTATTTTATGTGGTTGATGTCGATTTGAAATATTTTAATTATTAATATTTAGCAAACAAAAATTGTAACTCGCAACATAAAAATTAAGTCACACTTTTTCGGGCATACCTCCCTTATTGTTACAGTACTGGGTAGAATCGGGAAAACTAAATTTCACATATTAATGTATAAACGTTTAAAAATAAATTTAGTACTGGGTAAGTATATTTTCTTTGCTACTAAAATTACCTACATTTAGACAAGTTACAAGAACTGTGTTAATATAATTATAAAATTTTCTATACTTATATTTTGAATAAATTGTGTTCCTTAAAGGCGGTATAACTTTCAAATTGTAATTCCACAATATTCAATACATCAGCAGAGCACAACACTATAAAAATAATAATAATAATAATAATAATAATCTTTATTTCTATAGATTTACAAATTGCAAATATGAGAAATTGTCAAGCTTACATACAATGAACGTGTACAAAATATATAAATACAAATACAGACAGAACACAACAACAAACAGGTCAACAGTATACACATGAAGGGCAAGTTGTACAGCTAAATGTACAATTCATGTAAACAAACTTAAGCTATACCACAACTATACTACAACTATACCAGTTCTTATAATAGTTGTATCTGTATTTTATTCACAGTACTCACAGTACTAAAAATATGTATAGTTAGAATATTGTACATCATCTTATGTAAAATAAAATTTTACATAATGTACATATTTTATCAGATATAATAAAATATTGTAATGTACGAACTATGATAGATATGGAAAATTACGTTGAAAAATATAAATAATTTGGTAGATATATATGTAACAACTTACGTAAAAAAGTTTAGTTAATCATGTATTAATATAGTTTTATCAGTGTAGATGGGTATCTTTAAAAAACTCATTTTCATGTTTTTGACAGACCGCATGGGTATAAATAACATCGTAGATAATCTTTCGCAGGATTTTGAACGTTGATATCGAAACTGTATTGTTCAGGCGGGATATTTATAGGTTTTCTGAAGATTGCATATCCTTTTTAACTTATCACATAAGTATATAGTACAATAAGGATTTATAGCTGATAATTGAAGGAAGCATTACAGCTCTTTTATATTTAAAAATAATTAAAAAAAAAAGATTAATTAATAAAAAAGAAAAATTTTTATCCCCCTGTATCAATCAAAATTAAAATCAAAGTTTATTTAACCACTTTACATAAAATACATACAAGTTTACATATTAATAAATACTAAAAATGCCCACACAGACTCCAAGGAGTCTGTATGTAAAAAAAACAAATAGTTTTATTAACTATAAAAATATAATACTGAAAAAAAACATACATAGTAATTGCCATTTACACATTCTCACACATCATAATAAGAAAACATGTATAATTAATGAAGCATATTTATACATCTAGAAAATAACAAACCAACCGTTAAAAAAGCATTCAGAAAATAACAAATCATTTGTTTATTAATAAATTAACAAATTTAGTCCCTTCAGAAATCAGGCACTGATTATGATTTTAATTTAATAAGTTAATGTTATTGATAAGGTTTAATTCAAGTGGTAAAAGTTTATAGAACTTCGGAGCATATAATCCTTGCGTTTGTATTTTACTGATTAAAGAGATATTGGCGTTTAGATTGATTTTTCCACGTGTGCCATATTTATGACTAATTTTCTCTATCAAAATTTATATATATATATGAAAACAAGAGCACAGATTTAGCGTATAATAGTTCTATGTTAAAAACTTTAAATTCCTGGAAAAATAGAGTTATAGAAAATCTTTTATTTTTTGACAAAATTACTTTTATCAGAAATTTTTTCTTAAATTTTCAAGATTTGCTGGGTATGAACTTGCCAGATTATAATTCCATGTCGCATTATAGATTCAGCCAAGACATGATATAATGTTGTTAAAACATAATTTGGTAATATATCTCATAAATGATAAAATTTTTATATTAAAAAACCTATTTTTTTATTTAAGGTGTTAATATGATTAGTCCATTTTAAGTTTTGATCTATTATTAAACCAAGATATTTTATATTAGATACCGCATATATTTGTTGCCTACATGTAACAGTCCTCAATATCTTTTAAAATGCACAGATACAGCCATGTACTTTTATTACATTCATATCTGGAAGATGTTTGTCATATAAACACAATTTCATAAATTTTGTTTTCTCAAAATTAATCATTAAACAAATTTTCAGAGACCCATTGCTGTATTTTGGCAAATTCTTTAACTGCTAAATAGTTTGCTTCTTCCCAAGTATTTCCTCGAACTAGTACAACTGTGTCGTCAGCATAAGATACGAATTTTACTTTTTGTGTCATGAAATAAAAGTTCATTAATATAAATTAGAAGAAATGTTGGTCTAAGAGCTGTTCCTTGAGGTATACCATATTCTAGTTGCTGTTTAAAACTACTAAATTAATCATCTAGTTTCACACATTGCTTTCTATTTTTTAAATAATTACTAAAAATATTATTTCCTACATCTCTTACACCGTTTTTTAATTTTTGTGTGACACTGTAGCAAATGCAAATGCCTTGGTTAAATCAAGGAAAACTGCAATTTTCTTTTTGTTGTTTTCAATGGAATCATATAAGGGATTAGTGACACTATGCATTGCATCATCCGTACTTATGTTTTCTCGAAATCCAAACTGATGATTTGACAATAAATGGTTATGGTTTAAATGATTCATAGGTCTGGATTTTAGAGAGATTTCCAATACCTTACCAAGATTATTATTTATTACTGATGTGAGTCTGTAATTGTTAAGTAGACTTTTGTTTCCATTTTTCACTGGTGTCAGCACTGAGACTTTTATTGCTCCTGGAAATACTCCTTGCTGTAAACATAAAAATATAAGTCAAAGGTACTGCAATATTATCTTTCAGAATTTTAAGTATTTTTTAATTGACTTATGTTTTTAAATAAACTATTTGCAGATAATTTCTTATTTATTAACATTTTACTAGTAATTTTATCCGCCACATCTTTGCCAATGTTTATGAAGTAGTCATTAAAATATTCAGTTATTTTATTTACATCAGTTGTAATTTTAGAGTCTAGTTCAATTTCAAATAAACGTTTGTTTTTATTTTCATTAATCACTAGTGACCTTGGAATACCATTTCCACAGAAATTTTAATATTATCATCAATTAAATTTTTAAATGAGAAGTTCTCAAAATTGCCCATTCAGTTTAGTTTTAATTTATCAATTAACGTTTATTGTTTGGATGATAAGCAAAAAATTATCGTACAATTTCTTTCAGAAATGTTTTAGCTTAGATTTACTCCATGATTTGATCGATAATAAATTAGAATTCGATAAAACTGATATATATGTGCTGTGTTCTATAATTGAAAAATTGACTTTGCAAAAATCATACCTACCTACTTATTTTGATCCATTGTTCACTAGCGTCTCTTTCTTTTGTGTTAGATTGTTAGATATTTCGATGTGTTGTCTCTATCTTCTGTATCGAACCATGCCAATAGGCCATGCTGTGGTCGCAGTGCTATGAGACTCTAGCCTTAGAGAAACCGTCCCGCAGGAAGAAGAAAAAGATGTAGAAAAAGGTAGATGATGTTTATTGCTCCATCTACTTTTTGTTAGATTTACAGTTTATTCAGACGAACTAACCTGTTTTATCTTTTTTGCCTTATCTTTTTTATTTTCGCATTTTTTCAACGCTTGTTTCTAATTTGCGGTACCTCATGAGAAATTTTCTGCTTGATATCTACTATTCAATTTATCGTTATTTCTTTGAGGAACCAGTGTAGTATCAAAAGATACCTAACTTTAAAGTGTACTCCAAAAACCACTATAGAAGATGCAATGGAGATAACTACGACCATAATACTTAAAGAAATATTTAGAATTATGTTTAAATAAAAATTACAATAAATAAAATTTTAAATAATTTATTTTTTGTAAGAAATGTTTTACGTATTGTATTTTTACTTATGAGGCATCACGAAATAAATTTTTGGTAGTTTTGATAATTTTTATTTTAATTAAATAATTCTTGTGTTACGAATTCTTTATTTTTTATTTATAAGTTCCCTATATTACCTATAGAAGAAATGAAACAGCTACTAGTTTCCCAAAATTCATCTTTAGAGCAAAAAGGAATACATTTAAAAATGTTTTCAATAATATACAGGTAGGTATCAGTAAACAATTACCTTTTGGTTTCAAGAAGCTTCGATAAAACATAATATACTAACACGTATACACAATGTATCAGTGGACGTTTTTTCTTAAATTAAATATTTAGAAAATCATCCACCAGACACTAACCCTCGCCTACCTAAAACAGAAGACATTTTTAGAAACTAAACAGACGATTATATAAATACAAAACCAGATTTAAAGTCTGAGGGCCCGGCGTCCCATGGTATCCCGAATTCTCTAAGGCCTAAGGCCTTACAGGTGTAACACAGGTGAGCGGGGAGGATCACGTGAGCAGGTCGCAGGTAGCCGCAGCCTCAACGAGCCAGTACACCGAAGAACTCGCCAGCGATTGTTATTGTCCGTTTCTCGCGTGTGTGTGTGTGTGTTGTGATATGCCTGGAATATGGCTGAGCTTGCCCTCTGGTCCTGACCTTTCAATATGGCTACTCTAGGCCTGTCTAAAGTATTCATATTGGACAAATACTTCACGGAACTACAGAAGTTCTGGGAGACAGAAAAAAAGCTTCAAGGTGTGTTCATTTAGTTAGTCTTTGTGTCGGTCAGTTTGAGTTGGTTATGTTTCAGTTCAAAATTCAGGTTTTGTAACTGAAATAAGATTGTGTGTGCTTTTAGGTAGTTATAGTTAACATCTCTGAACAATAAGAATGATTAATATAGTATATATCTATTAACATTGTGTTATCATACCATCAAATAGGCACAAGAAGTATTGGTGTTTCCTCATAGTAGATGGTAAATTGGTCTTAATTTTACATCCGCGTAAGCGACCGTCCGTAAATTGCTCCACCGTTTCGTCTAACTGCTAAAGTTAACAGAGATATGAGTATATATCCTCATTTTTTATGGAAATATTTTTCTTTTATTTCGAAGTAACTCGATTTCAAAGGCGTTTCTGAGTATATGCTACGGTATTCCTAAAATATGACTAAGCATGCTTTCTAGGCCTAACCTATCAATGTGACTAATTTGAGTATCGATAAAATATTCAAAAAGTTTCATAATTAGCACAAGCAGTATTAATTTACATTTGCATTAAGTATACATTTACATTAGGATATTAATTTCACGTTAATAGGAAATATATATATTATCATCAAAATATCAGATTATCCAACGAAAATGTACGGGACGTTTTGTACTTTTCATAATACGCAATTCATAGGCATTCATAGGAAATGTTAAATACAATCATATTGAATAATAATAATTCTTCTCATTAAACAATAAACAAAATAACAATTATTGAATATCTTGCACTATAATGGCTTTCCATTCTAATAGAACATTATTTCACGAGTTCTTTGATATAGAAGTAGGTGATCCTTCTTCTAATAGTGACGGAATGATGTCCAAACGAGTATTTTCATCAAACTAATATAGTATGTACATCAAAATTTTCATGGTTTTAATTCTTAGGACAAAATCTCTATGCTACTTTCATGGAATGTCTATTAAAATTTTCATGATTGCATTTTGAAATCTCGCATTCTACAATTATTGTTAGTTGAATTTGCATCAAGTGGTTTCAGGCACGCGTCTTTAATTTCTCGAGAAGACGTCGAATCATGGAATCGTAGAAAAAAACTTAAGAAATGGCGGATCAAGAAAAAGTTAATTTTATTACTGCAGAACAAAAATTTTAGAAAATCAAAACATGTGGTCCATACTTGAAAGATGTATACGTTTATTTTCCATTCCAGTTGATTGATACAGAATTTATGAAAAAGTTTAGATTAACTTCAGACTTGACAAATAACCTAATAGAAAGTGTTACTTCAGAATTAAGTGCAAAAATCAGAGTAAGTTCGACATCATCTTAGCTAAAACTGACAACTCTAGTTGATTGAAGCTTTTAATACAATTAGCAGCCTATCTTATCGCTGCTATCAGACAAACAACACAAAATCGGCAATAAATAATAGAATAATCTCAACATTGTTGGTGACCACATCACAACACAATCAGTGTTTAATTTGACCACAGACAACAGTGTTGCTACATTTTATCACACGATATAATTGTCGAACGATGACTGTTTGTCTACAGGTACTCGACAATACGCACTTCCAAAGTTGTGTGAGGAATCTGTGTGACAAAAATAACGTACTCTAAAGTATCAGTGGAGATTCGAGAATCCAGTAATTTCTCCAACTCCTTGCTTTGATGGCGCATTGTTTTAGACATATCCCTTTTATGATTAGATATATTCTATGTAAATTTATGAATATATTTAGTATATACAGCTGAAACGCGGTAGTTTTCTAATGGGCACTAGGATGAGAAGAAAATTCCCTAAAAGTTCTATATTTATCATTTTTATTTAGGATAACAAATAAAAAAGTTATGGAATACTTGACTTTTCGTAACCCCCTGTTCAATAGTCAAGGTGTGACTTGAAGTAGAATAGCATGCTTACCTTTGTTACTTCTTTAACTACATTTCATTTATGTAGTTTTATAATAAACTTACTACTTCCAAAGATGTAGTTCTATGATAACACAGGATGATTCAGGTTTAATCTTGATAACTTTAGAAGTAATCTTGGTAACTTTTGAACTACTCATTCAATTGAAATGAAATTGGGAACACTTCTTATGATCTTACATAAGCTTCCTCAGTTTGAACCATTGACCCCTCTTAGAAGTGTGCTATCCCCCTCTTTCTTTACTCCAAAAATTCAAGAGCTTCTACTACTACTACTACTACTACTAAAATGTATTTTAGTAAAACAGTTGGACACCGGTTTTGCCTTTTTTTGTTTGATTTTGTTTTGTTTGGATTTCTTTTGAGTTTGATTTTGAAACTTTTTCGTCTCTTGTTTTTTTCGACATTTGACCTTGTTTCTGAGATATTCAATGGAGTTCATGACAGTGTAGTGCCCCCAGTGGCGTACATTTCATTTAACATTATAATAGCAAGCCATCAAAAACAAAACTCACAGTGATTTGTGTAAACTGACGTTTACATAAATGATGTCTGTGATGTAACTGATGTCAACGCCATCTGTACAGGAAAGTAGTCAGTGCCAATAGGTACTTATATAGTAAGTTCAAGTGAATATTATGCACCTCATTTGTTTATTGCTACTATTGCCTTTCAATAATTGAGCTCTTGATATATTATTATGCCTACATATAATTATTTAAAAGATTATACATATTATTGTTTTCTTAACTAGTATTTACGTAAGAAGTCGTCGTGTATACATGAAAACCTCTACCCTTTTACATTTTAATAAAAATACATTAAAGCATTTCATAATATAACTTTAAAAGAGAAAAATATAAATATTTTAAAATTTGCTTGGGCATTAATGTTAAAGTATCTAAGTTTTTAAAACTATCATTAAATGTTAGGATATTACCAGTGTTAGGTATGTTTTCTTTATTTACTGACTTTTACGGATTAAGCTGTTGTTTCCGCTGGAATATCCATTGTTTACTGCGTGAAAAGTGACTATAATAAAATGTCGTATTTTTAATGGAGCGCTGAAATGAATCAACCTGTGTATTACATTATTTAGTTTAACAAATTGTAAATGAGTAAATATCAACGTGGCTTCAAGATATGCCGCTATACTTTACTGGTGTATACAGATTACTCCTTTCCTTAGTTACATTCTTTTAGTTATCAATTTTATCCAAAATTTTGATTAATCTATACATTGAATTAACCCAGTAGATGAAGGGAACGCCCTTTTAAAATATAGAATTTATAACCTAACCTATTTAGCAAAATAAACAAACATCTATATTACACCGCTCCCAATAAAAAATGTACTCCTTAAAAATTATCCTGCCTTTATTACATTCACAGGATTGTTGTGAGAACAGCATCCAATACAGATCTCGGCGCGCCTTAGCCAAACGTTTCTGTGTCCGAACCCACTAGAGCAGAAAGTAGCCTCATTGGGTACAATAACTTATTTTAACGGGAAATCATTAAATATAATACACAGGTTATCGGGGTTTATAGACATTCAAGCACGAATAATTGAGTTGGACTTCTAATTGGTTCAACTTACGCTGCTACATCACGTGGCGATATACCTAGAAGCGTACGATCGGGTTATGTACCTACCTTCAGTGATGTACGGTTATTTATTATTACTTTCATAGTTCATAGGCAACAGTGTTGGCCAATCTAAAATCTACACCATGTGAGAATATGAAACAGCACAAGTGCTCAGTAATACCTGATGAATGAGTGGAAATTTTATAAGTTATTCAAGGAGAAATAATAACTGGGGAGAGATGATTGTGCAGTTATTTATGAGAAATATTAAATGTTATGGCTATGTGCAAATTACATAGTTTAAAATTATTGGAAATGTGCTTGGAAAATAAGTATACTTTGCAAGTTAGAATTTTATAAGCTTACGTATAGGATAATACAAATTATATCTGCAATCGAAAAGGGATGAGTCATAACTTTATCGAAATAGCTTCAAGAATAAAGAGGCTTAGTCAACTTTTCTATTTCCCTAAACTTGACGCTGACGCTTAATAGTAAAAGCACCTGAATACCCACTGCCCTGTGGCACAATCAAGTGCCTACTAGGGGGATAAACTGTCATATGCTAACCATAAAGCCTTTTTGTAAACTTACTCCAGATCACCAACTCGGTTAGTGGACATACGTGACGATTTCATCTGAATAAGTACTCGATCAAGTATGTATAACCATGCATCGAGGACGAAGGACGAAGTTTAATGCGTAACCCCTACACATAAACATGACGTAGTTTTTTCAGTATTTGTTCTATTTACCAATTTATTCTTTTCGCTGTTCTTCTAGTTCATTTTAGAACTTTATTTTTGGTTAGGCAAAAAAGACCCTGACATTTGAAGCAGATATTTATTTTTTTAATATTATTAGAAGTATGGCAAAATATTCAATAAAAATCAAATATCAGATAAGCATCGGTGCACTCAAAAGTGCGGATGAATAGTGGTTAGATTTTATCAAGTTTAACGTTCCTCAGCGCTATCGGTAATCGAATTAATCATATGTCGACCTTTCTCTAAACCAAGTCGCAGACAAAGAATTTTGAAATAGTCCTTGGACTAGGATAGAGATACGTGTAATAATTGCTATTGTTTTCGTTATTCAGACGTCGTGTCTGGCAGATTTTACTAATCGTCTATCTTTTGAAAGAAGATATGGACGAATAATTTCTTATTATAAAATTTGTCCAAACGCATTTGAATTAAACATTTCTATTAAAATATTCGCTACTTATTCTTATTGTTATATACGTAAAGTATTATTTAGATAAGTACTTATTGCCTTTTATAAAACTTAATTTATTATAATATATACATAGATAGCTCGAATTTACTAGTAACTAGATTGATATTTATATACTAGTCGACCCCCTAGCCTAATCCACCGCGACCTAGGAGATCTATTGTGGCACTCCCAACTTATTTAGAGCACCCTGTCCAGCTTTGTCCTTTGCATTAGACTCCACAGTCTTGATAAAGGCTCCTCCAGGTAGCTGTTGGCTCTTGGTCTTCCTTCCCCAAGTATTTGAAATCTCAGTCTTGTCAGGCCCTCGCACTGGCACAGTACGTGTACTGAGGTTTCTTTCCTCTTCTTCTTGACAGAATCTGCAAGTTGCTTCTTCTGACAGTCCCATAATATTCATGTGCCTGTTTAGTCTACAGTGTCTTGTCAGTAGACCCACTATTATTCTGATGAACTTTTTATTCTGGCCTAACAGATCTGCTGTGAATTTAGACGTCCGTTCTTTAATGAATAGCTTTGCCTGTCTCAGTTGTGGCAGATTCCTTCACCATTCTCGAGATTTGTTTCTCGTCCGTTCTTCATATAAATCTAATCTAACCTACTAGTAACTATCTTTTTATGAAACTATACTAATTTCTTCAGTATTTACATGTATCTTTCCCTGCAGCTGATATATTAGTATATGCTATATACGAAATTTGTTATTCCCCTTTCTTACGTGAATGTCCACGAAGGAACACTGCTTCCAAGAATTCATAAATTACTTTTTAGACAGTGTTATGGATTGCAATAAATTTTAAAGAAACAGGAAGTGTGTGACTATAAAGGGAAAATGGATTGCAATAAAAAATATGATAATACTTACATACAAAAATTACTTTAATTTTCTTGCCCAGTATGCTCAGAAGTATATTCGGAAAACTTACTGGTCTGTATACAGTGAGGACGTGCAGGTTGGAACAAATTCATTTAGAATTTAGGGGTTTGTTTTTGGAAAAACGCTCGAACACGTCGATTTTTATTTTTGGCAGCGGTTTTTCTAATGGTAAATTCATGTACACAGGGAGGCCCAAAAATAAGTTACGAGCATCAACCTCATTTTTTCAAATGGAAACACCTATTTTTTATTTCATTTTTGAATTCTGCATCAAATTATGAGGCTGCTTCATGGACCATGTCCTACACCCAAACTCAACAGTTATCGAGTTATCAAACTGTTGACCATTAACTATTATCGACTTGTTTTTATTTTTTTTTTGTAAATCTAGCAACACATTCAATTGTGTATTTATTTTGTTTTTTTTGATTGTTGACTTGTCACCGTTCAGTCACATGGAAATTGTATGACAATTTCACTTAAAACAAGTATTCGGCAAATGCAGTTGCAAAGTTTGAAAGTGGGAGTTTAACTGAGAAACAGCGAATAGAAATTTTGATGAACACAAGCTGAAGTTTGTGAATTGTTTAATGATAAGTACCCGAAGAGGCCCATTGCACGATCAGTAGTTAGTAAGATAGGAAAAAACTTTAAAGACTGACCAAGTAAGAGGCAATTACAAAACCAACCATCTTACAGTTCCAGAAAATACACAATTGAATGTTTTGCTCGATTTATAAGAATATCCTCACAAATCAGGTCGACAAGTAGCTGCAGAACAGTCAGTAAGTAAATCTTCTGTTCTAAAATATTTACACAAGAACAAATGCGACTCATACAAAGTGCATTTAGTTCAGGAATTGTTTGAAGATGATCTCGGCCACATATTACAATTGGCGAAATAATGATGGGTAGATGCAATACCAACCCGCAATTTTTAAGTAAGATGTAATTATTTTTTCCGACGAGGCAACATTTTATTTAAGTGGTTCGGTAAACAGGCAAAACTTTCGATATTGGGCATCAGACAACCCACACTGGAAAGTGGAAAGTTATACACAATTCCCCCAAAAAGTAAACGTAAGGGCTGGAACTGTGGATACCTCAATTATGGGTCTCTTTTTTATTGAGGGAAGATTTAACAATGAAAATTATTTAGACCTACTACAAAACTACATAATAATGTAAGTGCACTTTACCCGAATGATTAGAACCCAAATATACCGGCAGATTCGATATGGTTCCAACAGGATGAAGCGCCCCACACTATTCGAGAACAGTACGAGAATATCTTCATAATATTTTCCAAAATAAATGGATCGGCAGGAAAGGTTTATCGAATGGACAGCTAGGTCTCCAGATCTAACCCCATTAGATTTTTATCTATGGGGTTATCTGAAATCTAAAGTCTGCTTCAATAAATCGGACAATGTTGATGAATTGAAGAATAGAATTGGAGCCGAAATACAACAAATCCAGCCACAAACGATAATTGAATATTTAATTTGACTTTTTGTTCTGTTTTTTTAATAAATCGGTCGTTTTCAGACCACAAATTTTGAAACGGTCTCATTTATTGATATGTTCAATCGTAAATGTCTCGATAACTTGAGTTTGGGTACCGAGTTAGAATTCTATGCAGAATTCAAATACAGAGTAAGAAAGGTGTTTCCATTTGAAAAGGAAAGTTTCCATTTGAAGTTGCTGGTCGTAACTTATTTTTGGACCACCCTGTGTAGATGAAAAACCGCAGCCAAATATAAAAATCGACGAGTTTTTTCAAAAACAACAAATCCCTAAACTTTAAATGAATTTGTTCCAACCCATACGTCCTCACTGTATAGTTTTTCATCCACTAATGTTACTTGTAACTTGGTAAAATTTGATTCCGCCATTTTCATAGAAAAGGTAAAATAGAGAACAATTATTGGTGTTAGAGTATACGTGATAGGGACAGGCTTTTCAATGTCCTATGGAACACAGTAATTCATAATAATCCTGGATACAGTCGTGATAGGATATATTAATTTATTACTCCTATTTATTTGAGTATTATGCCACCACTGAAAAACACAAAAAATTAATAATCAACCTCTGCGCCGACGGATCAGCCAAAGTTTGGTTTTTTGCAAACATATTTTTGAAAAATATGTTTGCCTAATCAAGAAATCTCACACTAAAAAGCAGATTAACAATATATAACATTAAACACATCACCTAAAAACTTTTCCGTTTTCGTTATCAAAACTTTACGTGTGACTGTGTACAGAATCGTATGATTTATATAATAATATGGGCATATTAGATATTAGTCGATTTTCATTCTATTTTGACTTACCCTCGCCTTTTAGAATTGATAGTTTTCACAAATTTTTGACTTCTTTAAATTCTCTTCTTTTAATATAATCTTTGTCTCCTCCGATCCGAACATTTAGAGGTCTTGATGTTTCGCCCACATAATGTTTATTACACTCACATAGTACACTGTAAATGCAGTATTTTGAACTTTCTAAATTATTTTTTGGCCGAGTCTCTGATAAAATTGGCCGTAAAGTATTATCCGTTTGAAAAACCGTTTTTATTTCGAACATATTACCAATTCTTCGTAATCTTTCAGATAGACCAAGTATATATGGAATTTTTAAGGTATACGAAATAAGGTACGGTGAGAATCAGTTAAAATTTTAGATAAAGAACAAAACAAATGTGTATCCAATATTTCTATAAATTTTGATAGCTGTTGGTTATCAATTCTGAAAGACGAGGTCTGGAAGTTCTGAAAGTCAAAATCGACTAATATCTAATATGCCCATGGAAGCAATATCTACTGTTCTGTACGTGAGTCACACTTAAAGTTTTGATAACGAAAACGGAAGTTTTCGAAACGTAAACGTTTTTAAGTGATGTGTTTAATGCTGTATATTGTTAATCTGCTTTTTAGTGTGAAATTTCTTGATTACATATTACATATTCTTCAAAAACCAACCTCGACTGATCCGCCGGGGAAGAGGTTGATGATTAATTTTTTGTATTTTTCAGTGGTGGCATAATACCCAGATAAATAAGAGTAATTAAACAATGCCACAAATAAATACTTTTAATAATTTATGGTTTTAGATCGTGAGACTTCGTTCTTGTTACGTTCGTTGGTTATTAGATTTCAGTAGTTAACGTTAAAGTACGTGATATCCTGTATAAAGTTGGGGGAGTTTTTTAATAGTGCTGCGAATTTGATTTGCTACAGTTTTGCTGTTCCGACCTTTTAATAAAATAACTTGTTTTTAAAACTGCCTATTCTGGAACAATATTATCCCTAAATTCATATACACTTTCTTATTCCATATTTTCCTAGTTGTTCAACTTTGAATTGTTTTATAAGCGTATATGTTTAACACTGACTTAAACATAATGAAATGCACTGTAGTCAGTAGGTAGTTGTTAATTATGAACACTAAAAAGTCATTTTACCTTTCCCGTTCTACCAAGTATTTTTACTTTTTAACTAGTAAGAGTCGGGTATTGCTAAGTTTAAAACTTAATTGATTGGCAACATCGTGAAAGACTTATTCTTGATGTTATCTGCTCTTTCATAATAATTATTGTATAACCTTCAATAAAAACATATTCTATCCTACCTCTAGACTATGGGAATATGACTTCATACTTTCCTATGCAGTAGTAATGCTGCAGGGTATGATTTGGCGAGACAAAGGCTACGAGCTGTCTTGTTTAGAAATAGAAAATATAATTGACGAGACCGGGTGTGGCTACGGATATTTGAAACGAAATAGCCCTTCTCACGTTTCGTTTCAGTCAGTTACGCTTACGCATGATCAACCTCCCCATGATATTTGGTCTATGAAAAAGTTCCCTGGAATAAAAAAAATGATCTATTCGTTGAGCCAGCTTAGGTTAAGAAAAAACTAGACATTTATATCCAGTCGGTCACTCAGAGTTTAATGTCTCGATCGCTTAACCCAGAGGTCGTGGATTCGAATCCCCATTTCGCTGGACAACTTTTAATTAAATTGTCTACTCATATATATAACTCCCTGTTTGTAGGGATGGGTTCACAACCATGCTGGCATACGTTTTTAGGATGGGAAGAATGTCAGCTTGCTGTTATGTTAATGTGAGAGATTAATATCGATAGATATTTGACTGCTCCTAACTAATAAGCTTTCCCTCATTCCAGCAATGAATTGTGGTTAGGTCCTACCAAGTTCTTCCTGAAACGCAAATGCGACCTGTTGAATAATAATACTATACCGCCTCCTCTTCTAGACAAATGTGTGGAAGACTTGTGACTAGTATGAGCAGAAGAAATTATTATTATCATTATTATTGTTATTAATGTGTTCCACCATTGAATAAGCTAATTATGACGGCGATTAGGTACAGTGCAAAATTTAAAGAACACGTAAGAATTTCTAACATTCTCAAGCATTTTGAATTTAATTTATATTAGTGTTAACTGATTGACACAAACATAGTGTTTAGACGACAAATTCATTAGTAATATACAGTGCAAGACATATTCATGGTATGTTCTATTTTTCCTCTTACTTTTTTAGATACAATTTTCAAATTTGACATGGCGGAGGTACTTATTAAAGATAACTTTTTAACATAAAAATTACCTTTTTGCCACTTTTACCGAAGGTAATACAAACTTTCGATTTTTATATGGAATACCCTGTATATTATTATAATTTTGAAATCTACGTCATTTTCTGAATCCAACGTTATAACATAAGTGACATTTTAGCTGTAAAATTACTTTTTGGACTATATTTTACCATTGAGTGATAAATTACTATCGTTGAGTGAGTGCTTTGAAGCTACACCAGCCATTTCGGCCCACCACCAAAATTTCTATACCATAATTTATTACACTTTTATTACAAATTTATTCCACCAAAATTAATTTTATTACCCTTGCCGTAAATTAGTTATAAGCGAACAACCTAGGTTTAATTTAAACCTACACCAGCCACTGGTAACTTTTGAACTAAATGAGATATGGAGATGGTTCTTTCGCTAGAATTTATTACAAATTTATTACATTCGACCCCGCCTAGTTTAAACTACCTACAGCGAAATCCAAGGGGTGAAAACAACCCCAATGAGGTATTTTCAATTTTAATGAACATAAAACGTGCAAATTCATCCGAGATATATTTTAATTTATCTCTTAGAAATATTAAACAAACATTTCATACCCGGGGGTGAAAACCGCCCCATCTACCCCAAGTACGTCCAAACACCGATAAGCGAAATTTAAATTAAATTAAATTTTACAATATTGCAAATACAATAAGAATGAAAACTGCTTCATATTTTCTTCCATTTAAATTATAATCGATTAGAGTAAACCGCGATTTTATTACACCTGCCATTTTCGAGAAATCGGGAGTGATCGGCGTGAATCATAAGCTAGCCCTCCCTCTCGTATCTTCGAAACTAAAAAACGGACTGCAATGAAACCTACATCATATTTTATTACATTTGAATTATAATTGAATAGAGCAAACCGTGATTTTATTACACTTGCCATTTTCGAGAAATCGGGAGTGATCGGCGTGAATCATAAGCTAGCCCGCCCTCTCGTATCTTCGAATCTAAAAAACGGATTGCAATGAAACCTACATCATATTTTATTACATGTGAATTATAATTGAATAGACCAAACCGCGATTTTATTACACTTGCCATTTTAGAGAAATCGGGAGTTGTCGGCGTGAATTATAAGCTAGCCCGCCCACTCGTATCTCCGAAACTACATAACGTATTGCAATGAAACTTGCATCATATTTTATTACATTTGAATTATAATTGAATAGAGCAAAGCGCGATTTTATTACACTTGCCATTTTCGAGAAATCGGGAGTGGTCGGGCGTGAATCATAAGCTAACCCGCCCACTCGTATCTCCGAAACTACATAACGTATTGCAATGAAACGTACATCATATTTTATTACATTTTAATCATAATTGAATAGAGCAAACCGCGATTTTATTACACTTGACATTTTCGAGAAATCGGGAGTGGTCGGGCGTCAATCAAAGCTAGCCCGCCCTCTCGTATCTCCAAAACTATAAAACATATTGCAATGAAACCTGCATCATATTCTATTAAATTTTAATTATAATTGAATACAGCAAACCGCGAATTTATTATACTTGCCATTTTCGAGAAATCTGATGTGGTACAAATTGAATGGTAAGCTAGCCCGCTCCCTCGTATCTCCGAAACTAAAAAGCGTACTGCAATGAAACCTACATCATATTTTATTACATTTTAATTATAATTGAATAAAGCAAACCGCGATTTTATTACACCTGCCATTTTCGAGAAATCGGGAGTTGTCGGCGTGAATCATAAGCTAGCCCGCCCACTCGTATCTCCGAAACAACATAACGTATTGCAATGAAACTTGCATCATATTTTACTACATTTTAATCATAACTGAATAGAGCAAACCGCGATTTTATTACACCTGCCATTTTCGAAAAATCTGGAGTAGTCCGGCGTGGTTTGAAGCTAGCCCGCCCTCTCGTATCTCCGAAACTAAAAAACGTACTGCCATGAAATCTACATCATATTTTATTACATTTTAATTATAATTGAATAAAATCGCGGTTTGCTCTATTCAATTATAATTAAAATGTAATAAAATATTATGCAGGTTTCATTGCAATACGTTTTTTAGTTTCGGAGATACGAGAAGGCGGGCTAGCTTACCATTCAATTTGAACCACATCAGATTTCTCGAAAATGGCAAGTGTAATAAAATCGCGGTTTGCTCTATTCAATTATGATTAAAATGTAATAAAATATGATGCAAGTTTCATTGCAATACGTTATGTTGTTTCGGAGATACGAGTGGGCGGGCTAGCTTATGATTCACGCCTACAACTCCCGATTTCTCGAAAATGGCAGGTGTAATAACATCGCGGTTTGCTCTATTCAATTATAATTAAAATGTAATAAAATATGATGCAGGTTTCATTGCAATACGTTTTTTAGTTTCGGAGATACGAGAGGGCGGGCTAGCTTACCATTCAATTTGAACCACATCTTATTTCTCGAAAATGGCAAGTGTAATAAAATCGCGGTTTGCTCTATTCAATTATGATTAAAATGTAATAAAATATGATGCAAGTTTCATTGCAATACGTTATGTTGTTTCTGAGATACGAGTGGGCGGGCTAGCTTATGATTCACGCCGACAACTCTTGATTTCTCGAAAATGGCAGGTGTAATAAAGTCGCGTTTTGCTCTATTTAATTATAATTAAAATGTAATAAAATATTATGTAGGTTTCGTTGCAGTACGTTTTTTAGTTTCGGAGATACGAGAGGGCGGGCTAGCTTACCATTCAATTTGGACCACATCAGATTTCTCGAAAATGGCAAGTGTAATAAAATCGCGGTTTGGCCTATTCAATTATAATTCAAATGTAGTAAAATATGATGTAGGTTTCATTGCAGTACGTTTTTTAGTTTCGGAGTTACGAGAGGGCGGGCTAGCTTATGATTCACGCCGATCACTCCCGATTTCTCGAAAATGGCAAGTGTAATAAAATCGCGGTTTGCTCTATTCAATTATAATTAAAATGTAATAAAATATGATGTAGGTTTCATTACAGTACGTTTTTTAGTTTCGGAGATACGAGAGGGCGGGCTAGCTTACCATTCAATTTGGACCACATCAGATTTCTCGAAAATGGCAAGTGTAATAAAATCGCGGTTTGGTCTATTCAATTATAATTCACATGTAATAAAATATGATGTAGGTTTGATTGCAGTCCGTTTTTTAGTTTCGAAGATACGAGAGGGAGGGCTAGCTTACTAGAATCTAGCTTAGCTAGATTCACGCCGATCACTCCCGATTTCTCGAAAATGGCAGGTGTAATAAAATCGCGGTTTACTCTAATCGATTATAATTTAAATGGAAGAAAATATGAAGCAGGTTTCATTCTTTTTGTATTTGCAATATTGTAAAATTTAATTTAATTTAAATTTCGCTTATCGGTGTTTGGACGTACTTGGGGTAGATGGGGCGGTTTTCACCCCCGGGTATGAAATGTTTGTTTAATATTTCTAAGAGATAAATTAAAATATATCACGGATGAATTTGCACGTTTTAGGTTCATTAAAATTGAAAATACCTCATTGGGGTTGTTTTCACCCCTTGGATTTCGCTGTAGGGAGTTTAAACTAGGCGGGGTCGAATGTAATAAATTTGTAATAAATTCTAGCGAAAGAACCATCTCCATATCTCATTTAGTTCAAAAGTTACCAGTGGCTGGTGTAGGTTTAAATTAAACCTAGGTTGTTCGCTTATAACTAATTTACGGCAAGGGTAATAAAATTAATTTTGGTGGAATAAATTTGTAATAAAAGTGTAATAAATTATGGTATAGAAATTTTGGTGGTGGGCCGAAATGGCTGGTGTAGCTTCAAAGCACTCGTTGAGTGACCAAGTATACAACTTGGTCACTCAACGTTACTATTTATCACTCAATGATTTAACTTTTCAATTTAGAGTGTCTCAACTGTAATTTCAGCTCTGTTGGTCCCATAAATAAAATAAGCAAATAACAATCTACCCATAGGTTGATTGTTATTAATTATTGTATTTTTTTTCTAATGTACCTTAGTACCATTAAGGTACTGTTTTTTTAAAAAAAATTGTTTCAGCTCTATAACCACTTTGAAAATTTTTAACGCCCTCTAAGTAGAGAAGTTCAATGTTTTTAACGTAAACTCTATTGCTATGTTGCAATGGTCTATTAGAATTAGTCTAGGATGATCACGGCACTCTAAATTCAAATGCGGTGTCACTTATGTTATATCGTTAGATTCACAAAATAACGTAGATTCAAAAAATATAATAATATACTGGGTGTTCCGTATAAAAATCGAGAGTTATTATTACTTAATAATTACATTACTTAATAATACAAAGATAATAAGTTTTGGTCACATACCTTTTGTATTGAATTTTAATGAAAAAAATTATTTTTTACTGACAAAACTGAAATTGTAGCAATATCCTTAGGCTAATGTACGAGACCTATTTCTGCTTCCGAGGTCTTCAGACACATATGTGGCAGGAGGTTTAACATCTTAAAATTGTTAAAAATTACAAGAAATATATGAGAATTAAACTGATTTTAAATAAAAATAATTTTAATGTCAAAATTGTCAGTTTGTAGATAACTTAGATGTTTTTTAATAAAATTTCCCTAATTTCCTATACCTATACCTATCTGACCTATAATAGGAATACTTATCGTCCATTAGGCTAAGGAGGATTACTACAGTTTCAGTTTTGTCAGTAAAAAATAATGTTTGTTATTAAAATTCAATACAAAATGTATGTGATAAATAGTATATTCATTTACAAGGGAAGTAAGGAAGATTTACATTACCGAGATTATGGATTCGGACAGGCGAGGTAGAGTAAATCTTTACTTCCCACGTAAAGTACATATTTTTTTTCACTATCGGTACAAGCTTTTATTTACTAACATATTTTATTAATGCTAAACAACAATTTGGTAGGTATGATCATCTCGTTGAGGCAATATTAAATAGTACCCTTTGGATTGTCAAGGTAGCAACTGTTTGTTGACAAGCCAGAACAATTTCATTAATTTGTGATACTTGTAATAAAAATATTAAATATAGTCTTTTATTGACTTAGTTCCCTTGGCAAAAAATATTATTTCTCTGCTCTTATGACAACCACGTAAACATTGTGTAAGATCAGCCTACTTCTCTCGATAGGCATACCATAACTGCTACTTACTAGAGCGATAGTGAAAAACAAATATATTTAATGTAAAGTAGATGATTGTTTAATATTTTATTTTTAAAATGATGTAGATAACACATAGATTAAAAATAAAAAAATATTAAAGACTATAAGTTGAGGTTATAGCAAAATATGCCTTTGTAATTCAATATGGGGGCCCCCCGTGCCTATAACATGCAAAGTGGTTGTTTTTCACATATCTTTAAAAACAGTAAGGTTAGGTATTCCTTTGCGTACCTAGGTTATAGGTAACAGGAAAATTAAAACTTTATTGAACCATAATATTTGATAATTTAATTAATAATTTATATCTTAGTTAAGTTTTTGGCTTAATTACTAGATATATAAGGAAAGATAAAAGTTAAATAAGTCAATAAATAATATTAAAAATATACCTTCCATAACAAACTACCAGCGTTATAGGACTCAACCATTATCATAGATTATATTATATTTTGTTTTCGACATACCTTTAAAAATAATAAAGTTATTCCGTTGTGTACCTAGGTTATAGGTAACAGGAAAATTAAAACTTTATTGAACCATAATATTTGATAATTTAATTAATAATTTATATCTTAGTTAAGTTTTCGGCTTAATTACTAGATATATAAGGAAAGATAAAAGTAAAATAAGTCAATAAATAATATTAAAAATATACCTACCATAACAAACTACCAGCGTTATAGGACTCATTGTCATCATAGATTATATTATATTTTGTTTTCGACATACCTTTAAAAATAATAAAGTTATTCCGTTGTGTACCTAGGTTATAGGTAACAGGGAAAATTAAAACTTTATGTAACCATAATATTTGATAATTTCATTAATAATCTCTTAGTTAACTTTTTGGGTTAATTCCTATATAAAGAAAGATGTAAACTGTATACTATATTCCATCATAATAAACGTTGGCCAGTGAATATATTCTTAAAAATTTTAACTAAAGCAACTATTTATATATTATTAAGAGTGTAAACAAACTTTTTCATAAATTTGGAAAATTTTTGAAATAACTCTATTTTCTTTAATTCCGTGTTGAGATTAAATTGAGATTTCCGCTAAATGTAGATAACATTTGATAATATTAATGACATTATTATTATTATGAAATAGGTACTATATTTATAAAAATAGATAGTCATATGTTAAAATTGACGTGAAGTAACACTGATAAAGTGCATATTTATTAAAATGTAATTTCTCTGTAATTTTGTTAAATAACATAACCTATAAATGTTTTTTGAAGACAAGAGTCCTACTCTTACTTCCTTTACCATTAATTTTCGACCCTTTCTAATGCCTAAAAATGTAGAAAAACTTGTGACATCAGTAGTACAACGAAAATGGTGTAAAAATGGTGGGTAACAGTCAAAGAAGAAAAATTACATGTAAGACAAGCCAAATTGATATATTTTTGAAATTGTCATGTGTTGAAATCTCAAATAACACTTTTTAGACCGCTCTGCTTCCATGCGGTCGATACCAAACTCTATTAGAAAAACCGACAGTACTTCATTCAAATTACCTTTTAATAAATATACGTGCCCACTTTATAAAACAGACACAGTAACATTTGAAATTCAAATGTTTCCAATTTGATGAATACATAAAACCTTAATAGGTCGGACATACCCAGAGTGGAAGCAGTGGGTTGTCAAAATCTATTAAAGTAGAGCTTCAGAATAAAGTGTGTGCATATTTAGAGGCATATTTTTCTGCTTGATCGCTTTGATTGGTTCTTACAGTGTTTAATACATGTCATTTATAATAAATGAATAACATTTTAAGTTACTAAATCACATTAAGGTGAAACTTATAGCTGTTTAAATTTCAAATAATTTCAGAATGTGTTATCTACAGCAGAAAGATTGACAATACTCAACATAATAATAACTGTTATTACATTGACGGTAAATATTAGAAATTATTATTATTAAAACCGTTTTATCGTGCACATTTTGCTTAATATAAAACAGTCATAGATATTTATACTGGATAGAGTACCAGAAACATTCTTCTTGGCACCGACATAAAATAATGAACATAAACTGTATCAAATCAGATATTTCTAATGTACTGGTAAATTACTGGCAAATGATGTTATTCGGTTTTCCCTATTTATTCTGGGTATATTATTATTTTCCCTATTTTCAGTTTTTATAAATGTTTCTTCAACAAAATCATTAGGATAATTGTCTTCCCTTAAGATATTTTTAATAACGTCTTTTTCCTTTTTAAAAGCATCTGAGGTTGATGATATCAATTTTGCCCTGTCATATAAACATTTAACTATACCGCGTCATACTTATGTGATGATTAGAATTACATCGATTATATTGTAAAGCATCTCGCAAAGTATACATTGACAAGCCACAAAATTCCTAGATTCTGATTCCGTGATTTTGGTATGTGCAGTTGTCTCATCTTGCTGAAAGTAACCGACTTGCCGCTCGTCGTCATGTAATTATGCTAAAAAATATTCTGAAATAACTCTTCAGTGTCTTTGAGTATATATCGTCTCGTAGAAAAATATAGGATCTACTATACATTTTGTTGACATCGCTACCTAAATGGCAATTTTTATGAAATGTAAACTAGTGCAGGTTCTATAATTTTGGCTATTTACATAACCTGATAAGTGGAACCATGGTTCATTAATAAAAATTGTCAAATCTAACAAATTATTATTAATGTTTTCGAGAAACCGTTTACAATAGGCTAATGGTCAATCGGGAGAAACTCCTGTACAATCTGTACCATGTAAGGATGTAGATTCAGTTGTTTTGAAAGCTTTATGGCATTTTCTTCTGCAGTAATTGAAAGCCCTGCAAAAAGAAAAATTTCAATATATCTACAATTTGATAAAATCATTTCAAATAAGGTTTTTAAGCTGAATATAGGTATTCTGAAGACAGTTCCTTATCTGAACTTGAGAATATAGCATCAAACATAATAATAAAAGTTACCTATCTGAGCTTTGACAAAGACTGCGTTGTACTTTGAATGATTTGTTGCTGTATATCATCGATAATATTTCCTGTGAGAACAGTATGTCTGCCTGACAATTTACCTTTGCAAATGCATGTTCGGTTTGAAACCTCTTAACAATTGAAAATTTGTGATGAAGAAGGTCTTCTAGTCAATATTAGCCTCTGGAAATTCGGTAACTAATTGGTCAATTTCAATGCAGGATATACGAAGTATCTATGTCTCATGACTCGTCTTCATCTAGCACCACTAAAAAAATGAGCTGTTAAAACAAAGGTGTGTTATTCTGCAGTAAAAGGCATAGTGCGGTAAACTGAAATACTAATGATACTAGACAAGTTGTTGGCTGTTATAGTTGAATTTATTTCTTCAATAAAAAAACCAAAAGAAAATCTTTTTATTTTTTTTTATTATTGGAGGACTTTCAGCTCATTTTTTTTTTTACATTGATACCTTCTCCGACGTTTCGTCCGAGTTTTCGGACTTCTTCATAGGTTACTTAAATACTGAAAATAATGTTTTTACATGAATAATTAAATTAGATTAGTGACAGAAACACAAAGAACACATCGACGGCGACACCTAAAACAGTCAGATCACTGCTCAAATCATGGAGCAAATGTACATATAAAAATAAAATAAAACCATAATGTAGTAGGTAGTTAAAATAGAAAGATTCTAGTAGGTAAGAAAACACTCTTTTGGATAAATATTCTGTCACTAATCTAATTTAATTATTCATGTAAAAACATTATTTTCAGTATTTAAGTAACCTATGAAGAAGTCCGAAAACTCGGACGAAACGTCGGAGAAGGTATCAATGTAAAAAAAAAAATGAGCTGAAAGTCCTCCAATAATAAAAAAAAATAAAAGGATTTTCTTTTGGTTTTTTTATTGAAGAAATAAATTGAAATACTAATGTTTTTTTAATTAACTTCAAAATTTTGTCTTTACTTCAATTTACCTTAAAACTGGAGCGCTATGTAGTTTAGTTCCGAAAAGCTCTGACGGATTTTAAATATGTAGGATTAAGTAAGAAAATGCGGAAGGACTAGCAGAAAGTAATATTGAAAACAAAAGCAAATGAACAAAGCAGAAATGTCAAATACTACCATCAATTATTATGGTTCGTTTACAGTAGGTAAACATATCGTTCGCCGACGCCCAAGATAATACGATCGCTGATTGACTACTTTCAATGTCAAAATAACCAATTACGATTTAACGCCAATCGCGTGCCATAACACAGAACCTTAAGTTTTCATGTAATATTCACCTTACTGTTTCAGTTCCGTTAAAAGTTACTGGCAATCAGACGCCAACGAAAAAAAAAATTCCAGTTACTGGTCACGTGGCTTGTGAACATGTATACAGGTAGTGTATCTATAACAAAGACTAGGTACCTTAAATGAAGATTAAGTAATAATTTCGATAGAAAAACTTATTCTTACCTTTCTCGTAAATAATTATTTATCTGGAGCATCCACAATTCATCAGTCAACTTGTTCCCATTAAAAAACCAATGACACTTCAGTGTGATGTCGAATATCTTAACTATGTGGTTAGTTTTTAATAATAGTAAACAAATTATTTTCAATTTTGAGGTCCAATCAAATATATTATTATGCACTCTTTTTCTTTAACTTTCACTTGACTTGTCTGGAACAAGTTCAGATGCTGTTACTTCTGTAATATCTTCAGGAATAATGCAAATATAGTCTTTTCCATAAATATTCTGGTGCACAAAAAATCAGTTTTGATTTAAGACAGAGGTTTATTTGTTTATCGCCATAGTGTCATGTACAGGGTGTCCAAAATAAGATCCTCTATCCCCTTATCTCAGAAAGTATAAAAGGTAGAGAAAAAAGTTAAACACGAAAGTTTTTTGTTTTTACCTGAATTTTTCATTTTTATAATTTTCTCGAATACAGGTTGTTCAGTTTCTCTGATCCAGGCATCAACTTTCTTTTTTTAAATGAGACACCCTATATTCAATTACATTTTTGAACACTCCTTAAAATTCTATGTCGACATTGTTAAGAGTACCCTATACCTATCATTTACCGTTACGAAGATATTAGCATTTAATGAAAAAAATCTTTAAGAAACACCAGTTCAAAAAATCTCGGCAAAACAAATAAGATATCCAAAAAAAAAGGTAAATAGGGTTTATTTCGTAGACAATTAGACTCAGAAATTACTTCTATGGATCAATATTACCTGAATAATATACAGGGTGTTTTTGACAGATGGCTCAAACATTTATATGTTAAAACTCCAGAAAATCGAAAATCTCTTATGGAACACCCTGTGTATTATTATATTTTTGGATTCTCTATTAAATTTTAACCTTTGCAATACTGCAGTTGTAAAGAATTTTATTAAGAACTATTTTGTGGAATGGTTACGGGAATATCCCATGGCCGCCGAGGATCCCTGATTTAACTCCACTTGATAACTTTTTATGGGGTACATTGAAAACCTGAGTTTATCAAATTCACAGTAACAATGTTGATGATTTAAAGATTAAAATCAGGATGGAAATTGAAGCGCTCAATCAAAGTGATTGTGCTGTAAGAAAACTAGCACTTATATACACAACATGCATAGCTGAAAATTGAGGACATATAGGACACTTGATTTAATTTATTATTTTTATTGTTATTTATTGATTATTGCTAGTTATTTGTGGTTCAAGTTACAAACATAGATTTGTTTATATTAGTTAATTATTGAAATGATTTAAAAAAATATTAGATTTAATAAAATAATATATTCTTAATCAGTATTAAGGCACACTTACTATAAATATACCAAATAATAGTAGATATATTTTTAATAATAGCCGATAATGAACATTGTTTCCACATTTTCGTCAATATCTTGAAAACTAAGCAAAATAAGAATAGGGAACGTTATATTAGAGTAAGGTTAAAATTTAATAGAGAATCAAAAAATATAATAATACACAGGGTGTTCCATAAGAGATTTTCGATTTTCTGGAATTTTAACATAATATACTTGTTTGAGCCATCTGTCAAAAACACCCTGTATATTAATCAGGTAATATTGATCCATAGAAGTAATTTCTGAGTCTAATTGTTTACGAAATAAACCCTATTTAGCTTTTTTTGGATGTCTTATTTGTTTTGCCGAGATTTTTTTCTTTAAATGCTAATATCTTCGTAACGGTAAATGATAGGTATAGGGTACTCTTAACAATGTCGACCTAGAATTTTAAGGAGAGTTCAAAAACGTAATTGAATATAGGGTGTCCCATTTAAAAAAAGAAAGTTGATGCCTGGATCAGAAAAACTGAACAACCTGTATTCAAGAAAGTTATAAAAATGAAAAATTCAGGTAAAAACAAAAAACTTTCGTATTTAACATTTTTCTCTATCGATACGAGATAAGGGGATAGAGGATCTTATTTTGGACACCCTGTACAATTGCTACTTTAAACAAAAATTAACCAACATAAGATTTTCATTCATCAAATATAACGCCATTTAACGTGATTTAACGCCAATCGCGTGCCATAACACAAAACGTTTTCATGTAATCTTCACCTTAATGTTTTAGTTTCTTTAAAAGTAACTAGCAATCAGACTCCAAAAAAAGAAAATAATTTTACAGTTTCTGGTCACGTGGCTTGTGAACATGTATGCAGGCAGTGCACCTATAACAAAGACTAGGTACCTTAAATGAAGATTAAGTAATAATTTCCATAAAAATAGTTATTCTTAATTTCATGGTAAATAATTATTTGTCTGGAGCATCCACAATTTATCAGTCAACTCAACTTTTTCCCATTAAAAAACCAATGACACTTCAGTGTGATGCTCCGATATGTCGTTTTTAACTAGGTGGTTAGTTTTTAATAATAGTAAACAAATTATTTATGTTAATCCCCAATCAAAAGTTATATATTATTATGCATTCTTTTCCGTTAACTTTCTCTTAACTTGCTTGGAACAAGTGCAGATGTTACTTCTTTAATTATATGTATTCAGGAATAATGCAAAAATAGTCTTCTCCATAAATACTCGGGTGCACAAAAATTCAGTTTTGATTTAAGACAGAGGTTTATTTGTTTATTGCCATAATGTCATGTGTAATTTCTACTTTAAACAAAGGTTAGCCAACATAAGATTTTCATTCATGAAATATCATTTTACTGACTTTTAACTTTTTTTATTATAGATTTTTAGTTATTTTTAATAATATTTGTTATAATACAATCCAGGAAATTGTTGTCTTTACAGAACTCGCCTCGTAAGTTCTTAAGTCCCTTTTTTGTTACTTAAATACTTAATTAAGTTTCCAATATACAAATCACACGAAATCAGCACTTTGAAGTAAATAATCTGAATTTGGTGCTTCAAATTTTTAATTTTTTATTTGACCATTATATGGTAGTTCCCGTTAAATACATCAGCATTCAATTGTTGAAAGAAATCTTTTTTTTATTGATAATCAGCCCATGAAGTTTGATATCTAGGTATTTTCTATACCCTCTGTATATTCTACAAATCAAAAGATGTACTTAATACAGAGATCGGTAAAATTAAACATGCATGAAAATCTTTTTCATAGTAAATTTCTCAGTTTAAAAAGTACCATGTATGTAAATGTCACTTTTCGATAGAGCTTTTCCCACGAACACATTGGTATAGTATAGCTGATGAGTCTATATCTTAAATAGTGAATCTAAATAGGTCTCTTTAGCATAAGAAGGATATACCTATTCCATCAAGGATGCACTGTGTCGAACCAATACTTTGTAGCGCCTGAATAAACATAGCAACCACCCCGTCTTTAACATTTTTCTGAGCATATATCTTACTATTGATTGATAGTGATTCTCTGATTAAGCTCACAAACTATTATTTTCCTGAGATGACGCTCTATCCAAAAATGAAATAGTTTAGCTTAATTTCGGAAAATACAGTTTTATACATCGCGCTTTTCTTAAACACGGTATTTTCTGGAAATACTTTTTAAACGTAAACTTCCCTGGGTATTACGTACTCACATAAATTGATTCTTTAAAAAAATGGTCTGGTTTCGGATGAAATTGGGCTTGACGCATCCTGTAGGTCACATAATTAAAGTAATTATGCGACCTACTATTATAAAGAATAATAAAGTATTATACAGTGCTGCGGTCCAGTCAGGAGCGAGGTCAGGAGCTTACACGATCCATATCTCAGAAAGAACTAATATGATTTTTCTAAAATTTTGTACGTGTAGTAAATACAGGGTGTTCTCGGCAAGTAAAATATTTTGTAACTTCCGGTTGTACCAGAAGTAGGTAACAACTTGCTAATTCATATGGAACACACTGTATATATTCTCCATATTTGGATTCTACATTAAATTTTAGGACCACTTTTTGTAATCAATTTCTATTCATAAAGTGTAGAGTTTTTGAGATATTAATTTTTTTTTAAATAAATCTTCATCCTGTTGATAGGTAATTTATTAAAATAAATTCACATAAACTCGTTTTTCTTTAGAATTAATTAAATAAGGAAACGTACACAACATTTGGTTGAATTTATAGAATTTCTGTTAATAACTTAAAAATCGTTATGATTACCTAAATATAGGGAATACAAACTACCCATATTTTTGGTCGTAGAAATCATTAAAATAAAGAATTAGGTGTATCCATTTAAAAAAATGAATATATTTTTAGTTGGATATTTCCATTGCCACTGAATTTACCCTGTATACAACTAAATATTTTTATTCGCCAGTTAATTACCTACTGCCTTCCTTATAACGCCCACAGTCAAACATTTTTAATTTAGTAAACGGGTTATTCACAGATAAAATGTCTTTGCAAGTCTACATCCGTCAAATTTTGGTTAAAAAATTAATATCCCGAAAACTCTACATTTTAGGAATAAGGTTTATTTCGCAAAGTTGCCCTAAAATTTAATGTAGAATCCAAATATGGATTCAATCAGTAGTTTCTGAGATATGAATCGTATAAACTTCTGGCTAGACACATTGCATGTAGTATAATTTCAGTATAATTTACTGTAAACACTAGTCTAATAATTTTTTTAGCATAGTTTGTAAATGCTACTAACTATATTGAAGAAATAATATTATTTCAACAGCTATATGAAATATTAGGATAAAATAACACGTGTTAAATTTAAAAAAGCTTTTAAAATATGCATATTTTAATACTAATTTGTTGATCGCTGTAGGTAAGATTAATCGGCACTTCACTCACTAGCTGCTATGTAGGTTACTGAAATACATATATCTTCAATTTATTATACAATATGCTTTCCCTAAAGAGCTAATATTTATTCTGGTCAGGTTCTCAAATTTGGAAAGAAATTTCTAAATTTTCTAACTGTTGTATCAACAAGCTGAGACCTTTGACAAATTTTGTTTGGATTAACATTTTATGGTGTAATAAGAGCTCACCTGATATCAAGTCGGCTTGATAAAGCTTCTAAACTCTTTGATTTTAGGTTTTAGTGTATTATTATTTCATATTTGATGCAAGTAGTTCGATATAAATATAAAACGTTATCTTTCTGATATATTTATCTCACCCTTTTATACAGGCTTTTGCCACCTTATGAATTAGATTTGTTTTTTATTAATTTTGCCTGTATAGTATAGACTGATATTTACGTATTTTGAAAATGGTATAGAACAGGGGTGACCAAGCCCCTTGATAGTCCGAGCCATTTTTACTAATATTTATACTATGCCGAGCCGTACTATGAAACAAATTTAGTTAACTTACCAAAAATTCCAGATTACAAATTATATCCGTAGCAAAAGTGATACAAATTGTTTCCTCCAGAGTACAATGTCAACTGTCCGTTGCAATGAAAGTTTACAAATTCAAAATCGGTTTGGAGTCGGTCGATTACGGACGATTACGCTACTGTTTATGTACGTTCGTGCAGTTTTCGATGAGTCATATCATTTTTAACTTGGACGGAAATGAAATTTGTTACAACGTTGCACTTAGTCTTTCATATTTGTCGTCAGTAATTTCAAAGACATTTTGAAACACATACGGAACGATAATAATTTTTTTAAATATAATAGCACAAAAATGAAAACGGATACATTTATCGAGAGCCAAAAATAATCCTTCAAAGAACCGCATATGGCTCGCGAGCCGCAGGTTGGCCACCCCTGGTATAGAACATCTAGCAATACACTAGATGCAAATATTGGCAAAGCGCCCTGTATAAATTTTATAAATAGGTACCTAGTATAGGAGTATATATAACTTGCCGGTATATAATAAATAAAGTTAGTCAAATTGCAATGAGAGGAAGTAAGAATTAATAAATATATTCCATAAATATGCATCGCGTTTTTATTGGAGATGCTAGCAGCGTAACTGAGGACAAAACGGTTATTTTAAACAAAGAAGATCTGAGTCATTAAAATAGGTGTCCTAATTTTTTGTATGCCTTTCTGTATCATATTCTAACAATCTAAAAAGTATTAATTGATATTTCATGAACTTTATTGGGCAATTCAAAGTAGTATAATAGTAAATAATAAAGCAACGTAGATAACGGGTGTTGTATGATTAGATCACAAATTTATTAATAAATATAATCCCTGATTATATTTCACAAACTGAATATAAGAAATTACCCATACATTCTAGATGTAATCTTTGTTCAACGTGTTAGAATATAGGTGGGAATTTTAATTTTAAATACATGGTGTTGCGTGCTACCATTTGTTTTATCGACATGTTAAAAACAAATTTTGTCTTGCTGATAAAATGATAATATTAATACTACTGAATGGTGCATATAACCAGAAAATGTAAACGTCAAATATACGACCTTTCACCACTATATGGATGCCCGCAGATTCATACATGAAGACGATGATCTATTAGTGGTATAAAATAACCTCATAAAATGCCATGCGTATTTGATAGTGTGATTATTATTACTCTCATTTAGTATCAAGTCATAAAGCGAATAAAAATGTGCCTTTCCACCTCAAAAGAGTTGACGTGTTTGGCTTAAAATATTCTTCTTTCAATTGAGAACTTAATCGCTACTTTTCTCGCGATTTAAGAAAAGTAAATTGATAACGTAGACGGTATGAAGATTATTGGCTTAACATTCTAGGACGAATCTTCCGAAAGATAATCAGGCAACATTGACATTGCGACACGACGTGTGTCATTGTCAAAACCACAGCTTGTCAAAACTGTTATATGTAACAGTTTTGACAAGCAGTTTTGTAACAATGTGTTTTGGCTTTGATATTATGATAACAAAGCCAAAACACAACGCTCCATTTTTATAATAATAATAATAATAATAATAGTAATAATAATAATAATAATAGTTTATTTGTAATCTAGTGAAATATACATTCATAATACATAACAATACTTAACAATAATTATAACTACACAAAGAAAAGATATTAAATGTATCAATTCGGGAGTATAACAATAAATAAAGTTAAAACTCATGGTCTAGACAGAGAAACACTTTTATACGTTCCTTTTTTAATTACTGATCATTTTCAAATAATAAATTCACAAATAAACTTTAAACATTCCACAAAGTCTAAGACTGTACGTGGACGATAAACTATAATTTGTAACCTACTAAAACAATCAATATAGCAATTTACTATAATTCTTAACAATAAGTGAGAAGCAGTGAACAAAAATAAATAATCAAAAAAAAACATACCATACCATTTTCATGTGATCCTTCTTAAATATATTCTGTTAATGTCGTTTTAGTGCTTTCCTATTTATATTTGTATTATACATTATTTGTCTGTGAAATCAAATATCAAAATTATCAATACAAACGGTAGACTTGACCTATGGTTCAACGATGTTGCCAGCTTGTAAAATTGGTTAAAAGTGGTTTCGTCAAGTAAAATTTGATTACCAAGGGAACCAGGAAAATTTGTGTTTAAATAAATCTCGTTGTCTCCCTACAACAAAATAATCATAAGTTAAACTTAGGGGTACAGTTAGGCACGGGCTGAGGATTTTTCATCGTCTATCCAAATTTTAATAGTAACATACAGGGTGGATTAAATATAATTTTTATTAAATGACTTTTAAAAGTGGTCCAAAGTCATTTTTTAATTGAATCATAAATTGAATTGATTTAAGCTTAGGATTTAAGACAAAGTATTTATGTAAATTGCTGCTAATTAGATATAGATACAGTATACACAGAAGAATAGCGAAACATATAAGCTGTATAAGTCGGCAATAATATATTGATTATTCTACGAAAAACAAATTCACTTTAGACTACTTTTATAAATCCCTCAAAAAAAGTTTTATCTAATGTACCCCCTATATTACTACTAATATTTGACTAATGGTAGTTTGTGATTATTTTATGGTAGGCAGGCAACACGATTTTTTTTCTTAATTTGCGACAGATTTTTTTAATATATTGAGAAATTAGTTAATACCTCGAAAACGGCTTGAAATAGGTATATGAAAATACTAACAAAAGTAACTCAGAAATGAATGTAGAATAAAAAATGGAAAAATATACAGGGTATTCCGAGGGCTGTGTCATTTGAAATAATGAAGGTGGTGCCAAATTTATATACCTACCATTGACAATACCGTACCCTCAAAAATATTGTAAGCCGATAGAGCATACTATCTTGGTAGTATTTCTACATACTAGGAAGAAATTTCTACATATTAAACAGAAATTTCTACTTACCAACTAGAAATTTCTACATATTAGGTAGAAATTTCTACTTACTAAACAGAAATTTCTATACCGGGTTTCCCATTTCATTTGACTAATAGCAATTAACATGGGCTATTACATTTCATTGAATTTTATATTCCCAGGGCACACTATGAGAAATATTGCTAACGGAATCGATAGTACTGACTGTTAAACACTTCTGATTACCAAAATACTAAAGCGAAATGCTGTTTTAATTAAAATATTAATAAAAATGTGTTTTAAGTTAATAGATGTAGTTTACATAAGTCTTTTAGTGACATTACGTTACGTCAACGATTGGAGTAGTTGGTTGAGCGTCCGTCTTTCAATCTGAACCTCGCGGTTTTGCAGGTTCAAATCCCACCAGGGACAACTTTTTTTTATTTTACTTTTTCATTAATTTCAAATTATTAGTGTTTACTTATTCGAACAAATATGGTTCAATGTCAGTACCTTGTTATTATTTTTGAAAGTCACAATATTTACTTATCAGCAAAAAATAAAACATGGTTTAATTGGTTCGTTTCCTTTATCTTTAGCTAAAGCTACTATCTTACAAAATAAGTAATCAATAAGCAACATATTTTTTATTTATTACGTGCACTGTGCTTTTACTAATAGTGTACTTATCTCTGCTAATAGTTACTACATATTATACCTCAATCTGGATATTGAGTTAAACAGTTACAGAGGAACTGTCATGAATTAGTAATAGGTTTTTTTTTAATAAAAAACTAATTCTAAATTTAAAGGTTTTTTAAAATATGTTGAAAAAACTCATAATTTTAGAATTATAGTTTTTCATTAAAAAAACCTATTACTAATTCACGACAGTTCCTCTGTAATACTGTTTAACTCAATATCCAGATTGAGGTATAATATGTAGTAACTATTAGATGTGGATGTGGAGATAAGTACACTATTAGTAAAAGCACAGTGCACGTAATAAATAAAAAATATGTTGCTTATTGATTACTTATTTTGTAAGATAGTAGCTTTAGCTAAAGATAAAGGAAACGAACCAATTAAACCATGTTTTATATTTTTGCTGATAAGTAAATATTGTGACTTTCAAAAATAATAACAAGGTACTGACATTGAACCATATTTGTTCGAATAAGTAAACACTAATAATTTAAAATTAATGAAAAAGTAAAATAAAAAAAAGTTGTCCCTGGTGTGATTTGAACCTGCAAAACCGCGAGGTTCAGATTGAAAGACGGACGCTCAACCAACTACTCCAATCGTTGACGTAACGTGTTGTCACTAAAAGACTTATGTAAACTACATCTATTAACTTAAAACGAATTTTTATTAATATTTTAATTAAAACAGCATTTCGCTTTAGTATTTTGGTAATCAGAAGTGTTTAACAGTCAGTACTATCGATTCCGTTAGCAATATTTCTCATAGTGTGGCCTGGGAACATAAAATTCAATGAAATGTAATAGCCCATGTTAATTGCCATTAGTCAAATGAAATGGGAAACCCGGTATACCTACTAATTCTACATATTAAGTAGAAATTTCTATATACTAAGTAGAAATTTCCACATATTAAGTAGATATTTCTACTTAATGTTCCCGCGGCGATAGCTCAGTCTGTTAGGTGCTGGGTGGTAGCTTGTGACTAACAAAATGGTATATCTCGGCGCGAGTTCAAATCTTGCTATGGTTGTGTGTCTGCGTTTTTTTTTTCAGGCGTACCCTCCCTCTACACAAGCCTGAGGCTTTCAGAAGGAGGCTGTTCATTTCTGTGTGTGTTTTATGTTAATAGGTGGTAAATCCACCGGTGTGAAGATAGTAGCCAAAGGTATGTAGCTGCTAGCAGCTACGGAAACGACTGAATGATCACAGGGGTTCGTCGCAATGGAAAAAAACAGTTGCCTATAAACATATAAATTAAAATCATACAAGTAATTTCTTCTAATTATTACTTATGATGAGATTTTCAATATTGGAAAACCCAAAAATATTTCAAAAATGAAAAGAACAAAATGTTTAAAATAACTACTACTGGGTACAATCCCACATCAAGAGAAATAACAAAAATAGGTTGAAAACTGGAAATTCTGAAAACCTATCATCTTAACAGGATGAAACTCGGTGGCTGTGTAAAAGATATACCTATAAAATTTCTGGTATCAGTTGTATTCAGTGGTAGAAATTTCTGCTTAATATGTAGAAATTTCTATTTAGTATGTATAAATTTCTACTTAGTATATAGAAATTTCTAGTTAGTAATTAGAAATTTTAAAGAATTAATTTTTCCTCTTTGGCCCCTATACGGTTCCGTATTTATATCGAAGTATATATCTATTTCGAATGGTAATAAATAATTTTCGAAATCGATAATTTACTAAATCGATACAATACAGGTGAGGTGACCCAAATATGGAGGCATATTTTAGTTCCCCTTTTTGTGAGACTGTCAGAATATATCGATAACTCAATAATAAGGTCGACCATGCGTGAAAATATAATTAGTTTTTATGAAACTTAAGAATGCCGTAACAGGATATTGCAGAGGTATAAACCTGTGGAAAATATCGGCGACTTATCGTTTTATGTAGCTTTTAATTTGCTGTAGAACTCCATTAAAATTTCGTTTACGATTTTTGTCTCAGTAGTTCCTGGGAACAATTATTGAAATTATAGTGTAAGAAATTATAATCATAAAAAAAATTATGACGCATATTTACTACTGCAGTTTTTAAACAATACCTAGTTAGAAAACCAGAAGAAAGTGTATAAAATAACTTTTTAGTGACTACAAGCTGCTTTCTTTGGGATTACACCATCTGCAAAATATTAGAAATATAAAAATATAAATACATTTGTAAAATATAGATTATAATAAAGGCAAGCTGACAAAGCTTGCCCCTAAAAACTTTGTCAGTGTTTTTAGTTTGTCACAAAAATTGAATTCTTAATATTATGAATAATATTTTGAAAGTCCTTTAAATAAAACATAAATAAAATGACAGTAATATTCATTATGTATTTATTTTAAATTGTTATAATTTTTTATTAGAGGTGATCCAAAATGTTATCTATAATATTAAATACATCATTTTTGTGACACGCTAACTTAAAAAAATATTGTTAAAGTTAAGTTATTTTACTAAATATTTACTTTTAGTTATAACTTACATCTAACTAACAATATTTTTTGCATCCAAACTCTGGATACAAATTCTATCAACAAGAGTAGCTTAAATACAGGAATCAAGAGGCTAAACATTTCAGAATGTTTCACCCAGATGTTTTTAATATAAGACCGATATATCGGCCATCGGCAATCACCATATCCATAATAACAATCTGTTAATGCTGAAAGTGAGCCAGTGATCAGTTTTTAAAACTTGTAAGTTTTATGTAGATTCTTTTAGTTGTTCATTACAGTTTATAGACAAAAAAGAGCATGTGCATGCAGGACAGACAGGAAGATCTCTAGTAACCAGATTTAAAGAATATATGACCCACTAAAACATGGCGGGATTGAAAAGACCACCATGCTCTTGAAGGCAGCTGACTAAAATTACTTTAGCATTTTAGTATTATTTCAAGCTTTTAAAGAATAATATACTGAGATTAACGTCATTTTCCAAAGTTATTCCATTATTCATATATAGATATTATGAAGGAGATGAACTTTTGGCACATAGTTTATAAAACAAGATGAAGTGCCAAACGTTTCTATACATTGTATTTAATCAATTTGAAATAGACTCTCAATAAATAGGAACCATTCAGTCAGTATAGTGAAGCAAAAAAATATGAGTGTATTATAGTGAAAACATGAGACGCAAGGTATGAAAATACAAAAATGAAAGGTTCTTTATAATTACTACAAAAACAGTAGATTCTATCCCGATTTTATACGGTTTCAGTAAATTTTACATAGTTAAAATAGTTATTGGTGCAGGCTTATACAAATTGTCCCAAAAACGCACTGACCAACTTTAAGGGGTGGTACGAGGGATGAAAACAAACCTTTTTTTTAATAAACATATGTCCGCAAATGAGCCGTTTGGCATGTAGATCAATAAAATATTTTAAACATACCCAAATAACTAAATTAGTTCTTGATTTAGTGGGACCCTCCTGTATTTCGTTCAACATTTTTTGTTTCAATCACGCTTCTTTTTGGTAGAAAAAATATTTCTTTATCACAATAAACACTCCAAAGATGCCAATTTTAAGACCGTAGTATTATTTGTGACTTATTCAGTTGGCATCAGAACATTAACTTTGTTGATTTTTATTCAAAATTTGTATTGAAAATTGACGATAATTCTCATTTCAAGATCTTATCGATATGCACCTTGCTTACGGTGAACCAAATTGTAATGGAAGAAAAGCTGCACGCTTATATGGGCAGAGACGTCCATAACGCGGGCAACTTCATCATATAACCTTTGGTTCCAACCATAGTCGCTTTAGAAAAAGTAGGAACCTAAAGCATCCTCTTGGTGGTGGTCGTCCAAGAACAGCTCGTACGGTTGAATTTGAGAGAGTTCTACAGCGTGTGGAGGAACATCAATCCACAAGTGTTCGCGTAATTGCACACCAACTCGGATCATCCAAGTCTACGGTACACCATGTCATGCGTGAACAACTCCTCTACTCTTACCATTTACAACGCGTACAAACTTTAAATGCTTAAGATTATCCACATCGATTAGCCTTTTGCCAATGGTTTTTGGGTCATATTTAATAGAACCTCACTTTGGGAGAATAGTATTGTTTTCTAATGAGGCATGTTTCACGCGCGATGGTTAGGTATTTTAATGTTAGAATTAGCCACATCTGGCATGATGAAAATCCTGACGCTGTGGTCTCTAAAAGGTATCAGCAACAATTTTTTGTAAACATGTGGGCTGGTATTGTTGGAAAGAATCTAATAATTCACTTGCTGCTTGCTCGTTTGAACGCAGATATTTATCTCCATTTTCTGCAGAATGTTTTGCCTCTATTATTAGAAAATGTCCCTTTAGACATTAGAAATAACATGTGGTTTAAACATAACGGGGCACCTCCACATTTTGGTTTGAACAGTTGCGCCGGTATCTGCACTAGCAATTTTCCCGCCGATGAATTGGATGAGGAGATCCCGTGACCTAGTCCGCGCATTCTCCTGATCTCAACTTCCTGGATTTTTTCTTTTGGGGTCACCTGAAATCTTTAGTCTACTTAACCCCTATTCGTAATGAGGAAGATCTCTTAACAAGAATAATGGCCAGTTGTACACATGTAGAAGCTATTCCCGGAAAATTCCATAGGGCAATCTTTGTATTGAAGCAAATGGTCAACATTTTGAACACTTATTGTAAACCATGATTTATGATGACCATAACCATAATAAATGAAACAAAGTCCGACACGAACAAAAAGTGATTTATTAATGTCCTTCTGAACATTTTTTGTAAAAAAATATTAATTATTTATCACTGAAACAAAACAAGTAGAAAAATAATATACATGGAAAAATTTGTTTTTCTAGTCTTAATTCTTCAGTCTTCTACCTACAGAAACATGTTGTATAAAATAGTCTGTGACTGTGTAGACTGTATAGACTGCGGTGTATAAATTTCACCGGTATAATTATATTAACGGCCTACAGTAAATCAATTTGGTAGTTTTAATTCATCGGGATTAATTAGCTACACACATGATTGATATGCATTTTGTAAATTTGCTTATTAAACTACTAGTAGGTACTACTACTACAGTAACAAAAAAGAGCAGTAGTATGCATCATTTGAATTGCCGCCAAAATAACTTTTCCAGTGACAGTCAAGCGATTAATAATGAACAGAAAAAACATTAGGTGTTCCAAGCATTGTTTAGTAACCCCAGTGTCGATCGTCGGCACTAAAATAAAATGTCATAAAAATATAAATAACTGTACTCTGGTAGTGGTATAGATTCGTAAATGTAGCATATTGTATAAGAACTGATTGGTAAATTTTGTCGTTTTCGGAAAGATCTTCAAGAGTGGTCATCTATAATAGTACAATGTTCTTCGGAAAGATAACCACACTCATAGTGTGTATCATAAAAAAAATTCTAGCAATTCTTTGGATTAGCTTTACCATCACCAAACTGTGAAGTATTGTAGGAAATAATGTGAGTTTAAAATGAAGATAGTAATAACTTTTTTTAGTTACAAAAGCGCTTGGACCAAAGCACTTAAAATGTCCTTTGAAAAATCCAGTAGTGTTTGTTAGAATAACTCTTGTTTTTGTTAACAGCTTCTTATATACCAAAGCAGTGATACTTCGTATTTACAACTTAATATAATGCAAATTTTTCATTTGCTTTTCAGGCTCAATACAAAACTATATTTGCCCCTATTAAAACAATATGCAACAAAATCATAACCAGAGAGAGAAATGGACTGTTTTCATAAGTTAAATTATGATTTTTAGATTTAGTAGATAACTACATAAAGCTTAGCTATATTCCACCACCTTAGCTCTTTTTATAATCGGTATCAGTTTAGAATGATCTAACTCATTACAATTGGAAGGAGATGCCAAAAACAACTACTCCACGGGCAATGTGCCTCGACTGGCATTGCATTACTTCGGCATCTCCATAGAAGTAGCCACATCCTTTATCGAGACCAACCACCAGACATTGACCAGTTTCGCGCTTGTTATGTGCTCGTCAGAGTACCATAGGTACTAGAATCGATGAACTATGGCACTTTGATAAGCGCGATCAGTGTCTTGTAGTTGGTCTCAATGAAGGACGTGACGACTTTTAATTGTTTTCGGCATCTCCTTCTAATAAATAAATAGGATTGTCTTCCTCAAAAATAATAGAGGTAACTGCTGTAATGGCGTCTGCGGAAAAGTAGGTCGCTATCTGTCTGTCAGTTTGACAATAATTGTCAGATGGATAGTAGCAAAGACCCAAAGAGGGCACTACGGTGTGTTTCTCACTACCACTAACTCATTACAATATTTTAATCAACCTTTTGATGAACTTATTTTATTTTTAAAAATGCGAAATCCTATCTAGTAGGTAATAATGAAATGCTAATTGCTAATAATGTTCGCAAATTATATTTAAAACATTTAGCAACGTATTTGGAGAAAAGCTGTACCACTTAATTCTCCCTTACTTGATGTAATCCGATAATTGTGTAAAAATGTATTTCCTTTGGTTCCTTTATTTACTATTTTCCAAGAATCTCTTTGTTTACCTTATATTAAACTCATAATATTTTTCAAAGTATAAAGAGATCCAAGAAAATGTATAAAACATATAATTTGTTACAAATTTGATAGGGGCATCTAGACTATGTTTTGTGAATATTATTCAAATTGTTACAAATTGTTATTAAAGAAACATAACTTTTTTTCTTACAAATAGTTTTAAAACATTTTTCTAAATTAGGAATTAAAATACTTTTACGTGATAGCCTACAAAGTGTGTGAAATGTATAACTTATTATTGTAAATCTTGATGAAGCATAGTGGACACGTTATGAATTATTTAAATTTTTCAAGGATTATAAAATTTATATCGGAAATTTTAACGAAAACATCAAAATATAAACCATTAATAGGAAAGACATTGACTTTGGTCAGTATTGTTATTATATTTTTTTTATTTATATTATCTATTTCCTTAAATTTTAGATAAGTAGGTACAAACACATTCTTAAGCCATTGAATTAAAATGAATTGTTACTGTAATAAGCCGAGTAGTTTGTTTACCTAGTTTATTTATTTTAATGTATACTCAGGTACCGTATTACTTTTGTCTTGCATAGATTATTGTTCTGTTAATGTCCTGTTAAAAATTCTAGTTTCCGCATTATTCCACGAAATACAGTAAGTTATAACAGGTTTTGCATTAAATCCTTATTGCATTTTTATATAATACCAAAGAAGTAACAGTTTCAAGGTAAACTTTAATTGTGTGAAGAACATGAAAAAGTTTAAAGCATGAGAAATAAAATAATTATAAACATACGTAATTATAATCAACTCATTCATTCGTATCTATCTCCATATAAGATGAGCTGGCAGCAGTCGTAACTCTGAAACTGATTGAGGTAGATAGTAACTGAAATTATGTTTTTCGGCGTATAAATTCACATTCTAGCAATTTAAAATATTAGCCACATTTTATTACTTCCCTTTCTACCAGAAATAAATATTAATTTTCTTATTTCAGACGGAGCACCCTTTCTATTTTTATAGATTTCTATAGAGTGTGGTCTGTCACGAATACATTGATACAGATTTCGATGTCTATATCTACTAATAAGGAAGAAAAACCTAATAAAATGTACCAAAAGAAAAAGAGGAATCTGTTAAAACATAAACATCTGTTTGTTGTTACGCTACAGACACTACGAACACTTCGTCCAACATATTACTTATATGCACATTATATTGGGCATAGAGATCAACCTATCCTAACTCTATGTTTGTGAGAACTCAACAAAATAAATATACAGCGTTCCACTTAAAATAGAGATCTTGATGTCTACTTCCGTTAGAAGCTGAAATATTGACATGATATAATCATACGTTATACAGGGTGTCCCACGATCAACTGCGGCGATCGATCTCTCGAAAAGTAGCTGTTGGAAAATTCAGAAAATTTGGTAGTATACTATGTTGGCATGTCGATGTTGGTATGTCGATGTTGGCAATTTGGCTAAATGAATGAAATGATGGCACTTCCGTTTATACCGGAAGTAGATGCCAGCTTGCTTATTTGAAATAGTACACCCTATATATCATTTCATTTCTGGATTCTACGTCACAAATGAAACATATTCCATGTATAATGTCCTATACCTAAGTTTAACCGTTTTTAACATTTCAAATCTTATGTAAAAAATTATGTTTGCAGACCGAAAAAGAATTACCAATTTTGACTGTACGAGAGCCTTTATTACTTAACTTGGGTGGTTTTTATGTAAAAAGGGACCTACTTTAACCGACTTCGTATAATAATTTGATAATTATTAACACAGAGTGCTCAAAAAATGAGAATAAAAATGAAATTGAAGAAACTGTCAAAAGTCAAGTTTTAGCCGAATTGCCTCCGTTGACATTACTACCAAATTTTCAAAATTTTCCAACGGCTACATTTCAAGAGATTGATCGCCGCAGTTCGTCGTGAGGCACCTTGTATGATTGAAACAAAACATTCATTTATCTAAATCAGTTGTATAGTATCTTAAGTTTTTTTACTTTTGAGGGCTAACTTTGTTTCCATGTGCCTTTTTACTTTACGTGCACCTCCGAAATCTAAATAATTCGGTAGTGGAAATATGTAAGTCTTCACCTATCGGCTACCCAACCTCTCAACCCGACCCCGAATTCATGTCTGTCAAGTTACAGTGAATGGACCCTTAAAATAAAATGTTTTATTCGATGGGGAAAAACTTCTTTAATTTATAATATTAATAAAAAATTCCTCAAATATCGAAATAAGTCAAATTATCATTAGAAGAAAAGTATTTAACTAGTTTTTGTTTTACAAAAAGTGTTCAACTGTCATCTTCAATTTCGCAGTGACCCAAGCGCGATAAGTACTTTTTATTTCATTTACTGTTTAAGTGGTGTTAGATCAGTATATCTTGGCGGCACTCAATCTCCCCTCGCCTACTTACCCATCTGTAAAATGTATAAAGGTTCGAACTATGTCACTAAAGTGTACAGACGTACCAATCTTGTTGAAACCAAACATGATGAAAAGCTTCACTTCACCAGGATATAAATCACGGATAGCTGGAAGAATCCTATTTTCTAATAATTCTAGACTGTATAATTATTTCGAATGAAAAAAGGCTCGATTATGTGAAATCCAACGATTCCAGCTCAAAAGGTAGTCTTCAGGGAAGACTGTATACTCAGAAAATTTTACCTATTGGCTAAAACATTTTTCTTAATAATGATCGAACGGATAGTCAGCTCTGGTTTACCAAAAAATTTTTCTTTTTTTATCAACATAAAATTGAGGTGTAACACGAACTGGGTTGCCATTTAAAAGTATCCTGGAAGCCTTGGAAACCACTCCAATATATAACCTACTGGACAAAAAAAAATTAAAAAAATTTTCAGTTTTACTCTTCACTTGCAAATGTTATAGAATGTCCAAGGACTTTTCCCGAACAGTGTTCACCTCTTCATGCTATAAAAGAAAACTATGGCTGAACTATGATTACTTCCATCTTCATTATTATTTCTTCAATCATCCCACTAGGGATTATTATCAGGTAGTATTTATTGCCTCATCTACTGAAAACTATACAGATATATATTGACTAACCCGATATTATCACCTTTAGTTTTAAGATATCAACTGCGTTGCTGTAAAAGGAGTAGGTATCCAAGTGTTTGTATTTTAACTAATAATCTGTTAACTTTGACGCTCGCTTAGTACCGGGATATCAAAAATTATTTTGGTCAAGGGTGGTTGTGGAATGTAAAACGTGTGTCTTACTTAAAATTTTTGAATATGTTTTGTTGTGTCAGAATCTGTCAAGTCATTGTGCTGAAATTTTCTAATCCAGTTTTTGAATCATGCCTCTTACCACACAGCACAAAATTTTCATGATTGAAGCCTATTTTCGAACGGGTGCGCTAGTTAATGGAAATTGGCAATACAGTCAACGTTTGTGTTTGGACAATTTTCGAGAGCACTTCCCAAACGTGGCAATATTACCGGACAATTTTTATGCGTGCCTTACAAATTGTGTTGAAGTGTTTCGCGAAACTGGTTGTGTGACTCATAAAAAAGGTGCTGGTAGACCAAGAGTTCGTAGAGAAGAAGTTGTCAATGACGTTCGTCAACGTATGGAAGAGGAGCCTGCAAAACCTTTGAAACGTCTTTCTCAGGAAATTGGACTTTCTTATGGAACATGTCATAAGATTTTAAAGAAAGACTTGAACATGCATCCATATAAGATGCGAGCACATCAAGCTCTTCTGCCCGCAGACCACCCCAGACACCTTGCTTACTGCCATTGGTTTGTCAATAATTTAATGAATGACGATCTTCTGGACTTAACTTTTTTTTCTGACGAAGCGTGGTTCCACCTTTCGGGATACATCAATTCTCAAAATATGCGAATGTGGAGCAATGATAACCCTCATGTTTTTGCTGAATCGCCACTACATGCTCAAAAAATTGATGTTTGGATGGCAGTTTCTCGCAGAAGAATAATAGGGCCAATTTTTTTCGATTTCACCGTCAACGCAGAAAGGTACAGACACAACTTTTTGGCTGAATTTGTGCAACAGTTAAACGATGATAAACTTCGGTACGGTTATTTCCATCATGACGGTGCAACAGCATATACTACACGAGAAAATATTGCTTTCCTCCGCGAATTTTTTGATGACCGGGTGATTAGTTTGCATACAGAAATTGAGTTTCCTCCGAGATCACCTTGTTTGACAATTATGGATTATTTTATATTTCCTTACTTAAAAAACAAGATTTTCGCAACTCCGGTAAATAATTTGCAAAAACTGCAACAAAGAATTGTTCAGCAATGTGCAACCATAACGCCAGAAATGCTGCAAAACGCTTTTCACAGCATGAGAAGGCGCGTCAACTTGTGCATCGAACAAAACCGGGGACATTTCCAACAATTACTGTAATTTAGTTTTTCTTGTTACTAAAACCGTTATTTCATAATTTGTAGTTCATTATTGTTTTACAACTGAAATAAATACGTATGAAATTTGTAGGTTATTGATGATGTCAGTGTGACAGTGACATAATTATTTCAAATTTAAAGTAAGACACACGTTTTACAATCCAATACCACCCTTGATCAGGATAATTTTTGATATCCCGGTAGAATAAAGTTTATATTTATTTGGAATATATGTTTTGGTTTCCGATATAAGCTTTTTGTGTGAATAATCTACAAGAATAATTAAACACAAACCTCTTTATTATAATACTAAAAACTACATTTAAAGAGCCCCTTCACTATTAACCACTATTAACTCAGAATAAATATTTTTATGATGAACGTTCTACATGAATATCACGTACATGAGTATCTGCACATTTAATTTTACAAACATTTCCTAAATTTAGTTGCCAATACATAATCCGTTAGCGTTTTATACTGCTTTTAAATTTATATTTAAGAAACAACAGAAAGCGTTCTATGTGATGGACTATTAATATAATGCACATACATATTTTGTATAAGTTAAGACATTTATATTAAAAAAATTAATACGGGAGAGAATGAGTTCTGATACCATTAAACAATATAAACGCAAATACTTTCATAAAAATGGAGTATTGACGAGAAATAAATTCGACAAATCAAATTATTTTTTCAACTTTTACAGCTGTGACATTCATACGAACTGTTACATTGTAACTTAAATGTAAATAATGACTGGTATTTACGTATGAATTCGCCGCAAGACACACGTATACTTCAGTGCTTCCCCTTAAGTGATATACATTCTTTAATATCATTTGGAATTGTTAATGTCGCGTGCGTTAATTTTAATTTCATACGGAATGTACGAAAAAAATGTCATTGCATCATAATGTATTTCAGTAATGCATGCTTTACACGCAATTGTAATTCTTACTTTGTATACACGGTATCTCTATTTCAGTATGCACTACTAGAGCCTCAGGAACTATAGAAACCAAGAATGAGAACAAAAACAGTGAGTGAAGAGTTTTTAGTTTTTGCTATTTGTATTACTACTGGTATTGATATTGTATTTTTAAGTCCGATATTAATTCTCACCATCAATTCCTTTAACTGGAGGTGTGCATCAAAAATATTATATTTAATAATGTTTATCTTTGACATTACATGATGATTTGTATTCTTGAATGTACATGATTGCATGATGACTTGATGCATACATTACTTGATGATATTACATTTTATATTTTTTGTTTCTGTTCATATTCAAAGTGCATCTATATGAACACTGAATACAGTAATTTTTAAGATATTCCAACTTTCTTCAAAAGCTATTTGCAATACATCTCTCCCCCCATTTTAATCACAAGGATTTGCCAAAAACTCTTAGATTTGTGTGCGAGAGGGGCGGCATATTATTCAGTAGGTCGTAATAGTGTCTCAGGAATGGGTTATGTAGGTAAGCCCTAACCACCATTTAGTGCAGGAATGAGCTGTGGAATAATCTAGGTACAAGTGTCGACCATTTGGTACTTGTGTTATGGTGTGTACTTATATTATAAAACACTATGTCGCGATGACCAGCTACTACAGTGACAGGATGATAAAGATTTTCTGGATACCGTCCTATTTTACTGATTTCATGTACTGAATTCTTAATTAAAGTGAACGTAGAAACAATAACAGAAACTTCGTACGGTTGTTGTTGAAAGGCCGCGCGGTTACCCGCAGTACTCAGGCCTTTCGACCCATGGTGCCTGCCGCTAGTCGAAAGCTATTTCTATTCGTACGGTTAGTTGAAATTTCAAATTCTAGAGCATTCAGCAAAATTGTATAGGTATCTAATTTACCAAGTTGAACTTTGTGAGTTAAATGTCAATTTAAAAATACGATAAGATTAAACCTCGAATTTACGCAGTGTAAATATTTAATTCTACTCGTATATGTTTAGTAGTATACAGAGTAATACTCGTATACAGAGTAATTTTTTTGGGCGTTCATTCAAAGAGCGGTTCATCTCGAGAACGGAAAACTATTTTGTTTTGAAAATTTAACTGTGGGAATTCAGTGAAGGAATCTCTTTACCGAAAATATTTTCCAGACGATAGTACTTAAACAGAAATACAGAAAGTTGACTCTAATTTCATTATTCTTAATGGAATGTCCAACTTTTTTTATTATTTTGGAATATGCACTTGATTTTAAGTTACATTGGTTATAGGTTTCTTATATGGCTCAATTTAATATTTTTCGAGATATTAATTTTTGTCTGTAAAATTTGACACAAAAGCTGTTCAACCAAAAAAAAAAAAATTTTTTCTCAGAAACGATCAGTACAGGATGTTAAAATTTTCATAGGAGTAAGAGAATACATTGGGGCTGCCGGCAAAATAGAACAACTTTCATATAGAAGTTGTAATTGGTCACATTCTTATGTCTAGACGGAAACGCAAAAAGTATTTTTTAACATCCTACTATAATAGGTATCTAATTGCATTAATAGATAGAAAATAAAAGTCCTTATCTATTATTCATATATGATATTCCTATACATAAAATGCATATAGTTTTTCAGTTATTTATGTTTCACATTCTTGCTACTCTAATCAAACAATTCGATTTTGTAATTCATAGTGGACTGCCCATTTCACATATTATAATTAATTACTAATCAATTACCAGTGTTCAGTATATTTGTTTTGAAAAATAGCAAATAACTACTTTTGATTAAACGCAGAAAATATTAAAACAACAATTCCTGAAATACTTTATTCCTTCTAAAGATATTAAACACTGAGGAAAATAATTATTAGTAATTATTATCTATTAAATGGGCAGGTTACTATGGACTGGAGAACTGAATTGTTTGATTAAAGTAGTCAGTTTAGGAAAAAATGTAAACAAATGGTACCTACAGGTATAGATAGAGAATTTTATTTTCTATCGATTGATGGTATTAGTTATAGGGAAATATATTTAGAAAAATATTTCTTTTGCTGTATTTCTCTAGTCTTCGAATGTGACCAATTATAACTTGTCTGTGAAAAAGTTTTTTTTTTATATTAATTGCGGTTTCAGTGGCTTCTTTTGCCCCTATAAAAAATTCAATATCCTGTCTGATCATTATTGAGAATTTATTAATGTAAAAATATTATATTAAGTTGAGCCATAGAGAACATTAAACCAATGTAACTAGAAATTTAGTACAGGTTTCAAAATAGTAATAAAAATTCCATTAAGAATAATAAAGCTAGGGTCAACTTCCGGCATTTCCCGAAGTATTATCGCCTGGTAAACATTTTCCGTGAAGAAATAAAATAACTGAATTCCCAGAGCCAAATTCTCTGAACAAAATAATTTTTCGTTAGATACCTACGAAATAGACCCGATATATTTCTAATAGACGCCCAAAAAAATCACCCAGTAAATACCGTATATATTTAGTATTAAAACTACCAGTAGTGCATCAAATACCGAGTGAATTAGAAAAACCAACAAAATAAATCAAAACATTAGGTTTTGTAGAATAGCGTTAAAACTTAGTGCCGTGGTTGATGTGAATTATGTGCAATACCCAACTAGCACAATTAGTCGTAGGAACGTAACCGTTGCCATTGTAAGAACTTTTAAGTGTTTAGTTACAAGCTACTGGCACGTAATAGCAACGTTACTTTTATGTTTCTGTGACCAAAATGGGGAACAATTATTCAGTAATTACGACGTTCCGCAAACGTTTTTGGAACAATCACGGCGACGTTCCAGCGGAGTTGTGATTACGTGGAGTCAACATTGTTGGGTGGTAGACACGACTTTCACGGGACTTCCCTCCCACAAACATGGTCATTGTGCTTGCTTTCTCTTGCACATGATTTTGTTATATTTCTTTATCATTATTTTATGATCCTTGTCCATTATTTCCCGAAGTGAAACAAAATTAACTACTGTAATATGGATTCCTATCTTTGACATGGATATGAGTAGTAGAGCTTAAATGTACGAAAAATAGACATTTCCGCAGTGACTCCCATGAGAAAATCTAAATGAATGTAAGTTTACTGTCAAATATGGTGATGATAGATCCAAATAAACAAGGCGCCGCTTATATTTAGATTTTTTAAATAAAATTTTGTCTAATACCATAAAATAAAATAATATAATTTTTAAATACCTTTTACAATTTGAATGTGAATTGTTAATTTGTAATAATTAATGTTGAAATTGTAAGAAACATCTTATAAAATCGTTATTACGTGAAATTTCATCATTTTGTTAAAATAGCGTCTTAATGTTTTATGGAATATTCTGCATAAAAATGGCGCATTTCGGGGAATTTAACTTTAAAATACTTTCCACTAAAAAATACGACTTCAAACTAATTGTTACTAGACAACAGTGACGGTAATCAAACGGTAACTATATAAATCTAACTTTATAGTAATTATAGTATAGAACTTCAAAGTCGCTTTTGCCTGTTCAAAAGTCAACTTTTTACTATACAGTTCTATGGGGAACTTCTGTCGTGCCTTCCTTGTCTTATGGTTTGTGTTTGGGCTGGAAAATTGTTGGGAATGTTGGGTTATGTGCTATCATAAAATCATAACATACCGTGAACGTCAATTATATATGATGAACGTGAATCGTTAAAATTATAATTTTTGAGCCATTTATCATTATTTTAATACCAGATAGATATGGATTTCCCATTTTTCAATGAGAACTAGTCTTGGCGTTTTCAATAAAGTTCTACTATTACCGGTAAATTTATGTCATGGGATTTTTAGCAAATGGTTAAGTAAGTTAGAAGTAAACTCTATGAGAGTAATACCATATTCTCAGTTGCTCAGAAAGTGATATTTGTGAGGTTAATAATAAAATTTACTTCTTCATTGTCATTGTACTGATCTTCGGGTACGTACCCCTCATAGCAATGCCTGTCAAAACGACTGGCATCTAAATCATCAATTAATTCCTCGCCCTTTACTTGCTGTCTTGATTGAAAGCATGCTGCATTCACGGGTGGTTTATTCACGACAAAAAAATATTGTTTCACTGTCGTGCTGCTACAGATTACCTACATTTGTCCTGAGTTTAAATTTTCTGTAGAAGTTTGTGGAATGTCTATAACATTTTGTTCCTTTGTAAAGAAACATTTTTGTAAAACAACGGCACACTGAGCAATTATATTATAAGAAAACCACAAGTAGGTACTGCCTGCACAGTGCACACCCTAAAAAACGCGAACTGCCGGGAATGTAGTGGTAAAATTTATTTCATGGTGGATTTGAAAGGGTGATAGCCACTTTATAGTAGCCATCTTCGATAAAGTTTACATGTCGTGGTAGCTCAAACGTTATTAGCACAAATACATACTACTTTCAAGTTTTACAACTTTGGGGGGAGAGAAACAAGTTTCCAAAACGTCGCGGAAATCAGCAAAGACACTTTGAAGTAATTGTTTACATTGAAGTCGAATTTTAGTAACTTGAAATAATAGTGTCTGCTACTTTTGCCTGCTACCTTTAAGTTTTAAAAACTTCAATGTTGCCGCTCAAGTAAATAAGACCTCGCCGATACTAAAAGAGCTACTTATTAGTGACGAAACTATAAAGTAGCTACTAAAGGTAGAAACTACGTAACTAGAACTGACATATTTACCCAATAAAGTGGTTTATTCATAAAAGTAGTATTTTTGGTCACAGTTCTGTAATAATTACCTATTCGAGGTTCCTGTATCGGTGACAACTACTTGTGTGCTAGTTGGGTACTTAATCGTTATCTGTCGAAAAAAAGATGAAATTAAAAGTGCTGCTCCATCATCCAAATTTATGTTTATCTAAATGTGACAAAGTGTAAAACTCGCAACTACAAAAGAACTTTCAAAATAAAAATAATTACCAATTTTGACTGTACGGAAGCTTTTATTGTTCAACTTTGGTTGCTTTCTATGTAGAAAGGGTCCGACTTTAGGGGACTTCTTATAATATTTTGATAATTATCAATACAAAATATGTTCTGCTCAAAAGAGAAGAATAAAAGTAAAATTGAAAAAACTGTCGAAAATTTATTCTCAGTGTTTCTATAATTTTATCCTATTCAGCATTAAAAATAAGGGTAACTTAATATCGGTAACATAATTACTTTTTAATATTTAAGCATCCCGGAGTGATAATTTTTAACAAGTAGGTGACAGTAATATTTATTCAAAACTTGGTTGTTTTTAACATCATCATGGCCAAGTAGTAACTGAACTTAAAAGTCGTTCCATTTTCGCAGTAGAAAATTGTTTAATTGCGAATATTTCGAAAACTACAATTTTCGGAGTAGACAACCACATGCAGTGTTAGCATGAAGCAATCTTTACGAAACATTTTTTCTAAAATCAGCACTCCCAAACCGTCATTCCAGGCTCAGTAACTGGCATTAAATATTTTCTGATCGCCAAATACGTGAGTGTATTATATATATTTATTGATAGATTGATATTGAAACAAAATATCGTGTTTCGTGTTTCCAGAAGTAACATGTAATAGTTTTCGACTTCTAATACTATACATTTTTCTAAGGCCTGGGTATATTAAAATATGTAGAGGAAGAAAAAGTGAATTTTTTAAATTAAAAATGTTCTCTTAATATCTTCCGTTAGAAAGTAGACAGAAAGTTGCGGTTTGAGCTGATTTTTTGGAAATTTTGTGCTCTATTTAATTATGTAAAAAGAGACATAGCCTGCCATTTAAAATTTATATGAAAACGCGCAATAACTGTTACGTTATCAAACAGCGCCCTCTAGCTACCACGGTGGAATAAGTTCAGGAACAGTATATATTGCAGATTATTCAGTAACAAAAGCTCTTTCAAACGAGCTCTAGTTTGTTTACTTCTGTTAACCCAAAGCGGAGTTATTCTTATTTGAATAAAATAAAGTTTAATCTTCCCCCACCAGTTCATTTTCAAAGATAGAGGAAAGTGCGTTACAGAAAGAAGATTGCAAATTTTACAAAAATTACAATGCCACTATTTAAAATACCTCTTAACTTGGCATATTTTTGAGAAAAATCCCATTTACTGATTGGTCATAGCAATTGCGGCCCCTAGTGGTCATCCTACGAACTTGAAAATAATTTCCAGCGATTTCTCTTGTCCGATTTACTTGTTGGTATTTTTTCCCATAGTTTCTGAGATACAGCCGGCGTCCATTCTTAGTTGGCCACCCGGTAGGTACTACATATAGGACACAGTATGTTTGGCGTAAGGCCTAATAAACTTAGGCGTGATCGACCATCATAAACAAGTTTAAGGCTAGGTAACGGAAATATAAATGATTTTGATATTATGGGTGGGGCGGGTAGGCTGTCTTCTTAGTCTTGGGTCAGGTAAAATTTTAATCTATGAAGGAACAGCTATAACATATATAAGGTCCAGTTTCAGGCATTTTTATGGAACGAATGTTTCACAAAAAGCCAAGTGACTTGCACCTTAGTTATGATGGCACTCAAGTTCAGCCGCATTTTTTCTCTTGATAATTTCCCTTTTTTCAAATTGGTTCGAAAGTAGATTAAGTACTTACCTATACTACTTATAAGTAATGTAATTAAATAATTTCAAACAGATATTTCTATTTGCATATAATGCTTTCCATAGAACAATGTATCAACTATATTTTCTTTTAGCTGTATAAGGTGAAAATAAGGACCATGTATCACTAAATAAGAAAAATAACAATAATGCTGATTGATCAAATCTTATCTTGTAGGTAAAAAAAATCTGAATGTGCCATCAAAAGAATACAAACAGTTTCTTCTAATTTTCATTGTTAATTAACCACATTAGAAAAACTTTATTTAGAATAAGGTACAGATAGGACAGGTTTTTGTTTCAAGGTGGTCAGATCTCGGTACATTTTACGAAACATACTGCAAGGCACCCGCCAATCTCACATCTGCCTTTTAAAGCAGCGCATTTTGTATACTCATCTAATCAGTACTTACAATACCTTCTTAACATTCACAAATATCAATGGTTCCAGATGGGTACGAACCACCAGCTGTTTGTTTCACCGATTATATCTGACAGGTCATATGTGGTCATCAATGAGCAAATAGCTCATTTTTTTAAAAATTGTGAGAGAAGAAGTGAGAAAGAATGAGAGAAACATAAGAAAGTCTGCTTAAGAAAGCTGGTTCTTTCTAAAGTATTGCTTTCAGGTCAAACGGTACTCAAAATCAAACTATCAAAATGCTTACTTTTATGTATCTGTATCTATTGAATCTTCATAGAGCTCATATAAGATAACTCAGTTTTTGAGCATTTTCTACAAAATATATTTCCAATAGTTACTGTCCAAGATATTAAATACGTTCTGAAAGAATTAGTATTTGGGCAAATTATAAAGAATAACTCATAAATAGTGTCAGAGCTCTATTACTATTCATTGTATGAAATAATCCTTAACCGATGCACTTGCTACGCTCGTTGATGGGACTAATTATTTCATGGACTCTATATGAGATGTAATATGATTGGTGTATATAATGGCATAAGTAGATTGTCTAATATCCGAACATGTTAGGTAGAAAACATGGTTAGGTAGGAAGTAGGTGAAGCACTTACTTGTCAACAGCATCCAACCTCGGGATCCTGGAAATGGAGTGAAAGCGTGTTTTTTACTTCTGGCAACTTCTGTGTGTCAGTTAATTGCGAGATCAGTTATTACATTGTTTTACGTTTTTTTTTTTCTTTTAAGTTAGTGGGAGTGTGAAAACTAGTGGACTTTAAAATATTCAAGAGGATTGAAGTCGACGACGTATATACTATACGTAGGAAAATTCACTGTTTCTATTTTAAAAATTAAATTCCGACCGTAAAAAATTAAAGCTGCAATAGCAGAAGATGATGATTTACCTAACTTATCTAACAAAATTCTCATAAGAATGATGCCACAAATAGATTTTCATTATTTGAAACGTAGTCGTAAAGGTATGCCCATAGAAGAAGATGAGGCTCGTATGGCATAGAGAATATTTAACAAAAATAAGAGAATTTCGTGCCTCCAATAGGAAAATATGTTATCTGCACCAAACATACCTAAACGCGGTCATACTATGACTAAAGTGTGGCAAGATGGCAGTGTTCAGAATAGACGAGGGACACTTTTAGAAGAAGAAGAAGAAGAAGAATTAAAGGCACTTTCCAGAAAAAGACGGCAGTTGATATTAATACATATTGGAGCTGATTCAGATTTTTAAAAAATGGTTACACGTATTCGAGTCGCGACAAGCAGGATGTTATCACGAAGAACAGTGAAGTGTTTGAAAAATGGTCTATGTCTATTTTATTATACATAAAACCTGGTGCAGTCGTTGTGAGATAGAATGCTCATAGAATTAGTTTGGGCACAAATAAAAAATTAGATAGCACGATAGCACCTTTCAATTAAGTGACGCCGAATTACTGCTACAAGAGAATCGTGTTACTGATTATACATGTTTTGAACGAGCTACTTGTTATTACTCGAGGGAAAAGCAGTTTTAAAAAAGACATTAAAATACCACATAAATTAATCAACCCCCAAATCCAAAAGTTAACCAGAAGGTCATTCAATGAAAAAACGCAAACCAGCAGAGCATACCTATCCACATGAGAGTGCCAGAGCTGCGGGGATCGAACTAGATCATATGGCATGCAGTATCACACGCTCTAACCCACAGCATACCATGGCGGTAAAGTTTCAGTGATAGTGATCATTATAGTGAAGTAGACAGTGATTAGTTATAGCTGTTGTTATAGTCGTACTAGCAGAGAGTGTCAGTGAAGTGAGAATTATCGTGCTAATAGTTTTCATTGTTTAGTGTTTAGCATTTACAGTGTTTAGTGTCTACAGTCTTTAACGTTTACAGTGTTTAGAGTTTATACCGTTTTATTTCACTGAGTATTATAGTTTAATGATTTACGTGTCATATATTTATTGCGTTTTGGTAAGGATCAACGAGTGATAGTGGGCCATCGGCGTCCCTGTCGGCGTCATTTTGGGGAAAATACTATAACATTTTTAATAGTGCATGTGTTCCAGTGTTTAACTTTTCATATTAATGTCTAAGTTTATGTTGTAAGAATTCAAAAAAGCTATAAAACCACTATCCTATAATTAATACGTGTTATAGAATCATTTTCTTTTTCTATATTTTTAAAATTCGGCCCCTTTTATCAAACGCGCCTTTGGACTCCATCCTTTGGACTTTGGACTTTGCGATCCATGCACACTTAACGGCTCTATATGTTGGAAATGAGTCAGTATCTAAAACGTTGGTCAAACACTATGCTTATGTATAAAGTCTTGCCAATACGCTTTTTTCAGTACTTAACAATGTAATCATTCATGGTATCATCATAAATACTGAATTTGTATAATATTATCATAGGAGGTTCAGTTTCTTAGAAACCGTAACTAAATTTAAAAAAAATCAATAAGTGAAAATAAGAAAGTAAATTCTACAATTTTGGATTATCACGTAATATATTTCTCGATATTCTAAGAACTAGTTTTATTATAACATAATATTTCATTTCCCCAAATCGGGGTGGTCCTTCAAATCTAATATATAGAATTCATGTAACAAGCTTTACCCATCTCGACCTTAGTTAATAACCATCTAATTATAATGAGAATATGTCATTACTCTTTGTGAGGTATCAGAAATCTTATATCTGTGTATAATTTGAGTGTTGAGAATTATATTGTTGGGATAAAGCATTTGTATATATGGAGATCTCGTTCTCTGTTGGGCTCACCTATTGTGTTTATGTCTATATTAAGTGTCGGTTAGTAGACTTATTATATTTACCTGTAACTTCAATAAAAAACAAAAAAAGAAGATTTTCAGCCAGATACATGGACAGATATCCTACGTTTCCTCCGAGTTTTCGGACTTTTTCAAGGTTACCTACCTAATAGTTAATATCAATTTCCTATTTTAATTTTATTGTATGGGTTAATTTTATTTTGTTTTTCAGAAGGGTTGGTTTTATTTTGTTTTTTATAAAAATAAAAAAGATGAAAAGAAAATAAAACCAACTCATACAATAAAATTAAAATAGGAAATTGTTATTTGATATTAGGTAACGTTGAAAAAGTCCGAAAACTAGAATGAAACGTAGGATATTTGTCCATGTATCTAGCTAAAAGTCCCCTTTTATTTTTTTATTGAAGAATTTATTTCTATTTTAACAGCCAACAAGTTTTCCAATAATAATTTGATATATCTTTACGTTGCTACTAAAGTATCTTTTCAGAAAATCTCTTGTGATTGTTTACATAACATATATCTAATGATTGTGGATCCTTGCACACTTGCAGCCTTCTATTGTTTAATGTAATAAAACTTTTAACAAGTGTCGCCTTTCTAGGGTTTTCATTACCATGTTCTTATATGTACCTTTTGAGTCTGAACCAAATGGGTTCTTTCGATACAAGAATCTATTTTCAATACTTCCATTTTAAATTTGAATAATATGTATCCGTATTTTTATTGAATCGTATTCTTTCGACTTCGACTTTCGACTAAAAAGCTAGAAAGAAGTTTTAAGTCCTATTTCACAAGCGTCTTTTTAGCACTCTCCGGAGCACTTGGCGTGCGATATACATACATAAAAAATGATTTTACATGTATAAGTAAGTATTTTAATCCTTATCCATATTAAAATTAGCAATCTATAAGGATTTACTAATAAGAGTAAAATAAATTGATCGTTTAGCTTAGATAAAAGTTTATTTTTTATTATTAAGCGTTAAAGATACTGAAACAAATCATTCCCACAAAGTTCTTCAAATTATTTATTTCAAGACTAATTAGTAAGAAGAATAATTTATAGAATAAATCATCAGAATGTTCCTAGGTATGGGACATCTTATCAGAGACTATAGGTACTTCCAAAGCAATGTTAATACAATTTTTAAATCCGCATTTAAAGAACGATACTGAAAAATAAGAAGACATCATGTTCGACATTTGATCCCGCGCATGTTCGCGCGTTTGATCTCGCAAATACAGCTCATTTGTTTTTAAATATTTACTCTAATACAGTTAGTTTTCCGACATACTCCTGTCTTCTTCTTAGCTTTGTTAGTTGCTGCATATGACTTTATTTAATTTGTATCATGTAAGAAAATCAATGGATTAAAGTTAAATAGGCAATGTGTATTATCATGAAAGGGGTTGGAAGCTTTGGTGTGAAGATAACACTGACGTAGTGTTCCATATAACACCAAAATACTATACTGCACTCGACGCGCGTTTCGCCAAGCAAGTTGACATCTTCTGGAAATGATTAAACCCAGTTTTTAGTCATCTCCAGATGATACCAACTTGGTTGGCAAAACGTTTTAATCATTTATGAAAGATTAAAATATTATTGTTACTGGTTCCGGGGTTCTAAAGACAATTGAGACTTTTAACAACAATTAAAAAAATCTTTATTTAACTTCTCAATCACAATACAACACTTCTTGTACAATATGTAGTTAAATACACGCCGAAAATACTTAAAAATTGCAGTTATTTCACTTAAGTATTGCTTCTTTGCTCTCGATCGCTGTCTGATTATGCTTAACTTCCTGGCCGGCATTCCGTGACCTTTATATAGGCAAACTAGGCTTCTAGATCCTTGAAGAAATTTCCATCGAGTACTCACGAATAATCTATATACCAAGACACTTCAATAAGTAATTGACAGCCAAGTTATACGAGGGGTTTTCAGCAAAAGGGCCTGTCTCTCTTATTTGAAGGCCTAGAGGGTTGAGATTTTACCCTTGGGGGTTGTCCCTGGCACCCCCACAGGCGATGTTGCCATATTGCGCAGAATTTCAGTTCTTTGGCAACGTTTGGCAGTTACAGTAGTTTTGGCAACGCCGTACTCGGGCACTGTGTCGGCGATTTTGTAACATTATTTTAATCTTATAGGCGGATTCTATATAACATTTTCTATAAAATGTTATATTGAAAAGCTTTCCTTTATAGTAGGTTGCACTACTATATACCATAGCACGATACACTTTTGAACAGTTTGTATACTGGACGACTTTTTATACTGCTTTCGCAGGTCGTCTTCTTTGGTATTTCTAAATATGCTACTATAACGTATTTGGTCAACCTAAATTTTTGTCACGAACTTATGTGTATCACGAATATCCCTTACTCTACTCTATATAGTTGATTCATTTAAACCTATATTTTATCTCCTAGAATAAGCGAGACGCCTATGGCAGAATGAGCTTATATTAGTTTTGACACATTCATTTTGTTAAACTTGCTATACCCTTTCCGCATTATATTAGTGCGTTTATATAAAAGGAAATTATCTACTACATATCTCTTGAGAAATTACAGCCGTAATTATTACATAATAAATTTCTATTTTGGTTTGGACACTGATTTTGTTATCTTAAATCTATGAATTTGTGAATAAATAATGCGCCAGTTCCATTACACTCACCATTGACTACTAATAGTATTGCTCCATTACTGGGAAATAAATCAATATTAAATAGAGATATCACTGATTTACATAATTATTCATAAAGCATACAATTATATAATAATTACAGTCAGTTCGATAAGAAACAAGTAGTAAGTCGTGAGCGTTTACATTAAACTACAAATTAGTCATCCACACCTAGTGGTATCCTGTGTCCTAAACAAAAACATCTAAATTTAGTTAAAAGTACAAATAGTTTCATAAGACAAAGTCGTCCATATCCGGGTATTTACAATAAAACGTGCACGTCAATAAGTAGGTACTTCCAAGCTAACAAAATTAATCATATTTATTAACTTTGATCTTGAGTATAAAAAAAATATCATACAACCTTGTACAATTTTTATTACACATAATAGTATGGAGCACAAAAGAAGTTGTAAGAAGCCATATTACGAATTAATTTATATGTGCATGTATGTGTAATTTCATATCTTATTCTTACAATCGGGTACTGTTACAGTACCCGATTAGATAACCCAATAGTTAACCCAAGATAGATAGTTAACCTAAGATACCCCTAGATAGATAACCCAATAGTTAAGACATAACAGATGACCCTGTACAGTACAGGGTCATCTGTTATGTCTTAACTATTGGGTTATCTTGATTGTAGCTTCTTTATGAAAGAAAAATGGAACCTAACTGCATCGTGGATCCAATAATGCAAGCTCTTGTATATTTTCTGAAAGTTTTTAGAAAATTTCACTGATGCTTCCTTTTAAATAATAATCAAACAAAAAACATTTTATTTGTAAAAAATTCAAGGTCAATGGCTGGGTCGAATAGTTTTGTTTAGCACCAACTGCAATTTACAAAAAATAAATAATATACCTACCTATACAATAAAAAAGTAAAGAGTCATAGAAGCCAATTGAAGGAAGTTGTTAGTTTCAATTTCCTGCTCATTTTGAGTTACGTCCTTAAAATAAATCACGAGTACGATACAATATTACGTATTTTTATCATGTTAGTTGCTTCACTATCACAGAACAGACTTATGTAATTTGAAAGAGCTTTCTGTTAAGGAATATTTTATCTGAATCGTTAAAGCAGAAACCAGTTTTTGTTGATGTCTGGGTTGTTTGGTGCACGATGTGCCAGCTATTTAAAATTAAAATTTTAAATTGAAATGAACAAAGCTACCCTACTACACGTATTTGTCATCCAATTTGTTTTGTAATTTTTTGCTATAATAATAAAATTTAGTGTTATATATTCACAGTGTTAGATGGGTATACATAATTCATGTGGTTTATTTTTTTTTATCGTTTTTCTGTAATTTATATATCTAGATAACTTGACTTTATTCATTTGATGCTATTCAATCCAGTTGAAATACTGATGAAACAAATTAAATTTAAGTTGTTAGAGTTTGAACAACTTACGATGCTTAAGAAAGAAGACTGCATACATGGAAAAGGAGGTCATCTAAATCATTAAAATTTTAACTAATAGATGTCATACCGTTGTACATTTAGATCGCCTAATATTTTTTTTTTGGCCGTTAGTAATTATTTTTTGTTTTTAATAATGGTCGATGAATACAAAATTGTCTAATTCTGAGGAGTTCCTTGTATATGCAAGGTTTCTGCATAACAAAATAAGAAAAATCTCGTAAATTAAATCTTGTAAATTACCCAATTCTTCGTACTAAATGGCAGTTAGGCCCTACTTTTCAATAAGGAGTTAACTCACAAGTTGCAGTTAACTCTGGATTATTATTTATAGTAATCTGTTTTTCAAGTGACAGTTACGTTCCACCTTAAAGGTATGTAACTCAAAGTTAAATGTAACCAAATAGGTCTTGTGTTTTATGTTCAGTAAGTCTGTGTATTTTCTATATAAAATTATTATAATGGATTATGAAATAAATACTTATAGTGATGAGAATGCGAGAAGACTGGAAATATTTAAACGTATTCGTATTATATCAACCTATTTTGAATAATGGGATCGTTATGATACGCTTTTATTTATACTGTCGAATTTTTTATAGAAAATATACAAGATATTGTATTTATTGTACTGTCAACATTTATTTATATGAATAATTGCAATTTGTGATTGAAACTGAGTTCTTTTTGTTTCCCGCATACCATTCCACTTTCTGAGTTCTATAGTTTTCTTTTCAGCTAAGTACCTAGTTTATTGATTGTCTTGAAATATAAAACGTTCGTCAACTGTTTTTTTACCTACCTACCTTATTCTTTTTTAATAACAAATCATTAAATATCTAAATGTATCTATTAATAATTAGTTGCCCTAAGAAAATATTGAAGCTTATTCAAATAAAAAGTCATAGTGCTTTTAATTTAACACTTTTCTGCAAATCACAGATCATAATGACAAACATAAAAATCACAAGAGAATCCCAAATATACTACAAAATCCCGAAATACTCATGCCAACATAATAAATTTTTCGCAAACTCCAGCAGATATTGACTTCCACTTCCACTGAAAACTTGAAAACACTTCCAAACATACTTTTGAGTTACCTCAGTTACCCTTGAGTTACTACATAGTTATGATTTACTTAACTTGTAGTAAATTATAACTTAAACTTAAACTTATAACATCGTAAGTCATCCTAGGTGTACTCGCTGCCCGTAAAACAATAATTTGCCCTCTGCAAGTCTCCCTCTCCTTCACAAGTCTCTGACTTCCGGGCCCATTGTTATATGATGAGAATGAGGAATAGAGATATTATAATAAACCCAAATAAGAATTAACCAAATACGGTTTACTTTACTTATTGCATTTTCATTGCAATTACAATCATCACCACTTCGCATATTTTCGGTATCAATATAAACAAAACTATTGTAATGCATAAAAGCACCAGCCACAACTGACAATTTTAATAGCAATTGCAGAAGGATGAGGAATTCCTTTGCGGTTTGAAGTTCATAACTAAAGACAAGTTCTTCGCTGTTTCCACAGTCTAGTATGCAAAAACATTCGCTGCAACACGGGTACTTCATCTTGACTATGGTGTGCATATTACAAACGTTTATTTTAAATCATTTCCTTCGGTTACGATAATGCCTGATTTTATTAACTGTCTAGACGCGTAAAGTCGACCATGTGAAACACCAATGTTTAATATTTTATTTTCTCCTTACTATACAACAAATTAATAAAACCAATCCTTATCCTTAGCGCGCTAGCTGTGAAAATTCTCAATAAAACTGCGTGGGCGTTTCCCGGTAACAATATAAAAGTTACTTTATTGTAATACTAGAGACCGGTCACGGTACTTTTCAGGCTCATGGTTCTGTTCCTGAGAAATTACTAAAATATCACTTGCATTTGTACACGCGCAAGACATTTAAGTTCATATTATCATTACCCATAAACTTCATTAACATGGAAAACACTAATAATATTTGAATTCACAAATTCTACAGTCTAAAAATTTTTTCCTTTTATATTATTATATTATACATTTGGGAGTCTGTCAGATGTTTTATAAACAAAACGATCTGACATAGGTATCCATAATTTAAAAGGGACAAAGAACACCAAAATACATTGAATTTGGACTACCAATCCAAATACATAACAGAAAATCTTACATATCTACGTATATTTATATTTAGTTCGAGAAGAATTTACATATTTCAATCTAACGTTGTTTCTTATATTTTTATAAGCTTTGAAAAAAGCTAGAAAAAATCTAATTACAAATTTATAGTACTTTTCAATCGAAATAATATGTTACTGGAAAAAAAGCAAATATATATTAGAAATCGTATTTTTTTAATCAATTCTATTTTTGAAATGGGATACCCTGTATTTTATATTTTTGGATAGGGTTAAGAGCTTGGTAGGTGTAACTGTAAAGTAAGCGATATATTACCTACCAAAAGAGTGTTTCATAAGTTCAATATGTAATAAAAACTTTTTGCTTAGTCACCTATATTTCATCATTGCTCTTAATCTTTCGGTCATAGAGATAGCGTATTGCTATGTCAATATTTTAATGATAAAATAATATCGATCAAAAAAATCCTTCTCAATAAAATAATTGGGGTAAGAGTATTCTTTTTAAAAATACACTTGATTTAAAATTATATAATTTCTACTATTAATTTATTTTTTATGATAACATGTTATTGCACTTTAGAAGTACTGCGACTACAATTAAATAATAATAAATAAAAACCATATAAAATAATGAAACTGCTACACTTAAAAACATTTATTTTCACCACCACCTGTGAAATATTTAAAATAGCAAATTTAAAATAGTGTTCAAAACAAAGATTCAGTGTTTAGAATTAAGGCTTATGTATTTTTGTCTTTATATAAAAACCTATATTACGTTATACGTTCTATATAAACCTATATTGCTTTATATAATATACGATAACTTAGGTTATCCACTTAATTAGTGGTTTTTAAGTTTGACAGAACTCTCTATCTCGAATCTCTATTGGTCTATATCTTGAGGAGTTTCATGGAATTCCTATTGAAACTAGCTTGACTTTATTCTGAAATCTGGCATTTTACAATTTTTAGTAGAATTCACATGGAATGCTACCAGCCACTCGTCTTTTGGTTGTCGTATGCGAGAAGACGTCGAATCTTGGAGTCCTAGAAATAATGACTCCAAGAAGAGAAGAAATTAATTTTATTTCAGTAACAGAGAATTTAGAAAATTAAAAACGAGCGGTCCGTAATGGAGGTATATATATATGAGGATTATCCGTTCCAATTGAAGGATACAGAATTTATGAAAATGTATGTTTAGGTTAACTACAAACTTGGCAAATAACCTAATAGAAAGTACTACTTCTTTTGCAAGGCTATCTCGTACTTCCAGCATTACGTGTAAAAGCCAAAGTGGGTATTATATCGACATTAACACCCCCCCTAGCTATAACGTGCGTAATTGTTTTCCAGCTAGATATAAGTTAGGTACTTGAAACTTTTTAGTGTAACAGGTACTGCTATCAAACAAACAACAATAATAAATAACCTCAATAATCTTAGAGACCATCAGTGGCGGCTTCTCCTTAAGGCCGCGCGCCCCTCCTCCAAAAAAAAATACCAAAGGAATCCTTATTATTATCATTATTATAAATTAAATGCAAATGTTAAAAGTTAAAACATTTTTATTGTGGTACAGAGCCCTTGAGCTGTACTCATAACGCCACAGTCCGCATCACTGGATTACAGCACGCGGCCACTGCACAGTGAGCAAAGGATCACAGATCGTGGCCGCATTTTGAGTCGCGGCCCAGGTAACTATGGCAACCGACTCGATATCCTTTTCGACTACACTCGTTAGATACTTTCCATATGCTTATATTATGCACATTTGCCCGCAATTATTTCGTGGCCCTATGCGAACATTATTAAACATTATAACGTATTTTTAACACATTACATATTCTTAACATTATTAAAGTACTTATTTAATTTTTGTGAAAAGACAATTTTATATTTTACTTAACATGAATACTGTTAGTAGTATAATTATGAATATATATTTAATCTTTGATTAGAGCTAATTTTGCAAATCTTCCACTGGAAGATAAAATACAAATAAAAGAGTTGGGCGTTGCCTGCCCAATAAATACCTAAATCCGATGAAAAAGTTATGGAAAAATGTATTTCTATGAAAGACCGTAGAGCTGATTTCAATTTTAGAAAGTAAGTGTACTCGTGTATAAATAACTGTATGAAATTTGTTTACCTACGTAATAATTTAATGTGTCGTTTGATAACTATGAATTGAATAACTAAAATACTTTTGAGTTTGTGATTGTGCCATATCGTTTTTAATTACCTAACGGATATCTAAAAACTAAAAATAGTTATAGTCTATATAATGTCAATTGAAACTGTAAAAAAATTCCGACAAAAGAAACACCTACATCTCGACGGCGGCCTCTTTGTTTACGCACGTGTGTCGTTTGTCGGAATTTTTTATAGTTTCATTTGAGATTATAAAGACTATATGTTCCTGCTTCCTGAATTCTAGTTTACAGCTTTTTTAAGGTAACGTATATGTAAATTTTTTGTTCAAAATATTAATTACCTATTTAAATATTGTTTTAAATAATTTTTGTCGAGATTTCCGTCAATCGTATTAAAAAGGAGGATATTTGCCTAACAAAAGTTATTTTTTTCAAGCAAATATTTTTGCTCTGCGAAATTTTAGTTTATAATTTTGAGGAGTTTGACCTTGAAATGTAGAAAATTTTTGCTTGCAGCGCATTTTTTTATTTGTTCGCTCCCCCCATATCCAAATGTCACCAGCCGCCACTGGACACCACTATATGGTAATTATACTATATCATAATTACCATATTCCAATTGACCAATTTGACCATAGACACTGTTGCCACGTTTCATCACACGACATAATTGATGTTGAACGAAGACTTTTTATCTACGGGTACTTGAGAATACACATATCCAAACTTGTGCCAGAAATGCATGTGACAAATGTCGTGCTCGACAATTTCAGTAGAGATTCGAGAATCGCGCTCTTGTTTTTTTTACTAGAATTATCTATTGGGTGAATTAACTGCACAAAAAATAAAACAAATTATTACAACACACTAGAATTCAGAATTTGTTATTATAACCTATTTATTTATGTATATTCTCTTCCATTCTGTGTATATTAGCTTTGCTAAATAAATCTCTACTTACTTACTTACTTAAAACTGTATTTTTTCAGATGCTTCATCGTCCAACGAAGCAGTGCACTTGCAGCAACGCCTGCGGAGCCTGAGCACAGAGCTAGTGACGCTAAGGAATCGGCTGCATGTCCAGGGAACGCAACCGGCCGCCCTGAAGGGCACGCCGACACCGGCCGCGCCCGTCCCCACCGTCGTCTCTGCGGTCCAGCCAGCCATCCCTCCTCGTGTCGCTCTCAATGTACCTGTGCCATTGGTAAGTTCAAAGCAGAGCTTCCTTTCTATTTATCTGAGTTTGAATGTTAAGGAAAACCTCAAGTTTTGTCGAGAAAATTAGACTTGCTTCTTCATTCGTACATTACAAACTCTTCTATAATGGGTAGAATTCATCAGAATAATAAATACTGAAATTTGTTTATTTATATCATGATTCAATTCATTTATGTAGGGTAGAAAATGAATTTGAATATACAGGAACTAAGAAATTCCTCAATTTTTCAAAATTATTTAAATATAAATTTGATAAATTTGAAATTTGGACGAGGGACAAATAACAAATTTCAGAGCGATTCAACTGAAAGTGAGTGACTCAAATATCTTATTTTAAATAAAATTTTGAATATTTTAATCACGCTACAGCAAAAATAACCCAGAACATGAATAGCAATACTAGAAAAGTTACACGTTGTTATATAAAATACTTGAATTATGGCAAACGAAGTATAAAGAAGTATGATAAACTATTTTACCACAGTATACTTCCAGAGCTACACAATGTTATTCAAATTGGATGCAATACCATTGGTATCTTGGAAACCGTTATAGATAGAGACTAGGTTAGATTGAGACAAAGGTGTATAATCTGGTGACTAATAATTTGCCTCAAAAAATAAAGGCTAAATGATTAGTTTTTGAGATATTTGAAAAAATCGAAATTTCAGAAATTCATTTTTGTAAAATTTCAGGCTTGATGGAAGAGCTACTGAAATAAAGATGACACTTTCTCATAGCAACTTTTTACGCTCTATCGAATGGCGTAAACCGTTTTATAAGTAATGTTTCATCTCTTCAGAACCATCATCAACTTCATTTTTCATAATACGGCCCCCATTAATATTTTACGTCACTCGACAGCATTTTTCCTTGTGCGTTCAATGATGTATCATATGCTATAGTTTGATAACATTTTGAACGTAGAAAACCATCATCAAATTCATCTGCGACTATATGTATCTATTAACAAAAGGATAAAGAAAAAGTAACAAATATTTAATGACAAATATCACTTCATTAACAAAACTAAAAACAATTAACAAAACAACAATAAATTAAAAAATAATAATGAACAGTTAAACGATAAACAAACTATAGTTAGTGATATATCATTGAACTCACAAGGATTACTGTCCAATGACCTAAAAATATGAATGGGACGTGGTGATTAAGTGGTTGATGGATTTGAAGAGACGAAACGTTACTTAAAAAACCTGTTTACGCCATTCTATAGAGCGTTAAAGAGTTGCTATGAGAAAGTGTTAATTTTATTTCAATAGCTCTTGAAACAAGCCTGAAATTTTACGAAAAGGAATTTCCAAAATTTCGAATTTTTAAATTGCTCAAAAACTAATCATGTTAACCTTGATTTTGTTGAGGTATATTATTGGTCACCAAATTACGCAACTTTGTCTCTATCTAGTCTCTATCGGTAACGGTTTCCAAGATCTTACCAATGTTAATGCGTCCAATTGGAAACACGCTGTATATCCCCAGTAAAATGCTTCGTGCGTGACCTTCATGGGCTATACGCGTAGTAAAGATATAAAAAAGTGATGCTGAGGACTCCCTTTTGCATATACTACGTATACGGTGAGAACATAAAGTCAGTCGCCCCCTCGATAACTTTTGAACAGCTCCAATATTGCATTGAAACTTGAGAGAGGTAAACAATACTAAAATTTTTCTCTATCTCTCTTCCCTATTCTCTTTCTCTTTCTAATTTATTTTTTAACATTAAACTGACATCTCTAACACTATTAAAATGACAGATTTCCGCCACTTAGAATATTTTTTTCTTATGGAAAGAGGTGTCGTTTAATACCTACCTCGTTTTGAAGGTGTATTTAGGCTTTACTTCATCTTCCGATTTTGGGTCATTTACAAATGGCGGCTACTCAATTTTCCGTTTTTCATTTTTATTTATTCCTAAAATATTAAAATAACAATTTGTTGTTCTTTTGTTGTTTTGATAATAAATGTTCTTTTTATTTTTATGGTTATTCTTATTGTATAGATATAAAAATCAATAATGTGAAAAATAAAATTTTTAGAAAAATCAAACGGAAAATTTAATTAGCCGCCATTTGCAAATGGCTGAATGAAATGTTTTCAAAATTGGGAGATAAAGGAAGCCTAAATACACTTTTAAAATTAGGTCATTTTGACAGTTAGAGATGTCACTTCAATGTCAAAAAATAGACATTTTACCCCACCAATATCTGAAGCGGTTCAAAAGTATAGACTGTAGTATATGCACCATCACCACATGAGTGTTAGTCACTCTTAACACCAAACTACAGACTGATCTATCAGATCTCTTCAGACCGTTCGTCTGTATATTTAGTATATTCGTGAGGGATGTCCTCTGGAACTAGGCATCCTTTTGAAAAATATTTATAAACAAATATACGACTAAAGAAATATTTAAAATTTAATAGTAATACATATTGATTAATACAAATGCTTTCAATGAGTATTGACAATTAATTATTTTATTTATTTTGTGTTCTGTATTAAATTTATAACATTTTTAAAAATAAAAATAAATATAATTTTCTAGGTTTTTGTGAATCTACTCAAATATTTTAATTATTTTTCGATTCGATTTATACGTATAAAGTAACAAGCTAAGGTTAAAACGGAAGTTATTTTTATGATAGGAGTGAGCCAAAGAATTAAGTTTCGTTCCCACAATTAGACCGGCAATTTTCCAATTTAATTAGGTAATTAACCAAAAAAATTGAAACTAAGTTAATATTATACCTACAGCTATTAGGTATATGTTACTATTATTATTATATCTCTTAGATTGTTTTATAATAAATAGGTACATAAATAAACGTATATAAACAGTTAAGAAGCCAATAAAGACTATACCACTTCAGTATATAGGGTAATTTATAGCTACTGTGAAAAATGTCAAAATATTAATATTTAGTTAATCGAAATGTTGATAAGTAAAAAATATGTGGAAATCATTTTTTTTTATTTTCCTTTTCAGTTTATCGAATTTTCAGAATTTTCTCATTAAAGTAAATGGTAGGGAATTATTTAGAGTGATAAATCATTATATAATTTTGATCTAGCTCGTTGAGAGTGCCACTTACGCTATGTTTAACGTGTTAAAAGGATCGTGTTTTTTTTTACCCGCAAGCTTGCGGTAAATTTTGCAAAAATAGAATTTCTGTCTTTCCGTAATAGAAAAAGGTACAATGTTTAAACAATCTTAAATGAAAGTGTAAATCAAAAGTACTATGCAACTTTTTAAATCTATTGGGATAATAGAGTTTTTAAAAGTAGGCATTGAGACACAACACTATCAAAGTAAACAAAGAAACGTAATCAAATATGAACATCAGCGTCATTAGTTCAACTACGAGGTAATATTTAGAAAGATCTTTAAATAAAAAAAGTAGCAAAAGAGACATTTAAAAGTAATGAAGCACTTGCTTTTTATTTCTTCTAGCGCTTTCAATCTTATTTTTATAAACAATATGACGTATGTTACTTCACAATGACATTACTACAGTATACGAAATTAAAAGCGAAAGTATTTTATGCATGTAAAATTTGAGAGAAAAAAATAATCATAGTATTCTGGGTCTAAATTGGTAAAACAATTGCTGGTTCAAATCCCGCTGAAACCATAGATATATGGGTAAAATAAAATTTAATATACCTAGTAGACAAAGAGCGTCGGATTGTAATAATGTACCATAAAAACATAATTTAGTACGTCTATAAGTATATTTGGTAAAGGTCTTTGTACTAATGTAGTAATTCCAAAAAGTGTAGGATCTATTAAACAATAAAATCAAAATATACAAAATTATAGAGAATTCAAATAATATGTAGCACCTCTGAATGTGCGATTCCAAGAATAAATAGTTTTATTAACTATAATATTTAATACATTTTGATCCAATTCAAGAAAATTGCTGTCTGAAACTATTATTATTAAATAAATTGATATAAAAACTGTAATTTGGATTACACTGAATTCCATTTTGGACATTACTTTTAAAAATTTCAAACAGCCATTTCTTATTTTATTTTAAATGGAACATCCTTGAACATACTTGACTCTAACTTAAGTCTGTCAAGACTTAATTCTGTATAATTTGGAAACAAAATACATAGGATATTCCATTTGAAATAAAAAAGTTACGGCTGCTAATTTTAAACTGTGACGTCCAAAATGGATCACTTAGTATATTGTTTTTTAAATTATTTTACCCATGAAAAATAATACAACGTAGAATTTAACTGAAAATTGATTTCATAGAATGTCAAAACTATTGGGGTAAGGTCTCAGATTAACCATATACAAGATAAATAACAGCCAGAGAAAAATGTCCACGAAATGAAATATAATTAAATAAACAAATCCCACTGCATGCCATTGGTTCGTTACAGTTTTTGACGGACCGAAATATGCCGAAAATACACGACACAACGACTCGTGACTTCATATTTGTTTTGAAGTTTTGTGAACGTAAATTTATTTAAGTATTTTATGTGATATAAGGGGTCATCAGTTAATAATCTAGGCTGTGTATAGATTTTTAGTTTGTGGAAAATCTTTGTGGACAGTGAAATGACTATTAAATGCATAGTTTTCCATAAATCGGGCAAAAAAGGTGATGGGAGATCGTTCCACCGGTAAGTAAACAATGCTGACCATAGACGTATCATTCGTTAGGAATTCAACTTACGTATAATGTTCATGGGTAATATAAGTAATATAGATAATATTGTAGTTTTATATTGTATATTTTCTATGGATAATAGTTTCTGATCCTCATAAAATTATTTGGAGACAATGAAATTTTTATCATTTTTCTTTCATCGTTCAAGGAAAATTTCAAATGTTTACCCCTCTTTGAAAAAAAAAAAATTCGAATAATTTAAAATATAGATAAGAGTATTAGATGTAGTTTTGATTTAGAATGGGAAGTGAATTCCGAACCGAAAAAAATGTATTTTCTTATTTCACTTTCAGGTTTTTAGTAGGTATAAAGTATTATGAATATCTTTATATTATATCGCTACTTTATTTGGGTATTTGGCCACAATTCTGAACAAATTAATAAAATTTTGAGTAAACAATACATACTCCTCGCTAAAAGACCCATTAAAGTTTTTTTTTAATTTGACTAATCAGTTCTCATACTGAAAAATGTATAAATATCATAAAACATAGTACACACTTTAAGTTAAAATAGCACTAATATTTCGGAAACTTCACTGTCAGAAGAATGTATTGTGTTCTATGATATTTATGTATCTATATTTAAGAAAAAACTCTAACAGACTCTTCGGTGCAGAGGTTTATTTTCTTACTTTTTTATTAGTTTTTTCTGAATTTTAGGAAAATAGCTAAATAAAGTAAAGTATGCATTGCGTATTATGTTATGTACCTAGCTACCTAGTTTTTGTAGATGTTAGGGGTTTTTTTTTAATCGTGAGGCAATAGGTACTTTACGTTGTTATAAACACCTTTAAAAACATTAATAAACCCTCTTATTTTGAGAAATACTGGCCGCCACTGGTAGCTATTTACAAACAGTTAAATAAACACTCCCCCCTTTCGTAAATTGTTGTTTATTAGATGGACAGGCGTATTAATGCTTTGGGTATTGCTGTTACTTATCTTTTACATGGTTAATCTGAGGTTAGAAACACCTTTAAAAATATCAATAGACCCTTTTCTTATTTTGAGAAATACCGCCGCCACTGGTAGTTGTTTACAAACAGAGTTGAGTAAACATCCCCCCCGCCGCAAATAACTGTTTATTACATGGACAGGCATATTAATGCTTTAGGTATTGTTGTTACTTATCTTGTACATGGTTAATCTGAGGGTAAGGTATAGGGTATGCTATGCTACATGTTTTTGACTTAGAAATTTATAGTCTTTTCGAAAACGCAAGAATGTGCAAGATTTTCTGTAAGAAATAACGAGATAAGGCCATTCTGAACTTAAAATCCGCTAAATGACTCTAATCAATAGCCCTAGTAGCCCGCTGAACGTGTGCTTTTAATTTTTTTTCTATCGTGTTTTGACGGACTCCAGTCCGTTTTTATGGTAATGAGGTACCCGGTACATAGTCAGTAACCCAAGTCGACTGATTTTTCAAAACTATCAACAGTTATTTATGATTTTAACATATCCTAACAGAGGAACATTTTTATCAGTGTGCATTACTTTCTTCTTCAAATGTTATGAATCTATTCATTAGGTAATTATTTCAGATAGACATAGCTCGATAAAATAGTTATGTAAATGTATTAACCAATGCTTGTCAATTTGTTTCAAATTGAATGCAATAACATTGGTATCTTGGAAACCGTTAGACATAGAGACTGGGTGGAGACGGCTAACATAATTAGTTTTTGATATAAGGTTATCATAAAGTAAGGGATATATTTCAGCTAATTATGTATTTTTAACAAATTAAGTTAATAACAAGATGTGAAAGAAATTCGATTGCTTAAACAATGGGATTTCTTATGTCCAACAGTGGTTAACGCAAATGTTCGATATGTCGTCCATTTTACTGCTGTGCAATCACCAACCGTTCCTCCAAATTGTATACAGCATGCCAGAATTTCTGGTTGAATTGCAGCAATTTACTCCCTAAGAGTCTTTTAATTCTTCTAGCGTTGTTAGTTGTGTTTTGAACACCAATATTTTTTAAATAACCCCACAGCCAGTTATCCGCTGGGTTCAGATCAGGCTATCTTGGACGCCATGAATTTACAAAATGTCTGCTTATAACAGGATTTTGAAAAACATCAGTTAAAAATTCTTTAACTGGTCGCTAAATAAATATGCGAGGGTTCTCAATCCTGCATAAAAATAATTTTTTGAATTCCATCGTGCTCGTTTTGTATCCGTGGCATGGCATAATCTCCTAACATATGCAGGTATCGTTCACCAGTAACAGTTAAATGATAAAGTGAGTCCAGTCCAATAATGAAATTGGATGCGAAACCGCACCAAACGGTGACTTTCTTGTCTTGAAGACCTTCCTGAACGATTTCATGTGGACTATCTGTTGACTACATTCGACAGTTTTGAGCATTGATTCAAAATGAAATGGGTCTCATCTGTCCATAAAATACGGGATAACCATTCTGGTTCAATTTCCATCTGAGCCAATATTTGTAAAGAATAATCATATCTGATAGGAAAATCTGTATCATTTAATTCAAACAGCAGTTTAAGTTTATAGGGATACATTTTTAGGATTTTGTGTAAAATTTTCCAAACCGTGGTGTATGGCAGCAACCATTTTGATATCGAATTCACACTACTGATTGCTAATGGATTAGTGTTGGCTATGTTTTGATTTTCCCCAAGAACTTCTGCAACTTGGACACCACTAATCCATGGTTTGCCTGATCTCAGTAAGTCAGTTATAGACCCTGCTCTTTCAAATTTGCTAATCAAATTACGGTACGTTTTCATTTGACAGGACCCTGCTCTCTAACCTATTTTCGTATGAAATCTTTATAATCCAGCTGTGTCATTTCTGCCGCATTTGTAATAACATTGTATTAAACCAATTCGTGTTTGTAGATCTATGGTATTAAAGTTTAAATCGTTCAATTTACGTTTACGTAGTTTTATTTTGAGAACAATTCTATAAATCGCAATGATTTACATTTGACAGTTGTATCATAAGTTGACACGTCATCTTTCTTAGTTTCCATAGATACACTAAAATCTAATAATAATAATTATTGATGCTACTAGATTCCATTTACTTTTTCCTTTACTAGCTTGATTTACCTTTACCATAGTAATAATACTAAGATGTCAAAATTATTGCATCCAATTTGAAATACACTGTATAAACAAAAAAGCCAAGTGGCATATTATTAGTAGCGACATTATTTTGTTACGGTGTTTGATCTAATACAGCTTGGTGGGTTTAATTTTATAAATCACCAGTATTAATAAAAACCAATAAACAAATAACAGATGCTGGAATTAAAGACAAAATGACACACCTGGAACTAATTTAAAACAAGATTCCATGTCTTTAAAAAATTTGCATAAAAAACCGTTGAAAAGAAAGGACTACTTAGGTACGTAGCATTTTTTTATCTATATTTAGCTAATTACCATAGATGAACAGTTTTATAATAAATAATTCAGTATAATTTTATGTTGACTTCTTCTTATTAAATTAATGGAAAAAGACTGATCGGCGTACTATTTTTAATTTCTCCAATACAAAAAACTACTGTTTTTTTATGTTTCCTGGAAGTATTTTCAAAATTGCATTATAATCAGTGTCAGCAGACATATTATTTAAGAATACAATCAATAAAAGCATCGTTTAGATTTAGATTTAGAACATACTTTATTGGAAACTACATTTCCGAATAAATAAAAAAATACGTAAATCATTCATATATTTGCCATTACTGTATACTAATGAATAATGGATGTCAATTATCTCTATCATCTTTAAACGAAAAGTTATATCATATCATGCTTTATCAATGCGATTAAGTGTTTGCAAGCACGGTTTTCCGCTTCCAACTTCTACTTGGGTCATTGAACAGAGATGAAATTCAGTTGTTGAAGCAGAAATTCGATATCTCAATTCATTTTAAAATTACCGGCGCTATTTATTTTTAACGTTTTTAAATCTCCGTTATTTGAAAGATACAAAAAAGTATGTATAAGGTTTTTCTCAATTTTTGGGTATAGATCCCAATTGTGGTAATCTATAAATCGAATTGTCTTTTAATAGGAACTTTTACAGTATGTAGTAGTTACTTAGGCCTTGGCACCATTCAGCTTTCTTGAGCTCTCTAAATGTATGTAGACTGATATCATTTTTTACTGCTGGTAATGAAGTTCTATTGATTTGTTTGCAGGAATATCCATTCCATTATCCATCTAAAACATTCTATTATACAAATATGACAATTTTCACAAACTTCAATGTGTTAATATGATTATAATAAATTATCGCCTATGCCACTTAATTAATCAGTTTTGAAAATTACTCAAAACACAAAAATAAAATTATTCAAAAGTTTACAATGTATAGTTTCCATTAAAAATCAATAATTTTGTTTGTAGTTCGACAGTGAGATGGTAAATGAAAATTGATAATAGCATTCAACTTGTACAACACACATACATACAACACAATTATTATGTAATTGCAGATATGACCTTGTTTACTAAGTAACGCATATTTCTTTTTTATTTCGGTAACTGCTGGTTGAACACTCAAAAAAATATTCTGTTAGAAATTATTAAATATTTTTTGAAACAGGCTACCCTGTGGATAGGTCGGATATTATTGACTATGTTAATGACTGGCTCGTTGGCATGATTTAAATGTCTTATGCTTCTTTTCGTAGACGCACTTCTAAAACAAACTATTGCTTAACCAAAAGCTTTTTTAAATTTGAAATAACTCTGGGAAAATAAGTCCAAGGGATACAAATTGCACGAGTAAGCATCTTAACCATCTATTACGCAAGAAGGTAGCAATAATCAGCAAAATTTTGAAATATTCCAATAAAAAAAATTCCTCGACATAACTGTTCAATTTTCAGGTTACAGCCAACCTATAATTTAAAAAAACAATTTATGAAATAAATACTGACTCTGTGTGTTATCTGATGCCTCTAATACATTTAGTTCCAAAGTTAACTGGAAAGATACTTTAATAGCTCACCATCTAATAAGGTTTAAGTCAGGTCTAGTGGAAGACGTAAGTGGTTGTCGTTATGGAGCTAAGAATCATGTTTCTTTGACAATAGGTATAATAAATAAAAGCTGTCTTTACTATCTGGTATCTGGGGCTATGGCAGAATTAACATTTGTGTAACATGTGATTAGTTACTGATTTAATATAATTACAAAATATTCGAAGTTAGTATTGAATGAATAAGGACTGTTATGAAACAGCTATGAAAGTATTATTTTGTTATCGCTCTCCAGACAAATTGGTACCTTTATCTTACAGGAATGTCTTTAATTTTAGGTTAATGTCACCCAGCAGCGGCCACAACTACCCACTGCCGGCGCCAATTTGGAAGATCTCATCCACCTGCAGGGCCCCCTCACGGAGGACGCAGTGATGAAGTGTTTGCAAGCACGGTTTTCCGCTTCCAACTTCTACGTGAGTCATTGAACAGAGATGACCTTGGGCAGCACCTGTCGCAGTGCCTGCGGCCGGCCCTGCGTAAGGATTGACCATGAACTTGCCATTAAAAAACAACACTTATCCAACTGCATTTACATAAATACCATTTCTTTTCTTTATCGCTATAAATTACAGCACAAGTTCCGACTCTCTCGGAACGTGTTATTTCATACCTCGAATCAATACTGTTTATACCGTTATTTATCTGAATGGTATTTATTCAGTTACTCGTAATTCGAGTGGTATCGAGTGATATAAGCATATACATTAAAATTGCACTGCCAAACATCAGTATTCTTGTAGTTGCGATGTACTACCACACACATAAAGTAATTGATATTAGCGTAAAATTGTATAATCGGAAGACTTCAACTATTATCTTGGCCAGCCCGCTCCTGACACAAATTAAAAATACTCTACATCTAAACTTTAAACATACAGTTAGATTACGAAAGTGTGTACCTCCTATACAATAAATTATTACTTGACATAATTCAATTATGATTTTAATTGCATCAATTTGTCTAGCTGCCTAATATAGAAGTCGACCTAAAAGATTCTGGAAGATTTCTCGAGCTCAAACCTCTCGAGAAGAACCTAATTGATTTTCTTTTATTTTTGCCTTTATTTTAAAAACTATATATTAAGTTTTTACAGGGTGACTTAACAAAGCAACATAAATATAATCTTCAATGATTTAAATGGAGCACCCTTTACAAATAGCCCACATTTTTGAGCATATCTCCCTTAGTACTAGAGATAGACTCCATACTGTACCGTATTCATAAAAAAGAGCTATTTGCAAATATGTAAAAAATACAAGGTGCCCCGTTTAAAATATTAAAGTTTATATCGACATATAGTTGTCGGCTCACCCTGTAAATAATTTAATATATTGTAAAATAAGGGTAAAAATAAAAGAAAATCGACGAGTCCGAGTGATTAAAAAAAAATTGGCTTTAAAAATTTATAAAATAAAGATTTTGTACACAAGTTATAAACAAGCAATTTGTTTCAGTTTATTATGAAAAAAAAAAACATGAAAACAAAAATATAAGGTTTGTTCCTACACAGCGCCAAATTATCAGCAAACTGTCAGGAGTCTGCGCAGAAGATATTCACCCGTTCCAACACAATCATTCTCAAACTAGTAGTAATATTTTATCGTTCCAACAAAAAAGTGACAAGGTTCCAAACGGTTTGATGACTGTCAAATCGATTTGAAGATTATTTAGAAACTACTAGTCAGACGCATGCGTAGTGGATATTGGATAAAATGAAAATGGCAAATATTAACTAAACTAACCTAAATTTTTAGAGAAAGTCGATTATTTAAATATTGTTTGAAGTGTTATAATTTTATTTTTATTATGTGTGATATTACAAGTGAAGGCGAGAGTAATCTCAATATATTCGGAAATTATTTGCCACATTTTTTTTAGATTTGGAATTTGCAGGGCTCTAACTTTATTCCGATATTTCTTATATAAATCTATCAATAAAAGTGTAACATGTGTCCACTGTGCCTCATTTGTCTCTGCACAAGGGGTGTTATTCTGTGTCTCCACAACAGCGGTTACCCGACCTCCGACCGGCATTTGCTGTAGTTCCAACACTGCTGCTACAAAATGTCGAAGTGAGTCTCCGTGTTATTAATGTATGGAACTGATAATTAATCATTGTTGTACATCCAATGAAATCTAAATAACATATTAGAGTAAATGTTCAAACTTTTACTTTTTATTATCTGTTACCTGGCATTTTTTAACTCGTCGAAAATTGAAATCAACAAAATAAAACAACGCTTCTAGCGATTCTACCGGATATTATGTGAACTAAAGATTGTGTTCAACAACAATATTTCAAATTAGTTTCCAACTGATGCATGAACCGCACTTGCGCATTAAACCAGTGCTGCAAACTATCAGAAACTGCTGTGTAGGAACAAAGCTATTGAGACAAACATTACATTTATCACAAACAATAAGAAATTTTACAGTATTTACAGGAGAGGAACTTCCTCGACAATATAGAGAGATCCAAATAATTGTTCTGGCTTACTTTACAGATTGTCAGTGTTTGTAATTTTATCAATATATAGTTCATATTAAAAAAAAACAGTTGCAATATCTAAATTTGTAATGTCCATAGGATTCAGAAACCTTTGAGCAGACAATTCTAGTTATTTTGAATAATTTCAGTCAAGGTCTATCTTCAATATCGACTTCCCTCTTATAAAAGTTTTCAGGAAGTCCCTGAAGTTGTTCTTCAGTAAGAAATTGGCGATAGTATTATTTTTGATCCATTGCTATAAATTTAAACAATTTATGAATTTATGCATATTGTAGCAAAAATATGATGCAGTTTTTTTAAAATGCCATAGAATTATATTTACAGTTTATTACTGTAACCCTCCGATCAAATATGTATAGATAAGTAATTGCCTATTTGTCAGTATATAAAATAATGTGACCAAGAATAACAAAAAACATAACCTCAATTTCAAGAAATTACCTGTCACAGTGCCCAACGGCATGGGCGGCTATGTTTTAAGGGGTGAAAATAATAATTATAATACTAAAAGTACAAATTAGAATATTTTATTTTAGTAAATACAAAGTTTAAGATTTACTTATTCAAGAACAACAATTTATACACATATGTGTATAATATTTACTACACTATTTATAATAGTATTTAATATTTACTATTAAAAAACGTAAAATCATTGACGATCCCTCTCGCGATCGCCGATTCTACGTTTATGCATGGCTACTTACCTGTGTAAATCAAGCCCATTGGTGACAGTCACAAAATCCCTAACAATTTAGGCGGTAAATTAAAATGGCATTTTTTGATTGGACCAAATGCTTGGGCACTAATGTAAACAAAAAGCCAATGTTTTAAATATTGTAGGTCACAAAACTGTGTTGCTATTATTTGTCTATATAATATTTGGTCGGATCTGTAACCTAATGAAACATAATGATGATCAATTTACCTAAATTATCGTCTGCAACGATTCTTCAATTAAAATGGCTATATTTTTCATTATAATATTTTACCGCTGACTCTGACGCGCACGCGTAACGACAAGACGAACACATGTTGACTATTTATTCAAATTAAGAACCTTGTGTCGCCATCTATTAGTTTCAGATATCTTTTAATTCAGACACTCTGTCAGATGTTATAAAGAAGGACGTATTTTGAATCTTTATAGGTACTTTTAATCAGAGAACTAGTAATTAAAAAAGTTAAAACATTTAAATATATCATAAAGTAACTTTTGCTTAGTAACCTTTGACAGTCAATGGGACAATTTTTTGCATATTTTGGGGACTTGGATCGTTGGGTGAATCATTTAATGAGACTTACAACCAAGTGGAATTCAGATTCAGATGTATGGAATAATGTAAGTATACAACTACTGTTTTAAAGCGTCAAGTATAAAAAAATTGTTCAGATAAAGGTTTTTCAGTTAAGTTTTTTCATCTTTGGGTAACTTTGAATTTGTGTCGGAGCCAGTACTTTCGTTACCATAGCAACCATTTTTTTTTTAAATGGCACCGCGCTATTTTCTGCTTTTATTTGGAATCAATGCTTTTTTGCGTATGGACGTGTCGAATGTGTAACGGGTTGCATTAGAAAATTTTTGAAAAAATCTATAATTTCAGGAAAAATGCAAAAATCCCAATTCGAGAGCGTTGCCGAAGAGAGGGCGGTGCTTAGTGAAAATGTTGACACTTTTGCATGTAACGTCAATTTGTTAACGTGTCATAAGCCATACAAAACATTTAAAATGTGTCTTACCAGCAAATTAGAAATCGTTTATGTAATAACTAACTTCCCTTTACTGAAAAATGTACAAAATGGTACATCAAAATTAGTTAATAACGGAAACCAATAATTTAAAGCAACAACTGCTTAAAGTGTTCCCCATTCACAGCTAGACAATATACCAGTCTATCGTAAAAACTATCAAGTATATTTCTAATCCATTCTGGAGAAATCAACGCAGGTTCGTCTCTTATGCGCTGTTCTAATTCAGCAAGATTATGAAGACGGTTTTTATACACCTTGGATTTTAAGTGTCCCCACAAAAAGAAATCGCAAGGTCTAAGGTCAGGAGACCTCGGTGGCCTTCCTATGACTCCTCTGCAAATCTAACACTGTCGTAGTAATGGGGTAGCGCTCCATCTTGCTGAAACCAGATGTCCTCAATTGGTACTTCAAGGGCAGGAGTTACTTCATATTGCAGCAATTCCAAATACCGGTCTTCAGTCAAGTTGCCATTAATAATGAATGGACCAATAATGCGGTTGTCATAGATACCGGCCCACACATTTATTTTTGTGGTCGTTGCGTATGCTGCTCTATCATCCAATGAGGATTCTCGGTGGACCAATAGCGACAAATGTGTTTGTTCACTTTACCATTCAAACAAAACGTAGCCTCATCGAAAAAAACAACGTTGTTACGGAGGTTCAGATTATTATTAATACGATCCATCATAAGTTCGCAAAATTCATTACGCCTATCATAATCATCATCGTTTAGTTCTTGCAAGAACACAGCTTTGGTATGTACGTACATGTTTTTTTTAGTATAGTATGTACAGAAGTTTTAGTTATACCGTGATTTAACGACAACTGGCTTGTTAAAACGAGGGGATTTTCTGTCACTTCCAGCAACACATCTAACATTTTCTCATTATTTGTTGCGACTTTCCGAGGTCCAAGTTTTGGAACATCCTTTATAGTACCTGTTTGCCTAAATCGCTTTAGAGTTTTACATACTACTGACTGGGTGATTGGTTCTCGGTTAAGATAGAGTTCGTTGAAAAGATTACAGGCTTCCATTTGTGTTCTTTTGCGATCCTCGTATCCGACTATTATTAAAATTTGAATTCTTTCTGTACCTGTTAAATGAACCATCTTTCACCCTGAGAGCACTCAACAGTTGTAGAATTTTTTAATTCACGTTAACAAATTGACGTTACATGCAAAACTGTCAAAATGTTTACTAAGCACCGCCCTCTCTTCGGCAACGCTCTCGAAATTGGATTTTTATATTTTTATTGAAATTATAGATTTTTTCAAAAATTTTGTTATGCAACCCGTTACATATTCTACACGTCCATACGCGAAAGAACAGATTCCAAATAAGAACAGAAAATAGTGTGGTGCCATCTAAAAGAACAAAATTGGTTGCTATGACAACGAATGTACTGGTTCCGAAATAAATTCAAAGTTACCAAAAGATGCAAAAAAACTCAACTAAAAAACTTTTATTTTTTACTGAACATTTTTTTATACTGGGTATTTTTAAAAAGTTATATACGTTATTCCATACATATTGGTTCCATATTGCGAGTGTAAGAATGGTTTGGCAAATAGGTATTTATTAAATAATACAAATATCTTATTTTGGCAGACGATAATAGAATAATATAAAAAGTTTAGCTTCAGATTATACTCTCTAGAGAATAATTAGAATTGCTATTAGAAACTTTCTAAAATACTGTTGTTTACTTTTGGAGTTTATTTTTTTTTAACCAATTGCACACAATGTACAATATCAATCAATGTTCCCTATGCACAGGGTGGTTCAAATTGGTCGGTTTTCAAAGGTTATTGCGAATCTGTCATCGATAGAGCAAATTTGATAATCAAGTAGGTATAGAGCCCCTTTTTCAAGAAAATAGCAGTGGCGCAAACCACATCAATCTGACGAATATCTGGGACATCCAGATATTGGTAATACGTGTAATGTCGTGTTGAAATGTGTTGGAACGTGGTGAGAACAGCGTTGTTCCTGGGGAATTTTGAATTGTACAAAAAAATCGCGTTGAATTGTACAGTTTTCTGTTGCATTGTACAGTGCTGCCATCTTTTATATTTTTAAAAATGTATTATTTATCAGTTATAGTTATCTGCAAGTCTTGTTATTTCTGGTAAATAATTAATAACTTTAACACAAAAAAGTAAAACTTCATCTTAAAGTTTATTGAAACAAAAAAAAACCGAGGCATAGAATAAATATTTTTTAAGTTGGAACCACGGATTTCTTAATATAAACTTTAAGAAATCCGTGGTTGGAACTCTTTATAATCTGTAGTTGGAACACAACTGGATAGAACGACCATATATTACCATAATATATAAGCAACGGGTGGAGTAGGTATCGATATACAAACAGAACATGTTCTGTTCTGTATTCTGTGGGTATAAAAATAACGAAATAGTAAAACAAAAGTCTTAGTTTAGTTTTACATAGAAGAAATTTATCCTCTTTTATTAAATATGATGTTGTAGGTAGATAATTGTACAGAATTCATGATAAATTTCTATTGTAGTACAGTTGTACAGCTGAACCCTCAATTGTACACCTTTTTGTACAATTGTACACCCTGGAACAACACTGGGTGAGAATCTCAGACGACACAACAACAATGTGAGTCGATCTATTTAAAATGATATATTAAATATTTGTATACCTAACACGTATTAACACGTGTTAACACATTACGTGTTAATAGGGAGTTTTTGAACCCCTTAAAATTTACGTTATCGTTATGGTTATGGTTATTCTGAGCATGCGCAGTGCCGAAAATAGTATCATTTTCGGCACTGCGCATGCTCAGAATAACCATAACCATAACGATAACGTAAATTTTAAGGGGTTCAAAAACTCTCTAATAATGTATCCTAAGCTTAACACTCCGTAAATCATGTATGACGTACGGTTGACTCTAGTACACTTTGGTTTCCAAGATCCCCAGAAAAAATAATATAGTGGATTTAAGGCTGGTAATCTTGCAGGCCACTTTGGTTTGTTACTATTTCCACTTATTATGCTAGCATTTGTTCAAATTTTTGAGGCTTGTCAAATCTTGTAAGGTTCAATACCTCATTCGATTGCCAGCACAATTCATTTAATCGGTCTAAGCAGCACTATTCAAGTAATTGATGGCCGGGTTCTTAGATATTAAGCATAAGTACCGCTGACGGATCAGGTTGTAATCATGAAGTGTAATTTTTATTCAAAATGAGAAGTATGAACTCAGTTGAATTCTAGAACTCAATTGAACTCTTTTGAACCGGAAGAATCTCTATTGGATCTGAAGAACTCTATTGACTCTCGTAAAAAATATGTACTTATGTAACTTATAATAACAATATTTAAATGTTAAAATTATGAATTCGAATAAATAAGATATTCAGACTAAAATAAAATAAAAAAATACTTTCTAAACCTCGAAAAATTAATCCTAAATAAGAAAGAACGCACACTTAACATTTAGTAATTCAGTCTTAATTTAGGTAAATTCATATGTTTTATAATCTGACAGTGATTACACTGTTTTCTATAAATATAAAAAATATTCCTCATAAATAACGGTAAACTTGGAAAACATGACATGCTAAAGTTTACAGAATATACAGTGCTTTCGAAAAGTAACGAATAAATTCATTATTTTAGAAATTGAGAAGTTTTCGAAAAAATCCCCTGACACGTCGATTTTGTTTTTAAAAAAGGCACTTTTTGACATACGACCCATACTTGTGACATCGTTGTTCGAGATATGACGTCATCGACAATTTTTTTAAATAGCAACCCCCAATTTTGACCACGCCATTTCAAAGAGCGTATCATTCTACATACGCATCATGAAAAATTATGGTGTTACATAACAAAAATTTCAAAAAAATAATGTTTGAAGATCTTAAAATTTAATTTTCACAATACTGACAATGATAATGATTATGTAAAAAATCGACTAAATTAAATGTTCAAATTGTGCACCGTTGGCTGCCTGACAGTAGCCAAGACGATTAATAAATTCTTTTTGGACATTATCTATAACTTCAGGAGGTATACGATGTATCTCGTGACGAATTCTTGCTTTTAAATCTTCTAAATTAACCGGTCTAGTAACGTATACTTTGCTTTTTAAGTATCCCCACAAGAAATAATCTAGAGGTGTCAAATCAGGCGATCTGGCTGGCCACTCAATCGGCCCCCATTTCCCTCCAACGATTCGGGAACAGCTCATCTAAATAAACACGGACACAGACTTAAAAAGCAAAGTATACGTTACTAGACCGGTTAATTTAGAAGATTTAAAAGCAAGAATTCGTCACGAGATACATCGTGTACCTCCTAAAGTTATAGATAATGTCAAAAAAGAATTTATTAATCGTCTTGGCTACTGTCAGGCAGCCAACGGTGCACAATTTGAACATTTAATTAAGTCGATTTTTTACATAATCATTATCATTGTCAGTATTGTGAAAATTTAATTTTAAGATCTTCATTATTATTTTCTTTCAACATTATTTTCTTGAAATTTTTGTTATGTAACACCATAATTTTTCATGATGCGTATGTAGAATGATACGCTCTTTCAAATGGCGTAGTCAAAATTGGGGGTTGCTATTTAAAAAAATTGTCGATGACGTCATATCTCGAACAACGATGACGTCACAAATATGGGTCGTATGTCAAAAAGTGCCTTTTTTAAAAACAAAATCGACGTGTCAGGGGATTTTTTACAAAACTTCTCAATTTCTAAAATAATGAATTTATTCGTTACTTTTCGAAAGCACTGTAGTTATATTCTGTAAATTCATGATATAAATTTATGACACTATACCATTTTTACCTAAGTCAATTTTATCAGAGATTATTCTTCTGTTGTAGACTAACGTCGGCCCGATCCTCCTCTGCGTGAATCCCTACCGTGACGTCGGCAATCCTTTGACGTTGAGCAGCACCCGAGGCCTGGCACTTAGCCCACAGCTCAACAGGGTGGTGCAGGAGGCCGTTCGACAGCAATCCGAAACAGGTTATCCCCAGGCAATTATCCTATCTGGTAAGTAACATTTTTAGTCCATTTGCTGATCATAAGATCCCTGGAAATTCTGAGTTGGTCTAGATGTCTTTTCAGATTATGGTTAGGGCATGTCTAAAAAGTATTAAAACATCTGGCAATCCGGAAATATTTTGTAAATTAAACACCATTTTGTTTGTAATACATACACGCAGTATCTTCTACTATGAAATTTGTCATTTTATGCTTTTGTCTAGAAGTAGGTACTACACGTCAAATAATATAAAATATTTTTTGGATTCATTAAAATTAATATTCATTTATCCCTAGATAATCTAATTAAAGTTTTATAGAAAAAGAAACCATTCAAACAGATATGTATATGACTTTATACACTAAATAATTGAAAGAAACTACAAAATTTTTGTAAATTGCACCGTATTTACTTAATTAGTATACAGGGTGTCCCATTGTGAGCGCACAAAAATTTACCAGAGGGTGGACCAGACCAAAATAAGAATAAAATTCTTATAAAAAAAATTTCTCTGATGCACGCCTAACGAGTTACAGGGTGTTATTTTGGAAAAAAAACTACAATTTTCCGCAAAAACCGTTTCGTAAATTTAGGTAATTTTTGGGTGACGTGTACATCTATTAAAGGTCATTAAAACTACATGGTGTTTGTTTAACTTTGACACCTGTGGTGGCCTAGGCCTACTTCCTTATGATTTTGTCTTCATAACTCTTGCATATCCTACTTTTTCGTGAATTGACTTAAGTTTTGCTCTGCGTATCTCTGGGAATCTGCGTAGATATTCTCGTGAGGCAGCCAATGAATTTCCATCACAGAAAGCGTAGACATATATCATATCAGCATATTCATTATTGGAAAATTCCATACTGAATAATAACTTACTATTTTGTACAACTGAGTTGACTTCTAGTAACTTTAGCAGTAACTATATCTTACTAGTGTGACTACACGTAACAGTTTTTGACATAACGATAGGTATCTACTAGATGACAACAAATAAAATCTTTGCATGTATTTTTCTGCATAAAGGAATGTAGTCGGTACTTTACACTCAATTTACTCGAAAATGGTTGATTTTAGAGCTGTGTAACAAGAGCACCTTTTTTGTTCAGAATTGGTAACCGATTAAGGAAAACTTCGTCAATTCACGAAGAAGTAGGATATCCAAAAGTTATGAAGACAAAATCATAAGGAAGAGTAAGCCTAGGCCGCCACAGGCGTCAGAGTTAAACAAACAACATGTAGTAGTTTAATGACCTTTAATAGATGTACACGTCACCCAAAAATGACCTAAATTTACGAAACGGTTTTTGCGGAAAATTGTTGGTTATTTTCCAAAATAACACCCTGTAACTCGTTAGGCGTGCATCAGAGAAATTCTTTTTATAAGAATTGTATTCTTATTTTGGTCTTGTCCACCCCCCGGTAAATTTTTGTACGCTCACGCTGGGACACCCTGTTTACAGGGTGTGGCATTAGTGCATCATTTTCTGTATAGATAGAAAACATTTTGATATTTAAGTTATTTTTATTTGCTACTGCTTTACCTAAAAATATTTGGCAAAATACAGGGTGTTCAGATTACTCTGTACGGCAACCAATTCTCTTATTTTAAATGAGACCCTCTGTGTATTTTAACATTTTTGGAAAGACCGTAAGATTATAAGTCGAAAATATGAAGCATATCTAAACCCATCAGCCGTTTCGGAGATATTAGACATTTTATGAACATTTTGACAGCTGGAAGGATATTTAAGACACTAACTTTTTTTCACCTTCCACAATTAAAATAAATACAAAGATAATATACTAAGCCTTCCATTTTTCAAGTTATAATTTGAGATTTTCAAACCACGAAAACGTTTTTTAATTCAAAGCAAAATACACTTTTCTTGTTTTAGGTATTGTAGAGGTTAAAGTTACAACTTTTTGAGATATCTACTACATATTCTGTCAGATTTTCAAGAATTTTTCGAGAAATTACTAAATATGAAAGAAAATATTATACTAAATTACTAATTATTAAAAATAGTACACAAATAATGGTATTTTGATTGTTTTTTGTTTTAAATCTATAATTTGGTCAAAGCTTACTTGAGAAATATTTAAAGATCATTAATAAGGCATTAACAATAACTCAAAAATAATTCCAGTATGACAAATAAATGTTACATCAAATGAAATATATTTTAATTCTCCATAGCTGACATATATTTATGCTGACTTTGTCCGTTCATGTTTCGAAAAAGTTTATCGCAACTTTTTCGAAAAATTCTGGAAAATCGGACAAAATCTGTAATATCTCAAAAGGATTTAACTTCCTTCAAGACCCACATCAAGAAAAAGAGAATTTAATTTTACATAACATGGAGTGAAGAAATACAGGGTGTTCTATGTGAATAAAAAAAATTTTTACGGTTTGAATGTTTCGAAATGTAACGTAAAAGATGAAACGCTTAGTATATTATCTTTGTATTTTTTTTAATTGTGGAAAGTACTACCAATTGTGGAAATTTTCATAAAATGCGAGGGAAGGGAAGGCAAGAAATTGACAAAATTTATTGGAAAATTGCTACAAAGAAATATATAATATACATATAAAGGGAAGCTAATTTGTAAAATAATGAAGACTGGAAACTAGAAGTATTCAAAATAATGATTCTAGATGTAGTATCAAATCTAACTTTTAAAGTTTGCCCCAAAAAACTTCATTCTAAAATTCATAAGTGGTACTTTAGTTTCACACAAATTCTTTAAAGTTGCAAATAATATTTAGTATTATTATAAACAAAAATAATCATCAATTAAAAATATAGAATAAACTCACCACTCAACTAGATTCTTCATATACGTTTCAATTTATTACCAAAGAATCGAGAATCAACATGAAATGTTTAGAAAACATTTTATACAAATCTTTTTATTTATAAACAATTATAAATAATTATAGAATTTATATCAAACTATAAAACCACAGAGAAATTGTAGTTAATTTATCAAACATTTGCTTTTATTGAATTTTATGGCAAACGCTTTTTTTGGCAAACTTTAAAGATGGCCTTGATATTACACTTGCACTAACTCTGATCATTTGAATGGTGTACCAACGTTTTTAATAAATTACATGTGATCTCCTTTATCCAGCATCTTGTTAGTAGTACCAAATAATAATTTGATATCGTGTGTTAATAGTGTTAAGCGATTGAATTCTTTTGTGCTAAATCAACCATTACAACTCCTTACTAAATAAAATAATCATAAAATATAATATTTACATTTTTAATATGCAAAGAATAATGTGGAACATTGTGAAGTAAAATAAAATTTTTATGATAATATTCACTTGGCTAGTTTTAATAAGCATCACTGTATTAAAATTTAACCGACATTCATTCAGAATTTCATTCAATTCAAAAATGTAGATGATAATACCAGTAGTTGCAAAAAATTATGCCGAATCGAAATATATAAAACGATTCTGAGTGTCCCATTCCAGTTTGAAAGCCTTAAATATCCTAAGGTCTTTAAATTTTTCTAATTTAATTTTAAAGGCCTATGGTATATCAATGATTTAAGGAAGAAACGCTGTATCTAAATATGTGAAAATATGATTCATAGTTTCTTTTGGGATTACACCACCTGCAAAATAACAAAAAGCAAAAACCAGAAGCATACAAATTAAATATTCAAAGTGCAGTATCAAGGCAAAAGTATGTGATACTTTTCACATACTTCTAAAGTATGTGAAAATATATTCCGTATTTTTTTTTTAAATTCATATTTTGATATCACTAAATTACTTATGTTGAGGGAAAAAATTATAGTAGAGAAGCAACTAAGTAAAAGACAGTTTTCTTTCATCTTTTGTTCTTTTTTCTAATAGTACCATAGCTGTGAACTTTGGATTTTTGAAGGACCGCCATATATCTATATACGGTATAATAAAATGAAAAAATACAAATATATGTTGTTAGTAGTAGCAGAGATAGAGTACACTCTAGTAGTAGAAAAAAAAAAAAGAAACTCAATAAATGACTTTAAATGAAAGGGAAAGTTTGCATTTCTTTGTAGCTTCAATAGATGGATACGTTACATGTGCAAATTTCTTTCATTACTTTTCTCTGCACTCAATCATTTCATAGCAGTAAAAATAACCTTACTTTATAAGAATGTTTAACCACAACGCTAGAAACATATCATTTTTATATCTATCTATTTATTGCAGATGTTCTTCCAAGTATAGGAAATGAGCAAATCCCTGAAATGATTGATAGCTATCGAGAATGAATATTACAATCAAAGTAGCGTCGTAAAAAAGTATGCATGTATTGCCAGATATCTGTTCAAGATTTTTTCAGTCTTTAGGCGTGCCCTCAGAACAAACCTAATCTGTCTCAAAATTCCGAGGTTTCTTAAAAGTTGTGACTGTTTTATTTACTTTCTATATAAGTTGGACTGATGGCGCTGCTTTTGAATTTTTTGCAGGAACCAGTGGGTCTGGCAAGAGCCATGCTTCTATGTTACTATTAAGGCAACTTTTTGCCGTCGCCGGAGGAGGACCAGAGACTGATGCCTTTAAACATTTAGCTGCTGCCTTTACAGTATTACGTTCCTTAGGTTCTGCAAAAACTACGACTAACTCGGAGTCTAGCAGAATTGTAAGTTTCACTGTATTTACTAATTATAATTGTCGTTCATTTAAAAAATCTAAAAATTTACACTAATATTTGATTAAGGATGCTTCGTACGGTAAAAATATTTTAATTTTCCAGTGACTTTTGGTTAAACTAGAAGTAGGTGTCAACTTGCTTATTGTAAATGAATCACCTGTATTATTCCATTTTTAGGTAGGCTGTTGCCTTACCAAGTCATAAAGACAGGCTTTGGATGTTCTTTAACCTCTTTAACTGTAAACTCGGACTTCTCATTTAAACTCGCAATTCCGACTTTAAACCCGTAATTGCGACTTTAAACTGGGAATTCCGAGTTTGAAGTCGGAATTTTAATAAAAATATTAGTGCGACCCTCCTACGTCTTCGTAACACATTATCTAAGTCAAAGCTCCTGTACTATTATAGTTACTCTTATCAAACCCTCAATGTATTCGTGACAGAATGATCCAAAAATCGAATAATGTACCTAGAGGTATTTCTATATAGAAACGAAATAACGTACAGAGTGGTTCATTTACATTAAGGATTTGATACCTTCCTCTAGTCTAGTAGATGGTACTATTCTATAGTTCACAGTATAATGAAAATATTTTAACCCTTTCGAATTTTATTTATTTCATCCTTAAAAGTCCTCCCATCCTGTCAAGTGAATGGTTATCGCTCTTCAAATGACTTCCCAGCTAAAAAATTTACCTTGCATATTAATACAGGGCTTATATAGGTGTATATTATATGAGATATAGATACTAGGTGAATAGAGTGGAAAATAGTTAGTTAGTATATATCTAATTAAGAGCAAAAGAGCTTTACCTTCCATAGCACACTGGTGAAAACCGCACCTCAGTATCCCAAGCGGCTCGGTACGCTGTCAAAACTCTGTCAAAACGCTGTCAAAAAGCCAGAAAGAATTTATTTAAAATTCTTGTTTTAAGTAAGATTTATTCTTAATTCCTCTTCCGTGTTTGCCGTTTACATAAAGTTTTCCACGTGTACAGTGTGGGTCAGTTTGCATTACACACTCAGTAACTTCATAAATGTCAAAATTTTAACATTTTTCAAAAAGTACTTCAAAGTGATTTTTTGTGCTCTTTTCAACCCTGTGATTAAAAGAGCTCTCATTAAAAAAACAAAAGAGCAGCGACATGTACAGTGATTTTTTTAAATAGAACACCCTGTATTTTATTTCATAATTTTTTAAATCCTATCAAATTCTGAATATGACATCGTTTTTGTTTTTTTCTTAAAAGTGTAATATGTAAGTTAGGAACAAACAAGAAATTATAGGTACTAGGCCATGGATTGTACAATTATTGAAAACAAAGCATGCTTGTGAAGACAAAAGTTATGCAAATAACTCATAACTTTGTTAATGATATTATTTTCATTTATTTCAATAAATATTTTGTTTCAATTGTACAATCCATGGCCTAGTACCAAAGTTTACAGAATAAATCTTCTGTAAACTAACTAACATATTATCACTTTAAAGAAAAAATAAAAACGGAGTCATATCTAGAATTTGATAGAATTTCAAATTATGTAATAAAATACAGGGTGTTCTATTTAAAAAAAACACTGTACATGTCGCTGCTCTTTTGGTTTTTTTATGAGAGCATTTTCAATCAGAGGGTTGAGAAGAGCACAAAAATCACTTTGAAGTAATTTTTGAAAAATTTCAATATGTTGACATTTACGAAATTACTGAGTGTGTAATGCAAACTCACCCACACTGTATACGACTTGCTTATTGTGTAGAACATTTTTTATGTAGGCCCATAATAATTACTCCAGTTCCCTTAAAATTAATATAAGTCATCATACCTGAACCTATTTGATAGACAATTACAAGGCTACTTATTTATATGCTGTTAACTCTATTATTGCTATCAATAATTACCATTACAATTAAGCTACTTATAGATTACAACCAGGAAGTAAAGGTTTTATTAGTGAAACATATTGCAATACTGATATTCACGGATATTTATTATTACTTACCTTCATTATATTACTGGATCATATAAAGTAATCAAATCTTCAGAATGAAAATACACAACAATGATAAGAAAAATAAGGAAGGAAAAACTATTTCTCTGCATGACATACATGAAGATTTTCATTCAAAAGTACAAAATATCGTATTCATTTCAACAAAAAATAATTTGGGAGATAATAAAAATAAAAAATTATTAAAAGACGTATAATATGAACGCAAACTTAAAAATTTGCGTCAAACAATAACTGCCACAAAAGGTAACCGTAAAGAAACTCGGTAATGAGAAAAAGTAAAAGTAAATGTATAAAGTTTATTATCTTATAGTTACCTGAGGGTGGAACAAGAATAGTCCGATAAATTAGACGATTTTCATTTCCCACAATGGACTCAATATGCCCTGGTGCTCACAAAAAATTGGCTTGTCTATCCGTTTTGTACAAACTCGATGTTTTCAATACTATTTTATTGTACTATTAGTGATTTAGATACTACTGCTTTAACGACATTTTTTCAGAAGGTGCATTGCTTTGACACTTGATATTTCTCCAGAATTAAACACCGACATAATAATTGTGGCTCTACATCAGTCAACGAATTCACAAATCGAAAATGTGCAATAATATCAGTAGAATATCGGTACTAGTGCGTTTTTCCTTATCCCCCTTCTTATCACCCTTATAGAACGTTTCACACTGTTTTACCCTGATTATAATTTTTAAGGTCTATTTCACATCCTATTTGTTTTCATCATTTCAGGGTCAATTTATTGAAGTGCAGGTTACTGATGGTGCTTTGTACAGAACTAAAATCCACTGCTACTTCTTGGACCAAACTAGAGTGATAAGGCCTCTACCAGGTGAAAAAAATTACCATATATTTTACCAAATGCTCGCTGGACTGTCTACTGAAGAGCGCACGAAATTAAACTTAGAAGGTCACAAACCATCGACGCTGAAATATTTGCAGCATGGTGATACAAGGCAGGATTTAGCAGAAGACGCTAGCCGGTAATCTTTACTACATTTAGTAAACCTATTAGTTTATGTTTTAATCATTTAATCCACTTCCGATAACATAAAAATATTAAAAAAGAGCAACAATGCCTTTTTTGAAAACCAGTTTTCCCTAACAAAAATAGATATTTTAATATTGAAAAGACAAGAACATAATTATTATACACAACACGTTTTCTTTGACCTTTCGGGTCAAAGAAAAAATAAATAACTAAAAGCATATCGACCTATAGAGACTAAATCCTGAAACGACCACTGCTGAAGCCTCTATGTTCAAAGAATGGTTTGTTACGCATTGGGTTTAATAAGATATTTTATCTAGTTTTTTAATTATAGTGCCTTAACTTTCGTTAATTTTAGTTACTAATTATTTTTTAATTAAAACCGAATGCAGACACGAATTTTTAATGTATTTTTCAAGATATTTAATCAAAAAATATCTCGCAGGCTGTTACAAATAGCTAAGGCTAATAGCTAATACAATGCTAAATCAGGCTGTTACAAATTCGCGTCTCACCGTTGCGCACCTTACGCAAAGTTACGTAATCAGGGAACCAACATAATGCCCCAAAAAAATCAAGGCTAACTTGATTAGGTATTTGAAATATTTGGAAAAAAACGAAATTTTGGAAAATCGCTTTAATTTTTTTGCAGCCTTATTTGAGCAGAAATTGAAAAATGAGAACCACTTTCTCGAAGCAACTTTCTGTCCTCAATTAGCGAGGATATTTAGATCAATGTAGGTAATGGTTACGTTTTTCCTGAACCATCATCAACTTCATTTTTTAAATACGGACCTGGAATTTTGAAACCTTAATTTGTAAGTTTTCTTTACTCCTAACAACATACTACCCCAGAATAAATCATATTGGGACGTTTCGAACAAAACAATTTATCTTCAATGTTTCCATTCCGAATATTACATTTTTTTTTCTGCATTCTCACTTTTTGCTCATTTATCGAGTTGTGGAGGGGTAGTCGAATGGCCTGCAAGAACACCCGATTTATCCTCACTGGATTATTTTTTGTGGTGAACCCTAAAAAATAAACTATACAAAAACTTACCCAACAATGTAGAGCAGCTGAGGAGGTATAGTGGAGTTTAAAAATGATTCTATCGTGTCATTCCGTTTGCACTTTATTGCTAAAATGTAAAACCTATTTTATATCATTCCTTATACCTTAAGAAAGCAAAATCGCCTGGTCGTCAAAAAATCGTGGTGTGCAGGGGGTAGTTAGGGGTGGTTTTCCAAAAAATTGTAAAAATTTTTTGTTGCTTAATTTACATCTACACAACATGTTTAATCATTCCTGAAAGTTTTGTTCTAAAATTCCAAGAGGAAGTATTTTATTTTTAATTTTAAATTATCTGTGCAACACGCTCTTATATGGAGTTGCTTAATATAAAACGCCTCGCGCTGAAACATCGAAATTCCAATATCGTTTACACTAAGATAACTCAAGAATGCTAATTCTAATCAAAAAAACACTTTCTATGAACGTTGTAGATTAAATATCAAGGATTAAAATGCTTTTTTATTTTTAAAAATCCGACAAATAATTTCGTCAAAAAACTGTAAAATGTCAAAGCATGTCGTTACCACCGCGCTCCGACGCGGAGATGCGAGGATGGTTGAAAATCGCGTGGCCCGCGGTTTATCTGAATGTTAAAGTTCTCCTTATGTATTTTGGAGCTTAGACGGTCGCTTTTCGTTTAAAACAGCGGAAGATACACTGTTACTATAGCAACCGTTCTGATAATCTAAGATATAAGAATATAGTGGCTTTTAGTTTATGTACCTATTTGAGCATTGAGTAGGTATTTGTAAATATCTTTTCAAATTCAATTAAATAAATTAATAACAGTTAAATATTAATAAACAAACATTATTTCAAAAAATAATTTTATTAATTATATACATATATCAATTACAGCATTTAATTATGCCAAAATCCGCGTTAAAATAGTCCAAAGGTAGGATAGTAAAATTGTTTATAGTTAACGCTTAACCTTTTTAATAAAGTCCAGTTAAATGTGTAATAAGATATAATATTGAATACTTGTGAAGTTGTGATATACATATCACAAATATTATGGGTGCTTGTGGAGTCGATATTTCGGAACTCGGAATTTTCTTCACTATCAGATAACATTTTCTGGGAAGCATTTGTGATTTTTAAGTTTTTCTTTACTTTATTTGCACGTGTAATTTGAGCCATACATTTGCCAATGCAACCCAATGCAACAGATTTGTTTTTTCTTGCAGGAACATTAAGGTCCGTTGCAATCTATAAAAATGTTTACTTAAATTAATAATATACTTATAACAATAATTTCTTTACCTTTTATACAAATGCAAATATTTAAAGTATGGGTGTTCTCGGATAGTATTGATACTGTGGTTAAAATTGGCACCAGTTTTCCGTCAACAATTTTCCAGCCACAATCTGATACCTACATCTGGCAAGGATGGTCTGGGTATCGTACTGTTTAGCCATATTTTAGTCTGGTAGTAATCACGAAGACAATGCTATTTTAAACTGTCTAAAGTTGGAGGTAATTGCTGATCGGCTTTGAGGACGCTAAGATCCCTGTAAGGTCATTTATGCAATGCATATTTTCGTTGTTTGTATAGACTCTCATTAAAAATTTTACTTTATTTTAGAAGATTTTAATTTTAATAAATCTTCTTCTAAATTGTCACTTATGCCACCATTACTAAGTAAATTGTGATGTGATAAAAACACTTTCCAGCATGGTTTTTTGGCCATTCCCACAAACTGACTGGTTGTATCACAAAATGTCAGTGCATGAAACGCTGGTAGGCATTTTGTCATTGAACTGTTCGTTTTCAATTCATGGATTGATATAAATATTGTCTGGTAAAATAGAAGGATATACAAGATGCATATTGGATTGTAAGGATAGATATGTTTTGTTACTATTGGAATTGCAAAGATACTGACGCCGGACATTGTGATACAACCAGTTAGTTTGTGGGAATGGGCAAAAAACAAAGCTGGCAAGTGTTTTTATCACATCATAATTTACTTAGTAATGTTGGCATAAGTGACAATTTAGATTTATTAAAATTAAAATCTTCTAAAATAAAGTAAAGTTTGTAATGCGATTCTATACAATTAACGAAAATATGCATTGCATAAATGAGCTTAGAGGGATCTTTAGCGTCCTCAAAGCCGATCAGCAATTACCTCCAACTTTAGACAGTTTAAAATAGCATTGTCTTCGTGTATACTACCAGACTAAAATATGGCTAGAAAATTGTTGACAGAAAACTGGTGCCAATTTTACCCACAGTATCAATAGGTACTATCCGAGAACACCCATACTTTAAATATTTGCAGTTGTAAAAAAGGTAAAGAAATTATTATTATAAGTATATTATTAATTTAAGTAAACATTTTTATATATTGCAACGGACCACAATGTTCCTGCAAGAAAAACAAATCTGTTGCATTGGGTCCTGCAAATATATGGCTCAAATTACACGTGCAAATAAAGTAAAGAAATACTTAAAAATCACAAATGATTCCCTGAAAATGTTATCTGCTAGTGAAGAAAATTCCGAGTTCCGAGCTAAATGCTGTAAAATAATTTTGTAAGTATATTAATATTATATTCTTATTTACCAATTATTATTTGTTTATTTACAGAAATAGATTTTACCACGAAATATCGACTCCACAAGCACCCATAATATTTGTGATATGTATATCACAACTTCACGAGTATTCAATATTAGATCTTATTACACATTATTATCAAAGACTTTATTAAAAAGGTGTGTTAATTATAAACAATTTTACTATCCTACCTTTGGACTATTATAACGCGGATTTTAGCATAATTAAATGCTGTAATTGATAATTGATACCTATAATTAATAAAATTATTTTTTGAAATAATGTTTATTAATATTTAACTGTTATTAATTTATTTAATTGAATTTGAAAAGATATTTACAAATACCTACTCAATACTCAAAATAGGTACATAAACTAAAAGTCACTATATTCTTATAATATCTTAGATTATCAGAACGGTTGCTGTTGCTATAGTAACAGTGTATCTTCCGCTGTTTTAAACGAAAAGCGACCTTCTAAGCTCCAAAATACATAAGGAGAACTTTAACATTCAGATAAACCGCGGGCCACGCGATTTTCAACCATCCTCGCATCTCCGCGTCGGAGCGCGGTGGTAACGACATGCTTTGACATTTTACAGTTTTTTGACGAAATTATTTGTCGGATTTTTAAAAATGAAAAAGCATTTTAATCCTTGATCTTTAATCTACAACGTTCAAAGAAAGTGTTTTTTTGATTAGAATTAGCATTCTTGAGTTATCTTAGTGTAAACGATATTGCAATTTCGATGTTTCAGCGCGAGGCGTTTTATATTAAGCAACTCCATATAAGAGCGTGTTGCACAGATAATTTAAAATTAAAAATAAAATACTTCCTCTTGGAATTTTAGAACAAAACTTTCAGAAATGATTAAACATGTTGTGTAGATGTAAATTAAGCAAAAAAAAAAAATTTTACAATTTTTTGGAAAACCACCCCTAACTACCCCCTGCACACCACGATTTTTTGACGACCAGGCGATTTTGCTTTCTTAAGGCATAAGGAATGATATAAAATAGGTTTTACATTTTAGCAATAAAATGCAAACGAAAATCTTTTCTAGAAGGAATATCTTCGCGTTTAAACTCTACTAAGGGCGTAAACGCTTTTAATTCCATTAGAAGAAGGAACATTCAAATGACACTGCAGAATATTTGGGGAAGAATAAATATTTGTAAGCTCAAAATGGAAATTTTTGAGCATTTAATGTAAATTTTAAATGTTTGTTATTCATTGTTATTTTTATATTGTTAACTTTTTATAGTAAAATGAACCCATACCAAATGAACTATAATTTTTTCACTCAACGCCATGACATCAAACCTTTTAAAAAAAATTGTGACTATTCTATAATAGTCTCAATACTCTGGCGGTGTTGCCAGATTTATTAAAAATATTAAAATATTGATTTTTGAGATTGTTTTTGAATTTTTTTGTTATATATCAGTCAAAAAGAAATTGAAATGCCAAAAAATGCTTCGCTTAAAATTTAATATGGCGCCTATAAGAAAAAATAAAGTTGATGATGGTTTCTCGCAACCGAAATGTCGGAATGAAAATCTATATATGCAGTGAAATTACTCGAAAAAAGTTGCTCTGAAAAAGTGTGTTCAGATTTTAAAAATTCCTCTAAATAGAAAAGTTACGGACGATTTTCGAAAACTCTACATTTACTATTTTTCAAACTAACTCAAAAACCTGAAGAGCTAGGACCGGTCAGCAAGCGCCATTAAATTAGCAACTGAACTGTCTAAAACTTCCCCATTTAACCATTTTCCTATCCAAGATACCAATACATGCATCACCAAAATGGTACACACTGTACACATATACCAACTACGAAAGGCAGCTATATTTCATACATGTAGCGTAAATGATTAGTAAGATGATGATGATGATGCTATATTTCATACATGTAGCGTAGATGATTAGTAAGATCGTTTACAAACCAACAATAATTTCTTGATATACTTAATACTTTCATTTCCCAACAGACTTTCATCAAATTATAAGACAAAATACTTAGAAACATAAGTAAAGCAATATTAATAGGAAAAAATTAATAATGAAACAATTAAACAGATAACATATTTCTTTCACTAACGGAATAAGTATTGATATGACGGAAGGAAATGATTGTATGTATTAAAATTATTACATATCGTGTAGATGGGCGACTTAGCAATAACATTACTTCGTGCATTAGGGCAATAAAGTAAATACGGGTTATGGGTGAAAAATTATGAAAGCACGAATATCAGGTGAGTGTACTTGGCTACTATACTTGTACTTTGTATCTTGAATACAAATAACAGAGCGTCTCTGATACGTCTGAATTCTAGCACTGCATATTAAACCGGTCCAAAAGTAATTTTTGATTTATAGGTACCTTACGAATATATTCTGCCGACTTTAAAAGAAATGTATTAAATAAACTTCCGCTGAATTATTTCTAATGCAGCTTTTCGAACCTGATAGTGAAAGCAAATCAAAGATGCGTATTTTAATTTACTGCGAACAAACGATTTTTTTCTAAAGCGAATATGTTTCTAATAATAACGAATCCTAACATGCAGTAGGCTGCATATAGTTTTTATACTGGCAAAAAACAAAAGTATAAAAAGCTTAACGAAATGGCTATAATGAAATGACTGTTTCGATAACATTATAACATTTTTTAAAGGTAGACAGGTAACATTTCTCTTTAGTATAAGATTTTTAATTTTTAGGTTATTCAAAAGTTGCAACTCTTTTGGCGCAAGGATTAAGTTTTAAAATCATAAACTATTTCACCGCTATACAAAAGACACCGCAAAATATCATTGATGAACTAATTCGTACCGTATGACCCACCGCTTCAAATGAGACGTCACTGCTCTATTAGGTTACGGTGTACGCCACCGCTCTCTTGGAAAACACTTCCCTTATTATAAACGACACCGTTTTTTGTGACGTCACCCACCGTATTTTGACGGCCGTTAAAAGACGGCACCGCTTTCTAGGAAACCGAAGCATTAGAGATTGTATGTAATTAAGGGATGAGTGAGTAGGGTGGTAGAGTAGAGTGGATAGCGAATTTGGGCATTAAGGCTTCTGTAATGGTTCATGTGTTGGATAAGTGATTGTGTGAATCGGATAATTAGTGGAAGTAGGATGAATTCGTCTAATTTGGTGGTTGATGCTTGATATATTATGAAGAGTTACTTAGTATGAGGGTAGCTAAGGGCAGTCTGTTCGCTAGTCGGTGGGATTTCTTTTGGATTATCTGAAGGGATATTTTGTTGGATTTGGTGATGATTGGGAACCAGACAGTAGGTTAGGATGGGTCTGGTTATGGTCTTGATTTGTATATGAGGATAGAGGTAGTAGAACGCCCGTATTTTAAGATATCGAAAATTTGGCAAAACCTCCGGTATGCCTTGCCATTAGTCGCGGTACTGACTCTCAAAGTTTTTCTGGTGCTGATCTTTTTTTAGCAAATAACTCAACCGGGTTGAGACGAAGTCCCCAATCTCTGTAGAATCAACTAGATCGTCCGTCTGGTCCTGTATGAGCCTGTCAAGCAGGGTATGATCCGGTGACGTTGTTATTATGACTGTATTATGACGGTGTATTCTTAGGGTAATTCTGTGACGTTGAATTCAGGGATGTCCGAGATGTACAAGGTGAGAAGAACGGGCCTCAAAGAAAGTCTTTGGGGAACGCCGGATAAAAAGGTGTTTGGTGAGAGCTACACCTTGCGACTACTACTCGTAAAGATCGATTAGGTAAATACACTTATATTATCTTGATAATATGCACAAAATATCCTCGAAATGGATTTTATATAGAAATCCGAGGTGCCAAACTTTGTCAAAGGTTTTCTCAAGATCTAGGGAGATAACTCCTGTATACAGACCTCGATTGTTGTTGGTAGTAATAATTTTACAGACTCTAAGGAGTTGCTAGGTAGGGTGCGAGTGTTGTTTTCGGAAGCCAACTAGAAGTCGCTAAAGATGTTGCCATCCTCAAGGATACAACATGACCTTCAGAATGAAGAAGTCGAGAACTTTGGACAAGAAGAAAAGACGGCTAATCGGCCGATAACTGGCCGGTGATTTTCCGAGATTGTTAGGTTTTGGGATAATTATGATTCTAGCTGTTTTCCAAGGGGTGGCATAATAAGTTTTACGGAGACAGGAATTATTGATTTTAATGACGAACATTGATGGGTAAATATTTTAGGGAATAGTTAGGGATATTAGCAAGTCCGGGACCCTTCTTTAGATGCAAGGATTTGATATGTTTAAGAACTTTAGCAAGAGTGAAATATACAGGGTCTTCAATTGTAGGTAGCCGGCCAGTCGGTATATCAGCCGCATGGAGGTCAACAGAGCTTTGGTAACTGGCTGAAATTGAACGAGGTGCTGTATTTATACATACTTGGGTGGACGTTTCAATACATCGAGATAAATTGGAACTTGCTTTTACACGTTACGATGGTGGATTTTATATTTTTTTATTCTTTTTTTTTATATAATTATGGATGGCTGAGGAAACTTTATTATAACAATTAGGCAAGAACTGGTAAAAGGCACAAATTGGTACATCTTATTATATTTGTTGCTATGAATTTATGCTAATATGTTTCTTTAGTAAATATTAATGTACCATATATCTAACCACTAATTAGACAACTATTATTTTCTGGCAATTAGTTTCTATTTATTATTAAGGACAAATTGGTAATGTAATAGTTTGGTAATTCTTCTATTAATAAACATCTATATGGATGGTTTAAATTTATCTGTTTCTGAATCGGCATATTAATTCGGACGTTAAAGAAGAAAACACACTTTTAAGGTCATATATTATGTGACATATTCCGCTTCCAGTTGCACATTATTTAAACAGATTTTAAGTTTAATTATAGCCGAAAAATTAATTATGCATGAACACTAGTTTTAATTTTTCTACATAGGTTATACTTTTTACGTATCTGTATTTCGTAAGGATTTGGAGACCTTTTTTTTGATACAGCAATAATATCTCATAAGACATATAGAGTAGCAGGCCCCTTATGCAAAAATTTTTTTTATCCGGATTTTATCCACAGTGTTAAAACAGGCCTCTAGATCTAAAGAGTGCTGAATCTGTCAAAATTACACCATTTTTTTTTGTTTTTGAAAATTTCGTTTACTGTAACGAGTCGTACTCAACAATAATTATATCTGTCGACCACATGACATGTAGTATATAAAACATTCTGTAATATATTTTAATAATCTCTATACCTCTTCCACCTTTAGATTATTTAGGAAGCACGCCCCAAGTTCTCTCCACATGATAAAATGGATAATGAATGAATTAATTAAGTTATACGTTATACGTCATACACGTTTTTGCATTATACTTGTGTCTGTCAAAATAAATTTAAAATATTAAATAAACAGGGTGTTTCAACGGGTGTTTATGAGAAAGATAGTTGTGACAGGAAAATATTAGACCATCAGCTGTAATAGCTACTATTTTTAAATATTGTGCAAGAAACACCACCAATGCTTTGAAATACACTTCGTCTCTTAAGTAACCCCCCACCTCAACTTTTAAACGAGATGAGATATCGACCTCAAACAAAATGTAGGATAGATGGTATAAAAAATGCTATCCACAAACGGAATTTTAACAACTGATAGATGGCAGCAGAGCCGTTGTCGGCACATTTTTATATAAGTGTTAAATCCGGGAAATGTGTTGGCTTTCAATCATTTTAATATTTGAAAGGTATAGGTAGGTATAGAAAATTCTCTACATAGTCGTATTTGTTCGTATTGATTGTTTTATTTAGTATTGTTCATCGTTTATTATTGTTGGGTTAGTTAACGTTCTATCGTTTATTTGTTACCAGTTATTGTTTATTGTATTTATTTGTTTATTTATTATTTAAAATGCGTATTATTGAAGAACGTGTTTTTGCTGTTACCAATTAAGGGAAAGCCAACACATTCCCCTGATTTAACTCCCATCTTAAACCTCTTAACCTAACCATAAACGGATGACTCGATTTAAATTTTTCAACAACTGTGAACTCAATGCGGCACCGTCTACTATGCTGTTTAAAAAAAATGTGCCGCCAGCGACTCTGGCGCCGTCTATCAGTTGTCAACATTCCATTTGTGGGTAGAAGGTAGTATTTTTCTGTTCATATTGTATTTTTGTGTAATTTTTCGTCTCACGTCTACGTTAGTATTTTGTTTTTTATGTGTTTTTATGTCATCCTACATTTTGATTGAGATCGATATCTCAATTCGATCAAAAGTTAATATTAGGGGGGATACTTTAGGATACTTTAGGAACAAACTGTAAGTAAGTATATCTTTTCTATACCAAGAAACAACCAATTTATAAAAGATAAATCCTTATGTCTAAAAGTTTTTAATTTCAGTACCTGAATATTTAGATAAAAACAAATGTTTCTAACAAATTGTGTTTTCTAATTGCAAAAAATTATTATTTAATTTTTATAGAGCCCATTTACATTTAAATATTCATGAGAATATTACATTTAATTTCATTATTACATAATTACATTTAATTTCATGAGAAGCAAATTTATTAGTGATATAATATAATCGACACATTTTTTTCCATATAGGCATGTTTGGCATTTTATTTGAATGTGTGTGTGTACCTACCTGTTTCCAACACGTTTATTCAGCCGCAGAAGCAGATACATAAACGAATCAACTAATCAATGCAATAATTAGGAAGCCAGTTTTGAGTTTCAGCAACTTCTTGATTGTGAAACGGATCAGTGGTGTAACAAATATCTAAAGGGCTTATATTTTATACAAAATAACTCGATATCCTCTTCCTCCTGTTCAACACAGACCATCTACTTTTCTATCTTTCTATTTACACTTGGAATGCTAAATTGTGTGTTTGAGGCACTTCTTTTTCGTCTTAGTGTAAATTAAAAATTATAATAAAACTCAATTCTTCTATCCTTAGTATTATCATAATTTATATTATCTGCATTAAATAAATTATCATTTATATTACTTAAATATTTCTTCTTTCCATATATTTCCATATGCATAGGTATATTAAAAATTTAAATGATAGTTACTGATTTCACATTTCTAAGGTAACATTTCTATGATCTCTGCATATTGAATTACCGAATACATTCTATTTTTTATGGGCGTCTTTACAGCATTTTCAATTCAACACTTAAATAAAACAATTTTTCGAAACAGAATGTAAAAAATTCTTCATTTCGCTTCACTATAAACTACACTTTATATTCTGTATACTTACTGCTTTTATTACTGGTATTTCAAAAAGCTGTTTAAAGAATTCACTTTAAAGTTATAGTTCCTACTTTTCAACTGTGTAAAGTTGATACGGTTTATAATAATTAATATTTGAAAGTAAGGGAAAAAATTCTTCATTTCGCTCCACTATACTTTACTTTATACTTTATACTTCATATTCTGTATACTTACTGCATTTCATTACTGGTATTTCAAAAAGCTTTGTAAAGAAGTTACTTTAAATTTATAGTCCTACTTTTCGACTGTGTAAAGTTGATATTAGAACGTTCTATAATAATTAATATTTGAAAGTAAGGGCCCTGATTGTTTCTCTTAAGGGGCTATTTTTCATGCTCGGTTCGCGTATTTTATCCAATGGTGTGCCTATTCGTGTGCCTAAGTTTACAATCTTAATAGTCACGTATAACCTTACAAACTAATGATAAAATAAGTCTATGATATTAAAATTAACGTTTAGGTGACCACATTGGTAGCACGTGAATAAATAAATAATGAGAAGCATATATGTCCCTATTAGACACTTTATTCCTTCCTCTAACCTCGATGCTCGGTTCACTTGAAATTCTATCCTGAAGCGGCCCGTGATGTAGCATCTCGAGTGTAAGTATGTTCGCAGCGAATTGTTTCTTGCGCATTTGGTTAAATAAGATGCCTAGATAAGGTGTCTTAAATTTCATTGATTTGAATTGCTGTTTGTAGTTAAAAACCCAATTGCAGAAACAGAAAGTTAGAAAAGAATTTTGTAAGGTATTTTGCAGGGTATTTATAATCAAAAAATGTTTCACTTAACATACTTGCGATGTTTGTGAACAATATTTAAAAGCCGATCAAGATTTGTATGAATCAGCTTTATCTTGCTACTATAAAGTTTACGAAAATGACAAATTTGATTTATATTTCAATTTAAATATGCTTCACAATGATTTTGTAAGCTTTATTGTGTTGCTTGAAGTTTTTTTTCAATTAAACTATTGTTAAGTATTGTTTTACAAAACAGGGTTATTAAAATGTTAGTAGTGGTGAGAAACACACAGTATGCCCTCTTTGGGTCTTTGCTACTATTTGTCTGACAACTATTGTCAAATTGAAGTAATGCAATGCCAGTCGGGGCACATTAACCGTGGAGTAGTTGTTTTCAGCATATCCAAGTAAATAAAGGTTAATAAAAGTTCTGGAAAATTATTTAATAAAACTGGTAAGAGTGAACCTATAGTAGGTATAAACTTGAAAATGTATAAACTGAAAGTTTAGAACGACAAAAATAAAATACCTATAATTTGGAAAATCAATTTTATTGTTTAATTATACAACTAGGTGCTTGTTTTATTTAATCTAAAAAATTGTGATTGTTATGATATTAAAAATTTTTTTCAAAACAAAGCCTTAAAATATAAATTAATTAGTTACGTCTATGGAAAAGCAATACGTATCCTTTTTGGAACCAAGGTCACGAATCCATTGGTAACTATATCAAAGGTGCCGCCTACGAGATATTTTTCTGGTTATTTATTTATTCTGGTACTAGTAGCTACTGGTAAGATATAAGTAGACGCAATTTCAAGGGAGCCTAGCAACATAGCATTAAAGTAAGCGAGCATTTATTCGCATCGGACGGACGCATCGGACAAACGAAACGAACGGAAATTATTATTTACCTTATTTTAAATAGGATAAAGCGTATAAATGCGCATCGAACGCATGGTAGGGACGGAAATCCGTCCAGGATTATTCAAAAAGAATTAAATCCATGCGTGCAATACGTGAGAATGACGTAATTCGCAAATTCGAGTAAATTCGCGACAAGTCACGGCAGGAATCGGCTCGGATTAATCGTACTTACATTCTTGTAAATACGATTTACGTGTTTAATTTCTTTTTCAGAACTGCTCATATCAAAGCCCAAAAATAAACAGGAAAGACAGTGGTAGCGTACTAACCCGTATTTCGATTGAATTGTGAAAAGGCGGCAAGCAAATCCGAATATAATATTACGATGCGTCCGTTACGTTCAATGCGTACAAATGCCCGCTTACCATTAGAATCGTGTAAGTATATGAAACTTCTCCATCAATGTTTATCAAAAACCTTACTGCACTATAATCTAATATGAATGTGAATGTTATCACTGGTGTGTGTTTGGTTGTCTCCATTACTAATAAAGTCTTCCAGGTTTCCCTCATTCCTCCCCTAAATTATTATTATATTTCAATCGGTCATTTCTAGGCTCTAATGTAGTCTGCGAAATAATCATATGCCGAAACCCCTCCCACAAAAGTGTCAGACGGTTGGACTTATGCTTGCAATTAAAATGAGGGATAGGGATATTATAATTATATAGAGCTCTAAAAGGAATTGATTATTTATTTATTTGAATATAATTTTCCTGTGAATTCTCCTGTAAATTTTGCCGAATTCTCTCTCTGGCGTTGCAGTAGGAAGTTTCTTGCCTATACTCATATGAGTACATTGAATCACATGAGTGTGTAGGCTAGTATTCATCTCTTTTATATATATTATGAGATATATTATGTAAAAGAACTCCTGTTTTACATCCTAACCCAGGGCTTATGTCTTTTACACAACATCTTAAGTTTGTACAGAAGGTCAGCCATCCAATTACTAATCGCAGTCAATTTTGCATAACTTAACATATCAATGATGCTCACAGCATTGGTGTGAGTCAACTAGACAAGGAAAATACTTCCTTCCTAAGTAAAAATATTCGGCTAATCCATTCGGGATGATGAGTGAGGTGGCACTGCGAATGTCCAATCATTTAGAATCATGTATGCTACCAATACGCTAGCAGTTTAAAATGTTTGTGTCTTAAGGACTAACATGTTAGTACTTAGTTATATTTATGTTACTTTATGATTGTATACATTGGTCACAATATATACAAACTAGTGTAAAATGCTCTTAAATTTGTCTTAAAGATATCAAAACATCAACAGTTTAGCAAATTTCTGTTCTGCTTTATTTATCTAATCTCGATAAGCTCGCTAAAGTAAATTATAACATATACATATATTGTTAGCTTATTGTAAAATAATCTCAAGATATTCTCAATATACACTGCTTCATTTGAAAGCAAACCACCCTAAATATCTTTTGAATTTGAGGAAATTCAAACACTACAAAAACACGTCCATTGACATAATAAATATTTCAAAGTGCGGGTGTCTGTGGAGGAGGGAGTAACAGCTAAAATTAAATTCAATGTGTAATAAAACTTCCACTTCGGTATTTCAGTTGACGTGTTTTTTATATTTTTTTATTTTTTCAAATTTAAAGTACTTATATTTAGGATGGTCCGTTTTGAAATGAAAGCACTGTATAAAAAATCGTTAAATATCTAACTGAAATTCTTTTTGTATTTACAGATTTCAAGCATGGAAAACTTGCCTTGGAATTTTGGGTATACCCTTTTTAGACGTAGTAAGGGTTTTAGCTGCTGTATTATTATTGGGAAATGTGCAATTTATGGATGGAAAGGGATTAGAAGTGGATGTTAAAGGAGAAACAGAATTAAACGCTGTAGCAGGACTCTTAGGTGTTTCCGGTGCTGCCCTGTTTAGAGGACTGACATCTCGTACTCACAATGCCCGAGGACAACTCGTTAAATCTGTATGTGACGCTAACATGTCTAACATGACAAGAGACTGCCTTGCTAAAGCTTTATACTGTCGTACTGTAGCTACCATAGTTCGTAGAGCTAATAGTCTTAAGCGCTTAGGTTCCACGTTAGGTACTTTAAGTTCGGATTCAAATGAGTCCGTACACAATCAAGCCGAAGTGGCTAGTCAGCATGCTTCCACTGTAGGAGGGAGTACAAATGCTGGCAGTAAATCAATGGCAGCTCTAAATAATGCCGTAAGACACGCAACAGATGGATTTATAGGAATCTTAGATATGTTTGGATTCGAAGATCCCAAGCCAAGTCAGCTGGAGCATTTATGTATCAATTTATGTGCTGAAACCATGCAACACTTCTACAACACACATATATTTAAATCTAGTATAGAATCTTGCCGAGATGAAGGCATTAATTGTGAAGTGGAAGTGGACTACGTTGATAACGTTCCTTGTATTGATTTAGTATCTTCATTACGTACTGGTTTATTAAGTATGTTGGATGTAGAATGCTCCATACGGGGTACAGCGGAATCGTACGTGTCTAAAATTAAAGTGCAACATAAATGCAATACTAGATTGTTTGACCCGAAACCACTCGATCCGCGAGTATTCGGTATCCAGCACTTCGCTGGGCGAGTGGTATATGACGCCACAGATTTTTTGGATACTAATAAAGACGTCGTTCCCGATGACCTTGTCGCAGTTTTTTATAAACATAATTGCAATTTTGGTTTCGCAACTCATTTATTTGGAAGTGAGCTGAAAGCTTTGTATTCGGTGGAGACTGTGCCGCGCGGCGTTAGTTTTAGAATCTCACCCACATCGCACACGGATCTCTTGAACGGCGACGAACCCGTCTCTACGCTGACGCAAGATTTTCATACACGACTCGATAATTTATTGCGAACCCTAGTTCACGCGAGGCCTCATTTCGTGCGATGCATCTGCAGTAATTCACAAGAGACTCCTAACCGATTCGACCGCGGAACTGTAGTCCGGCAGATACGTTCTTTACAAGTCCTGGAAACTGTTAACTTGATGGCGGGCGGTTATCCGCACAGGATGCGCTTCAAAGCATTTAATGCACGATATCGGTTATTAGCGCCATTTGCTAAATTACACAGAACTGAGGAAAAGGTCACGGATGATTGCCATCTAATATTACAGCACGTATTAGATTCTATTTCTAAGCAGCAAAGTCTTGTTTCGACTAGTTGGGCTTTAGGGAAGAGGCACATATTTTTAAGTGAAGGAATTAGGCAGCAGTTAGAAAGATTAAGGTCGGAAACGCGTCAGAAGGCTGCCACATTAATTCAATCTACTTGGCGGGGATGGCACTGCCGGTATAGATGGACAAATTTACGACGTGAAAAAGAAATTAAAAGTGTAGCTCAACCTCCCGCCTCTCGCACTGCGCTTGGGGGTACTCGTCCACGACCTCAACCTATAGCAGGTACTCCACCTCCAGATCCCATAGAGAAATGTGACGCAAAAATAATTCAACAGACCTGCAATTTATTTGGATTGGATCTGGAAAGACCTCCTCCCGTGCCACCAAGTCGTTCTTATACGGTGACGGGTAATACTAAGCTAGGTTACCCTCAGACTCGAGTGATGAAGATGTCCTATCCCGAGGATAGTAGTGGAGATGGGCCTGTTCTATTGAAAGGGGAGACAGTGCTAGTTGTGGGTGCTTCACATCGAAGAGGTCACTTGATAGTTGAACATAAACATTGCACTCTTCACGTGCCGTTCCAATTTTTGGAGTTGAAACAAGGTGTCAATATTTAAGCTTGCCATTTAAATTATATACTTGTAACATATAGTTAGTAGATAAGTAAATTATTAGGACTTAATTTAAGACAATAAATAGAACAATTATTACATAATTAGTTTGGCTATTAGTGCCATAAAGCCTTTCAAAATATGTTGTTTATGTGATAAACCAGTACATTTTACAGATGTTCTTTATTAAAACAATATCGAATGAAAAAATGCTAATGTTGAAAAATTTAAATAATTATTATTATATTTATAATGAGTAATACTTTGCGATTGATAATGTCTGCAATACCTATATGAAATTAGTTTATTTAAACAATATATTCTATATTGCAATATTGTATAATTAATGTTTTAATAAAGTCCTGCATTACTGTAATTAAAATATTTTTTTCAGCAATAATTCATCTATATTAAGTATAAATTATCGGTTACAAATTCTTCAAAAGATACGCTGACATCACTAATAATGTAGCATGAATTTCTTTCAAAGTCGAGAAAACTGCATTAAATTATTCTTGTTAATGCATTCCATATTTAAAAATGCTACTTTTACCAGTCGTGGAAAAATTACACCATTTTCGAAGACCTTATATCCTAATTCTCATTAGGCATTGGTTCGGTGTTATACTGGGTGAGCCAACGAAAAGTTTCCATCGTGAATAACTTGGTATAATAGTTCTTTCTAGTCATTATAATATAACAAATTCCAGAGAAAAATGGATTTTTGTTTGAAGGAAGACATATTTTCGTATTATTGACATTTATGCAGGGTATCTCAAAAACGAGAGGTTTTCTGCAACTTAGATTTTCTAAATGGAACACCCTATGTATTAGTACCGACATGGATAAAACATTCTCACATGATTCCATTGATATATGATTTGACAGATTTAGCTCTAATAGTGAGGGGGAGATACCTGATAGAATGTTCGATAAGAGCAGTGTGTTGGAAAAAGACTTTGTACCATTTGTAGCTTAGTAACGAATCGATATTTTTTTTCTAACGCTCTTTTTCTGGGCCATGGAACACCATTTAACGTATATCTCCCTCACGATTCATCACTCACTCTAGATCCATGGGCAATAGCAGAGGAAGTTGAATGTAAAGTAAAAAAATCGTTTACTTTTGGTATTAGACGGAACTTTTTCAAAATTTAAACAGTTGGTCAATATTTTTTAACCGCGTTATAATTTAGCCTGGATACCTTTCGGAATCAACGAAATCTTGAAATAACTTTGGATACACTCAAAAAGCTCTCTAAACATAACAACCACAACTATTAACTGTCAATAATTAACAATTTATATTGACCTTACAATTATATTTGTATCGACTAACAATTCCATTTGTATCCATGGTACTTCTTTTTTTATTTAAACTTGGCCCGTTTTGTCCTTCAAACATAAAAAATTCATACATGAATTATGTTAGGTATTGGATTTTCACACAAGCTCTCCATTATTTTTTTTTAGTTTAATTTTCACTGACCACAAAAATTTTGCGCACCCTATGCATTATTTGGAGGAAACTGGCAAATAGGAGTTAGTAAACCGATGTTTCTAGAAAGGGGTTCGCCCTTCGGTGTGAAAATAACACTGACGTAGTTTTCCACATAACACCAAAACATTGTACTGCACTCGACGCGCGTTTCGCCAACCAAGTTAGCAAATTCTGAAGCTAATTTTGAAGCTCTTCCCATCTCAGTTTTAATCATGTCCACATGATGCCATCTTGGTTGGAGAAACGCTCGTCGAGTGCAGTATAATGTTTTGGTGTTATGTGAAAAACTACGTCAGTGTTAAACCGATGTTTGTTATACATATCTGCTACGCTACTTTATAATATTACTTACAGTCAAACAGTTGAAAGATATTAAAAAACTAGTTTAACTTAGTTTAACCACAGATAGTTTAACTGTCGTTAAACTTTATATATTATACTTACTATGTATTGTTAAAAGGCAAATTTAAAGTTTATAAAAATCTAAGAACATATAGGATCTGATATTAAAATGACTGGTGCCGCATTTATATCTCATTAGATGGAAGCAGGTAGGAAATATTGCCTCTTACCGCTTTAAAGTCTGTCACCTTTGGAAGAGACACGTTGAACATTGTCACATTTTCTTTACACCTTTCCCCTTTAATTGTATATTCCCTTTAAAATCATTGCAATTGGTCATCCTGCACACATATGAAATGTTTATTATTGGTAATTAGCTATAGAAACAGAATGATCCTGATAGTTTGAAGATTTGGTTGTGTCCTACCGAAAAATTTATAAGCAAAAATATTTTACTGTTTAACTATTTATTAAGCATTTTTGATATTATAATGTAATTATAAGGCCCACACTCTTACATAATCAACTTGCAAGTGTGATTGGTCTGTCTCTACGTTCCATGTTGGAAGCCATTGATCACGGCCTTGCCAAAAATCTGTAGAAGCCTTAGGTGATGTGTTGAGCCATGGTTTTCCTCCAGGGTTAGTAGCATCGTCGGGGAAATATCCTGTACCTCCGACAGCCAAATTGATAAGTAAGTAAAATTCTTGATCGAAAGGTGCCATTTTAATATTGCTACTTCTCTTCCATGGATTGTCCAAACCTGTGTCACCAAGTTGACCAAGTTCCCAGAAACCACCTTCTGGTGGATTTATAGTACCGAGAACTTCATCATTGATGGAAAATGTCATTTGCTCTGGAGTCCATTCCATCTGGTATGTATAAAAGTCAGTATCAAATCCAGCTGGGTTGCTCTTTTCAACGTGGGCGTATTGGTATCTGTTGTAACCGTAGTTTGGACCGAAATGCAAAGTGCTGCTTACTAGCTGGGATCCAACATTTAAACCTTGAGCATCCACCAACTGTTTATTACCACGACTTTCCATTATGTCAATTTCGCCGGAAGATGGCCATCCAGAGTATTGCATGTAACGGGGTAACATCCAAATAGCTGAAAATTAGATGTTACAGAATAATGTAAAATTATTAATACTCTTTGTTGAATATACTTGAAAAAGTAAATGTATGATACTAAAATAAGGACTATTTTGACAAGATGAAAATATTTTGGGACATATTCTATTTATTCCAGATATTTTAGATAACCTATTTAAAAATTCCTATGCATAACTTTCTATCACAATGACACTGTTTATATAACAATCAAATATTTGTATGCAAAGGTAATGCATACAAATGAGTGACATGAGCTTGAGACATTGTAATCTGGTTTATTATTAAGATTTCTAACGAAATAATTTAGACAATTTTTTTCCTAGACAAATTATCTATTTTAAGTACCAATAAAATTATATCCTACTCACCACTTTTATGTTTCTGCAAACAAGTATTATCTTACAATTGCAAGAAGAAATATTTATAATCATTAATCAGTTTAAGTATGCTATCTATATTTAATTACAAAATACAACTGTGAACACAGATATACTGATACACATATGATAGACTGCTACTGATACTGATACACATATGATAGACTGCTACTGATAATAGTAGTTAAAAAATTAATTAAACAAACTCGAGACGGAAATGTTCTAAATTCTTACCTGGCCACAACCAATCTCCAGCGGGTAGTTTTGCACGTACTTCAAGTTTACCATATTTAAACGAGAAAGAATCAACAGTACGTAGTCTAGCACTCTTGATTGGGTTAAGAGCATTTTCTGCAGTTCCTTGACGAGAGCATCCATACCACTGGGGATTGGTACAACTAAAAATATCATTAACCATTATATCATACCACTAATAGTCCAATAAGATTGGAAGAAAATAAATCTTTAGCTGTAAATTATTTCTTTAAATAAGGGACTTAAGGGTCTATTCATTGTAGACTTGACAGGCATGAATGCGGGGTCGGGTTGAGAGGTTGGGTAACCGATGGGCAGAAACTTACATATTCCCACTACAGAATTATTTAGATTTCGGAGGTGCACGTAAAGCCGAAATAAAAAGGCACATGGAAATCAATTTTTCCCTTATTGCAACGGTACCGGATTTGTCTTATAATTGGAACAACATTTTTTTTTAATGTTATAAATTATATATCACCGGAAAGATCCAAAGGTAAACTAGATCGCTATAGTAGCAATTTTTTGATTAATACATTTTAGAGAAAATAATTTTTAAAAATACTATATTTTAGTACAATATTGTTTGCTTGTAATTTTAAAAATAAAAAGAATTCCCAAAAATTACTACTATAGGGATTTAGATTAAAGTCTTATCTTTCAATACTTTTTTACTAAAAGTCGCTATCTTTTATAGTTTTTTTTTTATAATTAGACACGAGACGAACGCCGATTTTGGGCTTATTTCGAACTAGTGATTGGACTCCTAAGGGTAAAATGATAAAGTTTATTTCTCCAAATTCAGGTATTACGCAAACCTGTTGCCTACTTTCTCTACTTTTTGTGTAGGTACACTTTAATGTTAAACCTAAATGGAGTATGAAACGTTTTTAAGAGCACTTTGTCGATAATTAACATTAGGAGATGAAAAATAAAGTTCTATATTTTTACATAAATAACAAAAAATCTGTTCTCTCTCAGAATATAAACTAGAATTGATAAATTTTTAACAGAACTAAAAACAATTGTGCGACAAAAATTTTGAAGATGCCCAACCTGAGAGCGAAATGCGTGATTATAAAATATTTCTGTGATCAAAGAGTGCCTTCCAGTATTAAAACTTAAGTTTCGTATTCATAATAGTAGTTGCTTGAAAACTGATGATGACTTACTTATTTTGAGAATTTTGCTTCATATCAAATTATTAACGTCATCTTTTCTAACCTGTAAGCATACTTATACAAGGTGTCCCACCGAGAAGGGCCGCGATTGGTACCTATATGGAAAAGTACGTACAGGGTGATTTTGAAAATTTGCTTATTTACAAAGATCAGTGGAGCCTTCCTTTTTAAAATATTTTCCCGTTTTTGGCACTTCCGGTGTAACCGGAAGTTGACACCAACTTGATTATTTTAAATGGAACACCCTGTATGATTTTGCAGTTTTGGATTCTACGTTCAATTTTAAGTTAACTTTGTGTAAAGTTGTCTATACCTAAATTCAGTTATTTTCGAGATATCTCCAGTTTTAAGAAAAAAGTGACGTTGCAGCATCATATTAAAAATGTTGAATCTTGAACAGTGGAAGACCTTTAATTACAATATTTGGAACAGTAATGGTTTAGAGATCGATACATCTGAAAATAATTGCATTATGTCTGAGGAACATACAGGGACCTCAAAATTTGTAAACCAATTTACCAATTTAAGAAGTTACAAAACTTGATTTTTTCAAATGGAACACCCAGTTAGTTTATTATTCTAAAGTCGAAAGAAGAATTAAATTCTGAATGGAATGATATAAATTTAAATTAATAAAAGACAATTTAAATAGTAAGTAACTTTGGTGTAATTTATGTACCTGCAGTTATAGTGTGTTTTAGGTGAGAGAAATATTCTGCAAAATTTCAGTAACACTTATTTGGATAATTTACCCCTGGCGGGACATAGAAATATTTTTTACCGTTTCATCAGATGGTGCACCTCCACATAGGGGCCAGTTAATCAATTACTCCAAACCACTTTCTATGACCAATGAATTACTAATGACGGACCTCTTTTGTGGCCTCCACGATCTCCCGATCTAACTGTTTTAGATTTTATTAATTGGGGAGCTATGAAATATAAGGTATACGAAACGCCATTAACAACAATGGATGACTGCATGCAGAGAGTAAGGCATGCATTTAGGAATTCGTCCCAAGACTCCATTAAACGTGCTACCCATACTGAGTTAATTCGTAGATGCGAAAAATGTTTAGAGATCGGAAATAAAAATTTTGAACATCTATTGAATTAATATTATTTTATTTTTGTTTACCAAATTATTTTCCTGTTTTAACAAAATTATTTTAATATCATACAATTATTGGTATAGCTCGTTAATATCACAGAATTAGTATTTCTATGTACTATTTTAATCATCAACAATACGTTTTTAAATTCTCTAGGATGCGTCTTACAGCATGTCGTGATGGTTTCTTTTTATGGGGATATCGATCAGCAAATGTATCTCAATTCCTTGTAAGTTTGTCACATTGTCCATAAATTACAAATAAATAATCTTCGTAAGTATAATTTAATAGTGATGGCATCTTTATTAACACTTTTGTGGACACAAACAATACTGAAGAAGCTTCTGAGAACATATTTGACACTGAGACAAGCGTGTTTTTTGTAAGCAACTTATGTTTGAGTATTAATTGCGAGGTCATTTATTACATTGTTTTTCTGGTTGTTTTTGCAAGTGTGGCAACTATGGCACTTTTATTTAACCTATATAAGGAAATATTTTAGTTATTTTTTAAAATTCGGCTCGATCTTACCAGAAGCGCTTATGGAATTGCGATCCCTTGCCACTTTTGACCTATCGAATGCCTCCATATGCTGTAAATGAGTCACTCTCTATAATTTTGGCCAAACACTATAAGTAGTGGAGTTTTAATATCTCTTCTTATATGTATGTTAAATTACCTACAGTATGTCTCATTTATTTTTTAATTAAGTTTACATTTTTGTTAGTTTATACAGTCAACAAAAATAGTGAAGTTATTATTTTGAATATTATCATTTATTCTAACAATACCTTGTAACATCGTGTTTGTTAAAATTAATAAATGCTATAAAAAATATATAAAACCATAAATAAGATACAGATATTTATAATAAATGCTAGTTTAATTGATTGGTTACTTAGAGCTCGGTTACGATTTCCAGCCAACCTAATAATTTTATTGTTCACTCGTTAAAATAATATATTTTTGCAACCAAGTAAAAAGAATGATTTTTTAAAATACATTAAGACTTAAACGAATACATCATCTTCAGCTGGATCATCAAACAGCAATGATTATAAATTTTGCGCTATTTCTAAAATGTGTCTATTAACATAAACAGATGGTGAAAGAAGTTTGACTTTATATAAAAACATTATAAGTTACAGAATATAAAATTTTACAATAAAATATTTAGAAAATACTTACGTTCTGTTTATATATATTTATTCTATACAAATATATGGTAGAAAATTCTAACCCTCGTAAAAGGATGTTAATATTTTGATAAATAAGTTTTATTTTAAACAGATGTTTAACTGTCATCATTCATTCTGACTGTTTTGAATGCGACCCTGTTAATACCGTAAAATGCCGGATTCTACTTATTATGTTTATGTATATTCAAAATTTATATGTAAGTGTATTTCTCGTCATAAAAACCAAGTAATATCTTAAAGTATTACTTTGTGATGACTAGATATAATACAGTAGAATTTGGGAAACATTTAGAAAGAGGATACGAGTATATAAAATAGGATATATAAAAGAGGATATATAAAACTCAGAAGAATATTCCAGAAGAATATTCAAAATGTCTATGTAAGTGTATCTTTCGTCATAAAAACCAAGTAATATCTTAAGGTAATACTTGGTGACGACTAGATATAGCACACTAGAATTTGGTAAACATTGAGAAAGAGGATATATAAAATAGGATATATAAAAGAGGATATATAAAATCCAGAAGAATATTCCAGAGGAATATTCAAAATTTCTATGTAAGTGTATCTTTCGTCATAACAACCAAGTAATATCTTAAGGCAATACTTTGTGACGACTAGATATAGCATATAATACACTAGAATTTGGAAAACATTGAGAAAGCGGATATATAAAAGAAATACATTATGGGGAGTGGAATACGAGTATAAAAGCTAAGTATACATACGCCTCAGACGGAGATCCACCATTGATATCCAGAGAGCCGGAAAACAAGAAGTCTTCTCCAGCTTCATCAGCTAATAGAGTGGGTCTAATGTGCAAGTTTCCATCTTGAGTGTAACTGTTGCTTCTGTTATTATTGTACCATTCAAATTCCCAGTTCTGAAATGAAACGCATTCTTATGATTTACGCATCATCCTGTTCAAAGATTTTTTGACAATTACCAAAGTTAATAAAAACCGAGTTTTCAGAAAAATATTGGTTACGTTTTGAAACGAAACATTTGAAATTGAAGTATGAAATAGTGTTTGACATAAAGCAATTTTAATCTGCGATTAACGTATTTCATCACACAACAGGAAAGTTATGTCCAACTAAGTCTGTTGTGTAATATAGGCACACTCTGCATACGTAGAATTATTAGTTTTATATATCGAAATGCTAATACTGGTCGATACAAAATTTAGTTCCTCATTTTATGGTAAAATTAATTAAATATAGCGTTCCATTTGAAGTAACAGAGTTTTGACGTGTATTTATTTATTTATTTATAACACACCACCCCACAGCAATGCCAATTAATGGGTAGAAGTAACGTGAAACTTACAAAGAGATATAATAAAAACAAACAATATCCCTAAACATATGCATAGATACATAAACAACAGACAGATATTGGTGAGATAATAATTCTGGGACGGACTTTGGGGCCCTGGTGTAGTTTTAGGAACTACTTGAAACAGTACTTTTTTAATATTGTTGGTGTAATTGAATGTGTTTGTGATGTTAATTTTTGACTTTTAAAATTATACCTACATAGAAAATATTTTTTTTCGATCATTTCGTCACTTGTAGTATAATATAAAGAGAAAAGTACTGCTCATTTCTGTCATTTTTAATGTGCCACATAACTTAACTTACTATCAAGTGTTACTCCAAGATATTTAATGCTGTTGCATTTTTTAATCATATTAACCTCAATATTATAATTAATATCGAGGGTATTATTTCTTCTAGTGAATTTCATTGAGTTTCATTGAAATGTTAAGCGGATTTATTGGACACCAGTTGTGATTGTCTGTCACGTTGAAGCATAAGGCAATCACCAATGTTGGACACAGACACATATCTGAAGATCATCTGCATAGAGAATATTAAAAATATTATCGGACCAAGGGCCGATCCTTGGGGAACCCCAGACTTTTTCTTAATATCCATCGACGCTTTTTCAGACGTGCTTGGATTTTGAGGTGGGAACTCCTAATAAAACTATCTTTAAAATTCGCTGTAAAGTCGAACAGTGTAATAATATGCATGGTGTTTAATTTCAAACAACGAAATATAACCGGTAATAGGACGTAACTGAAAATATTTTCAATTAACAGATTTATCTCTACAATAATTCGAGTTAAGAGATCATACCTACATCGGATAACAACTACATATATAGCACTTATTTTCATATTACTCACGTGTTCCTTTTCAGGGAAACTTCATGTTTGGCTTTTTTACTAAATGTATTATTAAATTAGATAACAATCAAAAGTGGTTGTTTGAATCTTTTACGTATTGTATGGAACCTAATTTAATTATATAATTATAATGTTCACTTTCTTGTGATAGTTGAAAAGGTTTCACAGTGACAATGATAACTTATCAATCTTTTTCCATCTGGAGTCTCATGTGCAAATTTAAACTTAGTCCTACAAAAACACATTAAATGGCTTGAAAAAAAAGAATATATTGTATTTCTGACGTTTATCTCGGAAAATTTATTAAAATGTAACAAACACATTTGATGTTAATCACCTTGGTCAGAGCCAATGTATCTTATAATCAATGTAGCTAACGTAAACCAGTGTATCAATGTAGCTTATAGCTTTACCAAGACGTGTAGGAAATATATAAAGTGTGTATTATTACAGACCTCGTGTGGTGATGGTGTATATACTTCTATCTATATACTTCGTAGATACATGAGAGATATAAGGACTTGTAACTTTTTTATATCTGCTTTGGGTATATAATTTATGAGAATCGTGTACGAAACTTTTTGCTGCGGATATGGAGTTGAGGAAGATACTTAACTTTACTAATAGGATTTCTTAAGATTACTAATAAAACAATTCATCCACGTAAAACTTCAGGCTAGTGTGTTAAGATGGCGTTAATTATAACCGACGCTTATCGCGCAAAATTTGGCGTATATTCCATTTTCAAGCCACAAACTTGTCTTCACTCTGAGATATGCATGACACTAACAAGATCTAATATTTATTGGAAGGAGATGCCAAAAACAACTACTCCACGGAAAATATGCCCCGACCCCCCAAAAAGGACACTGCGGTGTGTTTCTCACCACTACTAAAGAGCTAATATATCAAAACAGTTGTCTGTTGTTTGGTTTTGGAAATGACAGACATGTGATGACGATACATGCATTTCTGTCTCTACACCTGTTTGTCAAAGTTGTAAAATCTAACCTAACGAATCGCTTGTCCTTATCTATAAATGTAAAGTAAGCGTTCATTCTGAATATTCAATCTTAAGAGCTATAAAGTATTATCAAAAATAATTACAAGTAATTATTAAAATATTTAAGTACATATCAGATACACAGTACTTATCTGTACAAAGTTACATGATCAGAAAATACATACACGGGTAAATCAGTGAAATTGAAATCAAATCCTCGATACAGGTCAAAGTCTATATACTTAGCTAAAAAGGAAGTATATTTGACTTATACAAAGTCAAATATACTTCCTTTTTAGCTTAATATGGTTATCGCTAAAATATTGATTAGCTGATATTGCCAAACCAGATTGAAAACGAAAATATATTATTTTACAGAATGGTATGTATATATTGATGTTACCTACAAAACAAGGAAACATTATTTTAGAATTAAACATTGCTCCATTGACAGAACTAAGTATATGAATAAAAAAAGATGATAAAAATCATCGATCAAAATCATGAACTTCCATATTTCTAGTTATGCTTATACCTAGTGTAATTTAATATGGATTAATTTGAGAAAATTGCATTTTCCTTGCTTTTGCACGAAAACATATAAACAATATTATTTCATGGTTATTAAGGTACCAGAGATGCATGTAACTACTGCATGCAGTCATTCGGTAATACCTATATACAAGCCAACAGTCAAATAAAATATCGGCTCTGGCAGTTAGTGACTAGCTGCCAGATCCAGTTGCAGATGCATATTACCGTATGCAATTACGAAGATTCACATTTCTATTTTAAAGAATAACAATTTACTTACGCCTCCTCCTCCAAGAGTTAGCTCGTGTTGCCATTTTCTCATGTCCAGTTCATCGAAAGTGTCTTCGAAAATAAGATCTCCTGGACATATCTTTCCTTGGGGAGCGTGGGTTCCGCTAGCTGTGGTCACACTAGCAACGTCACAGTCAGCATTTCCCCCTTGGAATAGTCCAAGGGAGATTAGTGCAACTAGCGGTACAATTAACATTCTAATTAAACAAACCAGATTGGTGACTTGAGATACAAAACATGTCTTTATATGGATACCGATTTGGAAATTATCTTATCATTACAAGTGCAAAAGTAATTTTATTTTCATTAAAACATGTACAAACACGAATTGACATTTAATGAACGAGATAAAATCTACATTATTAAAAGATACCTATCGTAGTTCATCTAATGTTGTTTTACTACATATAGGGATATGAATATGTTAGCCATTATTCACTTCTGTCAAAGGATAAAGTAGGTACGATTGAAGAAAAATTAATAAAATTCTGACATTCCATGGAAAATACTAGTCTGAAAGTAGGATAGTTAGACAAAATTTGGAAAATATGACACAAAACTTCTGTATGTGATAGAGCATTTGTACTACTTTACTTATTACATACTTAAGAATGGGATACAAGATCATATAATAACGTGGAAAACAAAAACAAATGTTCCAACTAGAGCTGGACCATTTTCAGTAAAAAAAAACTGACAATACCCACATGTCTACTTTCGAAAATGCATTCGGAAGGGTATCCTCCCTTGGGTATTGGAGTGGACTTAAATTTGATACGTTAGGGTTTCGCTCGTATTTAGATTTTTGACAAACACAAGTGTTTATATAATTTGCAATATCATCTATCATATTCGGGTAAAAGAATGTTTAAGATAACGATCATTTTGTTTCCTTTATACTATGTGTTGTTTTTGTTTCTTGGTGATACTTAATATTTTCAAGCTGTTGTCAAGCTCGTATTTTTCCATATCTTTAAATATAATATTACTTTGAACCATTTTTTTTTTGTATTATGAGAATTATAATATTTTATAATATATTGTCTGGACATATGGCGCCATATAAAGTTTTTCTATTTTAAATATTGCTTAGATACTAGTTTTTTCATATTGTGCTTCTACGTCTGTTGTTGGAATCGTAAATTTTAATCTGTTTTTATTGAATATTTTGTTTAACGTTACTTAAATGTTCAACTCGAAGGTTCGGCTGAAATGGGACTTTTAATATTGGTTCTTAGCTGGAGGAGTTTTAGGTTTCATTTGAACGTATTGCTTCAACTTGATTGGCTATATTTCTGTCGGAACTAAGATTTATAGGTTGATGATTTCCTTCTTGTCTAATTGGCTCGATGTGTGTATCTTTTGGTAACATTGCTTCTAATTCTTTAAGGTCTTCATTTGAAATTTCTGGTAGATTTGCATAATTCATCAATTTAGCTAGAATTTCTGGGAAGTCTTCTCGTATTCTATTGGATCGGCGTTAGCTGTTATGGATTCTATTTTGATAGGATAAATTTCAAATTTTGATCCCCTGAACCTATTGAAGATATTTGTGGTCAGTGACTATTGTGAACTTACGGCCAAAAAGGTAAAGGTGGAAGTACTTAGTTAGATGTACACGTGATAATAATTTACATTCGTTTCCACAATAGTTCTGTTCTACTGGATTTAGCGATCAAGAAGCGTATGCAACTGGTTTATCAGTTTTTAAACGTCTTTGTGACAATGCTACAATTTATTTTTACATTTGGAAAGTATCTACGAATTCAGGTGAATGAATAAAATGTTTTTCTTTTTTTCAGGCATTTAGTGACTATTTAATCTATCTGTGGCAGTAACCTAACAATCTGAGGCTGACTTAGTTTCATTATTTTTATTTTATTTTACAGCTACCCAGACAGATAACAATCCAATAATAGGGTAGGGAACATTACATATAATTATTAACAGATAACATAACAATAAGATACATAATATATAAAATGTAAGATTAAGCATCTAATCATTTAACTAGTTACAAGTAATATGCAAATAAATAATATACAACAATTGACAATTCAATAAATCAATAATATGTACTGATAATAATTATTTATCATTTAGTAAAACATGTTTAATTTTACTAATATTGCAACAGAAGATATCAAATTTATTATTTACAGATTCATACTTTGAACACATTGAATGTAAGGGGGACGAGGCATATAAATTAGTATGTGGAGTATGTAAGTAAAATGTGCTTTTAGAACGGGAGGGAAAGGAAGGATGGCAGATTTAGGTAACTGAGCAAAAAAGGACAATCAATTTGGTTGTTCAATAATTTATACAAGAAAACAATTGATAAATAATTGCGTCAGGATTCTAGGTCAGAAATATTGAACCTCTTCAGTAAGTCAACTTGAGGTGTGCCTCAAATTGGATAAAAACCATCATTTTTATGCCAAAGATATTTACAAAAACGCCTTTGTATTCCCTCTAATTTATATATATGTAGCTGATAACCTGGACTCCATATAATAGATGCATATTCTAATTTTGCTCTAACAAAACTATTAAAAAGCAATTTCAAGGTGGCGGTATCTGCAAATTCTCTGGAGTTCCTAATTAAGAAACCTAGGTTCCTGTAAGCACTGGCCACTACTTCGTTGATGTGTGGTATAAAGGTTGACTTTATATATAACCCCTAGATCTTTAAATTGATTGAGTTTTTTCAGATCAACACCATTTAACCTGTATTTGAAGTGGATAGGATTAATTTTCCTGGTAATAGATACATAATTGCATTTGTCTACATTAAGAAATAAATGATTAGCAGCACACCAACCACTTAATCTCTCAATATCTATTTGTAGATTTAGGCAGGCCTCAAGGCTATTGATGACTGCAAATAACTCACAGTCATCTGCGTATAGTAGGGAAGAGCAATGCAGGTTACAGCTCATGTCATTTATAAACATTACAAACAACAAAGGCCCAAGCACATATCCCTGGGGTAGGAAAGAATCGATGAGTCCAAAACTGCACAACTTATTAAGCAAGATACTGTGGTTAGGACTGTCGATGCTTTGGAAAAATGCGTATATATAACGTCTACTTGTCCTCCATAATCAAGGGATTCAGCAACAACTTGGGTTATGCTTGCAAGATTCGTTACAGTGGATCTGCCAGAAGGAAAACCGTGTTGACTAAAAGACAATTGCGATTTAACATGGAAAAATATAATATAATAAAAATATAATATAATTTAGCAGTAGGTATAGAAAAATTTTGAATAGCCTTGATTTTGTTGGGTTGGGTTTGGGTACATAAGACAATATAGATTTGCCCTAAGTTGCCCTAGACAACGTTTAGTATTTAAGCAACTGAGGTGTAAAGATCTATTGTTTATTGCGTTATTTATACACAATAATAGGCAAATGTGTCGTTGAAGTATGCCCCAACAGAAGTGGCATCGGTTCCAATTCAAATGGGAATTTTGAATTTTTTTTTTAGTAAGTAGTAATTACGATTCGCCTACGCCATGTATACGATACGTATGTCTTCGGGCATGCTCGCGCGCACTTTTTCAGAACTGAATTAGTAAATTTTTGCATAAAATGCAAATAATGCAATACAATAAAAATATATTAATAAGTAAACATTAATATTTTTTAGTATTTACATTGTTATTAATATTATTATCAAAAATTAAATATTATGTAATTAGTTGCAATTTAATTTTATTTTTAACGTAATTTCAAAAATTCTGCAAATATTTTTTGCTTTTTCTAAAATCTACTATTCTATATATCAATAATACCGAACTGCGGTTTTTGAGAAATAATTTAATTTTAGTTTTCCAAAAAATCTGGAAAGGAAGTCAGAGGTTCAAAGTTCCTATTTGTAGAGATTCAAACAGGATCCCGGAAAAAGTAGCCGTGTTTGTGCGGCACGTTTTGAGGAAAAATATATTTTGGTAAATACAAAACGCTGCCTATATTTAAGTCCTGAGGCCATTCCAACAATAAATATACCCAAATCAGTAAGTTAATACCAATTATTAGTTATTAATTAATAATTGGTTCTTATTAATTAATTAGTTATTAATAATAGTTTTATTATTTGAACCTTCCCAATTTTTAGATGTTCCATGATAAATCAATTCAAACTAAAGACAGTTTATATGAAATGGAAACATGTTTTCTCCCTCACATACACCACTATTTAATATAGAAGAGTTATCTACCATCTCGACCATCCACGTCAGGATCTTTTTATTCTCAAGATTAATCCTCTCGACCCCCTGCTGTGCAATAATTTAATAGTGCTCCTGAACGCCAATTACCTGCTTGCAGATAATGAAGATGACTTTTTAAAGCTAGTACTTCCGACACTCCAGAAAAAAGAAAACTTAAATTTGAAATAAGTCGAGTTAACTATATATGTCAAAAACGAAAAAAATATTTAAAGACTAAACAGCAAAAAATAGAAGACTATAGTACAATGATACAATAGAGGCCTCATAGTACAATGATTAAAAAATTGTTCCAATCTTTAAATGGAGATGCAGGTTTCACTACACAAGTGTTCAAAGCCTCAAAACATTACTAGTTATAGTTATAGGCCTTATTATCGATGAGATGGTCATAAGACAGCATATCGAATGGGATGGAGAAAATACCATGGGTATGTCGATTTTGAAGCAGCTTCAGAAAATGAAGACTGTTCTTCAGTTGCAAAAGAGACTCTAGTATTTTTTTTAACATCAATAAAGAGAAACTGGAAATTCCTGTAGGCGATTTTTGGTGGATGGTGTTAATTAATGATGGTGGATAATTACTACTAACAATTTTCTACTTTCTACTTTCAGTACTTAAAAAATGATGTCTTACCATAAAAATAGAGTACCCTTACAATTAATCAAAATGTTATTAAGAAAAAAATTCATTTAGTATAATTACATTATCATTCCAGATACAAAATTTCAGCTTTCTGTTTCTAAATTTATTATAAGGGTGACCCCAGGCCGCAGGCCTAGGCCCCTGGTAGGGCTAGAAATGGGAACGAAAATCGCGATTGCGATTTTCTTCCATTTCTAGTATTAAATTAAGAGCTGATTATGATTTTACTTAACTTGAGGTAAATTAGTTTCCCTTCCCTTTTGTTGTTTTGTTTCCTGTACCTACTCTGTTCTAACAAACGAGTTGCATTGTTGCCCAGTAACTACTTTTATTTATTTCAAAAGATGATATCTTAAGTTTGACCTCAGAATACTATCTTGGTAAATGCTTACTGTTTTTTTGTTATAGGATACTGGTTATTTATAGAATTATCTCTGTTCCGATGAGCAATATGAAAATAGATTTTGACGTAATATTCGAATGATGCAAATAAAATCAAGATAACTGTTTATGTATCAATAGTACAAAAAAGACGTTTTTGGCCTTTTTAGAACGCCAGTTTACGCCAGAGGTGCATACACAATTTTACTCGTATGTATGATTGAATTTTCTTAAAAAGTATATCTCATACCGTAACATATTATTAATTTTATTTTTCTTTCATTTGGAGTAAAAATACTAAAAATATTCAGAGGAGTTAACCCTCGCGTGTCCAATATCTGAAATTTTACGGGATCGTCCAAGCGGGGTAATCAAGTCTCCCCACATTAAATGTTCAGTTATTGTGGTTTTGTGAAGTAGAAATTATTTTAAATATATTATTTATAAAATAAATTACAAATATAATGTTATATAATTTATTTTGCAAACATGTCAGAAATAAAGTTTAAAAAATTAAATTGTATTCTAACGTTATAACAAAAAGAGGTAGGCAATAAAAAAATATTTTTATTTTAGAAAACTTAACCTTCTATTCTAGACTCACTGAGCATTATTTCGACAGTCAATGCAGAAAAACTGTTTCACTTCTTTTCTGTGTATGTTGCATACGGTCGCCACATTGGGAACATTTAATTCTTGACTTCCTCTTGGACCTCCTCTTCGCGGACAAAACTGACATCGAATGTTTGTGCTAACAGGTACAGCGTTTCTCTGTGAGAAGCTTCTACCCTTTCTCCATTTTCTGCATTTTTATTTTCCACATCAAATTCTTCGGGAATATCTATTTGTTCTTCTACGTTGTCTTTATTACTTTAATTTTCATCGCTTATTTCATATTCGTAATCACTATGACTCTCTTCTAATATTGCACGTAGTTCATCGTTCGTCAAATATTTTCGCGTCATTGTAACTATATTTTATTTAGGAATGTGTCCATTATGGAATTTGAAGGAAAACTGCTTAGTAATATAAAGTTTTATGATGCAATTCTAACAACCAAATATAGCCACCCAAATTTTTATCTGTACTGTAATATCCAGAAAATCTAAATGGTAAAACTTAAAATAGAAAAAAAAATGATCAAACAACTGATACCAGAGTTTATTTAATATCACATAAGTGATTTTAAAATTATATAGGCAGGTACTTATTTCTTATCTAATTACTTCATTAATGTGCATTTCTGATAGAATATTATGTTAGTAAACGAATTGTTTTATAAGAACATATTCATTTTATGAGTTTTAATAATATAATAATAATAATAATAATATCTCTACCCCTCATTCTAATCACGTTCAAAATGGGAAAAGGCTTAAGAAACGTGACGAAAATACAAAATACGCCTACGCATAGGAGGAAGGCTCGAGGCGACCTTCGGTAGTCCGCTCGGAAAAGATTTTGTCAATTCGGCGACGGAATTTAGAGCGAAATAGAATCGACGCGTTTTAATATATATGGATCATAGAAAGTGCGAATCTCTCGAATTAACTATAAAACTGTAATAAGACTCTTTACTATTCTTTATTTGGCAACAATAGTGCAACGAAAGCAAGATGTTCTTCTCTGACGTTTCGTATCTCTGTAATATCTTTGTCGTATTATTGTATAAATAATAAGATGTTCGCAAAGGATATTTGTAAAATAATCTGCATTTTCGTGATATATGTTACGGTATTTTACGTTGGTTATGTTGTCATACAATGTATTATTCGATATACGCGTACTATGTATGACAGCTTAGTTTTCACGAGTGAGATATAAAAGGAATGAATTCTAATGAAATCAATTAATTCAATTTATTTATTTTATCTTTACAGTCTGCGAGGTCCATTTCATGTCATATAAGTACATGTACCTAGTTTTATTTCTTCGTGGTGACTGTGAAGTTGGAGGTGAACTTAGTCATCATCACGTCTAGGCTTCGTTATTTTCCCCTTAGTCTACGTGAGAGAACAAGATATATTAAATACTATTATTTAAGTGGATATTTTTCGTCACTGTGATTTTAAGTTGTCTGAATCGAATGGAAATTTATATTCGCTGATGAAACTGAATCCAGATGTAATAAAAATGATAAAATTGCAAGAATTTTCGGTGCACTTACGTTTGTCAAGGTGAAATTTATAATTCTTAAAAAAATGGCTGGTGTGAATTTTTCCAAAGTCATTTAACACAACATTTCATACATGACTTTAATGACTTTAAGTTATTTATATCTTTATAAATTTTCTAATTGTAATTTACATTTCTTATATATGAAATACATTCTTAATTAATCGTAGCAGACCCTACTCTTGCTATTTTATTGTTCACAAATATATGCTACTATATTCAACACAACATTTCATACATTTCTGATGACTTTAATGAGAGTTTACGAAGAGCGTCGTTATGGATTGCTGTAGACGAGCAATATGTAAAAAAATGCGAAGGCCTTTCAATTCAAGTGCGGCTTATCTTTTATTCTTCCACGATGTCAATACAAAGAAAAATAATAGTTCCCGACTCTCAATTAAATTCAAAATATTTCAAAAAAAGAAGCATATTTCATTTGGTTAATAGCAACGTGTTGGAATATGATGGCCTGGAGAAATACCACATTTTCATGTTAGAGCCTGCTATATTCCGTCTGCACAAAATAGATACTATACATGTTGGATAGCATGAATATTCGTTTTATTTAATCCTCAGCTATATTCAAATTTCAAACGAAAGTTTTCTTAGGTATATCCACCGCAACTCATAGGTAAGTCTACATTACGTTATTTCCAACTCTTACAGGCTTCATGATTTAGAGAAAGATATTAGATAGTCTTTCAATTTCGTGAATAACAAAAAATTAACAGCTGTAGTCCTATGACATATTTCTGTTAAATAAGAATTACAAAAAGTAGTGATATCTCCACAAAAAACATTTTCTGTGGAAAAAGGGCGCCAAGCCTCTGCACAAAAACATTTTCATTCCCCACAAAAATCTCTCCAAAAATATTTGAAACCAATCAGAATCGTCAAGTATGACTTCTATTTAGAAAAAAATAATAAAAGAATTTTACCAAGTATAACAATTTTTTATAAAAAAACCATTAAAAAACTTTTTTATCTAGAAAATAATGTGAGAAACACAGAATCCATAAAATAATGTAAGAAACACGAACTCTATAAAATCAAACGTTGAAAGTGAAATGCGCCAAGTTTTTTTATGATTTTTTTATAGAAATTGGTTGTAGTAATATTATTTTATTAATTTTTTTTATAAATAGATATCAGACTTCGAACTGGTTATTATTTACCTAGGGTGAGAAATTTTACTTCTCAGATTAGCTTAAAAAAAACATTTTTACAACCAGTTATACGATCGATTTGACTTCACTTTAGGCCTTTTCGGAAACTTACTCTGCGTTACCAACTCGATTGGTTAATATCACGTGACAGGTTTCAGAGATCCCACAGCCGTTTCATGAAGTTTCCGAACAAGCAGCCTGACCGAGTACATTCGTAATCGTAATCGTATTATATTTCATAACCTAAAAATGTGTTCTGTCTAGGAATCTGCATCTATTTTGTGTAAAATTTGATAACATTACGATATAACAAATATATTCCATTTTCTTTATTAGATATACCTTCCACAAAATAAAATATAATAAAAGCTGTAATTTACCAAAAGTATCCTACTGATTTGATTTTCCAAATCACATAAAGTTGACTTCTGCGATAAATGTTCAGTACCTTCCAAAACGTAATTATTATCTTCTAATAGTATTTCTGAACTGGATTCTGACATATTCAAAAGGAAATAACAATAAAATAAATAATACAAAATCATTCCTGAGTCAGGAACTTACCATAACAAGCCTGATGATTAATGTTAATATGTGTTCTTACATTGCTCTCCTGGCTAATGAAGTCGCAATATTGGCATCTACCTAGAATTTCTTCTTCCATCTTTTGTCCATCTTCCATCAATATGTATAATAATGCAGTTATAGCCGCAGATCGGGAAATATAAAATATTTAAAAAACATAACCTCAATAACGGTTTTTTTATTTAACTCTAGACGACCCTGCTTTTGAGTAGGGTTATAAATAGTTAACTCGAGTAAAGGATCGAGTTGCCGACTTTTATGTTTACGAACACGAAGAACAGGACTAGGGTCAGTAAACGAACACAGTTTTATGTGATCTGATTAACTCGAGTAATTTTGTGTTTCACTAGCCACCTTGTGAGCCACCCCATGCTGAGCCAATGTGGTTTCGTTAGCCGATGGATGATCAGAAAAAATAAATCTTCTCTTATTGCGTAAGCAATATTGACAGAACATTTCATGTAATGTATGATGTACTTTCTACCTTACAAACTCAATTCAGGTATTAAAATAATCTAATTTAGGTATATCTCCCAGCGCAAATGCAAAATACACTTACAAAATACACTGCCATACACTTACTTTGAATTACAGTTTAGTCATTTAACAAGGCATTTAATATTTAATTAGTTGAGCAAGGTTTATTCAAAAGGTAATAAAAATGCCAAATAATTGCAAAACAAATACCCAATATTTGTAAATACCATTAGAAAAACTAATACATAGGTAGTTTTATCAACAACAAACCTGTTTGGAAATAATGTTGAAAACAGTTATCTGATAATTTACATTAGTAAAGTCAGCCTTTTTGAAGTATTAAAAATTATATGAAGTATAAACTTTATATTTATGTCATTGAGATTGGAGAGAAATCGTTCTCTATGATTGAAAACCTTTTAACCCGTATATATGTAACTATTCAGGAGCAGCTCTTTTGCAAACCATATTGCTTTAAGTAATTATTTATCCATTATTAGTATCACTTAACTTACTAGTATCAGCAGCCACTTGTATGACATTTTGAGTAATATTGAATCGTTGTATACAGCTGATCATGTACTATGTTTTTAATAATAAACAACATACGATTTGCAGTAGGCCCACAGGATGTAGTAAGTGTCTAAGCATGTCCGTACCTACCCAACTAATTTAATAGTTAATCAGTGAATCAGGTCAATAATCCATTGTAAAATAAGGAAAAGAGTTATCTTTCTTTATTAAATGACTACTAGTTTCATAACAAAATACTTTACAACATTGGGTCATAAGAATCTCTAACCACCATATATTAGCTACAAGGTATGTGTCGTATGTAAAATATTGATGCATCTATCCAAATCTTTACTAATATACTATTTCAGTGCCTTTCTTTTGTTAAAATATATAATTTAATATAAGATAGAGAAGGAAACAGATTAATATGGAATTCTACTATTCCATATTAATGAATGAATATTTTACATATTAAACATTAATTATTGCTTACATATTTTTTAAGTTAGATCTCTATAGCTAGATAACGTGCAGTAGATATTATTTTATCATGAAACCGGTAACGATTTTCTGTAGTTTGTTTGAAGTAGACTGTTTCTTGTAGTAATAGAGAATGGGAGTGCCCTTTTTCCTGTTTCAAATTTAATAAATTTTTGACATTGCTAAGAGTCAAATTTTTTATATTAAATTATGTTTCTGATTGTGTGTTGATGACTACTTAAGTTAATGTTAATACTGTTGATGTTGATGACTAATAAATAAATTTTTATCTATCAATTTAATATAAACATATCCCTTGGCAACAATTGTATTGAAAACTATATTTGGAAATACTTTATTTTTAAACATTACTTTTGATCAACGATATCAGATCTAGATTATATTTTGAGTAGTTTAGATTCTATTTGTACAAATAATATTAATACTAATAATAACAATAATATTGTTTATTGGCAAATGAAAACCAGGGTACATGACAAGTTTACAAATACTAATTAATGACAGATAAATATGGGCAAAGTATGTATAAAAATAAATATAATACGAGTGAAAATATATTAAAAAGATATATTATATGAAACATAGTACAAACAAAGTATTAATAATCAGAATTCTGTTTTCTGTTTAGGTGATATGTCAACTTAAATTACTGCAAATACTACTTTTAAACTAGTGCTATAGAAAATTAATAATATTTACAAAAATAATACTATACACAAAATACAAAGAAGAAAACTACTGAGATGTTACTAGTGTTTGTAAGCCCATTGGTAACTTTTGTAAGTAAACGGTAACCGTTTTATTTGTTATTAATTTGCAGGGGGTTACGTCTTAGCAAACGCAGTTTTTATCTAATCAGCTATTAGTAAGACATTTGTAAGTATTTGTAAGATGACTGTCGACTATTAGTAAGTCATTTGTAAGTATTTGTAAGTTGACTGTCGACATTTGTAAGTCTGTAATAAAAAAGTTATGACCAATTAATAAATGGGAGCTAAAGTCTTCGCAACCCCCAAGAAGACTTTAAAAGTCTTCTTGGGGGATTTTAGAAGACAGAATTTTTGTTTACCTTACCAGGTGTTAGTAAATCATTTGTAAGTATTTGTAAGCCATCTTGCAACATTTGTAAGTCGCTAATAAAAAAGTTATAACCAATCAATTAAATGAGGGCTAACTTCTTAGCATCCCCCAAATTCTTTCAGAATGTTTTGTTTACCTTACCAGTTGTTAGTAAATCATTTGTAAGTATTTGTAGGCTGTTTTGCAACATTTGTAAGTCGCTAATAAAAAAGTTATTACCAATCAATTAAATAAGGGCTCAATTCTTAGCAACCCTCAAGGTCTTTCAGAATATTTTCTTTACCTTTTCAGTTGTTAATAAGTTGTTTGTAAATATTTGCAAGCTGACTTTCAATATTTGTAAGTCACTAATAAAAAAATTATAACCAATTAATTAAACGGTGGCTAACTTCTTAGCAACTCCCAAGCTCTCTCTAAATGTTTTGTTTACCTCACAACTGATCATTTGCAAGTCCCTAATACAACACTTACTTATCAATTAATTCTGTCGGGGAAACTTGTTTGTCCTGTTTGTTTTATTTACAGTTGTCGAAAATAACAAAATGTTTTATTTTGGCAGGTAAAAATTGTACTAACGTAACATACAGATCTTGTGAGATATACCTAACAGTTTGAAATATGACAAAATCAAAATCTCGTTAAAAAGTATCTAGTTTAGTACTTATCAAGTATAATTTAATATATATTTTTTTAACTATTTGACAAAGGTTACTCAAATATTACTGCACTGCTGCAGTTGTTCACAATAGATAGGTATGTAATAAATAATGGACCATGAATCCACGGTTATTTTTAAAAAAAGTGAGGACTTAATAAATTTAAATTCTATAGTATAGTCTCTGTTTTCTAATGCGGAATCAGTACGCGGTACAGAGCGGACGTTACATAAGGGTGTTAAGATAAGAAAATATATTTTAGAATATAAGTAAATAGTGTAGTTAGTTTGAGTGTAATTTCTAAATAAGTGACAATTAAGTACGATAATAGTGGAAATTAAAGTTATAGTTTTAAGTGTGTTAGTTATTAGATCAACATCAATTTAGTATGAGTGCGACAAGGCCCCCCGACATAGAAGCTACCCCACCGCGAATAAACAGTGCACATACAGACTCAGATATGGAAATGGATTCTCCACGGAGCAACATTCCACAGCAAGTAAACGAAATTAGCAGCAGAGATGGTAACATACAGAGCGGATTGGTCATATTCCAGGTATGACTTAGGACCGTTCCACGTTTATGTAGAAAATATTTCCACCGGCTTTAAAGGTAAACTAAACGCCTTAAAGGTAGGTGACATTATACTAACAAACTGGCCAAATTTAGATAATAAAATTAAAAGTATAGATTCAATAGGACGAAATAGGGTAAGAGTAAATTTGAAAGACTCAATAAGCGCCAACTACTTAATAGATCAAAACAGTTCTGAAGTTTTTAAAAGAAATAGCTTGGAGGCATACCTTCCAAAGTTTATTATATTTAGACAGGGGGTAATAAAAGGCATTCCAACAGACTACTCGGAACAATATCTACAAAGTAAAATCAAGCAAGTCGACCACCATTGTAATTTTGAGGTTGAGAAAGTCAGAAGAATTAATAGGAGAAATGTTCTACCAGACGGTGAAAAGGAGTACATACCAACCGGAACTTGTATTGTGACTTTTAAAGCACAGACACTACCAAAACGTATTTGCATAAATAAAGTAATAGCACAAGTTGAATCTTACGTTCAAAAAGTATTACTGTGCTTTAACTGCTACCGATACGGCCATTTAGGCAAACAATGTAACAGCAAACCAAGGTGTAACAATTGTGGCGAAGATCATGCGACACAAGAGTGCCAAAATGCAACTGTACTCAAATGTTTCAATTGCAAAGGCTATCACCTCTCCTCAAAAATAAAAGATTGTCCAGAATTTAAAAGGCAAAAACAAATAAAACAAGCAATGAGCGAGTTAAATATCAGTTATAACGATGCGGCTAAAAAAATTCCAAAAAATTCATATGCAAACATTGTGGCCGGTCAAAATTTAACAGTAACTCAAAACACAAGCAATACTACTGCTTCACAACAATACATTAATATTCCACAAAATAACATACTTTCTCCTACCAACAGAACACACATAGATCTGACACCACATTATTCTTTGTTTAGATCGCAGCCCAAGAGGGCGAGAGCTTCATCACCTGACCCAACGCTTGCATTACGTAATGCAATAATAAACCCTATAAATATCCCAAACCCATCAGGAGGTATTGTGGGCCAGGAATCATACATAAACAATTTATCTAATACAACACAATTATGCAATACTCAAGATAATCTAATAAACGTAATATTTGAATTGGTTACACAAATAATCAATAGTTTTAAGGAAAATAAAAGTTTTGAAATTCAACAGACAACATTAAGAGATTTAATTAAGAAGCGGTTAAATGTTAGTGAATCTGCAAATTCGCAGCCCTAAACAAAAGTATAAAGATGTGTCAATGTAATTGTAGATCTGCAGTGGCTAATAAACAAAATTTAGAACACCTCTTGCAAACTCATAACATTGATATAGCACTTTTATCGGAAACGTGGTTTAAGCCCCATTGTTATATAAATTTCGACAACATTATAAGAAAAGATCGGGATGACGGAAAAGGAGGAGTAGCAATTTTACTTAAATCAAACTATAATTTTAAAGACATTCCACTTCTTGATACTGCAAGTATACCTGCCCGATTTATTAGTCTAAAAGTAAATAAAAGAGAAATGGCACTGGTTTCACTATATATAAAACCTCAAACCAAAATAACTCCACAACAATGGGGCTCGTTTTTCGCAGAAATACCAAAACCCTGTTTAATAACAGGGGACTTCAATGCTCACCATGTTTCATGGGGCTGCGAATTTGAAGATTCGCACGGCAGAAATTTATTGGAGGCCATTGACCACTGTAATCTAGTATACCTAAACGACGATCACCGACATTAGTCAACTATGTAGGAAACAGAAGCAGTGCAATTGACCTAACATTATGTAGTCCCGATATATCACATATGTTTACGTGGAACGTACTAGACGATCCGTACGGATCTAACGTTAATAATAGAATGTCAACTTCAGACTACCTATTGTACAAACACCAAAAGTCATAAAATTTGGCGAACTAACAAAGCCAACTGGAATATATATAAAACTTATATGGAAACTCGAAACTCAGAAAACTATGAACAACTTCTGCAAAATATTAACTCGGCGGCGGAAATAGCAATACCCAAGAATAATATAAAAACAAGTAACAAAAATAACCACGTGAGAAAACCATGGTGGAACGAAACCTGCGAACAAGTGATAGGTAAAAGAAAAATAGCATATAAAAAATACAAAGAAAACCCAAATTTAGGTAATCTATTAAACTACAAAAAAAAGCAAAAATGGAAAGAATATTGTGGGAGTCTTAGCAAGAATACTCCTATAAAAGAAGTATGGTCGAAACTGAACCAATATAAAAATAGAAAAACCGAAAACAGAATTCCAATAGACCATGATTCCGAATGGATTGAGACGTTCCACAATAAACTTTCCCCCCCATGGGTTAACGGTCAAATATCCGAGGAAATACAGCACTCGCAACAAACACAATTTAACACAGAGCTCTTAAACCCATTTACTATTCAGGAATTAAATAGAGCACTTAAACAAAACAACAATACCTCGCCAGGCAAGGATAATATAAGCTATTCTATGCTTTTCAATTTACCAGAAAACAGTAAACGAAATCTTCTGGAAATATTTAATTCTATTTGGTTTAATGAAGCCAGTATACCAGCGGATTGGTATGACTATATAATAGTACCTATCATTAAACCAGGAAAACGATCAGATCAAGCAGATTCTTACAGACCAATAGCACTGGCATGGTGTATAATGAAAACTTATGAACGTCTAATTAAAAATCGGCTAGAGCACTGGTTGGAAAACAAAAACTTGCTACCACAATATCAGTTTGGATTTAGACGAGGAAGATCTACGCAAGAAGCTTTGGCAATGTTAATCACGGACGTCCAACTAGCGTTCACAAAAAATAAAACTGTATTGACAATATTTTTGGATATAAAAGGAGCATATGATAATGTTCTGTTAGAAATACTTTCACAAAAATTAAGAAAAATAGGAGTACCATCGAGAATAGCAGAAAATCTTATAAATATGTACACTAACAGACAAATATATATAAAAATTGGTGATTTAATAAAAAAAACCCCGAAATACGTCGGTTGGATTACCCCAGGGGAGTATTCTCAGTCCGCTACTTTTCATAATATACACAATGGATTTTGACACCACCTTAAACCACAAAGTAAAGCTAATTCAATTTGCTGATGATATTTGTTTATATTGCCAAAATAACACATTAGATCAGTGTGTGACCGAATTAACAAAAGTTATGGACAATGTCCAAATTTGGATAAATAATAATGGATTGGCAATTGCTGAAAACAAATCCTCGGCATGCTCTTTTAGTAGAAAAAGAACTCGGCTTCCACCTAGTATACCTAAACCTGGTAATTTACGAATTCCCTCTTAAAAATACAGTTAAATACTTAGGAATAGTACTTGACAGGAAACTTCTTTGGAAGGATCACATACAACATACTATCAAAAAAACAGAGAACTCAATAAACATAATCAAGGTATTTACCAGGAGCACATGGGGAGCGGATCCTAACATTGCCTTACTTTTTTATAAATCCTTGGTACGGTCAATTATTGATTACGGTAGTATCTTCTACGCTACTGCAGCGGATACTCACCTTAAAAAAATTGACCAAGTGAAAAACAAATGTCTCCGTTTATGCTTAGGTCTATTGAAAAGCACACCAAACAATGTAATGGAAGTTGAGACCTGCGAACCCCCTCTCAATCTAAGAAGACAATTTTTAAGTGACAAATTTGTAACCAAACTGTTCTCAAGAAATGCTCAATATATAAATAACATCAACACTTTAGCAACTTTGGACTTAACCTCATCCTACTGGGCCTCTAAAAAATCTCCTGTTCTGGTCAAGTCATACCTAAAACTAGTAGAACATGGTTCTCATTGCTATAAAGACGACCTTAACCCTTATTATTCCACAAAATATGAAGACGTTCTAAATGAAATTACAACGCATTATCTTAGAATAGACTTCCAACAATTCACAAACCACGTTTTTCAAGAGGAAATCAACAACAAATGGCCAAATTATCAATATATTTTTACAGATGGCTCCATAATAAATAGTCAAACCGGATGTGCTTTCTACCATTCCAACAGTAAATTTTTCAGAACATTTAAATTACCTAGGTCAGCCTCAATATATACCGCAGAACAATATGCAGTCCAAAAAGCCATAGAATATGCTAATACAATAGAAAAGTACAAATTCATAATCTTTACAGACTGTAAAAGCCTGGTAGATAAATTAAACTCACCCAAAATATTAAACAAAGTCGATAACATTCTGGCCAAAATTCTAATAACACATAGTGAGCTCCTAAAAAACGATAAACAGCTAGAAATTGTGTGGATAAAAGGCCACTCCGGGATAAAATCAAATGAAATAGTAGACCAATATGCAAAAACAGCGACAACTTCGGGAGCAAATATTAATATTGATATTCTGCCGCCATCAGACTGGAATATTATCTATTCAGAAAATCTTTAATCGCATTGGTAAAACCAGTATCAAGAATCAACAACTGGAAATGTATACAAACAAATGCAGCCAGTACTTCAAGAAAAAACTTGGTATCATCTAGTCTCCAACAGACAGTTTGTACGAACGCTAACTAGAATTAGAATAAATCATGCACTCTGTCCAGAGTACAAACACAAAATAGGTTTAGTCGATCATCCATACTGTCTATGTGATGAAATCGGAGATCTGCAGCACATAATCCTTGAATGTCCCCAATATATCATTCAGCGAGAAACATTGTATCAGGAACTAATAAAGTTGGGAGTAGAATGTCCAATCAATCTAAATTCTTTACTTATTACAAAAAATCCAAATATATATTACAGTATATTCAAATATATAAAACAGTCGGACATAGGTATCTAGGGACCGGTGGTCTAGGTCATCCTAATTTTGTTAACTAGCCATAGATTATATGTCAAGGTGAACAATACCTATTAAAAACAATGTGAACTAACACAATCTAATATTTCTATCTATTCTATCTAATATTTATATCTATTTTTATTAAATCTAAAATTTAATAAAAAAAAAATATATATATATATACATATAAATAAATAAAAATAATAATAATAATAATAATAAGAGTTAAAAAAAGAAGCAATTCCATAAACCACTATGTTATATATCGGCAAACGCAAACATACCTATAATAGCTATTAATAAAAAAAAAAGAAAGAAAAGAAAGAAAAACAATAGTTGAGGAAAAAAAAAAGAAAAAAATAAATAAAATATTAAAAAAATGTATATATATAGACTTTCATATAAATGGAGAAATTGGACGGTTTTTACTAACACTACAAGTATGCGTATAAGTACATACCTGCGCGTATGTATGTATGTAGGTATATTAGAATGTATAATGGAAGCATCTATATCGTATATATGTAAAATGTAAATCTTGAGTATTACATTGTTGCAAAAGTTTAGCAATCTGTAAAAGTTACTTGTTTAAAAGAAGGAGAAAAAAAAAGCTCTGGCTAATTGGTCTATCCAAAGCCATAATCTCACACACACACACACACACTGTTTTCTAATGTGTGTAGTATTTTCTAAAAAAGTCAGTATACACACCAGTAGCAGAATTAAGTTAAGCAGAGAATTACAGGGACACCAAATACTGATCATTCTCTGCCTAACTCACACGTACATTGCATTATTCAACAATAAAAAAGATGAAAAACAAAATAAAACCAACCCATACAACAAAATTAAAATAGGAAATTGATTGATTGATTGATTAGATAAAAAAACACTTTTTGGGTATTTATTATGTCACTAATCTAATTTAATACTTATGTTAAACCATTATTTTTAGCTATTATGTAACCTTGAAAAAGTCCGAAAACTCGAACGAAACGTGGGATATTTATTGAAGAAATAAATTTTAGAATATTAGTGATTGCAATACTGATTGCAGACTGATTTGAGAATGGTATATACAGGGTGTCCTGTTAGTGTTCCCTCGGAAGATTGTACAAAAACGGCTAACTTTATAAAAAAACTTTCTTAACAAAACTTTTAATATTTCATCTTTACTACAACGTAAAATTATTTAGAATTATACAAGGTGTCACAAAAACGAGTTACATAGCTTATGAAAAGTTAAGATGGGAATGTGCAAACCGTTTTGCTTGATCTCAAACCGTTTAGATTTTACAGGGTGTCAAAGTTGCAAAATGTCAATATTCACCTGTCAATATTTCAAAAACAGTTGAAGATAGATATAGGACATCCTACATGAAATGTGTTTAGAATTTTCTGTAGAATCCAAAAATGAAAAAATATACAGGCTGTTCCATTAAAAAAAATTATACTTTCTTGTGTAACTAGTTTTTGTGACACCTTGTATATTTCTAAATAATTTTACGTTGTAGTAAAGATGAAATATTAAAAGTTTTGTTAAGAAAGTTTTTTATAAAGACAGCCGTTTTTGTACAATCTTCCAAGGGAACACTAACTGGACACCCTGTACTATAAAAAATTTACACAATTACAGTCATTTATGTGACAACTTTTTGATGATGAAATGAAGATATATTAATATTTCTATGTGAATAGTATTTAACGAAAACTAACTCGTTTAAAATTTCAGATATTGAAACTCCTTCCATATTCAAATTTAGGAAATTGTAGAGCTAGTTGTACCTAACCCAATTGGCGTGATTTGCTTCATTCAGGAAGTTTCACCTGTGAAGTTTATCTTTCAGTTCATTTTATCAATTATTGCTTTTTGTGTTATTATTATTATAACAATCCAGCCTCATCTAAAATATAGTTACTAATTTACTTTTACTATTTTTGAACGTTGACATAAATATATCCCATCGTGTCCTACTATCTTTAGTACAATATAAAAAAGCTATGCATTTCTCGTTACATACGTACACGCTATCTGTTTGCTTGTTCTCTGGAAATACAAGTAGGTACTTGTTCGCTGAGTATTGTCATGATTTGTTCCTTTGTGCCTAGTTCTGTGAATTTCCTTCATTGACCTTGATGCCGACAAAAATATAGAAATAGGTGATAAGTCAAATTGTGCCACTCATATCGATCAGATCGCTGGTTATGATCAAGATACTATAACTTTAAGTACCTACCTAATTTTACGTTAATTAACTAAGAAAATTAACTTTTGTAACTAAGAGTAACTGCCCAATGGAAGAACCAATGCCATTAACTAAATAAAGATTTTTTCAAAACTATACTATTTACCGAGGTGAGTCCGATCCGAGATTTTTGAGTCGGCCTTTTTCATCTTTGCGACTAAAGCTGTAGGTTCAAAATGTAGAACTGATTTCATGAAATTAACCATTTTTTTTTTTGTTATTTAATATAAACATTTCCCTTGAAAATAAAAATTTTAAAATATTTATTTAAAGCAACGATTGTACCCAACCTACAATTAATTTAATATTGATGTTGGTATTGGTAGATATTATACTACCCCACTATATATGAACCTTAAAGTGAACCAATATATCTCGCAATATCTGTATCTTACGTTAGTAAAATCTTTACTTTCCAAAATATTTTTCTTTATTTTCGACAGCAACAGTAAATAAAACAAACAGAGCAAACAAGTTTCCCCGACAGTATTAATTGATAAGTAACTGTTGTATTAGGGACTTGCAAATGATCAGTTGTGAGGTAAACAAAATATTTAGGGAAAGCTTGGGAGCTGCTAAGAAGTTAGCCATCGTTTAATTAATTAGTTATAATTTCTTTATTAGTGATATACAAATATTTAAAGTCACTTTCCAAATATTTACAAACGACTTACTAACTGGCAAGCTAAGCAAAGTATTCTGAAAGAACTTGAGGGTTGCTAAGAAGTGAGCCCTCATTTAATTGATTGGTTATAACTTTTTTATTAGCGACTTACAAATGTTGCAAGTGTAACGGTCTCGTTTTGTTTACCTAACAAGATACCTTTCTTAGTTGATCTAATAATTCTTATCTTATTCTATGTTTTTACCTGCTTGTTAAACACAAATTCTGTATTTAAAGTACTCTATGTATTCTGTGTATATTCAGTGCGGATAATCCCGACTTCACTCCCCATGGTTGGTATTACTTATATAAAACAAAGTTCATAACGATATAGTGACGCCATCTCGTGTTAAGAACGTGAGCGGATGGAGACGTAAGGGCACGGGAGGGGGCAAAGGGGTTTCGGGAAGATTAGCAGAGCGAGAGGTTGTGTAATTGAGCAGCTCTCAAAGTTTTCCAGAAAAAAGCTTGAAAAAGTGAGTAAGCAGATAAATTAATCTTAAAACAACGAATCCGACTATTCCCTAGTATGATTACCAGACAATCATCGATCCTGTACGTTGATTTGTGAATCAGCAGAAAAACGTATGAACAACGTTAACCCGAAACCAACCGTTCGTATGTGAGTACTTTATTTAATTAATTTGGAAGTGCTAATCAAACCACGCTACGTATACCGTGTTTAGTTTAACTTTCCCTATGCATAGGTTTGTGCAACTTAAATAAGGGCCCTTCGGTTATCTAGTGAACTAAATATCTAAAAACAATTTTTTGGTACCTCTTATTACAGCCAAACTATATCTCGTGGTCCAGCTTTATTGCTGTAAGACTATCGTTCAATTTTGTATCTTTGAGTGTGTTTGTTCAAATATTTAGATTTAGGTTTGTCTTTTCTGTATGTACCGTTCGTAAATGTATGGTTGATAGAATTATATTAAATATTTACTTTGTTCTTGTCAAGTATTTTTTTTCAATTGTCTTCACTTAGATAGGAACTATACATTTACTCTGTACCATCAAAGAAGATCAATTGATGGCGCCCAAGTTTGGCAAATAATAGAAAACCCTACTATACTTCACACTGATCAACCCTGAGGGAGAATTTGTACCTTTAACTAAAAAATAACGAGAAATAGTTATACAAGATAGCTTACCAATACTTACAATCGATTTACTAACTGGTAACGTAAACAAAACATTCTGAAAGAACTTGGGGGCTGCTAAGTAGCCTCCATTTATTAATTGGTTATAACTTTTTTATAAGAGACTTACAAATGTCGACAGTCAATTTATAAATACTTACAAATGACTTACTAATAGCGGATAACATAAAAACTGAATTTATAAACATCTTAGGGGCTGCTAAGATGTTAGCTCCTAAAAATTAATAATATAACGGTTACACTTTACTTACAAATGTTGCCAATGGGCTTACAAACACTTACTAATAACTTACTATTCGACTGTGGATTAGTGCCCTTCAACTCCAGGAGATGCGGGCTAACTTCACGCACCCAACACGTGGCCACGTGGTGAGTTTTAACTCACGTTGTTAGTAAAATAAAGTGTCAATAAAATTGGTAGTGTTCATGTACTAGTTCTATTAAAATGGATAATTTAAACAGCTCAAAGGCCGGAACTAGATTCCGTAAGTAGTTTACTCTAGAGTTTCTTATATAGTTTGGTATACCTTCACAGTATTTCCCTTCGGCTTTTTTATGTATAATATTTCGGTATTTTTTGGCCGTGATTTCGTGGCCGCTGATGATGCATTGAGGTATAACGTTTCTTCTTACATGTAATTACTGAATACCTGAGTGACATGTGGCATCCATCTCCATATCCATTTAGATCACATGATAGGGTTAGCCTTTTGGTGCCTTTTATAATTGGTTCAGTCAATCTATGATCTACGAGCATCGCAGGGGTTAAGACGTGTTACGACATGGGTCATTTTTTTTTATTACGTCAGCTTGATTGCAGAGATCATTGTCCGGGACTAGGAGCTCATCAGTATGTTCTGAGGGACCCCCTTCACCTGATAAGAAAACCAACAAGTAAACCTTTGGGTAAACTGTATCACTACAATTTTTATTAACTTACATTTTTTATGTGCATTACAACCGATTATTATTCTCACCACTCACAACTCATGTAAATCATATCTTTAGAAACCTTTTTTTTTTTCATTTAAAATGTCTTGGACATTTTCTACATACATTTCTAAATTTTCACAAGATACAAATAATATTATAAAAATACTGTATGATAGTGTTTTTTACGTAGAATTCAGCGGTGATATTGAAATTTTCACAGGCATCTTAGTTTTTGAGAAAAAAAAATAAAGATATGTTTTTTAAATGGCAACCTATCTATTCTATGCTATTGCTATCAATAAAAAGCTTATTTTTTTCTGATTTCAAAAATATAATAATTAATAAATTGTTTTTTTCTTCGTTTGTGTACATTTTACAATAACTATTTTAACATGAAACTTTAATTTTGACGTCTATAATGTGACTTTAATGTGATCTGACATTTGTATTTTATTGATGTTTACTGATCTACGTTTGTTTTTCATAGCTTACTATGTTAATAAATTATTTGTTCCTTACAGTAAACAAAAGAAAAGAGAAAGGTATATTAAATATAATATTTTTGAAATCAGAAAAAAATATGCTTTTTATTGATATCATAGCCAACTGTGGTTGCCATTTAAAAAATGGCACATTATTTTAATAATGGTTACATTATTTGTATCTTTTATAGTTTTCGAGATATTCGAGAAAAAACTGAAAATTTTGGCAATTTTCAGTTTTTTCAAAATATCTCGAAAAGTAGAAAATTAAAATTAAATCTGAAGGAGGCACTGAATTCCTCTTGTAATTTTGCTCAATTTTAATAATTTAACCAATTTTCTATCTTCACTATTAACAAATTTAGCCATGTAAGGAGATAGATAATGAGCACCGTGTATGTGTGACTAAATTTTAATTGATACTCATAAAGTTAACCTCCTAAGTTATTCTCCTATAGCCATGTGCTTGAAATATTTTAAATGATAAAGTTTACTGTACCGAATTTGTGATCACACATTATATTTCACTCCTTTTGGTAATTAGTACATATATATTTTATGTAAAATCAATACTTATCCTTTAAATCATTGATAGATTTTATTCACTACTTTGTGTTAATGTAAGTAGAATTGTCTCTATCTGTAAATGTGTTATCTAATATCAATTTGAATAGTTTACAACAAAACTATTTTTAAAGTTAAAATACAGAAAATTACGAAAAAAATATTAAGAATAATTGGTAGCGTCACAGGATAAACTGAGGGGTGTTGAACCACTCAGTTTTAATAGTTTCTAATAAAGCTATTTTTATAACCTAGCTAGTCACTTTTCTTTTCTTTTTTCACGGTCTGAAAGATCAATAGCTAACTACTTCATAATTTATACATAAATATTAATTTAAATTCTTATTACTTTAAGTAACGTTTTATCACTTTTTAAGCCAACAATTTCACTTTTTCATATCAAAGTGATTACACATTATGGAATAATATTCGGCGAGCCGGTGGCTCAGGGCTTTGCGTCTCGATCGCTCAACCCAGAGGTCGTGGGTTCTAATTCCCATTCCGCCAACAATTTTTCATTAAATTGTTTACTCGTAGATCAAGGCTTATTCGCAGGGATGGCTTGGCAACCATCCTGGCGATGGCCTAGGATGGGAAGAATGTCAACTTGGTGTTAATGTGAGAGAGTAAAATCAGTTGATGTTTGACTTGTCCCCCTAACTAATGAGGTTTTCCAGGTTTCCCTCATTCCAGCACTGAATGGTGGTTATGACCTACCAACGTAAGTCGTTCCTGAGGCGCAAATGCGGCCCGCGAAATAATAATATGCCGCCCCCTCTCCCACACAAGTCTCAGACTTTCGGGCTAATCCTTGTGATTAGAATAAGGGGTAGAGATATTATTATTATTATATTATTATTTGTGGAATCTTTTCTACTTTAATTATTATATAACCATTATACTTACCTACAGACCTAGCTCACGCACCAAAAGTAGCTGCCGGCAAAGTAACTGTTACCTAATTTATGAATAACTCTTTATCTAGTAGATGATAGTCATGGTTATATAATCTATAAGTATAAGGTAAGGTGAACAGAAACAATTTATACAAACAGTTTTCAGCAGATCAACAGTTATAAACTTATGGGTTTCAAATTTCGTTTTGTTTTTTGTCTCGTTTCATACTTATCTTTTGACTTATAACTTATCAAAGGCAGTTTTTGCTTATTTTTAAAGAACCTTATAACAGTTTTTCATGATCCTTGATAAATCAACTTGAGGGATATATTAACCGTTTACGTAAAATTATTTTTAAGAATCTTTTAAGTTTACAATATGACAGTCTGATGCAGTTATGTCATATGTTATTCCAGATTCTACAAAACAATAATATATAATCTTTAAATGGAATAAGCCGAGAAAATCTCTTAAAGATTTAGATTTAAATAATAGTAATCCCAGTGTGTTGTAATACGTTTGTCCCAACGGATGTAGCAGTGTGTCACAACTGCAAAATATTTTACTAAATTAGATTTGCTTTTGAATTCATTTTGTTTTTTATACTTATATGTAAGGTGGCATATCGCGGAAGATCCTTACTATAAACCGAAAAGGGTAAGAAGTAGGATTTATCAAAGTTAATTGAAAGTAATCTGTATCTTCTGTAATTTGAATCTAGATAATAATAGTCTAAAAGTAGATCTAGTTCAGTTTTCTCTTTCAGATTCTCCCAGTTCTCATCCTCATAGTAAATGATTGGTTTATTCGCGAAACTTGGTCTATGAAACTTCAACCCTACGCTATTAAATGTAAAAATTAAATTCATGTAAATCAAAAACAATACTGGCCCCAGAACTGTACACTGTGGTAAGCCGCACTGAATGATTAATGGTTTACTTAATGTTGCTGAAATTTTAATATATTACTGGCGATCCACTAAGTAGCTTTTTAATAAGCTATGAACACTTTATCGAAATTCCAGATTCTGCAACGCCTCCAGCTATCCGTGATTGACAATGACGAAGGCCTTTGCAAGATCCAAGAACGCTCATAATAAAGGTTTTTATTTTTCAAAAGTTTGATAAACTTCTGAGGTTAGTAGGTAAATCGGATATTCCGTAAAATTTCCAGTAAGAAAATCGAATTGATTTTCTGAATGCAAATTATTCATTTCTAATATATTTCTCTCATAGGTTATAATTCGAGTTTGAAAATATTTTCAACAATTATATTACATTACATTACATTACATTAAAAATTTTAAGTTATTGGCCTATAATTACTTACAATTTGTTTATCACCTTTTTTTGGAGAGGGGATGGATTACACCTACCTACTTTAAAGATACCTCGGAATAACCCATTATCAATAATTTTCTTTATTAAATGTGATAAGGGTGGAGCTATCTTATTGTTTGTCTCTTTTATTATCTCGGATTTTATATCATCTAGACCTTGTGATTTGTTATTTTTAAGAGACATAATTTGATTGACTACTTCTATACTATTGATTGGTTGAAGGAAAAAAGAAAAGGATGTAGATTTCTTATTGCAGGGCTTAATAATATTATATTCAGAAAGCTTTCTGCTAACGGGCACTTAGAACGTGCTAAATAAATCTGCACTATCGACAGGATTTTGTATAGTTGTAGATATCTTTTTAGTTATTATTAAGTCATGAATAAGGGTTAAATACATTTTTGTATCGTGCTTACTTTTTTGAATGAGTTCAGTGCAAAATTCCCTTTTCCTACTTTTGATTAGAGTCTTAAGTATGTTTGAGTCTGTTGTTTAAATATTTTTCTTTTAAAACATTATTACTTGGATGTGGTTTATCCAACCTAAATAATTTGTCCCATTTATTAACTGATTTTACAAGGCGTTCAGTAATCCATATATCCTTCTTTTTCACTTATGGTGGATTTTTAAAATAATAATAATAATAATAATAATAATAATAATAATCGCCATTGTACATCCATCGCCACAATGCGGCTTTACGAATGCTATACTACCACCTTAGGCACTCGTATCAGATAGACCAACAGCCAGTGCCGCCTTACTTGCCAGGAGATATAGAGTCTGTCGTCGGGAACGACATATGCCAGATTTTCTGGAACTACCAGTTCCCGACCGTCAGGCTTATACACGCTAATAAGCCTGACATTGTCCTCCTCGACAAACAAACCAGGACTATGTACGTCATCGAGTTTTCCGCTCCGGCGGAACCAAACATAGTCCTGAAGGAGGAGGAAAAGCGGACCAAATACTAAGATCTCCTGTTCGAGCTTCGCACGCTATACCCTGGCCACAAAGTCATGCTGGTAGTCCTCATTATTGGTGTTTTAGGAGGAGTTCGCACAACGCTGCTATCTGAACTGAAGACCATTCCGGCTTGCAGGAACTCTGCCGAGATCCTAGTAAGTCGGATGCAGAAATCAGTCATCCTGGGGTCACTACGTCTACTGAGGGCACACGATTTGGGAACCTGCAACTACTTACCGACCGGTGGGGAGGAGTAGTTGTAGTCACGGCCTGGACTTCTGGCACGGCTGCAGCGATGAGTCAGGGCTCGTTGCAAGCCCTGACCAGTTTCTACCACAAAAAAAAAAAAATAATAATAATAATAATAATAGTAAAAATCATAGTGGAGCAAGAAATACACTGCTTTTGGAACTGAAGATCGTACCGGTATGCCGAAATTCCGTAGATCTTGTAGCCGGAAGAATGCAGAAGGCGGTCATTCTGGGCTCATTACATCTACTCAGGACACATGATTTCCGGACTGAGTAGTTATTCACCTCACGGACGTGGAGAATAGCTACTGATAACCACCAGCTGCCGACCCTGAGAATCGGAGCCAGGGAGCCGTTGGTCTGGATTTAAAAAGAATTAATAATAATAATAATAAATTTATTTGTAATATAAGTAAGTTTCAATAGGTTGCACAGAAATTTACATCAAATGAAAGATAATAAACAAAACATTGTAGGTGTTGTTTTAATACAAAATAAACACCAATGTAAATACACATGTATAAAATAGAGCTAATAAAAAGTTCAATAAGTACAAATAAAACAACAGACTTATAAACCAACAAGTCCCGACGGAATTCCTGCTTTTTTGTTAAAAGGCTGTGCAATTATCACCGCCTTTTCCAATATCATTGCCTCTATAATTCTGCCTCTATAATGTATTTCTATAAGTACGAAAATGTTTTTTAAATAATATTGGAACCACATACTTATGGAAATAACAATAATAATATGAAATAGTTTATATAGCGATGAATATCTTAAATATGGTTTTTCATTTATTTCCAATAAATCTCAATGTGTCGATGATTATTGTAAAAAGAGAAGATAAAGCCATCAATACTCCGTCGACATTTAAATAGTATACAGACAAAAAAGACAAACCTGTGGAATTCTTTGAAAGGAAGCTAAATTTGGCAACCCACTATTAATGTGAAAACTTCTCAATTTATATAATCCACAAGATACGATACGAAAAATGTCAATATAGAAGATATATTATTTAGTGCGCTATTAGAGATTCAACCGGTAAATGTTTATTCGACATTGTTACTACAAGTAGTACTAATAAATCCGTTTATTTCTTCAATAAAAAAATCAAAAGAAAATCTTTTTATCCATTTATTTTTGGAGGACTTTCAGCTCGTTATTATTTACATGGATACATTCTCCGACGTTTCGTCCGAGTTTTCGGACTTCTTCACAAGGTACTTAAATACTACTAGAATCTCCCTATTTTAACTAGGTACCTACTACATTGTGGTTTTATTTTATTTTTATATATGTAGGTACGTTTGCTCGATGATTTGAGCAGTGAACTCATCAACTCAAATCATAGAACAAACGTACACATATAAAAATAAAATAAAACCTACAATGTAGTAGGTAGTTAAAATAGGAAGATTCTAATAGTATTTAAGTAACCTGTGAAGAAGTCCGAAAACTCGGACAAAACGTCGGAGAATGTATCCATGTAAATAATAACGAGCTGAAAGTCCTCCAAAAATAAAAGGATAAAAAGATTTTCTTTTGATTTTTTTATTGAAAAATAAATTCAACTATAACAGCCAACATCTTGTCTAGTATCATCTAATAAATCCGGTATTGACTGGGCGAAATGCGTTACTTGTGGCGAAGGCGCCAAGAGTATGATTTGTTACATAAATCATAGTATACAATAGCATACATAGCATATTCTTCTTAGACCATAAGAAGTAATGTTAATTACATGGTTACAGTGTCTTTTACACCCGTAAACTCTTGCGTCAAAATCTTTACCTGCTGAAATAGATGTGTTATAAAAGTGGTTATACGCTTATCTCTTATATTTAATTCCATCAAATGAAAGTCGTTGTAGACTCGTATCTTTAAAAAACTTTTATATGCAAACCTTTATGATGATAACGTCTTGAAAATAGTTTTCCAGTTAAAAGCAGAACTTTTAATGTATTTGCAGGGTGAGAAATTGGGAATATGAGCACCTATTTTTCAATTCTCTTTGGAATCTTATAGGATTTCTTTCGTTGCTGATATGTTCTAAAATTTAAATAATTAGTAGTAAACTAGTTTGCAGGTCCGCGACAGCCACAAATAAAATTAACAGATATATAAAAAACTTGGTCGACTCCATTCCAGTGCATTCAAGAACTTGTGAAAGATTTATCAAAGTTTCGTATGATAAATTTTGAGCACGTGTTTGTAGATATAGGGTCAGTTTGTGCAATTGAAAGCTAGTAGTTCTGTGACTACTTTCCAAAAGAAATTAAAACAGTTTAAACAGTTAAAACAGTTAAAACTATAGATTTGCAGCTGATGCTGAATCAAATAATTCCATTCAACATAACACTGAAATTCCAACTGAAATACCACCAGTTGGCGAATTAAGCAACATCATATTTATGAGAGTTAAATTTCTCGTCTATGACCGCAATCAAAACAAATGCAATAAATCGTATTTAACATGGAAATGATATCATTTTGTATGTGTATCGAATACAAATCCCATATTTGAACAGTTAGTTCCCGAAAAACAGACAGATGTGTCGCATTAATGTTTATTGATAATGTAATTTGTTTTTCGGTGTTTTTTAAAATTGTTAATGTTTTTGTTTATTTTCTGTAAGGTGTAGGAGTACAAGGAGTATATTTGCGTTTCTGAATTCATAACATTTTTATTTATTTATTTATTTATTTATTTATTTAACATTAAGTAAGGGCAGAGGAAAAAAAATTCCTATAAAGCCCAAAAATAATAACGATTATCAATAAAAAGTAATAAAATGGCTAATTCTACAAAAACAACTACTTATGCTACAACAGGTATTAGCAATAATAACATTTGAGGAGAAAAAAAAAAAGGATATAATAATTAGTGAGATTTCAAAAGTTATACAAAAAAAAAGAAAAAAAAAGGAAAAGGTTGATACAGGTCATAGTAAAGTATCAATATGATTTTTCAAAGAATTTGTAGTTGGAGCATTAACCGTATTGTAACAGGTGATGAATACACGATTACTCAAGAAAGACTGTCTAGTTTTAGTTTTGAAGTTTTCTTTTTTTAATTTTAAATGGTGGCCCCGTAAACGACTCTCAGCGTTCAGTATAAACAAATTAGACAAACTCACAGAAAAGTCGTTTTTAAGGATGCCATATGTTGTAATAAGGTCACCTCGAAGTCTGCGGCGGTCAAATGTAGACATCTTGGCCCTAGAAAGTCTTTCTTCGTACGATGGACGAATAACACCAAAAGGCAACCGAGTAGCTAGACGTTGAACATTTTCAAGTTTATTTTTATTACTCACTAGTTCAGGACACCATACACTGCCGGCATATTCTAAGATAGGTCTCACATGTGTTTTATAGAGTCTGATATAGGTTTCGAAAGACACATTAACAAAAGATCGTTTTAGAAGGAATGACATATTATTAGCGGCTTTACAATTATGCGATATATGGTCTGTCCAAGTCAGATTTTTATTGATTATGACGCCTAAGTCATTTTGAGAGTCGACAATTCTTAAGGGTTTATTGTTAATTTGATAAGGCAGACACGGATTATTTTTCCCAATATACAACACAACGCACTTTTCAACGTTTAGTGGTAGAAGCCAGTTAGCACTCCAGTTACTCACAAAGTCTAGGTTATTTTGTAGAATTTGATAGCCTGACGTAGGGTTGTTATAAATTTTTGCATCGTCGGCGTAAAATGACTTGCTAGAAGGTATAATACGTGGCAGGTCCGATGTATATATTATGAATAAAAGGGGCCTGAGTACCGTCCCCTGGGGGACACCACTGAGAACCGCCTTCTGGGAGGACAGACTGCTTCCCACTTTAACTTGGAAAGTTCTATCAGATAGAAATGCTTCAATCCAGAGTAATAAGTTTCCTCGTACACCCATATTTTCTAGTTTATATAACAATCTTCTCCTGGGTACTCGATCGAAGGCCTTTGAAAAATCCAGATACACAACATCAGTAGCTTCCTTCTTATCGAGAGCTAATGTCCAGTCATTTACACATTGTAAAAGATTAGTAGTGGTGGAACGACCTTGAATAAACCCATGTTGCTCTGGAGCAATCGCGTTAGCTTCAATTAAAAAGGATTTCATTTTCTCCGTAATTATCGATTCCATCACTTTACACATTATTGGTACCAAGGAAATTGACCGGTAATTGGTTGAATCGAGTTTGTCGCCCTTTTTAAATATTGCTGTTACAATGGCTTGCCTCCAAATGAAGGCAACAGTAAATTTTTTAAAAAACAAGTTCATTATGTAAGAAAGAGGAGTACAGAAGGGTGCAGCACATTTCTTTAGAAAAAATGCAGATAATTGATCGACACCAGGAGCAGAGTGGATTTTTAGTTTCCCTAGATGCTTGACAACGATATCAGGTGTAAAAATAATATCAGATAGAGAATTGCAGACTCGATCGGTTAATAAAATAGGTAGAGGGACATTGGGAGGTTCTTCGGTGAAAACTTCTGAGAAGGAGTTGGCCAAAATTTCAGACACCTGCAACATATCTTCACAGACGCTACCATCCTGCCTTCTTAACAGTGGTACCGAAACTTTAGAAACTAGCGAAGAACGAATAAATTTGAACAATCTCTTATTATTATCACTGTTAGCTATATTCTCTTCATAGCAGCATCTGGCTTTTTTGATCTTTAAACGTAATGAATTTGAAAAAGTGTTATGTTCAATTAAATGGTTCCTGTTACCAGTTTGTCTGCAATTAACTACCCAACATGATATGTGTTGGGTAGTTAATTGCTTAGGCATTATTTTTGTTTGATATATTTTTATTTAGTATATATTTTATATTATATGTTGGAAAATACAGTTTCTTTTGAAAATACTCCCTCCACCGCCCTAATTCTTTAACGCAAATCACACTCTTTGGGAATCATTGTCTTATACTTCTGCAGAAGGAACATTTCCTTAAGGTCTTTAACTGTAAATTAAATGGCACTTCTTTAAGTAGAGCAGATGATTTTATTTCGGGGTTCTTTTCGCAGAAAGCACCCTATACCCATCGTCTTGCCAGTGCTGACCTTAATAGTCAGTGTGACCAAGAAATGCTGTCACAACATGCACTAGCCCTTCTGCGCTTCTGAGATGATAATTATTGATAACACTCTTTTGTATGTGTTTATACATGTAGGTTTTGTCATTAGAAATTATGTCGGTAGTCATGCCATTCAACATTCAACATTGAACTTACTGTACCATGAATTAAATCTAAACCTGCGTATGGCTCATTCATTTGGAGTCCCATCTATATAAAGTATGGTAAAGCCAAACGTCATTACTTGAAGTGTCATTTAAATTAGATGTAGTATACTCGCCTGTTGGAATCCCCCAAGAGGAGGTGCTAAATCAACGAAATCTTTGCTCTCTTTTGTTTTTATATAAAATAATTGTAGTAAGTATTGTAAGAAAATAAAACAAGGCCAATAATAAATAAATCGTTGTTATGGAAAGGTTAATCGTGTTTGGTACGTGCGTTTTCATGGTGATTTTCCAATGTTTTCAAAGGTGATCCGTTTTAAATTAGTTGATGGCCTGCAATGTCATGAAAATGTCAAAAAATATTATAAAACTTTATCCAATTATTTACAAATTCAAATACAAAAAAAAAGGAACAAGTTAAACATCAGACAGTAGATATATTCCGTTGAGTCACTTTAATTTACATTAAATTTTTATATTCGGGAATTACTTGTGCAATAAGTTAAGAAAAGTTACTTTTTTCCGCATCAAATAAGTTAAGAAAAGTTACTTTTTTCCGCATCAAGCGTAGGTTTTTTAGCCGAGATAAACAAATACGTCATATGTGGAAAAGACACTTTTCCTACGAGTTGCACTATGATTTTTTTTTAATAGTGTTTTGAAAATAGCTCAAATAACTATATTTATCATAATTTTTTATTGAAAATTGTGAATTTCGAATGTTTGTTTATTAGGTTTTCGTTTCGGTATTATTTGCGTGCGGGAGAATTTTCCCGCACTAGTAAGGAAAAGTCGAGCTTTTCCTAACTCAAATTAGTTACTAAATGTACAACTTTTCAAAACACCATTAAAAAATAGTTATTATCCTAACAAGTGATGACAGTTAGTAATCACACACGGTTCCGTGCGCTGTTCAGAAAAACCACTATTACTTTATTGCAAAGAGACGTGAAAACAACGTGTTTTCATTTTAGTGTAATAAAAAATACATTTGTGTAGTGCACACATATACTTAGATTTAGGTATACTTAAAGACTATACGAAACTGACTTGCTATTATAATTCTCTTATTAATATAATTCATTTAAAATTATTACATACATACATACTTACTACATAAAAGTATTAAATACATGTCATGCATTTTCTAAACGCTAACAGCTAAATAAAATAAGAATTAATTTTATAGTAGTCCAATAATTTACATTAAAGCGCCCAAACTCGCACGTAATCAATTTGGAAGTGAGTATCATCTGTTGCTAAATTCCAAGTCGGAAGCCATTGCTTACGACCCTCCCAAAAGTCTGTGAGAGCTTTCGGTGACGTATTGAGCCAAGGTTTACCACCTGGGTTAGTGGCATCGTCAGGAAAGTAACTAATACCACCTACAGCTAAATTAATAATGATGTAAAATTCTTGATCGAAGGGCGCCATTTTAGAATTTCGCTTCCATGGATTTTCTAATCCCGTATCATTAAGTTTCCCAAGTTCCCAAAAACCACCGGTTGGTGGAGTTACCATTCCAATCTCTTCATCGTCTAAATAGAACACAATTTTTTCTGGAGTCCACTCTAACTGGTAATTATGGAAATCTGTGCTGTAACCGGTTTCATTTCTTTTCTCGAAGTGGGTGTACTTGTATCTATTGTAGTCTTTATTTGGACCCCAGTGCAATGTGCTGCTTGCTAGATGCAGGCCAATATTTTCCCCATCAGGACTAACTAAGTTTTCATTTCCACGACTTTCCATTATATCTATCTCGCCAGACGCTGGCCAGCTGGAGTAAGAGTTATAGCGAGGCATCATCCATATTGCTGAAAACATATTTGTATTTTATTATAAAGTACATTGAAATACCAAGACGTATCTTGAACTAGTGGCGACATAGTTATGTTATGACATTATCTTATCAAGAGATCTTTGACGTCTTCAGTATGTTAGTACCTACCGATTTTAAGAAATTTGTTACCCTTTTATATTAAAAAATGTTAGAATGGTAATATCAATATCATTAGGGTTTTATTTAGTACTCTAAGAAAGGTTGTAGATTTCTTAAAAAAATAAATATATCGTTGTAATCATATTAATTGCTGCAGTTAAAGTTTCATATATTTTGCTAATTTAGAAGATAAATACACTTATTATTTTTAACTAACTATATATTGACATTAATTCATTATTTGTTAGTAAAACTAATTAGTTAATTCTGGAATTAATTATAATAAGTATAAAACAAATATATACAAAAGTTATATAAGAATAAGTATTGTATGTTGCATAAAATAAAACTCAAAAGTAGCAAATACACAAGGGAAAGTCTACGGAAAAAGTAACCGTATACATAGCCACCTATATTTTCTTACTGAAATAACACTTTTTTGATACCTAGTAGGTAGTGTAAATTAAATTAAGATTGCAAAAGACGCAAAGTAACAGTAACCTAATGTAGACAACACAGTAATTGTACAAATATGATAACATAAAGAAAAATACAAAAAATTGGTTAACTAATTTATAATTTTATAACCAACAAACTTATTATAACCAGCATTTCATCTTTTTCTTAAAAGTAAGTAGATACCTCATAGTCTATCAGAAAACCCTGCGGAAACAACAAGCCAAGTACTTACCACAAAGATATTTCCGGCTCTTTTTCAACAAGGGTCAGAATACATTATCCAGCATCTGCGTGATCTATACATAGCAACATTAGCTCTAGGATATATTCCAAAACCCTGGAGAGCAGCGAGAGTGGTTTTCATTCCTAAAGCAGGTAGAGCTTCTTATGATGAAGAGAATGCCTTTAGACCGATCTGCCTAACATCGTTTCTACTGAAACTACAAGAAAGGCTCATAGAGAGATTTCTGAAAGAGGGCCCGCTAGAAAGAGGCGTGCTGTGAGCTATGTAATACCATTACATAGCTCACAGCACGCCTACCAAACGGGTAGATCTACGGAAACAGCATTGCACTCCGTGGTCTACAAAATAGAGAAAACGATTAGCCAGAAGGAGCTCGCTATCGGGACCTTCATGGACATAGCTGGGGCATTTGATCATACCTCCTACAATTCAATTCTAACAGCGGCTGAGGACCACGGATTCCCACCTACCATAGCTAGGTGGATTTATTCCATGCGTTCAAACCGCTCGATTTCTACCTCTCTCAATGAAGTCACAGTTAGAGCGACTGTGGCCGAGGGTGCCCGCAGGGGGGGTTCTTTCCCCCTTGCTATGGAGCCTTGTACTCGACGGTCTTCTTCGCATGCTTAATGAGGAAGGGATTATGACTCAAGCATACGCAGACGACCTTACGGTCTTAATCGCAGGGAAATCTGCAAATACAGTTAGTGAGCTCACTTAAAGGGCCCTAAGAATCATAGAAGAATGGTGTATAGGACAAGGGCTGAGAGTTAACTCCTCTAAGGTCGATCTAGTCCTCTTCACTAAGAAAAGGAAGTTGGATGGTTTTAAAGCACCAACCATTTTCAATAAGACCATCCAGCGTTCAAAGATGGTCAAATTTCTGGGAGTTATCCTAGACGAAAAGTTGTCATGGGTACCCCACATAGACAGACAAATACAGAGAGCCACCGCGTCCTTCTGGACATGTAAGAGGCTCTTTGGAAAAATGTGGGGGCTTAATCCGAGAGCCACCTTATGGCTCTATACCTCGGTTATTAGACCCTCCTTTCTATACGCGTCGATTGTATGGTGGCCAGCCATCCGGCGGGTTACCATCAAGCAACGGCTAAATCAACTACAACGCCTGGCGTGTGTAAGCACGACAGGAGCGATACACACAGAAGCTCTCCTGTGTCCCTAAACTGCATATAGTGGTTGAGGGGGAGGCAAGGAGGGCCTCTTATAGGGTCAAGCAGTGGGGGCGGTGGCTAGGTAAAAGCCACGATAGTGGACACACAAGTATTCTTGGGGAACTTGTGGGAGGAAACAGTCTACTGGACGCACCCAGTGACAGGATATCTCCCACTTATGTGTTTCTCAAACCTTACATAGTAGAGATACCGGACAGGGACGCTTGGCTCGAAAATTCTGATGCTCAGGTCTCGAATGGGCTCGTCTGGTTTACGGATGGGTCCAAGACAGACCAGGGCTCAGGGACGGGAGTCCGGGGCGAGCGCCCGAGGGCGAGACTATCCTTCTCCTTGGGAAAGTATGCCACGGTCTTTCAGGCGGAAGTGTTTGCTATCTCTGCATGTGTTCAGGAAAATCTCAAAAAGAGATATTCTAATCAGCATATCCAGATATGCACCGACAGTCAGGCAGCTTTACGTGCCTTGATCTCTTACAGGATCACCTCCAGGGCGGTCCTAGAGTGTGTTAATGGTCTGACCCAATTGGGATAGAACAACCAGGTAAAATTGACCTGGGTACCGGGTCATCATAATATAACAGGAAATGAGGAGGCCGATGCACTGGCTAAGAGAGGCTCAAGTATACAGTTTACAGGGCCCGAACCAGTGCTGGGGCTTCCGCCTAGTTATGTAGCAAGGTCCATTGGAAACTGGATCAAGGTAAGATCAAAGGAAGAATGGTCAAACGTGACTGGGCTGCGACAAGCCCAGGCTCTTAATTGAAGGGCCTTGGTCGAACGCAACTCGATCAATACTTGCGCTAAGTCGTAACAGCATAAGGATTGTCACAGGACTGTTGACAAGTCACGGATATCTTAACAAGCACCTTAACACTATCGGTCTTAGTAACACTAGAAGGTGCAGGTTTTGCGGACACGATGACGAGGACTCCATTCACATCCTCTGTCGCTGTGCCTGCCTCATGGTCAAGAGACACAAACACCTGGGCGCAGCATTTCTTCTGCCTCAGGACATTAGGGAGCTTCCCCTACAACGGGTGTTGGCCTATGCGCACAGCACGGGTGTCTTCCAATAGCTCCCAACTAGCGGCAGGCACAATGGGTCGAAAGACCTGAGTGCTGCGGGTAACCGCGCCGCCTATCAACAACAACAACAACAACAACAACCACAAAGATTGTAAGTAAGTCATCTTCATCTGACTAGTTGTTTTCTGTACTTTAGGTATGTTTACCACTCGCGAGCTTATTTCTGAAAGACCACCTTCAAACAAAGGACACATAAACTGACATCTAAGGAGCTTACAGTTATTTCAACATACCTTTTACTGTAGGGTTACTTTAAAGTGACTCCTCAAATATTTACCAGCAACTCCCGAAAATTAGAAAAGCACTATCTAGGAAGAAATTGTATAATTCATGCTTAGCACAAAGAATTTTCATTTTCAAGTTTACGTATGAGCGAAGATTGTAAAATACTTACTAGAAGATGCTCTGCCTTCATAAATGTCCACAAGCCACGTAACCAGTCGTAACGATTTTTGAAATACTAAATTTATTTTCTTCACCTTGACATACCGAAATTATGCGATAGCCGATGACTGCACGAAAAACATTAAATACCTTAAAAACCCGAAGAGATAGGTATGAGGAACTATTATACCATTCAAAAGAAAATAAAATTGTTCATCAGGCTGCGCAAAAATATACAAAGTGTTTCATTTAAAAAAATAAGTTGAGATAATGTAAAGTTGACTAAATTTGGAATTAAATTTCTACCACCCTGCATGAAATTAGGTCATTTTGAAATTATGGGTCATTTATTAAGTCATAGAGTTTTAGTTATGTCCCCTATAAATTTTATCGCTCTAACTTACACATCTTTTTGAATTAGGCAGTGCTCTTTTAATTTTTTTCGAAAAAAATTAAAAAATTAAAAACGGGTAACTTTAAGAATAGGAAACCTTTATGAAAGTTCATCTAAAAATTGACTTAGAATCCAAAATTGCAATAATATACAGGGTGTGCCATTTAAAATAACGAAAATGACATCAACTTCCGGTATAACCGGAAGCGTTAAGTCAACGCCATTATTTTATTTGAGAAGGACATGCCCGAAAACGCTATTGCCCAAATTTTCAAAATTATAATCGACGTAGGTATAGTCTCTGAAATATGTCTAATGTCTCGTCACCGTGGGACATCCTGTATAGTCGTATTTATGATAAAACTAAACTGTTACTAACCTATTAGGACTTGTCAATAAGCATAAGCTATGAGATTACTGCTTTAAATGTATACATGGACGTAACGTATACAGGGTGATGGATTGAACACCATCCGTTAGAAGTATTAAGAGAACCACTCATTATTTTTTCTGAAAATTTACACACGAACTGTATATTATGTAATACGTCTACTTTCAGATTTCATTATAACTATTTCGTAAGTTGTATTTTCCTAAAATACATTTTTTTAGATCTATGTGCAGTCAATGGATAGTACGGAATCTATATAGTACGAAGACTTATTCAAATTAGAGGATAGTGTATTATGAGTTTTACGAAAACACAAAGTATGTTACTGGGTCCGTAAGTATATCAAACAATATATTGTGGAATTAGTTAAATAAAACTCAAAGAAAGGAAAAATATAGAAACAATTAATAGAAATAGAAACAGATAATTTAATACGCTTTTAAATATTCTGAGATACTTACCTGGCCATAGCCAGTCTCCAGAGGGATTTTTTGCTCTAATCTCACTTTTTCCATACTTATAAGCAAACGAATTGACTGTACGAATTCTTGCGCTTTTGATAGGGTTCAGAACATGAACATTATTTCCAGTTCGAATACAACCATACCACTGCGAGTTTGTACACCTAAAAATTTTTAATCGCACTACAAAATAAAATGAAGAATCAGAAACGACTAAATAATATACAGGGTCATCCAACCAAAACTTGACTCTGGAAAATTCCCAAAATACGTCAAAACAGATTTTGAGGGGGAAGAATTTTAATGTAAAAAACAACCCCAAAACGGGCACGAGGGGTCATGTAGGGGGAGAATTTTAAAGAGCACGAGGGGTCATGTAATACATCAAATTGAAGGTATTTTTATCCTGTCAACAACCATAATTTGGTTTTTGATGTGTTGATCAATGTAAAAGAAAAAATTCAGTTTGAAATAAAGAAGCTGAAATTAAACAAAATCAATTATTTTTATTTAATGAATTGCTCAAAATGGCCCTCATTAACTTGCAAACATAAATCCTATCACTAAATGCTCTTTGTTTTTGATGCGCCGATTAAAGTATAAGAAAAAACTCAGTTTAAAATAAATATGCTGAAGATAAAGAAACAAGAAATTTTTATTTAATGCTAACAAAATTGGCAATTTTTTGATTAAAAAAGTGTATGAAGGCAAAAAATTGAAATTTTATCTCTTTTCAGAACACAATAAATTTACCGCTATTTTTCACTTGTGACCACCAACTTGTTGTAGTAGTTTGTTCTTGAAAGGGTGCCTAAAAGTGTTCTCGAAATGGTGTATTCTATCGAAGAAAGAGTGGAAATTGTTGCGTTGTGGTATCGAAATAATGATTGCGCTAAAGCTACAGCACGAATTTTCAATGCAAACCACCCGGAAAGAAATGTAAACCATCAGTTGCAAATGGATAATACACAATAAATCAAACCAGTGTGTCAAGCTTCTGGTGTCTACTTCCAGCGTCCAGAGAATTTTGAAAAAACACAAGTTTCATCCCTTTAAGATGACGCTGGTTCAGATTTCGTTGGCAATTTTTGGGTGAGCGTTTTCCAGGGCATTGGATTGGTAGACAAGGTCCCGTTGAATGGCCACCGAGATCACCTGATCTAGCTCCTTTGGATTTTTTCGCGTAATCGCGGAAATCGCGCGTGTACGCTACGCAACCTGAGACATTAGAAAATTACGCGAAAGAATTGTAGAAGAATGCCGATTAATAACACCTGAATTTTCAGTAAGGTCAGATGAGCATTTAATGATAGGATTTATTATTGTTTGCAAGTTAATGGGGACGATTTTAACCAATTCATTAAATAAAAATTGATTTTGTTTAATTTCAGCTTTTTTATTTCAAACTGAATTTTTTCTTTTACATTGACCAGCACATCAAAAACAAAAATATGGTTGTTTACAGGATAAAAATACCTTTAATTTGATGTATTATATGACACCTCGTGCCCTTTAAAATTCTTAAGAGGGTTGATGTGACGCGCACAGGGGTGACATTTGGGGGTTGTTTTTTACATTACTTCTTCCTTTACATTTACATTCTTCCCCCTCACAATCCGTTTTGACTTATTTTGGAAATTTTCCGGGAAATCATTACTTCCCAAGATCAGAGAGGGATCAAGTTTTGGTTGGATCACCCTGTATATTAAAAACATTTATTTATTAAAAATATTGTCAGTTGTAGATATATTTTCCAATATGATCCTAGATTGCCAGGTCGTGTTAGGTTGTACATACCTCCGTCTACAATAACCATTTTGAAGTTTATCGAAAAGCACATCATAGATAATATTATGCTACTTTGTTTACAAATATTTTTGAAGAATTGGAAATATAAAAATAGACTATTTTGTCAGAAGAATGTAAGCTAATTTTTAAGTTTTACAGAATAATAAATATATAAAAAATTGAAGATACGCAGAATTAGTTGTTATTAAGGTACCTAATTTATCATCCCTCTAAAACTTATTTTGTCTGTCACCCCAAATTATTAGGAAATATTAACTAGCACACAGTATTGAAAAGTTTTAAATTAGGAAGCCAAATTTTACCCCTTTTAATTGAAATGAATCCTTCGGTCAACAACGTTATTTAGTTTAAGATTAGAAATCACAATTTTTTATATCGCTTACATACTTACAGAATAAATATTCATAAAAGGTTGAACTCAATTAAAAATTAAAGAACATACTCATCAGCAGGAGACCCTCCATTTATGTCTAAAGTCCCAGAATATAAAAAATTTTCTCCATATTCATCGGCTAACAATGTTGGTTTAATATGCAAAATTCCATCCTCTGTGTAACTATTAGTTCTATTATTGTTGTACCATTGGAATTCCCAGTTCTAAAATTAAATATTTCAGAATATCTACCGGTAAATTTTGAAATTAATCAATAGAGAGCTATTTTACTATTTTAAAATAATTGACTAAAACGTAACATTCACATAAAGCAGATAATTAGTATTGTATCCTCTACCAAATATCACTATTTTACCTTTAATAAAAAGATAACCAAAGATTAGTTAATCATATATGGACGGTGTCATAATTTTTAAAATGAATATCATGAAGAATTGGTTGGTCGCGGTAGAAATTTTTTAATTGTTATTTATAACCCGTTAACCATTAGATTAACATAAAAATGAGTAATCTTCAATACAATTCCTCTATTTTTTAATTACTATTCTGGTCACTTGATTAAATACTATCATGTTAACATTACATCATAGTAAGCTATAATCTACTAATAATTACAGTGAATATGAAATGGCATGTAAAATACAAGGTGGCTCATTTAAAACGAAACACCCTTAATATCTCGAGAATAAAACGAGATATAAAAATTTGCCGCAACAGGTTAATCTTTGATTAGGGGGGGACAACTTTTGGAGCATAAGTGAAGATCTCCCCTCTCCCCCGCCCCAAGGATACAAAAAATTTTAAATGGGAATTGGGGTTGTGTGGCCCCTCGTTTCATAGGTATTTTTATTCTCTATTCCATCTAGCATTCCAATGCTCAAAGTATATGTACCATCAACTTCCATGCCATACAAACAAGCCCCCTATTCTCATTTGAAATTTTGAGTATCATGGGGTCAACCTTCACTTATGCTACAAAATTTGTCGCCCTCGAATCAAAGGACCTGTTTCAGTAAATTTTTATATCTCTTTTTGTTCTCGAGATATTAAGGTTGTTTCGTTTTAAATAGGACATATCTGAAGATTTATAACAGAGTTTAAAGTCATTAAGTGCCCGATAACTCTCAAAAATAACATTTTCCTTTTTTCCACATCCTAAAATTAGAGAGCAATATTTCACCAGTATGTTTATGACTTAGAAAAGATTTTTTCTTTATAAAAATACGGGTCGAAACTAAACATTTTTTTTTTTTGTTTTTGTCACATACGTTAAATATTACGAGAAATGCAAATCTTACTAATAACTTTCGCGCCTTAATTCTTTAACTTTTGATCAAGAAAATATTAAATGTCACCGTTTTTTATTAAAGAAAGTTACCTATTCGTGTTCGTGTTAAAATCAATTTACAAATTATCACATCCTACAGTTCAAAACGTATTCGATAAATATTTAAAATTGTTGGACAGCGAATTCGTCCGGGCAGGAAGACCCAGGATACAAAATTTCAAAAATGTATCTTAAGCTGTTTCAATGTTATTTGTAAAAAAAATAGTATCTGGGTTCCCCGTTTAAGGTGTAGCCCTTTCAAAATGTATTTTTCGATCCATCTTTATATAAAGAAAACTTTTCCTTTTAGTCATAGAATATAGTAGCAAAATATTAGTCTACTAATTTCGAGAAAACCTGATTAATCTTTTTTCTTTTTGTTAAATATGGATAAAATACTTACGCCTCCACCTCCCAATGTTAATTCATGTTGCCATGTTTGCAAATTGAAATCATCAAAATTGTCTTCAAATATTAAATCTCCTGGACATATCTTCCCCCGGGGAGCGTGAGTACCACTAACTGTTGTCGCACTAGCAACTTCACAATCGGCATTTCCTTTTTGTAAGATTCCAAAAATCATAAAGATCATCAACATTATAAGTTTTCTTACAATATTATCAGTTTATGTATATATTCTCAACATTAGCTCTTATTGCTGATTGGTAAAGAGAATTATGTATTTTTAAATCTCCATTACAATGTTTTTTACTGATTTTTCGTCTCCAGATACAAATTATAATCATTTACCGACATCTCTATTACCAATAAAATTCTGACAACTAGCTAAGCACAACGTACAATATTTTCAACCACTCATGTACTGCCATTTTAAGTCGGCGTAATGACTTTAAACAATGTTTCAATTTGAATGAAAAAGTGTGATAAATTTGTATATAAATTTTTATACTGTCTATTGAAAGTGTGATGGATTTGTATATAATAATTTTTTTACGTTGTCTGTCGAACCAAGGTTATCACAATATATTTTACAGAATTATGTAGATACATACAGCACTATTATTAAAATACATGGTGACTTGATAAATTTGTGAATAGTGGGAAAAGAACTAAAATGAAAATGTACGAGGTGAGCGCTCGATATATAAACGGTAAATTGTAAATAAAGATTTCAACGTGGATATTTGATAAGAATAACTAAACTATTGTTTCCAAAAATTATCCCTCTCTCTCATCTTCGGTAAAATGAAAATGTATGGGGTGGGGGAAAATAACCATCAATTTATTTTTTTAATTACGGACTTGGATTTTTGTTACCTATAGACAAAAAAAAAAGCTGTGACAAATTCCTCAATAATTTTTTTGCCGTCTTTTCCATTTTCCGTTAATATTGCACAAATAAACTCAATATATTTTGCGAGGTGGACGAACACATTGCATTGAAATAAAAGTATTAGATGTCCTATTTTTTTAAATTAAATTTACTCATTTTGGATTTGGAAATAAATAAAAATAACTTAAGTTACATACCATTAAAAATAAATAAAGTAACAAAAAATAACATAAAAAAGTTCAGGTTCGTATTTAAAAAGAAAAAATAAGTTGTAATGGTTTCTGGAAGACGAAACGTCGGATTTCAAATTTGACAACGCCATTTTGTAGAGAATAAGAGGTAAAGACGAAGTGCTATGCGTTTTAAAATTTGTTTTCAAATAACGTCAGAAAAAAATTAAAAAAATGTTTTGAAATTTCGGTTTTTTTCCAGATATTTCTGTATGTATCCGAATTTTCCAAATTGCAACACAGGATTTTGATAAGCAATGATAAGACAATGATGAGACTCAAATGGGCCACTCTCTACAGGGTGAGTGTGCACATGTAAATGCTAAATTGTATATAAAATTTCAAATGCACGTCGATATTTTGATAAAAATAACTAAACTATTGTTGCCAAATTAGAAGGGATGCAAGATAATCGCTCTCTTATTGTTAATTTATATTATTTTAATTTAAAAATATACTAGGCGTGGTAGATAGTACTAATGATTCATCCAAAATGATATTACAATATATAAACACATTTGAAAGTAGGTATAAGTACAAGTAAAAAAACAAAAATTACGATATATAGGAAATTCGTGTTATTTCTTCCACGTTTATGCTATGTTATTTTTCCACTCAAGATTGTTTCGCTTTTTATAGTATTCGTATTCGCTTTTTATAGTAATTATTACTTTTTAATTACTTAGTACTGATTTATGTGTATGGATATATTTGATTTTATTATTTCAGACAAACTAAACATATTATTAAATGGGCTAATTTTTGTACTCAGTTCTTCGCCATTAAGAACGATAAACCTAATTGAAAAATAATTTAAAAACGTAAGAGTAAATACAATACCAACCAATCTACCAACTAACAATCTTTTTATTTTTAAAATAGGCAACAGAACTATATTTTCCTAAAAATAAAGAAAATATTTCAATAAACAATCTTTATAAACAGGTAACTAAAAACATACGTCATTAGTAAATTAAGAAGTTTAAGAAACCAATCTATGGACATTTTCTCAGTATGGTGATAAGGTACCCTTTTTTCTTGTTCACTCTTGATAGCAATATACAGCTCGACATACAGGGCTGCAAATTTTGTTTGAACGGGCGATTGCCTGCCGTAGGATAGGTCAGTGTTGAAATCAAAATTCGAATACTTAATTTTGATTTCAACACTGACGTAGTTTTTCACATAACTCCAAAACACTACTTAGATCTTCATTAGTTTTAATCATCTCCAGCTGATGCAAACTTAGTTGGCGAAACGCGCGTCGAGTACAGTATAGTATTTTGGTGTTATGTGGAAAACTATGTCAGTGTTATCTTCACACCTAAGGTTCCAACCCAAGTTCCCTGTTCCAAGCAACAGGAAAAATTTTTATTTCGTTAAATTCGTTTTAATTTTCTTATTTACCATTCCACTATAATGTGTTTCCTTCATTAGAAAATTTTATCTGGTTTACGATTGTAGAAAACATGTACCCCTTCGACTGAATGTAGCGAGTCATGTTGTTTCGTGGCATTTTGTTAATAAAAATTGGAAATCTAGGATAAATGGATATTACTGTAACATATACGGGCTCTAGAAAAAGTGTCATTAATTTTTAAAATACAAGTGGTAAAGCAAAAGCTTGAGGTAGGTACGCTTTACTATTTATCTATTGGCACTAGTAACGTCTTGACTGATGAGAAGACTACTGAGTTTTACGGTGGAGATATGAGAAGTAACTGTTGATGGAGAATAGAAATGATATGTACTAACACTTAACATAATAGGATAGTTTGACGTAAAAGGAGTTGTCATTGTGTTTTTTATTATAACAAATAAAGTTCTGCTGCTACGGGAGAGCTTTATCTATAGGTACTATTCTCTAACTACGTACTATTGAAAATATTATACAGAAGTTGATTATTTGATCCATCTGTCGTTATTAACAACTTGTAACTACTACTATTCTCATTTCTATATCGCCATCACCAACACCATCGGTACTAAATTAATCAGAAGCATTAGTAGGTATTAAACTATATAAGTAGAACCCTGTATAGTAAATATTTACCGTAAATTAAAATATTTGGTATCATTTTTAATTTACTTGACTTACGAGTAGGTTACATCATTTTGATTAATCGTGGTACTCGTGACTAGATGATTTAAAAAATGTTGTTTACATACCTTAGTTAACAAGTAGTAGTAAATTTTTTTTGTGGGGGACTATACTCGTAAAGAACAAAACGTATGAATGGTCCTTTAAAAAAGTTGAAGTTCATTAACAATATCGACAGGCGTTCTATTAAAAAAGCAACCAACTCAATGAATTTATCCATGAATAATAAGGTGAAATATTTTTGTCTAATAATTTAAATTGCCTAATTGCAAATAATTTTGCCTAATTGCTTAATATTTTATATTTTTTATATTTTTGGAACACCTTTAAAATTTTTTCTTACGTCATTGTTTTAAAGGAAGTGTATTGAAAATTACAACTCATTTATAAATACCTACTGAGTTATAATTAAAAATTTTACTAAAACCAGAAAAGCAGAAAAACATTTATTTGCAAAATTTTACATCAATGACGATATAATGATATATCGAAATAAAGTGTAACAAAAATGTTTTAATATCAAAATAACAATGTTTCAAGCATTAGCCACTACTATATGCAATATATAAATCAACCATAGGTAGAGCTGGTCCTCTAACTCATTAAGACCGACGAGAATGAGCCCGACCTAGGGCGGTCATCATGATGCCCTCCTCCCGAAGGTGCTATATAAATTTCAGCATGTTACTTTTATAGCATGTAGTGGGAGAAAATCGATATACCGAATGGAACCGTTAAAAATTAAGCTTTCTTAATTTTTTAGTTTCATTTTCAAAGTTTAATAATTAATTATTATTACTTGCATTTCTATACTTGTTGAGACAAATTTAATCAGTAGTATCTCAGATAGTTTATAATTATATTCCAGTTAAGGTGGAAATTGGGATTTTTTAGTGAATCGTGAGGCCACATGTTTGGCGTTCTTTTTTAGTTCGAGTTTAATCAAAGCTTTAATGATTAAATACCTTTTATTGATAAATTGTATGATTTTTATTCCTTTAACCATGTAACTATCCTAGCCGCTGTGTATGTGTAATGATATCAAGGACAGTTAAAGCATTTTTCATAAATTGAAGTATGTATTAGTACTGATTAAATTCTCAACAAAGAAGTACAAATATTGTGTTACAATATATTTTTCATGCTTGCAGTATTTATATATGGTCAGGTTACACAAAGCCATTTATAAATATTTGTAGTGTATACATGAAATTTGTTTTTGAGCTATTCACTTTTGCAATTTAATATCCATTAATATTATTCAGTCTATAATTAGTATAACGTATATTTTTACAGCTTAATTGTGTAGAAAATGTTTAATCAATAAGATCATTGGTTTTGTTGTCACACATTTTTTATGCGGGTTAAGAAAAGATATTTTCTAGTAATTTTTTATTGAACCATTTAACATATTCCTTAAACTGAAAATTCACCTATTGTCGCTAATTATTAAATCAACTAGATTCCATTTACTTTTTGCTACTAACTTAATTTCTTAAAATTATATAAGACTTTCTATATACCCCTTACTTTATGATGACTCGATAATAAATTTAAAAGAAATTAAATACTTTACCAGCTTTGTTCTAAACAGTTTATAATTTTATAACTCGAACTATCATTTGTAATATTACGGAATTATAAAAAACAATTTGTTTAAAAAATATAATTAAAGTACCGTAACGATCATAGCGGCTATGTAATTTACGTGTATAACTCAGTATAAGTAGGAATTTCCTATTCCCCAATATCAATCTAACAAATGTCACACGTAATTAATCTTTCGCAGAACCATCGATTCATTAACTTTTTATTATAGGCCCAGGTGTTTTCTGTGAATCCATACGTAATGAGTAATCGTTTCAATCTTGAAGGTTTGTAGTAAAGTTTAAGACATTAGTAAACATGGGTATTTATTTCTTATTAAGTTACTTACATCTATGCTTACATATTCCTTATACAAAGCAGTAATCCTATAAATTCGTTTGTAAATGAAGGAGAGTATTCATGAACTAAAAGATGGGAAAACGTGGGAACTCGACAATCATATTAACATTACTACCTATATAACCTATTATTATTAATATAGGTGCCTGAGATAGTTCATCAGAGTAGATATGCAGAGAAATAATTTTACCACTAGTATTTTACATATGTATACATCATCGTATTTTTATATTTTTTATTATTACCGATACGATGTTCTATTCTTCAATTCACTCTTTAAATTTCACACTAATTCTCACTAATTTAAAATTTGAGACTAGACTTCAAATATTTTGTATTTTGATTTCACACTTAAGCTTTATTTATAAGCAATATAATATTTGAATGTTATACCACAAAGTGGAACATGAGTAACTATAACTATATTTTAAAAATATATTTGTAACATAGTAATTATTACTATGTTCCATAGTAGTGTGCTACACTATTATAGTACCTACTGGTGGTAGTAGGCTGGGGCCAGGTTAGATCTGAGCTGGCTGGGCCTATTACTAACAGGTTGATATTACAATAGTTTACAAGACTTTTTAAATAGAGATGTCTAAAATTTGATTAAAATGCTTATGAATTTAAAACTGTTTTTTTTTTGTATCTTGTGTAATTATTGCTATAGTCTTTATAATCTAATTTGAAATGCATAAGACATTCCGACAAACGACACACACGTGCGTAAAAGAGGCCGCCGTCCAAGTGCAGGTGTTTCTTTTTTCGGATTTTTTTTTACAGTTTCAATTTACATTATAAAGACTATATGTCTTCGCATTGTTATACAAAGTAGTCCATTTTTGATGGGAAGCCAGAGAAACTCTAAAAGTATAAAAGTTACAGACAAATTAATTACACAGTCTCGACTTACTTTTTCCAGGCCACGAAATTTGCTCATTTATTATAGTTTTTAAATATTTCATTTATTATTATTTATATAATGATAATTTCTAATATGATTTTTATGCATCTAATTTTATTTTTAAGGAACTGTTGAAAATGTTCTGTAGTTGTCATATTTTTCCAATTAAATATTTTGGGATATAACTTTCATTTGGTTTTTTGAGATTTGCACATAATTTGTTACATTTGATAATATTCTAATTCATTTTTAATATTCAGTCAAGATTTTATCATTGAATATTGTGATCATAATGAAGAACTATTCAAGTTTTTTGCTAGTTCTAAGAACTAAATCAATAATAATACATTTCCAGAATAGATCTCTTTACATCCTTAAATTAATTTATTATAAGCGGTTTGTTACACCACATATAGGATTTTAGCCTGGTTTATGTTTTAGGCAACACATTCGTTTCTATTTTCGCCCTTTCCCCTATTTTAGAAGGAGTACATGTAACATAGGTACTTCGACTCCGAATCAGACATAATGTATGAACTCTAACAAAAACAATTCGGTCATGGTAACGTTAATACCTATTTTAAATATAATATTTCTTAAGACCTTCTTAGATTTTTAAGAAAATACAATAAAGCAGTCATATTTTTTACCAGAATTCGCTTTTTGTAGCGCGTTGGTAGAAACTATTGACATTAATCATATTATGCGTATATTTATAATTAACTGTCAAGTCCAATATAGTTATTTTTTTCCCGACCCGACAAAGCCTTTTAATTTAAAGAACCTAGATGTTTGTGTTATTTATGACGCTATGATTAACTTTTGACATTCACGAACTTCATTTAGAGCAATAATTACAATTTTTTTTAATTCATATTTGATATTTGCAGGTTTATTTTTATAAACTTTTTGACATTTACATTGCATAACCTCTTAACTATCTAAAAATACGATTCCAACTGAAATACCTTTTAATATTTCGGAAATATTTATTGTGATGGTTTGAAATTGTTATTCTAAGTGAAATAAACATTATTAAATTAAGTATAAAAATAAATACGTAAGTTTTAGATACGCTTTATGACACATTTTAAAAAAGACAGTAGAGCTTTGTCGGAAGCTATAAACAATAAGACACGCGACGTTTTCTAGTTCAAATATTTCCGCAAAGTAAAAACTTTGATCACCCGTTATACATAGTTTGATAAATAAAGTATGGTATGCATGTACAAATATCATTACTTATTCATTTTTACAGTTACAAATCAGGAAGTGCCAATTGAAATAAAAGTGTAGATGAATATTTTTATATGCTGAACAATTAATAACATTAAATGTTTAACTAAGTACCATTTTTATTTACCTTAACAGATAAGCAAATAAATTAAAAGTTGCTATAACAGTCCATAAATTTAAATTGAACTAAAGGGCCCACACTCGTACATAATCAATTTGGAAGTGATTATTGTCTGTTCCTAATTTCCAAGTTGGAAGCCATTGTTCACGGCCTTCCCAAAAATCTGATGCTGCTCTTGGTGACGTGTTTACCCATGGCTTCTCACCTGGGTTACTAGCATCATCAGGAAAGCATCTGATACCGCCAATAGCTAAATTAATAATTATGTAAAATTCTTCATCAAAGGGTGCCATTTTAGAACCTCCTTTCCATGGATTTTCCAGCCTTGTAGCAGCAAGTTCTCCAAGTTCCCAGAAACCTCCACCAGCTGGAGTTACTACTCCGGTAACTTCGTTGTCTATGGAAAAAACAATTTTCTCTGGAGTCCACTCCAACTGATAGTTATGAAACTCGGAATTGTAACCGGTCTCGTTGCTTTTGTTAAAACTAGTGTACAGGTACCTATTATAATCTTTGTTTGGACCCCAATTGAGGGAACTGCTTACAAACTGTTGTCCAATATTTACACCTTCTGAATTAACTAAGTCTGTATTTCCACGACTTTCCATTATATCAATTTCTCCTGATGCTGGCCAACTGGAGTAAAAGTTATAGCGAGGCATCATCCATATGGCTGAAACATTTTTAATATTCATTAAGTGTCTGAAATATGTGAAATTGTAACGTTGTGTTATATTAGGCGATCATAAATAGGACATAGTTCAGTACAGTTAAATAATGTGTAAATGATAAGTGCCAAAGTATCATAATGGCATCAGTAAACACACTGCATTAATACATGGCTTAAAAACCATTACAGCTGGGTATAAAATTGAAAATACAACTAATATGTAGCCTTTATGTCGCCGCCGATATGTCATCAATTTCTTTCTTTTCTTTTTTCTCGTGCATGGAGTGATAATATAGGTTATTCATAATACCTCAGTAAACTGTAAGTTTCTATATATTTGAAATCAATTATTAGCTGACCCAAACTACTGATCTAGTATTTAAACAGGATCGTAAGACGTAAGTAGGAAGTTTAACTTAAAGATTCACTTTATCATGATAACTTATAAAGGTCTACAACAGACAACTGAAAAAGTCAACGTCGTATTAAAATATAACTCTAATAAACTATATTGTGTTAAGCTCAATGCATACACTGCAAGCTGTTTTTCTGTCTTCGTACATCTACCTACGCCTGAACGGCTTCAATGTTTACATTGAATGCATGTGTTTGCAATGGTAGTATACGGAATGGTTGGAGATGGTAAGTATACAGTAAGAATACATTATCAGTTTCTGTTATTTCTTCTTTTCTTCTTCTACTGGGTGAGTCACCTAAGACTCCTCTGTCCATTACTCAGTTGCTATAGAATATACATTTTTGTTTTCCTTTTAGAGCATTATGTACACCAGTCAGTACCATCATTTAAAATTATTTTGGATCATACAGTGTGATCCAGTTCAGCGTGATAAAGCAAAGTTATATTTTTTAATGGAACACCGTGTATTTTCCGGCGTTGATGCGGCGTTGCCAAGTTATCTTCAAAAAACGCATTTTGAAGAGGCGCACTAAGGCCGATTCTATTCGGGCAGTTGAAACGCGGCTATTTGGCAGCTAGCAACCGCGCCAAATTTGTCAAAACTACACCGAAACACACAAACAGCAACCGAAACGCTGGACTCATTCTACACGAACAGTTGAAACGCCGTTGAAACTGCGTAGATGCGGCACAACTGCTTGTCTTCGGCGTTTTCGCCTCGTGTAATTTGATTCGCGTTTATGACCCTAGCGGCCGCAACGCCTGCAGAGGCGTTACCACGGCGCGTAGCTGTTTCAACGCCGACTGAAGAAGCAGCAATAACGCTCATGTAAATACCGTCTGTTAAAAGCATAAGTTTTCTTGAAATAGGCCGTTGCTAGCTGCTGAACAGCCGCGTTTCAACTGCCCGTATAGAATCGGCCTTAAAAACCAACAGACACATAGTACTATCTTCGTTCTTCATCACTACAGTTCTGAAATCTATATTTTGTATTCACAAGTGTAGTAGTTTATCAATTTTCAAACAGTTCAAATTCAATTTTTTTAAATGGAACACCTGTATATCTTGTCTCCATTGAAAAAGACAGAATTTTCACTGATTTGTTTTAATACATAGAGTTTTGTTTGGTTTCAGTGAGAGCGGATAAGTTAAACACTTAGCTAAGCATTACATTATAAACTTAGAAAAATTAAGTAATCTTAAGACTTTATACAAAAAATAGTTAAATTGATTACATCAGCAGTGTCTTAAAAAATTCAAATACTAGTATGTTACTCACCTGGCCATAGCCAATCGCCAGAGGGATTTTTTGCTCTAACCTCACTCTTTCCATATTTATAAGCAAATGAATTAACTGTACGAATTCGAGCACTTTTGATAGGGTTTAGGATATACATACTATTACCAGTGCGAAAACACCCTGCCCACTGTGGATTTGTGCATCTGAAATTTCATTATGGCAAGTATTACTTTTTACAGGAGATTTTTAGTATAATTGTAGAGTATACTAAATAATTATACATCTTTACGATTTACGTAAGTTAATTTTTTCGTCATAATATCTTACTTTCTAACTTAATAGCACCACTCTCTTACTAGGAGAGGCAGGATATTAAATGCAGAAAATCACAAATTAAATGTGAAAATTAGTTTCTATGAATTTTTCTGAAAATAATTTAGTTTTCTAAAAAGCTGATACTTTGAGAAAATAGAAAATATCTAGGGACTTCATGTGACTGACGTCGCTAGATTTTAACTTTTAAAATATAGGTTAATTCTCATATATTCACATATTTTTGATAATTTTACCATTTTTTTATTACATACCGCAAAACAGTTTTTCAGTTTTCATATTTCATGTACCTACCTAAGTACAATTTGAAATTGTTTTAATTTGAATTTTAATTTCCAATGTACGCATTAATTCCATTTTGTATTGTGTTTTGATGTGTCAATGGCAAAATTTCAGTTACAATATCGAGATATACAAAAATAGCTTAGTCAAAGCTGATCATGTATTTTATAGTATCCTATACTTATGTCAATAATTTTTTGATTGTCAACATTTTTCTAGCAGTTCTGCAGCATTTTTGTCTATTTTAATCTTAAACACTTTGTTTACCTTATTGACATTTTCGGCGTAATCGACAACAATCGTGAAAACGATATAACATTTAGAATACTTACTGTTTATTTATTTTTAGAGTGACAAAGATAATTATACAAAAGTATTAATAATAATATAATATGTGTGTTAAGGTTTCACCTCTAATTTTGTTTTGTTAGTATCTAGTTTATTTAGTTTAGTATTAATATTATTGATTAATAATTGAATAGTAATAGTATCTTATTAGGGTTGTCACCGAATATACTTTTAAATATTTTTTCCCGCTACTTATTCCAAATCAGTAAGTCGAGAATTCTTATTGGTCGGCTTGCGCAGAGAAGACACAAGTCTACACAGTTCAAAAAGTGTCGAGAAGAACTCAATACGCCGCTGAATGCCTGGTTAATAAAATAAGTGTTCTTAAGAAATTTGAAATACCAATTTGTGATTTGTGTGATCGGGTACTTGGTCCTGCTGATCTTTTGCCCTTATGGAAGCTTGATGAAGCCTGCATTTTGGTAAGTCGTACCTCGAGTTTTCGACTTATCGGGATATCGCCTAATACAGTCCACTTTATATCAATTTAAAATAACAATACGAAACATTTTGGTCACTTCGGCCAGGGATATGCTAGTTATTTTTTAAGTTTCAATTGTTTAAGGGTAGATTTGGTGATTTTAATATATTGGAAATATAATCTCAATAAATTATTTTCTGTATTGAGTGGTTAAAACACGCCAAGGTCAAGTTTCCAAGTACCAGGTGACATTTTTTGCGCCACGCTATCTCCACTTTTTTGTTCTGGCGCTCGCCATATGATTTACCGATTTTGTTTACAAACATTGTAAACAAAACTGTAGGTACGCCGCTTGTTTCTATTAATCAGTCGATGTTTTAGCTTATTGCTGATTGAAACTTTTGTGATAATATTTCACTGCCTATGATTAGCTAATTGCTTTGGCTACTAAATAATAAATTAAATAAAATTCAGATATTGTTCTCGCTTTTCATTAGTATTGTTTTTTGCTTAGCATTTCGTTTTTGCTAGTATTATAATATTTCTTAATATTTTCGCCACTGTAGAGTATTTATTATCATGGCAGAAAAAATTAAAAAGGTAAAAGCTTTACGCCAGATGGAAATTGTTAAATTAAATGATTTGCTCCGGTCAGCACAGGCGGCTTTAGATGATACTTCGGCTCAAGCTTTATTTAAAGCAAGGTTTGCTGATATTGATGAAATTAAAGTCGAATTTCATAAACAACAGAGTACTCTTGTTACTTTAGTCATTCAGGATGAGGCAGAAATGCAGGAGGCCATTGAGGCATCTAGAGAATTTGATTCAGAGTTTTATAAAATTAAAGCACGTTATGATGACTTGTTTGTAAAATCGGAGAAAAAGGTTACTGGTAGTGGCGTCAAGGGTGAACCTTTATTAAACCAAGATAATGTAGTAAAACTTCCAAAGTTTGATTTAATAAAATTTTCTGGCGACATAACTCAATTTTCCACGTATATAGATTTTTTTAATTCCTCTATACATGAAAATATGTCGTTATTCGCAATTGCTAAATTTCGCTATTTGATTTCATCTTTGGAAGGACCACCTCTTAAAATTGTCACTCGCTTACCTATGACGAGTACAAATTATATAATTGTATATAATTCATTGGTAAAAAGATATAAGAATAAGAAATTATTATCACAGTCTTATTTTTCTGCTATAGAAAACTTACCGAAATTACCCTCAAAGAATCCTCAGGCTTTACGCAATATGCTCGATGTATTTTTGGAAAATTTAGAGGCTCTTAAAGCTCTTGGCTATCCGGTGGATTCTTGGGACTTTATCATGTCGCACATGTTACTTAGTAGAATTGATGAGGAAACCATAGACAGATTTGAATTGATAAATGACTCCGAAGCTATGCCTAAATTTGAAGATTTACTTAACTTTTTAGAGAAACAGTGTAGCTCATTTTCTAACCAGCAACTAAACAAAAGTAAACAAGTAAAATCCAAATCGGATTTTACTAATAAAAATAACATAAACTTCTCTCGTCGTCCTGTACATTGTTCAGCTACATTTGTAGGGACTGACAAAAAAAATGATACAAAACCTTGTGTTTATTGTTCAAATTCTCATCCTTTATATAAATGTCAACAATTTTCAATTTTAACGCCCAATGAACGTTTTCAGCTAGTAAAAAGTAAGAATTTGTGTATAAATTGTTTAAGTAACATGCACAGTACTTCTCGTTGCAATTCATCGTCTTATTGCCGAATCTGCAAAAAACGACATCATACACTGCTTCACTTTGAGAATACCGGTATAAATTATACACATACTAACTCTCAAGACAGCAATTCTATCGCGACAATTAATAGTAGTATCAAACAGACAGATATTATGTTGCCTTCTACATCGCATAATTTTTCTACTCCTCCCGTAACAAGCGCAACTTGTTGTAAAAATTCTACTACGATATTACTTTCAACAGCTATCATAGAAGTTTTGGATAGTCGTGGTAATTTTCAAAAGGTGCGAGCTCTGTTAGATACTGGCTCCCAAACAAGTTTTATTACATTAAAATGTGCCAATCGATTGGGTATCCCAAGACAAAAATTGTTTACTGAAATACAAGGGATAGGAGAGTCAAATGTAAATACCTATTTAGGAGCTGTTATATTAAATTTACGCGCGGTTGGCAAGCCTTATTCTAACTTTTCAACTAATGCTGTAATTTTACCTAATATTTGTGCTAACCAGCCCAGTATCCCCTTAGTTGCTTCCGGGTGGGATCATATTAAAAACCTGCGTCTAGCCGACCCGGACTTTTTTAAACCAGGTCCACTTGATGTCCTCTTAGGGGCAGACTTGTACCCCTACATTGTACAGGGTGCTCATGTAACAGGTAATGAAAATGAACCGGTCGCCTTAGATACAGTTTTTGGATTTGTATTAATGGGGAAAGTCACAAATTCTAGTGAAACTATTAATTCTAATTTGAAAAGTTTGTTGTGTCAAGTTGAACACCAGTCTTTAAATAATATTTTGCAAAAATTTTGGGAAATTGAAAATATCGCGCATCAAACATTTTCTTCTCCAGAGGACATACAATGTGAAAAACTTTTTACCGATACGGTTTTTCAAAATTTAGAAGGTCGCTTTGTCGTACCTTTGCCATTTAAGGACGACGTTTTACCTACATTCCCGGACAGTAGAAATCTCGCACTAAAACGCTTTTATGCCTTAGAACAACGCTTACTTAAAAATCCTGCGCTGTATTCAGAATATAATAAGTTTTTAAAGGAATATTTAGATTTAAATCACATGGAAATGTTGACTAAGCCGATGCATACGGAACAGTCCTATTACATACCGCATCATTGTGTAATAAAACCTGATAGTACAACTACGAAATTGCGAGTTGTCTTCAACGCATCTGCTAAAACAAATAACTCTCTCTCGCTAAATGATACCTTATTAATTGGTCAAAAATTACAAAAGGATATTTTTCAAATTTTATTAAAATTCAGATTACATAATGTGGCTCTAACGGCTGATATAAAAAAAATGTACAGACAAATCTTGATTGTCCCCGAACATCAAGATTTTCAGCGCATACTTTGGCGTTTTGATTTAAATAGCCCTGTTTTAGAATTTAAATTGCGTACAGTCACATATGGCGTTTCCTCTGCGCCCTATCTCGCGCTGCGCACTTTATTATTTCTAGTGGAAAAAGAAAAAAATAATTTTCCTAATGCCGCGAATATAATTGCTTACGACACTTATGTCGATGACATTGTTACAGGGTGTTCTAGTATTGATGAAGCAGTTGCTTTAAAGAAAGAACTTACGCTACTTTTACGCACCGGAGGGTTTGAATTACATAAATGGTGTAGCAATAAATCGCAAGTTTTATCGGACACATCGTCCTCGCTCGCTAACCTTTCTCCTCTTTCACTTGACCTCGATGAAGTTACTAAAGTTTTGGGTTTGCTTTGGTTGCCTTCATCAGACATGTTTACATATTCTGTTACGCCCCTGGATCGACCCTGTACAAAACGAAACTTACTCTCAGAGCTCGCACGCGTTTTTGATCCCCTTGGATTATTAAGTCCCATTACGCTTTTTATGAAACATTTAATGCAACAATTATGGGTTTTGGGACTAGATTGGGATGAAAAACCTCCATTAGATATATTAAATATATGGACACGCTATAAGAAGGAATTGCCCTTGTTATCTAATTTTAATCTACCTCGTCACATTGACATTAATTTTTCGCATTCATTGGAACTTCATCTCTTCGCCGATGCAAGTTCAATAGGTTATGCGTCAGTCGCATACCTACGCAATATTCAAAATAATAAAATTTTGACTTACTTAGTTTGTTCAAAGGCTAGGGTCGCTCCCTTACGCACTCTTTCTATTCCCCGTTTGGAATTATGCGCTGCTGTACTTGCAGCCGATTTGTGTGATTACATATTGAAGACTTATCCCCAATTACATTTTGCTAAAATATGTGCATATAGTGATAGTCGTGTTGCATTGTGCTGGATAAAATCACTTCCATGCAAATGGAAACCGTTTATAAGTAATCGTGTCAGTTTGATACAAGAACGCCTTGACCCCTCTAACTGGTATCACGTAAGTTCTTCCGAAAACCCGGCAGATATCGCATCTCGAGGAGCCTTTCCCTCTTCTTTTCTAGATAATGAGTTGTGGTGGGCTGCACCCAAATTTCTCCAGTTACCTAACTACACTCCTACAGTATTTGATGTTAATGTAACTTCAAATTCCCAAGAAGTTACCCTTGAGGAACGCAAAAGGGTCGCACTAAATGTTACCCAAAACCCTGATAATTTTTTAGATACTCTTGTCAATAATTACTCTAGCTTAGATAAAGTGCAGCGCATTCTCGTTTATGTTATGAGATTAATTAATAATTGTAAATTCCCTGATCAGAAGCTAATGGGTCATATTGGGTTCTCCGAATTACATTGCAGTATGTTAATTCTTGTTAAACATGTCCAAACTTTAAGTTTTTCTGAAGAAATTAATAAAATAAAATTTAATAGAAAACTTCCAAAGCCATGGCAAAAACTTGGTGTATTCTTAGATGATAAGGATTTTCTAAGAGTTGGAGGTCGTCTCCAATATTCGACACTGTCCTATGACAAAAAACACCCGTATCTGTTACCACGCCATAAACTGACTTATATGATTATTGAACAAATTCATTTAAAATACTTCCACGCTGGGGTACAAACGGTTCAATTTTTAGTTTGCCAGAATTTTTGGATTTTCTCCGCTAAACGCGCTGTTCGACATGTATTATCTAAATGTGTTAGATGTTTTAAAATAAAACCCAAAACCTTTCAACCTCCAATAGGTAACCTACCCAGGCCTCGAATATCACAGCTAAAACCGTTTTCTCACTCGGGTGTTGATTACGCGGGTCCTTTAACCATAACTCTGGGTAAGACTAGAGGGGCCAAACCATATAAGGCATGGATCTGTCTCTTTGTCTGTTTATCTACTAAAGCAATCCACATAGAATTGTCATCCGATTTAACTGCAGAAGCCTTCTTGGCTGCGTTACGCCGTTTCATTTCTCGTCGTGGACGTGTAACTGATTTATATAGTGACAATGCTACTAATTTTGTTAAGGCCAATAAACAGCTTTTAGACTTAACAAAAATCGCGGCTTCTCAAGAATCCATACAGTGGCATTTTATACCGCCATCGGCGCCACATTTTGGTGGAATTTGGGAAGCCGGAGTTAAATGTGTGAAAAGTTATTTACTTAGGGTTATAGGTCATCAAATTTTAACGCATGAGGAAATGAACACTATACTATGCCAAATTGAGGCTATTCTTAATTCGCGTCCATTGACTCCCATAAGTACAGATCCAAATGATTTTTCTGCTCTTACGCCTGGTCATTTTCTTACTCTTGACCCTCTGACCGCCGTGCCTGATGATGATTTCACTTCAGCTAATATTAATAGGCTAACTCGATGACAGTTGCTCCAACGAATCCAACAAGATTTTTGGCGTCGCTGGCACCGAGAGTATATAAATACTCTTCAAGTTAGAAACAAGTGGCTGAATCCTATTGTAACACCTGATATCGGGACTTTGGTCTTAATTTACGATGAACTTACTCATCCTCTTCAGTGGCGCCTAGGGCGAATTAAAGCGTTATACCCGGGGGCCGATGGAGTGAGTCGAGTCGCTGACGTTCAAACGTCCACTGGTGCTTTGAAACGACCTTTTAGAAAACTATGTCCCTTACCACTTTGTTCCTCTGAAAATGCATCGCATTTTGGTGGGCCGAAATGTTAAGGTTTCACCTCTAATTTTGTTTTGTTAGTATCTAGTTTATTTAGTTTAGTATTAATATTATTGATTAATAATTGAATAGTAATAGTATCTTATTAGGGTTGTCACCGAATATACTTTTAAATATTTTTTCCCGCTACTTATTCCAAATCAGTAAGTCGAGAATTCTTATTGGTCGGCTTGCGCAGAGAAGACACAAGTCTACACAGTTCAAAAAGTGTCGAGAAGAACTCAATACGCCGCTGAATGCCTGGTTAATAAAATAAGTGTTCTTAAGAAATTTGAAATACCAATTTGTGATTTGTGTGATCGGGTACTTGGTCCTGCTGATCTTTTGCCCTTATGGAAGCTTGATGAAGCCTGCATTTTGGTAAGTCGTACCTCGAGTTTTCGACTTATCGGGATATCGCCTAATACAGTCCACTTTATATCAATTTAAAATAACAATACGAAACAATGTGTATGAAAATAAAATAGGTAGGTGCACGTAGATGAAAAACTCAAGCTGAGGCATCAGTCCAAAAGTTTACACATCACTATAAGTAGTTTTATTCACAAATGTTACAATCTCATTTCCTTTCCTCTTTTTTTAATATTCACTTGGATTTGGACACATTTTAGGTTAGAAGGAAAGTGTAAAGTAAAAACAAGGCACGCTTCCAATAACTACAATTTTGCAAACAAAGTATGGCCAATCAGTATTCAAATAAAGTCATCGTTAATACTGCACGACAGCTTTATAACTAAATAGAGAGATTTCCAATAACTCTCCATTTTTACTAATACCAACAACACAAGACGCCTGAATTTAGGGTACCGCGGTAGATATTTTTTAAAACTTGCTATATCTTCGAAACTGTATTCGTACTATAAATGATGGATTGACTAACTTAACAAAATTACTACAGCAGATAAATATGTACATTGTAATCCAAATAACACCCATATCTTTATATTTATAAGAGAAACCACACAGATATTTTTAGAATACACAATTTTTGTTTTAAAATTTTAAAAGATTTTTCTTAAATTAGTAAATTTTTACATATTTGGATAGAATATTGTCTCATGATTATACCAACATAGTGATCAAGGTTGTATCTAATATGAGCGAACTTCCTTTTATTCATATGGTATGTTTGTTATTTTGAAAATATATCTGTTAGTATAGGAGACTCGCAGAGCTCCTATATTCATAATAGAAAATCCTATTAAAATCCGTAAAAATATTCAAGATTTTTCCTACTATTTTTCAATTATCACGTAATAGCATGCAATAGAAATAGTATTAGACCTAAAAATGCATACTCATCAGCGGGTGACCCTCCATTTATATCCAATATTCCAGAATATAAGAAATCTTCTCCTTTCTCATCAGCTAATAAAGTTGGTTTAATATGCAAAATTCCCTCTTCGGTGTAACTATTAGTTCTATTATTATTGTACCACTGGAATTCCCAGTTCTACAAAATAATGTATTTTAGATATTCCAACATTCTTATAAAGAGAAAATATAAAATTTTTTACGATGAGTCTAAAAATTAGGAACGATCGGCTAATTAAGTGTTGATTTTATATCATGTAAGGCAATTAGATAAAAACACTTAAATAACCTAATTAATACTTAAAATATACTATCAAAGTATCGGGTGTCCAAAATAATATCCTCTATTCCCTTATGTCAGAAAGTATAAGAGGTAGATAAAATATTAAATACAAACGTTTTTTGTTTTTACTTAATTTTTTTTTTATTTTATTACTTTCTTGATTACCTACAGGTTGTTCAGTTTATTTGAACCAGGTAATAACTTCCTTATTTTAAATATGACAATTTGCATCTAATTACGTTATTAAACTCCCCTTAAAATTCTGGCTCGACAGTGTTAAAGACCCCCATACATATTTTTTCTGTTATGAATAATCTAAAAAAAAAAACGATTGCTCAAATAACATAGGAAAAACAAATAAAGCATAAAAATTGGAAACCAAGTTTATTTCGTAGACAATTATTAGACTCCGGAAATACTTCACTATATCGATATTACCTTATTGTTGAAGGAGTTGGAACTTTTGGTGTGAGTATAACACTGACATTACCTTATTGACATAGTGTTTGGGAGAGAGATCAAACAAGTGTTTGTTTAAACTCCGGGAAATCAAAAAGTTCATATGAAACACCCTGTGTACTATTAGATTTCTAAGATTTCTATTCAATCTTAACTATATTACTCTATACAATGTTCCCTATTCTTATTTTGCTTAAAATTACTATTTTCGTTGTAGATAGAAACTCACTTTTTCTTCTGTAAAAGGTATGTTGAATTCCATTTCCACGAGTACTTTTAACAGATTTATATATTCTTCAGAATTGCTGTATTTGATATCAATACTTCATGGCTGTATTTGATATCAATATCCATCGCTGCTTTTTTTACACCATAGAAATGGAAGGACTGTATCCGCCAAAATAAACAGTACCGGAACGTAGTGTGCTGCGGAATTGCCCACGGAATATACATTTGTCATATTTGACCTAATTATCATAAGTTGACATTGAAAGTGTTTTTAGTTAAGGATTATATCCAATCGTACGGAAATGGATGAAATGTTGGTCCAAGCGAAAAACAAGTGTCAGTAAAATATGCTCAACAGTTTAACAAAACAGACCCAGTAAAAGTGTGATATTATCTATTGTTCAGAAATTTCGTCGCACTGGTAGTATGTTGTGTCAACGTAAAGGTTCTTGAGGTCGTTGAAGAACAGTGTCAATGAAAATGAAGGATTTGTCTTCGACCAAGTTGTGCAGTCACCGCAAAGAAGTCATCTACAAACCCCACGTAAACTTAACTTATCCATACTGTATTCAAGTTGGACAACGACTAAACTCTGCGGACAAACAATCAAGAGAAATTTACTGTGGGCGTATGTTAAGCTTAATTTATAAGGATTCCGAATTCTTGAAAAACATATGATATGGTTTACGGACGAGAGTCACGTTCATATTAGCGGCTATATTAATCGACAAGCAACTCGATTCCTTGGATTTGAATTGAACGTCCTGATGTTATTGTTGAGAAACCACTCCATAGTGTCAGAGTTTGGTGGGCCGTATCATCTGGTCATGGGATACTTGGTCTTTATTTCGTTGAAGACGATAAAATCAGAATCCACTTACTGTCAACAAAGAGCGTTACAGAGAGAAAATTATTGTACCTTTTTTGAGAGATATACAAAATTTCTTGTCGTGTACGAAATCTGCAGGCGCGCATGCGATGATTTCAACAAGATAAATCCACAAACCATACAGCTGCGCACTCCCTAGACTTATTCCGTCAGCATTTTGATGACAGAATAACCAGGCAAAAGACTTCGAGTATCCTTCTCATTCACCTGATCTGACGCCACCTAATGGATACATTTGGGGCGTGATGAAAGACAAAATATTTTGCTCAAAAAATCATTGTAGAATTACAAGACAGAATAAAAACATTTTTTTCTGCAGTTACATCAACCACTCTTTATAAATATGTTTACTGATTTACAAAATCTCTGAATCTAGTTTGCGTCGTAATGGTGCATATTTTGAACATTTATAGAGATTATAGGATAGATTACGGATATTATAGAGATTAAAAAATAAGAAAAATATCTACTGTTTATATTGGCGAACACTGTATTTTGTCAAATATTGTTTACAAATGTGGTGTGCTTAGATGAGGCTATTCTTAACACATTTGTTGATCTTATAGAGGTTTAAACTTCGCAAAAACTTCGATATATTCGATATTCAATATGATGGGAAGCGATAATGATTAATAATATTGAATTTCGGCGAAAATTATAAAATATCAAGTTAGTAATAGTAACTCACAAACCATTTCTAATGGGGTTCAGAAAGTAGGTTCAACTAATTAGCAAAATAGTAATCGCGAATATATATACTAAGAGGATTTACTTTACTTATAACTGAATATGTAGGGCTCGATGTTATTAATAATAAAGTAATTTATCTTAGATAACAATTTTATAACCAATAACAGTATAGTCATTATACTCGTAATTTATTAACTGCAAATTTAGGATGACCTGAAAAATACCCTTTAAAGAAATGGATGAAAATATCTCACCCATAAATGAGTTCATACCAGTCCAAACCAGTCTAATGGGTTAGAAGTATAAACTGCCTTTTTGAAAAATAAACTTTCCATATTCTATTCCCAATATTTATTTCTATAGGTTTTTTCTATAGCTCTGTATTTCAGTATAAGATAGTATATTTAAAAAGCTCATTATTTATGGAAAAGGCGCCATTTCTTGAACAAATGAAAGGTCTCTAAGAGGGCAGTGTCTAAATACTTACGTCGCCTCCTGCCAGTGTAAGTTCATGTTGCCATTTTTGTAAATTAAAGTTATCAAAATTGTCCTCAAATATCAAGTCCCCCGGGCAAATCCTTCCTCGAGGAGCGTGCGTCCCACTAACTGTTGTCACACTTGCAACCTGGCAGTTCCCTTTCTACAAATTCACAACAATTAAAGAAATTAATTAAATCGTGGACTAGAGAAATTACTAGAGACTATAGTGTACTAGATTTTTAATGAAAACATACTAAGTTTTGGTTTGCTTTATCGCACAAACTGTAAAACGTGCGACAAGTTTAAGGCTGCGGATCTGGTATACTCCTTCATTCAACACTTAAAATTATCTTTGAAGGTACAAAGTATTCAAAGAAGTGCCGTCATTAATGGCAATTTATTGTAAGCATTATGGTCCATCGAACCACGTATTGTTCAGTGTTAATAATATATTCTTCAACGAGCTAATGCATAATGATGGCTATTATTCACGAGGATGAAAATTCAAACATGAGCCGTAAATGAGTGTTGGAATAATTTGAGTGAATAAAAGCCATTATACGCGAGTAGAAGACTATACGTACTTTCTCTTCAACTATTTGAAAGGAAAGCATCAGTTTTTGCAAGAAATAATAATTGAACACTTCAAAAACGTCTTTACTTTTTGTTTGAGTGAAGCTATCCCATATATATAATACTACTATATCGCGTATTTCCTATGTTAGCCCATAAGCGGTTTCTCCGAAAACATCAAAGGACAAAAGATATAGTGCTATACTGTTCCAGAGTACCTTTGTTCGATTTGCGCATGCGCAGATTTTGTCGATATCCATGGTTACGGAAACTGACACATTGCTTATAGGTTGACAGACTTTCCAACTTTCAACTTTTTTTAAAAGAAGTCGGTAGACAGAGATGCAGTATTTATGCTGCATGCTTATTGGATGTCGCGAAATTCGTGCGCATGCGCATATTTGACTAAGGTACTCTCGATAAGGATAGAGATTGTATGTCGGCGCCGTGTTGTTTTCGGAATTTTTGGGCCTCTACCCGCGATATAGTAGTATTATATATATGAGCTATCCACACATTTTCATCCACAAATGCTGACGTGAGGACAATCTATTTCGAAATATATAGTTCAAACCACTATCAGGCCGGTTCCCCAAACAGCATATCAGCAGGCTAACAAACACTCCCAACCAACCACAATGCCAGATTTCAGAACATATTTGACCTTGATTTGAAATTCGGCATTGTGGTTGGTTGAAAGTGACTATTAGCCCGTTGAATCGCTTTTTGAAAACTACACTTATAAATAATTATAGTACTTATTTGAAAACAAAATGTATTAAAATGTAAATTTAATTTAAAATATGAAAATACATTACATATTTTTTTGTAGAAAGTCCGTTCTAATCGAATTTTGTCATATTAGAAAATAGATATGGGAGAAATATTCTGTGCTTCGTCTGCTATTCTTAAAAATAAAATATTCACTCGCCCGTGGATGACCACATAATTCTCCATAATTTATTAACCTGAGACTGTGCAATAATGAAGTTTGGTCTATTTGTCAGTCATCGAACGTAAAATAATCCCATAGTGGGGCTATTTTAGGGGCAAATCCCTATAGTTTGCCTTCCCGTCTGCCACCCTTAAAAATTAAATTTTCTCTCACCCGTGGATGACCACATAATTCTCCATAATTCATTAACCTAAGAGTATGCAATGATGAAATTTGGTCTATTTGTTGGTTGTCGAATGTAAAATAGCCCCCTGGTACCCCCATAGTTTGCCTTCCCGTCTATCACCCTTAAAAATTAAATTTTCTCTCGCCTGTGGATGACCACATAATTCTCCATAATTCATTAACCTGACAGTGTGCAATGATGAAATTTGGTCTATTTGTTGCTTGTCGAATGTAAAATAGCCCCCTGGTACCCCCATAGTTTGCCTTCCCGTCTGCCACCCTTAAAAATTAAATTTTTTCTCGCCTGTGGATGACCACATAATTCTCCATAATTCATTAACCTGAGAGTGTGCAATGATGAAATTTGGTCTATTTGTTGGTTGTCGAATGTAAAATAGCCCCCTTGTGCCCCCATAGTTTGTCTGCCCGTGGATGACCACATAATTCTCCATAATTCATTAATCTGAGTGTGTGCAATGATGAAATTTGGTCTATTTGATGGTTGTCAAATGTAAAATAGCCCCATGGTACCCCCATAGTTTACCGGCCATCTGCCACCCTTAAAAATAAAATTTTCTTTCGCCCGCGGATGATCACATAATTCTCCATAATTTAGTAACTTGAAACTAATTTCATCAACAGACTGGAGAGCGATCCAATATCAGTCGGATTATTTGCCCATGAAATATGGAGTTGTTTCTTATAATATCGTCTATTTACAAACTGAATACTTTATTTGAGTAGCTATTGGCAGCAAAATGTTTTAAGAATGCTTTCTGTGCACATGAAGATACTTTTGATATCTACAATTTTAGAATTTCTCTTAAAAATTGTTATTGCAGCATTTCGTAACACTATCAAAAGGAGGGAGATATGCATATTTAGTGCCTAATGTAAAAGTTTATTTAATTTAAGAAAATTTCACATAATTCGCATGTATCGTGGGGACGGTTATCCTGTGAAAGACATGTCACATGAGCGTATTACAAATGTACTTGCACTTTACAAATGTATAAGCAATTTTGTGTAACATTATCGGAATATTGAATGAGGAAATTCCTTAAATTGTAGCGATATTCTAATATGTCGACAAATCCGTCAAGTGGTTGACGCATTAATAATTTTTCAAAAAAATAAATAATATGTACCCCGCAATTATATTGATCATCTTGAATGAAATAATCAATAATTTTTATATTCCATCCATTTTCATTCCAGATTTTGTCTTCAGGGTAATGAGTTTTATAAAACGTACTAAGAAACCGTTTAAACTGTTTTAAATACGCCTTTGTTTCTCTCTCGCTACTGCCAAATGGATTTAAGAAAATAAAAGTCCTTTCCGATGGATTCGCCACTGCTAAGCAGAAATGGTTTCCATTTTGATGGTAAGGCATTATTAACGTCATATTTTCTAATTTAAGATTATACAAACCGTGATATATGTTATTCATATTGATATTTAATAATTGAGTCGATAAAGTGACAAGTTAATAATTGAAATTTTTTTTCACTATTGATTATATTTAAACAGATATCTATTATAAAATTAGTTAGCCAAGCTCTTGATGACAAAATGTTAAAATCTTCACTGGTAATTTCCCCCACAATCTACTTTACTGTAAAATCCCATGTAGTATTTTTGTTTTAAAAATTTGTAATAGTTTGCGTCATTTATCAAACCGTTGTCAAGGACTTTTAACTGTTTCATCACATTAGGTATTTTTTTTACTAGCATTAATTGTTTGTATTCCTTGTTTGGCAGATTCTTTTTCGCCACTAGTGATCGATAGAGACGCAGGGATATTTTTACAAAATTTGCAAAAGAAACTTTCAGCAAATGACATATTCTGGTTACCTTCCACACACATCTGGTGTATCCATTGATCATAACTGGTGCACGCTACCCATTGCGCTGTAACATCAAGTGTGTCTTTCTTACAATACAAACATACATCTTTATCTACAAATTCGCAGTCGCTTCGTACAAATGAGTTAATAGAATATCTATTTTTCAATATACTTTTTAAAGTATTGCCTTCAAAATTATTAGATCTTTTTTCTTTCTTGTTGCCCCAAATTTCTTGAGAAAGCATATCCATATTTTCATCTTTAAGGTGTTTTTTGGCTCGGCAACATTTCCTGTTTGGTAGTGCCATGTTTTGTTCTTTGTAAATAAAAATAATGTATTTTCTAATTTGTCGCAGAACTCTACTACAATTTTGATGTGTTAATTTTTTTGTTAAAATATTTTTAACTATACCGAACTACCGCTCTACAACACTATTGCTCAACCTCGTTTAGTTTTGGAGAATTAAACTACTCCATAAAGGTAAAATTGATAAGTACCTTTTTAAAAATACTCTATTGAATTCTGCACAATAGAATTAATTTTCTTCTAATTCGTTGCCCTGGCAGTATCCCCTATAACTGTCACCCAAACCTTTAAAAAAAGTGTAAAAAGGACGTAAGTATTCACTGTCTCTTAAATTATTTTCTTCTGTGACGTTAACGTTATCAATGTTGTCATGATTAACTGATACATCAACATCTAATATTGTGGCATATTCATCTAAATGGCAACAAATTGCCAATAAACGCTTATACGAGACCCGGAAAGTTTCATTTTTAAGGGTGGCATACGGGCAGGTAAACTATGGTGGTACCAGGGGGCTATTTTACATTCGACAACTAACAAATAGACCAAATTTCCTCATTGCACACTCTCAGGTTAATGAATTATGGAGAATTATGTGGTCATCCACGGGCGAGAGAAAATTTAATTTTTAAGGGTGGCAGACGGGCAGGCAAACTATGGGGGTACCAGGGGGCTATTTTACATTCGACAACCAACAAATAGACCAAATTTCATCAATGCACACTCTCAGGTTAATGAATTATGGAGAATTATGTGGTCATCCACGGACGAGAGAAAGTTTATTTTTTAAGTGTGGAAGACGGGCAGGCAAACTATGGGGGTACCATAGGGCTATTTTGCATTCGACAACTAACAAATATACCAAATTTCATCATTGCACACTCTCAAGTTAATGAATTATGGAGAATTATGTGGTCATCCACGGGCGAGAGAAAATTTAATTTTTAAGGGCGGCAGACGGGCAGGCAAACTATGGGGGTACCAGGGGGCTATTTTACATTCGACAAGCAACAAATAGACCAAATTTTATCATTGCACACTTTCATAGTAATGAATTATGGATAATTATGTGATCATCTACGGACGAGAGAAAATGTTATTTTTAACATTTTCTCTCGTCCGTAGATGACCACATAATTATCGTCCGTAGATGACCATATATTATTATTTTTAAGGGTGGCAGACGGGCAGGCAAACTATGGGGGTACCAGGGAGCTATTTTACATTCGACAACCAGCAAATTGACCAAATTTCATCATTGCACACCCTCAGGTTTAATGAATTATGGAGAATTACGTGGTCATCCACGGTCAAGAGAAAATTTAATTATTAAGGGTGGCAGGCGGGCAGGCAAACTATGGGGGTACCATGGGGCTATTTTACATTCGATAACCAACAAATAGACCAAATTTCATCATTGCACACTTTCAGAGTAATGAATTATGGATAATTATGTGGTCATCCACGTACGAGAGAAAATGTTATTTTTAAGGGTGGCAGACGGACAGACAAAGCATGGGGGCACCAGGGGGCTATCTTACATTGACAACCAGCAAACTGACCAAGTTTCATCATCACACTCTCAGGTTAATAAATTATGGAGAATTACGTGGTCATCAACGGGCGAGAGAAAATTTTATTTTTAAGGGTGGAAGACGGGCAGGCAAACTATGGAGGTACGCTATTTTAAATTCTACAACCAACAAATAGACCAAATTTCATCATTGCACACTCTCAGGTTGATGAATTATGGAGAATTATGTGGTTATTCACGGGCGAGAGAAAATGTAATTTTTAAGGGAGGCAGACGGGCAGGCAAACTATGGGGGTACCAGGGGGTTATTTTAGATTCGACAACCAACAAATAGACCAAATTTCATCATTGCACACTCTCAGAGTAATGAAGTATGAAGAATAATGTGGTCATCCACGGGCGGGAGAAAATTTAATTTTTAAAGGTAGCAGACGGGCAGGCAAACTATAAGGGTTCCATGGGGCTATTTTGCATTCGATGACCGACAAATGGACCAAATTTTGTCATTGCGCACTCTCAGGTTTATGAATTATGGGGAATTATGTGGTCTTCCAGGGGCGAGAGAAAATTAAATTTTTAAGGGTGGCAGACGAAGCAGAGAATATTTTTCCCATATCTATTTTCTAATATGACAAAATTCGATTAGAACGGACTTTCTACAAAAAACTATGTAAGGTATTTTCATATTTTAAATTAAACTTACATTTTAATATAAAATTTTGTTTTCAAATAAATACTATAATTATTTATAAGGCTAGTTTTGAAAAAAGCGATTCAACTGGCTAATAGTCACCTTCAACCTACCACAATGCCGAATTTAAAGTCAAGGTCAAATATATTCTGAAATCTGGCATTGTGGTTGGTTGGGAGTGTTTGTTAGCCTTCTGATATGCTCTCTGGGGAACCAGTCTGATAGGGGTTTGAACTATATATTTCGATATAGACAGGCCTCACGTCAGCAGTTGTGGTTGAAAATATGTGGGTAGACTCAAACTTACTTTTTTAAATATCGAAAGGTACAATATCAGCTATTAAATCAACTATAAAGACTAAATCGATAACAATCAGCGAAAATATTTTCGTTTTCTTCGCTTGATAACCTTCCCCGTTTCGTGGAAAGCCCGTAGTTTTAAATAATTTTCTATACTTATATCATTATTGATGCTTATTGTGATCGTTAACATACGGTATATATTTCATAAAGTGGAAGACTTGTATTTTTCGGATAGTTTCGTGAAATAGGCCAAAAGAATATTTTCAAAGAAAGATCTTATCTTATTAATATTCCTGCATTCGATGAAATCTACATAAGTATGCTTTATTATAATATTTCCTTGATTTCTCCTTGTAATAAGTTTAAAAAAGTGTCATTAGCAGTGTCTAAAATTTCCTGTGGTGTACCAATTTCACTATTGTCGCTGTTCTCAAAATCCATTTTTGTAGAAAAAACGAAAAAACTTTAATAGTTCGTGACATAATATGACAGAAGACATCAATATATTGTTACTGATTGATCGGCTGAAGATACGGAGAATTTGATTGGCCGACAGGTCGTGGATTCTGGTTTGGGATCTACGGGGTGTAGAATTGATATCATTCATCAATTTAATATCCAGTAAGAATGAATGCATTATTCAGGTAATAGTCGAAGAGAATTCGAATTCAAATGACGAGAAGAAGTCGAAACATTTATCCTAAGTTGAATTCGGTTTTGCTTCTTGACGATATAAACACTGCAATAGCAGAAAGTGTTTTTAAGATTGATAAGCAGTAACATATAGTAACCGTAACATTTATATGTATGGGGAATATTATACCTTTAACATTTCTCGTCTAAATTGTAATTTATGAAAAGGTGATACATTTTTTGTTAATGCCGTTTCTTATGCGAATTACTAGGTAGCGAAGTAGGCGAAGTTGATGTTAAGTAAAGAAGACCTTACCCTGCTTGAAATTTAAAAGGTAAGTATTAGAGAGTTATTGGACGGCCCATACAGTTAAGCACTTAGATTTTCCTTATTTTGGCATCCAAACATGCAAATGTATAACCCTTATTAAGGTTACTGCTTGACCTTAGTTCTGCAAGTTTAAGATACGGTGTTGTATCTTCCTTATTTAATGTTTTCCCCGTAACCAACAATTATTATGGAAACGATATAACATTTAGAATATCATTTACGTATTTTTAGAGTGACAAGGATAATTACACAGAAATAATTACTATAATAAGAAGTAGAAAAATATAATATGTATATAAAAACAAAATTTAGGTATGCAAAAACTCAAGGTGATACGTTACTATGAAAAATTTACACATCTATAACTAGTCTTCACCACAAATGTTACAATCTTATTTCGCTCCTTCTTTTATAAATTCTAAAAACTTACTTAAATTTGTAAAAATTGATTAGAAGGAAACTACAACGTAAAACAGGGGTTAAAGAGTCCAGCACCTAGCCACTAACTTCAAGGAAATAGTTGAGTGGGAAGTTGGCAATCCCATGATCATGATTATGCCTGGATCAACCGCCCATGACTGCCCTTTAACATTATCTTCCCAGGAAGAGATGAATGCGATCGGAGTAAAGCTGACCTACTGAGGGTAGATATCTGTTGGTTTACAGATGGATCCAAAACACCCATGAGTGTTGGAACCGTAGTGTATAGTAACAAAATATCCTCAAGCCTTTGTAAGTTATGTAATTATACAGCCAAGCCGCTCTTAAAGCTTTTAAATCCTACCGTTGTAACTCAAAAACGGTATGGAGCTGTAAGAAGGCTCATTTGGGCAGAAAAAATAGAGTAAATCTGGTTTGAGTCCCAGGTGGGGTGCTGCTGTTGAATTTGTTGAACCAGGACCGGTGCTTGGCATATCCTCGAGTACTGTCAAAGCAACTATCTTGATCCTTGCTGGGGGGCAAATCATCTAATAGGTACTGACAACCAATATTAGTTCATTCAAAGGCTTGCATAATAAACCCTCGAAAATCAATAAAAGACTTTTAGAGTTAAACAGGTTGTACCTGCAAACTTTAATTGGCCTATATACTAGGCACTGCTGTTTAAAATATCGGTGCTAATTCGCCTAGCGGAGAATGTTGAGTGCCGCTTGTACTTAGAAGATGATGAAACATAGAACATATATTATGTATCTGCCCCACTTGGAAAAGGATGAGATACTCAATATTTGGCAAAGCAGAGGATCTGAATAAGTTATCACCCAATAAGATGATCAGTTTCATTAAGAGTCTGGACCTGTTGGGTGAAATATAAGCAGGCTTGAGCCACAATAGACCATATGGTCGCAGTGGAGGGTCTCTTTTTCGGGCCACTCACCTTTGAATATAACTTAACCTAACGTCAAAACAAGGCGTGCTGTTTACTCCACTCCGATAACTATAATTTTGTGAACAACAAAGGGCAAGCAGTATTCACATAAAGTCGTCGTTAATACTGCGCGACAGTCCTAAAGGGATTTCCAATAAAACTCTAATAAAAAGAAAACATATTTATGCATAACATACAGCGAATGTGTTATGAAACATACTTTATAAATATAAGAAAGCTTTAATAAAGATTGTGATAGCACTTATTTTTTAACCACCCCATGCAGCGTAATATTCATTATGTGTATATTTTTAATACCAATACAAAAGTTTTTTTTTCACTTTGGTACCTATTTACATTTTAAAATTGATCTATTATTAGCCAATATACTTTTTAAAAACCAATTCCAAACTTTTGACCCAGGGGTTAGTTTTAAAATAAATAATAAGAGTAAATCTAGTATATAGTATAAATAGTACTAGTATAAATAAATAGTAATAGTATATCTAGAGCATACTAGCAATAAGTAGTTCCAGACAATGGTGACAATAAGAAAAATATTCTTTTAACTTACCTGGAAGGCTGAAAATGCATCAGAGTCAGAAAGTGTATTAAAATAACGAACGGGAATGTATACATTTTATTCAAAAATAATTGTAAAAAATAAGTGATTTTAAAAATCTAATTATTATAAAACAATAAATTATGCATATAAAGCAATACTCATATAATATCCAACTTTATTGTTCCAACTAATAAAAAAATCGATGCGTGATATATTAGAGGGCCCAAATTTTAATGTAATCTACTTCCAGAGCACTTTGATTATTCCAAGTACTGGACCAATCAGATTGGGCTTTATAGAAGTCCTTCATACTCGAACGTGCGCCGTTTTTCCATGGTTTGCTTCCATCACTTTTGTCTTCAAAATTAAATCCGCCAACTCCTACACCCAAGGTTATATACATCTAAAAAGAAAAATAATCATGAGGTAGCTAACCTAAGCGTTTCTTTGAAAAATCTACCCTTATCACTATAACTAAAAGTGATATTTATCACACTTTATCGTAATGTTGATCGTCTTACGGTAAACAATGATTTCCTTTATTTTAGAGACAAAGAACCTTCATTGTTACTGCGAGTGTCAATTTGTTCACCTCAGAAAAGCTTTTATCAATTTTAATCAAGCAGAGGATATTGAAGCTAATTTTGAAATGAATGGTATTTAAATAATTACTATTTTGATTCACTGAAAATGAATTCACTGAAAGATTATCTACAATTGTTTTAGCAATTGGCAAACTTTTAAAGTCTTACTCAAAATACATAAAATAAAATTAACGCAATTATTCAGTAAATTAATACAAGTTTAACTTTTTAATTTAACAGAAATAAAATATTTCAATTATTACTTATTCTGTCTAGAAATTTCTTTAAATGAAAGACATCAAAAAATAAATAAAATGATTGACTTGATTGACTTGATTGATTGTATGTATTGTATACACATAAATTCCACTAATTACAAGAAGTATTTCTTATATTTCATGTTAACATGGTAAATATTACAAATATTAGTGAAACCTTATAAGTGTCCATTAACATAAAAAATATATTGCCAGGTCTCGATTACATCTATTACGTTACTGTAACATATACGGGAGAACAGTTGCCAGCTTGCTTCTTTATATACAGGGTGTTCCTTAATGTCATGTCCGTACTGTAGAAGCTAATTTCTTGTCCAATTTTATGACTAAGAATCTTAATAAACATGTGTCCTAAATTGCCTCGTTTTCGAGATACAGAGTGTCAAGGTTTTTAGAATAATAAAAATAATTTTTTTGTTAATATCTTGAAAACTCTTTCGCCGATTTGGATGCAACTTGGTACGTTGGTTTAAAGTAGTGAGGGGTTTATTTTAATGTGAAAAGATTAAAATTGTTGGCTCCAGTGGCGTTCAGGAAGGTAACCTATTTGAAATATATGGGAAAGAACATTGGACGTCACTAGTTTCTTACAAGTTTTGGATTTTTTTTTAGCTGAAACAATTTGAAATACAACTTTTTTGTGTCTTGCATTTTTTCGTACCTTGATTCGTTTTCGAGAAAAAAAATAAAATCTACCTATTACAGTGCATGTCTAAATATTTACTATGTTAAAAGTAAAAAAAAACTGGGATGTCCCATTTTTATAGCAAGAATTTAATATTTACAAATACTAGAAAAAATGTTACCTAGATACAAACCTAAATAATAACTGCAAATGACTACAAACCTTGATACCTTGTATCTCGAAAACGAAGCAATTTAGGACACACATTTATTTGGACTCTTAATCATAAAATTGGACAAGGAATTAGCTCCTACAGTGTGGACCTGACATTACGGTACACCCTGTATAATATACCTTAATGCAAATTAACGGTAATGACTGTATCGTGTCAGAAACGATGTTTTTCGTATCATATATCTCCCTCTTCGTTAGTGAAACGTTAAAATTAAAAAAACTAGTAATCTCTGTAAAAGAAGTCTAAGTGAAACATATTAAAATGATAGTAGTGGTAGGAAGCATAGTAGTGCCCTCTTCCGGTCTGGGCTACTTGTGTCTTACAATTATTGCCTAATTGACAGATAGACGACCTGCTTTTCTGCAGGTATCATTATAGCTTTGACGTCTGTCCTCTTTAAGGAAGACCATCCTATTTATTTATTTGAAGGAGATGCCAAACTATCCCACGGGCTATGTGCACCGACTGGCGTTGCATTACTTCGGCGTCTCCATGAAGACTATAAAGCAGATCGCGATCTATCTGTTAATAAGACAATAAATTTCAGACTATAGCACAGCACAGACCGGCGGAGGGCACTATGGTGTTTCTCACCACTAATAATATACCAGATGACCTTTAGGCAAATGTGTCGCAACATAGTTAATCGAGTCCACCTCCCATGGCACTCTCATGAACAGAGAATAAATAATGCAAAACCGGTCAGTGTTTCTGTTTACAGACATTTAAAAGTATAATAAATTAAAGTTATTCAGTATTTGCCTTTTCCGTTTTTTAATATTTGGTTTTTGGGGGCAAACCTGAAAGTTTGTTTCAAACTTGTTTGAAAGTTTGTGTAGTTCCGAGCGTGACATTTAATTTCAATACTTTACGTTCCCTTATTTTTTTACTACTTTTAATATCTTTGCAAGTGGTGTATTCCTATAACAATTTATCATTAAATTGAATAAATTACAGACAATATTTCTTACCTCTTTATCAAACGGAGCTAATTTTGTTCCACTCTTCCATCTTTGTGCATTTGCAATGTGCAGGCTAGAGCTTAAACTGGCAAAACCATCTGCAGGAGGATAAATAGTCCCATACACCTTATTATCAACACCAACAGTGATACCATCTGTAAAATTAATAAATAGGTACTCTAATTGTTTACTAAAATATTCTAAAATTAGCAGTCCTTAGCCAAGAAAGAATCACCACATTTAATTTGAAACATTATCAACAGTAATATATATTACTTATAAGTTCTAAACTTTCAAGAGGAAGAGATAGTGCCTATAACGTCCCAGCAAAAATTATCAGGGTTACTTGGTGGTGATGTTTATCTTGCAGTCGCATTTAACTAATGTTAGTCGCTGCTATCTTCGCTAGTCACCATCAAATTAGAAGTTACAGATATATTAAGTAATCACTAGATTCAGAAACCAAGTGCCAAGCACTGATGATTTATTCCATGAAGTCAGTTACTTAATATAAAAGTCATAGATTTAGTAACGTTCCGTAATATATATTTTGTGGTTCCTATATAAGTTACATTTACTTTTGTACTAGTTGGGATTACTCCTCTTATAATGAGTTATCGTATATTACTCTGACTATATTGACAATACTACTAACATATTAATTTCTATTGATTATTTCTAGTAGTTTATGGATTTACCAGTAGGCATAACAGTGTGACACACAGTCATGGTATAACCCCTTTTCCTCCTTATTTTTTTAGATACAATTTTCAAATATGGCAAGGAGGAAGAACTTATTAAAGGTAATTTTTTTACATTAAAATTACCTTTTAAAAAGGTAAAGTAAAAAGGCAAAAGTAAAAAATCTATCATCAATCTAACTAACATCTATCATGTGCACACAATGACATCTTGAAGGCAATGATTACGTCACTTGAATAAAAATGTTGAAGTTCTGATACAAATTACAGAAAAGCGGAAAGCAGGTAAGACTACTAAATAGAACTAGTATCCTATTAAAAGGTTTTTGTTTTAGGAAATGTTATTTTAATAAATGTTATTTTAGAATGTAGTGAACTCTCATCTCCTGATAAAACAAAATAAAAGCAAATAAAACAAAGATTTATTTAGCAGTGATAAGATACTCATCTAGCCCTTCTATAAGTATTAAAGGTAAGTTTAAAATTTTTAAAGGTAAGGTTACAATATTTCCTACTAGTAAATTTTATACTTTAAACGCACCTGGCTTCCAGTTTATTTTGAATATATGATAGTCCTTTAACCAGTCTGTACGTTTTTCTATGAACTTCATTCCGTAGGATCGAGCTGCAGGACTGTGACCTAGTATCACTCCTCCTTCTAAAATTCGGTTTAGATTAGAATTTCCTGGTACGTAGCCTACTCTTATCTGTCCCGATTCATAATTAGGACCATAATCTTCAGCTGCTGAATTCAGATATAGTTCTGAAAAGTGTGAATACAATTATTTTATGAAATAAAAGGAAATTACAAATAATTATTATACACAACCAGAGCTGCTCCAAATACCCATCAAAAGTATTTCAAATATCAAATACCAAATACCATCTAAAGTATTTGCAGTTTCAATTACCAAATACTCTGCTTTACAGAAAGGATTTGATATACCAAATACTCAAGAAAAGTAATTGAAATTTCGAGCAAATAAAGTAGGTATTTCAAATATTTTCCAGTATTTGAAATACCACAAGTTTTATTTCAAATACCTAAAAATTATTTTAGGGTATTTAAAATACTTTATAGGTATTTGAAATACCGCAAATTGTACTTCAAATACCCAACAAATATTTTAAGGTATTTCAAATCTTTCATAGATATTTGAAATGGTACTTGGAATAATGTGAATTATATTTATTTATACCTGCTGAAATTTTACGCAGGTAAAATAAGTAATAATAATAACAAAACATAAAACAAACTTAACTTTTAATTTAGTCTGAAAAGGGTAACAAAATATTTACATTCAACAACAGTAAATGAGGTATTCACAATAATTAATTATACAGTTATTCTTGCCAGTGTTGCCAATAATGCCAATGAGGTTACATACATGGTACAATTAGTACAATAGTAGCATAATATGGAATGGAGACGTTTTCATGTATCTAATTCTACGATACTACAGATTCTAAGTAGTAGGATTAGGTACATACATGCCTTTTACCTTTCTTACAGAAAGGTAAAAGAGAAGATCGCTGATATAGAGAAAATCGCTGTCGCGATTTTCGTTCCCGTTTCTAGCCCTACCGGAGGTCCAGGCCTGCGGCCTGGGGTCACCCGTAGGGTGACAAAAGCATCTAAAATAATATTATTTTTAAGAAAATACATATTAAAGAAATTTTGTATCTGGAATAATGATGCAATTATACTAAACGATTTTTCTTAATATTTTGATTAATTGTAAGGATACTCTATTTTTAATGGTAAAATATCATAATTTTGTAAGTACTGAAGGTAGAATTTATTTTTAAGTAAACATTATTATCAATTTTATCAATGGGACCAAAAATTTTGTAGATATTTACTTTTGTAAGCTAAAATATTGAATTTAACAGATTGCCTTAATGAATGAATTAATTCTAAACTTTACGTGCAGAAAGAATAAAAGCTACGGATAATGAAACAGAATAACTAAATACTAATGCTAATAAATAATTGGAATTAAAAAGTTAAAAAAAAGTTTGCCTCCAGCGTGACTAGAACTCGCGAAATCAACATTATGAAGTTTTCAATCCTACGACTTTCCCGATGCGCTACCACGCCTATTGGCAAATGTTTACCTTGAGACGTTTAAGTATGTAAACTGTACGTGTCAACCTGAAAAAATAATTTTTACCGATTTTTCTAATTGGAAAAGCATTTCGTTTCAGTATTTTGGTAATCAGTGTTTGGCAAGTGTTTGGCAGTCAGTACTATTGATTCCGTTAGCAATATTTCTCGTAGGAAAGTAACCTATCTGAAGTTTAATTAATTTGACAGTTTTCGTGGGAGGTGCTTGTCTCGTTAGTGCAATTTCACATCGGTAGGAATTTCACATCGTCTCAAACGGGACGAAAATACCCCTACGCATTGGAGAAAGGCCGGGGGCGACCTCCGGTCGCCCGCGGGGTCGTTGCGCGATCCCCTCTCGGAGGAGATAGATTTGAAACTTTGTCTATTCGGCAGCGGAATTTAGAGCGGACGGAATGGACGCGTTTTAATATATAATAATATAAGTAAGAAGAGAAGTAGGAGGTACTTGAAATAGCGGTACAGTATTTGAAATACCGGAGAGTATTTCAAATACCAAGCAAAGTAATTAAAATACCAATATTTCTGAAAATCAAATACCAAGCACCAAATACCGACAATCGAAAGGATTTGAAATAAAGTGCTTCAAATACCGAAAGTATTTGAAATACTTTTTCAATTACTTTTATTTCAAATACTGGACAGCTCTGTACACAACCTGATTAAAATAATAAATAATTATGAAAATAAAAATAAATTTATTAAAGCCGTTCCTACATTATTAATTCCAGGTAAGCCAGGAATTAGTTTTTCTTAATTTATATTTATATAACAACAAGGGAACAACTAAACAACATTTCGTCCTGCAAGTTTAATTGGTCATATTTTTCGAAATTGCCAAAAGATCACCGACAACTTGTCCATATTTGACCAAATTCCGGTTTCTAACAATACACATTAGCAATAAACTGATCTGATTATTTGGTCAGAAATATTGCTCCAATGAAACTTATTTGACACCATTTATCGAAATGATAAATCTTATTTAAGTGAATATCCAGCTATTGGACGAATTTTATAATTTTATTGTTAGATGTTGTTCTCTGTTAAGTATTCGATTTACTTTATATATGAGTAGAATCTGCGAATTTATAGGTATTATAATATATACTCCTATTATAGTAACAATTATTGTTAATAAATCTAGCGTAGTGTCGGTGCTGACTTTATAATGTAAATTTGGGACATTTTACTTAAGCATTTTGTAAATATTCAAAAAAAAACTTGCAAGGACACTTGCTTAGTTTAGTCAAAGCATTGATCTCAAGCATACCCAATAATAATTGTTTAAGGACTTCACACATACTGCAAAAGATGTCTTGAAATATTAATGTTTAAAAATTAAAGTTAACTTTATCAATTTTTTGAGTGGTAAATGACATAATAACAATACTAGAAACTAGGAACTTGCCGCTTACTAAATTATTTCAAAGCTTAAGAGAGTAAAAGACACTAAATAATTTGCAGTGTCCATGTTATGAAAGTATTAATCTAATCTGAAAGTGTTGGAAAAAACCCGATTTAAAAAACTGGCTGAAGGTCGCCGATATTCTAGATATAAATAAAAATGATGTGCCATTTCCAAACTGAATGCCCCGGTAGTTTAAGCTCAAGGGTGACTAGTTATATCGGTTCGAAACCGTGCCAAATCTTGAATCGTTTACTTCAAACTTTAAGGCATATTTCAAAGTACCTACGCATGCCCAGAACGGTTTAAAATCGGATAATTTGAAAACCGAAACAAACCTACTGTTACCGGGACAAAACGTCGGACTATAAATTTATTAAACACTGTGTTTAATCATTAATTAATGGTCTGGAGTTATTTTTGATGCTCGCGGTCGCTCAAAATTTGTGATCTTGAACTGATTCGCCTTAAGATCAGTTAAATGGCTTTATTTTAAACTATAGTGGATACAGTTTACAATTTATAACAATTTAAGTTTACTTTGGAATCCATATTTATTTAATCCCTGCTGTTAAATTATAAATTAGACGAAAATAATGGTAATTTAACAACACACGTGAGAAGCCATTAACATTTCTCAGAAATATGCCTTATCATGTAAAGCAAAGTAAAATATGCCTTTCGTTTAAAACATTTGTCGTTATTTGGAGCATGTACGTATATAAAAGTGTTTATAGGTAAAAATAAAAATATTATGTCATATCTCATTGAAAAAGATAATAGTTTAATACGTGCTTACAACCGTACATTAAGATGTTAGTGAGGTAATACAATCCAAATTATTGAAAATATATAGAAGTTTAGTTTAAAATAAAAAAAGCTGCCACATTAGATTGAACTGCTCTAATTTGAATAACATGGTGACTGCATTCGCAAATAGCTCTAAGTTTGAACATATATATCCCAAAAATATGAATTAATTGTAGAAAGTAGTTATTCCTACTACGAAGATTTGGTCCTATACCTATCTTCAACTGTTTTTGAAATATTGACAGGTGAATATTGACATTTTGCAATTTTGACACCCTGTAAAACCAAAACGGTTTGAGATCAAGCATAACTTTAAATTTAACTTTAAGCAGAAATCTGAAATTAGTGTCAAACTATAGCTTATGATAAGTTAAGATAGGAATGTGCAAACCGTTTTGCTTGACCTCAAACCGTTTAGATTTTACAGGGTGTCAAGTTGCAAAATGTCAATATTCACCTGTCAATATTTCAAAAACAGTTGAAGGTATAGGACATCCTACATGAAATGTGTTTAGAATTTTACGTAGAATACAGAAATAAAATAACATATAGAATAAGCAAGTCGATGTCGACTTCCGGCATAACGGGAATTGCCATATCCTTGAAAATATTTTGCTTTTATAGAACTGTCGAGGTTGTGTCCACAGCGAAAATTTCAGAAAAATGTATATATTCATTCTCGAGATACGTCTAATAGGCCATCCACTTTATGCCACCCGGTATAACCAAGAACAAACTACTTACATCTTTTCTATTTCCGATAAGAAATTAACTTTTATAAAATTTCATAAACCTAACCAGAGAATTCTTGTTTCAATGAGTATTTTCTTTTTCTAAATACTAAATAAAAATTCGGTTTTCAACAATTTTCCCTTTTTATTAAATAATACTAATCTTACCTGGATAGATCCAGTCACCTTGTGGCACCTTTGCTCTAATCTCAATGGATCCATATTTAAACGAAAACTTATTCTTGGTAGTTATTCTAGATGACAGAACAGGAGGCACAATAAATCCTCCATCTGGTCTCATCACACAATCAGGAGATCCAGTTATACCTGTGCAACTTAGAATTGAGGTTGTTAAAAAATATGTTATTTAGAACCAGTTTATGGTGACAAGCTGATATTATTGAATAAAAATTGTGTTTAACATGACGAATATGAAAGAAAATATGAAAATATGAAAGAAAATATGAAAATATGAAAGAAAATATGAAAATATGAAAGAAAATAGAAATGGAATTATATAAGTAGTAATATAAACAATGATAAAATTTCGTTAGATCATCGATAAAGGTAAGGAGTCAGTTTACGGTTAAACCGTTGATTGGTGTTTCATTCAACGGTTGAACCGGTTTACCGTATATAAAGAAAAAACCCTTAAGGGAAAACATAATTTCAGATAAGTTAGAGAAAAAGAAAGAATATACTAACCAAAAAGGAGTGCAAGAAAGAGATGATAAAAACAAGAGTGGTCGGAGATTCTCTTTCTCTAAATAATTTAAAATTATGTTTTCCTCTAAAAATTTCTTCGTTATATAAAATGATAAATGATATTTGGAAAAATTAAGGAAACATACAGTGTTTATTTTGTGCAACTACGTACGCTGGATCAACAAAGGATATTGTCTCCATTTTTATGTTGTTCATATCTGGCCTATACTGATTTGATTTACTAGGATTTCCAATATCTTGTTCATCATTATGATAAACAAAAACTGTTCGATTGTAAATTGACATGCATTATTCACACATATCATATACCTATTAATTAGGTACATAATGACATAATTTTTATAAAATCTATGTACTTACGCTTCTCCTAAATCCAATGCACTGGTAATAAAGCCACTTCCATATACATTTTCACTCAGTACTGGTTTCATTTTAAGTGTTTCACTTACTACTTCTATTGTTTCGGGGCGATTAACATATAAAACGAATTCGTAATCCTAAAATGTATGGAATATTAAAAAGGAAAAGTTGGAATGGTGAAGGAATTCATTATGAAGCCAGAAAAGGTCCATATTTTATTTGTGTCTATCATAAATCCCCGAAATATACTATCTCTAAATCACTAATCTGTAGAACTACAAATTTAGCACGAGTTGAAGATACATTTATAAGTGTAGGGGAGAGTAATTGGTAAAAATGAAAATGGTGTTATAGACATTTACTTCTACAGAAAACATTCGTGATACATTTTTTTAGATACATTTTAAGACAAATAAACATAAAAATACAGAGCGTCAAGATTGTCCCACATTCATCTGAAGTTAGGTGATTAAGGTCATCGCTACTCACCACCGTTTATATGTGGGATCATCATAGAGTAAGGGGTATACTTTAAAGTCTTATGTTATTTTAATAAATTAAGCTAGTAGCAAAAATAAAATGGAATCTAGTTGCTTCAATAATGGGATTTTATTGTATCTATGGAAAACAAACAGTTGTCGTCCCAACTGTTGATACAAGTGTCAAACGTAATCATTGCTATTTAGAAAAATGGTCTCAAAATAAAACTCACTTAAACGTCAATTGAAACTATTTAAACTTTAACAACATGGATCTATAAACAAGAATAATTGACTTAGTAAAAAATTTGGTATTTAGAACACCACCAACAATTCTGGAAGAATTAAAAGACTCTATGAGAGCAAATTGCTGCAATTCAACTAAAAATGCTGAATAGTGCTGTGTACAGTTTGGAGGAACGGTTGGTGATTGTACAGCAGCAAAATGGACGACATATCTAACGTTTACGTTAACCACTGTTGGACATAAGAAATCCCATTGTTTAAGTAATCGAATTTCTTTCACATGTTGTTATTTATTAACTTAATTTGTTAAAAATACATAATAAGCTGAAATATATCCCTTACTTTATGATAACCTTGTATTTTTGTGCTATACTACTTTTGAGTGGTGGTTTTCGCCATTGTCTTAAATATAAAAATAAATTTATTTTATTAATCAATATTTGTCTCATAATACCCAACAGTGACCAGGTTTTTAAAATGCGTTTTATTGAAAATTACACTTGTTTTTTCTGTTTTTTGTACACTGTATAGATGTTTATTCCCCATTTACCACATCTCTTAAGCCAATTCGATTTTTGCGCAAATTTATATTTTGTATAAAACGTTTCATCGTTCGTAGTTTCATCAAACTAGAAGTAAGTATTTTATTGATTTTTAATAGTATATTTAATAATTAATATTATTTATTGGCTTATTTAGCTGTTTATATATTTCTTTATATAGAAATTAAGCAAAAAAGTTAACCAAGTTATAGGAAATTAGGGAAATTTTATTAAAGTCAAATTTTATAAACATCTAAGTTGTCTACAAACTGACAATTTTGACATTGAAATCATTTTAATTTTAATATCAGTTTAACTGTCATATATTTATTTAATTTTTAACAGTTTTGAGATGTTAAACCTCCTGCCACACATGTGCCTGAAGGCACCGGAAGCAGAAATACGTATCGTACATTAAACTAAGGAGGAGGACTATTGTGACGTCGTCTAACTGCCATATCTGGAGAATCTCATCCCGCAAAGGTAAGTATTGATTGATCTTCTCTGCGTGGGTCTTAGTAACATTACTGAGAAGCGGCACAGCAAAATCCACAATGATGGCCTTCTTCTGTTTTTGAAGGTAAGTATCAGATCAGGTATATTGTTGGTGATCGGCCTATCTGTTTGTATTCTTCTGTTCCAGTACAGCAGTACATCCTCGTTCTCGCATACCGCCGGGGGCTCGTACTGGTAATATGGGACTATATCTGTGTGTCCCATGTGCCTCACTCGTATCTGCTGATGGATGATTTTTTCACCCCTATTGTGCCTATCCAAGTCTGCTTTCGGCGCTAGCGAGCTGCATCCCGCCACGATATGGTCCAGGGTTTCCTCAGTGCTATTGCAAACACGACACTTCATGTCTGCTATATTCTCCGCCAGGATACGTTTCTTGTATGATCTTGTTTGGATCACTTGATCCTGGATAGCGGCAATGAAACCTTCGGATTCCATAAATATATTGCCATGGCGGAGATAAACTGTTGACGCGAGTGTGTCAAAAGATTCGTGTTCAATCCTGGCACGGTATTTCCCATGTAGCGGTTTACTGCGCCATTTGTCAAGCTGTTGCTGAACGGTGTTGGCTTCTTCCGATGGGTTAAAGTTCCTGTCGGCCAATCTCAGGGGGGTTGATTTTCTGACAGCTTGTACTATCGGCAGATGTAAGACACTAATTTTTGCTTTTTTGTAGAAATAAGTACGGAGGTTCTCCAGTTGTTTGTGGTGCCTTACCTTCACACCTGGGATACCTCTACCCCCGACACTGCGGGGCAGATGGAATTTTTCGATAGCCGATCTGGGATGGTGCGCTCGATGGTTTCGGAACTCTTTTCGGGTTTTGGTGTTCAGATCTGATAATCCCATAGCTGTATGTTAGCGCTGACGTGGCATAAGTGTTGATGGCTTTTGCCATATTTTGAGCGGAGAGTTTGGAGCGGAGGATGGATCGAATTCTGCTCAGGTAAGTATTAACAGATCTCTGTTTCGCCCCCTTGTGGTCAATATCTCTTGCTTGTAGGTACCCGAGATATTTATATTTCTCCTCCTCTTCCATCCCTGTTATTATACCCTGATCCCTGCCGACTTCGTACCCTTCATGGTGGGTCCATTCCCCTTTCTCCATGCTGCTAATCTTGCATTTGTCCAGCCCAAATTTCATACATATATCAGTACTAAATCTCCCCACACAGGCTAGGAGGTCTTCAAGGTTCTTAGTGTGCGCGCGTGTGCGCGTATTATTATTATTATTATTATTATCATTATTATTATTTGTACCAAGGGATTGGTGTAAGGCTTTTGGTATTTCACCGCAGGATCCAATAATTATGGGTAATATAGTGACCTTATGTTATTCCCATAAATTCTTTATTTCAGCTGCCAGTGGTAAGTATTTCCGGATTTTTTCCTAGTGCTTGTCCACGATGTTATGAGCAGCTGGTACTGCTTTATCAATTATTATTATTACTATTATTATTATTATTATTATTCAACAACTGACATTTTACTGACAACTTCAGAGTTGTCAGTAAAAAATGATTTTTTTCATTAAAATTGGTCAATACAAAAGGTGTGTGACCAAAAATAATTATTTTTAATGTTATGTAGATGCTTGTTCAATATTTCATTATTTAAAATGAAGATATGCCGTTGTTATTCAATGTTGGGGGGGGTGTATATTGTACGCAAAGTAGTTGTTTTCGACATATCTTAAAGATAATAAAGTTATTCCTTTGCGTACTTAGGATTATAAGTAACCAGTAAAATTAAAAACTTTATTGAATCAATACTTGATAATTTCATTAATAATTTATGTCTCAGTTAACTTTTTGGCTTAATTCCTATGTAAAGAAAGTTATAAGTATTTGATGTTAAAAATATAGGAACTAATTTTGCTTTTACTGGTCTTGCAACTCCAACTACTGAAGTTGAAACTATGCTTACGATCAAATGAAAAGAAAATACAAGATCTCCATGGATTAAACCAAGACAACCGACTTCATCTACGAAACACGGTTACCGAAATTAGACAACGTTGGGCGCAGTCTTTTCTTGAACTAGATTCGTGTACCAGATGGAACATTAGAAATTATTTCTTACAAATCGAAATTGAAAGAGAATACTCGTGTCTCATGCATATACAAGTGCACAATAACAAAACTGAATTTATCAAAAGTAATGACTTGATTCATTTTCACGAACAGAGAAAATTTCAGTAAATATTTTTTAATAATTTAACAAAATATAGCTATATAGCGACCAAACTATGAGACTCTTAACCCAAACATGATTTTTAGCAGAAAAGTGTTGATAACTTAAAAACCATTAAGAATTACCATAGCTATCTATATATAAACATAACCCTTATATTATGTACTGATGCAGATTTTTCAGGAAAATAAAAAATCCAAGACTTTAAAGAAAATAGTTATTCAGGTCTGAATTTTCTCAAGTTTGTCAATTCACTTTGAGGACCCCCGTATACAACTAACTAATTTTGAAAACACCGGAAGAAAGTTAACGACTTCCACTTTGACTCAAGTACCTATGCATTTTTTTAAACCAACAAGGCAGCAAGCTATTGTTTTTTAAAAATCGCATTTCGAAAACGGTTAATTTCAGGAATAGGGAAGGAAATGTGATGAAAGTGACCTTAAAATTTAATGTAGAATCCGATAATGCAATAATATACAAGGTGTTCAAAATCAAAAAGTTTATGATTACCCCCGGTATAACCGTAAGTGCAGGGACTTTCAAAATATTTGCATTTAAAAGATCAGGGTCAGTAACCTATAGGCCTACCAAATTTAAAAAATAAAAAACAAAAAACTGATCACTGTAACTATCTACTCCTCCCACGAACATATTGGTGAGATATCGTTTATAATACGTGTTCATTCGAAGCTGTTAAATAGTAGAATGTATAAAATGATATAAATGATTCAATGGTAGACTATTTGACAAAAAATATAATTTGATTATTAAACAAATGGCATAAATTCTATGTTTGGACGCCCATCCAAGCTACAGGAGAAACAATATGCATATTTCATATTCCAAACATATTTCAAATAAAATTGCAAATCAATTAAATTTCATTAGAAATCACTATTCTTATTTTGTACAGCGTAGTGGTCTGTCATCTATGAAGAATGACAATGACAATAATATAATTATTGTTTCCTCGATTTTTCCCATATGCACGCCCATATAATAAATTAACAACAATAACACGGAAAAGAGGTTTCTCAAAATTGAAAATCAATAAATGCCTTATCAATTTAGCTTAATAATTATTAAACTACATATAGTCTATGCCAGAATTAATCAAAGTGGAATGACCTCGCCGATCTGGTAAAATGCGGTGATGCATGGGCGTGCGGATTCTGTTTTACCATTGGGCACATTTCAGTTAATATATTATACTCGTATACTATTCTATAGAATACTTCTAGTATATGCACTTCCACTTTTTTATCTAACACAAATAAGTATAAACACTGACACAAAGAATAAGTACACTGATAATTTTACCACAAATTTTTACCGTTAAGAAACGCGCGCGAAATAATCCAACATCACGCCACTGTTTCCCTACTATCTTGAGCGCAGTTGCTTGTTGGTTCCTGATTCGACCAGATTCGACCAATGAACGTAGTTGAGGCTCAGAAAATGAAAGCGTAAATGCAAGAATATGTATGTTAAATAAGGATGAACAGCTTGTCGGCAACTTTACCACTTTCGCAGTTGTCAGATATTGCAAAATTCCTTGATATTATTAAGTAAAAAACAAATTAAACAGCGTGTTTGCTTTAATAAACTACCATAGAAAATATAGTAGTACTATATTTTCTATGATAATGTATAATAGGGATAAGGGACGTTAAAGACAAGTAAAAAAATGGGTAAATAAGGTAATTAATACGTTTCCTCTTTTAAATAAGAATACTTTAGAAATAAATGTGACAACACCGATCTACTCTTTTTCCGGTCATTGCACTTTGATTAATTCTGGCGTCAAGTATAGTTTAATAATTATTTCTACATAGAACTTTACATTAGGTTTCATGGAATTTTTGTCTATATTTTTTAATACGTAGGTATCATAGTTTATTAAACTGTGATAGGTGTATGTTTATGTATATACATATATTTGAACAATAGCGATTATAACATTTTACGAACACTTTGTTTAATGTTTTCTAATGCATTTTGAAATAACCTCAGAAATAACTCTGAAAACACAATAACATTGTCAAACGCAAGTTGAAAATTTAGGAAACCTAAATTAAACATAAAGTTTAAATACGGAAATAGATACCTACCTACTAAACCAATTTTAATAAAAAAGTACTGACATTTGGAAATATTTGGCGGTTTTGTGTTTTTTGTTCTACGAAAATAGCTACAGAGTATTTTCAGAAAGTTTGCATTTAAAAAATCTAAAAACTATCAACTTCTATGTAGAGAGTGTCTCTTATGCAACTCTAGCGTAGTACTAATGTGGTTTTTACTCTAGAGAAACAACAGATTCAGATTGATCATGATCAGATTCAATCAACATAGTCCAATTGAATTGTATCAATAGAATATCAATTCTACTTAAAACAAATAGAATCTTATATAATGTGGTTTTCTAGAGAGAAAAACACATTAGGAGAACGTATAGAGTTCTATATGAGATATTCGTTGCATTTGTTGAGGTATTTTCTGATTTTTCTCGGAAGATATTTTTGAGATTCAGTCTTTTAAAAATGACAAAAAAATATCTGTGTCGACTAATTCTATGAGCAGTTTAATATAAGCATAGATATCTCTCATATTATGTATGAAAGTACTCTGCACCTTCTCGGCAAACCCTGTGTTTGCCAAACAATTGAATATAATCTTTTTTTATATAGGTATTATGAGAGTAAGTAAGATATCGTAATAGTTAATTGACCACACCGAAAATTAAACCTGAATTTGTGAAAAATAGGAATAGGTCAAGCAATAATTGTCGACTGGATAAACGACTACCAGTTAGGTAGTATACCTACGGGATGGCTAGATTTTATTCCCTACCGAATCTATACAGTTAGTCCCTTATTGCACAATACTTTGTTCTAAAATAACAAACTCTTTGATTACTTTTAATTTTTTTAACAACACTGTGAATATGTCTTGACTGAGTACTGCAATCTAATGTTAGGTAGTATACCTACGGGATGGCTAGATTTTATTCCCTACCGAATCTATACAGTTAGTCCCTTATTGCACAATACTTTGTTCTAAAATAACAAACTCTTTGATTACTTTTAATTTTTTTAACAACACTGTGAATATGTCTTGACTGAGTACTACAATCTAATATATTCAACTTTTTTACTTAACCAATTTTGTTTAGCTTACGTAATCTTACTGATTCCAGTTTGATAAAAAACTTGTAGTACATTTTTAAAAACTTATACAAATATTTTATGACAGAGGTTAATGATCAAAGGAGTACCTGTAACCATTGAAGGAATATCTTTGAAGTAAGAGAACCAGCACCCGATTGTGTAATTTGCATAAGACTGCAGGAAATGATTAGTAGTGATAATAAATAACTGTACGTAAATATTTTAATATTTACTGTGGTTTCCAGAACGTACAGGTGCACCAGCAAACTGTTGTTGTATCGTCCAAGAATCTTCAGTAATTTGATTTGCAAATGTATCACTAAAAATTAGATTTCCCTTGCACGTCGGTTTTCCATAATTAACTGTAGTTACTGAAGGCTCGCAACTGCCACCCCCGGATTGTGTAACTACCTCTCCTGGTGGAGATGCCGTCGTAGCTACTGGTGGTGCAGTTGAACTCTGGGTGGTTTGTCCAATTAGTTCTAAAAGCGGAAATACGTTATTAGAAAATATTTACAGGGGCATGACCGGCCGCAGCATTTTTAGTTGTATATAACGTGTTCGCAAACGTATAAATATTTACAAAATATAGGCATACATACGGGTAAACCAATAATATATCTTAGAAAAAGCCTGGTACAGTATTGCTGAACTTCTGAAACTGCTACATTTACTTTATTTCAAGGTTTACTGAATAATCAAGTGGCTTCATGAAATTGCCTACAATGATTTAATGAATCATTACCACTAGCCTCAATGTTAATTCTATCAGTGAGGCAGTCCATCTCACGAGTTCCACAGAAAAAAACAAAGCGGCGGCCAATTAGACACCACAGCGGAATTATTTTTTTTTTGTAAGACAAAAGGATGAAATTACGTAGGGTTAAGTTTCTTTCTTAAATATTGAAAATCAGTCCCCTGATATTCCTCCCCTATGAAAAATGAGGGGTAGGGATAAAACTTTCAGTTTGAGGGGTTGCTCATCTCTAAGCTTCAGTGGCTTGGCTTTAGTCGTGGAAATTGATGACCATTGCCATTAAATAATCGAAACAAACAGAAAAATAGAACCTAGTCAGGTATTTTTGAACGGTTGTTGTTGTAGAACATTATCAGATCGTGAAATATTTCCATTGTATGATTCGGCTTCAGTCCAATAAATAGGTAGTCTCTTCACGAATAGCCCTTTATTTGAAGCTTAATAGTGCGTGTAGATTTGAATATCCATAAATGATTTGTTGATGAATTTAAAAACTTGATGTTATACTTTAACCCCATATAAAAATCTGTTGGATACCGCAAAACTCAAAGATATTATCTAGAGTGGAAATAAAACATATTTTACTAACGCCTGAGATAAAAAAAAATGTGATGAAGGTGGTAATGCTCTCTGGTAGGTATATATACGATGCCTGACATAAAGATGAAATCCAAAACATTGCAATTGACGGTATATATGAAAATCAGTCATAGAGTAAAAATATCTATCTCAAAAATTTATATGACTAGCTTCACGACATGGCTCGTAAAACCAAAAGTGTAAACTTAATAGAAACATATTGAAAATATACTGGTTTTCATAAGCTTCATACATAACATAGATGGTATTTTATAAGCTACAGAAACGACAAGTAGGCCTCGGTACAGTCAGTCGGAGTACATACATTCAAGTTTCAATTAACAAATTTATAAAATTAAAAAGCCCACATATTGAATAATTTTATAGGTTATTGATAAAGAAGCAGATATTTTCTGTCTTAAACAGCTTGGGCGTTGGAAGTATTCTAATGTGACCAAGAGATTTGTTTGAAGCCTTGACAAATCTTCGGAAGAGCCTTCTACATCAAGAATAAATTCTGAAAATACAGGTGTGATGAAAATAGTTTTCAAATTGCGTCAGAAGCTTTCATGTATAGCTAGCTTATTTATTCAACATTTTTTCTGTAAGAAATATATTTTTCAAAACTTTAACTATCTAACATATTCTTTTTGAAACACCTCTTTTTTCATTTACTGAGTGTGTGTCTAGACACTAATGACACTTTCATGAAGAGAACTAATATATCTTCGTGAAAACATACCCTAGCCCTAGATCATGTTCATAGTAAAATTATGGTACTTTATTATTCCTGAAAATTACAAAAGTATTCAAAACTGAGAGATCTAAGAGAAAGCAATATAAAAATGCTACTTGCGTTATTTTCTAAACAGTAGTTTATATATTTCATTTGAGTATAGTTCGTCACTCGAATCAAAGTTATCTTCATATCTTAGTATTCATGTAATTTTCAGGCAGAAAGATTTCACCGAATTATATTTATACGATATACATCGTATAAAAGTTATCAACATGCATGTTAATATAAATATTCTTAAAGCTTTTATGACTGTGGTCTACACAGTGGTTATTATGAGCTTGAGAGAATGAATCGACTAACTCTTGCTCAAGAGGGCGTTGCTTTTAAATTCATCAGACGTTGGATCTAGAAAAATAGTCCAGCATGTACTAGAACTACAAAGATTAGTTAATTCGTAGACGTTCACAGCAAACTTGCCAAACGCGTAAACTATATTGCGAAAACTGATAATGAAAATATCATCTCTATGAGCTCTGAGTTGGTGTTCAAACGTCTGTGATCAGAGGATAGTGAAATGGCAGACCGAATTTCATGTATTGCACTGAGGAATTTCAGATGTACAATATTTAGCGAAGGAGAACTTGCTAGATAATCTTGATAAATTCTCACCCAATAACATAATCAGCTTCATTAAAGTCTGAATCTGTAGGATGAAATATAATTAGGCTTAACTTAAAAATATTTGCAAGGTCGCAGTGAAGAGCTTTGTTCTCAGCCTCAGCTCACACATGTTTGAGCAAAACCATAACTGTTCAACTGTTTAACTATCTCAACTGTTCGCAATACGTTAGTTTCAAGGTTACACACAATGTTATAGACACAATGGCATTAAATCAGTTTTCGTTTGATTATGTTAGGGAATGATTTATCTAGTTCAGTCTCAAATTATCTTTACCTGTCACCTCAAACATTTGATCATCTTTAGGATACCCCAACTTAACACGACCATCGAAGTAATCCACATAAGTCCAGAAGTATATTTTATCGCCGACCTTTAGTTTGGTGTACGGCTCATAAAAAGTCCAACGGCCATCTTTTGCTTTTAGTATGTCTCTTGAGAAGACACCTGCCTCTCTTCCGTTAAGCTCTTCGTTAATTTTTCCATGGAATGCGAACAATTTGATCCCTTCTTCATCTGAAACAGAAAATGCATTTAAACTTTTAGAAATTTCAAGGAGAGTTTCTTAAAAAATACTATTATACAACAAAATTCTTAAATAAAGAACTTCTAAGGTTTGTAATAGTAAGATATTAAAATACAGATTAATGCGAGCGAAATTTTTACTGAAAACTTTTTAGATGATTAACATTTGAGTGAAGCAATTCACTCAAATGTTAATATATTATTTTGTAAACGCCTTCATGAAATATAGATGTAACGTGAAGCACAGATGCAAAGTTATGTGTTGCAGCTTTTTAATAAAAGGTGGAGGTTTAGTGAATTTAGATAAATTGAGAATAAATGTCATTTTTACGAAATGTATAGATTTTCCATGAAACGCCGTGATATATTTAGACTATCATTAACTAGCAAACTAGCAGAAGAAAAGTGTAAGAAAAGTTCTACTAAATTTCGATGCCATTAAAATAAAAAAAATATTTGCCATTTAAAAAAGTTAAGTTACTATCAATCCAGGAAATATGGAGCACCAGGTACATATAAAATTATTTTTATTTTGTGCAACTCGACTCTCACAATATCGCAAAAAATTATTAGCGTAATTCGTTTATCAATTGATATTGATTGTAAATAAATAAGATGCTGATGCAAATATATCTCAGTATTCTGTGGCATGTACTCTCATCATAATCATAACCTACTTGCAAAAATATTTTTGGTATTGGTATTAGTATTTTTGGGGATTCATCCATCGCCTTCTTGTCGGACAGTGCAATTAATGTATAATAATTAATGAACTTTCTCCTTTGGCTACCAGAACTTTCAAATTATTAAAACTTATTAAATTTCCGATAAATAATATTTTTATGGCAGTGGTTACCTCTACGAAGGTCGGAGATATATCAGTTTCCCTTGAATATACGAATATCGTAGATTTAGTAGTTATCGTTATATCTACGAAAGTGAAACTTCCAATATGTAGTGAAATAAGAATACCTATACCTACATAAATTTTATAACGTCTAACTTATTTATATTATTCTTCTAATGTAAAATTGGAAAAAATAATACACACAAATGATTTCAAAAAACATCTGTATCAGTAGGTATCTATGTACTCAATTTAAAAAAATGAAATTTAATAATTTTTGGTTCAGAGCAAAAAACTCCATGGAATTGTATCATTTATTTTCAGTAATAAAAACACAAAACAAGATATATAACGAATAAATAAATCTCTCAAATAAATTTTTTCATTAGTTTATTTTTTTTTCGTTCTTTTTTTTTCAAATCAACCACCATAACTTCGGATCATTTGATCGGCCCCTCCTTTTCATTTTAAAGGCATTTTGATATCACATATTATACCCATTTCATTTGTAGAAGTACTTTCAGACTTTTCTATTAACTCTTATTAACTACATCTATTATATCACGATCTCTATTTTCAGTTGCTTCACATATCTTATGACACTTTTGTCAGTTTAAAAATTACCATAGGAAACGGTTCATTTAGAACTCACCATGGTTCAACTGGAAGTCATTACACTTATATTGTCGATGTTGATTATAGTTTCTACTGTAAATCCAAATTCTTCGATTATTCACACTTTTTTATTGGCATTCCACATTTTAATTAAATTATCTAATTGGTTGTAGTGTTTTTAAACTTTTCTGTAGGTACTCATTTCTGATATTGTAGATGCTAATTTTTGGCATGTACTCATAACCTTTGAATATTTTTGTTGCTGGGTGAGTTTCATTTGTTTTTTAGTCAAGTTATGTCTTAGAAGAAAATGATGTAACCATCTTAAAATTCCAGTCTTTCAGCCAGCCAGCCTTTCTTTCATAGATCCGGAAAGTTTTTTAAGTGATTTGTAAATTTCAATGCTTCTTTTCAGTCAACAAAGTTTTTTAAGCATATTAAAAATTCTCTATAAAAACTTTGTAAGGTCACGTGTTCAGTTTGGAATAGGTTGCTTTAATTTTCTGATTAAATAACACCAGATGATTAGTAGTTGATATACCAAAGGATGAATGTCTTTTAAAACACATCACCCATTGCTCTTTATTTTTGAACCAATTATTGTTAAAATAATTATTGATAACAAGAGGAAAATTCATATCATCCATAATCTTGTTCATATTCGACAGTATTTCGAGAATACTTAAGCCAATTTTTGTCAACACATTTAACACGGCATCGCGCTCATCACTATTTATGCTTATGGAATGGCTTGTACATAATGTTGTACAGTTGATGTCAGAGATATAAGGGAATATAAAAAATTTCAAAGAACACCGACAACAAGCTGTGGAATAGAGTGGGGCAACATAACTTGAAGCAAGTGATATAAAATTCATTAGAATATGTGGATTTGTGCATAGTATTATGTGATAATTCTATAGATGATATCTATTTAAAACGTCTAACTTAATATCACAGCATAATTATCCAAAACGGGGTGGTTATTATGGTAATATTTCATGTCTCCTCATCAACAAGTTGTATTTTGCCCCAGTCGAACCCACTCGTCCGAATATAAAAACTTGCAACGGCACCTGGTCATATCCCTGTATTTGAATGCAACGTTGTCATATCTAACATAATAATAACCTCTTTCTGTAACACATCTCGGAAATGGGTCTTTGGCTTTATAAAATTTAGTATTTTAACAGGTAATATGTATGTATATATGACATTTCGAATTATTAGCAGTTCCCATATGCACAATAACGTTTTTAATAAATTGTTAAATTTTGTGAGCCGTAGGCTACAAACTTGGCAACTATGCAATTTTCCACTCTATGATGTTTGCCAACTCAACGACATACGTCGCTCCTGGACACGATAAGGAAGACAAAGAGGGCAGATAACGAGGCAACTTACATTATTTACTTGTTTCTTCACTGGTAGTGCAGGGCGGTACTTTACAGTGTTAGGATATTTTGTGGTGCTAGGTGATTTCGCGGGCTAAAGCGTGTTATATGTTTCAAGGTTTAATACAATTTGTGCTTTCATGATATAATACTAGGTAGGTGTTTTTTAATTACTATTATCGGTTGCTCATTATAAGGTAGTGCTGTGAATACATTATTAATTGTGTAAAGTGCTGTGAATACAAAATTAATTGTTTAAAGTGCTGTGAATAATAATTAGTGTTGTGAGTAGGTACTTAGTTAGTGTAGTGTGTAGTGTTGTGTTGTGTAGTGAGTGTTGGTGTGTGTGAATAAACGAGTGTTTGTTTTAATTTATCTAGTACTTAGTGCCTCTAAAAGTTCCTATTCGTTTTTTCGGCTTATATTGTGGTATTAAATACTGCATACCAAACAAGATATGGAGAGAATATTCAGACCTTGGGAGGATTTCTCGGAAGAACCTCAACCTTGTACAAGTAGAGATCAAACGAATAGTGATAGAGAAGATGTGACGATTAGGACGGACGATATAGAAAATATAAATTCTCGACAACATCTTGGCGGACAAGCTCAATTAATTATATATAATGTATATAAAAATATAAAACACAGTGAGGGAGAACAGAGGACATTTGAAAAAACGGCTTATTTAACCGAAGTACCGTACAAGTCGGTCTACAACATAGTGAAGAATGTTATGAAGAATGGCCCCAAAAAACGTAAAACGAGGTGTGACAAAGGAATAACAAGGGAACTTGATCCAGGACGCGTCAAATTGATAAGGGATAAAATTTATGGCAATTATAAAAAAAATCAAATACCAACTGTAGAATCTCTTCACCGGGAACTGAAATCGGAAGGATTCTTGTCTATTACTCTCAGGACGCTTCATAGATGGCTTTTAAAAATCGGATTCAAATTTAAAATCATTAACAAAAGAGCAAATATAATGGAATGTGAACGGATTGTACGGTGGCGTATACAGTACTTAGAAGACATAAAAAAATATAGAGATGAACAACGATCTATTTATTATTTGGATGAAACTTGGTACGATACACATGATACAGTCAAAAGAGGATCGGTGGATGAGTCCGATAGATGTAAAGTAGATTTGCCTCCAAATCGAGGAAACAGACTAATTATTTTACATTGTGGTTCTGATAAAGGATGGGTTGAAAACTGCCTAAAATTAAGCGGGAAGAAGCTAGCAGATTGCAACGTGGACTACCATCAAAACATGACGGCTGATGTCTTTGAAGAATGGTTTGAACATACACTGCTTCCTAAACTGGAAAATAATAGTGTTATTGTATTAGACAACGCTCCATATCATTCAAGAGTTTCAGAAAGGATTCCAGGTACTGGCACAAAAAAAAAGGATATTCAAGAATTTCTTAAAATCCATAAAATTGCGTACGAGGCTAGTTTGAAAAAAGATGAGTTGCTGCAAATAGTCAAGAGCAAAAATTTTGAAAAGAAATACATTATCGATGAGATGGCTGCGGCTCAGGGACATACCATTCTACGATTGCCTCCATACTACTGTGTTTTTAATCCTATTGAACTAATATGGAGCCAACTAAAAAGAGGCATTCGACGAAATAATACCTTTCCAAAATTTGACAAAAGAGTTATAGATGTTATAAGAAGCGAGGTGGATACAATTACATCGGCTAATTGGAAAAAATGCATCGAACATGTCATAAAAATTGAGGACGAATATGTAAAGCTGCACCAATTGATTGGACCAAATAAAAGTCGATTCATCATAACTGTCGATGAAGAATCGGATACAAGTGACATTAATAGTGACTCGGACGAATGTTAGTGCTAGTATTTATGTGTATGTGTGTATGTATTTATGTGTATTTATTAGTGTATTTATGTTAGTGTATTATGTTGTTATGTGTCTATATATATACAGGGTGTCTCACGGAGAGGGCCTATAAGAATTATCTCAAAAAGTAGTCAGAATCGAAATCCGAAAATTTGTATACAGGGGTTTATCAAAAAGATCTATTCAATGAAAATACTGTCAACTTCCTGGCACTTCCGGTTATACTGGAAGTCGACATCAACTTGCTTATTTTAAATTTACACCCTATATATTACTTCATTTCTCGATTATACGTAAAATTCTAAACACATTTCATGTAGGATGTCTTATACCTATCTTCAACTGTTTTTGATATATTGACAGGTGAAAATTGACATTTTTGCAACTTTGACACCCTGTAAAATCTAAACGGTTTGATATACAGCAATACAGTTTGCACATTCCCATCTTAACTTTTCATAAGCTATCTTTTTTTTACTAATTTCAAATTTATCCAGGAATTAAGAATTTTCCGAAAATTTTGAAAATTTTTAATTCCTGGATAAATTTGAAATTAGTATTAAACTATAGCTTATGAAAAGTTAAGATAGGAATATGCAAACCGTTTAGCATTATCTCAAACCGTTTAGATTTTACAGGGTGTCAAAGTTGCACAAAAGTCAATTTTCACCTGTCAATATTTCAAAAACAGTTGAAGGTAGGTATAGGACATCCTACACGAAATGTGTTTATAATTTTAAGTAGAATCCAAAAATTAAATAAAATATAGGGTATTCCATTTAAAATAAGCAAGTTGATGTCGACTTCCGGTATAACCGGAAGTGCCAAGAAGTTGACACCATTTTTATTGAATAGATCTTTTTGATAAACCTCTGTATACAAATTTTCAGATTTCAATTCTGACTACTTTTTGAAATAATTCTAATAGGCCCTCTTCGTGACACACCCTGTATATTATTATGTTTTCATTTTACAGAGGTATATTTTAACTTGTTAATTATTTTTTGTTTGTTTTTTTTGTTCCCTTTAACCCTTACCCTACCCAATCCTAATCCCACCCTCCAGGCAGGGAATGCTCGTACCTCCCCATGGTCCTTGCTGGGCAATAATAATTTAAAATTGCATAATAACATTTAATCAAAATATGTATTTAGCATTGTTTTTTTTTCCAAAATTCACATTTATATTTTATATAGGTAATATTTTATTTAAAATTATTATTGGCGAAATTGAGCAAATACTGGTATCCGAAGTAAATACGGTCAGTGACTATTATACTCACTGATACGGTCCTGTCTATATCATACCAGTAAACACGCGGTAGGCTTTGATGATTTTATGGCACTTTTTATGCTGTTTCTTTTATTCCCTTATGTCGTTGAGTGAGCAAATTATATAATTATTATATAATTTGCTCACTCAACGCTTATGTCGATGTCCAGTACTTATACCTAGCTATATAAATGCTCTAAGAGTAGGAAATATGCACAGTATCAATTTAGTCAGATATGGATTAGCTAACTTGCACTTATTGGGACAAATAATGTGTCACATTTTTTGCTTTCAATGTTTCTGGACAAAATTTTCTAGTTATGATTTTAATATAATAATATCATTAGATACTATCTATACTTGCATAATATTTCTTATTACCATTAGAAAAAGTATATTACTAAGTACTAAGTATACATTAAGTTATTATTCTAAATTAAAATATTTGAGGTTGGACACTTTCGTAGATGTATTTAAGGAAAGCTACTAAATCTACGACATTCATAGAGGTAACCACGACTTATTTTTATTGAGATACCTCTTTGGCAATTCTATAAATCAAGAAGAAACTTAACAGATCGATTCTTCGTCAACTTGAAAGCTTTTCCGAAAGAATAATCAGCAATGAATGCTCTTCAAAGTGTAGTAAAAATCCTATTTGTAAAAAAAAATATAACTCGAAGAACGATGTTGCGACGTGATTGCTCAATGGGCATCGTGAATGTTAGTAGTTGTGAGAAACCACTTTTTAAAACAAAAAGGAAGAAATCATATTTGAAAAAAGTCTAAAACTCTTTCACAAGAAGAAATACTTATATTTTTACTAAATGCACCGGATGAAATCTACTTTATGATGAAGGTAATTTATGCTAAGTTTTCAAAAGCTATTTAATATAAATGTAGTAATTATTTTAGGTTTGTATTGTGTTTGGCATTGCTGGAGCTATACGTAATGAAGAACTTTTGAATTTACCAGTAACTGATACAGGTCTGGTACAATGTACAATGTTTGTACAAAGAAACAATTCTGGTTTTTCATGTACAAAACTTTCATGTACTAAAACAAAGACCACCAGGCCTCGAATATTTGTGATCACTTCACAGTTTGAAGGAAAAATAAAATCTGTAGAATTATGTCACAAATAATTAGCTCTACGTCCTAAACAAACGCCCCACGACCGATTTTTCCTAACTTACAGAAATGATAAATGCACAGTCCAGCCAGTTGGAACCCATACTTTTGGAAGTGTACCTAGCAAAATTCCCAACTATCTGCATTTGCCAGAACCATCACTTTATCCGGGACATTGTTTTCGTTGCACGTCCGCCACTCTCTTTGCCAACGCATGCGGCAGTAAGAAACATTTAAAACGTCACGGAGGGTGGAAAAGCGACAGAATTGCAGAATCCTATGTTGATTAATCTGTGCTCAACAAAACGCAAATCGCAAAGACGATTTTAGGTGAAGTTCAAACTGAGAACATAATTATTACCAATAATAATTCTACTAAAGATTTACTAATTGTTAACATAGATAATAATCCTCACACATTTTCAACTGAAACTCCGACTTCAGGAATTAATTTTTATAATGTGTATAATGTATGTTCACGTTTAGTACCTATTTAACAAAAAAATAAGTAAATTTGTTTTGTATTTGCTGTTATTTTTCTGTTTGTCATAATAAAATGTGATAAGTTAGTTATAATACACTTATGCACCTGTTCCGCTGGGGAAAGGATCAGATACTCATTATTTGACAAAGGACAACTTCTGCCAGAAGATCTGAATAAGTTCTCACCCAATAAGGTTATCAGCCTCATTAAGAGGCTGGACCTGTTGGTTGAAATATAAGTAGGTGTGAGCCACAATAGACCACATGGTCGCGGTGGAGGGTCTTGTTTTCGGCCCACTCACTTTTGAACCTAACCTAACCTAACCTAACCTAATCTAGTTGTAATATCTCCATTTTTTTAAATTATAAATTTTTATGGTTGGCGCTAAAAAAATTTTTTGCACGACCGAGCTTTTTTTGTTTACTTACCATGTTTGTTTCTACGACAGTAAGATACGCTTACTGGTTGCCAAGGCTAACAAAACGGTAAGTAGTCCTTACCGTTCTAGAACGGTAAGTACATAATAATTGTCAAAATAGACATTTTCAACATCACATCGATTTAGAATGGGATTTCTAGAATTCAGTTTAAAATTTAATTGAATTAAGAGAAAGATGTATTTTTAAATCTATCTATTGATGTTGAAATTAAATGTGCAGTTTGTACAATTACTTACAGAAACTGGAACATGTCTTTCTTAGTAAACACACTGGCTTTTTTTGATCGATAACCAAGATTTTTCCGTTTGAGGTAACCAATTAATGTCAAAAATTACGAAATGTCAAGCGAGTCATGTACAAAAATTGTACTTTTTAACATTGACTCTGCCCAGAAGCTTCCTTGAGCTTTTAATTTTTCGTTCCTTTGGACAAAGTACGCCACCATAACTTTCTCACTAATATGTTGGTTTTCTGACTCATTCTATTTCTTGAAAATCTTGTATGTATTTTCATATCGCTCCCTTGATTTTTCGGGAATTAATATGGAACATCCAACACTCCACGCTTCTTCGGCATTTAAGGACGAATCGCTCATTTTACAAACACTTTGTTTTTTTAAATTCTCGTAAATGTAACAACGCGTCGTAAAATTTGAGAACAATTGATGATAAATAAACCAGCTACCAGTTCCAGAATTGTCAATTTCGTCAAACGTCATTTTTGACATTACATAAAAAATTAAATATGTATGTATAACTTCGTTTTAATTTCTTGCGATCGTGCAAAAAATAGTATAAGCATCACGAACGATAAGGGTTATACCGTTCTCAGACAAAATTTGAGAAACATTGTCTTCGAACGGTAAATTACCCTTACCGTTCTTAACACTTAATATACTATTGTATGCACCACGTCAGTAAAGTGTCTTTATTGACTTAATCACTTTACTGACTTAGTACATAAATAACTATTATATAAATGGGAACATTGTTTGTCTTTTTGTTATTTTAATTATCTAAAATGTAAACACAAGATTTGTTGGAAGTAAATTTACTTCCAACAATATGCAGTACTACAAAATGCAGTACTACTTACTGCAAATTAATTACTTCAGTCTATCAGTTCTTGATGGAAAAATTATGATGAATTTGAAAGATAAATGTAACAATTAGAAAGAAGCAAATATTTTTGTAAACTAGTTCCGTATCTATTCTTTTTAAATGATTTTGCGATTCACAGAAATAAATGTATTTACTGCTCCAGATGTTGAAAAACAAAGTCAATTTTATAACAATAGAGGACCTGTAATTGTAATAGAATAAGTAGGTATTTTACGTACATTTTTAACAAGGAATGTAATTTTAAAATTCCAGGGATGTTCAACATAACTAGAAATAAGAAGAGACTGTGCAGCGACGTCCTGTAATCGTTTATAACATGCCAGTATGCCCGCATTAAAGTAATCACACTGTAATATTGAAATTTCTGTAAACAATATCTAATTGTTCTAAAGAATTCTTTTTTTCGATTCTGCTAATAAACAATCATCAAGGATTCGGCTATCATCACATTTATTTGTAAATAAGTGTAAGTATATCTAATTTGTTGATTATTTCACCTTCAAAGATTTGCCTTCAAATATTTCTAATATTTAAATCGCACTGAATAACTAATTATACTACTTAATAGAATATATCCTTATAGGTTATCGCTCTGACATACGTATAGGCTACTGATAAGGTCTAAAATTACACCAAAATGTATCAGAAATGTTAATGGGGCGAGACAATTACTTAAAAAATATATTTGAACATTGTTTAAATAAATAAATACACAGGGTGACTCGAGATGGCCGTGTATTTTTTACAAATCATTTACCAATGTAATATTACCTATGATGTAAATATGAATTTGAATAGATAAATACATTTCTGAAAAATAATTGACAAAATCATGTTACTTAGTCTTTGACTAACAATAGACGTTTATTTTCAAAGATGATTTTTCAAGATGATTTTTCAAAGATGTTTATTAAAGAAATAATTTTTTATAAGTAATTTAGAATAACGTCGCGATGTCGTTCTTTTTACATATTTGTATATAACTATAAATACGTTTTTTCTACCCATATTTCCTATAAAATTTAAATTCCTCTATTCCCGAACATAATATGTATATAAAATCTGTTACTTATTTGTGGTGCAGCTTCATGATTCATTTTATTTTCTTTTGGGATTGCACCACCTGTAAAATAACAAAAAGCAGGAAACCAGAAGCATACTAATTAAATATTCAAAGTACAGTATCAAGGCAAACTTCTAAAGTTTTCCCCAAAAAACCACTATATAATTTGCCATAAAAATAAATATATGTATGACAAATTAACTAAATTTTATCAGTGGTTTTATAATTTTATATAAAATTCTATAATATTATAAATTATTTTTCAAATTACCTCTAAACAAATTATACTTAATAAAATTTAAAAGAAATTAAACACTTAACTAGCCTTATTCTATTATATACCTACGTTTCAAGTATAGAAATATACTTACATATTATTAGTTTTGAAATATAATTTGTAATAATTATAGAATTTTTATCAAACTAAAAAACACTGATGAAATTTAGTTAATCCGTCATATATTTTTATTCTATACTACATTTTCGATTTTATTTTAATTACTTTTGGTTTTCTGTTTTTTTATTATTTTACAGGTGGTGTAATCCCAAAATAAAATAAAATAAATCATAACATGTGTATATTTCACCAACATTATACTGCACTTGACGCGCGTTTCGCCAACTAAGTTGGCATCATCTGGAGATGATTAAAACAAATTTCTGTGGAAAACTAGTGTTATTATCTATGAAAATACTTTCAAAATACATTAACATTATATGACTCAGGTATCTATCTGTCTTTGTCATTAAATTCGTATAGATATAAAAATTAATATTACTAACACTAATAACTTAATTACTAATTCTTTATTTTAACTTTTCATAAAATAAATATTTGCTATACTGTTTAGCCATCCAAATTAACTTAACGTTTTGTGAGTTTTTAATAATATAGCAACAACGTATTTATGTGTAATCCGGTTGGTTTATTTACGTGCTTGTTGTCATTTCAAAATTGGATATCAATGACCAATCTAGTACTTAAAATAATAGTTATATTTAAATGTTTACACATTCAGGTTTATATTAATAGTTTTTTCTCTGTACAATTTTAACCGTTAAAAAGACTACAATGTACATATATTTGAAAACATAATTTAAATCAGCTATTATTACAATTTTATATTATTTAGTCTCAAATTTATTTTTATAAGCTTTTATATATATAAATGTAATTACCTGGAATTGATACTCTAAATCCTTTTGGGTATAAGGCTTCCACTTTAGCATCAGGCACTTCGTACTGTGCTAGGACAACAACAAAACTGCACCAGAATAACGAGGATATTATCAATAACATTGTTTACTGAATATAAACTAACTCGTCGATGTTACTCACTAAGGCGACCTCCAAACATTTAATGACGGCTGTTTGCTGCTAAACCAAGGGAATATATAAATTCAAACTGGTTTCTTAACCTATCAAAGTATTAATATAAATAATGGAATAACAAGTTTGTGCCGAAAAGAGAAAATAAGGTAAAATAAATTGAGGTAGTTAACCATATAATATTCTTGTATAGTTGACTTATTTAAGTTTATCAGCAACAAACTTGAGAGGATTAATGAAATAATTTCCGATTAAGTAAATTTAAAACTAAACGAATATACAGAGTGGCCATACATTTACATACATACATTTACATACATTTCTTTTTCTTGCTTTTTATTGCAGGATATTTTAGATTTTGTCAGTTTTTTTAGAAACCTGATTACACCTTAATTTTTATAAATTCATTGTTTTTTATATAAATTTAGGTAACTGTCAACTGAAATTCGTTATCATCACGGGGTTCGTTTTCGACTTGTAAACCGATATTCAATATTCTAAATTTGCGGAAGCTTTTATATTTTAATTATTTAAATTATTTATTTCAATTATCATTATTATTTATTTCAAAACATCAAGAATAATAAATACTAATTTTATCAATTTTTGAGCGAACAATTCAACGGTGATATCAATTTTATTTATCCATACTTTTTTAATAATTATATATAATTTTTATGATTTCTAAATGTAGTTTAATAGTTATTTCTGAAGGTAATCGAATCGTTTGTTCACAGAAATATTTGAAAAATATTTTATAGCAAGAAAATTGGTGGTGTGAGGTTCTAATATTTCGAATTAACAAACTGATCATATTTTACTAGTCTTAAGTGCATTAACCGTAACCGTTTCTGGCACTTTTCATATAATTGTAAATCATACATATTACCTAATATGAATAACAAAATATCTGACGCGCCGCTGCTTTCTAGAGTAAGTTTAATTTTTATTTTGCATTAAGCAAGTTAAAATACAATTTTTTGTCTCAGCAATTTTGAATCTATTTATTTATTAGTTGTGTGTTCATTTATATAGTTCTTTATCTAAAATAATAATCCAAGAAATATGTTAAGGCATTTTTTGGATTAAATCAACATGAGGCAATATAATTGCCAATAGAAATTTTGCACCAAACCCTTAATTGACGGCACTTTTTTTCTTACATCTACAAACAAATTTTTCATCGTTGTAGCAATTTTTATAGCAGATTTTCCTACAAAACAAAAAACAAAATTAAAAAAGGTCGTCGAATAGGAGCCGAGATTAGATTAGATTTAGATTAGATTTATATAGGAGTCGGCCCCCTGGCCTAATCCAACGCGACCTAGAAGATCTATTGTGGCACTTCCAACCTATTTAGAGCACCCTGTCCAGCTTTGTCCTTTGCATTAGACTTAGACTCCACAATCTTGACACAGGCTCCTCCATGTAGCTGTTGGCTCTTGGTCTTCCTTCCCCAAGTATTTGAAATCTCAGTCTTGTCAGACCCTCGCACTAGCACAGTACGTGTACTGAGGTATCCTCTTCTTCTTGACAGAATCTGCAAATTGTTTCTTCTAACAATCCCATAAGGTTCATGTGCCTATTTAGCCTACAGTGTCCTGTAAGGAGACCCACTACTATTCTGATGGTCTTTTTATTCTGGCCTAAAAGAAGCCGAGATATCCAGATATCAGAAAATACGCTTACTTTCAAGATGGCCGCCGACGCAACGGGAAACTTTGTAGAAACTTTGTGAATTCGGGCATCTCATAATATGACCCTCTACTCACCCTCAAAAAATTGGCTTGCCTATCTGTTAACTCTTTCGAGGGCAATGGTCTAAAAAATAAACCACCATAAAAAAAGCCAGCGGTCGGCAACGGAACCACGAGCTATCTTGGATATGACAACCTGTTCTTCCTGTTGTGCGTTGGCGACCCTGTAAACAGGTTTGGCGATATATAATATGATTTGAATGGGGGAGGGAGCAGGGAACATGAGTACTGATCAGCTTGAGCTCTTGAGCAATTCATAAGCTATATGGGTTGATATCGCGTAATAGGTAAATAACGGGTAACGGGTAATTAACGGGTATACCGGATTATTAACGGGTACCGGGAAAATGCCGGGTATTGAAAACGGGTATCGGTATTCAGACGATATAAGAAGACGAATTCAACGATATAAGGTTATACCTATTTTTTAACGGCAATGACAATAAAAAAGTACCGTATAACCTTATATGGTTGAATTCGTCTTTAAAACGATGAAAATAACGGAAATGAAAATAGTAGTTTTTGTACCACTAATACTTTTTACTTTATTACAGCAAAAATGTTCAAAGTGGCCTCCCATTAACCATTGCACAATGTCCCAATCGGTGTGAAGAGGACCGCTTGTATGACCACCACGCTCCCCTGACTTAACTCCACAAGATTTTTTGTGGGGTTATCTAAAAACTAAAGTGTTTGTAAACAGACCAGACACTATGAAAGGATTTAAAGATCGTATCAGAGGAGGAGTTCATCAGATATTATTCAAAATGTAATTGATGAATTTGGGTCAATTTGAACATTTTCTATAGTACCATAAACATTTTTGCAACATATAATTTTTAATGACTATGATAAAAAAAAGTATAACTTTAAATCGCTAAATTTATCCTTAGAAGGGATATCTATTTATACTATGAAATGTAAAGCGTCTTATTTAAAAAAAATGTCGGAAATATTTGTAATAATTGTAAATAATAATTTTTTATTTTGTGGAAATAAATATTGTAGATCCGTCAAACATGGCTCAAAAAAATAAGAAATATTGCAGAAAAGTGGAAATTTCTATAAACTAGAAAAAAATATAAATTTTCTTCCATCATTTGGGACACTGTATACGTCAATTCATAAAGTAAATGGTTTTTGTTGTCATTTTAACTCAATGTTTATTATTTGAAAATGTAGCCATCGTAAAATTAACTTGAGCTTATGTCTTCATAAATAATTTCATCAAAAACCTATTAAAATTGTGAAACTAAGATTACTATTTGGCTTAAACAAATTGAATTTAAAGTGACAATTAGATAGTAACCTATAAAACTATTAGATAAGTAAATAATTATCTCCGTGGATTGTAAAGGCAGAAGTTGCTTGTTTACATTTAAAATAATAAATATGCACAAATATTCGGTTTTTCCCAAATCACATTATAATGTTAATAACTTGTCTTTGGCCAAGGACACGAAATATTGCATTGTAAGAACTTATCATTAATTATTTAGGACGTATCTAGCGATGATGATGGTACGGAGAAATGTTGGCAGTAAAGTATTTTACAATATAATTATTCTAGGTACTATACAAGGTGTTTCGATTTGTGTCCCAAAACCAGCTGATATAAGATCCAAATATAAATAAAAGACGTTCACATGAATGGGATATAATAATCGACTGTTTTACCAGTAAAAAAATGTGGTAGTTTTCTCATTAATGTAAAAGTTTAATGAACGAATACATATAGTTGTTAGCAACAAGTAATAAAATGTATTCGTCCATTATAATTTGTTTGTAGTTGTAGTTTGTAGGTAGGTACCTAAGACATGGAGAATACCTACTACTGGGTACAAGCTTGATTTAGGATTAGTAGCTTTTCAAAAATAAACAATTTTTCATTTTATGAAATGATGATGCAAGGAGTTTTGTGATGTTTTAAATGCATCAGCATGTTTTAAAGGCTATTTCAGAAGCTATTCAAATTTATTCCTCACAATATTGGGAAAAAATATGAGAATATATCTTGTGTTATATTAATTTACGTTTTTGAGAAGGTTAACCTTACTTATTAATAATTATATTACTTCCTAATTAGGCCTTCCAGAACACATGATAAAAAATGGCTTCCCAGGGTCAAACAAAGTAAATTTTTGTGGTTTATACTAAGAGTACCTCTTATTCAGAAATTCTAAAACCACTTTTTATCTTCAAATAACATTAAGGAAATTGAATCTTTTGCTAGAATTCAAAAATATGGCGGGAATGAGTTTTATGATATATTTTCTTCTGCCATAACAAAAAAAGAGATCTAATAAAATATACAGGTAAAAAGCACTTTCATATATTTATAAGATATTAGCAATTAAAATATGTTTATAGATAAACTTGCAGACATTACTATCCTTCTTCACACACATTTATGCATTTTGTTTGAACCATAACGGCCGTTTTTGACAGGTCAATGGAATGGCTAATAGCACTTTTTATGACTGATATATCAGTCAGCACCAACTCTAGAATGATTATAGGCGTTCGTCCCAAAATAATTTAGTTAAAATTTCCAAAAAAAACGTTATAGATATAATTTGTTTGTAGTTGTAGTTTGTAGGTAGGTACCTAAGACAAGGAGAATACCAATAATACCTATCTAATAATATAATAATAGCTATCGTTTGATACTAATTTCAGATTTTCTAGAAATTAAAAATTTTCGATTAAATTTAATCTCTTGATTAAATCTGAAATTAGAGTCAAACGATAGCTTATGAAAAGTTAAGATAGGAATTTGCAAACCGTTTTGTTCGATATCAAACCGTTTAGATTTTACAGGGTCTCAAAGTTGAAAAATGTCAATGTTCACCTGTCAATATTTCAAAAACGGTTGAAGATAGGTATAGGCCATCCTACATGAAATATATTTAAAATTTTGAGTAGAATTCAAAAATCTAATAATATACAGGGTATTCCATTTGAAATAAGCAAGTTGACACCTACTTCCGGTATAACCGGAAGTGCGGCCATCTTGAAAATATTTTAGATCGCTTGCCCCCAGTGACTTTGGTACACTGCCCAATTTTCAATTTTTTCCTAATTATACTTTGCCATATATAGATCGAGGCGGTTCCCGGTGGGACACCGTGTATATTTATAAGTAGGCATGCACTGGGGTAGATTTTATGGTAGGTAGTAGGTTTTAATAGTTTTCATTATTTAGGTAGTATTAATTTTCGAATATTTGAATATCTATGTATAAATTTGAGACATGTAACCACATTTTTAAATAATGTGAAATTAGAAATTATCTCTGCATTTAGATAGGTACCTACGTTTTTCTTTCGACAAATAAGAAATAGCATATAGAAGCGTTAATGAAACATCTTTAAATGAAATACGTTTATATTTTTTTTAACTAATTCCCTTTTTGTTTTTTGCTAATGTAAAATTTGAATTCATGGTAAATCCGCCCTTAATAAGCATTAACTTTGCCTTTCATAATAGGGAGATTTTGAATACCTTAAATTTTTACCTTATCGTTATCGTAATCGTTACTGCTACTGCTACTATTTTTGTCAAACTTTTAGGTTAACTTTAACTTATTATAAAACATACCCAAACTGGTAACTAGTGATTTAACATCATTCTACTGTTAAAATGCATTAATGCAGTTTTCACTAATTACATTCTAGTCAGGTCTTAGAACATTCTAAGTTTATTATTAATAAGGCTGTATATCCGTAAATTGGTCGTGTCCGCGAATAAGCACCAAGCATGACAACTCACTCCTTTCCGCAACAGGTAGGGTCTTAATAGATGACTGCTACGGTCATATCACATATTTATAACGAATCAGATTTCCCACTTGCCCTAAAATCGTGTATAAGGTTTTATTTTTTTGGTGCCTCCGCGCATATATTTTATACTGACTACGCGCATGTAACAGATATGGACTGGCACATTTGATTATAACAAGCAGGGTTGTATTAAGGTCAAGAAATATTTGTGAGAAAATTTGTATGCCAATGAAAATTATTATTGTGAAAACTGTAGGTACTTATATAAAATGTTCTTTAATTTAATGTTCATTGCTTAAAATACATAATCTTTAACTGGTTAAGTACTGAAATGATAATATTACTGTTGAGTTTTCAATAATTTGGTCCATTATACTTTAATTTTAATTTTAATTGTCTTAGTTTTAAATAATATTAGTAAACTTAGATTAATATAATACATGCCGGTTTACCTGAATAGTCTTTTTCAAATTTTTTGTTTTACTTGCGCGCTCAGCAATGAAATGGTTTTTGCGGCCACCTACCTCGAAAACGATGGATTTGAGAGAACAATTGGAATATATACGCGTACCCGCATAGACGAATTCGACCGCTTGTTTAACTGTTCCTTGATATAACTAACTTCGTAACATTGTTATCAAACATTATTCGCTACTAAAATCACACTCTGATTTAGTACCTACTGCATTATTGATTATTGTGTCGAGCTTTCGATTGTGCAAGTGCCATCCCACGTACCGCTGACAACAGGAGCAGGGCCCTCTCCAGAACAACAGGCTGGAAGCGTCTTCTCCACGGAACTACAAAGGTGACTCGCATAATAATCGCCATTTCATTGTTTCCTGTCGGTATTTAATTTACTTATTTGGGAAAGTTACATACAATCCAACTAATACTCTCCAGGCTGCTATTGAAACTGATTATTTCATCGGTTAGCCAACATATTATTTGGTCCTTCGAGCCGGATTACGTAACTTTCTCAAGGGTCAGGGTAAACAGTGCATAATTATATTTTAAGTAATTTTTGAATCGCCGCCATATTAGTTCCATTACAAATTTGCCGTTTATTCAGCTAACTCGGAAGTCCTTCCTAGGTTGTAGGAGGAGGTGTGCCTTCACTGTGCGCACGTACCACCCCACCTAATTTTGAGTCGACGCATATCAATCTAGTATCGATTTTTGAAGAGTTCACAGCGATAAGCGGTCAATAACCACGATCATATGTTTTGGTTTTACATACCTACTAATCGTTGAAAATTTCTTTAACCTTTCGTTTAATCACCATTCGCATCGAAATATTTAACATAATTTTCATATATTGAACGCTTGCTTCTCTCTATTAACTCATATACCATTATAACTAAAATGGCTGATAAAGTTAAGAAAATTAAAGCCTTACGCCAATGTGAGATTTTAAAATTAAATAATTTGCTACAAGCCGCAGAAAATGCTCACGCCGATTCCAGTAATCGCGATCTATTTAAAGTAATGTATATTACTATAGAAGATATTAAGGTCGAATTTAGTAAACACCATACCGCTTTAATTAACTTAGTTTTCAATGAAGAAGATGATACCAAAGACGCTTATTCAGTCATGGCTGAATTTGACAAGGCTTTCTTTAAAATAAAATTAATTTTTGAAACACTTTTTGGCGAAAAAGCTGTAAAGTTAGAAGATCCTCAGACTCCTCCATATTATACGAAATTACCTCAAATCAGCTTAATTAAATTTAGCGGTGAGATTGAAACTTTTCCTACGTTTCTGGATATGTTTGATTCCATAGTACACAAAAACCCTAAATTATCTCCAGTAGAAAAATTTAGTTACCTACTCGCTTCATTGGAAGGTCCACCCCTTAAGGCTGTCAAATGCTTACCTCTGAGAGGTGCCAATTATGAAACCGCTTATAATACTCTTGTTAAACGCTATAAAAATAAACGGTTACTTTCGCAAGCTCATTGGTCTGCAATAGAAAATGCGCCTGTTTTGCATACAGAGAGTCCATATGAGCTGCGGAATTTATTAGATATATTTTCTGAAAACTTAGAAGCTCTTAAAGATTTGGAACATCCTATAGAGCACTGGGATTTTATATTATCCAATATGTTGTTAAGTAAAATATCCCAGGAAACATCTACGCGTTTTGGACTGCTTCACAGTGAAACTTCCCATGACATGCCGAAATATGAAGATGCTTTTTCCTTTCTGCATAATCAATGTGATTCTTTAATTGCTATAAAAGAGTCTCGTAAAGATAAACATAAGGTTAAACCCAAAGATTCAACAAAGGGTTTACAAACCTCTACCCGACCAACACTGATTTCTAAAACATTTATGAGTACTAATAACTCTGCTCGCACTTGTACTTTATGTAATAGTAATCATACTATATACAAATGTCCAGATTTTATCTCCAAAGCCCCTCATGAACGCTTTCAGTTTGTGAAACAAAGACATTTGTGTGTTAACTGTTTAAGTAATATTCATAAAACTACAGATTGCCAATCGACTACCGCTGGTAGAATTTGTAAGAAAAGACATCATTCGCTGTTGCATTTTCCCGTAGAATCAGGCAATGCTCAGAGTTTTGACTCGCCCTCAACTAGTGGTGACGCTATCGCTACTGCTAGCCCTACGCATCATGAAAGTAAACTCAGGCTTTAACTAGTTTATTCAGATGTCCTACTAATGTTTTACTCTCAACGGCGCTCGTTGAAATTCTTGATAACCGCGGAAATTATCAAATAATTAGGGCTATAATTGACACAGGATCGCAAACAAGTTTCATAACTCAAAAATGCGTTAATCGGCTCAATTTGAAGAAAACTATAATTAATTCTGACATTCAAGGCATAGGCGACATAGGTATAAATTCACAGTTAGGATGTGTTTCCTTTTCGCTTCGCCCTGTAAATAAACAAAATATTAACATTCAAATAAACGCTATAATATTACCTCGCATATGTTCAGATATCCCTAGCTCTACACTCTCCAAGGACAGCTGGGATCATATAAAAGATTTAAAACTCGCAGATCCAGATTTTCATAAACCTGGACCAATTGATTTATTATTAGGCGCCGATCAGTTTCCATTAATATTACGAAACGGACGCGTTTTAGGTGACGACAACGAGCCTATGGCCATTAACACTATTTTTGGTTTTATATTAATGGGTAAATTTAAAAATAACAACAATTTTCAATTACATATAAAAACACTTTTATCTCAAGTTCAGGCGCCTCCGTTAGATGAAATTTTGTATAAATTTTGGGAGGTGGAAAATATTCCAAAAAAATTTGTAATGTTCCCTGACGATGAACTTTGTGAGAAAAAATATGTAGAAACCGTGGTGAGAAACTCGGATGGACGGTTTATAGTATCGTTGCCATTTCGCAACGAAGAACCTAATTTTCCGAGTAGTAGAAGTATCGCTTTAAATAGTTTTTTATCATTAGAACGCCGCCTGCAAAAAAATTCTAGCCTTTACAATGAATATTCTAATTTTTTGCAAGAATACTTGGACTTAAATCATATGGAGTTAATTTCAGACACTGAAAATTCCGACACATCTTTTTATATACCACATCACTGCATTTTTAAACCAGATAGTCTGTCTACTCGCCTTCGTGTGGTTTTCAACGCATCTGCTAAGATTAACAATATATCTCTCAATGATACGCTTTTAGTTGGACCTAAACTACAAAAGGACATCGTCCAAATTTTATTCAACTTTCGCTTACATAAAGTCGCTTTAACCGCTGATATATGTAAAATGTACCGCCAAATATTAATAATACCAGAACATCAAAACTATCAACGCATTTTATGGCGTTTTCATTCTTCCAGTCCAGTTTTAGATTTTCGTCTACGCACTGTTACATACGGAGTTTCCTCGGCCCCATTCTTGGCATTAAGAACTATTTTGCAATTAGCTGACGAAGAAAAAGGAAATTTTCCTCGCGCGGCACAAGTTCTGAAAAATGAGACTTATGTGGATGATATTATATCTGGATGCTCCTCTATTGAGAATACCATATCTCTGCAGAATGAATTAACCAATTTATTAAAGCGGGGTGGGTTTCAACTCCACAAATGGGCTTCTAATAAACCGGAAGTTTTATCACACTTACCTTCTACATTAATTAATCCTGCTTCACTGTCGTTGGATAATGATGAAATAACCAAAGTTTTGGGCTTGCATTGGCAACCCTCCTCAGACATTTTTACATATAAAGTAATTCCAATTGATAAACCTTGTACAAAACGCAATATTCTCTCTGAATTAGCTAAGATATTTGATCCTCTAGAATTTCTCACTCCTATAACATTTTCAATTAAATATTTAATTCAAAGGCTATGGGTTCTTGGCCTCAAATGGGATGATGAACCTCCTGTAGATATTGTGCGCGTTTGGAACCGCTATAAAACTGATTTTTCATTACTTTCTGATTTCCATTTGCCTAGACTAATTAATATTGATGCAATGAATGACTATAAAATAGAACTACACGCTTTTTCTGATGCAAGTGATCGTGGTTATGCATCTGTATTATACTTACGCACATGTCGTAATAATATATACTCGACTTATTTTGTTTGTTCCAAGTCTCGAGTGGCCCCTTTAAAAACTTTGTCCATTCCGAGATTGGAATTATGCGCCGCTGTTCTGTCTTCTGATTTAATCGATTTTACGCTTAAAACGTATTCTAACCGCATAAATTTTACAAATATATACTCTTATACCGATTCCACCATAGCATTGGCATGGATAAAAAGTCATCCACACAGATGGAAACCATTTGTAAGCAACAGAGTGAGTTATATACAAGAAAGGGTAGATCCAAAAAATTGGTATCATATCATTTCCTCTAAAAACGCTGCTGACGTCGCCTCACGAGGCGCATCCCCCTCTGAGCTATTAAGCAATACACATTGGTGGGCCGGTTTTATCCATAACAGCCGATATCCTAACTCAAAATTAACTGACCATTTTTCTTTTAAAGAACTTCACAATGCTTTAATGGTTTTGGTCAAATATGAGCAACAAATCGCATTTCGTGACGAAATTTCTCGCATTCATAAAAATGGTAACCTTCCCAAACCTTTTCAAAAATTAAATATTTTTATTGACGAAAATGGAATTCTTCGAGTGGGAGATAGATTACATTTTTCGAAACTTTTATACGATAAAAAGTATCCTGCCTTATTACCTCGTCACAGTCGACTCACTTATTTACTGATTGAGAATATATACATAAAATATTTTCATGCCGGGGTGCAAACAGTTCAATTTTTACTTTGTCAAAACTTTTGGATTTTGTCTGCCAAACGCGCGATACGGCATGTCCTATCGAAATGTATAAAATGCTTTAAGGTTAGTCCCAAGACTTTTCAACTTAAAATGGGTAACTTACCATCGGCAAGAGTGTTACCTAGGAAACCTTTTTCACATTCTGGCGTTGATTACGCTGGACCTTTTCGAATTACGCTTAGCAAAACACGCGGTGGTAAGTCTTGTAAAGCCTATGTGTGCTTATTTATATGCATGTCTACTAAAGCTATTCATATAGAACTTGTATCTGATTTAACTTCTGATGCATTTTTAGCAGCCTTACGAAGGTTTATGTCTCGCCGTGGACGCGTAAGTCACTTGTACAGTGATAACGGAACATGTTTTGTTAAAGCAAATAAGGAGCTTGTACATTTAACTCGTACTGCTGCTTCCACAGAATCTATTGAATGGCATTTTATACCACCCTCTGCGCCCCATTTTGGAGGACTGTGGGAAGCAGGGGTTAAATCTATGAAAACTCACTTGATTCGCGTTATCGACGATCAAGTATTAACATATGAAGAATTCTACACTGTTTTGTGTCAGGTTGAAGGAATTCTTAACTCGCGCCCATTAGCACCGCCGAGCTCTGATTCAAATGACTTATCTGTATTAACCCCGGGTCATTTTCTAACTATGGAGCCTTTAACCACAGTGCCTGATTCAAATCTAAGAGACATACACTTAAATTGACTAAACCGATGGCAGCTTTTGCAAAGAATACACCAAAATCTTTGGGATCGTTGACATCGCGAATACCTCCACACTTTACAACAGCGCGGTAAGTGGCTACGACCTACTAGCGCTCCAGAAATCGGGTCGCTAGATGATCTCGTTCCCGCTTTAAAGTGGCGACTCGGTCGAATCCGAAGACTATATCCAGCTGCAGACGGAATTCCGAGAGTTTCTGATGTATATACGGCTAATAGTCTTTTGAAAAGACCTTTAATTATATTGTGTCCATTAGGTACCTATTTCTGCTCTCGAAAATGCATCGCATTTTGGTGGGCCGGAATGTTGAGTTTTCAATAATTTGGTCCATTATACTTTAATTTTAATTTTAATTGTCTTAGTTTTAAATAATATTAGTAAACTTAGATTAATATAATACATGCCTGTTTACCTGAATAGTCTTTTTCAAATTTTTTGTTTTACTTGCGCGCTCAGCAATGAAATGGTTTTTGCGGCCACCTACCTCGAAAACGATGGATTTGAGAGAACAATTGGAATATATACGCGTACCCGCATAGACGAATTCGACCGCTTGTTTAACTGTTCCTTGAAATAACTAACTTCTTAACATTGTTATCAAACATTATTCGCTACTAAAATCACACTCTGATTTAGAACTTCCTACTGCATTATTGATTATTGTGTCGAGCTTTCGATTGTGCAAGTGCCATCCCACGTACCGCTGACAACAGGAGCAGGGCCCTCTCCAGAACAACAGGCTGGAAGCGTCTTCTCCACGGAACTACAAAGGTGAGTCGCATAATAATCGCCATTTCATTGTTTCCTATCGGTATTTAATTTAGTTATTTGGGAAAGTTACATACAATCCAACTAATACTCTCCAGGCTGCTATTGAAACTGATTATTTCATCGGTTAGCCAACAATTACATTGTCTGGTTTTCTTTTTATCATTTATCTCATAATATTTTTTTAATGCTTCTAATTATCAATATGTGTATATTATGGAATTAAATAAAAATAATAATTAAATTTTAAATCAATTTAAATATTGTGCTCCAACACAAAAGTGTTATCCAATAACCAATAAGTTAGAGAGACAGTGGTTATTCATCCTGAAGTAGCTTTTGTTTAAAATTCATATCTAGTAATGTCAAGTTTTTTTCAGTATCAGGTAATTATAATATATAACCAAATCATTTTCAAATCTCATAAGAATATCTCTTGTTAAGCAACCACATTCCAAGCTAATTAAATGGAGTACTGAAACTTACTGGCAATAATTGTTATTTCTAGTTCAACGTTTAGGCTCGTTTGAGCATCCTCTTCTTTATATTGTTGTACATTTTAGGTTATTTGCAAAGTTCTGTATTCGTTATAAATGTGGTTCTGTGCATGGTTGATGAAATAAAAAACATGATTTTAATATTATTTAATAGTATTATTAGGTATATTGAAGTAAACAAATTAAATTTAGTCAGTAAAATTTAATATCACATTTTATGTTTATGTGGTATTGATTTAGAACTTTGTATAATTGACAAAACCTTCAAAAACATAGAATTCCAAATTACAATACGCACAACAGAATGTTATAAAAAATATATAACAGATTTTTTTCTTCTTATAAGTGTTGTAAATTTCTTAGTTTATAGTTTTTAGTACACCTTTTCGTAGCCGCTAAATCTTATTTTAGAAATTTTAAAGAATAGAAAATTCTTAATCTAACATACAAAGATAACAAGTAATTTTTCGGAAAGTTTTCGCACGGATGTTGAAAGTCAAATTGAAAGTCACTTTTTATTTTAATACCCACATTTTTCTGGGTTGCTAAGTTGGGCAATATTTCAAAATATTTCCATATGTTCTCCAATAAACAAATAAACTCTACAAAATTTTGTGGTGGTGTAAAAAGGTTACCTAAAATATCCTTATTTTTATTTTCGTATGCCTTAAAATGAGTAAACATATTTCCTTCGTTTAGTGTCGAATCGCCTGTACCATAAATAATGCAAGTGTCAGATGAATGCTTGTCTAAGCATTTTTTAATTAAATACAAAGCAACTGATTTTGAGATAGATAAGTACCTATCTCATTGCAATTACAACTTTAATGTAGGTATTATATTAAATATGTAGGGATAATTGCATACTGCATACTTAAGTGCAACTGATGATTTAAGTTCTACCAATTTTATTGCCATTTAAGTTCGTAATTAAATTTGTAGTATTTATTGTTATTATTAATTTAGGATTACCTTTCTTGTTCTTTGGGAAATGAAAAGAAACTTAATTCCATGTTATATTCTGTGTTATAAAAACAACTCTTTACACAACAATACTTTGGAGCCATTTTCAAAAATGTTTCGTAATATAATTAGGTATACATGGACACTGCCCTGACACAAACAACATAGTTTGTTTATAAACAATAAACTGGAGAATACTCTGGAAAACACTGATATAAACTATAAACAAACAAACAAACGCTTCAAATGAGAGGTTAACTGGAAATTGCAATGACGGCGCCCACTCCCACTCCCACTGCCCACATGACAAATCTCGCGCATAGGAAAAATACTGACAGGGCGCATCCAACCAAAAAAATTAAATATGTACCACATACATCAAAGCGTGCCGACAGAAGTGAAAAATCTGATTCGTTATAAATCTGTGGTCATATATATATATATATATATATGACCGTAGCAGTAAGCATCCAGTTAAGTTCTTCTCTATAAACTAAAAAATAATCTACGTCTACCACTTCACTTTATATCACTAATAAAGAGCTACCTGGAAAACCGGAGTATACAAGTAAGGGTCAATGACAAAAAATCGCAGGAAAAAACACTGACAGCCGGAGTACCCCAAGGCACTGTGTTATCACCAGTTTTATTTTCACTGTTTGTTTCAGATATCCCAACATATCCTACAACAACTACCCTTCTATATGCAGATGACACAGTAGTGTACGGATAATCTATGACAGCACAGACAGCGACACAAAAAATCAGGTATCACCTAAGACATTTGACTGAATACTATGACACTTGGAAAATACGAATAAACTCACAAAAAACAGAAACCATAAATTTGACCAAAAAACTTAGCAATACCATCACCTATGCAAAACTGAAAATTGACAATAACGAAATACTGGAAAAAAGGTCAGTGAAATATCTGGGGGTGACTCTGGACAGAACACTGACCTTTAAACCCCACACGACTAAATCCATACAAAAAACATTCGCTACTCTCACCAAACTGTACCCACTAATGAATCGACGAAGTACAATAACAACACAAAACAAACTACTACTATACAAGGTGATCCTGAGACGGATAATGACTTATGCGTGCCCGGTATGGAATCACATGTCGGACACGCAGTACAAACGACTACAGACGACACAAAATAAAATACTGCGGCTTGCAACCAATTCAAATAGTATAAGATTCAACCATCAAGAGTATTAGAAACATGTCACGTACCTTTTTGCGTAATAAGTTGCAAACAGCCACATTGACGAGAGACCTTCTACAAATACCTAACAGAGACAACCACAGACGCAAGTACATACATGACCTAATACCCTCTCTATCCTCCCTAAGAACTTCCATCCACAAAGTAGTATGCGCATGTATCGATATATGCGTATACATATAAACTAATAAAACAGAGAGAATTATTTGCAATAGGTTTTTTACATTTTTCCTGTATAAGAATAAAACCAGACTAGTAGCCAGGCATAAAGACAGTATAGCAGTAGTAATTCCCGATATAGTAGTAATTCCAATTGATTAAAGCCAGGCATAAAGACAGTAAATGATGTTAAACAAGGACAGACATTCCAACTCTATAAAAAATAAAAAGCAAGTGTATTAATTGGTAGGCCAAAGATCGGCCAAGTGGCACCAACGCATCTGCGATTATGCTGCCACTTAATTAACAATATTATTTATATTGTAGCAATCAATATGTATATGTTTTTATCATATACTTTACCATGTATATAATACCTGTGTAACCTAAAATACAAATTAATAAAGATGTTTTAAATGAATGAAATGAGTTAAGTATTTGAAATCAATTTGGAATTTTATTTTGGAATCAATTTTTAGAACTTCAGCATAGAGTAGACATTTTTTGTTATTGCATTTATTTTTAATAATACAGTATTGTGTTATTTTATTAATATTAGTTTAGGGTAGTTGGATATATTATATAATAACAAAAGTTTTTTACAAAACTTCATATCACTGTAAGCAAAATAATTTAAAAAAATACAAATGAAACTTGAGATTAGCCAAATTAAAATATTAACCAACCAAGAAAAATGTTTAAGCATATTTTCTATTATTGGGCCATTATTTGCCATACCCACTTATAAATATAGGATCTTTTAATATGATTCTTTCAAAAACAATTTCAACGTTCTTTAGGCAGTCTATCTCGAAAATGGGTATATCATTGGATTCAGAAAAATAGGTTACTTTAGTTTTTGAAATATACCTATATAGGGCATTACAAAATTTTTCCATCTTTGTTACTCGTATGTTTTGTCAGTTTTACGTGGGCCAAACTGTACAAGGTGGCCCGTTTAATATGGGCCTATACCTTATATCAGAAACGACAAGTTCTACAGAAAAAAAAAATATATCAAATTGTTTTTTCAAAGTTATCTTCAATTTTTTTATATTTTCAAACTTATAACCTGTTTATATACAGGGCGATGAACTCAAGTTCCTTTTTTTTTTAAATAGCACACCCTATATATTATTACATTTTCAGAAAGCCCTTCTAAAGACGAGTTCAATGATATATGATATGAAGGGTCTGACGGCCGCCGTTTCGGAGTTATTGAGTATTATCTTCAGGAAATAGCCCATATTAAAATCGTGCTAGAAAGGTTAATAATTAAGTTTTTGAGCCTTAACTTGCGCCAAGAGATTTCTAATTTTATGTACTTTATTATGTTATTACTCAATATTCAACTTATAAAAAAAATTTGACCGTGTTGCCACATTTCGAAAACCATAAATTCTCACGATTTTTTCAAATGGAACACCCTGTATATTGTTACATTTCTAAAAAGCCCTTCTATCGACAAGTTCAATGATATATGATATGATAGGTCTGACGCCCGCCGTTTCGGAGTTGTTGAGTATTATCTTCAGGAAACCTCCAATATTCAAATTGTAACTAACAAAATTACATTTATTATTACTTAATTAAGTGTTTGAGTTCTAATTTGCAACAAAAAAAGTTATATAGGTAGTATATGATCTATCACTTTGATGTAATTGATGTAGTATAGGGACATTTTCATTATTAATATTTATAATAAAACTAGTTTCAGTAAAATGCACGTATTTAATTTTGGTTGCTATATAATTTTCAACATAAATTTGATATTATTCGGTGAAATATATCAGATTATTGTATACTAGTTGATTTTCAAAGCCCCTGAAAAAATTTATTTAGTGACTGAAGATGCCACAGTTAATTCTACGATGTACCTACCTACTCTGTCTTTATTATTTGGCAATTTCATTAAATATGACCATATTTTAACGTTTAGTCAGAATGGCCTTTGTAAACAAAATATCCACAATTATTATAGCATTTATATTATATATATATATATATATATATTAAAATGTATTGATTTTCTTGTGGTATTTTTTATTTTATTATTGTTATTTATTTTGATTGTTATTTTTGTTTGGGTGCCAATATCTAAAATTTTCTATAATATATTTTTGTTTATTTATTATATGTTTATGTGAATGTTTACCCTTGCTTGCTCAGTTTTTCTTTTTCTTTTAAGAATGAAAATCTCACCTCAGTAGTCGGTTCAGCAGGAATCAGCTTTATTCTATGCAAACAATAACTAGGCAGATCTAAATGTGTGACACGAAATATTTATTCTTATAAATATGCAAATCATTAACAAATTCCCACAAATATGGTAACATATGATATCTTTATCTATTTAACAATGAAAACTGTTTAAACCACTATTCTCATTTACCTAATTATAATAATAATACAAATTTTTATCAGTATCCTACCTTTATTGCAATCAGATAAGTATAAATCTTTAATCTAACTGACTAATTTGTGTGTAGGCAAACCTCTATACTTTTGTTGCAATAAAAGTTGCATACCTTCACTTCTTTCAGTTGCTTATTTTTATAAGTTAATACGGTTAAATGTCAAATATACAAAAATGGTGTTTGAAACAAAACAATTAATGTCTCTGATATTTCAAGTGAACTTACAGTTATTAATTATTGATATTTAATATTTTATATGGCCAAGTAAGTAATGAAATTGTTTCTATTGTTTAAGTAAAATTTTTATTACGATATCGATTTTTTTTATTTTAGCTAGCTAGCATTAATTTTGTGCACAATACCTTGTTGTCTCTAATATGATGCTGTTTTGGCAAAATTTATGGGCTATGCCTCTTTCTTCGGCTGATTTTTGGAATAATCAGGCTCACTGGAACACTGGATCTCTCTGATGCTGGAATTTTCTGGATCCTGGTTGTTACCCACTGGATTCTGATTTCCCTTGTTTAGGTTAGTTAACATGCACTATTTTATGTAAAATTTTGATTAAAATTTCTACTTTATATTCAAATTTATACTTTTAAATTCTCTTCTCATTTTAAACGACGCTACTCCTTCTAGAATTTTCTTCCAATCTCCTGTTGCTAACACAAATTTTATTGTTTTTTCTCTATAGTCAATTATTTTCACTATTTGATTTTGTGTGTTTATTTATGCTAAAGGTTCCATGCACTGTGGTTATGCTTTGCACTTTATTTTTTTATTTTTCACTAATCACTATTAGTTCCTAATTCACTCTTAAAACTACTACAAATATTATTTTTAATTCTTTATAAACTATTTACAATGTCATGATCTGGTTTTATTTCATAATAAAGTTATATTTTGTCCATATTTGTATTTAAATTTTATATAATGTATGTGTCACTTTAGCTATTGTTCTACTGTCAAATTCAATAATAAATTTTATAATTTTGAATTTCAGATGGATATTTCTCTATGGAAATTGCATATTGGATGGAATAGATGGTTTCATTAGAATCTCTGGAATTTTATCTTTCTTTTGATATGCCTTGCACTGGGTTTTGTGTTCGAATAAATGATTTCTGTGTCAAATTTAGTAACAAAGTATACCTATTTGGATATGTTTTGGTATGATATTTTAATTTATTTTATTTATCAACATTATTTGAGCCAATAGATATATGATTGAATGATTTATTATGTTTGCCTTTTCATGATTAATATAATTTATTTTGCCTGCTTTGCAATTCACGAAGAATTCAATACTTTGGTTCGCTTTGGTAGCGTTTACATGCGATAACTTAAATAATAATTCTTTATAACATTTCATTCTATTGCAATATATATATATATATATATATATATATATATATATATATATGTATATATTTATATTATATATATATATATATATTATATTAAGTATTTATTAATAATAATGTATAGTGTGTAAGAAAAAGTTGATATGCTAGAATGTTATTTATCAAATAATAAAAGTCCAGCTCTTGCTCTTAGAGAGCATAGAACAAAATTTCCCGTGAGACGAATTCCAGAAAAGAAATTATTAGCTAAACTTTTTCAACAATAAGATTGTTTATGCAAATTAAGAGTTCAAAATGATAATTTGGGATCTTGGTTAGCACTATTTCAATCCTGGTCATATTCTGAGTATCATATATCTCTGAATTTGTCCATAGAAGGGCTTTCTAGAAATGCAACAATATACAGAGTGTTCTATTTGAAATAATCGTGAGAATTTATGGTTTTCGAAATGTGGCAACACCGTCAAATTTTTTTTATAAGTTGAATATTGAGTAATTACATAATAAAGTACATAAAATTAGAAATCTCTTGGCGCAAGTTAAGGCTCAAAAACTTAATTATTAACCTTTCTAGCACGATTTTAATATGGGCTATTTCCTGAAGATAATACTCAATAACTCCGAAACGGCGGGCGTCAGACCCATCAAATCATATATCATTGAACTCGTCTTTAGAAGTGCTTTCTGAAAATGTAATAATATATAGGGTGTGCTATTTAAAAAAAGGAACTTTAGTTCATCGCCCTGTATATAAACAGGTTATAAGTTTGAAAATATAAAAAAATTGAAGATAACTTTGAAAAAAACAATTTCATATAATTTTTTTGTCTGTAGAACTTGTAGTTTCTGAGATAAGGTATAGGCCCATATTAAACGGGCCACCTTGTACATGCAAGTATGAAGATTGTAAAAAATTGTACAAAAACACACTTTACATACACCTACTACCTATACCTACTGTCCGCCTATCGTCTCTTATGAAGTTATTATTTGTCTTTGCTCGTATATGACACTTTCTTGGGTATGTTTGTTATTTAGTTAACCATGACGGCCATTAATATTATTTTTAGTTTAGAGAAATGAAAATACTGTAGTGTAATATATTATTTATTTGCTTTTGTAACATTTCTGGTTTATTTATTGGCTATTATAACTATATCACCTAAATAAATACTCTGGTCAATTTTGGAAATAATTCTTTTAAATTTAGATAATTATTTATGTGTACGTTTAAGATTAAAATCAAATGAACTTTTATTCAAATTTCAGTCTTATTCTAGAGCCAAGCTATATCCGATGTTGTGCCGCATCAGCGAGCTCAGGATAAGGAATAAGGGAACCTGATCAAGACAGTCATCCAACCCCAGTTGACATATGCGTCTGCAGCATGGGCGATTGCTGCAAAGACGTATATGAAAAAAATCCAAGCCGTCGGCAATATCGCACTGAGGACCGCTGTAGATGCCCCCTGGTACCTGTGGACAGCCGATATACGTCCCAGTCCTTAGAAGTCATCAGAAGGCGCGGAGTCAACTTCTTGTGCGTGCGTGCGAGCCGAGACGCACAGCAACCCGCTAATCCGGGAAGCCTGTCTATTTGTTTCCATGGCTATTGCATTATTCTAATATACAATGTGAAAGATCGTAAATTCTTCTAAATACAAGGCTAGCGTCTTCTGCTAAATCCTGTCTTGTATCATCATGTTGCAAATATTTCAGCGTCGATGGTTTGTGACCTTCTAAGTTTAATTTCGTGCGCTCTTCAATAGACACTACAGCAAGCAATTGGTAAAATATATGGTAATTTATTTCACCTGGTAGATGCCTTATCACTCTAGTTTCTAGTATCTAAAGAAGTAGCAGTGGATATTAGTTCTGTACAAAGCACCATCAGTAACCTGCACTTCAATAAATTGAAGTGCAAGTGAAAGATTAAAAAAAGTAAAAATCTGAAACTGATATTATATCTCCTTATACGCCACTTATTGAAAAATGATAATGCAACATTTGAATATATCTTTTGAAGAAAACCACAACAAAATTTTTGGTTCATTCCACTACTGAAATTTTGTTTCTAAATGTGCAGCATCCTGTATGACGTATTCTTTGTCATTTGTAGATATTTTTTATATAAAATATTCTTATATATCTTTCGTCATATTTAGCATAAGCTATAAAGAACCATCAGTTCATTTAAAATAAATTATGAAATTATTAAAAGTTTATATCCCATCCAGATAACTCGTCTGGGGGGATATTCGTATGCTTTTTATAGCGGGGAAAATGTTGAGTATCGATCAAACTTTTCAATTTTGGTTTGAATGGTGAAACCATTTCACCTTTTGAAAATGTTTTCCAGTCAAAGTCCATGAGCCATGGATGTTCTTTAATGTCCTTTATTCCTTGAGTCTGCATTCCTAACCTCTCTGAAGGAATGGGGCGGCACAACTTCTCCACTATGGATCTGGCTTTCAAACTAACGTGATTAGGAAATTCTACGTGGTCGATACCCTTCGATATTTTATTGAATATTTCCATACGGTTGCTGTCCCTAGATCTAAAAGGTGTTTGACCAGTTAATAGTTCAAAAATAAACACCCCAAATGCCCAATAATCCACGGATCTGTCGTGACCTATACGTGATATTATTTCTGGTGCAACGTATTCCGGGGTTCCAACAAAAGTGAACGCCTTACCACCGGAACAAATTTTTTTCGCAAAACCAAAGTCAGTCAGTTTTATGTAGCCATTAGCTGCTATTAATAAGTTTTCGAGTTTGAGGTCTCTGTATATTATTCCTCTGGAGTGAAGATACTCAAAAGCGTGCAAGACACAAGCAGCTATAAACCATGCCTCTTTCTTCTTGAACCTTCGCCATTTTTGCTTGTTAAGTAGACTAAAAAGATCTCCTCCTGCAAGAAATAACACAAGTTAGAAATTAAATTAGTTATAGTTAAGTATGCACTGCAAATAATACCTATATCAGTATGGAGACTGATTATTAAATATTATTTTGCTGAAATAATTATTTGAGTCAAAATAGGGCAAAAATAAAATAGTTTACCATTTGACAAAACATATTATTTTGTGTAAGAACTAGGTATGTGGAATATTCTATTTGAAAAACTTGTCAAATAGATATTGTCTCGTTTATAATTAGAGATACGTCCATCAAACCCTATAGGAATGTACACGTGAAAAAACCAATTGAGAGTTAATAATATACATTCTATATAATAATAATAATAATAACAATAACAGTGCCTTTGTTACTAACAAAAGTAACAGTTGAGTACAATAATAAGTAACACAGAGTAATAGTTAACACGCAAACAAAAAAGAAAAAAAGTAAAAAGTAAGCAAGTAATTTTTGTTTAACGAATCCTAGAATATAGTATACAGGATGACGCACAAAAAACGGCCAACGATGTAGCGTTGTAATTTATTATCCGATTTTAAAAATCAAAAAAACAAATGAAATCGCCCCAAAAACACTATCATTTAGCATAAAGAATATTAAAAAAACCGTCAAATTACTTTAACGACGACAGTAATTTTTTATATTTTTTATAAATTTTTTCACCAATATTTGTAGAGATTTTTTTCCAAATCCAATGGGATATGACAACGATATATTTGGACGTAAGAAAACATGATAAATTGGAAAACAGTCTATAAAATTAAAATTGTTAATAATTTCAAATTAACATCAAAAGTCATGGGAAGTTTAATTTTCCATACGACTTTTTAATCAAATGTTTAACATGATTTTGAAATCTAAAGTTTCCATGAAATTTCACACCCAGGTTTGTACACTCACCGGTAGGTTTCAAAATCGCACCATTCAACACAATTACAAAATTGGAATTAATAAATTGTTCCTTATGTTTACTAAACATTAAGAGTTGGGTTTTAGAATTATTCAAGATAAGACCATGAGCTCTTGATACGGGAGTGATAGCGGCTAAATCCTCATTAATTTTTCGGTCTACAGGACCTGTGTTCAATAGGGGGTAAAGCTAAAAAATAACTGAAAGTCATCGGCATATTGATGTGAATTATATTGTAAAAATTTGGAGAAATCGGATGAGTATATGCGAAACAATAGAGGTTCCAACACACTTCCTTGCGGTACACCTCTTTTCACTTTAATAGAGTCAGACTTTTTACCATTAAATATTATCACCGTCTGTGCTCTATCATTTAAGTAGTTAGCAAAGAACTGAACAGCTATATCATTAAATTATAGATATTTAATTTAGTGATATCTTTCTTTATATAAGAATTAATCCAAAAAGTTAACTAAGAGATAAATTATGAATGAAATTATCAAATATTATGGTTCAATAAAGTATTTAATTTTTGACAATTACCCTGATTTTAAAATTAAAATGAATTCAATGTCAAAATTGTCAGTTTGTAGATAACTGAGATATATATTTTTTAATAAAATTTCAATAATTTCCCATGTACCTATCTAATATATAATCTATTCTAATAATATTTGAGTTCTACAACTCTGGTAGTTTTTTATAATATTAAAAATATACTACATAAATATACAGTCTGTTTTATTAAAAAAATCTAAACTTTAGTACATATGCTATATTTTCCTTGGACACCCTGCATTTCAAACTATCCTTAATCTTAACATTTTCCATGACTAGGTAAATGACTCGGGCTCCATGTTCATATTCTGTATTGTGGGCATATGATGACTTTTGAATAAATGTTAATTTGCTCATAGCAACATAACACTTTCTCATAGTAATTTTTTACACTCTACCGAATGGAGTAAACAGTTTTTTAAGTAACGTTTCGTCTCTTCAGAACCATCATCAACTTCATTTTTTCTAATACGGCCCCATTAAAATTTTAACTGACTCTGCTGCTGTCACTCGAAAGCATTTTTCTTTGTGAGTTCAATAACGTGTCATTTGCTATAGTTTATTGTTCCATTAACTGTTCATTATTATTTTTTAATTTATTATTGTTTTGTTAAATGTTCTTTATTTTTGTTAATTAATTGTTATTTATTGTTTGATTTGTACTAATTTCTTACTTTTTCGTTATTGTTTTTTTAATACATACAGACAGACGCAGCTGAGTGTCATGATGGTTATTCCCGTTCACAACGTTATTAAACTGTAACATATGATACATTATTGAACACAAGGAAAAATACTGTCGAGTAACAGCATTTATTTATATTTATTCAAAATATTAATGTGGCTGCATTAGAAAAAATGAAGTTGATGATGATTATGAAGAGGCAAAACATTACGTAAAACTATTTACTCCATTCTATATATCGAAAATGTTGCTATGAGAAACTGTATTATTTTCCAATAGCTCTTCAAACAAGCCTGACATTTTGCAAAAACATATTTCCAAAATTTCGAGTTTTTTTCAAATACCTATATCCACAACTAATCATGTAGCCTTGATTTTTTTGAGACATACTATTATGCCTAGTTTATGCATCTCTAATGGTTTCCAAGATACCCATGTTATAGCATCCAATTTGGAATTATTTTAACTTAATACTTTTTATCTTTTCTTTCATGACTTATCTTGCTATTTTTCTGGCTCAAATTTTTTGAATGTCCTAGGCAAAGTGAAAGGTTTTACAAGATTGTGTTAAATTAAGTTCATACCTATTTCCTAAAATATTCATATTAACTGAAATGTTATAGGTATGTAATATAACTTCCTAAACTTTCCATGAAAGCACAGTAAATACTGGATATTTCAGTGGTTTTCAGAGACCACTGAAAAGTATATATCAAGTATAAAAAATTACATTTTTCGAAATGAGGCCGGGCGCTTCGTTTACCTGTGTGATTAGGTTAAATATGGGAAAATCCCGGTCTTCGCTGAATAACAATAAATATCATAAAAGCATTAAATGAGTGGTATGCTTTGTCGGCAATTAGGTACCTACCAACGTATTCATTATATTCCACCCTTCCCAAAATCCGACCTACAATTAGGTGCCTACCTAATTGTAGGTCGGATTTTGGGAAGGGTGGAATATAATGAATACGTTTAAATGTTAAATTACATTATTGTTTAAGAGGTACTAGGAAAATCCAAATTGTTTTATTTCTCAATATTAAAAGTTGCCTAGCCTAATTCTAGAAAATACGCAGCTATAAAGATTATCCTAAATATTTTTACTGAACCAAAGGTATTATGTAGCAAACGTGCCCCTACAAACAGGAAGTTGGATTTGATAATAATATTTTTTTCTAACCATACGAATAAGACACTATAACATTAACTTATTTTAAATAAAAAGAGCCCTTTCGGGGCTGTTTAAGATCGCCATAGAACCATTTCTCGAGACAAGCATGAAACTTTTCAACGAGGCTTGTATACTATTTTATTTACAACCATATCTTTTAAATGCCAGTGGCGGTTAATACTTAATATGAATAAAATTGCTTGGGTGGAAAGTAATCACTTTCCTTTTAGATATGTCAGTCAGAAATATGTTTCTTTCACACTTAATTTAAGTTTGAAATACCGACATTACATACATGGTTGTAAATAAAGAGATTTTTGCACAGTACCGAAAAGTATTTTGACATTGACATTGCATGTTACATATACTGAAGCTCAATTAAATAGAAAAATGAGAATAGATAGCGACTCCGACGAATCGGTAAACTGGAGGTGCTAATTAGAAGCGGTTGGAAAAAAAAATATGTTAAGCTCGTACAAAAAATACGTTTTCGAGACTCGTAAAATTGCCGCTACGTGTCATCCGGCAACCCTTTCCCTCGTCCCGAAAGCGTGTATTTTTTTGTACTAGTTAAACAAATAACTATTTTGTAGGTCATTTTTGGTTTACCAAACCAAGAATGGGCGAGTTTGTAGTGAGTATCCCATCCATAATACCGTTGTTTATTGAGATAGAGAAAAAATTTTTTAGCAGAAGTTATTTATGTCTCTTGATGGCAAGTATAGTGTTACTTATGTCCTTTATCTATTTTTCTTATTTTCTTAAAAACACTATTGATCAAAGTAAAGCATGTGATACACCATTGAACTCAGAAGGAACAATGCTGTCGATTGACAATAATAGTCAATCGTAAAAATATGTGTAAAAATATTAATGGGGCCGTATTAGAAAAAATTTTATCTGATGATGGTTCTGAAGAGACGAAATGTTTTTTAAAAAACTGTTTACGCCATTCTATAGAGCTTAGAAAGTTGCTATGAGAAGGTGTCAGTATTATTTGAATAGCTCTTCAACAAACCTGAAATGTTACAAAAACGAATTTCCAAAATTTTCATAACTTTATTCAGTTCAAATGTCATATATTTCTTGTAGTTTTTTTTAACAATTTATAGATATTAAAAATTATTTAACAAAACTGTTTGGTAGAATTAAACTATATTATACACTTAAATGTATATACATATACTTTAGAATAACAAAAAACAAAATATTTATAATTTGGAAAAATGAATAAACGTTATGCTTTGACATTAAAACATATTTTTATAAAACAAAACCGTAAAAATATAAATTGATTAGGTACGTTTATCGAAAAGCAATAGAATATCCTCGAAAATACGTCTCTCTTTTGGAACCGAGGTCACGAATCCATCGCTAACTACATCAAGGGTGCGACATGCGAGATATACTTCTGGTTATTTATTTATTCTTGTGCTAAATATCAAATCACAAAATATATATATATATTACGTATTAGATATATTCTTCATCTGCACCACCTCTGCTGCACAGATTTTACCGATGTATTCAACACTCTGATATACCTAGTTAATATACTGAATAAAAGCAAAACAGTGTCCGTCGTTCAATTGATGCAGTTACTTTTTGAAAAATATTTTTTTAATAACGATAAAAGTGGTCAATATTTAAAGTGTATCATTAATTAGTTAACCACCTCGGTAGCGCAGTGGGCTAGAGCGTGTTGTGGCAACATTTGCCGGTTACACTGCCTATTAGGGTCTAGGTTCGATCCCCAGCTACAGGACTGGATTTGTGCGTTGCCTAGTTTACATGGTGTTTTAATTTATTAATTTATTTTGATTAAAGTTAACTTTAATATTTAATAAGTAGTTTTTTCTACATGGAGATTAACGTAAGTACCATTAGGAAATATTTCTATTAATTTAGAATTTACACGAGTAGCTTGAATATTTATCAAAATGTTATTGAATGTACAACAAATAATCTAAGATAGAATTTAATGTTTTCAAACTTTCCTGGCCATTCAATTGAAAAGAGTATATTGTAGAAAGTTGTATTAGTAATATAGTCAACGTCATCATCACTGTCTTTGTTATCATAATCGCCATTTTTAATAATACCTATCACCTTTACTACATTTTTACTCACCTAAACATAATTCCATCAGGAAGTAAATGTATTTATTATCCTTAAACGTCCTATATAACTTCACAATAGAAGGCGTTGTGCAAGCCATCTGAATGTTCTTCTCATTATATGTATGCTCCTGCTGATTTCTCCTAACCAAATCAATTTTCTTCAATATTTTTAAAGCAAACACAGAGTCATCCTTTTTCTTGTGTTGTACCAACATCACTCTACCGAAACCTCCTTCTCCAATAACTTTTATAAACTTAAGATCCATTAAGTCTACATCTTGGTGTTCCTCAACTTCAACTTTGAAGGGATTCAGTGGATCGATTTTAATTTTATCACAGTTATCCAGTTCTCCAAAATGGTCAATGAATTCTTGTCTGGTTGGAGTCAGACATTCTGCGCCTCGCGCGTATGCGGTCACAGTGGCCTGCCTGCAATCCTCCTGTAGTAATGCTACTTCTCCAAAGCAGTCTTCCTCTTTCTTGCATTGTGCTACCACCTCTTCGCCGTCTTTGGTTACCGTTTTAGTACTAGTTGCGAAAAATTTGTTCCCTGAAACAAATGTGCTTTTTAATTATATGACTGACGAAGCTATAGTTATTTAGATTAAGTGCCACCAATTAGCAACAACATCAATTTTAATATTATATAGAATGGGTTTTCATAGCCCAATCTTTGATTGCTTAAAGTGAGGAGACGTTTCCAGTTGTTCAGTAAATTTCAAATAATGTTGTCTTTACTTTGACAGATTTGAAATCATTTCAATTTTATAGGCTGCGTTTTGATAAAATAAATAGACATTTCTGCAACGTCAACAGAAATTTGTGCTTTGTCTTTAATAATAATTACTTATATGATTTTCAGGGTGAGAATTATATTTTTAGTTCATAAATTCTTTTATAATTGATATTTTCAGAAATTTGGCAAAACAGCTAAAATAATTAAAGACAAATAAATGAAGCAATTTCTACATAGCCCCACAAATAGATAGTCACAGATAATATTTTTAAATCTATTACTTTATCTGCCTTTCTAAACCCTAACACTACGCTATTAATGTTAAAATTATATAAATAAAGAATATTAAAAGAAATAAAGTCTATTTCGTTTTCTCACACCCTTATTGTGTACATTGAGAAAAAATTGTAGTGTACTCAAAACATTTACAGAGCAACTAAAATAGTAAATTGGATTACAAAAAATCAACACCAACGGTGTTGTAGCTTTAACAGTTTTTTGTACCTTATAGCATTTTAGAGATTGTTTCGTTAGGCAAACTTATAAATAAAATTATCCCAAAAATGCTATAAGCAAGAAATTATCTACGATAATAAGTATATTAGTGTGTCAAAATTATAAGTTGGGATGGATTTTTCCAGAGACAGAAGTGATCAGAAATAATGGATAAATTTATTTCATAAATTTATTTTAGTTTAGTTGATTTTTATCAGTTTGCACTATAGAAAACATAAAAAAAATAAAAACCTCGCAGGCGTATATTAGGTAATTAAATATTTTCCAAAAAATTTTACAATAATTATCATATCTTCCATAAACAATATAGGATCACATTTATCCACAAGTATGTAAGAAAGCTGAAACTATTTTTATATGTATATCTCTAAACCTTAACCCTGTGGCAACAATAATAATATAATAATAATTATAATAATAATATCTCTACCCCTCATTCTAATCACAAGGATTAGCTCGAAAGTCTGAGACTTATGTGGGAGAGGGGCGGCATATTATTATTTCGCGGGCCGCATTTGCGCCTCAGGAACGACTTAAGTGGGTAGGCCCTAACCACCATTCAGTGCTGGAATGAGGGAAACCTGGAAAACCTCATTAGTTCGGGGGACAGTCAAACATCAACTGATTTTAATCTCTCACGTTAACACCAAGTTGACATTCTTCCCATCCTAGGCCATCGCCAGAATGGTTGCCAACCTATTCCTGCGAACAAACCTTGATCTACGAGTAAACAATTTAATGAAAAATTGTTTGGTGGAATGGGGATCCGAACCCACGACCTCTGACTTGAGCGATCGAGACGCTAAGTCCTAAGCCACCGGCCCGATGAAATTAAAAAAAAGGTGCCAGTATAATGTAGGCACAACTAGAATAAAATAACATATTTTTTTGTACCGCTCTTATATAATAAGCAATTTTAGTCCCTCAAAAGCGGAAGTAAAGTGAGTCTTTTACTCCCTAGGGTAAAAAAGCGAGCCAACTCACAATATGAGATGATCATATTTCTCAGTCATCACAGTAACCAATTGTATTTTTGTATGCCATGCGGATTTTTATGTTCATAAATTAGAAATGACCATACTTTTTAAATTAGAAATATATTAACAATATTTTTTTTAATTCTTTCAATTAAAATGTTAGGTCGTACACGAAAATAGTATGTACACCTCGGGAGTACATGCTTTCCTCTCAGTCCTTTGTAGAGCCCTTGTGCTATAAACGCAACTCGGGGAAAAAATCATGCATTTTACTCCCTTGGTGTATAATCTACTGTTCTATAATTAATATTTAAATAAATCCCTAACGAATAAATGTCTGCATGGACGAAAGCCATGTAGACATTGTACATTTTAATATAAATATATTAAAAATATTCCGTGAAGATGTTGCGCGAGAAATTCATGCAACATATTCGCCTGTAAAACATTCAGGTCTTTCATAAAAATAACTTTAATTTAGCTACAATTTATCTTGCCAGTTGTTAGTAAATCGTTTGTAAATATTCTTAAGCTGTCTTGCAACATTTGTAAGTCGCTAAAAAAGAGTTACAACCAATGAATTAAATGAGGGCTCACTTGGTAGTAGCTCTCAAGACCTTTCATAATATTTTGTTTACTTTGCCAGTTGTTAGTAAGTCGTTTGTAAATATTTTTAAGGTAACTTGTAAAGTCACTAATAAAGAAATTATAACAAATTAAAACTTCTTAGCGACTCCCAAGCTTTCTCTGAATGTTTTATTTACCTCACACAACTCATCATACAACAGTTAATTATCAACTAATCACAGTGGTCAAGAAACCAAACATAGCTAGATAAAAATAACAGTTGATTGTAAAATTGATTGTACTATGTAATTTTATTTGACAACAACTTTATTGGACGACAATATCGAGTGGACGATGGACGAGAATTCTGCCACAGCTTTGCCTTTAATGTTGTTAGTTGTATAGGTATGAGAGTGTTGCAAAATGTAAATGATTCGTGATATTCTTCAACGTCTTTTTCGTCGAGAAACTTTGGTTTATACCGACTGTGACCATGCGCCATCACATCCCCATATATAAAACATTTGCATCGTAGATGCATTTTCCAAATAAAGTCGTTTTTTGCTCTTGTCACTAGCTTCCATGAAACCTTTCTTCGGCCGACCACGTCCAATAGAAGTCGAAAATGCTTCTGAAAGATCATCTGTAGCTGATGCACAATGTATTATATCTGGAAAATCCACTATGCTATTTAACCAGTTCTTATCTTTCTCTAAAAAATGTTTCAGCACATAGTGACTTTTTTGCGACCTCTTTAACGGGAACACTAAAAGTATCTATAATTTTCTTAATGGGCAGTTTTCTGTCATTACTGACGTCATTTCAACCTAACTTATCGATTACGTAACTATATACAGAACTGTTCCTTTTCGACGAATCTTTCTCTGAGCGCCACACTTCAAACAATTCTCTCGTATACACAAGGTTTGATCCTATGAATAATAAGGAGTTGGCTATAGTTGGTTTTGATATTTTTTTTTGTAACGAGCACTACAATATAGCTGCTTTACAAAATAATGCTAATCCGAATATGGACAATTTTGGAGATTTTTTTGTACGCTTAACTAAACATAATAGCTAAACAAAGTACATACCAATTTAGTAATCTAATTCTTCAAAGTTAAAAAATGTATTACGGATAGTTTATATGTGCAGAATAAATACATACCTTGCGCTGATAGATCCATGGCCATAGTTATCTACTTATAAGAAAATATTTTTTACAACACAGTTTTTAGAAACAGATACAATACAATATTTTTTACAAGAAACAGCACAATACTTGTAATGCAAGTCCTATTCGCACTATGCATTAATGACAACTGAGCCACCATTTCCGAAATTCTTCCTGCTACCTGCTATTTATTTTCCTACTCCTCCTGTGGTTTCGTACTATTAGGATAAGAACTGACCTGATATTTGCAAATTCGAGGAAGATAGGTTTTCCATTTTGGTCAACCTGGATTTATTAATTGGACCACTGCAATTGGGGCAAAGCTGTTTGCCCTGTTTGTTGTATTGTAGTTGTCGGAACACAAGCAAAGGTTTTAGGCAAAAAATTGTTTTATTTTGGAAGCTAAAATTTTACTAATGTAGGACACAGATCTTGCGAGATATACCTAACAAAATAAAATATGGCAAAATCAAAATCTCCTTAAAAAGTATCTAGTTTAGTAGGTATACCTACTTTTCAGGTATATTTTATTATATTTTTTAAACTATTTGATAAAGGTTATTCAAATATTACTGCACTGCTGCGGTTGTTCAGAGATATGTAAATAATGAACCATGAATCCACGCTTATTTAAAAAAATAAAGGCTTAATAAAATGGATCCTATAGTATAATTAAGTGTGCTAAGTTATCTAGTGGATTCTTGACAAAACTAAGTGCATCGTTTCTGTTTCTAGCACACCGTTTTTAAAATATTTGAAAAATTAATTAATTCCTTTGACTTTGTTTGATTACGTGCTAGAATAGTAAAGCTTTACTATTGATTCAGGGTATTTAAATAAAGAAATTTTCATACACATACACTTACAGATACATATTAGAGATAGGTGTCAGACCAGGAAGTTTAAAATTATAATTTTTCGTTATAGCAGTTTTTAACTGAATGTTTTATATTTATTTATTACTTTTTTTGTTTCTGAATAAATTCTTGCTTATTTTCTGCTTGTGATTCCATTAACTATCGGTACTAATTTTTTGGTAATATTGGCATTGGCATTTTGTAATATTGTAATTTGGCACTGGAATTTTGTTTCTTGGAGTACTTAAATTATTATATACTTTGAATGAGGCGTAGCATATTTAAAAAACTTTCTAATTTTCTATATCTAATATTATAACTTTTCTGGTAATTTTTTTTATAATTAAGTAAAAAGTACAAAACGGCAAATAAGCTACTGATAAAATATTAGAATATTAGTGATAGCAATGCTGACTGCAGACTATACACTGATTTGAGAATAGTTTATACACAACATATACACAATTACAGTCAGTTAATACTTTTTATAAGTCATATGTAACAAATTTTTGATGATATCGGTGAAACTAAAATATATTAATATTTCTTTTGTGCCATTAACTATAAAACTATACCACAGCTTATTTAATGAATAAGCTGTGACTATACTATTTACCGAGGTGAGACGTCCGATCCGGGAGATTTTTGAGTCGGTCTTTTTCATCTTTGCTACCAAAGCGTTAGGTTAAAAATATATCGTATTAAGATCTGATTTCATCAAATTAACGATTTTAAATATTTGACCTTGAAAAATAAAATTTTAAAATATTTATTTTAAACGGTTATTGAACCCACCTAGAATTAATCTAATATTGGAAAGTTTTGTAGATATTATACTACCCCACTTATGAACCTTAAAGTGTTTTAGTGAGGCAGACATTATCTTATAACCTTTGACTGAGGTAGCTGAAAATTATAAATATTAGAAAAATCACCAACAAAAATTAATATGTCGATGTTTTCCAGCTTCTTTTAGTGTCATGTAGATAAGTTAAGTATGTGACTTATACAAATGACATTTTACTTCTAGTTAGAACCACTAAGAAGTAAGCCTCTATGGAATTGATATGAATTAACATAGGTTAATTCATTATCAACCTACAAATGAAAAGAGTCAGCTTACAAATACTAACTATGATTGGTTGGCTCGACTCGGATCTCAGGGACCCAGCCAAGGACCAGAACCGATTTTAGGAATTACACGGAGGCAAGTCAACAAGGCTGTTAATGAATGGGATCATGAAACACTAAGTAAAAACTGGAGAAGAAGTGGAAGTTGTAAGCAAGCTCGCAACTTTATAGTGGAGCCAAGCGAAACCAAGACGGCCTGGCTGTTAAGTCGTAGCCGGAAGGCTCTAAACCAGTTGGTGGGAGTTTTAACGGGTCACTGCAGGCTTAGAAAACATCTATCATTGATGGGTGTTGAGGGAGACCCTATCTGCCCAAAGTGCGGGGAGGGCGACGAAATGTTGGCCTTCCCACTTCTTGGCAGACTGTGTAGTTTTCGGCAGACTAAGAAACGACGTCTGGGGGGCCGGGGAGCTGCAAGGGGAAGAGGTCAGTTCCCTTGAATAGACCGATATTCTGACCTACATTAGAAGGTCGGGAAGGTTCGACGAGGGAAGAGGTGACGGAGTTAGGTAGGGGACGACAGGGGTAGGCAAAAAGGGCCCGCTTGTGGCCTACTTGCCAGGTCTTGGCCGCCCCATACACCACTACTACTACTAACTATGATTTGTAAGGTAAACAATATTCTGTAAAAACTTGGGGTTGGTAAGAAATTTGCTTCACTGAATTAGTTGGTAGTAACTTCTTAGAGCCTTATAAATGATATTAAAAATCAGCTTACAAATACTTACAAACGACTTACTAAAATCTGGCAAGGTAAACAAAATATTCTGAACAACCTTGAGGGCTGCTAAGAAGTGAGCACTCATTTAATTGAGCACTCATTACAGATACTTACAAATGATTTACTAACAACTGGTACGGTAAACAAAACATTCTGAAGGAACTTGGGGGCTCGAAGAAGTTAGGCCCAATTTTTTAATTGGTTATAACTTTTTTATTACCAATGACTTACTAATAACTGATAATATAAAACTGCAATTATAAAAATCTTGGGGGCTTCTAAGAAGTTAGCTCCTAAAAATTAATAACAAATAAAACGGTTACCGTTTACTTACAAATGTACTAATGGGCTTACAAACACTTACTAATAACTTACTAACCGACTGAGGATTAGTGCCGTCCAACTCCAGGAGTTAGAGGCTAACTTCCGGACTTAGAAATAATTCAATTTCGTATTTCTCAATTACAGTTCAATTATTTGTTGAAGAGAGAAGTTATAGTTACCTCTACCTCCTTGTTTCACAATTTGAGTTCATGGATTGATGAATTCGGATTTTAGTAAATTAGCTACTTCTTTCAAGGCATCCTCTCCTGCTCTTTTCAGTTTGCCATTGTTTGTCAATCAATGGCAAACTTCATAACTTCATAATCTCGTCTTGCTGCTTGATGTTGTCTCTGACATTGATATGTTGATAAACTCTACGATCCAGCAACCACGCCCTGCCTGATATAATAATAATAATAATAATAATAATAATAATAATAATAATAATAATAATAATAATAATAATAATAATAATATGAGACTTTATTTAAATTTAAAATAATACATGATGTAAGAGATATATGTTATAGGAATGGCGAGGTTCAACATTATTGTTGCTCTACCACCTAACCAGTCCCTTTAAATGATACACTAATATATACATACGTTATAAGCTACATAAACATTATATATACACATACATATATACTCGCATATATATATATATATATATATATACACGTATATACGACGAGCATACCTGAGATAAAAAACAGATTTAACTTAAATTACTAACATTGGATTTGACCTGTTTTTTAAAACTATGTAAACTAGGGGCAGATTTAATATCAGAAGGGAGTTTATTATAAATTTTAGCAGCATTATAACTAAAAGACTTCTGAAATTGAGCAGTATTATGCCTAGGGACAGTGTAGAGACCACGAAATCTAGTGGATCTTTCATGTTGATCTTTGACGAGTTTATTAAAAAGATACTTGGGAGAACCAAACTTATTGACTTTGTAAATAAGAGATGCCATATGAACCAAATAACGTTCGTTTAATTTCAACCAGTTGGACTGCTCATACTTATCACTAACGTGATCATATTTTCTCAGACAATAGGCAAATCTCAAGCAAGTATTTTGGAGTCTGTAAAGGCTTTCTTTATCCCTATTTAAGACAGCTGGCCAGTAAACAACATCACAATAGGCTACACAACCGAGAATTAAAGCATCACACAGTCTAAGTTTAACTTCAGTACTGAGAAATTCTTTATAGAGATAGAGCGTCTGCAGTTTACAATAGGATTTTTGTAATAGATCTGAAATATGCCTCTGAAATCTAAGATCTGTATCAAGATAAAGTCCCAAATCCCTACAACAAGTAGCGGGTACTAAACTTTTTCCGTTCAAACTTACATTTAAATCATAGTAATTTAATATATCATTACTATGGGGTCCGAATATCAATAATTCAGTTTTCTTTTCATCCAACGGTAAGCCATGAGCGTTGGACACGGTAGAGATAGCGTCTAAATCGGAGTTAATGCACTGTATTGCAGAATCAATATCTGAAAATGAAAAACTATATAATCATTAGCATACTGATGTGATTTAGAAAACAACAAAAAACTCGAAAAGTCAGCCGTATATATTGAAAATAATAGAGGCCCCAATATACTCCCCTGAGGGACACCTCTATGAATGTCATGTATATCAGAAACAAAATTATTCCAGCACACTTTTAGGCGCCTTGTAGCAAGATAATTTGAGAAAAACTTAACTGCTGTATCGCTGAACCCAAAAAATTTTGAGTTTAAGACACAACGTGGAAGGTACCAGTGTATCAAAATGCTTTACTATAATCTAAGAGTACTAAAAAGGTGTTTTTACGCATATCCTGTAACCTATAAAGTTCATCAGTAACATCAAGTAAAGCGGTAGTTGTGCTATGATTAACACGAAAGCCTGACTGAGTTGACGGTAGAATATTTTGAATATTTAGAAAAACAGAAAGCTGATCATAAACAATTCTTTCAACAATTTTGGAAAGCGTAGGCAATATACTGATTGGTCTAAAATCAGAAATGCTATTAGGGCAATTATTTTTGGGCACTGGGATAACATGAGCTACCTTCCATAGATCCGGGAAACTACCTGTTGTTAGATATTTATTAACTAAAGTCTTGCAAGTCTTAAGTCAACTCCATCGCATCCTTTAGCATTTGATTTAATTTTAGCAAAAGCTTTTTCCACTGTACTCACATCCACTTCTGAGAATTGAAAGTTATTAGTTGTTGAAAATTGCTTATTAACATATGTTTTATTAAGAAAGTCATTATTTGCAGTGTTCTGAGGAATACCATTGAGAAAATAGTTACTAAAATCATTCGCATTACCCAAATTATTATAAATATTATTGCTCTTATCCTTGTTACCAATGTTTAAATATTTCAAAGTACGCCAAAAAGCTTTAGGATCCGTTTTAAATTTATAATGAAGGTAAGCCCTTTTTTCAGATTTGATCGCTGTATTCACCATATTTCTTAGTTCTTTATAAGCTTCCCAGTTGCGATCAGTTTTTACTTTCTTATATCTAGTGTAGGCCTTATCTCTAAGAGTCATCATAACTTTCAGAGTATATGTAAGCCAGGGAGCAGGAGGCTTCGTAATTCTAACAGTTTTTAAGGGCGCATGTATATTAAATAAATTAATAATAGTTTCATTTAAAAACTATTCTATATCATCTACAGTTAATAAGTCAAAAATTACATTAAAGTTAATGTTGTTAAGATCATACTGAAACATCTGATAGTCAAAGAGTGTGAAATCTCTGAATGTGTGGAAAAAAGTTGGTTGCTTATACTTCCGGAACTTAAAATTACATGTAACCAGTTTATGATCGGAGATACCATCCATATTAATTACTTCGCTATTTAAAACTATATCATCACGTGAAACTAAAACTAGATCAAGAAGCGTTTGACTAGTAGGAGTAACCCGCGTAGGGAGGTCAGTATACTGTAATAACCCGTATTTATTAAAAAAATTGTTTAAAAGTAAAGAAGCGTTATTCGCAGTTAAAAGATCAACATTGAAATCCCCCCCAAAAATAACATAATCGTAATCAGGTAGAAGACCGACTAATACGGACTCTAAGTCATCAAGAGTCACCACTAAATTAACATCAGGTGGTCTGTACACCGTACCCAGACACAGTTTTGTAGATCCGATTTTAATACTGATCCATAATTGTTCAATAAAGTCCGTAGAATCAATTTTTAAATTTTTAAACTTTATAACATTTTTGACATAGAACGTAACTCCACCCCCTCGCTCTGCCCTATCATTTCTAACAAAAGAATAATTTTCTAAACTAAAAATATCATTATGTATCCTACCATTTAACCAAGTTTCTGATAAACCAACAACAGACAAATCTTCCCGGTACACTGTATCACTAAACAGATCAAATCCTGTACGTATTGAACGTATATTAAAATGAGCAAAACTAAATTGTGTATTATGCATTGTATAGTAAACATCAAAAGCACCCCAAAAGTATACAAAGATTACTAAGAGTAGTATACAAAAAAAAAAGAAAAAAGTATATCCAATTACCAATATCCACAGACAACTCTCATGTCAAACATAATAACAGTAGAAAAAAGTAAATCCTACAAGTACAATAAACAAATACATTTAAGTTTAGTTACAATAAAATTGTCCCAATCCCAATCCCTACATACTGGTGTATTATAAAAATAGATTTGTATATTGTAAATATAGATTCAAAAGAGGTATCTAAAATAACAACAACAAAAAAAGAATGTATACTTATTTTCAAGCACAACAAAAAGTATAAACTTTATCTATATCACCAAAAAAATTGAGATGTGTACTTCTACAAAATATAAAACTTCTACCATAGCGATAAATTAGACGTCATCAGGAGTAACCATGCACTTCTTGCCATCACGGACAGCAAACACTTTACAACCAGAGGACCATGCTTGACCATTGCCATACGTTGATTTCGCAGTTTTGAGTAGTTCATAACATGACTTAGCCAAATCCTCAAACAAAGCAATATTGCGATTAAGTCCCTTTAAAGACTTCTTTGAGTTGAACACTACTGTACGTTTCCAGTTATGCAAGAAGTTCACTATTATAACCCTGGGTTTACCTGGGTCACCAACTAATTAACCCACACAATAAGCAAAATTAATGTCATGAATAGAGCAGGGAATCTTCATCGTATCAGTGATAAAAGCCGATATTAATTCAGGAATATTTTCATCTTCAACTTCTTCGAGACCGTGGAATCTTATCGAATTTTTCCTAGATTGCTGTTGAAGTATATCACATGTTTTAGTGATGTAGGCTATATCACTTTTGTTAACATCCACCGATTGAGCAAGATTTATTAAAGAATCACTAATATCTGTGACTTGCTTGCTCAAGTACTCCAATTTGTCAAGTTTCGTTAACTTAGTGGTGATTGAGTCAATTTTGGATGTTATCTCCACCAAAACTGTGTTACATACCTTGCTGATCAATTCTTCAGTCACAATTTCAGCACATACTTGCTTTAATTCACTTCGTAGCTCTGTAGTAATTTTAGCCATGGCCACAATTTAAACGATCCGATAGAACTAGGATGCCATACAGCCCACAAATGAATAATAATATTAAATAAACGGTGATGAAAATGATCAACTTTAAAAAAAAAAAAAAGAAAAATAGACTACCTCTAAGATTACTTATCCACAAGATGGGCTAATATCACAAGAAAAACTAAATAGTAATAGATTTATACCACTCAAACTTAACTTTTTAAAGGAGCACCGCTTAAAACGTTCACTCAAGCATACGTATGATTTGACAATATAATACTGGGTGTCCCATCGAAAAGTATCACATTTCGTCGCCTTATATCTCGAAAATTAAAAGAGATATCGGGATGCGGTTTGGACAGAACGACTTAGGATTTTTGTAAGTTTTTTTTGGCATTGTTGCCAAATCTCCAAATATATTAGTAATTTTTTTATGGAATACGCTCCTCTTTGGAGTAAAATTACTTGCTTATATAAAATGGAACACCCTGTGTATTTTGCCATAATTAGAAAGCCTAATCACTCTACTTTTCAAAAAGGTATGCATTGTTTACATTATCTTGAGAATTGGAGCCATAAAATTAAATTTGTTATACGTACTCTTATTTGGGTTATTACGAATGAAAAAAATACCTTCTTCTTTGTAAAGTTATTTTTAAGTTTTTGTACACTTATTTTAAATAAAATACCCTATATACTCGTATTTTAAAATTTTAAAATCTCTGATCAAACTTGATGTGGAACTTGACTGCATTTGCTTTTTAAATGAAAAAATATAGGGAGAAAAGAATAATTCTTTAATAATCTGTAGGAACGAGTTTTGTTAACAATAACAACAAAGCACAATGACAGTAATGAAAATAACACATAAAATAATCAAAATAACTGTAAATAAAAACTACTTGAATAAGTTATAAAACAATTGGTTTTAACTGCCCACCATTTACTTCAATATACATTTGTGCATCCTTAGTAGTAAATGATCAAAAGTGTGTGATCCTTCTAATGTGAACATTTTTATATTTATACTTCAAGTATTTGACACAACTAACAATACAGTTTATTATTGTACTTTTCTTTTTCATGGCTACTGTGAAAACGAAGACCAGCTTCACAAACTGTTCAAGTAAGAGGTGCTCCCATTAAACTGAATTTTGTGGCTCCAATTTTAAAGATAATGTAAACTATGCATACCTTTTTGAAAAGTAAAGTGATTAGGCTTTCTGATTATGGCAAAATATACAGGGTGTTCCACTTAATATAAGCAAGTAATATCACTCCAAAGAGGAGCGTATTCAATAAAAAATTTGCCAATATATTTGGAGATTTGGCAACAGTGCCAAAAAAAACTTATAAAAATCTAAAGTCGTTCTGTTCAAACCACATCCCGATATCTCTTTTAGTTTTCGAGGTATAAGGCGGCAAAATGTGATACTTTTCGATGGGACACCCCGTATATAAGAGCCTTAATCGTCGCCAGTCTCTTGGCATTGTACATGATAGCCAGTTCACCAAACACCCTGACATTATCAGTGTTAGCTCCGTTATTTATAGAAATTTTCAAATAAAAATGTATTTCATACGTATACATGTTTAATTATTTTAATTTTAATATACCAGAATTTTTTTCTCCTACTAGATTCTGATATATTAGGTCAGGAAAAGATTAAGGGCTAAATAGAATCAATATTAGCTAATTAAATATTAAATATACAAGACGGCCCCATACTTTAACCTCCTCCATTGTGAAAATCAGTAGGTCATGCCCTTATAGTTTATTAATGCTTTTTGGCCTAAAATGACCCAATGACTCTTTTAATTTATTATATGGACTTAAAAAATACACCTTGTATATTCGGGGTGGTCTATTTTCGAGCCTCATCATTGCGATCTGAGAAACCACAAGAGGTAAGGATACAAGTCAGTTAAATTATGGCAAAGTTGCCCAATTTAATGGTTATTATCAAAATGCTGTATTGCAATTTGGAAAATACCGAATACGTTCGGAGATATCCAGATTTTATTTTTTCTGTTATTTGAAAACAAATTTTAAAACGAATAACACTTATTGTCACAGCTATTTCATTACCGTTACATAATAAAAATAAGTTGATGGTTTCTGGAAGATGAAATGTCGGATTTCAAATTTGACAGATCCATCTTGTAGAGGATAAAAAGTGACAATGACGAAGTGTTATTTGTTTCAATTTTTTTTCAAATAAAGTCAGAAAAAAATATTTTTCATTTCAGTTTTTCCGGATATCTGCGAATAAAGTATTCGCACTTTTCCAAATTGAAACACAGCATTTTGATGCATCTAGAAAACGAGGACAGATACTGTGCGTTTCACGAAGTTGTATCCCGAATTGGAATGTTCGGATTGTCAGGATTCGCTGGCAAATCCTGTGCGAGACTGGCACGCGCGCTTAAAACACACCACCTCAATTAGTAGCGGTCCGTAACCGAGATGTGCCAATGCATTGAATTTAACTAATAACATGACGACGCTCCATACGTTGGAGGTATATACTAACATTCCAATCCGGGATACAACTTCGTGAAACGCACAGTAGGTATAGGAATAATAAATACAGTTCTATAGCTAAAAATGAGAAGAATCCAACGGCAATATAAAATATAGGGTGAACTATTTAAAATAAGCTAATGTTTTGGACCTGAAGTTGCCAAAATTTGCCTCGGAATTTCCAACACCCCGTATAAGCCTTATAACTTGGTACTAATTTGCAAAACTCTACTACAAATATACTCCCACCAAATGTAAACCTGTTGGCTACCTTATTACCAGAGATATGTGCCTGGACATATACAACCTCTATTTTTGCAAAATTTTCTAAAAAATCGATATCATTCCAAAACAATCAATTTTTGACATAGGGTATCCTTTTTTAGGTAAAATTTCATGTAGAATCCGAAAAAGAAATATAAAATTGTGGGTTCCATTTAAAATAATATTAATAAATATTGGCAGTGGTACGCCACTCCAATATTTTCATTCAACTCGCCAGTGTCGACAACCCCTAGAAACAAAATTTTAGATTTGACGCATTTTTTGTTTTTATATTACGTCTAACGCAGGCTCGTCTTGGGATACTCTGTAACTTAGTATTTCATAAAGGCTGGACTATTTTTTTTAAAGAGGACACTATACAGCTTTTACCGGAATAGATTTCCTTGTTTGTTATTTATTGAACTTCAATTTCTGTATTCTGTAATTCAGGTATAACTGATTCTTGTTTTTTTTACTTTCATAAGATAGTAATAAATATATCACAGTTTAATGATTTTCTACAGTTTAACAAATATTTTTGGCAGACAGTAGTGTCAGGGTCTTACACACGACGTTAAAATGTTTTTGAGATATACAGGGTGTATTTTTTAAAGGTAAACACCCCTGTATCTCCGTTATTAAGAGATTTACACTATATGTTCTTTGGAACTGTTTTCATCATTTTTTATAAACTATTTGATAATGTGTCGACTTACGTTTCATCACTTCCGGTTTCACCGGAAGTAACCCCAACTTTCAAAATTTAAATGGGACACCCTGTATATCTTCATCCAGTATTGTTTATAATTCAATTTCAAATAAATTTGCAAATAGAACTACATTTCTAAAATCAAAAACAACGTTGCTATTTAAAAAAGAATTTTATTATAGAATGTAAGAATTGTTACAAACTATACCGCAAAAAATTATATTTAGGGCGACTCAACAAATTTTACAAAGGGGGGAGGCTTGTCTTAATCATGGCGGTGGTATTTTTGAAAATAATTTGTAACGATTACAATTTAGTAAAGATTATAAGTTTGTTACTTATTGTTCATTAGCTTTTACTTAATTTAAATGACGCAGTACATTAGTTCTAATAAAATTCTTTTTTAAATAGCAACGTTGTTTTTGATTTTAGAAATATAGTTCCATTTGCAAATTTATTTGAAATTGAATGATAAACCATACAGGATCAAAATATATAGGGTGTCCCATTTAAATTTTCAAAATTGGGGTTACTTCCGGTGAAACCGGAAGTGATGAAACGTAAGTCGATAGATTATCAAATAGTTTATAAAGAATGATGAAAAAAGTTCCAAAGAACATATAGTGTAAATCTCTTAATAACGGAGATACAGGGGTGTTTACCTTTAGAAAATACACCCTGTATACAGAATAATGGTAAAGTCAAGACCAAAGTAAGTAAATAACATTAAAAAGTTCATTTATTTGTCATATAGGTAACCAAAGACGTATTGGACTTGCAAAAATATATTGAACTTTTAGGAGTTTTAGAAGGTGTAAGCCACCATCTGGAAAGTTTTTGGGATAAATAAATAGTTGATTGGTTCGACTTGATGAAACTCCATGAATTAAAACAGTATAATATGTTTAATTCTCACGAATTAAAACATATTATACTGTTTTATTATTTTCAAAAGTTTTGTATTTATATATTAATTTTAAATATATAAAACTATGACAATCGTGTCGCCAACACAGTGGCTTCTTCAGATGTGAGTACTAGACTAATGTTAAAATACCAAAAATCTGTATAAATATAGGTTGTAAAGTAATAAAATAATAAAAATAAATATAAACTCTCAGCTAAAATATTGAGGTAACAGAGTTAATAGATGCTTTTATTCATCCGTGAAATATCAAAATGACTGTATTTTGTATGTATTTCTAATGCATTTTTTCTAAATTCATCAGAAAAACATTAATACTTTTACAAAATCTGGAAAATAAGAATATCAGGATTCTAATAACTGTAACACAGTTTATTCTTAAACTGGATCATTCGTCAAAATTGTGATTTTTTAAATCTTCATCCAACGCTTCCACAGATAGTATGGAACAAATACATGATACAATGTTTCATTGTATCATGGTACAAATACATACAATATTGTAAAGTAATAAAATAATGAAAATAAATATAAACTCTCAGCTAAAATATTTCTGGAGAAGAAATCCTATGTATAAAAATTATTTAAATTAGTACAGATAGCGGCACATTTGCTACATAATATTTTTGTTCAGTAAACATATTCATTATAATCTTTATGTCTACCGTATTTTCTAGAATTAGGCTAGGCAACTTTAAATATTGTAAATAATAACAATTTGGATTTTCCTAAGACTTCTTAAGCGATCATGTAATTTAAAATTTAAACTTATTTATTATATTACACCCTTCCGACAATCTGACTTATAATTAGGTTACCGACAGGGCATACCAGTTATTTAATCCTTTTATGATATTTCTAGTTATTCACCAAAGACCGGGATTATCCCACATGTAACATAATCACGCAGGTAAAGAAACGGTTAGAAGAGTCCCTGATCTATAAAAGGCTTTTATAGATCAGGGACTAAATTCTAGATCGAACTACCACTGCTGGAGACACGATATACCTACTTGTATCGTGTATAGAGTATCGTGGCTAGAGATATCCTGTAATGCTTAAGAGCATTACAAGATGTAGGTATATCGTATAGTTCAATTAATTCGGTCAGATTCACTCGGTACAAGAGACTTCATACAGTACACATAAACTAGCTGTTCGTTAGCCAATTGTTGTGTTTGTAGACACAAACTTGTAGAAACCTTTTAATAAAACCAGAATGATTATTGATAAAGTTTTATTACATATTATTCTCCAACCACACAATTATTACAAGAATTTGCAAAAGTACTTCCGTCTGGTAAGAGAAGAGGAAACATATCATGTCTGTCGGAAGTTCCTCATACTCAGGCTTACCACCTTCGTTTTCAGAATTCCTGGCGCGAATTTTGAAAATATATATAATAATTCGTTTGATATAAAGGACGTTTGGCTCCCGTTATCTAGGAGTGCCTTTGCGTGAATACGTTTGCCGTCGGCAACGGTAATAGAAACCATTGCAGTGGCTAAGAGAATTATACAATACAGTGAGCACAAACATTTGAGTGCGTCGCGATTTGCGAATTGTCTTTTATTTCTGAGGGTTCATTAACCGAATTTGAGCTAGTAGCTCAATGGGAATGAGTTGCTCATTTTCTATCTTCGTTGATTAAGAGACTCGAACTGAGTTTATGGAACGTTCACCATCATTATGCAAGAGTGTATTGTTTTCTTTGACGAATGAAATATCCATTTGCATTACATTTTTCAACAAAATGCTTTGAGCCAAAAAAATTAAAGCATAGATTATTATTTTGATAAACTGACGTTTTTCTTTAAGAGGGAGCGCTTTAAATTTAAGGCATTTTTAGATAGTATGATTGGTCAATTTACAAAAAATGCATTTTGTGTTTTTTGTTTGAGGGCTGTGCTTACTACATGAGAAGCCTTTCCTTTTGGTTCGGGGCTAGAAAGATTTTTGAGAGCAACGCATTTCTTTTCGAGAAACGCAAAAAATTCTTTTAAAGTGGGGAGTTCCGTTGAACTTTTTTCCAATTCAAACGCCTTGCGTGTGTTAAAGTCTAATTTTTGACTAAACATGTAAATTAATAATATATCCCATCCTTTTGTGTTTATATTTAGAGATTCTAGAGAACTTAGATGTTGCTTTGCGTGAGTAAAAAAATCCCTTAAACTGTTAGTAGTACATCTATTGTACATCTTAGTAGTACATCTTATTCTAATAAGTTTTTAATGTGATTATTTATAATTACTATTTTATTATCATACCTTTCTTTTAATATTTTTAAAGCTCAGAGTAATTTTCGATGGTTAATTGGAATTGGTTTATTAAATTCAAAGGGTCATTTTTAAGCGCAGATCTAATACACAAATTTTTGCACATTTGTTAACTGAAAATTATTGTCAATCAATGCAGTAAATAAATCTATAAAAGATGTCCTATCCTCATATTTTCCACTGAATGAAGGTATATTTAAATTAGTCAATTTTACTGAAGTGATGCTTTGAGACCCAACAAGCGGGATTTATTTTGAAATAGTAACTTGATTTACTGGGGTTGCTTTTCTTAGTGACTGAATTTTAGTTTTTAGAGCTGAATGTATCGTATAATATTTTAATTCCGTTTCTATTTTATTCTGTTCTTGCCCGTCACCTAACTGTTCAATTTGATCCTGCATACTATTATATTTTTCGAAAGCATTAATTAACCCTTAACTCGAATTCATTTATATCTATATGTTTATCCCTATTTTCTTAATAAAGGTTTATATTCTAGTAATAGATCCTTTTAAACTAGATCTTTGTTTAATTAGTGCTTCCATTATCTGGCTCTGCAGACAGCGAACAGGTGTTTGGGGGGTGCGAGTACCTAGGATACTTCCCGCTTCCTGCTCTTGGATTGTCTGGATTATTCCTTCTTTATCTATAGTTTAGATAGTATTCCAATTTTTCTGAGAGGGATCATGGGACCTCTTGGTCACTTTAATAAGCCCCTAATTTTTCTTAGGGGCTCACAAAGCGGAATACTTTTGTAAGAATACCAATATTTGGCGAATTTGGACCACTATGGGCCGGTTGTACAATCGTGAGCTTAAGCGCGGTTCACGTGAGCCTGGGTTCAGCTTGAGGTAGGCTTACAACAGCTGCCAGTTGTACAATACGAGCTTAAATAAGGTTCAGTTAAACCCTAGTTCTTAACTACATATGTGCACGTTGGTAATACTGAAACTTTATAAGCATGCGCAAATAGTCGAATATTTGATTTTTGACAATTTGTGGTGATTTTGACGTTGACGGCAATTTGCATTTAACCGCCGATACTGTCCATTGTGGCTATTATTTGCTTGTAAGTAGGTCCCCCTCATGATACAACTACGTCCCCCTTATATATTTTATCTATATAAGTAGGTGATAGGTACCAATAAAAATAGAAGTACTGTTAGAAAGCGATAAAATGGAATATTGAATTTTTCAATTTGTTAGTATTTATTTGTAGTATGGTTACGAATTCTGATAGAAAAAGATCGTTAAACTTCTCTCAAACAGAGGAAGCTCTGTTAATATCTTTAGTAAAAAAGTATAAACACATTATAGAAAACAAAAAGTCAGATACAGATACCAATTTTAAAAAGATGGAAACGTGGAAACAAATTGAGGGTGAATTTAATAATTTAAGTGGTACATCATATCGTCATGCACAAATTTCCATAGAATGTTGACAACTCTTATTTTGTTAGGTTATATTTGCGCTAAGCTTGGTTTAAGCCCTTGAATTTGCTGGTTCAGATATAAACTCAGCTCAACTGCTGAACTTCACTGGTACAACACAGTAAGCTGATACTTTTTAATATAAAGGTGGTTCAGGCTTGAGCTTCTGTTAAGCCTGAACTGTACAACCGGCCCTATGTGCGATGACCCAGTAGTAGAGCTTTTATTTTTTATTTCTGTGTAGTGGGGTGGACTGTATTTAAATTTTGCTTGATTTTGTACAATTTTATTGAAAATACATTAACAGTTTGAACATAAACACATGTGCATTTGAATAAACACATATAAACATACTTTTGCTTTATTAATGGCTAAGAATAGGTTAGAACACACTGTTTGACTTCTGAGTTTAAGTTTAAAAGCGAATTAAAAATAGATGGAGCTTTTAGATGCAGCGTTAGTTTGAGTACAAGGTTGAGGAGATGTGTTATATTTTAGGGCAAACAAATCAAGGGACTTTCTGCCTGAAATACTCTTTTACAAAGGGTGAACCCATTAAGTATGTAAACATAAAGACATTTCTAGGAGAAATTGGTAAAAAGTTGTTCTCTGATTTGAAACATCTTCTAAGCGGAAGAATGATTTGTGTAAAAACTAATTTCCTAAAAATTTTAAGGTTTCCGGGTTTATGAGAAAACGTCGTGCCAACGTGTTGGTCATTTACAAGGAACTGCAAGTTGGAATTACGAAAAGTTCTCAAATGAAGCAACAAAACGTATTCGAATTTTTTACCTGAATATCAATAAAAAGTATTCTCAATGGGTAAGAGTCGAAAAACCGTTACTTCTTGGAAAGATTTTTGAAACGAAATTAATTTTGCCAGAGTTTGTGCAAACAGTAAAAATAAAACACGAAGATGATATCTTCGATATTGAAATTGTATTTATTTATGCGGCAGTGAGAGTTTTGCCGAATGCGCCGGTACAGTGCGATACGGCAAGGGGTGAGAACATAAAAAAATGTGAAAATGTCTGAGAGCGATAGTGGATAATTCATTTGTAAGTTGTGCCTGCTTATTTCACTAGAACGTACCGGCGGATATAAATAACTCCTAAAAAATAAATATGTAGTTGTTATTAAGTTTAAAGAGGACAGACGAGAAAAAATAATAATTCAATTAGATACTGTAGCCCAAATAAATTACGCAAAAAGATGAGATTTATAGAGAGAATAAAAAGAATTACTGCTTCCAATCCTAGCAGGTATGCAAAGCCAGAAATCGTAATAGTAAATTAAACTGACAAAAGAAATAATTTAACAAAAATATATTTTAGGACTTCCAGTTGTCAAGCATGGAATTGATAACGAAGCAGCTACCATAGATGCCTTTATCAAACAAATAAAATGCAACTTTCATAGTTTTTCTTAATTTTACATACCTAATACTTTACCTATTTTGGGCGCCTCTCCGGACGGCCTAAGAAACTAAGATGGCATCTTGGAAGTAAAATTTCCTTATACGCACTACATCAATTGTGAAGGTAAATTAAAGATGACCTATAACTGTTATTATGAAGGTCAAGGTCTCCTTGAAATCACTAATAGATCTTGGAGTAATTTTGCCATTTCGAGCTGCGTTGATTTATACAGATATACAGGGTGGGCCATTAGTGCGTATGCGGACTATACCACCTATACCGTTAAAGTTATAACAATAATTTTTGGTACGAAGTTAGATGCCAGTGGCGTGCATATTTTAAAATTATTTTGGCACATACAAGGTGTTTAATATTAAAATGCCAAACTGAACATACATTTTTTTAAATGGAACACCCTATATATTTTTAGATTTTTGAATTAAGCGTACTTTTCTGAACAATTTAATATAGCACTTAATATATCCAAATTTACACGGGGCGACGTTGTTGCAAGTTTTCTATGAAAAAGGTCGTTACTTCGCATTATTGTAGCTCTCCATTTAAATGAGATATAACTTCCATTTTCTTATAAGATAAATTAAGAATATGTCTTTATTCAAGAAAATATAACGATTTAACAAAAAGTTACATTTGCTATACAGGGTGATACATTTCACATATACTATGGTATTCTAACGATACCATACTTGGTGGGCTTAAATAAAATTTATTTTTCTAACTGTAACGGTATAGGTGGTGTGGTCCGCATACGCACTAATGGCCCACCCTGTATACGTGAATATATTCAAAATAGGCATTTCTGGACTGGAATTATTAAAAGCGTCTTATTTACCAACTTTAAAGACCTCACAATAATTTGTAGTGGCGAGATACAGTGAAATACACTGCAGTGCCCTCTTTGGGTCTTTGCTACTACCTGTCTGACAATTATTGTAATATCAGACAGGTAGTAGCAAAGACCCAAAGAGGGCACTGCAGTGTATTTCACTGTATCTCGCCACTACAAACATTCACATATGCTCCTTAGGCAATCAATGTCGCCAGATCATTCATCAATTCCGATACCTATGGCAATCTGATGAGATCATAAAAAGATCGAAACCGGTCATTGTCTGGTATTTGGTCTTGATGAAGGATGTGGCGACATCCATGGAGATATGTTGATGTAATGCAACGCCAGTCGGGGCATATTGGCCGTGGAGTAGTTGTTTTCGGCATCTCCTTCCAATACCTCACAATAATGTTTTATAGAAAAATTACAAAGACACAATAGTTTATTCCATTGAACGTTTGTCAAATAGTTAAGCAGATATGTGATCCTGATTCATAATTATTATTAAAAAAATTATAGTGGAGAAGAATACATTTCATTATATTTTTTTAATAAATTAGCACCACTGGCCCATTGTTCATTTGCGATCCTCCTGACTACACTGTAAGGGAATTTGATAATTATTATTGTCGGATTGGTAAAAATAATTCTAACCATTTAAATTCGTTAACCAGAAATAATTGGTTAAAAGAGTATTAGTGGTATCAATAATTTGAAATGTATGAAGCAGTAAGTATAAGGTTATAGATGAAATTATATATACTATTTTTTTTCAAAATCTGCCTACAGCGACTATTTTATGAAAAATTAAGAATAAGGTGAGTACCCACTCATCAATCAGACACCTTTTTGCTTAGCATTGGTAGATTTTGACCTGAATTCTTTCACTTTTATTCTCTGAATGAGGCGTAACCAGGTAATGAGTTAATTTTAACAGTACAATAAATATTATAATAATAATAATTATGATTTTTCATCTATAAATGTTTCATACATCAACCATTATCTTCAAGATAATGACCGCAACTGTTCTATGATAATAATATTTTTTTGAAAATATTTCATAGAACAATTTATTGAACGCAAACTGGAATTCTGGAAGTAAGGATAATGTATAGAAAAGAAATATTTTGATATTACGGAACTCTTCAGACATGTCTAAAATATGCATTCTTTGTTCCAAAATAAATTCTGTTACTGATTCTGTTCGATGTGAGTTTTGCATTTTACTATTTAGTATTTTAAATGATTCTCGAGACCCATACTGTTCGGCAAATATTCACAGCTTTTATAACAAGCGAATTAGATATCATAGTGATATTATTTATTAAACGCAATAAGAAAAAATACAATCATTGGAAGGGTACATCATTCTCATGAAAAATAGGCCGATTCATTCGGCCTAAAATAACCCAAAAATTTAGTTTTCCAGAATTTACAGGAGAATGTAGATTATTCTATAAATTCTTCATGCATCGCTCATATTCTTCAAGATAATCACACAATAACTGTATGGACATCCAAACATATTGCACAGCACAATTCATTAAAAGCAAGCTGGGATTCAGAAAAATGTAAGGCTCTCTAACGTATAGAGAAAAAATTATGTAAAAGCATTCTCGACCGCAAAAGATTTACGTTGAGGGATTTTTCCCATATTAGTTAAAAAGAAATCGAAGCGTATAAATTCATAATTCGTGAAAAACAGGGTGGAAGGAAACCTTCTAAAAAACAAGATAGTATTGCTAATGAAAGTGATAGTTTAAGAAAACCAAAACAATTAAAAATAAAATCAGCTTTTCCGTGTACGACATTTTTTTAGGAAAACTGAACCGATGAAGGATGTAAACATAAAGATATTTATAGAGGAAAATGATAAAACGTTGTTCTGTGATTATCAAACATCTCCAAGTAGCACCGACAAAATACATGAAATACGACCAAAAGGTTTAGTTCATTCCACCCCTAAAAGGTGGAAGAAAACTACCTTAAAGGTTTGGAACGTTCACCTATAGAACATTGAACGGATAACGAATGTACTCCCAATGACTGTTCTTATAACCAACAAATTTTGCATTTTCATTAAAAACAATTTGAACAGAATTAGCTATTGTGAATAAGGCAAAAATTTTAAATCTCATACTAATAAATCAGGGGTAGGTACTGATTTAAGATCCAAAAATATGAAAGACACCGCATTCTTCTTTTAGAGAATATGTAGACCTAGAAACTACATTTTTATATCAAAAATCAAACGTATTATAACAAACAATAAATTACTCCTTTTTTACAAAATTTATAGAAACATATCAGTAAATTTATAAACAATACTTGAAATCGTCGTTAAAGGCAAATTAATTTCTGTAGAAGTTTTTCGATCAATTTTCAATCGACTCACAACATACGAAAAAGGGATTGAGAGGAATTTAGTAAAATATGAAATTATTAAAAATAGGCCATTAGTTTATAAGAAGGAATAATATATTATTAAAAAATATGTAGTGCCATTAATTATGATTTCTCATCTATAAATGCTTCTTGCATCGACCATATTCTTCAAGATAATGGTCACAATAACTATATGGACATCTAAGGATATTGCACTGCACAATTCATTAAAAGCAAACGGAAATTCAGAAAAGTATAAGGTAGAATTAAAATCTTTAATATTTTAGGACATTCATTGTTCCAAAAAATTTTAGTTACTGATTATGTTCAGTGTGAATTTGTGCATATGAATTCTTTAATACTATTAATTCCTTGATTAAAAATGGCATTGTCGACATCTACTGACTTAATTAAAGTTATCTTCATCATGTCACTATGCTATTCTTTCAGTCCTATACTACGTATATTAAAAAAATTATAACAACCAGGATTCCATATCGGAAGATTATCTGACACAAAATCAAAGAAAAAACGAGTCTACAGTTGCCTACAAAAAATGGAGATGCGCTGGAATAATTTCTATAATTTACCAACAAATATTTCAGTGTACTTACATTTCCCAAATGCCAGTAGTTACACCGGGTACTATTTGTGAAGGACTTATGCAACTTTACTTGTAGACAGTGAAAGGTTACATCGAAATGTTGAAAGTGGGTTCAGAGAATCTCATTCGAGTGCCGTTGATGATGGATCAATTGAGAAAAGTATTGATAAAAAATTAAAAACTGTCGCACTTTCCTCTCCAGTTAACAACAACAGCAAGTAAAGTAATGGATGACTTCTTTTTAGTGTCTTATATCAAGACAGTAACATCTGCTTGATAAGTAATACTTAATAATTTGCATTAAATTCATTTAACACATTTACGAATTGTATTTTTTTTTATTTCAGCTATTTAACGTCGGCTTGTTTCCGCCACTAAGATCAATCACCGACGCCCGGAGACGAGCTACCTCCAACCTGGAAATTTTACCAAACCACCACTTTTGTAGCAGCAGAATCATTTACATGCTTATCATGTTTTTGACCAGGGATCTCTGGCTTTACTATCCTATCCAAAACAAGATCAGTTTTAACCATCTCCAGATGATGCCAACTTGGTTGGCAAAACGCGCGTCGAATGCAGTATAGTCTTTTGGTGCTATGTAAAAAACTACGTCAGTGTTATCTTCACACTAAAGGTTCCAATCCCTTTCAAGAATCTTATACAAAGAATGGTACGTCTTTTACACAAACCTTGCCTAAGTTTGAATAGCTTCTGTGAATTCACAGACGTACAGACCACTAGAAGATGCGGGGATCACGTTGCTTAGCGTTTATATTGATAATATGAACGCCAAGCCATATAATAATAGATAATATGTCGCTACCACGACTAGCACTTACATATTGCTAGTCATGGTTTGGCTAGCAACGATTGAATAAAATTGGCATTGCCGTGCCAGAAAAATGTGCCTAATAAGATAACAAGTGTTTCCATGCCAACTAACTAGAGAGATTAGCACTTTTCTTCACTATTTTCAATAGAGAAGATATTTTCTTTTTTATTAAGTATAAGAAAAACACTCAATTTCGAGGTATAGGAAGCTGGAGTTTCATTTATTTATGGTATGCAAGCGGAATTTATTTTTATTTGATGGCCTGCATATTTAAGGATACACTGCTTGCAATATGACCTTATTGTTGTTTCCCAATGTCACTAACAATAACAATGGTGAGATCGGAATAGTATCAAAGTTGTTATATAGTCTCCAATGTCTCCAATGTTTTTTAGAGTACAATAGTAAAATTAGTCAAATATAATATAAACAGTGATAGTACAGTAGTAAAATTTGTATCCATAAATAAAAGAAATACACCATACAGTTATTGACTCATAATAGAGTTCCAGAATTGTTTCTTTCTCCTCTGCCCATTCTCTAATATGAAATACTAAAATACGGTGGCTGTGTATAAATGGTTGCATAAGAAAAGCTTCCACCGCCTTTCTATTACGTTTTTTATTATGAGAAATCAAAAGTTTTGTAAATGAAATAAAAGTCATTATATGTACATATATCGTGTCTTATTTCAAGTCTTACATATTTTAGAAATTATATAAAACCTATTTTGGGTCCATTACAAGTATTTCTTTGATCTAAAAATTTAGATATGAGCAATGAGTGATGGTATCTCTTATGTTCTGTGGAAAAAAATGGGAATTGCGGGCAATATAACAACAAATTTCCAAATATTTCATAGAAAGTTTTAATAGAGAAGACGGCAGCTTCATTATGTGGCGCCGGCTTAAGGCGCGAGACTGTGCACAGTGTACAGTACAGTGCTTAGGAGCGGAAGCCATAGTGGGGCCGCTCGTCTCCTTTCCGAAAAACACAATTTTATCAGCTTGGGCGGCCCTGTCCCATAATATGTTTTAATTCAGAGTCCAGAAATATTTATTAACACAATATAGAAATAAAGTTAGCATGAAATTTCCTAAATTTACACAGCCCACACTTTTACGTAATCAACTTCCAAAGCGCTATTTTCTCCCCACGTGGCTTGCCACTTATCCTTAGCATCGTAAAAATGTTTCAGACTCAGACGTTCTCCATTTGTCCAAGGCTTGGTTCCATCATTTGTTTCTTCAAAATTAAAGCCGCCCACTCCAAGACCAATAGTTATGAACATCTAAAAGCAAAACATTATAAATGTGAGACAAAAGTTGTTTTAATTGGTAAATTATTTTTTATCGGTGTGATTTTATGTAATAATTATAAAATTAAAAAATAATTCTAAAATTGGTGATTTCTTAAAAATCGTAATAAAATCCCTCATTTTTAGGGAAGTTTTAACTTGAGCATCCAACCGAATTAAATACGAATATATACCTATATAGTATTTTTGAGCTTTTAAATAGGTAGCACATATTAGCATTTTCCAGCTATTTCTGTATTTGGGTTAAATTAAGAAACGTATAATGTAGCTAACTTTTTCAGTGGGTCAAGTAAAATGCCAATAAATATTATCTAACCAAATTACTCTTTGCGCCGAAATTTCTGGCTAATTTTAAGTTGATCTCATTTCGTTCGGGGTATTTTCTTCAAAAAATCCTAATACTCACTTTGTGTAATCAGTTGAAAGATTCGTGGTGTTTATTTCCAAAGAGAGTTATATACACCTTTTTGAATGTAATCATAACAAATTTCGAAGAAAACGATTTTCGTAAATATAAAAAAGCTATGATGAACCTGTGTGCAAAATGTTAGTGTTCAAATACCAATAATTACCAACCAAATAATTACCTTTTACTTTAACTGATTTTTCGAGGACAACAAAAAATTATATGGGGGACTCCACAAAGTGGATATGCTCCAAATTATTTAATTTTTGAGGCTCTGAAAGGTTGAATATCGTAAGTACCTAAAGGTTTTTTTTTATATATATGTCCAGGCAAGGTGTTTCTTATACGATTTAAGCATAAGATTATAAGACCGCGGGAAAATCGCAATCTCGCCAAAGTGCCTTACCTGTGTTTTCGTAGTTGTATCTTTGGGGTTGCAACCACCTGGTCTTCAATGCGAAGTGGACTGTATTTGTAGAGCTTTGTTGAGATGCCCAGGAAAACCACTGAATTTCTTTTTCTATTATTCGAGCGGGCGCGAACACGTGTCTCTTCGTACTGACTGAGCGAGAGTCCCTTTTTCCACCTGTTCGCGTAAGGTACGACATCTGGCGAGGTATTACCGAGTTGCTACTTTAGCAGCCAAAAGGGCTGAGTATTTAAATTACTTAAAATTAGGTATTAATAATAGCAGAAAATTACTAACTAAATAAACTAAAACTAAACTTAACGTGTGGCGTTAACATACCGCCCACCGAAATACAAAACGTATTTCCGTTGCTATTGAGAGGGAAGGGGGCATAATTTTGTAAAAGGCCTTTGAAGCGTACCCCGAGCCGTACGTACCGTGGCGACTCTGGATACGCCGTCCGAGCCTGGATGGGTTTTTTCAATGCGTCCCAACCGCCACTGCAGTGGCGGGACAGTTTCATCTTTAATTAGCACTAGGGTGCCAGGGCTTACACTTTTACCCTCTCTGTTCCATTTGTTACGCTGTTGCAGAGTGTGCAAATACTCGTCCTTCCACCTACGCCAAAAGTCTTGTTGCAGTCGTTGCAATAGCTGCCATCGAGTTAATCGGTTAAGAGGGAGATTGGTCAGGTTGAAATCTGGCAGTGCGGTCAGAGGTTCAAGTGTTAGAAAGTGGCCAGGTGTTAAAACCAATAGATCATTAGGGTCCGAACTCATAGGGCAGAGGGGTCTGGAGTTGAGAATACTTTCAATTTGGGTTAGGACCGTATAAAACTCTTCAAATGTTAAGACTTGTTGGCCGATGACTCGAAATAAGTGGGATTTGACGGCCTTTACTCCCGCTTCCCACAGACCACCAAAATGGGGTGCAGAAGGAGGATTAAACGACCACTCAATGTGCTCAGTTTCTGTTGCAACCTTCATGCATTCTACCAAATATCTGTGCGCACCGACAAAATTGGTGCCACAGTCACTAAATATTCGAGCGCAGCGACCTCGACGGGCGATAAAGCGCCTCAAAGCAGCGAGAAACGCTTCAGTTGACAGGTCCGAAACTAATTCCAGATGAAGGGCCTTCGTAGTGAAACATACAAACAAGCAAATATAGGCCTTTTGCGACTTTACCCCCTTTGCTTTACGGGATGTGATAAAAAAGGGACCACCATAATCTACTCCAACACACTGGAACGGTTTTACCTGATTGATGCGGGCTGCAGGTAAATTACCCATGAGAGGGGCAAGTGGAGTAGGTTTCAGTCTAAAACATTTATAACATTGAGATAGGGTACGACGAATGGCACGTCTGGAAGATAATATCCAAAAATTTTGATTCAATAAATATTGTAAGGTCTGCTGACCGGGGTGTAGATGCTCTCGATGAACGCTTTCGATTAACAGTTCCGTCAGGCGATGCTTCTGAGGTAGCAGTAATGGATGTTTTTGATCGTATGATAAGCCTGAGAGAGCTAACCGGCCGCCTACTCTTAAGTAGCCCTCGTCGTCAAGGAATGGATTTAATTTGCGTAAACCTTTGGAAAGAGAAACTTTGGTTTTTAGTTTTGAGATTTCCTCATGAAAGGAGACAGACTGAACGAGTTTAATAAGAACGAGTAAGGCTGCATGAAGTTCTTTCTGAGTAAGAGTAGAACCATTTTTATTCTGAGAATCCTTCAAATTGGAGACGAAGCGTAAGCTATAAGCGATGATGCGTTTAATTTTTGGCAAAGAGGAATATTTATTCAAAAGATTATCGAACAAGTCGACAGGGACAAAGGAAGAGAGGTTAATTTTCTTTTCTTCCTCAGTGGTGACAGGGATAGAGCTTAAATTGAGAGGTCGACTAATATCGGATTCATCCAATAGCCACGGAGGCCCCGCCCACCATAAGGAGTTGTCAATAAGGTCGGAGGGTAGTAGACCACGAGAAGCGCAATCAGCGGGGTTATCTTGGGATGGAATGTGATTCCAAAAATTAGGAGATATTTTACTTTGAATATGACAGACGCGATTACCTACAAAAGTACTCCAACGGTGAGGAGACGACTTAATCCAAGATAACGCTACCATTGAGTCTGTATACGCAAAGATTTTTGAAAAATTAAGTTTCTCTGAGAAAACATCTAAAACAAAGGCTACTAAGTCCGACAATAGAACAGCCGCGCAAAGTTCTAGTCTGGGAATTGAGAGTTTTTTAAGTGGTGCAACTTTAGACTTTGCACATACAAATGAGACTTTAATCCTCCCACATGGAAGATGAAATCTAAAGTAGACAACGGCTGCATAACCTCGTTCTGAACTATCTGAGAAGGAGTGTAATTCGATGGAGTTAAAGTTTTCAAACATTAAATTCCTCGGAATGTTAATTGCGGATAGTTTGGAAAGCTCAGTTCTATATTTTGTCCAAGAATCCAAAATATGGGGCGGAGGTGTTTGATCCCAATCCAGTCCCAGAGTCCACAAGCGTTGGATCAAGTACTTCGCGTAAAACGAAATGGGAGATAAAAAACCCAGAGGATCAAATATTCGCGCAAGGTCAGAGAGAATTGTTCGTTTCGTGCAAGGTCTGTCCGAGGGATAAACTTCATAAGAAAAAGCGTCCTTAAAGGGGATCCATTTCAGACCTAAAATTTTGAGAAAAGAGTCGCTCTTATCAAAAGATAAGGAAGAGGGATGCTGATCATCATGAGATATGTTGTTTAATAACTCTGGGTGATTACTTGACCATTTACGTAATTGGAATCCACCACATTTTAACAAGGAAATTAATTGTGATTGAAGAGTTTTAGCCTCCTCGAGAGAGTCGTTCCCACTTATTAAATCATCCACGTAGATTTCATTGCATAATACTTGTGCTGCTAGAGGAAACTTATCCTTTTCATCAATAGCCAGTTGATTTAAGGTGCGAATGGCGAGATAACTAGCAGAGCACACCCCATAAGTGACGGTTCGCAAGCGAAAGTCTTGTACAGGATCTGTATGATTGAATCTCCAGAGAATTCTTTGATAATCTTGATGAGATTCTGTCATTACGATCTGCCTATACATTTGTTTAATGTCAGCAGTAAATACGTAGCGATGAGATCGAAAATTGAGGAGAACCTTGATAATATCTTGTTGCAATTTAGGCCCAACTAAGAGAGTGTCGTTTAATGATTGTCCATTTGATGCTTTAGCTGATGCATCGAAAACTACCCTGAGTTTGGTAGTGGCACTATTGGGGTTAAACACGCAATGATGAGGAATGTAGTACATTTTATCAGTGTGACGAGTTTGGGTTACTGGTTCCATGTGGCTACTAAGGAGATAGTCCTTCATGAAGTTTGCATATTCAACATAGAGAGAGGAGTTTTGGATTAGTCGACGTTCTAATGAATGAAATCGACGCAATGCTTGAGAACGTGTGTCAGGAAATGAAGGGGGTGATGCATCTTGAAACGGAAGTGAGACAATATAACGACCTGAACTATCACGATGTTGTGTGAGGGAGAAAATATTTTCACAACGAATATCATCAGGAGACAAAATAATTTTGGATTTCTTCAAGTTCCCAAAATTTTCTTAGGGTAGAGTCAATTGAATATTCAAGTGATGTAAGAAAAGAGCTTACTGGCAATGCATCGTGACAGGCAATTTTTCCCATGAAAACATGCCCAAAGTGGGTATCAATTGCTGACGGGTTATTAATGTTGCTCAAAGAGTGGCGGTTTTTGAGAATAAGAGGAAAGATCTCTGCACCCAATAGCATATCGACAGGACCAGGTATATTAAAATTAGGGTCAGCCAATTTTATATTAGCAAATTGAGACAAGTTTTCTTTTGAGAATTGTACAATGGGCATATTAGAGCATATTTTCGGCAAGACTTTCGCCTCTATGCTAAAGGATGGTTGGGGCAACCCTCGGGGTTTTATGGTGCAAGTTACTGAGCTTGTTGACTCTGTAGACATGTGACCTAAGCCGTGAATTGAGATGCCTGTACGAACACGACGTAACCCTAACTTGTTAGCACATTTTTCGGTGATAAAATTAGCTTGGCTGGCACAGTCTAATACAGCTCTAACAGGAAGGGAAACTCCTGTAGAATTCGAAACTTCTAATTGAACTGTGGCAAGAAGAATTGTGGTATGCGAGGGAGCGATACTAGTAAAGGAGTGAGTTTGTTCACGGGAGGAACTTGGTTGAGTATTAATATCGGAAGTGGAAGAGATTTCTGCGACAGCTGCGGCAGTTTGTGATGTAGAATTTGGAGAGAAATGTAGCAAGGAATGGTGACGCCCCTTGCACACTCTGCAGGTGGACGTCGAGTTACAATTTTTCGAAGTATGTTTAAATCCGAGGCAATTTGAGCACCAATTATTTTGTTTTACCAAGTTATATCTCTCTCTTGGAGACTTTGAATTAAATAAAGCACATTTGTAAATAGAGTGTTGAGATTGGCACAATGGACAAGCAACGGGATTAGCATTAGCTAAAAAAGTGGAAGTGGTAAAATATTTATTTTGAGGAGAGTGTTTTCTTAATTGAGATGAATCATTTGATACCCTTTGTGATTTTGTAGACTTTATACTATCCAGTGAAATACATTGCTTAAGCAGGAATTCCTTTAAAGTTTCATATCGAGGTATTTCTGCAGATCCATGCAGCAATTCGAAACGCTTTAACGTTTCGTCATCAATTTTTTGACTGAGCATATAAAACAAAATAAAGTCCCAGTGTTCGACTGGGAATCCCAGGTTTTGCAAAGCCTCTAAGTGATCAGAAAAGGTATCCAATAATTTTCTAAGTGGCCGCGGTGAATCATTATACAATTTTGGAGAATTAGATATTTCCTCCCAGTAGAACTTAGCCAATGATCTTTTATTTTCAAAACGTTTGTTCAAATTATTATATGCCACCGTATAGTTATCATCGGTGAGTTTAAGATTTCTTACCACAATGAGAGCGTCTCCACTTAAAACAGACAACAAATATTGAAACTTTTCACTGGGGGTGAGAATTTCATTGTTATGTATGGCTGAGTTAAATAAACTTATAAAGCTATGCCACTCATCCACCTTGCCGCTAAAACTGGGTACATTTAATTTGGGTAATTTAATATTGGATGATCTTCCACTCGAAATTGAGTTATTCAGTGATGCAGATTCGAATAATTCGTGAAAAATAGCTTTTATAGAATAGTATGTTTTATCCACGTCTTGGCGGATAGTTTTTTCATTTTCTAAATCTACATCATCTTGTGTAGCTAACAGCTGAATTAAAGAGGCATGATGAGAGTTAAATTCGTCAAAGATTTTATCAAGATTTCTAACTCGCATTCGCAAAGAAGTATGAAGATTAGGGTTTGTTTTTGCACTGTCGGCAAACTCGTAAATTTCATTAATGCGTTCAATTGTGGTTTCTCGACCAGCACGAAGTTGTTTTATTTTATTAGCCATCTTTTAAATTCCTCAAAAGGAAATAAACAGATAAAGAGAATTAAAGAAAGCGCAAAAAAACAAGTAGGTATGGTTTAACTTATATCAATGTGAATGAAAATCCCAAGTCAAAATATAATTATTAATAAAACTCATTAAACTATGTGCCTAAACCCATAACCTATTATAGCTATTCCACTCTGTATAACGTTTACTAGTGCAAGCACAATGTTGTATTAGAGAGAGAGATATACCTTTTATCTATTATAAATTATCTTGTGCATCAAACAATGAATTACTGCATAAAATAATTTTCGTGTTCGATAGGTACCTAGATTACAAAGGGAACAGAGAGAAGCAACAGGCGCCCAGAGTATAACTTAAGTATAAATTTAAATTTCAAGAGTTAAATTAATATAATCGAGTGTATGCGAAATTAAATTAGTGATAGTATTATCAATTTAATGCGATTGTACCTCCCTTGCGATCCTAGGAAAGACTTAATTGTAGCAACAGAAATATATTTGCGATTCTTATTTTAGCGATTAATTACGAAAATATCAATTATTATTTATTGTATTTCTGAGTTGAAATAATAATAAGAATTCGTACGTGAAAATGTAAACAAACGAATTCGAGTGCGAGCTCAGAGAAAAAACACGGCAAAAAGTTAGCGATAAGCGCTGCTACACTTGCTGTCGTTACTTTTCAAGATGTACTGAGATGATAATTAATTAATTATATATATAATGAAAAGAAAGTTAGTAATTTTCCCGTATTACCAATATAAATCCGGTTGGTAATGGATCAATGTTTCTTATACGATTTAAGCATAAGATTATAAGACCGCGGGAAAATCGCAATCTCGCCAAAGTGCCTTACCTGTGTTTTCGTAGTTGTATCTTTGGGGTTGCAACCACCTGGTCTTCAATGCGAAGTGGACTGTATTTGTAGAGCTTTGTTGAGATGCCCAGGAAAACCACTGAATTTCTTTTTCTATTATTCGAGCGGGCGCGAACACGTGTCTCTTCGTACTGACTGAGCGAGAGTCCCTTTTTCCACCTGTTCGCGTAAGGTACGACATCTGGCGAGGTATTACCGAGTTGCTACTTTAGCAGCCAAAAGGGCTGAGTATTTAAATTACTTAAAATTAGGTATTAATAATAGCAGAAAATTACTAACTAAATAAACTAAAACTAAACTTAACGTGTGGCGTTAACACAAGGGTACCATGGAAAAGTTTTAGAATTAAATGAAATTATTATGGGTGGGCTTCACAAAGTAGATATTCCCCAAATTATTTCATTTTTGAGACTCAGAAAGGTTAATAAATATCATAAATATCATATCATAAATCGTAAAGATTTGTTTATATATCTCCAATCAAAGTTGCCACGGAAATGTTTTAGAATTAATTTTATTAAATTTTCATACACTAGTTTTACAGAATTCAAACTTTAAAGAAAATTAATTTAAATTGACTTGAAAAAATAACAATAATTAACCATCAGGTTTCAAAGATATATGACATCTTAATTATATTTTTAATTGGAATACCGGCTAAACGTTTCAACAGATCTGAATACAATGTTCCCCATAAATAACCATACTATACAGAGTATCCCACAACGAGCGTGCGTTAAATGTAACATAACAAAAAATGTCACAAATCCGATATTTTATTTCTAGGGATTGTCGGCACTGCTTAGTTCAATGAAAACATTGGCAGTGGCTTACCACTTCCGGTTATACTGGAAATGGACGGTATTTTAAATGGAACGCACCATTTTTATTCCTTTTTTTGGATTCTACATGAAATTTTACCTACACACCTACACACCTACTACATCTGCTTACCTAAATAAGGGTACCCTATGCTTAACACAACATCGATTATTAAAATAAATGTTCAAATACATTTCCACTATTGGCTTGCATACAAGCTAAAATTCTTTTTTGTATTTGATTTGATGTTCCCCTCTGAATTGCTGTTGGACACAAGTTACTTACGGTCGCTAAAATTATTTGTCGCATATTTTCTTTCGTGTGTGGTTACCGGGTCAGAATAAACTTCATTCTTAATATAACCCCAAAAGAAGTAATCTAATGGGGTCAGGTCAGGTGAACCCGGTGGATTTCGGTAAGGTACATTGTGGGTAATCCATTGGCCTCGGAACAAATCTTCCAATGCTGTACTTACCGCGTGGATATTTTGTGGAGGAGCTTCATCCATTTGGTGAAAACAGTTTTGTACTTCTGGTTCCGGAAGATGATGCAGTGCTGCGGTTACCATATTATTCAACAACGGTTGCCTTCTGTTAGGTTCGTAGAAATAAATACATACGAATCGTTTATCCTTTATAGCGCAATATACATTACAACTCCAAGACAATTGAAAGTTTCCTACACGTGTAACATTTGGATTCTTCGGTGCTCAAAAATGACTGTTTTTTCTATTCTCCATACCCTTCTTGGAAAATTTGGCCTTGTCGGTCCAAAATTATATTTTTTAAAAACAATTTATCCTTTTGGATTCTCGTTACTAATTATTCAGAGTAATTTAGCGAATAGCTAAGTCACTGTAATTTTAAAACTGATGTATGTATGTAATACTTGTGTATGTATATTGCAACATACCTCAAATCGCCATCCGCATCTGATTTTTGGGGTACAGAATTTTTGGGGTACGCGAAAAAATAACCTAAAACGGTAATTGGCAGTATCTTCATCGTCTACTACTGGGCTTTCCTTAACAACTTTATGAATAAAAGATCCAAACTCTCCACAAATATGTAAGAGCCTATTTATAAATTTCTATTCGGTGCAGGACGCTCAAGATACTTCTCAGCAAAAACCCGCCATGTTCGTTCCAATATTCTGTAGCACTCACCGGAAATTAAATTCAAAAGTCTTCGTTTGTATATCCCAGACGTGACGTGACATTGCGTGACATTAACGAATCTAAGTAAATCAAGAACTGTCAGTCAAGCAGTCTTAATAATTTGCCATTTGATACTAAATTTTCTTTTTCATGTCATGCTACAACAAAACACGGACCCCCACATTAAAGTTTCTAGAACATTTTCTGAATATCTCGAGAACCAGGACAGGTAGGTATAGGAAAGATAAAAACAGTTCGATAAGGATTGTGAAAAAATCATTTGAAGATTTCTTCAAATTAAAATAAACTCGCATTTATCCACTATACACTTATGTTGTACTGTAACCTTTTGCATTGCGGTACATAGAACGATGGACTACTCCAAAAATTTACTATAGCAATGCGAATACGAGTTATAAAAGGATCCATAGTATTCCAATGGTGCACCAGGAGGTCGATTTGCCCATTTGGTAGATTTTAAGTTATATGTTACATACAGTAACAATACTGAGAGTCTCCTAACGTGCTACTCTTTTAATATAACTTTTAACTTAGAGGCACCATAAACTTTTTTAACCTATTCGAAATTTGCATTCTGCAAAAAAAGATTCTGCAAAAAAAGATTCTGCAATATCTTGGATCTATTTAATACTATTAAGGATCACCAAATTATCAGAATAGGTACATTAAAGGAGGTGAAAATATTGAATGGGATATCTTCATATTCATGATGTGTTAGTTTGGTTACTAGTATGTTAGTTATCATGATGTAGCCATTGTATTATTTCTAAGTACCTCTTTATCAAATGGAGCCAGCTTGGATCCCTTTTTCCATCTCTGTGAATGTCCTTCGGTCACTAACCTAGAAAATCCATCGCTCGGAGGAAAAATACTGCCATATATACGATCGTCTGCACTAACAATTATGCTATCTAAAATAAAATAGATCTTCATTTAAAATTTTCATACAGAAATTCTTAGCTACCTGGTTTCCAAACTACTACAAATTTGTGAAAATCGTCTGACCAATTTTCGGCCTGCATTCTAATTGATTTCATTTCACTTTTTCTAGCGGCATTACTACCTCCAAGTACTACACCTCCATGTAGAACTTTATTAAATTTCAAATTTCCTGGAGTAAACGCTATTCTAATTTGACCTGACTCGTAGTTAGGCCCATATTCTTCCACTAAGGGATTGAGGTACAGTTCTGAAAACAATTTTTGTTATAATTATTATTTATTTATCTATTTTATTTAGTATTTTATTTTTCAGAACAAGCAGTCGTAAAATTAAAAGAATTAATTTTTGTATGAATTGTAATAAATAGAAACAAAATATGTGTTCAATTAATTTCGATAAGTATTGGTTGCAACCATTTACAATGAAGGAAAGCAACAATTCAATAAACTGAATATTGTTCAACATCTTATGTTACATATCTGTAGCAGGAAAAGGTACTACTTAACGTATTTGACAAGGATATTTCTAATACATTTACAAATTTTACACAATTTAAAAGTCAAAAAGTTTAATCGTATAAACATTTTGCAGATGTTCGTGATCATATGTTTTCCTTAAGTTTAATCGATCCGAAATTCCACAGGGTATGCTACTTAAGGTAGACAAGCGTGGGTAACTTTATTATTAGCAAGATAGAGAATTGTGTAAATGGATAAAGAAGATTTTTATTACTGAGTAGTAACAATATAAGCTCAAATTTAACACATCACATGATTTACAGTTATTTTGAAAAATCCGAAAAACGTATCATTCGTCTTTGGCTCCTAAGACGGTTATTTGATATCGAATTAAAAATGTTATACTCTTGCAGATGGTGTTTTCAAATTTTGGGTAGAATATTTCGCTCTCAAGAAAACCATCTACTGGTTCACTTTTTATGGCAGCCATATTGGATTTTTATATATTTAGAAATCACTATTGCAGTCAGTATGCATGATATACTAAATGCTTATTAAGTATTATAAGCATATCCCGTAAATAAGTATTTGATAATTTTGTGAAACTACAGACATAAAATATATTCTATTGTCTATTCTATTCTACATACGCTCGAAACTTAACATATTCGTTATTAATTCTTCGAGGGAAACTGAAAAGAAAATATATGTGTCATTCTTTAAAAAAAAACATCGACCAAACATGCCGATTAGAAAATTTGAGGAAAGTTAGTAAGAACAGAACTAAATTACTTATTGAACAAATTACTGCATTAACTGGAATAACTACATAATCTGTTCCAGAATTGTTACACAATACTAATTTTGAAGGAGTGATCCGGTTTGATTTAATTTATTATATATAGGAGCATTGTTTACATTTATTTTAATTTCTCTGATAGAAGATTGTAGAACAACATTTACAGCAAAACGTAAGGATACATAGAAAGACAAATATTGTGTTCAAAACATTGACCGTTATTTTCTAGACACAATCTACACCTTCTGTCCATACCACGAACTACTCGTACTATGGTACAACGGTTCAAGTTACATGCATCTGTGGTCCTCTGCTGCAATAATTCTTCTATAGTGTCACACATATTTCTGTTTTGGTAAGTTTATTGTTAGAAAACCCCACGAGTAAAAATCAAGGGTGTTAGATCGAGTGGTCTAGAGGGTCAAGCAGACTCATTATGTGTAACACTGACGTAGTTTTCCACATAACACCAAAACACTATACTGCATTCCAAGCGTGATTATCTCCAGATGATGCCAACTTGGTTGGCGAAAAGCGCGTCGAGTGCAGTATAATGTTTTGGTGTTATGTGGAAAACTACGTCAGTGTTCTTCTTCTTTTTTTTTAGTGTTATCTTCACACTAAAGGTTCCAACCCCTTTCAAGATCATTATGTGTAGATAAAATTCTGTGTTCAAATCAATTTTTTTTTTAATTAGTACGTAGCAATTCTGGAATTATGAGCGAAACCACATACCCTCTTGCGCAGCTAAAGGTAAATTATCCAACGTCCATCCACTTCTGTTATAACAGAGTCTAGGTATCTTTGGACGTTTAATGGAACAAGACGAAGAAGAAGTTGAAAGAAAATGGGACCAATCAAAATGTTTCTGATTATACCGCACCACATTTTACAGTCAAATTGCCCTTAATTTTTAAGCAAGATATGAATATGAGCATTTTATTCTGCCATGTTAATCAGCAGATATTAATGCTTGACCGATGTGAATCGGTCAAGCATTAATTTGCGTTTTCTTAATATGCGCGTCACTGAAGTTTTGGGAACATCCATCTGCATTGCAACTTCCCTCGTAGATATTTCCGAGTTGACATATCGCTCCCTCTCTCTCTCTCTTAACCTTGATTAATTTTCCTTATAATTATAAATTTAACAAAACAACCATATTGTTTCAAATTCATTGAGCCTTCTAAAAATCTTGAAGTTCGCCTGTCGCCTTTTCTATATCTCTTCTTCGGGTGTAGTATGTTCGTTGCATTGAATGTAAACACAAAACATAAAATTAAAGAATATAAAAGTGCTCTAATAAACCCTTTCCTGGTTTTTAATTCGGTTTTTAGAGCTTTTTGGTTTTCTAAAAATAATTTGAAATCGACTGTTCAGATTTCAAATTTGATTTATATTTTATTTATATTATATTTTAAGACTATACATTTTAACTTTAAATTAAATATTATTTCAGTATCAGTACATAATGTTTATTGCTGGAGACATTTCAAAGTCGTTCTTGGCAATCAGTCTTATCAGTGTTCATTAAAGATCTTGTAGGGGGCCATGGCCCCTTAGCGTCCCCCTGGGTGCGCCACTGCTAATTAATATGATTATAAAAATTATTATGGTTTAAATATGTCTCCAACTATAATCTTGCTACCTTGATTAATAATTATAAAAACATAATGATGCATCACCTAAATAACCAACTATGTTGTAGTCGGGGGTCATCTTTATCATTGCTATTTTCCTTAGCTGGGAAAAATCAAGGCTGCCAAGTAAATAACCATGAAGGAATTCATTGTGCATCAGCACTATGTGTCGACATTAACAATTATATAAATACCTGGATATATCCAATCGCCTTTCGGCAGTTTCGCTCGAATCTCTATTTTTCCATATTTAAACCCAAACTTATTTTTGGAAGTAATTTGAGAGGATATTATTGGCGGTAAAATAAATCCAGCATCATACCTTTTCTTACAGGTGGAGGAACCAATTACATCCGTGCAGCTTTAATGAAAATTATAATAATTATAACATTACCATACATCATTATACCGGGTTTTCTATATCATCTGACTAATGAGAATTAATATAGATTATTATTTATTACATTTCATTGAATTTTATATTGTCAATGCACACTTTAGAAATATTGGAACCAATATAACTGATTGCCAACACACAATGTGGCAGGTTACGTTAATGTAGCAGGTAAATTATTAAAAAAGTATTAGTTATACAATAATTAAATTTTAAAATTGAATTATACAAAATAAGAATTGTAAATGCAAACACCCACACGTGTACGTAATATTTATGTGCCATAGTGCCTCAATATATTTTTTTATACATATATAATAGTTATTTATGTATCAAGGGAATTATAAGGGCCTTTACCGATGGCAAAGTTTGCATCCCGAGGGCCTCCGGCCCGAGGGACAGCAATTGCCTGAGGTTATTAAGGCTCATTAATTCCCGTGGTACATAGATAATTTTATTTCTGACCGATTTCAATAAAATATTGTTCATTTTTAAAACGGAAAAAATGTACCAATTTATTACCTTCCCGGGTATATTTGAATCAGGTACCATTGATTATAAGAGTTTTGTTGTTGCTAGGTTTTTGCTATGTTATTTGTTTATAAACAGAACTGTTACTTGTTTATAAACAGAACTTTGTTATCAAGCTGTGTTTGCGTTAAAAACGTGTTTTCTACCCCAAATATAATGGAGCAGATTTTGAAAAAAGCTGAAAAAGTAAGAGAATCATTAATTCCATCGAAAAGTGAAGCCGTATACCAAAAAGAATACAAGATATATCTGGAGTGGCTGACACGGAATAATGTTATGCCAAAAGATGCCACTGAAACTGTATTACTGGCATATTTTCAAGAATTGGTAAGGAATATTCTATGTTTTTCGGTAGATTTGGTAGTAATTGTGTTTATTCGTTGCAGTCAGAAGCGTATAGTCCGAATTCTTTATGGACTAAATGGTTAATGCTAAAATCGAAGGTGATTATACATGAGAAACGAGATATCACCAAGTTCAATGAACTAGAGGCTTTTTTGAAACGGAAGAGTAAGAGTTATAAGCCGAAAAAGTCTGCTGTTTTATCTCCTAATGATGTTATCAGGTTTCTAAAGAACGCTCCTAACGAAATTCATTTATTGCATAAGGTAATTTTTTTCTTATTTTGCTTTTTGTGTGTATTTATTTCCTTTTTTTGTTTTAGGTTGTTTTGATTATGGGTTATTTTGGAGGATGCAGAAGTCAGGAACTTTTGAATATGAAGATATCGGATATAGAGGACCGGGATTCCGTTATGGTAGTGAACGTACCGGAAAGTAAAACTGGTGTATCGAAGAAATTTACAATTGTGGATGAAAAAGAGTTCTCCGCTTTGCCTTTATTAAGACTTTATATGTCTTTGCGTCCTAAAGGTATGAACGATTTTTTTTGAGCTTCCGACAAAATAAATGTACATCTCAGCCAATTGGAAAAAAACATGTTTGGGAAAATCCCCAGCAAAATCGCAATGTATTTAGGATTGCCAAACCCATCTTCCTATACGGGACATTGCCTTCGTCGCACTTTTGCTATTGCTCTAGTTAATGCAGGAGCAACTATGACTAACTTAAAAAGACACGGAGGTTGGAAAAGTTCCACGGTGGCGGAGGGGTATCTGGAGGATAGCATCGAATTGAGAAATAAAACGGCGCGTATGTTGTCTACTTTGCCATTAGAAGAGACAGGTACCTCGACTGTAGTGAACAGAAGCTCCAGCCATACAAAAGAAGAAATTGTTTCCAGTGGCGGTAGTAATTTTCAGGGAACATTTCAAAATTGTACATTTATTTATTTGTAATGACGCTAATAAATAAAATATGGTTCAGTTTTCATTTCATAAATATATACACATATATGTATATTAGCATATTTTATTTTATTTTTACTTGTGAAAGGTAGAGGGAATTATAGAATCTATAATGTCCCAAGGGAGTTATGACCCTCTTTATTGATAGCGTAACTATGACGATATAAGCTTATAATATCCCGGTCAGAAATAAATACTTTAATAATTCATGATAGCCATTAGCTAGCTTTTGGATGATTATTGATCATTTGGCCATTTGCCAACATCAACGGGCTATTTTATTCTCCTTGCTTTTTACCATCAAGCAAACAAAGACCTACATTAAATGAATTTCAGTTTCAGAGTACATATTTTATGGTGGGCGGTCATCTTTATCTGATTAATATTAATACATCGTGCAATGATTGTGCATTCAAAAGTATTTTAGATCAAAACTATTCTGTTTTAGTTCATGAGTGATAAATATTAAAATGTTAATTATTATTTTGTGTTGTGTAATGCAATGTTGAGTTGTTAATAATTTTATTTTAGTTTACACATATTTAAGTATATATATATATACATTTAAGTATAAACATTAGTAGTAGTGACAAATACAACTGACACGTCTAACAATTATTGTTAAATTGACAGACAGATAGCGACCTGCTTTTCCGCAGGCGCCATTACAGCAGTGACCTCTAGTGTCTTTGAGGAACACTCTTGAGGAAACCACTACTCCTAACGGTCAATGTGCCCTGACTGTCGTTGGATTACGTTGGCCGTGGAGTAGTTGTTTTCGGCAACCTCTTCAAATATATAAGTAGGATTGTCTTCCTCAATGACAATAGAGGTCACTGCTTTAATGGGACCTGCGGAAAAGCAGATCGCTATCTGTCTGTCAATTTGATAATAATTTCAGTCAGACGGATAGGAGCAAATACCCAAAGAGGGCACTACGGTGTGTTTCTCACCAGTACTAACATTCACGATGTCCATTAGGCAGTCATGTCGAAACATCATTCATCGATTTCACTACATATTGCAGTCTGACGAGCGTATAATAAGCGCGAAACCGGTCAGTGTTTGTGGTTGGTCTCGATGAAGGATGTGGCGACTTATGGAGATACCGGATTAATGCAACGCTAGTCGGGGCACATTGTCCGTGGAGTAGTTGTTTTCGGCATCTCCTTCAAATAAAGTATAAACATTATTTTACTTTCTTAAATTCATCGTGTTCCAATAATTATTATTACAAAACCTGTACCATATAATTTTATGTAATAATAAATATTAGTTTCAGTACATATCTAATGAGATATCTGTACCCAGAACTACAAATTATGAAGTCCATTTTAATAATTTAGCTTACACAAAATAAATTTTGTTAGAAAATAGAAGCAAAATATTTGTATTTCTAACTAAACAATAATAATTCAAAATAACATATATTTTTAAAAAACATTTGTTTACATTTTTTGTAAGAAGATTAGTTTATATGCAGTAAATTTTCTACAGGGTGCTTCATTTTCGATGAATGAGGTATCTCGGTTAATACTACAGATAGAAGGATGCCGATAAGATGCTGTAATAAAAAGTTTGTTGTTGTCTTTTGTTTTTCAGTTACAGTCAAATACATACAGATATACATACAGATATTTCGAAGACTTTCTCATAACTTCTATCAATTTTCCAAGAAAATATACATGTGTTTTATGAACGTACTCCATATATTTTTTGACGTAAAATGTACACATGGCTCAATCAGTTTATTGGTTAGTTCTGAAAAGAACTGTTCATACACTTTCAACTAATTTTTAATTCAAAAAAATCACCACACGAAATCGTTATAGAAAATATCAAGCACAAAATATTTGTCAAGTGTCAATTAGTTATTTTATTAACTTGATCCAGTAATTGGGCAACATCAGAAAGGGTGGTAAACTTAACACAATAAAATGTTCTAGTTTGACGAGTGTCACACGACCCCTGATTGAAAATTTAGGTTTATTATATTGATAGTATTTAATTGGCCCTAAATATGACGTCTTTGCAAAGTTATCGTAAGTTGCTCCTAACCATAGTAAAGTATAGTTTTTTAGTCTATTAGATTAAATTAATTGATTCGGCATTAAATTATTTTTTTTATTTTGTATTTAATTCACCCGAAGCATAACTTAATAACAGTACATTCACATAACTAATACCAGGTCTTTATACTTACTTATGTGCAAAATCATAACCACTAGAGGATGTTATAAATCCATGACCAAAATGGTCTTCACTTAGAATAGGTTTAATTTTAAGAATTCCATTTCCATTTTGCAAAGTATCTGGATGGTTCATATACATAACAAACTCGTAATCCTAAAAATAATTGTAGTAAAGTAAAAGGAACAACTAAATATAATATTTGGTATCTATAAAACACATAGATGTTTTTATTATAGATATGAAAGCAGCAACCGATAACAACAAAAATATTTAGAAACCCGAACGGTCATAGATTTTTGTTCATTATATCTGCCACTTACTGTACCTATGTGTACTGACAAAATTATTACAGTTTATTTTATACACAAATGGTATAGAGTTAATTATCAACTCAATTAAAGTTAGTGTTTATTAACATATCTCTTGAGGTACAATCTGGGGCACAAAATGGCTTTAGTTATCTAACCTATCTCTGGCCAGAAAATTGTATACTGTACCAGGATCCGAAAGCAAGTGATACAAACCATGCTAGTGGGAAATTGCCATTCCATGAATGTTGCACACTTTACCTTTTTTAAGACTATATGTACCAGTGTGTGCATTTAGTACCCCCTTATTCTGTTCCATTTGGGAGAACGTCAATGGGACGTTTCCCCAACGAGAAAGAGGGACATTTTAAAATTAGTGATACAATGTGTACACAGGTGTCTCAACAAAGTGGGGTGAATCCAAAAAATTTAAGTTTGAAGAAAGAAACTAAAGACGATTCAATTACCACAAGAAAATATAGGTAGTGCCATTTGAAAAATGTATGTATGCTTTTCCCCACCTAACTTATTTTAGATGTTCGTCCTCCCTTCTTCTGTTATAGCATTAACATCAGCCTGATACAAATTCTGATTAGTTGGACCGTCATGGGGTACATTTTAAAATTAGTATTACGTTACATACAGGGTATGTTAGAACGTATAGGGTAGTATCTAACGTTCATTTGTTTAGAAAAAAAAATAAATACACATGTTACAAAGGAAGATACACATATCTATATGGTTACTACAATTTTTGGAAACATTGTTAAGCTATAATGTATACCTACAACAAAAAGGAGATTATTCTTTCAGAAAACATTTGAAAATATATAGAAAGATTAATGGCAGACGGAATTATGGAATACTATTACTGAAATCTCGAAATTGTGTCTAACAATGCTACTTGAGACGTAGAATTTTTACTATATTACTATATTCCTACGGTGGCGTGCTAATATATAGGAAATTAGAATGTGTTGGAGATATATAGTAGGATTTATTTACGAGGCTGGATCAAATATAAACGAGACTCTTTCTTTTGAGAGCGTAAATATTGAACGGCTGGCGCTTTGAGGCGTCTTTAGGCGAGGATGTCAAATCACGAAGGAAGTAATGGCACAGAATTATACACTATACAGAAGCGAAGGTTGCAGTTCCCGCCAAGACCAAACTTTAATACGCATGCGCGTACAAGTTGTATTCTAATCAAATTGAACGCCTAACTTTACGATTGTTGATGTTACGGTGATTCTTATGTTATAGCGTTATTGTCATTTGTGATTTGTGAATAGATTGTGTTTCCGTTTGTTCCGTTTATTTGAGGTTTAATAATAGGGATTTTATATTGTGTTTATTGCTGTATTTGTGTTTTTTTGGACTTTGTAGATATTCTGTAATTATAATTCATTAGTGCTAAGTTAAACATAAAATAATGTGTATAGGCCTAAGGAAAATTTTTTATTAATTATTTTTTAGGAGTAGGTCACAGTTCCTGTTAAATTGTTAAATTAAAGATATCTTACTGACCACTAAATCCATCCGCAGATTTTGATTTTATACATTATGAATTTGTTCAGAATTTACTTTTACTATACTCCAACAGTGGCCCGTCGGGGTGGGCGTGTTGGTCAGAGTCCACCCTAGAATTTCCACGGCAAAAAACTAAAACCTCGTTTAAAATTCAACTTGCAAAATCTACTCTCCTTGAATAATACCAATACTATATAACTTTATTCTTCCCTATAAATAGAGATATTTAGAAATACTTATTTATAGTTAAAAAAAATAATGAACCAATCTGAATTATTAGCGAATAGGTAGTCCACCCTTTATTCAAGTAATAGAGATTACAGTTTACAGGGTGAGCGAACCCGTTTCTGTTGAGATGTCATATTCATATCATACATTTCTACAAATTAGAATTATTAATAATAAGATGCTGGGATCGTAGAGTGTGTATCAATAATTCAAACGGGCTAGCCTATAGCTTCTGTATCACATCCTCTTATACGTTACATATGCTTTATACTTAAAAGTTAATCTAAAAGTAGTACGAAAAGTATGAACGTAGAGCGTAACTAACTTCATTAATATAATCCCAAGATGGACAAGCCCGTAAGAATGTGCTTCATCTGTATTCTGACATTAAGAGTAGTCTGGAACAGTTACTTTACACCACTAATTTCAAATTAATCAAGAAGTGTAAGGGGATTATTTGATAATTTATTTAATAAAATAAAATGAAAAATTTAGAAGTGGCCATTGGTGCTTTCGATTGGCACCTTTACCTTGGGCTTACCCATCGGACATATTTGTACTTTAGTGCTTCGGCTAGTCAGTCTCGCAGCACTGCTATATTTTTCGCGATTAGCCAAGGTTTTTATTAAAATTATTTTTAATTCCCAAAAGTAGACTAACTAGGGTACAAAATGTAAGTATAGTTAGGTGTTTAGTCATAAGGAAAAGAAAAATTTGAATTTGCCCACTCAAACTAGAAAGCTGGGAGCTGCCACTGTACTCCATGTTTATTTGGGTAAGTCACTGAAAAAATTAAATTCGTAATTAAATTTAAGTTTTTCAGCGACTTTAAACCCAAACGAATGTGGAGTTTTACAAATGTGTCAAATAAATACATTTAGACAATTTACTTTTACCGTTTGCAAAAGTAGAGCTCATTTGTTATTTAAATACTAAACATTTCTACAATATTTCCGTTAGATACTGTTGCATTCTCATAATTTAAAAAATATATGTAAACTTAAATATTACTTCTTTACGTGTACTTAAGTGTGCTATTTATTTTTTAAATATTTCTCACAGTGTAACATGTTGTATTATCCAACTTCAAGTCTGTTTCAAGGATAAATATTTCAGACCATCCAACATCAAAGAGACCGCCGACACTGTCGTTTCTGTTGGGTGTGTAATTCTGTGGTAATGGAGAGTTCTGTCGGTACCATGTCTCTCGTCTTCTGACTGCAAAACGGCAGTTAACACGTTTACATGCCTGTGAGCGGCCCAGTACTATTTGCACAAGAAGGCTGGTACCTTCGGACAGCCGATATATACCGGGACGTTGAGTCAAGTTCTTTGCGCATGCCGAGACACACAGCAACCCGCTAATCCGAGAAGCCGTGGACTACGACCCCGATACAGCCGCTGTACACAAGCGGCCAAGACTCCAACTGCTGGACCCAGGTTGAGGTTGAGAGTAAGATCTTATGTTTCAGATTCTACCCGGAACAAGCGTAGAGGGCTACGAAGCGACTAAAAAACGACCCTCAGACCTTCCCTCGAAGCCGCGACCGTCGACAGCGGTCGCGGGCTCACTTCGAGTACCCTTCCCTTACCTTGCATAAAACTAAAGGGCCATTTGGCTCCTGTAAAGGTGCGTCCCCGGCTACACAGCTACTCCTGACCTACCCTAAATCATCACCCAGGACGAGAGCGGCACTTGACGCCCCCGCCTGAGATAGTAGATTATTATGGAGTGATCTGTCGGCACCATGTCTCTCGTCTTCTGACTGCAGAACGGCAGTTAGCATGTTTACATGCCTGTGAGGAGCCCAGTACTATTTGCACAAGAAGAAAAAATCCTGTCTAACCCACTCCCGGTGGGTTAAAGCAGGGTAGAGCCAGGACAGGAGACCCACGAAGCGCCCACACCTATCCCTTTTGGTAATCTGCGTTGGTGAAGGATTGGTCCACCTTTACGAGCCAATCCAGAACTACAGCGATGGGGAGGGTAAAGAACGATAATCCCGCTCGGCCCCAAACCATCCCAGGTCATGACCACGGTCAATAGATATAACGTGGATACCACCGCCCAAATCGAAACAAGCCAGCATGAAGAATAGAAAGAAGGGTGAGACAGTGCCTGTGAAAGCTTGAGACTGTTTTTTAGGAACGGTACAGCGTTTTGCTCATTAATTTTTTGTACGATCGATTAACTATCAATGCAGTGTCCTTTTGCCAGGTTTTGAGTGAGGTTACACTTAAAAGACAGTGCCTCGGGTGTGTCGTCAGTGCGTATCGGGTAGCCAACCGATACGAGAAGCGATACTGCAGCTGCCACATGCAAAAAATTGGAGAAAATTAGTTGAAGACCACTTGGACACCCTTCCTATAGCGCTCCAATTTTCATCCCTTGGCCCACTCAAAGAAGCACTGGGATTTTAACAATTTGACGACTACGATGAGGTGGAGCGGTTTGTGCGGTCTGTCTACTGACACAAAACAACTTCCTTTTACGATGACAGGATCAAAAAGCTACTGATCCGGTAAGTTTACTACAAATAAAAAAAATAACATTTAGAATTGATCCACCCTCATATCTCAACAACACATGTAGTAAACATGTATTTTTTTATCGTAGTAGATAAGTGATATTATCTATACAGCAATATTTGCAAATGCAATAGTTGAAGCATATGCACTTGCTTTAATAATTAATCGATATATTTATATTACAATTTTGTTATTTTGACCTTATCCAATTATAGTGGCTCATAATGATATGGAGATGTATATGTACTGTTAAAAATATTGTAAAAAAATATTTCAAGATGTAGTACATGGTACTTTAAGATGTAGACGTAGTACTTATCTAAGAGTATTTAACTGAAAAGTGTTGCATGTAGAAAAATATAGATATTTTTAACCTTCAGGAGTGAGAAGAATAATTATAAAAATGAGGCATGGAATGACACCTAATATAAATATTAGTGAAAATTATAAAAGAAATAATAATTACAACAGTATATTATTTATCCATAAGATATGTTTGGTTTGAGGTTGGTCTGAATCTATCTATATTCATTATTAACATGCGTAGCTTCGGTAAACAACTCTTTTAATGCAGAAAAAATTATCTTTATCGAAGAGAAAAATATGAAAATATATTTTATTTTCTACAAATGTTTTACATCGGTTTTTTCTTGTTAAAAATGGAACTGTGCACTAAATAAAGTATTTTTTTATTTAAAGTAACGTTAAGTAATTAACTGCATGTATGATTTCATGTGATGCAGTTAGTAAAACAATGTGTCGGGATGTCCAATTAAAACCTAAAATATTATGTAATCTCCAGTATATTCCGAATAAGTAAATATGAAAACCTCATTATTTTATGATACAAGTTTAAAAGTAAGTATTTAAAGCACTCGCAACGATTTATGCATAACATTGCAAGTAGTTTAAAGGCACTTTATCGTATGATTATTTTATTTTACCTGCATCAGGTTTTGGGCTAAATAAAGCTACAAATTAAAATAAAATCAATACAATTTTCGTCAAATTTAATACATTTATACAAAGTACAAAGTACACCTGATGTTTTCAAGTAAGTATTGTCAAAGTTTTTTAGCAATTCACTCCATTTCATTATCAGAATTCCACATTTAACATTTATTTGAAATAATTTTGTTTACCTACATTAGTTGACAATTTATGTTCATTTAACTTGACAAATAAATATTTGACGTAATTTGACAAACTTTAGTTAATTGCAGTTGTTGTCTAGCAACTTTTAAAACACGGTGTGCTTTAATGTTACGTTTATTCAGGCGTTTTAGATTCAGGATTTTAAATGAGGATTATGATGCAGGTATAATAAAATAGTATATATGATGATACAAATTTATAAGTAAGCCTTTAAAGCACGTACAACAATAATTTTTTTATAGAGCCTTAAATGTTTCAAGTTTATCGAATTTGTGTTTCGCTTAAAAGATATAGCAAGCATTGAAAACTGATAATTCTTGTTAATCTAGAATACTGTTCCTTTACTTACTTCACAAATTAATAATAACGTTAAAACAATACACTAAAGTAGTCCCCTATATCCCTAAATCCCTAAAGTAATTTTCGAAAAAATTGATTGAAAAATAAATCGTAGTAGGCTGCGGATTAGCAGCTCGACCATCGTAATAGGTTCAACAAGTACAGCCAGGAGGCTAATATTGGAGGTTAAAAAAATTATTGGAATTGCGCTTACCAAAAATTTTTTAGAAGGGTGTCCTGGTTTTTAATGGACCACACTGTATATAATTGCAGTGGTTGCCTAGCTTAATGTTACCTTTATGGAGGCTTTTTAGTATTTTAAATGAGGATTATGATGCAGGTATAATAAAAAATATGTTTTATTCAAATATTTGACCTGTACCCTCGGTTTTCATGGGCATTATTTTCCAGAAAATAATGGTTACTTTTGCTTTCGAAAGTAAGGTCTGAGAAATTTTTGCAACTACTACATCTTCAGTAGTTACATAACATAATACAAAATATTTTAGATATACTTACAGGTGCGTCGGCATATTTCTGTTCTATGGTCCAAAATTCAGTTTTTGGCAAATTATCAGAAAACTCTTCACTGAATATTAAATCCCCTGCGCAAACATTTTTGACATTCGTATTTGTCTCTGTAGTCGAACAGGGTTTTTTCGTCATTCCTATATTAGGTTGATTTTCATTAATCAGATCTGTAAATGTAAATAACTGAAATATATGTAGTTGCAAGATAAGCGAATTTAAACATGCATTTGCATACTATTGAAGCCTTTTTGGTATAATATGATACATATACCTAAATGGTTACTCTGAATAAAAATAAATATCATCACTGCTGTCTATTGATCTATCATGAATAAATGTCATTAGGTAATATTTTAACTGGTATGATCATGGCATAAACTAGTCCATTCAAGTTGTTCAATAAAATATAGAAGCAGTAGCAGCAGAGGTTAGTTGCCAAATTTGAGTATCGTGAGAATCGTGAATGCAGTATTGATATACATGGTGTCCCATTAATATTGCGAAAAAATTCAGGGGGAGTTTCCTTGACCAAAAATAAGAAAGAAAGTTCCTATAAACCTATGTCCGAAAATGCTTCGTTTCGGATATACAGGGTGTTGAAATTTAAAGAAAATACAAGGTTTTTACTAATATCTGGAGAACCCTAATTCCGATTTTTTTAGAAATTTGGTATGTTTGTTTATAAAAACGGTAGACGTCTTCTGACATAATTTGATTTATTTTATCTATTCCAGCGGCGTCCGGGAACTCACTCCTATTGATATTAATAAGTAAAAATATGAGACGCCACTGTTTTTTTAGGATTCATATTTTTTTCTAATTATGCGGTAAAAATACAACTTTTTGTTTTTTTTTTATCTCGCTTCGTTTTTTGAGCAACAAGTTAATAGCTTAAGTGCGTGATTTTAGTAAGTACTTAAACTGTGTAGTTGACCATTCCTGCTTGTCAAAATGAATTACACAAATAGTGAAATGTGCGATATGCATTTTTTTTTATGGTCTTGCCAACGGTAATGCATTAGGCGCCAGGCGCCTCTATGAGCAGAAATACCCTAATCGTATAATTCCTCATCATACTATCTTCACCCGTCTTCATCAACGTCTTAGTGAAATTGGAAGTTTTCGAAAACTTACCGCAGGAAACGGGCGACCCCGCACAGCAATAACCCCACAATTGGAGGAAGATGTACTTCATAAAATTGAGGACACTCCAACAACAAGTACCAGACAAATAAAATAAATCAATCAATAGATAAAATAAATCAAATTACGTCAGACGACGTCTACCGTTTTTATAAACAAACATACCAAATTTCAAAAAAATCGGAATTAGGGTTCTCCAGATATTAGTAAAAACCTCGTATTTTCCCTAAATTTCAACACCCTGTATATCCGAAACGAAGCATTTTCGGACATAGGTTTATAAGAACTTTCTTTCTTAATTTTGGTCAAGGAAACTCCCCCTGAATTTTTTCGCAATATTAATGGGACACCCTGTATATTACCGCAACGGTAGATCGCAAAGGTACGTACCGTGACCGTGCCGCCCGCCCAATCATATCATGACAACGATTCTATTCATTAAAGTATGATATTCAAGGAAGTTCTACTAATAAGTCTTCTTTTTCTTTGTCCGTAGTCAAAATTGCTTACACGTACCTAAGGCTTGTTTTCGTTCTAACAGGAACCAGTTCTGAATTGTACTGAGCGTGCGCAGTTTGAATAAAGCCTTCGAATTTCTAAACTGCGCATGCTCAATACGAATCAGAACAGGTTCGTGTGTGAAGCAAAGCAAGCCTATCTCTTGATGCAAACTCAGTTTTGACAATAGACAGTGATAGTACTCAGATTTGTCAATACTGTTGGGTGTTGCACAGGCGCAGTAAATAAAATATATTGGCATCTATAAATTGGCAAATTTGTATAAACCGCCACCGTTACCTCTACCGCTACATCAGCCTCAGCAGATGAAGCTATAAATTCAACTTGAATGTAACGCATGTAATTACTGGAAGATTAGTTTACTTATCATCTGCAACTATTTAATTGTGGCATTGTCTAGATGTTCGTTTCTTCATTGATTATATTGCCACACTTGTGTTTTTAATTAGGGAACCTGCTAGAGTCACTGCGGGTGGCAGTTCCTGTTTGGACAATATCATGACAAATTTTGAATCTGATAGATTTAGTTTTGGTATTTGTGACATTCTTTTGACTGATCAATTGATCAATGCGGTATTTTTATTAATATCCAGGCAGGATGTGCAGACACCTGCATTGCTTCTATCAAAACTAGTATAATTTCTGAGAATAATATTTGTTTATTTGCGAGTAAAGTGGGTGAAATAAAATGGGACGATAATATTTTGGATCTAAACTGTTCTGATCTTGCTAATATATTAACAGATACCTTGCGTAACATTGCAGAAACGGTTTTTACTTTAAAATCTGTCTCGAATAGGTTCAATAGAATTAGATGGTTCAAAAACAGGCTCCGTGCGATGCGCCATGCGCCGTGCTCCGTGAGATGCGCCATCACTCTAAGGCTGTCTTTGATAAGAATAAAACCATTGAAAACTGGAGAGTATATTGTGACATCAGGAACGCATATAAAAAACTATCAAATGTGAAAAACGTAATGTATATACAAATGAAATTTATTATTCTACTAATAGCGTGAAAACAATTTGGAACATAGTGAATACTGAAAGGAATAGTTTATATCATCCGACGATTTTAATTTGCACTTCTCTAATATTTTCAACACACTTCTTCAAACAGTTGATGATACTTTTGTTGATCCAAATGGTCTTTTAGTTATGGCACCAAAACCGCCTTTTTCATTTTTTATGCCCCCAATTATCTTACAGAAAGTAAAGAAGGCAATTTTTTGCTTAAAAGAGTCAGCTAGGCTAGACTATTATTGCCTAAAGTTCTATGGTCAAGGCATCTCTGGCGTCGTTAATTGAACTATTAACTATTGTCTTTAATAAATGTGTCAATGAAGGAGTATGGCCGGACTCATTTAAAGTTAAATGTTTACCTTGCATAAAAAGAGCGATCGTAATTGTCCGGATAATTTGAGACCCATTGCAACTGTTCCCATTATTGGCAAAGCTTCTGAAATTATCATTAAACGTAATTTATCCAGTTATTATGAAAGTAAGCACATTTTCTCTAATTCTCAGTTTGGTTTTAGGAATTGTTCCGCCCTTAAAACCTTACTGTTTATGGTTAAGGATATTGTAGAGGGATTTGATGAGGATCTCTATTCAAATGCCACAATGTGTGACCTCATAAAAGCATTCGATTGAGTTAATACACAAATTTTGTTGAATAAATTGGAATATTATGGAATAAGAGAAAATATATTCAAACTATTTTCTTCCTACCTTTCTAACAGGCAACAGGCTTTCAGTATGTGAGTCTTAATGGAACTGAGTCCGGCCTACTATAAGTTAAAAACGGTGTTTCTCAGGGTTCTGTCCTGGGACCCATTTTGTTTCTTTTACATGCCAATGACTTGCTTTACTCGGTGGATGACTTATCTTGTGTTGTATTTGCTGATGACACTACACTAATAGCAAGGGGTGATAGTTCTAATTTGGGTAGTTTTCAGCTGGTGAAAAATTGGTTTTCATCAAATAAGCTGAAGCTCAACGAGTCCAAGACTCAACACATTCATTTTATCTCCGAGAAATGGGCTCCCAAGTCCGAATCCAAAGTTTTTGAGCTAACTCTAGACACCAGATTGGAATGGTCACCATTAGTTGATCATCTTTGCTCAAAACAGTCATTGCAGATATGCTGTTTGAAATAATTGGGACGTTCGCTTCCATCTAACGTACTACGAATGGTATATTTCGCAATTTTTCACAGCCATTTAACACATGGCATCACGTTATGGGGATATTCAAATGCTGCTTATAGGGTACTAATTTTGCAAAAGGCTGCGGTTCGCTCAACACAGGGTGCTGCTTATGGTACCTCTTGCTTGCCTCTTTTTAAAAAAATTTAAATTATGCCCCTACCAATTATTATCTTGTATTTATATATTTTAGTTCCTATTATAAATACACCGTGATTCGACAACATTCAAAGGCATTGCGATGTGCATTCCTATAATACTAGCAATGCAACAAATGTGATACAGTCATATTCTAAGATTCGCACAACGCAAACAAACAAATTGTATGTTAGGTTGTATAATCACTTTGTTCATTGTTTTAATAATGTTGATGTTTTTAGTTTAAGTTTTAATAGGTTTTATAAGTTGTGTAAAACGTTTCTGATAGACAAATGCTTTTACAGTAAATGATTATTATAATTGGTCAAATTCTAACGGTTAATGTATCAGTGACTTCAAATATACTTCTAATTGTATGTAATGTGGTCGTTAAATAAATTAAATATTAGTATCTCAAATATTAAAATGTAAGGTTACCTGTTACCACAAACTTCTGATCATCATTTGTGTAGCCCAGTTTATTCTTACCATCAAAATAATCTACGTAAGTCCAATAATACAATACGTCACCTTCTTTTAGTTTTGTTTGGGGGTCAAAAAATGTCCACCTTCCGTTTTTGGCTTTCGTAATATCTCGAGAAAATGTTCCACCCTCTCTCCCATTTAATTCTTCGTTTAATTTGCCATGGAATGCGAACAGTTTGATACCTTCCTCATCTAAAATACATAATAATATATATATTTTCTAATACATATTTTTATTTATATATTAATATATATAATTAGATCCCAAAATGATTTATTTTGAGACAGAATGTAGAAGTTTCTCCAAAAATGTAGTTCCCTGTATATATGTATTTGTTTGTAAATATTTCAAACGTTATAGGCATTCATTGTATTGTGTCACATTGCGCATTCATCTATACTCTATACAGTAATGTAAGAAAACAATTATCGACATTTTTAGTTTAACAATGTTACCTATATTTTATGTTATGTTGTAGATTGGTGATTTATCTAGATTTTATATTTTTCAATTCCTCTACTGGCCGAGTAACTGAGGTAACCTCAGTTTTACCAATATTTAACCACGGTTTAATTTGAAATTAAAATAAATATTTAACTAAGTATACATTTTTAAATTAATAATGTCAAATAAATATACCTAAATAGCCAGATATTTTTTGGTTAATTTTTAAATGAATTCCCAATTTAAATTACGATTTTCACATACAAAAATTAATATCTGTTAGCAACCTATTTGTAAAATTATATCTTTCTTTTAAACTACTTAACAGAATTTAAATTAAAGCAGGCCGATGGATTCAATTTGGTTATGTGAAAATAGTTACTAAATATTCGGTAACGCAACTTAAGGTTTACGATTAAATTTCAACCATGTCGGCAATTGTGAAGATGAATTTAAGACCACCCAAACACATTTTGGACATTTCTTAATGCGAAAAGTTATCCGTCTACTATGATTTAAATTGATCAGGCCTTTAAAAATCCTAATGACATTGCTTAAGCTTTTGCTTAATATTTTTCTACTTCATTCATAATTTCAGATAATTTTGATACTGTCACATATACTTAACTATAATTTAATTACTCTAAAATCTGTAAGTGCCACAAAAGTGCCAACCATCATAAGAAGAATTAAATTTAATATGACCATGGGTCCTGATATATACCAGCATTTCTGGTTAGAGACTGTCGTACTATATTCAGTGTACATCTATGTACTATATTTAATTTTATTTTATCTACCCTAAGTTTTCCAAATATTTGGAAACTATCAAGAATATGTCCCGTTTTAAAAAATGTGATATGTATTATCTATTACCGGCCAATTGCCATACTGAGTAATTTCAGCAAAATATTTGTCGTCACACTGCATTGAACTCTCGGGCCAGGTAAAAAATATTGTTATACTCGAACAGCGCTATTTTTAAAGGGGAAGCCAACTATAACCAGTCTAGTCTGCAAAACACAATTTATTAATGAAATTATGGACCAAGGTCAGGTCGATGTTATATACAAAGATTTTTTTATTCATTCGGATATTCTATTCATTATATTCTATTTCAGGCATTTGATAGGCTCTGGTAATAATTTAATTTAACTCATGCAGTCATATTTAACTAATCGAAAACAATTTGGTCAACATTGTAGGTTTAGGTCCGTCGAGTTCCTTCAAATATCTGGCCTGCCACAAGGATCCGTGCGTCTTTCTGGACATATTGGCTGTACTAAGACGGGGGCATTTAAAATTCGGTTTGATTGTCCGAAATATGAGAGATTTTAAAAATCTTTAAGATTATAAAAGATAGTTTGTGTCTGCTATTTAACACTTTTGTTAGACCCAGGTTCGAGTATGCGTCTGTCATTCGGGGTCCAATATAGATATATATATATATATATATATATAAAACATTCATGTTAGTAATGATGAGAAACACACAGCAGTGCCCTCTTTTGATCTTTGACATATTAAAACGGCCTCATATATAACCGTTTTAATCTGTCCAATTTGGCGCATCGTACGATGCAATCAGTACTTTTCTTTTTTAAAGTCCTTAGTAACAAAATAATTTGTGAAGATGTTTTGTCCATGGTAGACATCCGAGCTCCAAGTATCAAATCTCGTGAGTATTTCAACTGGGACTCCCTGTATATATTTTTTTAATGTTTGCTTCATTTTATGTCTACTTTCATCACAAAGTACTATACCTAACCCCAATGATTTGTGAGAACATTGTAATTTTCTATTATTTTTGGGAAAACAATGTTAACTTCATAAAACCATAAAATTCCCCAAATATAAATTTCCCTATTATTGACACTAATGTATCTGATATCTATAGCACTACTCATATTTAACTTTTTTTATACAGGCTTCTCCATACATTTTATTAGTTTGTTCCACCTTGAGCCAAACAAATGCTATTTTATTTAAAATGGGACACCCTGTAAATATATCATAATAAGTTAGATTCGGTAGATAATATAAAAATATGATAGAACGAGTGCTGTAATTAATTGGTTATCCTCATGATGGGAAGAAATGTTACTGGTCATAATTTAATAAATAGTGAAAGTTGAAAGTGTATTTGGAGCAAGAATGGTGGAACATTTGAGCATATTTATATACCGGTACTTCTGACCCCTTAAGGTATGCATCTTACAGCATCTTCTGACGGTTTCTTTTCCTGTGGATATCGAGCAGCAAATATATCGTAAGTTCTTGGTATTACTTAGTCACATTATCCATAAAGAATAAAAAAATTTAAATAGTCTTCATGAGTATAATTTAAACGAGTTTACATTCTTTATTAATAGGCACGTTTATAGAATTTCCGTATAACCAACTGCTGCTATCAAAGCTACTGTAACACATACATTATAAATAAGTACCTACATTATACGTATGACGTATTAATTTTGTCACTTTTATTTGAAGAAATACGAAATTTAATAATATTTCCACATGTTTGATGACTACATAGCTTTTATTACATTCCATACATTTTATTTTATAAACTACATTTGATCTATCTGCTGTTTTAATATTAGGCTTCAATTTTTCAGAAAACATGACTTATAGTTTTTACGATTTTATTGGTTATTTTGATGTTATGTTGGTGTTAACTCTTTTATATAAATGATTATTAGTGTTTTTTGAAATTTGAATTTATTACTATTGTATTTATATATATAATTTATGTGTATAATATTGTGTGGTGGAAGAGCATTCATATTGCCTATACATGTTAAAATCCGAGACTAAAATTGAAATGATTCTTATTTCTTTATTTAAAAAATTCATATTCAAACCTGGAATCGACACTCTAAATCCCTTGGGGTGCAAAGCTTCAATTTTGGCTTCAGGCACTTCATATTGCGCTTTAACAAGAACAGCACACAACAATATGAACCAAAACACGTCCATTAGAAACTGAAATCGACTACTCTACAAGTAGTACGATAATCTTATTAGCGATGTATCTATTCTGCACGCATATACATACCCAGTTATTACTGAGAAAACCGCTTACGGGAATTCCATAGTAATCAGTTATGCTAAGAAACTAAGAACAAAATATTGATATTGATTGACCTATGCAATAATAAATAATATCTTCTACATAATAACTCGCATCAATAGTCACTTTATATAGGATAAACGTTACACTCTTTTTGGTATATCCCCGTTACTATTAGAGATGGAATATCGCCCTAACTGCAAAAACTGACTGGGTGTTCCATTTAAAATAAGCAAGTTGGTGTCGACTTCCGGTTATAACGTAAGTGCCAGAAACGTGAAAATATATTAAAAGGGTAGACTCCACTGATCTTTGTAAATAACCAAATTCTCAAAATCACCCTGTACGATACCATAGGTACAACGGGTAGCCTGTTACATTATTCTTCTATTGTATACAGGGTGTTCCACGTAGACCTTGAATTAGAGGTTTCTAGAATACTACGAGTAGTGGAATTCAGAAAATTTATATATGGGGGTTTCTCACAATTTTCTATCGATTAAAAATATTGCCGATGACGTCACACTTCCGGTTCTAACGGAAGTAGACATCAATTCGCTTCTTTTAAATGGAATGAACCATTTTTTATTTCATTTTTGGATTCTACGTCTAATTTAAAGGTAAGTTTCACAAGAATATCCCTAAAGTCAACCGTTTCTGAGATATTTCGACTTTTTCAAAAAATTTGGAAAAAACATGCTTACGCTTAATCGGTTCTATCTCTTCTAGTTTTTAATCTAGAGGACTAAAATTTTAGACGAGAAATAATAAAAGGTATCCAAATATCTGTACTATTCGAATGTTGATGCAAGTTACACAGGGCGACTCCTTTTGGTCGAAAAAACACCGACCAATTGTGTCAAATTGAAAGGTCGTCACAAGCTCCAATTTAGTATAGTTTAAGCATTTTCTCAATTTTTTCAAATGCAATACCAAGTACAATATTTTATTTTTGAATTAATATATACTGTCTATATCTGAAAGTAAGTTCCTAGTACGTCTCACGGTTTCTGACTTTGAAAATATCTGCGTATACATTTCTTAAAATGTATATTCTTAAAATATATATGCTTATATTTTGAAAAACTCATCTAATTAGGCATATCATGTCTTCTTTTGCGTTTGTAGCATCTTTTCATTACACTGTTTTCTAACATAACCCCACCAAAAATAGTCTAGCTCTGTCGAATGGGAGCTTCACCCCCCAGGGTTTTCCTTCTCTTTCCTTCTATGCAATGATTTGGACATTTTTTTTCATCGAATATCAAAAATCAGATATCTTCTAATAGAAAATTTTAAGCTGAATTCAAATATCCAAAAATATACAGTTTGATCCATTTAAAAAAAAATATCTCACTGGTGTCCCCCTGTCTTCAAAATATTGCTAAGCCACCCTGTATGTTTTAAAATGTACCCTTTTTCGCGCTGGATCACTTCTCTAATTACGTTTTTCTCCAAAACCCTTCAATAGGACCGATATTGGACTTTTACGCACTATTGGGTCAGCCTGTATATACAGAGTGTCCACATATATTTTGAACTAGCGTCTAACTCCTTAATCTTTGATTTAAAGAACTTTGTTTAATACAGATTTTAGAGAGCCTTTTAAAATTTCAGAATATGCTATCACAAGCACAATTGGGCATCTGAAACCAAAATTACATGACAAACATAGAACATTAAATAGAACATTCTTGCTGAATATTTCCATAAATCTTTAATTGTTTTCGAGATATTTAATATTAAAAAATATTTATCTATTCTAAATAATAGCAAGCCATGCAAAAACAATATTATTTAATGATTTTGTTTATTGAAAACTGATTAAATAAAGACCAGACAGAAAAATTATAGATACTGTTCGAAATAATGAGCATTTTAGTTAAAAATATACGTGAAACTCGGTATATTCTGTAAAATCTACATTTTTGTACATACACCATCCAACAGGAAAACCAATTACTGGATAGGAGAACAATTGCAACACACGTTATAAGAAGTACTTAAATATATATAATAGAAGAATAAGGTAACAGGCTACCCGTTGTTCCTATTATAAAGGGCGTCCCAGCGGGCAGTGTCGCACTTGATATATGGAAAAATGCATACAGGCTGATTTTGAAAATTTGGTTATTTACAAAGGTCAGAGGAACCTACCTTTTAAAATGATTTCACGTTACTGGCACTTCCGATATAACCGGAAGTCGACACCAACTTGCTTATTTTAAATGGAACACTCTGAGTTCTTTTGCAGTTTTGGATTCTACGTTCAATTTTAAGTGAACTTTGTATAAAGTTGTCTATTCCTAAATTCAGTTAGTTTCCAGATATCTCCAGTTTTAAGAAAAAAGTGACAGCTACAGCTCCATATTATTATAATGTTGAATGTTGAACAGTGGAATACTTTTAATTATAATATTTGCAAGAGTAATGGTTTAGACATCGCTACATCTGAAAATGATTGCATAATGTCTGGAGAAACATACAGGGCCCTCAAAATTTATAAGCCAATTTAGCAATTTCAGAAGTTACAAAACTTGATTTTTTCAAATGGAACACCCAGTATATTATTCTACAGTCGAAAGAAGAATTAAATTCTGAGTCGAATAATATAAATTTGTATGTACCTATCTTTTAAGGTTTCCCAGTTACAGCGAATTTTGTTATAAAAACGTGTAAAAACTGAAATGTTTCATTTTGCCAAGTAGACTGTTAAAAAATAAAACAATTTTGTTTGTCTCGAGTGTCAAATTTGTTGTCAGAAGCTTGGTCAGTATTGTTTGTGTCCACAAAAGTGTTAATAAAGATGCCATCACTATTAAATTATAGTTATGAAGATTATTTAAATTTAGAAAGGAGTTGGAACTTTGGTGTAAAGATAACACTGACGTAGTTTCTCACATAATATCAAAATACTATACTGCACTCGACGCGCGTTTCGCTAACCAAGTTGGAATCATCTGGGGATTATTAAAACTAATAGTAGTTTTAATCATCTCCATGATCTCATATTGGTTGGCGAAACGTGTTTTGGTATTATGTGGAAAACTACATCAGTGTTATTTAAATTTATTTGTCTTGTCACATTATGGACAATGTGACAACGTTATAACAAAAACTTGCGATACCTTTCTTGATCCATATCCCCATAAAAAGAAACCATCACAACATGCTGTAAAACGCATCCTAGAGAATTTTAAAAATTTTGGTATTTCGAAAGGAGGTATCGAAACAAGAAAACGTATTGTTGATGACGAAAATATAGAAATAGTGATTCTAGGGTACTTTCGAGCTTTTCCAATGATGTCATTAAGACAAGCTGCTCTGGAATCTGGTTTGTCTGAAAACTTAATACATTCACCCATTGTGAAACACAATTTTCACCCATTTTCGATATGTATGGTACAACAGCTAGAAGAAACTGATTTAATTGAAAGACAAAGATTTTGCGAATTTATTTTGACGAGGTACCAGGAGAATACTGCTTCTAGATAACATTATATGGACAGATGAATCGAAGTTCACTAAACATGGTCTTCTAAATCGTCATAACTGTCATTTTTAGAGTGACTCAAATCTATACAACACTCGGGAACGCAATTTCCAAGACAGTTGGCAGTTCAATGTTTACTGGGTCGTTAGAAATAATGAAGTGGTCGCCTTTATCAAGACAATTTAAATAGTAAGTAAATATCTGGTGAAATGTATGTACCTACAGTAGGTATAGTGTGTTCTAGGTGGGAGATATCTTAATATCCTTAATAATGCAAAATTTCAGTAACACTTATCTGGATAATACCCCTGGCGGAAAATAGAAAGATTTTTCACCAGCACGATGGTGCTCCTCCACATAGGGGCCAGTTAATCAATAACCTTCTCCAAGCCATTTTCTATGACCAATGGACGGGCTAATGACGGGCCTTTTTTGTGGCCTCCACAATCTCCCGATCTAACTGTTTTAGATTTTTTCATTTAGGGAGTTAAAAAATGTCAGGTATACGAAACGCCATTAACAACAATGAATGACTGCATGCAGAGAGTAAGGAATACATTTAGGAATTTGTCCCAATACCCCATTAAACGTGCTACTCATACTGAGTTAATTCGTAGATGCGAAAAACGTTTAGAGGTCGGAGGTCACAATTTTGAACATCTATTGAATTAATATTATTTTATTTTTGTTTGTCAAATTATTTTCCTGTTATAACTAGGTACTTGTTTATTTGAAGGAGATGCCGAAAATAACTACTCCATGGGCAACGTGCCCCGACTGGCACTGCATGACTTCGGCATCTCCATAGGAATCGCCACATCTTTCAGCGAGACCGACCACTAGACACTGACCGTTTTCCCTATTATGCGCTCATTACACTACTACTATATGCGGCAAGTGTGACTTGGCGATCGATCGCCGCAAAACATCAGCCGTTTCTTGTTCTGGTTTTTGCTCCAAGCCTTATCATGTTGCCTGTTGCGGGTTTCCACCAGATGCTACAAAATTTATGAAAACTCCAGGATTTCACTGGTATTGTGATGTTTGTGATAAAACAAAATCTGAGTATGAAAATATTATTAAAACATTAATGGAATCGAAATTGAATGAATTCATGGTCAAAATGGGTCAGTTATTTGATAACACCAGAAATGATATTTTAAAGATTGCGAGCGAGAAGTTATCTAACATTCCGGTAACATCTTCTACTAAACCTTCTGTACCCTCTTACTCCCAAATTGTTAATAACAAATCGATGGTGGTTATTAAACCAAAAAATTCGGAACAACAGCACTCTCAAACTAAAAGTGACTTAATGCATAATTTAAACCCCATAGACCTAAATATAAATGTGTCCAAAGTAAGAAACATTAGCAATGGAGGACTGATTATAGGTTGTAATTCCACGGATAGTGCAAGCAAGCTTAAGCAAATGGCCAAGCAAAAACTTTCTGAAACTTATGACATTCGGGATGCAAAGAAAGGCAATTACAGATTGAAGATTGTGGGTATGATGGAGGAGTATAATGAGGATCAAATATTAAAATTCATCAGACATCAAAATGATATATTTTCTGCTTCAAATGAATGCAGAGTAGCTAAAACTTGGTCTCTTAAAAAGAATAATCGTTTGTATCAGGCTATTATAGATGTTGATGCTGAGTCTTACTGTAAGGCACTAAGTCAGGGATATTTATTTATTAATTACGATGTGTGTAAAGTTTATGATGCTATTGACTTAAAAATTTGTTTTAAGTGCAGTGGTTTAAATCATTTTGAAAAATCCTGTGTTAGCAAAAATTATGTTTGTCCGAAATGTTCTTTACATCATAAAATTAAAGATTGTCCTTCAGACTCTGTCCCATGTTGTATTAATTGTGTAAATGCCAAGGTAGCCGACAGCGGTCATTTTGTGTGGGACACTGATAAATGTACAGTTTATGGGAGAAAATTGAATCATTATAAGGAGACCATATTTAACAATAAATAGCAATTATCTAAGAACGAGTTTGAAACTACTAACACTAATATATGTGTCTCATTTAATAAGATTTATGTCTACTATCAGAATGTACGAGGTTTAAATTCTAAAACCAATGACTTATTAAATTCAATTTTAACATGTCAATTCCCGATCATTGCGTTAACCGAGACGTGGCTGAGCTCATCAGTACATGATTCTGAACTTTTTCCTCCTGGCTATGCTGTTTATAGAGCTGATCGCAATTTTGAATTGATAGACAAAAGTAAGGGAGGTGGGGTGCTGGTAGCAGTAGACAAGACTTTTGAGACATCTTTAATTGATTTGACTGATATCAGCACTTACTTTCCAGATGTTGATTTAATTGGAATAAGGATTAGGTTTTCTTCTTTTTCTGTTAACGTTTTAGTATTGTATGTTCCACCAGATGTTACCGTTATGAGATATGAACAATTTTTTGATGCCCTTGCTTCTAATTTTCATATTTTTAATGAAGATCGACTAGTTATATTGGGCGATTTTAATATACCCAATTATGCTACATATATCTCTGATAATAAATTTACGGACCGGTATGTATCCACATTAATAAATTTTTGTGCGTTTTTTGAATTAAATCAATATAATTATACATACAATTCCAACAATAGACTTTTAGACCTAGTATTAAGTACGTTTGATATTAGTGTTTCTAGATCCGATAATGCCTTAGTAATTGAAGATCATCATCATCCTCCTTTAGATTTAGGTTTCGCTGTAAAGTCTGACCGTAATAAGCGTATATATAAAAATAATCACTCGTCATTTAATTTTAGGAAAGCTAATTTCAATGAACTATATGAAGACCTATGCCAAGTTGAATGGTCATTTTTATCTAATTTTAATGATGTGAACGACGCTTGTAATCAGTTTTATGAAGTATTAGAATCTGTTTTTATTAAAAGCGTACCCAAGTCAACACCTAGATCATCGTCATATCCACCTTGGTTTAATAAGTCTATAATTAGGGATATTAAACAAAAATCTCGTTTATGGCGTTTGCTTAAACGTGGCGGACATACAGAGTATTGTGAAAAATTTAGGTTACTGCGTACTAAAATCAAAAAAGATATTAAATTGGCTTTTAACAGATATACTGAGAACGTGGAATCCCAAATAAAATCTAATGCATCTTCTTTTTGGTCTTTCTTTAACAATTTGCGTAATAGTTCTTCTATTCCTGAGTCAATGACTTTGAACAGTGTTCCTCTTAATAATCCCCAGAGTATAGTGGATGGTTTTGCCACCTATTTTCAGTCTGCTTTTATATCTTCCTCATCTTATACGAACGACACTCATACCGATACTTGTTATGTCCCCCAGTTAGGATTGCCAATGATCAGAGAAGAAGATGTTCTTAATTCTTTAAGAAGATTCAAAAATAAACAGACTACTGGTCCGGATGGAATTCCTTCATTTTTACTGAGATTGTGCGCCTATTTTTGCGTCGCCTTTGACTACTATCTTCAACTTAGCTCTTAAGTCAGTCTGTTTTCCCCATATATGGCATAAGTCAAAGATTTGCCCTATTTTTAAAAAAGGACAAAAATCCGAAATTGAAAACTATAGACCTATAGCCATTCTTTGTAATTTTAGTAAGTTTTTTGAAAATATATTATATGATATTTTAATGTTTCATGTCAAATCGCATATTTCTTTCAGTCAACATGGTTTTTTGGCTTGTAGATCTACGGTTACCAATCTCATGACTATTACCAATTTTCTAGCAACTTCTCTAGATCAAGGTGGACAAGTAGATGTTGTTTATACTGATATGTCTAAAGCATTCGACAGAATTGATCATGGTTTATTACTAGGAAAACTGTCTAATTTCGGATTGACTACTCGATGGCTTCAATTCATTCAATCTTATCTGTTAAACAGATCAATGTACATATCATATCACGGTTTTACCTCTTGGGAAGTATCTGCTACATCAGGAGTGCCACAAGGATCGGTTCTTGGTCCACTTTTGTTTATTTTATTCATCAATGATATCTGTCTAGAGCTTGAAAGTAATGTACTCCTGTATGCTGATGATCTTAAATTATATTCGGCTATCAACTCTGAATCCGATTGTGTTAAGCTACAGAGTGATCTATCTAAAATTAGCGTGTGGTGTACAAATAATAAACTATCGCTGAATATATCAAAATGTAATGCTATGACATTTACAAGAAAATCTAATCCAGTTTCATTTACATATAAAATTGATGCTGAAATAGTTGTTAAATGTTCTGAATTTAGAGATTTAGGTGTTGTATTTGACTCCATGCTTACTTTTGTTCCGCATATTAATAGTATTGTAGCCAGCTCTAACAAAATGATCGGCTTTATTATGAGAAACTCAAAGTATTTCAAAAATACGTCAACTTTAAAGCTATTGTTTTATACTTTTGTGAGGTCTAAATTGGAATATGCCTCTGTTATTTGGAATCCTCATTATGAAGTTCATATATCTGCCTTGGAAAGAGTTCAAAGAATGTTTGTTAAGTATCTTGCTTATAGAGAGGATGGTGTTTACCCGGCTATCGGTACTCCACAATTAGAATTGTTATCCAGATTTCAATTAAATGATTTGGAATTGCGCCGCGTGTATTTTTTAGTGTTGTTTCTTTACAAGCTTATAACTAATAGAGTCGACTGTCCAAGTATTCTTAGTGTCATAGGATTTAATGTGACATCTTTTCAAACTCGTTCTTATTCGCTCTGTTACCTTTCCACACCTCGTACGAATCTATTGAAGTATTCACCTCTTTTTAACATGTGTTTCTACGGTAATGAGTATCAGTCTTCTTTTGACATTTTCAATTGTAATATGGGTGACATTAAAAGATGTACTTTATATTCCCTAGTTAATGTATAGTGTATTTTTTTATAATTTAGCTTTATCTGGAAATATATTATTATTATCCGGAGATATTATTGCTCTGTTATTGTTATGTCTAAGATTTGTAGTATTTAAGTTATTTTTATGTTTATGATGTTTTTTTTTTACTTAAATTTAAGTAATATTTATATTCTATTGTATGTATTTCCTGCCCCATAATTGGAATTTATTTTCTGTCAGGGCTTGTAACTTTAAATAAATAAATAAATAAATAAATAAACTACACTCTACATCCACAACTACTACAGATCACTAACCCTGGATGGGTGTATTCTGCTACACTCGTTATATTCTAACACTGAGAGGGTAGTTAAAAGGATTTGAACTAAAACACTTAACTTTTAGAAATGGTTTAAAAAATAAAATTGAAAAACTTGAACAAAAAAAATACAAATTACTAAACTGACTGTTAAATTAATAAAAACCGGATACAAAACTAGTGAACATTGAATATTTATGGATTTTATATAAAACTGCTAAAGCCATCTCATTGGAGTGAGATGGACATATTTTACACGTCTTGGTGGTTTGCTTTCATACATACTTCTTCTTCTTGAAAGGGGTTGGAACCTTTGGAAGATAACACTGATGAAGTTTTCCACATAACACCAAAACACTATACTGCACCTGACGCGCGCTTCACCAATCAAGTTAGCATCATCTGGAGATTATTAAAATTGTTTAATCTGCGTTTTAAGCATCCCAAGATGATGCCAACTTGGTTGGCTAAACCCGCGTCGGGTGCAGTATAGTGTTTTGGTATCATGTGAAAAACTACGTCAGTGTTCTTCTTCTTTTTCTTTCTCCTACAGGTGGGTTGGTGTATAGCGAGTCCCATATCACTGCAGCCACATCTGGGCCTATTGTGCATCCCACCGATCTTCTATTCAGCGTGCAACTTTGTTCTTTGCATAAATTCCAAAAGTCTACTCGCAGAAATTTCTTTTAGCTCGCAAGGTTCCAAAAATGTTTTACCCAGGAGCGTTAGCCACATACGAGCGTAGCTTTCACATTCACTTAGAATGTGAAGCGCTCTCTCGTCTGCATCATCGCAGCCCAGGCATACCAGGCTTTCTGTTAATCTTAAATTATAACTTCCTATAATCATAGCTTCTTGAGGTGGCAGTGCTTTGTTATGAGCCCTGTCATGCTCCTGAGCCGAGGTTTACTCATGCCCAGCTCATGCTACAGTTCTTCTCTGCAAAAGACCTTCCATAAGTGCCTTCGCATGATTATATCCTGGTTTTAAAAACCAGTCATTCCTATGTTTTAGTTCTACCCATTTTCCCAGACTCGTTCGGCAGTACTATAAGCGACTCTGCACGCTGGCTCCTATCCCATGAAAACCATTTCAGATCTCTTTCTAGCAAGTTCATGTGCCCGTTCATTTCCTTCAATGTTTCCTATCCAATCGTTATTTTTCCTGATTCGGTATGCTGCTACCCTTGCTTCTCTTTCCAATATCACGTGAAGTGCTCATGTGAATCATTTGCCAGTGTTCACCCCCTTACACTGACAGGGTGGCGTTTCTCGACTCTGTACGTATTGGTTTTCTCCCGCGTTCTTTAGAGTGGCGGCAGTTCCTGTTGATGTGTCTTCTTTTGCTACAGTTATAACATGTAATTTCTCAACGTTTTGTATCCTGGGCATTACTTGCGCTAAACATCTGCAAGAAAGTCAGCAAGTTCTTAAAATTTTGGGGCAGTTCGTCGTTGTCACTACTTTGCTCCTTCACAATTTTTACCTCCCTAATTTTGCTGCGTCGTTTATTGAATCTACCCAATCTTAGGGCTTGCTACAATTCTATATCTCTCACTCCGTCGATAAAACCCTGCACACTAATCTGATTGAAAACCATCCAGCTCTATGTCTGCATCATCTTGTATGGATTCTGATGTCCCTTGGACTCTACTCTTCAATTGGCTCTGGTACACTTGAATCAGATATTTGTTTCCACATTCCAAGTCCCCCACAACTGAAGCATAGTCTCCTTGCTTGGATTCTTGAATATTCTGGAGAATTTCCAGCGCCTTCCCTCGTAAGGTCAATACCAATGCAGTCGCCTTCTGGTGTTCATTCCATCAATTAGTAGTTGCTGCTGTCTCAAACTGTCTCTTATACATTGTCCATGAAGTTTCTCCGTCGAAGATCGATGGTTTTTAATGACCTCGGATATCGTTGGTACATTAACCTTTTTACTATCCGGGTTGATGGTCTCATTCTGTATTTTTTTTAGAATACCGTGTTCTAATGCTTCTTTGGCTTGACGAACTTCTTCTCGAATTTCCACACGTACTCCTTCGCGAACAGCGTTAACTTCCTCTCGAACAGTGCTAACTTCTTGACGAACTCCTTTGATTTCATCTTTCGTGCTTTTCTGTAACTGTTCTAGAATTATTTTCCATTGTTTATGTCTTCTTGTCGTTCTTATTGGCTTTTTCTTTCATTTTTTTTGTCGTCTACGTAGTTCTTCTTTTTCATCTTGTCTTCTTTCATCCTCCTCTCGTTGTCTCTTCAACATTTCTGTCAATTCCTTTAAATCCGCCATATTGTCGTAATTCGTTGAACGAGTTTAACCATGAAACTCGAAATCTTCATTTACTTATTACCTAGTATTTTATACAACAGTAAACATCTTTATTTAACACTTCATTATATTCGTTATTTCACTTAAGTATAGCTTCTTCTCTTGATCGCTGTCCGATTAAGATTGACTTCTTCACCAGCATGCCACGGCCTTTTATACTTCTAGGCTTCTAGATCCTCGTAGAAATTTCCATCGAATACTCACGAATAATCCACATACCTGGGCAGTTCAATAAATAATCGGCAGCCAAGTTATACGAGGGGCATTTTGGACATAAGGGCCTATCTCCCTTCTTTGAAGGCCTAGAGGGTTGAGACTTCCAGGCAGGGCCAGGGGGGAAAGTAGATTTGGCAACGCCGCACTCGGACACTGTGTGGGCGGTTTTGTAACAATACTATGGAGACAAAGCCACCAAGCCTCAGCCCTATTTGCCGAGAAGAAACTAATGCTTTCTAGAAACTTCCGAAGTAAAGATCCTTTTCCTTTAATTTCAAATTTACTAACTCCATTGATTGTTAAAGTACGTTCCTCTCCCTCTATTGCGAACGCTTACATCTTTTCAACACGTGGTATCAGCTTTTCTACAGTGAAAAGGTGTACGTAATTACTGCTAACATAAAACCCTTCTTATCTTCGTCCCAAAATGAGGGTAATTACGACTTACTTTTTTTGGCCTAATTAATATTAATTAATACCATTTTAATAAGTCATTTTTAAATCTAGATATATTTTTATTTGGAAAATATTTTATCGTTTTTTTTTATTGTTACCGATGTCAAATAAATTTTCATATAAAATAAATTTTTGCACATAATTTTATATATATTTTTTATGGCATGGTCCTCCATTTGTTTTTTTTCCATATGAAGCATAAGTACTACGTGTCATTTACTATATAAATAAAAACAAATATGTCTATTGTTGTGAAAACAGTATTTATTTATTGAATTCAAAAGTATTACAATGCCCACACTCTTACGTAGTCAACTTGCAAGTGTGACTGATCTGTTTCGCGGTTCCATGTTGGGAGCCACTGATTGCGACCTTTCCAGAAGTCAGTGCATCCGTTAGGTGAGGTGTTGAGCCACGGTTTTCCGCCAGGGTTAGTAGCATCGTCAGGGAAGTAATTAACACCTCCCACTGCCAAATTTATGATTAGGAAAAATTCCTGATCAAAAGGTGCCATCCTAATATTGGAACTCGTCTTCCATGGATTTTCTAATCCACTAGCGTCAAGTTGTCCAAGTTCCCAGAAACCACCTGCTGGTGGAGCTACAGTTCCAATAACTTCATTGTCGATGGAAAACGCTAGTTTTTCTGGGGTCCATTCCACTTGATAGGTATGGAAGTCAGCGTCATATCCGGCACCGTTGTTCTTTTCATAGTGAGTTAATAAAAATTTGTTGTGGTCGGGATTTGGACCCCAGTGCAATGTGCTGCCCACTTGTTGGGTTCCGATATTTGTGCCGTAGGCGCTAATCAATTGTTTATTTCCACGGCTTTCCATCATGTCGATTTCACCGGAAGCTGGCCAATTGGAGTATACATTGTAGCGAGGCATCATCCAGATGGCTAAAAATTAAACGAGTTTTTAAGAAATAACAAAACACAGAATTTGCTTCTACTCTCTTGTATATGCTTTACAATTCTAATAGAAAGTCGCATTGAAACTACATTTCTCAACTAAATACTTTAATAGAGACTACTTTTGAATTTTCTTTCGCTTTTCTTCCTCGATAATTACACCATGTAGTATCGCTGATTCACACCCGCCGGTACGATTTAAAGCAAGAATTGCAAAAACACAGGTTAGTCATCGCGCCCAGACTTGTCACTTCGTTATTTGTACCCGCCGAGTACACATCAATTAAAATCGCGCGTGATTGTGAGTGTGACAGAATGCCAAAAAGACATCGCGAAGACAATGGAAGAGACCAAAAAAGAAAGAGGAAAAGGTATGGCGATATTTTGAAAGAATTAGAACGTCTCCGAGATAAGATAGTTTCACCTTCATCAAGCGAAATCTCCTCAGACGTAGAAAGGGAATCGGACGAATGTAAGTACCCATCTTATAAGTAACACCTTATAAAAGACCCTATTTTAGTAGTTACCTTATTAATGGGACTATGTAATTAAATTAGAAATAGATTAGGTTCAAAAAGATAAAACTATCCAGACCGTGCTATCAGCATTCGGATTTATTGTCTATGTGGCAGCCGGGGGTAACCGGTGAGGTGACCGCGTCAAGGTTGCTGAGCTATTCATAGCTTATCTAGGGACATGCTATAAAAACACCCAGAACCGCATTTTTTACAGTAAGTGCGAGGGTTACACTAAAAATAGGTATTATTGAAGTAGTCGTTATACTACTTAACAATAATAATAATAATAATGATAATATTAGGCATTAGTCTAATTTATACTACTATTAACAGATTGAGATTAGAGTAGTCGTTATACTACCTACCAACAATATGTATGAGTAGTCGTTATACTAAATGATATTATTGTTCCAGCGTTATCTGGAACGGAAAACAATGTGCGAATACAAGCGCAGGCAGAGATACACGTTTCACCGGAAGCAGAGGTAAATGCTTCTGAAAATACAAGAGAAATGGAAGACGCAACACACCAGGATACCGAAGATTGTTTCGAGTTTTTAGGGGAAAAACCAAGACCGGTTAAAACAACAACGGAGCCGCTACATGAAGAGCTGGTCATAAGGTGGAATACTTACCTTCAAGAGGGAATAACAAAAGAGAATAGGGATAAAATTATGGATAAATATCCTCTATTTGAAAACTGCCCCAGGTTAAAAACTCCATTACTAGGTCCTGAAATAACTGCTTGTCTGGACCAAAAAGCATTGAGACATGACAAATTCATGACAAAATTGCAAGATCAAACTGGGCATGCCTTAGTGGCACTGGGATATCAGATGAATACACTTTTGAAAAATAATTCTGAGGATAACAAGGAATCACTCACTAGACTGGCAGATGCTTCTCAATTAATTTCTAATGTACATCAGGCGCTGTCAACTCATAGGAAATACACTATCTTACCATTTCTAAATTACTCCTCCAGAAAATTAATCGAAACGAGCAAGACTGATGAATTCTTACTAGGAAAGGATTTCGTTACAGACCTAAAAGCGAGCCAAACTGCCAAGAAAACAAGTTTAGAACTGAAGACAAAACCTTTTATCAAGCCGAATCCGGCATCGACTTCTAAATACCAGACACCACCAGAGAGTCGGCCGAGTACTTCTGGCGATCATTCGGCACGCTATTTAAACTGGAGGCGCCCACTACAGAACGTCAGAAAGAGACATCCAGCTCAAGCGAGAAGAGAGGTGACGGACAACAAAAGACAGTACACACGACCGTACGCAAAACGACGTCCTTAAATAACCAGGTAATCGAAGGAACACATGCGGGTCGTCTAGTAAACTATTTCAATAATTGGAAAGCGATAACTAGCCAGAAAAGAATTTTACAATGGGTCAAAGGTGTTGTTATACCCTTTAAAACAAAACCAAATCAGACACAGATTAAAAAAGTTAACGTTTCCATAGATGAAAAAGTTTCTTACGACCTAGCAATTAGTAATCTATTGAAGATTGGGGCGATAGAAGCATGTCAATATGAACGGGGAGAGTTTTTATCCACATATTTTTTAATTAAGAAGCCTAATGGAAAGACTAGATTCATATTAAACTTAAAGGATCTAAATACGTTTATAGACGCTCCACACTTCAAAATTGAAGATTACAGGAGCGTTCTAAAACTACTTACTTGCAATTCTTTCCTAGCAAATATTGACATGAAAGACGCGTACTATATGATGTCAGTTAATACAGACAGTAGAAAATATCTTAAATTTATATATAATGGAACGCGCTACCAATTCACCTGCCTTCCGTTTGGCTTAAACATAGCTCCATATATATTTACTAAAACATTAAAAGCTGTGGTTACAGCATTAAGAAAATCAAACATTTTACTTGTTATATATCTTGATGATATTCTTATAATAGATACAACCAAACAAAAATGCCAGTTGGCAGTAAAATATACAATAAAGACCTTGTCTGAATTGGGATTTTTAATAAATTTTAATAAAAGTAATTTAGGACCAACAAAAAACCTAATGTTTTTAGGCTTTAATTATAACACTCAAAATATGACATTGTGTTTACCACCCGAGAAAAAAGAAAATATTTACAATAAACCAATCGATTTTCAAAATAAAACTACTTGTACTATTCTGTATATGGCTAAACTGATCGGAAAATTGGTAGCAGCGTGCCCCGCAGTGAATTATGGATGGGTACATATAAAACAATTAGAAAGAGAAAAATTTTTAGCGCTAAAGAAATTTAAAAATTATAGCCAGACTATAACAATCTCATTATGCCTAAAAGATGATATTAGTTGGTGGATAACGAATATCAAATCTTCATTTCAAAAAATCAATAGAAATCAAGACTTTCTTTTAGAAATATTCACTGACGCCTCAAAATCAGGGTGGGGGGCATATTGCAAAGGAGAAGTAACTCATGGCTTCTGGTCGCAGGATGAGAAAAGTTTTCACATAAACTTCTTAGAATTAAAGGCAGCCTTCTATGCTATTAAATCTTTTACAAAAAATTTAAGCGATTGTGATATCTTGTTACGAGTAGATAATAAAACAGCAATTGCTTGTATTAACAAGAAAGGGAGCATTCAATACCCAAGTCTAAATAGTATTACCAGAACTATATGGCAATGGTGCGAAAAGCGAAAAATGCACGTTTTTGCATCGTACATTCCCTCTAAGGAGAACACTTACGCGGACACAGAATCCAGGTCCTTATCAATCGAGATAGAATACGAACTAAACAAGAAGATTTTTAAAAAAATTTGCAAAAGATTTGGTGAACCCAATATCGACTTATTCGCCTCTAAATTAAATGCTAAATGTAAAAAATATATCTCTTGGGGCCCTGACCCCGACTCAAGATATATAGACGCCTTTACAGTGAAGTGGAACTCATTTTTCTATGCTTTTCCACCCTTTTGTCTGGTGTCCAGAGTTCTACACAAAATTATAAATGATAGGGCAGAAGGTATTGTGGTGTTTCCCAACTGGCCATCTCAACCATGGTATCCTCTCTTTGTTAGACTTTTAACTTGTGAACCACTGACTCTTGAACCCAAAGAAAATCTAATACTATCCCCTTTCAGAACCCCGCACCCTCTTCACCAGAGACTTTCATTGGTGGCCGCGAGATTATCCGGAAATCAATGTTGAACAGAGGAGTCCCAGAAAATGCCATTCAGACCATGATAGCATCAATTAGTGAAGGTACATTAACTCAATATGAAGCCTGTTACCGAAAATGGTGGATCTATTGTGAAAAGAATCATACCAATCCATTAGGATTCAGTCTAGAACAATTCTTATCGTTTCTTCAAGAACAGATGAATTCTGGTCTGTCATATTCAACACTCAACACATACAGATCAGCATTGAATTTAATAAATCCACCATCTCCCGAATCGGAGAATATTGTAAAAAGATTTTTAAAAGGCGTAGGTAACATTCGGCCTCCTCATCCTAAGTACCAAGCTACTTGGGACCCTCAACCAGTATTAAATTATTTAAGAGGACTTTATCCGCCAGAAAACCTTAGTTTACACTTGCTATCCAAGAAATTAGTTATGCTACTTGCATTAACGACAGGTCACAGAGTACAAACGCTTTCAAAAATCTCATTACAAAATATAACTATATTTAAGGATACAATTCAAATTAAGATATCGGATAAGATAAAGATATTTGGAAAAAAATAAACTTCAACCACTTTTTTGTTTTCCGTATTTTAAAGAATGCCCAGAACTCTGCGTTGCGTCATTAATTAAACATTACATTAAGATAACCGAACCTCTAAGAAATTCTATCCAATACCTTATATTAACTCACAAAAAACCACATCACCAAGCTACAACACAAACAATTAGTAGATGGCTAAAAGACATCCTAAGGATTAGTGGCATCGATACAAACATTTTCTCGGGACATAGCACCCGTCATGCAGCAACGTCAGCCCCTTTCCGATTAGGAGTTAATATCGACACAATAAGAATGTCAGCTGGTTGGACAGAATCTTCGAATGTGTTTAACAGGTTTTATAATCGTCCTGTGGTACGCAACCAAAAAGAATTTACTGAGACTATTTTAGGTATTAAATGAAATTCTAAAATGTTTAGACTAATTGTTTTGCTAAAACTCATACTATTACTACTGTAATTGTTATTATTAGTTCATAATTCCTAGTGGTTATTCATCAATTAATTAAATTAATTCTTTAATGTTCTCTTTATTACATTATTTCTTCAATACACTCTGTTCAATGTTTAACTCTGTACAGTTAATATAAAATGTTTCTTGAAACTGAGTTGTATTACTTCAGATCGCTTGGATCTCTGTAAACATCTACATGGTGTAATTATCGAGGAAGAAAAGCGAAAGAAAATTAAATAATTGATCGACTTACCTGTAAGGAAGATCGATTTTTATTTTCCGAGCTTTTCTTCCGAAGATAATTACAGCCCTCCCTCCCATATTATTTTCCCACTGCGATCTGATAGCACAAATACCGAAGTGACAAGTCTGGGCGCGATGACTAACCTGTGTTTTTGCAATTCTTGCTTTAAATCGTACCGGCGGGTGTGAATCAGCGATACTACATGGTGTAATTATCTTCGGAAGAAAAGCTCGGAAAATAAAAATCGATCTTCCTTACAGGTAAGTCGATCAATTATTTAATTTTTACACAAATACACAATAAAGAGTTGCTTGGGTTTTATTGGTCTCAAAAATATATAATCTATACTATATAAATATATAATATACCCTCTATCTTTTTATGTAACAGTCGTATGCTTCAGCATTATTAAAGCTCATTCAGTGATTCTGGAGATTAAAAGAAAATTTCTTTACACTAACAAAGTATTTAAAAAAATGTGTTGCACGATGGTATAAAATATAAAAAATACTATCAACTAGAGAAATATAGACAAAGTGCCTTCAGGAAGGATTAAGGAACAACTGAAATATAGGTGTATGGAATTTTTACCTGGCCACAACCAATCTCCAGCTGGAATTTTGGCACGAACCTCAACTTTGCCATATTTAAATGAGAAAGAATTAACAGTATGCAGTCTAGCACTCTTAATTGGGTTGAGGACATTCTCAGGAGTACCTTGACGATGGCACCCATAGTCAGCCGCATTGGTACAACTGAAAATAATAATAATGATTTATTATTGTTATCATTATTACCTATTAACTGTAATTATCAATCAATAACACCCAAACACTTCAGGAAACATGAGAGAAACTGTTGAATCTTTAATAGCAACAAGTATCCTCTTAAACTTTTATAAGTACCAGTGTTTTTATAAGCACGATGTAATAATACATGTAAATTTGGAGAAAATTTTGTGAGAAACTATGTATTGGCTTTGACTTTACTGTAATAGACAGCGGATAGGTATATTTTGTAGTTAAATTTTCAAAAATGTTGTATGTATATTTTTCAAAATTAAATTTCAGAATATTTATGCAGAAATTTATTGTGTAATTATTAGTTTTTTGTTCAAAAAGCTTTAAATAATACAGATAAACTTCTATCCCAGTTGTAACGAACCTATGACCCGCGAATCAGACACTGACCTACGAGAGCTTTTTAAATGACCCACCCACTCGTTGATTTTTATAAACTTATTTTTTATATTATAAATGAGGGAGCAGACAATCGAAAATAATACAAAAATAAAGTATAAATATCTAATGTCCAATTTATAAAAAAAAAAAAAACATTTCCAACTTGGCACCTTGGCTAACTGATTTTCTATTGGATCACCCATTGATGTCAATTTTTTGCCGTCGACCTTTATTTTTCGGTCTTCACTTGCAAAAGTAAAAATTGTAAAACAAAACGAAACGCAAAGCTTTTTAGAGGATTTTAAAAGTGAGAACCAAAAAAGGGTCAACTGTCAAGTTTTTCTGTTAACAAATTTTCAGTGTTTCCAAATTATTGGTACCCTTTTTACTACCCTCTCTCCCCTCTTTTCCAAGTGACACTACAAACTTAGTGGACCACCAGCTAGTGTTAAGAAAAATGTGACTACTTACTTCTCAAAAAGGTTCACCATCACTCTTTTATACCATTGAATGTTTTACCTAATATGTTTCTCAATTTTTTCAAAACTTTTGTTCGAAGAAATAGAGCTTGCTAAATATGCTTGACACCAGATTTAGAGAAAATGAAATATACACATATTAGATATTATTGATATTAAAAAAATATACTTACGCGTCACCAAGGTCGATTGTACCTGAATACAAGAAATCTTCTCCAGTTTCATCAGATAACAAAGTTGGTTTAATATGTAAGTTTCCATTTTCAGTATAACTGTTGGTGCTGTTGTTGTTGTACCATTCAAACTCCCAATTCTGAAACCAAGTACGTTATTTTCAAAAATAACCTGTAAAATTTTGCTTAGTCCTTTTGAAAGAAGATATTGTCTTCATTATACGCTTAACATTTTTCATCGGTACTTAAGAACAACATAATAACTTTTTTATAAAAGTTTCGCACCAAACACTATTATTATGGACGCTTTTTAAATTGGATATGTGTTTAATTCTTCATTTTGAATTAAGTAATGGGCTAGGAGTTACAGCATACCAGGATAATCGCCCTCGGATAACAGCAGGAAGATTAAATCAAAATCTACTTTCCTTTTCCGAAAATGAGAGAAAATTACCTAAAATATAAACTCCATTTCTACAAGAATTAATTTATTTTGAAGTTGGTACTCAAGGAACTGTGTTTTATATGTTTGAAAAGTGTTTGTTAATATATTTGTGGAAGAATATTTAAAAAATATTAATAATTGAAATTTAAACTTGCAATATATGCAATTTTTTGTTATAAGTCATAAGATTAAATACATCACTAAAACAGTCACTTGACTATTTCATGTATTAATTTAAATTAAAAATTAAATGACCACTTTATTTGCCGAAAATAAGTATAATATGCAAATGCCTTTCCTATATTCAATTTATTTTCGCAAATAATTAAATTGTAAATTAAAGAATAAATGTTTATAGAAAAATAGAAACTACCGTAAGTTTTTAAATGTTCACTTTATTTTGTTAACATAACATTTGCATCTTGCATTTGCGTCGCAACAGATTAGTTTTTGAGATGAGAGTACTACAACTAAAGTTTACAGTGTTTACTTCACTATATTTATATATAATATATGAACTATTACCATTACATTTATTAATAATTCAAAAGCTAGTATATTTTCTAAGATGCTCTGGGCTAGGTAATTTTCAATATTAATATAAATAGAGGGATTCCCGTGACCTAAATTTAACGATGGAGATGAATTTCTTTCAATTTTATCATTGAGAAATATCCAAGATGACTTTAATTTATTAATTTCTAATGACTCTAATAAGTTTAGTTTTACTCATTTTTTCTGGGTGTGTAAAATTGTGTAGTACTCGTATACTCGTACGTTGAAAACATAGTTTTTCTTTATGAGGTGCTTACGCTGAATCAAGTTTTTTTTATTAATGAAATTTCTTTTATGTTCACTTATTTTATTCTAAAATTTATTTCTGTCTTATTTACATATCAGCTTATATACTTCTGGATTATTATTTGAAGAATTTGTATTTCTGGCATTTTTTCAAGTGAGAAAGTGTTCAAGAAAGGACTTGGGAATCACTTTTGATTGCAAGCTAACTCCTTTAGAGCACATAAATATATTATAGAGAGTCTGCAAATAAAATCACGGGTTTTATTAAGAGGAATTGTAAGCCAATTCAGTGGAAACCCACTGTAGAACTCTTGAGTCAATCAAAAAGAAATCTTTAAATGTTTATCTTTTAAAAGTGATAATGTGAATTCTAGCCGGGGTATAGTCATTAGTTGCTGCTGTTTAACAACAATATTGACTGTCTATTAGAACACTTTAATTTCAGAATTCTAAACTTTAATTCTACGCAAAATTAAACTTTTTATATACCGACAGCAAGAACCAACGCTCTAAAAAATCCCGTAATTTTAACATTGTATCTTATCAGTGTGATGAGAATTGTTCTTCTGTTTGTGCTTATTCAAGATGCCTTTCATTTTCATTTATTTCTTATAACTCTTTGTTTTTCTCTTTTTTTTTTTTATTATGTTGTGCAACTAATGAAAGTATAGGAACTATTATAGTAAGTAATTTAGTATTTAGTATGTAATTTATTTGTTTATATGTATCTGCACATATAGGGTATATAATTAACAGATTTCTTTTTATGTACCGATTTTTTACAAGCACTATTGGGTAGAAACAGTTTATTTTATTTTGTAATTTTGTCCTGTAAGTGGATATTTATCTGTTGAGCAAATTAATTTGATTTGATTTATATACTATATTTAATTTTATTATACGGGGTGTTCCATCGAAAAGTATCACATTTCGCCGCCTTATATCTCGAAAACTAAAAGAGATATTGGGACGCGGTTTGGACAGAACGACTTTAGATTTTTGTAAGTTTTTTTTGGCACTGCTGCCAAATTTCCAAATATATTGGCAAATTTTTTATTGAATACGCTCCTCTTTGGAGTAAAATTACTTGCTTATATTAAGTGGAACACCCTGTATATTTTGTCATAATCGGAAAGCCTAATCACTTTACTTTTCAAAAAGGTATACATAGTTTACATTATCTTGAGAATTGGAGCCACTAAATTCAGTTTAATGGGAGCACCTCTTACTTGAACAGTTTGTGAAGCTGGTCTTCGTTTTCACAGTAGCCATGAAAAACAAAAGTACAATAATAAACTGTATTGTCAGTTGTGTCAAATATTTGAAGTATAGATATAAAAATGTTCACATTAGAAGGATCACACACTTTTGATCATTTACTACTAAGGATGCACAAATGTATATTGAAGTAAATGGTGGGCAGTTAAAACCAATTGTTTTAACTTATTCAATTGTCATTGTGCTTTGTTGTTATTGTTAACAAAACTCGTTCCTACCGATTATTAAAGAATTATTCTTTTCTCCCTATCTTTTTTCATTTAAAAAGCAAATGCAGTCAATTTCCACATCAAGTTTGATCAGAGATTTTAAAATTTTAAAATATATAGGGTATTTTATTTAAAATAAGTGTACAAAAACTTTAAAATAACTTTACAAAGAATAAGGTATTTTTTTCATTCGTAATAACTCAAATAAGAGTACTTCTAACAAATTTAATTTTGTGGCTCCAATTCTCAAGATAATGTAAACAATGCATACCTTTTTGAAAAGTAGAGTGATTAGGCTTTCTGATTATGGTAAAATACACAGGGTGTTTCATTTAATATAAACAAGTAATTTTACTCCAAAGAGGAGCGTATTCCATAAAAAAATTACTAATATATTAGGAGATTTGGCAACAGTGCCAAAAAAAACTTACAAAAATGTTAAATCGTTCTGTCCAAACCGCATCCCGATATCTCTTTTAGTTTTCGAGATATAAGGCGACGAAATGTGATACTTTTCGATGGGACACCCAGTATGCAGTTTCGTTTTTAAAAAAATAAGTAATTTTTTCCATCGGCCTATGCATGTACCACCGACAGAAAAAATAACTTCATTTTGAAAAAAAATTATAACACAGTATATTACCAAAGTCTACATAATTAGAATATAATTATGTAGACTTTGATATTACCTAGCCCAGAACCAACTTATTATAAAACAATACTTTTCATGTACCTCTAAATGTTGTACATATATAATACTGTTAGAAACTGTAAAATTTAATTTTAGTACTCACATCTGAAGAAGCCACTGTTATATGAACAAAACTATAAATTTAAAAAATTACTTTCTAACGATTATACATTTGCATCAAGTAGCCGTCCAATCTATAAAATAAATATTTACTTACACCTCCTCCTGCTAGAGTAATCTCGTACTGCCATTTTTGCAAATTGAGGTTGTCAAAGTTATCTTCAAAAATCAAATCTCCTGGACAAATCCGTCCTGGAGCAAGAGCTCCACTAGCTGTGGTGACACTGGCCGTGCCGCAGTCAGCATTTCCTCGTTGGAACAATCCAAAGGAAATCAGTAAAATTACTGGAAGAAGTGACATTTTAACTAAATTATAATGGTACATGCGAAAAATATCTTTATATATTTAGGATTATCTTATCATTGCAAGGGTAAAAATCTCAAGTAGTCACAGCACTGTAGGATTAAATGTGATCAATAAGATTAGAAGATATCAGATGTATTGCAATGACGAGACGCTAGGAGTATCTGGGGAAGTATTCTAAATTGAAATAAGGATTTAAATCGGATATGATTTAAGCGCGCATTATTTTAAATGCTTTGAGCATTAAAATATGACTTTCAGCAGTACTATTGTTGCACTAAAATAATGATTATTAATAATGAAATAAATCAGTTGTTGCACTATCTCATGTAGATTATATAATATATAATATCTCTATATAATATATAAAATATTATAGCATACTTTTACCCTAGGTAAAAATATGTATTCTAGGTGAATAACCGAATAGAGACGGTATCAATATCAAAAATATAAAGGTAATTCAAAAAAATTAACATTATTACATTTTTATATTTATTTGGAGAAAAGTACTAAGTAACAATTTGAACAAATACATAAAAACAAAATGTTATTTTCCAAACAATGTGTAACAAAAATAAAATATGAATAATAGATTATAACTAAATAAAATACGTATATAGTTCGAACCAACAAATAAATAAACAATTTTCTGTAAAAATAGTGAGTACCATAAAATAAAACTGATTGTAAAAAAAATTACGACAACTTAAAGATACAATGCAAATTTAATTCTTCCGCGTTTTCTATTAGACTCCAAATATAAACTTTTTGCCTTTAGAGGTGGGGGTGAACATACTTAAACCGTATGGCGATGCGTAGAATATGTTTGCACATGTACTTTTTCTTTCCATCTTTCACACCGATAATCTTTCCACTTGTTTCTTCCATGAACAAGCATAACATAATACGATGACTTATTTTTAATGTTTCCATCAAAATCTAAGTCTTCTTCATCTACTTGTCCATAACTTTTCTGCACTTTTCTGTTGCTCATAAAAATTTTAGATTAGAGCAAACTGTGTATGTAAGGGTAGTGAAATTAAAATATTGTGAATATAATAATTATAGTACAATTTTATTTAAAATAATGCTGATTTTTCTTTTTGTTATTTATTTATTTTTTAAATGTAACTGTCATAATGTTAGTTTAATTATTGTAGATCAATTATTATAATTAAACGTAAGAACATTTATTATTTTTCAACACCACAATGATTTTTTAGATGCGAGTTAATATTTATTATTGTTAAATATAATAAATTGTTTCCCATTAAACAAATTTATTGACAATTCATTTTCCTAAATGCTTCATTTGATTAATCTTGAAGTAAATATTTATTATTATGCTCAAAACTAATGCTATTTATTTAAAATAATGATCATTTTACTAGTCCCCATTTAAATCATGTTAATAATGTTAAGTGTTTGGTACTTTCAATTATTACGCCTAGAAGTAGCCATCCGCTTTATTATTTTAAATTAACACCCCGTAGAAGTAGGTACTTTAATATTTCTTTAAAATCTAGATTGACTGTGTAACAATCATTTTCGAAATATAAAAAAAATTGTAACGTGAATATCGCTTACAAATAAACTGTTGAAAACCTGTTTTCAACAGAGACTTTTCACAAGTTTTATTACCAAAAGACCTATCTCGACGTGCAGGGAGTACTTAAAATAATTTATTAATGTGTTACTTTGCCAGGACGTCTTCATCGAACACATGGCTACTATAATGATATAGTAATGTAGAACTGAGGGTGAGCTTATTGAACTTATGATAAGGTGAGAAATAAAAAAATTTAGTCATAACTTACAAAGACTTATTAAAGAATTTATTTATTTATTATTGATCAACTTTAAAATACTGATATATAAGTATACCATAATTATTTATTATTTGGTTTAACAGAATATGCACTTATAGTTACACAATTTTGATAGATATTTACATCAGATATATAATATATATAATAGTTACTAGTAGATAGTTAATAATATAGTAGACACGTAAAACCAGGGATAAAGGTCGGTCAAAATCTTAAAAAAAATTACAAGTGATACTTGAGTAGGTATCTATTTGAATCTAATAGTTTATAACGAAAACATAGATATAAACTATTTATGATAATGGATAATGATTCCAAGTCTATAGATGCCTATCACTTTTAACGGTACTACCTTCTATATTAATAATTAAGTTATTTGTAGATACAGCAATATTGCATGTTATCGTTGACTTAGAGAAAGTCCTTCAGTTAACGATGTTCCAACTTTCAACAGAAATGTTGGCCTCCTGCTTTTCAATTTAATTATTTATGACTTTACAACTTCTAATATTGGTAATTATACTGGTTATTATTCTTCTAATAATAACCCGTATGATATAATTATATTACGATTTGTTGTTATTTGATGACGATATCCCCAGCACTTTGGATCCGTTACACTTGCAGCTGACAAAGGATCAAAACAGATCATTGCCACGTGCAAAAGACAGTTCAAGATTCGTTTAAACCTCTCTGGTGCATTGAGGTGCCAGAGCAACTGCCGTCAGATATTTGTGTCTCTTAACCACGACGGTCAGTAATGGTAGATAATATGTAAACAACCTACAGGCTTCAGATGGCACTTAGCTTCATAGTATTAAGGTGTTTATTAAGATGTCACTGGCTTGTTAGCAGTCCTGTGATGATCTTGATGCTGTTTCTACTCAACATTACTTAGGAATCATTGACTGGGTTCCTTTAGACCAAAACCCTTTACTGAGCAGCATAGTCTGTCTTATTTGATAGCTTCCTATTCCTTTATCCAATTGTCGGTGGATTTTATTATATAACTCTGGATTTGTATGTCAATATGGGGTATCCCGGTTTAATTTTTATTAAGGATAACCTTAAAAAAATTGGCATTTATAATCCTCTTAATAGTTTTATTAAATATTGCTCTTTAAAGCACTCCAGTTTCCTTTTTCCTGTTATGATTTAGGTTAATTCAAAATTATGCAGTGCCTTTATAAGTGCTTAGAAATCACATGACCAGTAACTTATTTTGAAATAGTAAATTTATTTGCTTCACTTTGGCGTCTGAATACTAGTAACTTTTGAAGAAACTAAAACAATTTTGAGCAGCGATTATTCGAGAAAATAACGACATAACTGACCAAAATGTCCAAAAGTAAAATGTGTTTGAAAATATGCATAGGAGAGCAAATTTGTGTATAACTACTGAAGGGCTTAATTGTCAACATATATTCAGGGCGAGTTCGAGTCAACACTCAACAGAGCGAGCGGAGTCTTATGACGTCATGAGCAGAGTGCTCTGGGGATAGCAATCTATCTCGAACGCTGTGTGGATTAGCCGCTTGTCAAAACTGATCCGTGATCATAACCACAATCTTATAAATTCATGTAAAATTGTAATTTATTTAAATATGTAGTCAAATACTGTAGTCTTAATTTTGATTAGTGTCCTGGATTCCTGGATATTTATTTTTGTGGCCGCCACTTACCACCCATTAGTAATACATAATGAATTTAAATCGGCTTTATGTATTATAGTTTGCAGTGGAAATGTTTTTTCAAGTCGATAGTGACGACGAGGAAGCATTTGAAACAAAAATTTGAAATTTTGCTGAAAAAACTGTTCCAAATTTTAATGATGAACAATTTAGGTATCATTTTAGACTTACATCCACAACTTTTCAAAATGTTTTGCTAAAGTTACAATCTCTGCCTGAAGCTCATACAAAACTAAATGGTAACCCGGAAACAACTGTCGAAAAGCAATTATTAATTGCGATTTGGTACTGGTCAAACATTGAAAGTCTTAGGTAAACACAAAAGAAAAATATGGTCATGGTTTTCATGTATTTCCTTTTTAGAGGTTAGATTTGGTGTTTCAAAATCAACTGCTTGGACGTGCCTGTACAAAATTTGTCGTTTATTATTACAAATCAACATTCAACATGGTATAATAAAATTTCCATCTGCCGAAAGATGTGTGGCTACTATGAATGAAATTCAAACAAAGACGGCATTTCCTGGTGAGTTTTTAATATTTCATATATTTTGTTTTATAGTTATTTTTTTAAGGAGTACTGGGAGCAGTGGATGCAAGCCATATCCCTATAATCGCTCCAAAGGAAAATCCTGTATCGTATATAACCCGAAAAGGCTTTCATAGTATAAGTCTACAAGGGACCTGTAATAATAAGAAACTTTTTATTCACTGCTATGTAGGCCAAGCAGGGTCCGTACATGATGCTTGTGTGCACAGGCGTTCTGGTTTAATTGACATCTTAAATCAGGGAAATGTTCCTCACAATGGACACTTATTAGGTGATTCTGCATATCCGCTTTCGGAAAAACTTTTGACACTGTTTAAAGACAATGGTCACCTAACAAATATCCAAAAAAATTATAACAAGATTCACTCAAAAATTTTAGTAATAATTGAGCAAGCTTTTGCTTTGCTTAAAGGCCGCTTTAGGAGGTTAAAGCTATGTGAAACAAGACGACTGGATTTAATACCTTTAGTAATTTTGTCGGCATGTATATTTTGTGTTTATTGAGTAATGATATTCCTCAAGATTTAAATTTAGATAGAGAATTAGCAGAAGAAATGTTAATGAACGCACACGTGATAAATCATAATCAAATTGATAAAAGGATTATAAAAAGAAATAATGTTGCACATGAGTTATATTTAGAGATTTTGCGAAGAAGGCATCAATAGAGAAATTATATTTAAATTAAATAAAGCAATAATTAATAATAAACAGTGTTTTATTGACAAAAATAAAAATAAATTTTAACTTCTCAAAATCTCCTAAAAGAAGGATTATAACAACAAAAAAAACAACTACTCATCTACCAAAGTGAAGACATTTACAACTCTATTCATCATCACCATCAGAGTCGTAAATTTTTTTCCCTATTTGGCTTTCTACAGATATTTGGAATAATTTAAGAAATTTGTCATATCTAGTCATTTTCTCCTTATGATGTATTTCACAGGTTGACTTATGTTTATTTTGAAGTTTTTTATTTTCAGACTGGAATGAACTATCTTCATGTGTCTCGTTTTCTTCTAGAAAAAATACAAAACATTCATTATTTGAATTTTTAAAAGCTTATGAAATACTGTTTTTCTTTTTTTCATATATACTGTCTGATTATAACTTATTTTACATAAGGTAGGTAGATCATTTAATTTAGTTTGCAACATGACACGAACTCAAACATTAATCATTTTTAACTTTTCACTGTTTATTAGCTTATTGGTACACTATAGAAAATATGGTACAAAATATTAGACTTTGACTTTTTTTAATTTAATCAATGAAAGGTTTCCTGTGATGCATCGGTGAAAAATGAAAATGATCAGGATACAAAATCACAAGTTGGTAACTTACTATTACCACAGACATTAGATGAAGTGCTACTGCAAGTTGCTACAGGTTCTATCTTCGGTTTACTGGACAAATGTATCCATGGCATTAAAAAACTGCCACTTTTTTTGGAGTGTTGCTAGTTTTTTTGTTGTGATCTTTGACATTTTTGTAGGTTTTTTTTAGGCCTTTCCATTTACTGTCAAGCTGATCATAAGAAAAGTTCTGATTCATTATTGAGGACATTTCCTTAGAAATTTTTATCCAAAAATTTTTTTTCATATTTGTGTCAAATTCTTTTTCATATTTTTCAACTAGACGTATCAGTAGTAATACGCTTTGGGAATTCCATCGCATTTGTTCTTCACCTGAAAAGTTAAAACTTAAGCCATTGTATAAAAAAATTATAAAAATTAAAAATATATCACATACCTACCTTTGGAACTCAAGACAGTCTTTTCACTCTTTTCCTCATCCTGAGTATTGTCATCTACATGATTCTTCATAAAATGATTTTGTATTTCAGCCAGTGGACCGGTGATGCAGCATATCCCGCACTGACCTTCTTCCACTTCTGACGTAATCGCCAACGAATTTTTGTTATTTTCACTATCCATGTTATTTTCGTTATTTTGTTATTGTGTATAACAAAAATAAGCAACCACAAAATACAAAATAGATAACCACCTCTGTCTTCTCTCATTCAAATACAAGCAAAAGTGAGGTTACAAAACCCTCTGAGATCTCCACATTAAGCTCGGAGAAATAAGAGCACGCTCAGATTTCGCACTCTGTTCTGTGTCGACTCGAACGCAAACGAGAACGCTCAGAGTTGCGAATAAAACGCAATAAATGAACTCGGACCAATCTTAGCGTCGACTCGAACTCGCCCTCAGAGAGCATCAGTAAAAAAACATTGTTCCATTGCTCTATGTTCCAAAGCAAATGTTCATTGGCAAATTGCAGTCTGGCTACTCGGTGACGCGGAAGCAATTTTGGTTCAGTTGCTAGTCTGCAAGCTTTAAAACCAAAGTCTTTCAATTCTCGGCGAACTTTCCACACACTAACAATTGTTAGGGCAACAGCTTTTGCGCAATTTTCCGCATTTAAAACCATGGTAGGAGTATAGTCTTTGCACAAAGAAATCACTGTCATACTGACATTAAGGCAACAATGATCAAAACCACCTCATCAAAAAATAACATTTCTTAAAGTAAACTGTTGGTGACAAGTTCATTTTACTCTTAAAAATGAATCAATGCACCTAAAGACATTAACTAAAAACAAAATGTAGGAAAGGAATAGTTCTTTACAAAAATTTATATTTTGAAAGAATTTGGTTACGAAATTATTCCACATAGTTTTTTAAAATTAAGGTTATACAACAACCTTTTAATTAATCCTGTATAATGACTAAAACGTCAGCATTTCACAAAAGACTGGATATGCAAGTTGAAATTAGTCATTTTATCAGTTTGGTAAAAAAATTATGAAAATTGATACAAAAAATAAAAAAATTATGAGACCTCAAATTTTACCAAATATTAACTTCTTGCGCTTTTTTGCATGTGAGTTATATTTACATTTTTATATATTTCTATATTTCTTTATGACTGCAGCGATAGCTCAATCTGTTAGGTGTTGGGTGGTAGCTTGTCACTAATAGTGACATATAGTGACCCATAGTGGGGTATGGTATATCGCAGTGCGAGTTCGAATCTCGCCAGGGGAGAAATGGCACATCTCCGAGGGAATAATGGTTGTGTATCTACGTTTTTTTCATGTGTACCCTCCTTCTACACAAGCTTGAGGCTTTCAGAAAAGAGGTTGTCTATTTCTGTACTGTGTTTTATGTTTTGTTTTTTTTTTATTTAAATAAACGTTTTGCTATTGTTAAACAATTTAAATAAAAGAGCATCTATTTCACAATCTACCGGTAGTCAAATTGTGGCTAAATTTAATAAAACTGGTTATATAAGAGATTTACCAAGGTGGAATAGTTCAAAGGGGGATGAAGACATTCTGCTAAATGTTTTATAAAACTAACTGTTGGAAATGTTCCCCGCCTTGTTCAATGCACAAGCTTACACACCTGCTCATGCTATCAAAAGCATTTTGTAGCACTGGACTTTCTCTGGAATTACATCACATCAATACAACCATCATTTCTACAATTCTTTGTTCCAAATCTGGCAAATTATTTAAAGATGTTCTGAAAATCTTATGTTGAAGGTAAGGGAATACAAAACAGTCCAAAATGGTTAAACAAGGTTAACTCGGAGGATGTTCTCGGCAAGTAAAATATCTTGACAGTTCTGTGGCTTCCGGTTTTACAGGAATTAAATAACAACTTACTTAAATTAAATGGAACACCCGCTATATTTCCCTACATTGTAGAGAAATATTTGTATTGTATGTATTTTCAATTTTACAGAATAAAACCACAGACGTTTCATACGGGAAAAACCATTTAACGCTATTATCTACCACTTTGCAAGACGTTAGAAGTAATACAATTAAATTGATTAATGTATGCAACAAACTATTAGAATGCCGATATGAGTCTGCATAAGAAAAGAAAGATAAGATCAAATTTTCAAGATTTGAGACGGAATTATAAGCAGATTTTGATTAAAATTTTGGATATAATAATAATTAATTAATTAACTACAAATAAGATTTAAAAATTAATTGACCACTGATACGCTAAAAGAGAGATGTTTCAGGATTGTCCGACACCTCCAGGAATGATTTAATTTATTTACAATCATTACTAATTTCATACGCAATATAATATTATATAAACTGCTTAATTTAGTCATAATCCCATTACGTCTGCTTCGGGGAAACAAGTTTTTCTGCGCTAAAGCATATAAAACGTTTACTAGAAATATTAATAGTCAGAACTAAAAAAATATATCTTTGTTAAACAACTGTCACATCAGAGTCCGTTTTATGAATAAGTCATAGATACTTTTGCCGAATAGGAACATACCTATAATATATGAATTTCATTAATTTGCAAAAATAAGTAGGCCTATTATTTCAGAATTGTGTTTATTTAAAAAGATTACGAAAATAATCAATAAATGTTTTATAAATTCGCAGATATCTTGCTATCCACAATTAATCAGTTGAAAATTAAAGGCTTATACAGGGTGTCCCACCGGGAACTTCATCGATCGATTATAGGAAAACTATGATTAGGACAAATCTGAAAATTTGGTAACATACCAACGACGATGGGGGCCATCCGGTCAAAATATTTTCAAGACGATGGCACTTCCGGTTACACCGGAAGTTGAAGTCAACTTGCTTATTTAAATAATACCTATATATTATGGTTTTAGAGGGTAATGCAGCCATTAGTACATCAATTTTCACTAGGTATTCGGAAGGTCTAATAAGGACAAAAAATCGATAAATATTTTTTTTCTCGACCTTTTAAAAGTAAAATAAAAATTATAACGCGAAGCACAGCGCCCATAGCCTATCGCTTCAATCCAACGGCGTTGTCACGACAAACATCCGAGCAATGTTGCGTATTTGCACAGTTATAAGTACTGTAACAGGCTGGCCCATGTACTATACAGGCTTCACGAAACTTACTTAATTATTCAGTTATCTCGAAAGGGAGTCTACTGTTTTATTACTGAGCTAATTTCTCTGTCGCTGGGTTCGAGATATGCTGTGATTGAAGTATAAAAAGAGTATTGACTTACCGTGGGTTGTCTTATCCTGAGCATCGATGTAGAGACGTATTCCTTGGACACTTCTTATATGCTAACACTGAGAGGGTAGTTGGGATTCGCATGAAAACACGGCACTTTCAGGCAAGGGTTTTTTAATAACAAATAAATAGAATTTAGAAACGTAAACAAAAGAGAGATGAAAAATACTGAAATACGAATTGAAACGAATGAATACAATACTAATGAACTCTAAACTGAATGACTCTATACAAAACAACTAACGGCGTCTACTTCGAGCCAGAGAAACGTACTTTACCCTGCCTCGGTGATTTGCCCTCATGCTGTGGGGAGAAGCCCCCAAAAAATACAAACAACAACCTATTCTGAAGTAGTATCGCAGGAGACTGCCTTTCCTTCCGTCGAAACTTTCCAAGTAAAGTGTTTTTTCTATAAAATTTAAATATAAATACACTAATCCCATTGGTTGTTAAAGTACGTTTCTTCTCTCTGTCTAGTACCGCGAACCATGACCTGTTTCTGTCACGCTGTCCAATCAAAATGTATTTCCTAGCTAGTTACCTAAAACCCTTAGATATTATCCTCGTCTCAAAGTGAGGGGGAGTTACGGCTTACTCTATTGATATTCTTCCGGGAAAAACTCCCCGAAAAAACCCGGTTGACCTATGCCTTTGCACTTAACTGAACATCTAAAAGATCACATTTCCGAGAACTTCCAAGTACCACCATAATTCATTATAATTTACTGGGCTTATTTAGTACGCCTATTTGGCGCATTGTCTACTAAAAACTATTCCGTCTCCAGGGGTGCACGGATTAGACATCCATAAAATGTTTTAGTAAATTTGTTAAGCCCGAACAATTCTCAATACTATATTTATGACCCAAAATGACATATTTGCTAAGGAACGAGAAATGGTTCTACCAAATCTATCAAATTTGAGCCAGATGTTGCTGTCAAAATATATTTAACTTACAGACAAAAGGGCCACTTAACGTTGACCATGTCAGCTTTTGTTATAGTACACTTAATTGTATTCTATCAATAAACATACAATAATATAAGTATAACCGAATACTCAGAAAATATTTGAAAAATTATAATATTCAATACTTCAAATGTTTTTTATTTCCATTTAGTAATTATCTTATAAACAAATAGGTCTTTTTATTCAATTTTGGAAGATTTAATTTACAAGGAGTCTAATAAAATTTAATTATGTTTAAGAATTAAGTTTAACTTGAAAAAAAGATAATGAAATTGATCCATGTTCCATATTCCTTAATTAATAATTAAGGGATTAATAATTAAATACATCTCCTACTTTCGTAACACCATTTCATTAGTTTTATTACCTTAGGTCTCGATTTATAAAATTTACTATACAAGTAATACAAGTTATTTAAATATTTTATATTCATTTATGAATACAAAAACAAAGTACTATGGACGAATAATTGTTGTTTACCAGGTGCTGGCATTTTAAACAGGTAAGATACAACTTTTTGAAAAGCATTAATTGCCTACCTAGATATACGGTATTACAAACTGAATATATAGGTCATTGAATATGATACCAAACAAAATACATATTCTTTTATCAGTTAACAAATTATACATAATTATGTAAATGTGAACAATAATAAAAATATAATGAATTGTAATAACCAAACATTCATAAAACGTAGGTATTATTCTCCCTATACATTTGTTATTAACAAATAAATATTACTTTTTAATATTAAAAGTAAAATATTTATTCATGTATGTAGTCATAAATTGAATATGCAATAATTAAAACAAATTTTAAATAAAAAATATAAAAATATAGGTACCTACCTTAATATAAGGTAATTGTTTCAACATATGGGTAGGAGTGTACGGATATCGTTTCATTGGACCGAAATTTTTACCGGAACATCTGAATGGACCGTGTTACTTTGAATTTTTAATAGAATTGAATAGAATAGAATCTTATGAATATTCAGTATTCATTACATATTTTCATATTTTTAATTATTATTAGCTGAAGTGAGCAAGATAAATCATAAAAGTTTCTAAATTAGTCAATAAAATCGTTTGTATTATGATGGTAAAATTGTAATTACGATTCTGCTGGCGATGTTCTGCGAATATATTAAAATTTGGCAACGTTGCGCCTAAGTGAGTTGCAATAGTGACAGTCTAAACAAGGAGCAATCATTTGAAAATATGTTTTTCAACGTAAATATGCCTCTAAACATTTTTTGTAGATCGTGTATTCGTATTATACTCATTTTTCCCTATCTTTTATTAAAATTAATGTACTAATGACTCACCCTGTATATTATATATTATTTGATTTTTAAATTCTACGTGATTCTAAACACATTTCGTGTATAATGTCCTGTACTTATGTCCAACCATTTTTGGCATATTTAAAATTATATGTAACAAATGACGTTTGCAGACCGAAAAATAATTACCAATTATTTTGGCTGTACGGGAGCCTTTATTACTTAATTTAGGTTAGTTTCTATAATATAGAAAGGGACCTTCGTATAATATTTTGATAAGCATTAACACAGGGTCGTCAGAAAAGGAAAATAAAAATGGAATTCAAAAAAACTGTCCAAAATAAATTTTTTCAAATGGCAACTGACTGTTTTTATAATTGCATCTTATTCATTATTAATAATAAGATAAACTGCATAAAATTGTCTAATCTGAAAATGTATTGTTTTGAAATATTGGCAATTTAATAATAATTTACAGCAATAACTTAATAATTTTTAGCAAGTAAGTGAAAGTAATATTTATTTTCATTTTCTAACTCTCTTATAGTAGGAGTAACTGATCTTAAAAGCTGTAGTATTGTTGTAACAAAAAAATTATAAATTGCCCATCTTTCGAAAACTACAAATATTCGGAATAGATAACCTTGTTCCAAAGTTAGCCTTATTCTTAATTCTGAATAAGATAAAATTTTAAAAACAGGGAGTTTCTATTTTAAAAAATTGTTTTTTAACAATTTTTTCATTTAGTCATTAAATTCTTTATTTTTATAAATTATCTTCTTTTTTATCACCGTGTGTTAATAATTAACAAAATATTATGCTTTCTATGTACTCTACATAGAAACCAGCTCAAATCAAATAATAGAGACTCCCGTACAGTCAAAATTGGTTAAATATTTTTTGGTCTGTACACGTCTTAACATTAGATTTAAATTATTTCAAAAACGATTAGAATTAACTATATGACATTATACATTAAATTTGTTTGTTACATTAAATTGCGCGTAGAATCTAAAAATCAGAAACACTGAAGCTACCATCTGTTAAAAACGATAAAACGTTTGCAATTAAGCATCGACTACGGTAGAACATCTCAGAAGCTCTAAAGCTCTAAGCTGTTATAAGAAATTTAGAAAAAATATATTTAATAGAAATTCTATAACTATAAATTATCCCTTTCAGAATTCACCCAGATAGGTACTACACACTATTATTTGAATAAAAGTTGAAATCAAAATAAAATATATTAAATAGCCATGATATAATTATTAAGACGTGTATTTTTAACTGTGCTAATAAGTTACGATACATTTTGTACGGCATGTCCAAATTAAGATCATTGTCTTGGAAAGTATATGAAGTAAATAAAAAAATTGTATACATACAATAGTTTTTTGTTTTTACCTAAATTTATTCAGGCATTAACTTTCTTATTTTAAATAGGACACCCTATATCTAATTACCTTTTGAACTCACCTTAAAATTCTAGGTCGATATTATTAGGGATACTACGCTTATGTTTTCCGTTATCAAGATATTCGCATTTAAATAGTACAATTATATTTTATCATTTACAAAATATACTACCTGATCATAAATTGTTGTAGTTCATATACTAGTCTAGTTGTCATTTAAATTATGCTTTACTAAGGGAGCTGTTTCAAAAAGTAAAAAAAGGTGATTAAAACCATTTATAAAAATATATGAGATATCCCAACCAAATTGATCAAATATACCGGATTTAAGGCATTTACTAATTTGTTAATAAAAAATAATTTACTTACCTATGGACATGTTACACTGAAAAATCATCAGTAGCTAAAACCTGCCGTTACCAAAACTGTTGAATAAAAATCATTAAAGTAAACTTAAACCAAATTTATTAAATAACTTACCTGAAAATCAACAATATACGTAATATAACATACAAGAAAGAATTAATTGATGTCTAAAAAACTGAATGAAATACCATTCACTTGCAGATTAAATAATATAATAAAATAAACTTTTAAAAAGGTTTTGTTCGAATGTAATACATATTCCATGGCGACCGCAAAGTGATCTTATTTCGCTACAGAGGCGGACTGACCAGTAGGCAATATAACTTGGGCCTTAGAGGCGCGCAGTTAAGAGGGCCCCATCATTATAAATTAATTAATGACCCCAGAACGAGGCACCATCTGTACTGCTTTTGGGTGTAGTTTGGCAGCTCTAAATGTAATATTTATTATTAAATATTATAATTACCTATATTTCATAAAATACTTCCAGTTTGAAATTATAGAACTATAGTAATCATTTTGTATTTACTAGGTATACTTGTTAAGGAATACGGTGCACTAGATATTTTCCTTAAATTTGTAAAGTCAAAAGACAACTGCGTCTGCTTGCCCCTATAATAATCTACTAGATCAGAGTTCAGTTAACTCTATTATACCATTCTGTCATATATACAGTATGTTCCATTGCAGTCTGTATGCAATGGCAGCAGCACTTTCCGATCCAGTTAGTCAAATTGTGTTTGGTAAATTAAATGCTAACTATTGACAACGGTCCAAAGTCTTTACGGTTTACGTTATGTTAAAGGGTTTGCGTGTTTTGCTTTCTACATATGTATAGACTTCCTATATCGCATGTGATATAAAACACAATACTAAAGTGATATATATAAACTTATACACAATAAGTCTCATGCATTTATATTCTTTTTTCATTTTGTATAGATTGATAACTTTGACAACTTTGAATTTGTAGTTTCCAATGCAAGAACATGGTCATGCACTATTTACCGTAAAATGAGGTAAACAATCACAGGCCCCTATTTGTAAATTCGCACGATTTGACAAACAAGTATGACACAGCCAACAAGAAGACTTAGAAGACTAGAAGGCTTGGTTCTAAGAGGTACCAAGTTACCTCGATGGTGGTGCCACATGTTCACAAACAATCAAAGGCCCTATTTGTAAATTCGCATGATTTGACAAACAAGTATGACACAGCCAACAAGAAGACTTAGAAGACTAGAAGGCTTGGTTCTAAGAGGTACCAAGTTACCTCGATGGTGGTGCCACATGTTCTGACTTGAAAATCATAAATTTCCGTTTAAATTTCAGTATTTACATAAAAATAAATTTATCTTAAAAACAAGCGATCAAATAGATCCAAATATTTTATTGTAATCATCACAAAATATGAGATTTCGATATTTCAAGTAGAAAAATTTGTACAATTAAAAAACAATTGGTATTTTGTCATATTTAATAGAATGTTAACAGTAATGAGAGAAAAAAGTCTGTACATATGACATATTTCTTGAACGTGACATGAACACTAATATAATGTTGGAAATATATCTTGGATATATTATCTTCTATAAGAAAGCAGAAAATCTATTTTTTTTAAGAATCTTTAAAACTTATATACCTATCTTGGAAAAGAAACATTCGTTGCTTATATTTATAGAAACATATTTTTTTACTTTTGAGGAGTATTATAACCTATTCATTTGTAACACCTATTTTGAAATAGTCACAGAAAGAGAGAAGAAAAAAACACAAAAACTTAAATTTCAATTTGAAAGTTTGATTTTGTGACAAAGCGTAAATATATTTTCATATTTATATATTTCTTTATATAGGAATTAAGCCAAAAAGTTAACTATATTTTCATATATTTAAAATCTAATTAAAAGTACAACTACATCACAATTACATGCAAAAATAACACCCATGTCATTTCATAAATCGATGTTATTCGCGGTTGCTACATTATAATGTTATTTTCCCATTGAACAACCCAAGATAACATACTGATGTTATGCTTAAATGGTACATTATACCAATAAGTAAAATACATCATTAAAATATTAAAATATTTTTGATTTGATCAAATACTGGGACACAAAAACTTGATTGCTACAATTTGTCTATAATATAATATTTGATCGAAGAAGTTGGGTTATTGGCTCGGTAAGTGCTGCCAATAGGTACCTGTAATTGCGATCAAGTACTGACACAAAAAAGGCAAAGAATAAACAAGAATATTCAATGGTAACCTGATTTAGCCAATGGAGTCACGGAAACACACAGTCCACCTCTGTTTATCTTAAAATTATAATTGTATTGTTGCGTTTGTTTCAATTATTTATGGCTTCTAGGTATTTATTTTTACATATTTATCTATTCTATATCATATCTACGGGAAAACTTCATATAAGTATAATATTTTTTTTGCAATACAATATATTATGTACTTATCACAAAATTAGAGTAAAAAGGAGTATTATGTTTTTTCAATTTTTAAATGAGCAATTAACAGAATCATCGGGGAGGAAACTGTTTGGAATTTAGATATAAATTTAGTGTTATTTCAGTAAATTGAAGACAAAGTTTCTATGCGTACCTATATAATATTCAATACTCTTAGAATCAATACGAGTACAATGATAATTTATGGATACAGCGATAAACGAATCATAAGTTGTTTTTACAACTGGAACTTGGAAATTGATGTTAGCAAGTATCTAGTTCGAGACAGCTAAAGCTCACCGGAGGCGAGCCGGTGGCTCAGGGCTTAGCATCTCGATCGCTCAACCCAGAGGTCGTGGGTTCTAATTCCCATTCCACCAAACAAATTTTAATTAAATTGTTTACTCGTAGATCAAGGTTTATTCGCAGGGATGGCTTGGCAACCATCCTGGCGATGGCTAGGATGGAAAAAATGTCAACTTTGGTGTTAATGCAAGAGATTAAAATCAGTTAATGTTTGACTTGTGCCCCTAACTAATGAGGTTTCCCAGGTTTCCCTCATTCCAGCACTGAATGGTGGTTAGGGCCTACCAACGTAAGTCGTTCCTGAGGCGCAAATGCGGCCCGCGAAATAATAATATGCCGCCCCTCTCCCACACAAGTCTCAGACTTTCGGGCTAATCCCTGTCATTAGAATGAGGAGTAGAGATATTATTATTATTATTATTATTATTATTTAAATATCTGAAAACTACATCAGCTTTTGATATTAAAACGCCCGCCGTACTCAACTGAGTACACCTGTGTTGGATATGCTCTGCCATTTGGTAGGCAATATCTTTATTATTTAACTGTCTTTAAGAACTGAGAACTCTAACTGTGTTTTAAGAACCTATTGGGAAGTTTTCTTTATTAGTTAAAAAACATTGATTTGTTTCTGAAGCTCGACCGTTGTTTTGAAAAGTGGCCTATTCTTGAACCTAGTAACTAAAGCAAATATAATGTATTTATTAGATTATTTGTATAATCCATGGATTAACTGCGATAAATATCTACTTTATACTACTATGTATCAAACATGCGGTAAATAACAGCTATAAACTTGTAACCTCATTTGGTAAAACGTGCAATGGCACCAAACACAAACCGTAGTCGATCGAATACAACGGGCTTATGTGTGAATTTCTAAGTTCAACAAGGTTTGGTTTCAAAAAGGGATCAAGGCATTCGTGAGATACTTTCCATAGGTTTTATGGACGAAAAACATTTCCTACGTTGCAAGAAGCTATAGGTGCAATAGACTTAAAGTTAATAGAAAACCATGAAGGAGATGTTGAGGTAATAGTTCTGGCACCAGAACCGGACATTCTTATGGATCAAGAAGAACTGTATGATAATAACATTATGGATACCCAAATACCAATTGATGTTCCGGGTTTTATTGAGGTCAATTTTGGCAATTCAGACGAATGGAGTGACAGTGATGACGAGCCGTTGTCAATGTTTATAAACAAGCGCTCTCGTATTGAAGAGAAAAATCTTCTATGGGAGAAGAGAGAGCCTATTTATATTTTTTAGCATGACACTGAAAATGGTGCTAATGAGCGTCTAGAAAATGTAAAAGAAAGTTAGCGGGTGCAATTAGCGGGGTGAAAGTTAGCAATCCAATGAAAATTTTTGAAAAATTGTTTGACAACAGTGTGTTTGAACTTAAGGTAGAATAAGTTCGGCAGAAAAATAACCCTTATTTTTTGTTAGTATAGAAGAAATGAAAATTTTCATCTCGATTTTATTACTATCTGGTTATCATAAATTGCCACAACAACTCTGGATGTATTGTTCTCTTGCTGAAGACCTAGGTGTACAAATAGTTTCGAAATCTATGTCTATGCCTATCTATGTCACGCTATCGATTTCTACAAATTAAAAAATACCTACATTTATCATATAAACTATATTTTTTCTCCTAATAATGTATAGCTATAGGAATAATGTGTAATACATTTTCAGTTATTTTCTTATAAAATACTATAAATAAATGAGGTTTCGTAACATTAAAAAAATATTATTTTTATACACTCCATATATTACTCCCCAGTGCAGTGCAATGAGTACACTAGCCCAGTGTACTCATTTCAGTACGGCCATTGAGTTTAGTAGTATAGTCAAAGGTACGGCACCATATTTCGTTCCTAAAAATCAATGGCGATCAATTTAGTAATCACCACTTCAACTACTTTTCAAAGAAATGTTCGTAATTCAATTATTAATACATATTTGCGCTTTAATGGGTTAAGTTTTCAAGAATTAAAATATTTAACACATTAAGAATTAAATTAAAATGTAGAATTAAAACTACACATTTAAAAAATTTAGTTTGATCTCTTTCTATATTATGAAGACAATGATTTTTAATGGTCTTATATAATATTTCCTACGCTGTTATCTTTTCGGAATAATTTCGGTTTAAGTTCTTGAAATAGTTTGTATACTAGTTTTCCACCCTGTATAACAATGATTTCCCTGTTTTCTTCTATACAAATACAGGGTTGGAAGGGAAGTAATATACAGGGTTGACTAGAAACAACTACTTTTAAATGTCTTATAAAAGTGAACAAAAGTCAATTTTCTTAAATAGAATGTCTTGTATATTATTGCCGATTCAAAAAGCTCACATATTCCGCTATTCATCTATGTATACTGTACCTAACATAACTAGCAGCGTTTTCGATTTATAGGTTTTTATTTATAAATTTTCCCCAGAAGTACATATGACTTGTTCTCTTATAGTGCGTACGTCATAAACATTTTTGTCTTCGCAGAAATGTCATTTATTCACTTACACTTCTTGCTTACTTTTTTATTTTTCCAAAGTAATTGTGAGTTGATAGTCTAATGGCTATCAACTATGGATATAGAATAATTATACAAATGCAGTTTTAATGGCTCTAATGGTTCTAAAGTACATTGCATGTACAGTGTGATAAGACTGAAAAGAATATTTAATGAGATGTACCTGAATTTACCACGCATGGATAACAGAAAATTTATCGCACTTTTGTTTGATATTTAACTATCTAATTATAATATTACTATAAATATTTAACTATAATGATCGAATGCTATACGCTTAATTTAAAGATAAATTAACATTTATAAAATTATTCTTTTTCCGTATAATTATTATGTTATTCATTTGTGCTAAATTCGGGCACTTTTCATTAAATCTTCTACACATTTTACTATTATCATCACACTAAACATAAATAAATTCATTAAAACTGCATTTGTTAACTATTCTCTGCTATTAGACAATCAACTCACAATTACTTTGGAAAAACAGAAATAGGCAAGAAATGTAGGTAAGTCAATATATGACATTTCTGCGAAGAGAAAAATTTATAAATAAAAGCTTATAAATCGAAAACGCTGCTAGTTAGATATAGTATACAAGGTTATTCACGCAAACCGGGTATTAGACGTTCTTGGAGTTCGGTTCACGATAAAAATCTGATTTTTTTATGGGGAAGGTTTTCGATTATTTCCGATTCAATGAAAATATTTTCAGGTTTGCATCACTTCCGGTTATACCGGAAGTAGACCACAACTTCGTTATTTGAAATAGAACACCCTGTATATTATTGCAATTTTGAACTCTACGTGATATTCTAAACACATTTCATGTAGGATGTCCTATGCCTATCTTCAACTGTTTTTGAAATATTGACAGGTGAATATTGACATTTTGCAACTTTGACACCCTGTAAAATCTAAACGGTTAGAGATTAAGATTCACACTAATTTCAGATTTTCCAGAAATAAAAAATTTCCGATTAAATTTAATCTCTTGGTTAAATCTGAAATTAGTATCAAACGGTAGCTTTTGAAAAGTTAAGATAGGAATGTGCAAACTGTTTTGCTTAATCTCTAACCGTTTAGATTTTACAGGGTGTCAAAGTTGCAAAATGTCAATATTCACCTGTCAATATTTCAAAAACAGTTGAAGATAGGCATAGGACATCCTACATGAAATGTGTTTAGAATATCACGTAGAGTTCAAAATTGCAATAATATACAGGGTGTTCCATTTCAAATAACGAAGTTGTGGTCTACTTCCGGTATAACAGTGATGCAAATCTGAAAATATTTTCATTGAATCGGAAATAATGGAAAACCTCCCCCATAAAAAATCAGATTTTTATCGTTAACAGAACCCTAAAAACGTCTAATACCTGCTTTGCGTGAATAACCCAGTACATAGATGAGTATAGTATAGAATATGAATAGCGGAATATGTCAGCTTTCTAAATCGGCAATAATATATAGGGCATTCCTATTTAAGGTCTATTCATTCTATTTAAGACATTTAAAAATAATTAAGTATTTTTAGTCAGCCCTATACATATATTACTTCAAATATTTGACTAAAGGATGAAACTTACCCCCAAACCCCATTAAATCCCAAAGTTTAACTTCTGATTATTTTGTGCTAGAGAGGCAACACAATTTATTTAAAGACGGATTTTGCTCAATAAATTTGAAAATTAATTAATATCTGGAAAACGGCTTCACATAGGTATAGGGAAATATTAACAAAAGTTAGTCAAAAGTTCATGTAGAATCCAAAAATGAAAAAATATGCAGGGTATTCCATTTAAATTTACGAAGACGTTACCAGTTATACATACAACTTGCAACACCGCAATTTCGAAAATATTTTAGACCTATAGAACATATCTGGTTGGTAACTACCTAGATAACCAAATTTTCTAAATGATTGGTTGACCCTTTCTTCATATACTTATAGTGCTCCATCCAGGGCCATACCTGGGCCTTTGTTTTTATTAAGAATTGTTACTTTGTTGACCCCAAAAAGGACATTTTTGTTGGACCGAAAATGGATATTTTTTCAGAGAATCTATATTTTATAAATGATTTATAAAGCATATGTAGCTTTAGTTACTATCAATTTCGTGGTTGACAGTGGATGCATACTTATTTAGCTGCATATACAGAAGATGAGGAGGATGACGAAGATAATTTATTCATCTCATTTATTGTTTGTAATCACACATTAATTGTTAATAATTGTAAATATTTGTAACTTCATATTTATCGTATACACGGACAGACTTTACTTCCCTTCCACTAATAAAACTTTGCATTCGAACAGAGAAAACTCTATCTGGGAATTTTTATTTAGGTAACTAGTTAATTAATACAGACACACAAGACTCATGCAGAATACACCGAATAAAATACATACAAAAAACCCAATGCGACTAATAATTTTAGTCAGAATTTACTTAATTCCGATAAAATAACGTCAACGAGAAATCCTACTTTCAGATAAAAATAAGATATTATTAAGTAATATCTTTCTTCTGACCATTGCTTAAAAAAAACACACAAATAACTTCATTTAACATTTCTTAAGAAATTTTTAAAAATATAATTAACTTTTTCACATGTGAAATATTCTTGTCACTAACAACAGGTGTGAAATAGAAGCGACCAGTGACTATATTTAAGAAATAATGAGGTATAAAACCTAGACACGTATAAGAACATTAAGAGATCACTTTCATATATGGGTAATTCCATTCCCATCATCATATTCCTTGAATAAAAAAAATTGTAAGTATTTGTTTAATAACAAGTCATTTTGGTAGACAGCACAGCAAATTGTATTTTCTGAAACAAGAGCATAGAAAGAGTTATTACTAAGTACAAAACTAGGAGCATAAGTGGTATCAAGTGTTGGAATTATACCATATACAGAGTGTCTCACCGGAAACTTCGTGAATCGATTATGGAAAAACTATATTTAGGAGAAATCTGTAAATTGGAGGGCATTCGGCTAAAATATTGCCAACTCGTTCAATGTTAACAGGGCACTGTATATATTTTTTATACTAATGAACTCAATAAACTATCTATATTTTTATAATTTTATCGTATTCGGCATTAAAATTAAGTCTAACTTTGTATAAGGCTGTCTAATCTGAAAATTTGTAGTTTTCGAAATACTGGTAATTTTTCTGTTACAAAAATGCTACGGCTTTTAAGTTCAGTTAATCTTAGTTGGTCATGAAGCCGTTAGAAGTTGCTGAATAAATGTTACTTTCACCTAGTTGCTAAAAATAATCAACAATCATGTCGGGAATTATTATTTAATTGCTAATATTTCGTAAACTACAAATTTTCGGAGTAGACACTTTTATGCTAAGGTAACCATTTTTAATGCTGAATAAGATATTTATTTATTTAGCGTATGGCAATAGTATATAATAATACACATGGTATGTAAAATTAAAACTAAAAACATTAACAACACACAAAATAAGTGTAAGAATACATAGAGGAAAAGATAAAAGCAAAGCAATTGTAAATAACAAGTCCACAAACATCCATCACAAACTAACAGGTAAGTTCATTATCCATTCAATCGCTGTCGGAGGGAGAGAATATATATCCGTAATTGGTCCCTGGTAAGCCGTAAGTGTGCAGTCTTGATATATATGTTTTATTGTTTGATAGGTTGCTCCACATTCACAGTTGCGCGAGGGTTGTTTATTCCACCTATACAGCATATCTGCGCAGACACCGTGTCCCGTTCTAATTCTGTTTGCCGTCCTCCATACATTGCGAGGTAAGTCGAATCCCGCAGGCTTTTTTTGGATGTTTATATAATCGAGTGCATCTGGGGGGGCATCCTCCCTCCAGCCTGCTTCCCATTCCTGGAGACCCCTGAAATCACTTACATGCAGTGCCTGAGCGGTCTTGATTGGCGGGTGTCTGGATTTTAATCTGGTTAGGCAAGCAGTGGGTATATAGCCATGGATAGGCAGCTCTGGGTTATCCATTATTTTCTTGTATTCTCGTAGAAGAGCCTCTCTTCGGCAGATATGTGTGCATAATGTGCATAATGTGCATAATGTGACTGAGAGTTGGGAGCCAATAAGTTGGAGTAGATTTTATGCATCCCGTTATGATTCGCATGCTCCTGTTGAGTTGCACATCCACTTTAGGAACATGGTGGCTGCTCATCCAAACCGGAGCCCCATATTCAGCCGCGCTAAAGACGAGACCCATTGCCGAGCATCGCAGAGTTTCGGCAGTTGCCCCCCATGAAGTTCCGCATAACTTTTCCAGAATATTATTCCTCGTTTGAATTTTCGCAGCCGTGTTCTCTAGGTGTTTTTTAAAAGAGAGCGTTCTATCCAATGTAATACCCAGGTATTTTGGATTCGGGTTATACCTAAGGCGTTCACGTTTCCAGAATATTTCAGGCTCATGGTTGGCCTGTTTATTATTTAAGTGGAAGAAAGAACACTCTGTTTTGCTGGGACTTGGAACTAGTCTCCATTTTCTATAATAGATATCCAGAGCTTCGAGATCTCTTTCCAATATTCTCTCTGCTATATCACGAGATTTAAGTTTCACAGCTATAGCCAGATCATCGGCGTACGCAAATTTATGAGTAGTTGTTGCGGGAAGATCAGCAATGTACAGATTAAATAGGGCAGGATAAGATAAAATTATAAGAACAGGGTTTTTACGTTTGAAAAAATTAACTTTTTTTTAAATTTGTCAGTTTTTTCTATTTCATTTTTATAATTATATTTTTTTTTTGAGCACCTTTTGAGTTAAGTAATAATTATTAAAATATATGAAGTCTGCTAAATAATAAAGACTCCTGCAATGGAACTCCGTAACCAAATAATAGAAAAGAAATTTATTTTCTATTTTTTTTTATGAGCAACTCCGTAAGTGTATTCGGTATTGTTCACGCTTCCCAAATACGATTCCGAACATATAGAAACAGAAAAACCTTCTATGCTGTTTCTGGTTTCTTGGCGTCGTTTTTTAACCAAGTTTGGAGCGATTTGATAGGTTATAGTGACATCTAACTTAATATATATTTATATTATAAAATCAAATTCAATATGTTAAATACTGAGTACGTAATTTATTTCCTCATAATAACAGTAGTATTTTAAACTTGTATAAAGGGTGCCCCATGATGACGAGACATTAGACATATTTCAGGGACTACTTCAATTTTAATATTGAAAATTTCGGCAATAATGTTTTCGCCCTTTTCAACTAAAACAATGGCCTCACCTAACTCATCCGGTTATACCGGAAGTTGATATCATCTTCGTTATTTTAAATGGAACACCCTGTATATTATTATAATTTTGGATTCTACGTCAATTTTTAGGTCAACTTTCATAAAGGTTTCCTATTCTTAAAGTTAACCGTTTTTGATATGCTTATTTTTTTTTTTCAAAAAAAAAATTAAAAAAGCACTGGTTAATTCAAAGAAATGTGTATTTTACAATAATAAAGTTAAAGCGACAAAATTTATAGGGGACATAACTAAAACTCTAAGCGTCCTTGCCATAATTTCAAAATGACTTAATTTCATACAGGGTGGTAGAAATTTAATGCTGAATTTAGTCAACTCTAAATCATCTTAACTTATTTGTTTTAAATGGAACACCCTGTATATTTTGGCGCAGTCTGATAAACAATTTTATTTTATTTCGCATGGTATAATGTTTCGCTATACCTATCTCTTCTGGTTTTTAAGGTATTTACTGTTTTTCGTGCAGTCAACGAATATCGCATAATTTCTTGCCAGGATGGCTGTGAAATTTTTAGTGGAACTTCAAAACAAGCACCTAATCTACACCAGTTTATTATTGTCAATTTAACACATACAGTGAAAGTTTATTTGAGTATTATTTATTGTTAAAGAATGAAAAACGTTAACAGTTATTCAAATACTGACATTCTAAATTTATTATTTATTCATGGAGAGTGTCAGAAGATAGATAGGACTTGCAGGGTATTTAATGAGAGATATCCTCATTTACCACCAATTATTAGTAAACACATTTTAAGAAGAATTTTAAGAAATCAATTAGAACATGGTCGAATTTCTGCACATAGGATTTTGCCAAAGTCGATATTAGGTAAGGTAACATCGTCAATGTTTTGGCTTATTTTCATGCTTACCCTGAATCATCAGTTCGTGCTGCTGAACAGGACTTAGGCACTTCAAAAGTTCCATCCAAAAGATTTTGAAAACTAATGGTCAGCATCTATTTAAATTCCATTTTGTACATGCACTTCGTCCCGGGGATGCTGAAAGACGAAACCAATTCTGTAAAATGATTTTAACGCTAACACAAGAAAATCTAGAGTTTTTACGCAAAATCATTTGGACAGATGAATCAAAATTTAGTAACGAAGGTATTTTTATTAGACAAAATCGACACTTTTGAGCATCAAAAAATCCACATATCATCCGCGAAAGAAATTTTCAACACAAGTTTAGTGTCAACGCATTTTGCTTAATTAAAGACAATCAGGTGAGGTACTTTATTTACAAGTACAATTTAAATACACAAAGATACTTCCATATTTTGAGAACCGTTGTAATAGATTTCTTAGAGGATCTACCCCTACATCAACTAAGAAGCTGCTGGTATCAGCTAGACGGTGCTCCACCTCATTGTGGAAACGAAGTATATCGCCAATTAAATGAAATGTTTGAAGACAGGTGGATTAGACGTCTAGGACCCTGGGATTGACCACCAAGATCTCCAGATCTGTCACCACTAGGTTTTTATATCTGGGGTGCAATACAGAGAAAGTGTACTCAACGCCAGTTTATTCCAAAGAAAACCTAGTTGCCCGTATAAGAGAAGGCTTTGAAACTTTACCTGTTGCCCAAATATCCGGAGCTGTTACAGATGGGGTAACAAGAAAGATACATAACTGTTTACAAGTAGATGGCGGTTATTTCGAGCAAATTAATTAGATTTCTCAAATTAATCATTATTCGTATTATGTAGTTTAATTCTGTTATCTTATTAAAATTATTTTTAATTTATCCTTACTGTTTGGTAGTTAATGAGTGCATCTCTCATTAGATACCCTGCAAGTCCTATTTATTATCTCGTGACACTCCATGAATAAATAATAAATTTAGAATGTCAGCATTTGAATAAATGTTTACGTTTTCCATTCTTTAACAATAAATAATACTCAAATATACATTCACTGTATGTATTAAATTGACAACAATAAATTGGTGACAACGGTGACAATTGGTGACAATCAAAAACGGTTAACTTGAACAATAGGAAACCTTTATGAAAGTTCACCTAAAAATTGACGTAGAATCCAAAATTGCAATAATATACAGGGTGTTCTATTTAAAATAACGAAAATGACATCAACTTCCGGTATAACCGGAAGAGTTAGGTGAACGCCATTATTTTAGTTGAGAAAAGCATGCCCGAAAACACTATTACCCAAATTTTCGACAGTTCTATTTTTTTCATATTCGGATGGTGCGAAATGTATGATAACTACTGACATAAGTTTATGACAAAAAACAATAAGCCCTCTAATATTTTTTACATTTTCGGAGGATGCTAAATAGGCGGTAAATAATAAGATCGCAGTTGGCACTGATCTTCGTGCTACCACGTTGTGACGGACACTTCCCGATTTGCACAGGTAGGAAGTGTCACGTTAGTGCCCGAAGTTCGGTTTCTCTTTTATTTTGCCTCGGGCGCCAGTTCCTGTTTACAGTGCAGAAACACCACTACTCAGGTAGCTTCAGTGAAGATACGGTACGCCAGGTCGGTCGATAGGGAAAATTAGACTTCACACAACAGATAGTAATAATTCACCAATAAACCTTTTATACATATATTGTCTCTAGACCTACTATATACACAGCTACTAAAAATACGGGTTGCCTCTTCCTAGTTAAAACATACGTGCGGGGTAAACAATCAGGAGGTGAGCACACCTGGTTAAAAAGTGCAAGCGGGTGGCAACAAGCTAAATGGAGTTATGTACGGCGGTTAACAAGCTACTAGGTCAATTACGGCCGGTGGTCGTGCGTGGACACCAGGTGAGGAAGCAATTATTAACAAGCAAACATTTAGCAAGTTTATTAGCAAATAAAAGCAAGCTACTATTATTAAATTATTTACATACTTGGCTATTGTCTACGTTATGACTGTTGTAATAAACTGGAATGAAAGTTATGATTAAAGTTATACTACCAATAGGCCGACTCGCCTGAGACTAGCAGGTCGTGTAGGCGAATTGTTTTTACCGGCGGTGCCAGTAGCTGAAGGCAAACTATGGTATCCGAACAATGGGCCGACTCGCCTGAGACTAGCAGGTCGTGTGGGCGGATTGTTTTATAGCCGGCGACAGAAGCTGAAAAGCAAGGTATGATTAATGCTTCCCAAACAATAGGCCGACTCGCCTGAGACTAGCAGGTCGTGTGGGCGAATTGTTTTGTAGCCAGCGACAGAAGCTGAAAAGTAAAGTATGATTAGTACTATCCCGAACAATAGGCCGACTCGCCTGAGACTAGCAGGTCGTGTGGGCGAATTGTTTTCACAGGCGGTGACAGTGGCTGAAGGCACCATATGCTACCTTAACAATGGGCCGACTCGCCTGAGACTAGCAGGTCGTGTGGGCGAATTGTTTTGTAGCCAGCGACAGAAGCTGAAAAGTAAAGTATGATTAGTACTATCCCGAACAATAGGCCGACTCGCCTGAGACTAGCAGGTCGTGTGGGCGAATTGTTTTCACAGGCGGTGACAGTGGCTGAAGGCACCATATGCTACCTTAACAATGGGCCGACTCGCCTGAGACTAGCAGGACGTGTGGGCGAATTGTTTTGTAGCCAGCGACAGAAGCTGAAAAGTAAAGTATGATTAGTACTATCCCGAACAATAGGCCGACTCGCCTGAGACTAGCAGGTCGTGTGGGCGAATTGTTTTCACAGGCGGTGACAGTGGCTGAAGGCACCATATGCTACCTTAACAATGGGCCGACTCGCCTGAGACTAGCAGGACGTGTGGGCGAATTGTTTTGTAGCCAGCGACAGAAGCTGAAAAGTAAAGTATGATTAGTACTATCCCGAACAATAGGCCGACTCGCCTGAGACTAGCAGGTCGTGTGGGCGAATTGTTTTCACAGGCGGTGACAGTGGCTGAAGGCACAATATGCTACCTTAACAATGGGCGGACTCGCCTGAGACTAGCAGGTCGTGTGGGCGGATTGTTTTGTAGCCGGCGACAGAAGCTGAAAAGTAAGGTATGAGTAGTACTTCTCGAACAATAGGCCGACTCGCCTGAGACTAGCAGGTCGTGTGGGCGAATTGTTTTCAAGACGGTGACAGTAGCTGAAGGCACAATATGGTATCTTAACAATGGACCGACTCGCCTGAGACTAGCAGGTCGTGTGGGCGGATTGTTTTGTAGCCGGCGACAGAAGCTGCAAAGTAAGGTATGATTAGTATTATCCCGAACAATAGGCCGACTCGCCTGAGACTAGCAGGTCGTGTGGGCGAATTGTTTTCACAGGCGGTGACAGTGGCTGAAGGCACCATATGCTACCTTAACAATGGGCCGACTCGCCTGAGACTAGCAGGACGTGTGGGCGAATTGTTTTGTAGCCAGCGACAGAAGCTGAAAAGTAAAGTATGATTAGTACCTACTATCCCGAACAATAGGCCGACTCGCCTGAGACTAGCAGGTCGTGTGGGCGAATTGTTTTCACAGGCGGTGACAGTGGCTGAAGGCACCATATGCTACCTTAACAATGGGCCGACTCGCCTGAGACTAGCAGGACGTGTGGGCGAATTGTTTTGTAGCCAGCGACAGAAGCTGAAAAGTAAAGTATGATTAGTACTATGCCGAACAATAGGCCGACTCGCCTGAGACTAGCAGGTCGTGTGGGCGAATTGTTTTCACAGGCGGTGACAGTGGCTGAAGGCACAATATGCTACCTTAACAATGGGCGGACTCGCCTGAGACTAGCAGGTCGTGTGGGCGGATTGTTTTGTAGCCGGCGACAGAAGCTGAAAAGTAAGGTATGAGTAGTACTTCTCGAACAATAGGCCGACTCGCCTGAGACTAGCAGGTCGTGTGGGCGAATTGTTTTCAAGACGGTGACAGTAGCTGAAGGCACAATATGGTATCTTAACAATGGACCGACTCGCCTGAGACTAGCAGGTCGTGTGGGCGGATTGTTTTGTAGCCGGCGACAGAAGCTGCAAAGTAAGGTATGATTAGTATTATCCCGAACAATAGGCCGACTCGCCTGAGACTAGCAGGTCGTGTGGGCGAATTGTTTTCACAGGCGGTGACAGTGGCTGAAGGCACAATTTGCTATCTGAACAATGGGCCGACTCGCCTGAGACTAGCAGGTCGTGTGGGCGGATTGTTTTATAGCCGGCGACAGAAGCTGAAAAGTAATAGAGAATTAGTACACAAACATATACGGTCCAATAGCCAAGTGACAGTTCCCTACTCGTTGTCTAGCTTACTCCCTTACTAGTTAGTCCTGGGCACGTCTGCTGCTGTCGGGCTGTCGGTGAAGACTGAATTCTTTGGCACCAGCTAGTAGCAGGCACTGGAATGGCTGGTGGGAGAGCTTTTGATACCTGCGCAGTAGCTCCCTATTTTGACTTGTAATATTCTAGGCGTAGTCCACCCAAGTCGCTGAAATTATACCAAGTCCCAATGCCTTTGGGGACTTGGTATAATTTCAGCGACTTGTGTGGACTACGCCGAGAATATTACAAGTCCGAGATTTCACTTCTGCGCATGTCCGAGGTTTTCATAGAACCATATCCAGCTGACAGCGACACAGACATTCAGTCTGGAACCACACCGCATAAGACCTGTCTACCTTCACCGCTGCCTGCCAGTGCACAGAGACCAGTAAGTACTAGTACAAGTCCCAATGCCTTTGGGGACTTGTACTATGCCGAAAAATTTCACTATGCCGATTTTCATACTTGTAAAATATTTCTTACTTACTTGTGGTACCAGTATGGGTCTGGGGATTCGCAGCGATGCGGTAATACTGTTAGTTCCACGGATGGCGGCACAGCAACTAAACTCTTAGCCTTGAAAATTCCTAGGCCCCCGTGGACAGTAAAAGAAGGATGCGTGCGCATTCGGCTTTTATTTCAGGTGTCGAAATAATAGATTTTATGTCGGATATAGTTGTTTATTTACGGCGTTGTATTGGAAACTTTATAGCCTCCCATACACAGAAGGGAATTTTAAACGATTTGTCCCGCCGTCCACATCTGCCAGATCGCATCTGCCGATCGGGTCTCTGGAGGTACAGATATTTGTTTTCCATACACAGAAATATTGCATCCGTTACTTTCGCCAAATATAAACTCGTTGAGGGGACGGATAGTTCAGTTAATTAGTGAACCCTCTTTAAATTCTAAGGCCTCCGAGGGACCTGGACAAGCGATCAGATATTTTAGACATGTTTAAAATCTAGAAGGGATTTGTTGTGCTAAAATATGAGCAGGGTTCAAAGATGAAGAAAACTTGCACTTATTGGTTTATGTATCTGGCAACACAGTGGTGTATATACGTCCTCCGTTCCCGATCCACTTCTTAAGCTATCCTCTTTTTTTTTTCTTTTTTTCCTTAAGGCATTTCTTAAGTTTTGAATTTTCTTTTTTACCTCCGCAACGGTGACGGTAAAATTCTAGTTTTTCAAAAAAATCACTAAATCGTCATAAGCCTCTCTTTTCATATTTTTATTTACATACGAACTGTCTTTAATTTTCCACAAACATGATTTCTCTATATAAATCTATAAATTCAGTTAATAATTCCTTCGTCCACTCCATGTTTTCACCTTTTAATATATTCTAACAGAACCGATATTTCCGTATGTGTACCTACCGGCAGGACTGAACTTGTAGCGGTTGCCTGTGACAGATCGGATGTTTTACCGATCAAAACCGTCGCGCGCCACAAACGTAAACATCGATCAAAAGATCGACAACCGATTTCATCCGTGGCGGGACAAATCGTTTAAAATTCACTTCTGTGTATGGGGGCCTATTATTTACAGGTGTAGAATATTACTTTTAACGGCGAAATAAAATGTACTTCATTACAAAGTTCACAGTCTTGAGAATGAAAAACGTATTTTAAATATGCATACTAATAATTAAAATAGTAGTTAAGAAAAAATTTTCCAAATTTGTTTTTTTCGCAATTGAGTTAAATTTGCACAATAGAAAGTGCTATACTCACAGTTGATGTTGTTAATGTTACTGTTAAGGAGCATACAGTTCAATACCCATCTTCCCCCAACAAACTGAAATTCGGCCCTATGATATATCATTTGATGTTAAAATAACATTGATGTTAAAATCTATAGCCAATCAGAAATTATATTTTTTAAAAAACAGCCTCAGATTGGATGTGAACTCAACAGCCCTTGTTATAAAATAGCATAAAATATACATCATAGGCCTGAATATGTATTTTTTTATTTTATTACCTCCCCTAAATCAGAAACATATTTAAGTAGGAAAAGTTGTAAACCTCCCTTTAGCATGAGATAAAGATAAATATTCGTCCAGTGAGGTATCTAGTGACCCCAAATATAGAGCCTTATCAAACTTCCCATTTATACTACACCACAAAGGTATCTCTGTTCCTGTTCAATTGAGGTACTACCTCAATTATTGTAAAAATACACTTTTGCAGCTTGGGTAAGCCCATCCAAGTGAAGCAGGTATTTTTTGCGGGCCGCAAATCAAGATCATTATTACTTTCTATTTGCATCATGGTACATATAAAAAAATTCTATAATCAAGGGTCTTTCTATTTACATCATGGTACATATATAAAAACTTCTATAAACAAGGGTATTTTTTATTATTAACTATGTATTTGTTCATTATTAAATTACCAAGGAATTACAAAGCCCACACTCTAACATAGTCAATTTTCAAATGAGAATCATCTGTTTCGCTGTTCCATGTTGGGAGCCACTGATCAACACCTTTCCAGAAGTCGGTACATGCGTGAGGTGAGGAATTGAGCCACGGTTTTCCACCAGGGTTGGTAGCATCGTCAGGGAAGTAGGCCGTACCTCCCACAGCCAAGTTAATGATCAGAAAGAATTCCTGATCAAAGGGTGCCATCCTAATATTAGTACTATCCTTCCACGGATTTTCTAACCCACTAGCGTCAAGGCCCCCAAGCTCCCAGAAACCACCTTCCGGTGGTGCTACAGTTCCAATGACTACATCATCGACGGAAAATTGTAATTTTTCTGGAGTCCACTCCAATTGGTAATTATGAAAATCACCGTCATATCCAACATCGTTGTTCTGTTCATAGTGGGTTAATAAATATTTATTGTAGTCGCGATTTGGACCCCAGTGCAAAGTACTGCCCACTTGTTGGGTTCCGATATTTACGCCTGAGCCTCCAAGTAACTGTCTATTTCCACGACTTTCCATGATGTCTATTTCACCAGAAGTTGGCCAATCGGAATACACACTGTAGCGGGGCATCATCCAGATAGCTGAAAATTAAAGAAAACGTTTAAAAATAATAAGGTATATTTTTGCTTCTACTTTATAGGTTTATTCAAGTAGAGTCTGAAGTGTTATATTAAATGTTAGTTATCGCAAACGTCCTTCCTACATACCTACAGGGTGGGCGAAATTCGAGGCTCACTATTGGGATCTAGGAAACGGCAAGAGATACGAAAACGGTGAAATTGGGGCAAAGTTGCGAAATTTTGTGACCAATAATATGCCGTCAAGAAATCCAGAATATCTACATTCGTTTTTGAGTTATTTAAAAAAAAAACAAAATTTTGAGCTTTCGTTTTTAATTTTTTTTAGCTTTATTTGAGACGATATCAAAAAACTGACGAAAAGAGTTTTTCATTGCCACTTTTTATGCTCTATAACGTGGCAGTACAAAATTTCCGTTACGGTGTTTCGTCCGATCAGGACCATCTTCAACTTTATTTTTTAAATAGGGACCCATAATGTATCTTACGAAAAACGATAGAATTTTTTATTCTGATTCCAATGATGTATGACACTTTATAGTTTTAATTATTCTTTTTGCTCAAATACTAGGAATAACTTTTAAGACGATCGAATTTAGTATGCTTTGGGCTGATGACATTTGTTATAAAACAATTTTAATTGTCAATACAATTTGACATTTAAAGAGCTTCGCTTTAAACAATAAGTAATAATGCCGTTTGCAAATCAAGAAAAATGTGATATGATTGAAATGTATTATAAATGTTACAAAAATTCAACCAGATCTCAACAAACATATTTTGAAACATACCCAGAAAGGCCACAACCACATAGAACGACATTTTCGAAACTGCACAGACAATAATTGACAGAAAACGGTAGTTTTGAACATCGACGAATGCCTTATAGAAGTAAAATTGCTGCTCAAACTGAACAAAAAACATCCGTTTTCTGTCAATTGTCTGTGCAGTTTCGAAAATGTCTTTCTATGTGGTTGTGGCCTTTCTGGGTATGTTTCAAAATATGTTTGTTCAGATCTGGTTGAATTTTTGTGACATTTATAATAAATTTCAATCATATCACATTTTTCTTGATTTGTAAACGGCATCATTACTTATTGTTTAAAGCGAAGCTCTTTAAACGTCAAATTGTATTGACAATTAAAATTGTTTTATAACAAATATCATCAGCCCAAAGCATACTAAATTCGTCTTAAAAGTTATTCCTAGTATTTGAGCAAAAAGAATAATTAAAACTATAAAGTATCATACATCATTGGAATCAGAATAAAAAATCCTATCGTTTTTCATAAGATACATTAATGGTCCCTATTTAAAAAATAAAGTTGAAGATGGTCCTGATCGGACGAAACGCCGTAACGGAAATTTTGTACTGCCACGTTATAGAGCATAAAAAGTGGCAATGAAAAAGTCTTGTCAGTTTTTTGATATCGTCTCAAATAAAGCTAAAAAAATTAAAAACGAAAACTCTAAATTTTGGTTTTTTTGAAATAACTCAAAAACGAATGTAGATATTCTGGATTGCTTGACGGCATATTATTGGTCACAAAATTACGCAACTTTGCCCCAATTTAACCGTTTTCGTATCTCTTACCGTTTCCGAGATCCCAATAGTGAGCCTCGAATTTCGCCCACCCTGTATAGTTCAATTATCTTCATATGTAAAATATATAACGCTAAACAAAAATTAATTTTGTCAACTTTTTATACGCGTAGCTATTAGAAATGTCTGAATATGTTTTTGACACTACAGTTTATCAAAAAAGAACTTCACACATTATAATATTTTATGAGTACAATCCTAAGCAACTAATCATGAAATATTTATTAGAAATTACTCAGTAGGTACTTTATTATAATTACCCGCCTACAACTTAAAGCCCACACAGAATTTACATGGGTTTGAAGATATATTTTAGTATTCATTTAATTGTAATCAAAAGATTTATTTCATACATAAAACAATTCTGGGATCAAGAAGTTTTTTGATGACATTGGGTCTGTTGAATAAAAAAAAGTATTTACTTTAACTTCCTGATATTAAAAGTGTTCACTGACTAACTATAATTTGAATAAACTGTTAAGTAATTACTCAAAGTAAAAGAGTTTCATTTGTAGGAGATGCCGAAAACAACTACTCCACGGACAATGTGCCCCGACTGTCATTGCATTACTTCGGCATCTCCATAGGAGTCACCACATTAAAAGAGTTTTCTTATAGCATTAAGCAAACTCTGAGATTTTTCGTTATTGACTTATAGTGAAAGTAGTTACTTATATATTTTTCCAGCTGTTACTTGTTTTTATTTGAATAAAATAAAGAAGAAGCTTAAACGAATAAAAACTTAACTTCAGTTAAGGTAGCCGTAGATTATACTTGTGTAACGAAGAAAATTGTTTTCTCTTTATTTAATGTTATTTGAAAAAGTATAGTTGTTAAATATTCGTAAAATGAAGTGAGAGGTGAAGTGCTATTAGGGAAAGGAAATGTATAATTCCCAGTAAATCGAAAGTATTGTTACGTTTCGAACTTGACAATGTGGACTACCTTTCAGATTATTTTTTATGTAAAGTAGATGAAACAGGAGGAGAGCACTTAGCGCCCGTCAAAGGATGGAAATATTTTTGAGATATTTTAGAGATACTGGATTTCTGGTGTTGCTGAAGATTTCATAAATAGTGTTAAATTTTCACGAAAACTGGATTTGAATCATAGTTCAAAATTTCTAATTATACTGTTTTCCACTCACGCAGTTTAATTTTTTTGTTTTTTGTTACGTTTTTGTCAGTTTTTCATCACATCTGTTTTCATATTATTCTAAAAAAATTTTAGTTTCTCCAAAGTTCTAAATTGTTGTCCTAGCTTTCATTCATCTTCGATTTCGATCAAATTCTTGATTTCTTTCCATGCTTTTTCTTTGGACTGATCGTTCGTCGGATCCATTGATTTATTTAAAACAACCTTTTGAGTTCTTAATAACTTGGCGAATACTTGGCCTTTGACAACCCGCCTCTGCAGGCAATAGTTTTTCTTCACTTGATGACATGATTTTTTGCTTTGCTCAACAACAGACTGCGAATTGGGATCGTTTTAGAAGCGGTCGTTGTACTTAAAACCAAACAAGTTATGACTTGTTTTCTCGTGCTTGTATAACCATAGTGTATTTATAACAACAAACTTAATATAATAAGTATTTACTTAAAAGTAAAAGTAAATACTGTATTTACTTAATAATGAAATATTTTTCCAATATTTACTTATAAATTAAAGCAAGTTATTAGTCAATCAAACGCAAGTGATGTCTTAAGTTTTAACTAATCTATTTAAGTATATACTTATAAGGTAATACTTTTTTATTCAATAGACTGATTGAAGACTATTTAAACAAAATAAAAACAAAAAACATCGTGTTTCCTTACTACAAACTAAAGGTAAGTTCCTAGGAACCAAAAGGTAAGGACCAAAAGTGGCCCACTTGGCACTCTGATTAGTGTCTTCCGGCTTCATGAATTCGAGCAAGCCGGAGATTTCACCCATTTAAAGTTTGAGAATAGGTTGAGGTCGTTTCGACCCCAATGCCTCTAATCATTCGCTTTACCGGATGAAACTAAGGTAACTAAGGTAAACATAATTTAGATACATTTTCTATTAGGTATATCCTAAATATATTCCGACGTTTTCAGTTTTAAACTTGTAGCTAGAAAAGTTTAGAGAAGAAATTGAATTTGCTTACCATAACTGATACTGATCTGAAGTTTACTTGTATAACTAATGTAAAATTTAGCAATTTTTATTTAAATATAACTACATAAAAAAATTAAAACGATGATTAGATTAACTAAATTGTTGAGTACACCTGAAAACAAAAAACTGTAATTTTTTAAACCTAAAATTTTGATGGGTTATTGCGGTCATATGATAAACTATTACTGTACCAAGAAGAAGTACGCTTGTCACCAAAACACGTACGTTATGAATATATTTTAATTCTTACCTGGCCACAACCAATCTCCAGCTGGAATTTTTGCACGAGCCTCAAGTTTGCCATATTTAAATGCGAAAGAATCGACGCTATGGATTCGAGCACTCTTAATAGGGTTAAGAACATCCTCAGAAGTTCCTTCACGATGGCACCCGTTATTTCCGGAATTGGTACAACTGAAAAATATTATTTTCATTATTATAACTCGTAATAAACAGGTACATATGGGTACAAAAGACTTCAGCCAACCCAATTAAAAGTTGAGACTTCTTACTAGCAACAAGCGTCATCTTAAGATTATGCACTGTTGTTGTTGTTGTTGGAAGGCGGCGCGGTTACCCGCAGCACTCAGGTCTTTCGACCCATTGTGCCTGCCGCTAGTCGAGAGCTATTGGAAGAGACTCGTGCTATGCGCATAGGCCAATGTCTGTTATTACTAATGTCTTGTATAATAGAAAAGAATAATAAAACTAATAAAAAAAAGTGCTTGTCTATCTCGCTTAATTTTTTTTTTAATGAAACAAATTTGTAATGGAAAAAATGTATACCTATACTTCAAGTTTAGTGCATATCCGAGCATACCTAAATTAACAAAGAAAATTTGCTCTGCTATCTCTGCTGGTTTGATGATGAGTATTTATTATCTCTATCCGATTCAAATACTAGTAATATTGAGGATGGATAAACTATGAATTGAACATATTCTGGAAATTTAACTCATTTCATAGGCGTAGATAGACCAGTATTGTGCAAAACAATAAAGCAATTTTTCCAAGGGCCGATTCACAGGAAACAACAAATAACATAAAGAACAACTTTAATCTTTTTATAATTTCCATTTAATTAATTAGTTTTCGACATATTTGACATCAAAATATTCAATTTGCTTAGAATATTTTGAACAGTCTGAATTGGAAATGTCGACATTTTTAAATTTTTTAATTAATGTTTTTTCGATAGCAGCAGCTACTCTGATATTTTTCTCTTTTTTCTATTATCTTCCTAAGGTGCCTAAAATTGGATCCTGTAGCGCACCATACGTTACCAAAAATGTATATAAACTGCATACCTACATGAAAACTTACAAACTGATTTGTTGATAGAAATATAAAAATAATCGTATTAAATGACCACTTTCTAAAAAGCGAACGTGCCGAACCGAACCGATCGAACCGAACATATTTTACGTGTATAGTTTGAACCTCGCAAGCCTCTTGAAACGAAAAAAATATTTTGTTAATCAAAGCAGTCAAATTAGTACTACGTCTTCTTTCTTGAAATGTACAGCCTATCATTAGACATTAAATATAGTTAGACTATATAGAATATAGTTTAATACATCAAGTAATCGTTACAAGCTTTAAAACATAGCAAGAGATGTTTATACCACCTATTTACTATACTACTAATGGTAAATGAAGTTATTAGATTAAGGCAGATTACTAAAAGTTTATAATTTATGGCAGGAAAGTCAACCAGTCAGTCGACCATATGTTTTGAGCACATTATTGCCCTTGTGATTTAAGAAAATGATAGTGGAAGATTACTGTTCTACTATATAGAGTCATACTAAGAGCTTGGCAGATTTGCCTGCTTGTCAAGATGATCGACTGGGGCTACCCTGTAGCGATGGTAAAACTGGTCGGCTCGTACCTACGCGGGAGGCAACTGAGGACGAAGGTAGATGGAGAATTTTCAACCATCCGCCCCATGGAAGCAGGAGTACCCCAGGGCACTGTCCTGTCACCCCAGCTGTTCAACATTTTCACGTCGGACCTACCTAGGACGCAGCGTACCTCGGTAGCTCTGTACGCAGACGATACGGCCATCATTGCACGGTCTTTTCAGGCCAGGATGGTTACGAGGTACCTCCAAGAGGCAGTGCTCCTTCTTGAGAACTGGTGCAACAGATGGAAGGTGGCTATTAACCCGGACAAATCTAACGCCATTCTTTTTTCCCGCAGGTCTAGTCAAAAGCCGCAGGGACATGTCATCTTGCACGGGAAAAACATCGAATGGAGAGACACAGCCCGATATATAGGGGTAACCCTGGACAGAGGACTCACATGGAAAACCCATATCGAGAACGTCGTGCAAAAAGCACGACTGGTCAGGGGGATGCTGTATCCAATGCTCTGTTCCACCAGCGGGCTCAGCCTGAGGAACAAGAAAACCCTCATCAAGACTATCATTCAACCCCAGATGACATACGCGGCGACAGCGTGGGCCTACGCGGCGAAGACGCACATTCGAAGACTGCAGGCCGTGGAAAACATCGCCCTGAGGGTCGCAACGGGCGCCCCTTACTACTTGCGCAACGCCGACTTATACCGGGACTTAGAGTACGTCCCAGTCCTGGAGGTCCTCAGAAGACGAGGTGAGAAAACCTTTGCACGAGCCGAGACGCATAGTAACCCACTAATCCGGAGAGCTGTGGATTATGCATCCGACGTGGCAGCTAAGTACAAGCGCTCTTAGACCCAGGATAAGGTATAAGGTAACATTTTCAGATTCCACCTGGAGCAAGAGTAGGAGACTACGAAGAGACATAGACGACCAACAGACCTCCCTCGAAGTAGCGGCCGCCGACTGCGGTCGCGGGTACACTTCGATATCCAGTTCCCTTCCCGACACCCACTAATGGGCCATTTGGTCCCTTAGAGGTGCATCCTTAGGCTACAATGCCAATCCTGACCCCACCTAACTACAAATCCCAGGGCGGGAGCGGCAATTGCCGCCCCCGCCCATGACAGACCACCCCCGGGGGTTAACATGCCGGCGAAGAAAGAACACCAAGACAGAAGAGCGCCAGAAGATCCTACCCGGCCGGCAGGGTAGAGCCAGGACAGGAGGAGATCCCACAAATCGCCCACACCTATCACTCTTGTGATCGGGGTTGGTGAGGGATGGGGTCCACCTCTACGAGGCCGTCCAGGCCTACAGAGATGAGGAGGGCAAAGAGTGATAGTCCCACTCGACCCCGAATCATACCAGGTCACATTCACAGCCAAGAATATTGGCGCGCGTTGGCAGATTTAAGGAAGTAAATTTATCGTGTCAATCTCGCACTTTTCTGTTATAAATCGGACTGTAGAATATATAAACAACTGATAATTTTGACCCTGTACGTAGGCACATCGGTATTATTTAAAGCCGTCTCATGCGGGTCAAACGTATAGTTCTAAATTTTTTTATAAATATGATTTACAATATACAAACAAAAAACACGATACGATCTCACACTTATTATTTCAATGGCGTCAGGTTGGTCACAAAATTTTTAAACAATGTTCTTTGGTTGCAGTATTAAAACTGAAAAAATATACTTACGTGTCACCTAGGTCGATTGTACCTGAGTACAAGAAATCGTCTCCAGTTTCATCGGCTAATAACGTGGGTTTAATATGCAAGTTCCCATCTTGAGTGTAACTATTATTTGTATTTTCGTTGTACCATTGAAATTCAAAGTTCTGAAATAAAATACCTTTGGTTGAAATTGTTCAAATTGGATATTGTTCTTCCTTATGGAAGAATGGAATGCGTTTAATTATTATTTATGTTTGAGTTTTTTGTTCGATATACCTATAACTAAATAAACAGTTTTCATCTTTAAACACAGAACTAGTTTCTCTTCAAGGTAAATGTGATACACTGTGACATAGATTCATGGTCTCTTGCACCTTTCCCCCTTATTTTTTGCAACTACTTATTAAAGGTCACTTTTTGAAATAAACATTACCTTTCCGGTCTAACCGGAAGTAATACCAACTCTTGATTTTTATATGGAACACCCTATATATTATTATATTTTCGAAATCTATGTAATTTTCTGAATCCGACGATATAACATAAGTTGAAGTTTGCAACTGTTAAATTACGTTTTGGACTCCATTTTACTTTTGAATTTAGAGTGCCTTGACCATCCTACATTAATTCTAATTGACATAGCGATCATGAAAAAATAGTGTCGGCGTCAAGAACATTCAATTTTGCTACTTACATGATGTTAAAATTCTTCAAAGTGGTATTCTTCAAAATAACTGTAACTATTTTTTTAAATAGAACCATAATTTTACTAAGGTACCATTAGAAAGTACAATTAATAAGCCTTACACTTATTTTAATTGTGGGACCAACATAATGAAATTACAGTTGAGAGAAGACACTCTAAATTCAAAAGTAAAATAGAGTCCAAAAATAATTTGACAGCTTAAATGTCGCTTATGTAATATCGTTGGATGAAGAAAAAGACGTAGATTCCAAAAATAGAATGATATCTAGGTTGTTCTATATAAAAATTGAGAGTTAGTATTATTTCCGTTGACACCGAAAGAGAAAAATGTAATTTTCAAGTCAAAAAGGGACCTTTAAAATTGTATTTAAAAAAATAAGAGAGGCAAGAGGAGTATACCATGAATCTGTGTCACACTGTATATTCAGAACCGTTCCTAGGTATATGCAAAGCCTGCCTCTGCATAGGGTGTTAAGATAATTATTTTTCATTGATTGATACTGATAAAATTTTGTAACATTTGAACCGCTTAACTAATCACAAATCAATTATTTTTAGCATTTTATTTATAAATCCAGAATGTTGACAAAGTCCAACCACTCAAACGTTTTTAAACAATTCATACCTTATCATCAATATTGATAAAATCTTATAACAGTTTTCAACACTTTTAACTAATTATTAATCATGATATACTATAGAAGAAAAATATGTATTTTAACCTTTCATTTCTAAACTTCTATTTATATAGAATATTTAATTAAAGTTGATCCACTCATCACCGGTACATCACATACAATGTGTCAGTTTTGATCTGGTCTTTTCTGGGAGTATTCTGATTTTATAGGAGGCTCTAGGTAATTTTAAGGTAGACATACCTTTAAAATTATAATTATTAAGGATTTTGACTTGTAGGTATATACTATCCTTAAAAAAATTGATCCTGTATGCACAACATTTTTTAATTTACTGTTTTCATACAAAAAAAGTACATCGTATCTTTCATGGTATTGCATTGCATGCAAGATACGGCAGTGCATGTTATTAATACAGGCATCAATAGCATGGCACTGTTTTCCAGAAAATCGATTATCTTCCGATCGCTTAAATTATTTGCGTTAAATCACAGGATTTAAAATTATTCTTAAAATTAATACTTTTTCAGAACAGATTCTGAAAAACAAAATTAATAAGCTAAAAATGAGGTATTGAACCATCAAAGTAAATCACGCCTAATATACATTGTTTTTTTTAACAAATTTTTAAGAAAAAACAAATATTTTGATTTCAATCCTTACTTCTTAACGCATCTACTACAATTTTAAATGATTTTTTTCTCAAATACGCTGCATCTTACCTATACGGGACGTACATTTACAAAATATTTTAAAAAATTCAAAATGTTTTTATTTTATGATCAACAGTTAATAAAATTAGATAACATAAAAAAAGTTCAGGTAAGATTTACCTCACCTCCTCAGTCTGACGAATACGTTTTAAAAATATTTAATTTTTATTTAATTCAGCAAATTTAGCATGTTAGACTTAGTTTAAATACCAAATTTAAAAAAATATCACATCCAAATTTACAGTATATACTAAAAACCAGAATCAGGGTGCTTTCAAAACATTTTTTAAGTGATATTTATATGAAAAAATAGTTATTTGTATAATTAATACAAAAAATACCAAAGTACACGTTTTCGGGACGAGAGAAAGGGTCGATGAGTTACTGTTTAACAAGTTACCGTAGTAATGTTGCGTTGTGACAAGATTAATTTGGAGACATTGTCATTGCTAATTATTGCTAGTGTCATGAGCTCGATAATGAGTGAAAAAAGTGTATCTGATATTGATAAAAGGGCAGCCGAAGTAGGTGAAGAATTGTTCAGATTAACGTCAATTATCATTTTAATTAATTTTTCTCAATAAAACACCCATTATATTCTTTTGTTTGTAATTTTATACCTTCGGAATTTCCGTCAATATTTAATCCCGGAGGGACAAAAAATTACACTTTAGTCCCTGGCATAATGGAGTGAAGTTATTATGTCAGGACTTCCTTCAGTCCCGGAAGTACAAAAAATAATTTAATGTTATAGTGTCTTATTCGTATGGTTGGAAAAAAATGTTTTTCTTAGAGAATCTTTCACTTGTAGAATTTTATCCCTTAATTTCTGGATACCTTAAATAAATTGCATTTCTATTTGCGAATTCAAATATTCTTCGACCAGAGTAATGTACAAATTAAAGAAAAACGTCTACGTACACCTCCTCCCCATAGAGAGATCTCATATTCCCATTTATTCATGTCGAGTGTGTCAAAGGTGTCTTCAAAAATCAAATCTCCTGGACATATCCCTCCTTCGGGAGCGAGAGTTCCACTAACGGTAGTCACACTAGGAACAAGGCACTCAGCGTTTCCTCCATGAAATAGCCCGAAGGATATTAGTAGAGCTAATTGGATAACTGACATTTTAACTGTATATGAAACATAACATTACCTTACACACAAAAATTGTCTTTATATATTTGGAGTGTAGTATCTTATCATTTCAATGATAAAGATCTCAAGTAAATTTTGATTATTACGAAATCGTAGAACGAACATATGGCATTTTATTTGTATACTTCCCAATTTAAACTGTAAAGCTAGTTAAATTCCCAGAGTAAAGTGTAAATTTTCTTAAATTTCCAGTTTAAACTGTAAACTTTGTTAAATTCCCAGTTCAAAGTGTAAATGTTCTTAAATTTCCAGTTTAAACTGTAAAATTCAATGCTGGAATGAGGAAAACCAGGAAAATCTCATTAGTTAGGGCGACAGTCAAACATCAAATCAAGGTGATAATATTAATATCAAGGTGACGTTCTTTCCATTTTCGGCACGCACATATAATTGCCATCCCTGCGAACAGGTCTTAATACACGAGTAGACAATTTCATTAAAAATAATGTCTGTAACTTATTTGTGGTGCGTTTTCATGATTCATAGTTTCTTTTGGGATTACACCACCTGTAAAATAGCAATAAGCAGAAACTCGGAAGCATACAAATTTTTTATAATACAATTTCATTAAAAATTGGCTACTCGTAGGTTAAGGCTTGTTCCCAGGGATGGGTTGGGAACCATCCAGGGTACTTATTCTTGACGGGTAAGGAGTAGAACAGGTAAGAGAAATGGCTTACACAATGTATTCTTGACACGAAGTTGAGTGAGGGAGCTACTTCCTAGGGAGGTAAAATGTTCCCCTAGCTAGACCCAATAGAAGATGACTATCCCTGGGTTTTCTAACCTACAACTTGTGTTGAAACTTGTAATGGTGCTTTTCCTAATTGTTTTTAATATTAGATTTAAAACAAAAAAAGATGAATATTGAAGACTACAACCAGTTTATATTCAACGATATTACAGTGAAAGATGTGGAAGATGACCATGACCAAATGGACATCCCTCGGGATGTCCTGGAACAAAGAAATCCTTTTCAACTAATCGACGCACAAATTCGTTAGACTCTTTAGAGTTACAAAAAACTTATGCCAGGATATTGTTGGTATGGTTACACATTTGTGCCTACAACCTGAAGTACCTACAAGGCAGTCAGCCTTAACCATAACTACAAAGGTGAATGCACTACCTTATTAATAGTTAAAGGCGCAGGGGGTTATAGGTTTTCAAATTTGTGATTTAGGTTGACCTTATATATAAACTTGATTTTACTCAAAGCAGACATGTATATAGAATATTGTCCCGATAATAAAGGTTTTCTATATTTTTTTTTTGTCAAAGGCAGTTTCAATAATTGAAAATCAAAAAAAGGTCCGCTATTTGTTCTGAGCAATATTTTTATTTAATTTTTTAATTTGTGTACATTTTTAGGTCCTAGCTACTTTACGTTTTTTCGCTTCAGTAGTGGAATTACATACAAGTGTCTTAAAGTCAGGACATAAGTTAAGCAGATTTGTTTAAGATCATTAAGACTCGCCTTAAACATTAGGCTTAAAAATAGTCTGTAATTTTGGTATTCTCGCCTATACCTACAACTACATAATACCAAAATCTCCTAAAAACTTAAACATCCAGAATGAAATTAGTAGCGGGACGAATTTATGTCGCAAATCGTGAGTTCTAGCCGTCTAAAAAAAATACATAATACCACTCCTGGTAGTTATCAAGAGGTCACTGGATCAAATAGCTTTATTGCCATAAGTCAAACATTTGAGGTTAATTTAGTCTTGTCAAAATTTGCTGCGTTTTGATTAGTTAAACAAACTGGCAACAGTGTTCCCAGGGACCCGATTCTCCCTTTCGTTCCCCATCTCTCAAGAATACGTATATTTTCTCCCGGGGATCGCAAGCGAGGGAAGAATCCCCGGGATACTCCCGAGGATATTCCCATCTCTCAGTTTCAAGAATAGAGTCCCTGGTCATGGCTTAGGATGGAAAGAATGTTAGCTTGGTGTTAATGTGAGATATTAAAATTGGCTGTTATTTGACTGTGCCCCTAACTAGTGAGATCTGCCTGGTTTCCCTCATTCCAATACTGAATGATGGTTAGGCCCTACCAATATAAGTCATTGCTGAGGCGCAAATGCGGCCCACGAAATAATAATATGCCGCCCCTCCCCCTCCCACACAAGTCTCAGACATTCGGGATAATCATTGTGATTAGAATGAGGGGTATTAGGGGTATTATTTAAATTAAATTTACACTTTGAACTGGGCATTTAATAAAGTTTACAGTTTAAACTGGGAATTGAACAAAGTTTACACTTTGAACTGGGAATTTAACAAAGTTTATAGTTTAAACTGGGAATTGGGAATTTAAGAAAATGTATACTTTAAACTGGGAATTTAACTAAATTTACAGTTTAAACTGAGAAGTATACGTAGCAATTTGTTTTTACACGATAATCTTCCACTGGTTCACAATTATTGTCTTTCTAATTGAGTACAAGACGATTCAGGGCTGTCGATATCAAACCGCTTCTCTAACCGCCCTCTAGTTTGTTTAGTGTAATAATTGTTTAGGTATGTATAGGACTATTTACTGTGTGTAACTCTTTAGTTATACATAAAACTGAATATAATAATGTAAAATATGAAAAAAACAATGACTTAGCTGGAGCAAGTTTGCTCTTAATTGTACAAGTATACTGTTTTACATACAGCAACATATAGTGACAGCACTGTAAATTTATGAAGCACATTCAAAGAATATATAAGTTTGTTGTCGGTCGCGACTATCTCCCCAATGTGCTCCAGCTTACTATTTGATTATTTAAAATAGAATTTGCAGATAGAATAGAGTGGTTGAAAAACATTCGTCTAAAACATGTTTATTTGGACGAATATACCTAGTAATATAATCAAGAAGGAACATCCTACAAGTAACTTATTTGTATTTACATTTACACTTGTTGAAATATAGACACATGTACAGAGGTGCATTTTCGATGGGATTTGTGGGTATCTCGGTTGCTATGAGCGACAGAAAAAAATGGACAGCACGAACGTTGGCTAATTTTTTGAGACAAATTCAACTGTCAAAACAGAAATCCGGTAAGTCGATTTGTTTTCGAGTTATAAGCCGTTTGTCACTTTTTTGTGACTTTGGGTGGACTCTATATCTCGCTTATTTGAAGAGATACAGAAAAAATGTAAATACAACTTTTGTCAACGTTTGATAGCATAATTCAACGGTGATATTACTGATTTACGAATCAAACTTATGATTTTTTAAATGGAAACCATAGTTAGCTTGGGTCGCGATGGAAAGCTTATTTTGTCAGCTTTTCAAAAATGGCTGAGTTATAACCCAATAATATATATATAGGAGAGCCTTATCAACAACTGTTTTTAATCCTAGTAGGCTGTAATAAAACAAAAATTGCAGCTATTCCGTATATAAATTATTCTAACTAGTCAGTATCCTTACAAGATTTGTTTATTTTGTGTTAAATTATTATCTAATTAATATCAAATCAGTCAAGATTATGGAAAACTACAATAATAGTGAAAAATTTGATATGATTATTGTATTTGGTGAAGCGCATAAAAATTCAAGAATGGCTGCTGAGTTATATTTACAGCGATATCCAGAAAGGAGACAACCAAATATTAAGATGTTCAGCAGGCTCGAATATAATCTCAAACATTACGGTTCCTTTAAAAAACCTAGACCAAAAAGATATCATAAGGCAAACGCTGAAAATTATACAATAAATGTGTTAGGAGTAGTAACAGTGAATCCAGAAATATCTACAAATTCTATTGTAGAATCAGTGGGAGTTTCCTAAAAATTTTAAAAGAAAATAATTTTAAATGTAAATGTAATGTAATTATAATTTTAAATTCCGAAAAATTCATCATATCCATCCAGATGATAGTCAGAGACGCCTTAACTTCTATAGGTGGTACCTAGGCAAATGTGAAGAGGATAAGAATTTTCGGCGTAATATTATTTGGACGGATGATGCCAGAATCACCAGTGACGCTATATTCAATCGACACAATAGCCATATGTGGGCAGACGAAAATCCCCATGCGATTAGGGGCCGATTAATTGGACCCCATATTTATCAGGAAACATTAAATGCGGAAATCTATGTGCACATTTTAAACCAGCAATTTACAGAATTCTTAAATAATCTACCACTTGCAGATTTGAGAAACATATGGTTCCAACAAGACGGTGCGCCGTCACATAATGCTCGAGTTGCTTCTAATAATCTAAACGAAACTTTTCCAAACAAGTGGATAGGAACTCATGATCCTATATTGTGGCCAGCACGCTCGCCGGATCTGTCTCCTGCCGATTTTTTTCTTTGGGGCTTTATAAAAAATATAATATATCACATGCCGCGTAACTCTGTGGAGGAATTAAGAAACAGTATAGAAGTCGCATTTCAGAGATTAAATCAAAAGCCCCTGTATATTTTAAGAAGTATAGATAGTGTAAAAAAAAGATGTAGACTCTGTGTGAACTTCAATGTTCAAACTGTTCTCTTATGTAAATTATATTACAAAAAAATTATACTAAACTTACTAAAATTATATTAAATTATATTATTACTGTTATATTATATAAATTTTGTAATATTTGTAAATTTGTTAGTTTCATTGTTGTTACTTATTGTGTAATTTTGTGGGTTGCCTTAATGATAGATGTTATGCTATCATATATAGATAGATGCTATTATAATTTACTTGCCCGTATTGTAAATAAAATTTTGTTACCATTCTTCTACAAAAAATGCCGTAAATGATTAAATTTTAAAAATAACCATATTAAACTATATATTTTTGAAAAGCTGACAAAATAAGCTTTGCATCGCGACCCAAGCCAACTATGATTTCCATTTAAAAAATCATAAGTTTGGTTCGTAAATCAGTAATCACTCGGTATATAAAAAAAATAATATCACCGTTGAATTATGCTATAAAACGTCGACAAAAATTGCCTTTACATTTTTTCTGTATCTCTTCAAATAAGCGAGATATAGAGTCCACCCAAAGTTACAAAAAAGTGACAAACGGCTTATAACTCGAAAACAAATCGACTTACCGGATTTCTGTTTTGACAGTTGAATTTGTCTAAAAAATTAGCCAACGTTCGTGCTGTCCATTTTTTTCTGTCGCTCATAGCAACCGAGATACCCACAAATCCCATCGAAAATGCACCTCCCTGTACTTCTGAGTTTATAACAAATAAACAAGTAAAATTATTTATTTATCTCAATTATTTATTAACATGTTAATTACAAAAGATGTTCGAACAAAAGACCATTATTTTCTAACATCGTTTCACTGTAGCTTCCAAACAATTGTTAAGCCCATCTGGCGTAATAGTTTGAAATGCTTCTAGTGCCAATTCGCGTAATTCTTCCTCTGTTTGAAAATTACGTTGGTACACATAGTTTTTTATGTAGCCTCATATTAATATTATTTTACTTGTTTATTTGTTATAAACTCAGGAGGCTTTTCCTCGTTAATTTTTAATGGTGGCAAAAACAAGCTAAAAACGTAATTAAACCATTACTTGTGATGCATCATTGAATTGAGAATAAAAAATGGTATCAAAATTTCTATTTAAAAATACAGGGCCGTATTTAAAAAAAAAGAAGTAGATGATGGTTTCTCGGAAACGAAACGTCGGACAAAAACTTGGTGAATGCTATCTTGTTAAGCTCAAAAAGTGACAATGGAAAAGTATTTTTTATTTTTTGATAGCTATTAAAATAATGGCAGAAATAAATAAAAACAAATATCGCAAAAAAAAATGTTTTTCCAAATATTTCGAAATCAAAAAAAGATTCCTTAGTTTTGCAAAGTCCATGTAAAACGTATTCAAACTGCTCAACTTTTTCATAATTTAACCAACTTTGTATCTCTTACCGTTTCCAAGATCCCAAAGCTATCCCATCTTTATCTTGGACACACTGTATATTTTGCTGTTTGGTTTGAACATAATTCATTGTTATAGTATTTATTATTATTGGCTCTTTGAATCACTAGCTCATATTTTTGCATCCTTTTTGCTCCTTCGATAGTATATTACTATTCAGATCTGCTTTATTAGTTATAATTGCGTCATGATTTTATAAATGCTTTGTAGACATGATCTTGCTTTTTTATTTTTGGGTTATACAATGTGTTCAACTTAAAACGAACTGTATGGACATTTCGGAAACCATTAGAGACATAGAGTTGGTTAAATTGGAAAAAAGTTGGTCAATTTTAGGTCCAAGGAAAAGCCGAGGTTATATTTCCAAGAATAATTTCACTTAAGTAGATAAAGGATGAAAACAAAAAATGTGCATTTGCTGGAAACTTCCTTAGCTCGTTTATTATAAAAGATATATTCATGTAATTTTCAGGACAGGGATAGTTAGTAAATGACTTCAAAATTATCTCTAAAAAAACTTAGTTATACTAGATTTTGCGCTAGTATACTCAACTATTTATAATACTGTGTTTTTACAAATATGCATATGTTCAAAACCGAGGACCACTAAAATAGCCTACTAGGTAAAATGCTCATTTTTTTGTTTTCACCCTGTATCTGCAATTCTTGGAAATGTAAGCTTGGATTTTTCTTGGGCCTAAAATTGCCCAACTTTTTCCCTGTTCAACCACCTCTATATTTCCGTGTAATGGTTTCCGAGATGCACATACAGTTCATTTCAAACTGGACACAGTGTACAAAAGTAATACACTTTGATAACTCAGTGACATTTTGGATCCATTAACGCTGAAAGTCACAATATATTCCATAATTTTGTTTTGGATTGCCTTAATTTGTGCCTTGGCTAAAATGCCTTATATCTGTTTTGCTGTTGGATATTAACCCTCGATAAAATTGAAAAATGTTTTCTGATGCAGGTTTCTACTATCTGGGTTTTATAAAAACCTTAATTTTATTATCGGCAAGAGTTTTATTTAACGTAATCATATATGCTTGTGCCACTTGAATGAGCACATATTGATAAGGTATCGTTGTTAAACCTGTGTGATCTAATAGATAATTTTGGATGATATTGTTGTTAATTATTTATATTACATTATATGCGTTGCTTAATTGATTGTTGTATCTAATGATTTATTATCTTCCTGTGTGAAAGTTTGTGTTAACAATTTGTTTGTTTTCGTTGTTTTTAATTGTCTTTCAAGTGATTTTTAATTTACTTGCGATTTCCTTCATAATTTCCTCAATAAATAGAGGTGTGAGTCTGTTATATTTTATGTAAAAGAGTAACTGTAAGTATTTCATTCTGTTCTGCATATGTAGCCAAAAATACGAACAAAAATACTTTATGCAGTTCATAACAACTATATTATAATTATTACTGTTAGAATATAGCTAGTAGCTAGTATTGTTTAAAATGTTAGTAATTAATATTAGTTTCAAAATGATTGATTGCATAAAAAAATTTTAATTTTAAGATAATACAGGGTGTCCCACGGTGACGAGACATTAGACATATTTCAGAGACTACTTCGATTTTAATTTTGAAAATTTGGTCAATAGTTTTTTCGGGCATACCCTTCTCAACCATGATAGAATAATTGTATCATGGTTCTCAACTAAAATAATGGCGTCCACGTAACGCATCCGGTTATACCGGAAGTTGATGTCATCTTCGTTATTTTAAATGGAACACCCTGTATATTATTGCAATTTGAGATTCAACGTCAATTTTTAGGTGAACTTTTATAAAGGTTTCCTATTCGTCAAGTTAACCGTTTTTGATATATTTAATTTTTTTCAAAAAAAAATTTAAAAAGCACTGCCTAATTCAAAAAGATGTGTATTTTACAATAATAAAAGTTAGAGCGATAAAATTTATAGCGGACATAACTAAAACTCTAAGCTTCCCTGCCATAATTTCAAAATGACTTAATTTCATACAGGGTGGTAGAAATTTAGTGTTCAGTTTTCGACATTCATATGGAGATCTTGGCAATTATATTTTACGTATTCTGTTGAGGTTTCACGTAATACCAGATATTGATTTTGGTTTCCAAGTAAGTGTAAGTAAGCTGACGCATCTGAAAAGGGACCTTCCAATACCAACAGAATCTGGCCTATTAAAAGTATTGATGATCGATTTAGGTTTGGCTGTAACAATTTTATCGGCAGAGAGCCCTCTGTTCATGTTGTTCCACGATGTTCATCACTATGTTGCCACTATCCCATAAGAGATTATCCTTAGAAGTGGCGCCAAGGTCCATAGACCTCCAGGCAGCAGCATTTGCATCTTCATCATTATCATCATCATCATTCCCATCCTATCTTTCATCATCACCACCACCACCACAAATATTAAACATTACTACTTCGTCAAAATAAGTTCTAGCAGTGACCCTTGCGACAAACTTCACTCAACAAATATCTACCTACAGTCTAAAAAAACTTCAGAAATACATTATAGCACCAAGGTAAGATATTTCTGTGTCTGTTCTGTCTAAAAATATACTTCTGCAGCTCAGCCGACCGTCTGTAAATTATAAGCATGTATTAGTCACAAGTATATGTAAACCAGTATTTTTATTATTATTAATTATATATATTTATTCATTATTAAATGACAAAGGAATACCCAAAGCCCATACCCTTACAAAGCCCATACCCTTACATAGTCAACTTTCAAATGAGAATCGTCTGTTTCGCGATTCCATGTTGGGAGCCACTGATCAACACCTTTCCAGAAGTCTGTGCATGCGTGGGGGGAGGTATTAAGCCACGGTTTTCCACCAGCGTTGGAAGCAGTGTCCGAAAAGAAGGTCGTACCTCCGATAGCTAAGTTGAAAATTAGATAAAATTCCTGATCAAAGGGTGCCATCCTTATGTTAGTGCTTGACTTCCACGGATTCTCTAATCCACTATCCTCAAGTTCTCCAAGTTCCCAGAAACCACCTTCTGGTGGAGTTACATGTCCAATAACTACATCATCAATTGAAAATTCAAATTTCTCTGGAATCCACTCCATTTGGTAATTATGGAAATCAGCGTCATATCCTGCAGCGTTGTTCTGCTCATAGTGAGTTAATCGGTATCTATTGTAGCTGGAATTTGGGCCCCAATGCAAAGTGCTGCCTACCAGTTGGGTTCCAATATTTGCGCCCGAGGCGTTAATGAACTGTCTATTTCCACGACTTTCCATGATGTCTATTTCACCAGAAGCTGGCCAAGCGGAATACACACTGTAACGAGGCTTCATCCAGATGGCTGAAAGTTATACAACATTTTAAAATAATAAAGAAGCAACATTTTTGCTCTCTAAGTTTGTTCAAGTAAAGTATAAAGTGTATGTAAGTCTAAGGATCAATGTTATTCCTTCATGTAATTATATGTGATGTAATTATATAAGTATATGTTATATATGTATTATATATGAAAAAGTCCAAGGTTTGTCCCGTCTTTAAAAAGGGCGACAAACAATTTGTTACGAATTACAGGCCAATTACAATTCTGTGTAACTTTCTTAAAGTTTTTGAAACTCTAATTTATGATAACGTATACTCTTATGTAAGCCTGCAATTATCTCAATACCAGCACGGTTTTATGAAAGGACGGTCAACTACCTCGAACTTAATGTGCATTACTCAGCATATTGCTTCTGCCTTGGATCAGCGCAAGCAGTTTGACGTGATATATACAGACTTCTCAAAGGCATTCGACAGACTGGATCACGTGATACTTCTTGACAAGCTATTTAATTTCGGTTTCTCAGACAATATGTTGAAACTTTTTAACTGCTATCTTTCTGACAGAAAGCAATATGTGGCTTATGGGGGTTTCAAGTCTGTTGAATACTTAGCAACATCTGGCGTTCCTCAAGGGTCCATTCTTGGGCCCCTGTTATTCAACATTTTTATTAATGATATAACGGACGACATTGAAGGAAACTGTTTTAAGGAAATTAACAGCCTGAGTGATTGTTATCATTTGCAAAACCGTCTATCTAAAATACGTGATTGGTGCGTGCGAAACAAATTAGAATTGAATGTGTCAAAATGTAATGTTATTACCTATTCAATGAAAAAGACACTTGTTAAGTACGATTACGTGATAGATGGCGTGATCCTTCAAAGGCCCGACACTTTCCGGGACCTCGGTGTTACTTTTGATAGTAAACTGTCTTTTAATCAGCATGTAGATATTGTTATATCGGAACGCTTAAAACTCTGGGTTTTTTAATAAGAACTAGCAGAGACTTCTCGAGGATAGACTCTTAAAATTTTGTCCGGTCGAAACTTGAATACGCGTCACCTGTGTGGAACCCCTATTACAATCTCCATATTGAATGTTTGGAAAAAGTACAGAGGAAATTTTTAAAACTGCTGTCCTACAAGTTAGACTCTGTTTATCCTGTGGTAGGTTTTCCACAAGAGGAATTGCTTGCAAGATTCTCTTTTACTGCACTTAGAGTGAGACGTGAGTGTCATTCTCAAGTAATTTTACATAAGCTTCTGCATGGCATGATTGACTGTGAATACCTATTAAGTAATTTGAAATTTCGTGTCCCAAGTCTAAATTCGCGAATATTTTCCTCACGGAATGCAGTTTTCCTCACGGAATGTTCGGGATGCTTTTGACGTCACAGTTGATGGTAGAGTAATTCAATTATCTGAAAGTACGAAGTTTTTGGGCACCTTCATTGATTATGATATGAGCTGGAAAAGCAATATTGAGTTTGTTTGTAAAAAGCTTAACAGTGGTTATTACGCTCTCCTACAATTAAAGTCTATATTTGACAGTAAACAACTTCTCGATATTTATTATTCCCTAATCTATTGTCACTTGTCATATAATGTAATCATATGGGGTAATGCGGGTGGTGTTAGTACCAGTAGAGTTTTTATTTCACAAAAGAGAATCATGCGTCTAATCTTTGATGTACAGCCATTGAATTCTTGTAGACCTTATTTTATAAAATATGATATACTGACATTTCCATGCATCTATATCTATAAATGTGTTTTGCAGATTGCAAAAAATTCCGATAAGTTTGTTAAGAATGACCAAACTCATGGTTATAAGACTAGACATGGTAATCTGTTTAGAATACCCCATCACAAAACATCTTTATATGAGAAAGCACCGTCCTACATGGGCATTAAATTTATGAACCATTTGCCAGTAAATATTAGAACTGAACGCAATTTTAACTCGTTCAAATCAAAATTGAGAAGATATTTGACTGAAAATTGCTTTTACAGCATAGCAGATTTTACTCGTTGACACTTATGTTTTAATGCTTTAATGTTTTAATATAGTCTTAAGATGTGACCGTGCTTTACTATCGATTTATTTGATGTTCTGTAAATGTTATACGTGTGAAATTAGTATTGACTTGTCCAATGTCATGTATATGTGATCTGTCTGGATAAATAAATTATTATTATTATTATTATTATTATTATTATTATTTCAAACTTTCTACCTTCCTGTGCCGCATACTAATATTCTCAAGTTCTCGCCTGTATTCTCAATGTGTAATAATTACAACATAAATTATCATAAATATGATATATTCAGTTGCGATGAGAATACTGTCAAGAAATGTTATGCATAATTTACCTATCTTTGTTTTTTCTTATTTTGTTATTTTTTGCTTTTTATTATTGTTCCCTCCCTGTGTTCTTACTTTATATCTAATTTGTTATTTAATCTAATTTTTATATTGTAATATCTCATATAATTTTATATTTATCTTTATTCTGTACATCTTTTATTGTTTTTTCAGTGTACATACTGTTTCTACCTTCTCTGTAAATGGGTTTGTCCTGTAGAGTAGAGTATAAATAAATAAATAAATAAATAAATATGTATAGTTCTCTAGATGTGTAAAATAGCTAACTCACAACTAACAAAAATTCAGTGTCTGTTATTTTTTATAAACGTAGCTATTATTTGTTTATTTTATTTATTTTCTTTGCAGTTTTCAACAGATTATAAACCCAATTACAGGATAAGGTGAAAAAGCAAAATACAATGAAGAATACTAATAGGTAATAAAAATTGAAGTGAATAATTATAGTGACCTTTTTATTAATGGGAAACATTTCATATATATTTGTGTTGCGCTGTTTTTTATGAAATAATTGTTTATGTCTAATACTTAACCTTGGTATTCGAAAGTCTAACAGACTGAGTACACAAATGTTTCACATTTTATTTTATTTTCAATTATTTTATGAAAAAAAAACTACGGAATGCATAGCCTTACATCTAACTAAGCTCTTCATTTTAAACCTGTTATAGAAAATTTATTGGGGAATCCCTCTCTGTGGATAATTATTATCAAGAACAAAAGTAGCCGATTTAAAGAACTTTCTCTGTACCCTTTCAATATTTGTGGTATCTGTGGTATTTTTGGATTTTGACACATCCCGATTCAAGCTTAAGACCTTACAAAACTGGTAAATAATAATTTTAATGTTTCAATATTTTTTAACTCTTTCATATTGCGTACAATGACACCTAGATTATTGTAAAACTTTGAGATCATTGTATCGATGTGAACCACAAAATTAAACTTGCTAAAAATTATGCCCAAATCTCTAATGGTTTCTGAACGCGGGAGGTTTATATTATCTGTATTATAGTTATACATTTATTATACTGATCTCTTCTTTACAACAATACGACATCACATTCATTTAGTTGCACCAAGGATTTAAGTTACTCAAGTTCTGCAGTTTGACACAATCGTTCTAACAATCTATTTTTGCGAAAAGTTTCAAATCGTCTGCATAAAGTAAGTAGGTAGTTTACATCAATTTTAGTCGCAATATCATTGATAAAAATTATGAACAACAATGGTTTCAATACTGACCCCTGTGGAACGTCAGTCATCTGGCGTTAGGGTATCTGGAGTATTGTTTATATTCAAAACAATGAACAAACTGCTCTCGATGTGCCAAATATAAATAAAACAGTCCTACCAAGCTGTCACTCATACCGAATGTGTTTAACTTGGAAAGCAGCAAGTCGTGATCTAACCTGTCGAAGACCTTGGAGAAGTCAGTATAGATGATGTATACCTGACTTCCCTTATCAAGTGCCTTATATAAAAATTGGGATTTGCAGACTAAGTTTGTGATAGTTGATCGTTCTTCTATAATGCTTTGTTGTTCTGGAATCATTTTATTTACAATATGGAAAAATAAATAATCATCAATAGAATTATTAGAAGTATCTAGATAAGTAACTGATAGTAAGTACTCTGTAAATTTTCTGCATACAATATTCATTTACATTTTCAGAATACTGTTTCACAAATTATAATACTTAATACAATATTAGGCAAGTAATCATGAAAGTTGATTGAGTGGATACTCTATTACCGTTAGGTAGGTAAGGTTTTTAGGGGTGAAAACCCCTAAAATAAGATAAGAGTAAAAACACCATCGTGTTTTCTTATTGCTGACTATAGCTAAGTTTTAACCTCTACAATAATAATAATAATAACAATTTTTATTTTCCTAGATACAAAATACATAATACAAATGCAGTAAATACCTAAAAGGTACCAAATACATATGGCAGTAAATACGTGTAAGACACGTGAGACACGTATACGTGTAAAACACAAAACACAGTAAGTGAAACATAACACAATTTTATCAGAACACAGTGAAAAGAGGAGAAAAGAGACACCATGTTTGATCCATGAATATTGTTTCTAGCGAAAAATATGCTTAGATTAAACTTCAGAAACACTCGTCAGAAACAGTATTATATGACTTCCTCTCATCCAGAAGGATGTTGCCAGTGGAAAATTAATATCATAGTGATCAGTACATGTGATAACATTTTGAATTAAGGATGTCAATCTGAGAAATTTTTTATCAAGCAAACCTTCTACTGACGACAAGTTGAATATCAACTTAAAACGTGGTAGAAAAAAGCTAGTTAAGTGTTTAATTTTTTAAAATTTTATTATAATAATTATTTTATTTACACATGATTCAAAATATGATTTGTAATATTCCAGGATTTTGTTTAAAATTAAAAAACCACTGATGAACTTTAATTTATCAAATATTTATTTTACTGCATATTATACAGTGGTTTTTTGGGGCAAACTTTAAAAGTTTGCTTTGATACTGCACTTTGAATATTTAATCTGTATGCTTCGGTTTATTGTTTTTTGTTATTTTACAGGCGGTGTAATTCCAAAAGTGACTATTATTTTTTTTTTGTTGTTGAAATCAAGTCAACCCGTTCCCCGGTCCGATTCGCAGCTAGGGGTGAGTAACTATTGAGTCCGGGAATCCTCTGCCCTGAGTAGACGTAATGAGCCCAGAATGACCGCCTTCTACATTCTTCCGGCTAGAAGATCTGCCGAATTTCGGCATGCCGGTATGATCTTCAGTTCCGAAAGCAGTGTATCTCTTGCTCCACCAAGGGCTCTTATTATTTTTTTTTTTCTGCTAATGACTGTCTACGAGTGAATTATATATAATTTTAATTTGTTTTCTGTGAAGGATTTTTTAAATCGTTTATATTTAAAAAGAATACATCTAAGTTTATTAACAAGCAAATATATATGGATATTCCACTTTAAATGTTTATCAATTATGATGCCGAGATATTTTATATGATCGACAGTTTTAATTTTTGTATGTTCGTTTTCTAATACAATAGTTAGTGAGTCAAAAGGAGGAGTTTTGGATTTATTACAAGGAAAAGGTAGGTATTTTTTTTCGTAAAATTAATTGATAAGACCATTTCGTGAAACCAAGTTTTTATTATTTTTCGATCCCGTTGAGCTATATTTTCTACATCAACCCAAGATTGGGATTTGTACGTTAACACAGTGTCGTCCACAAAAGAAATAATATCTGACTGTGCATGATATACATTGATATACATTGAGAACAGGTTGGCCCCAGAACTATACCTTGGGGTACCCCGGGCAGTTTTCTATTCTCTTATTTTCCTTCCATAATGTGTCGAAAGAAAATAATTTATATGAATTTTCTGTTTAGCCGGAAAAAAATTTCAAATATTACAATTTTAAACAAGTTTCTAGAAAAGACATGACAACATGAATTTGTTTTACTTATAAGATAAGCTATAGAAAAAATAATATAGATGCTGAACCGACGCATGCTTGTCTATCCAATTCAAATAAGCCTAAAGGTTAATTTTTAAACCTAAAATTTCCTAAACGTAGATGCTTTCATGGTTTCTACATTAGCATAATAGTATTAGTGTGTATTTTATTGCGTTCATGTATAAATAAATAGTTATTATAGCATTAAAAACATATTATGAAGAAAGTTGTGGCACTATGGTGTAATAAATAAAATGAACTAGAGCAATATAGAAATCAATTCTTTAAGTGTATTTAGTAAAGTAAGGAAAACTAAAACATGAGGGTAGGTACTTAATCCTTACCTGGCCATAACCAATCTCCGGCTGGAATTTTTGCACGAGCCTCAACTTTGCCATATTTAAATGAGAAGGAATCAATGCTATGTATTCGAGCACTCTTTATAGGGTTCAGAATATCTTCAGGAGTTCCTTCACGATGGCACCCATTATAATTGGAATTAGTACAACTGCAAATTATTATTATTATTGTTATTATTATTATTATTATTATTATTATTATTATTATTATTATTATTATTATTATTATTATTATTATTATTATTATTATTGTTGTTGTTGTTGTTGTTATTATTATTATTGTTATTTTTTTTATTTTTTTTTGTTGAAATCTAGTCGACTGGTTCCCTGGCTCTGATTCCGCTACGAGATGCGTGTAAACCAAGGATTGTTAACTGTTTACAGGATTGCTCGATCCCTATACTACAATTTAATCCATAATTGTGACGTCATCAAAGATCCAAAGATCTCGAACTTGTAGAAATAGGTACACTTTATACTGTTATTACAAACTTTAATAAATAATAATATTAATAATCATTCAAATACGAAAATTCTCTTGCAAATGTGAAATATAACAAACACCAAATAGGTATATTTTGACAATTTGATTACATATATCTTCGATGACGTCACAAAGGCGGATGACAAAATTGAGCGATCGAGCAATCCTGTAAACAGTTAACAATCCTTGCGTGTAAACCACTTTTTCGAGCTAGACAAATCTCCGTTCTTAGGGATTAGCACTGTCCTCCCCTCGACAAACTTTTGATGGAGCCTTTGATGGCCCTTCGAACTTCTTCCGGGGTTATCGGCAGACACACCCCTTGAGGTTGCTAAAACCTTCGGCAGAAAGCTTCAAAGTGTGCCAAACAACAACAAACAACTTGTAACATGCATTCAGGCAGGTTATTGGTCGGTAGTTCTTTGGGTTAGACAAATCTCCGTTCTTAGGGATTGGCACTGTCCTCCCCTCGACAAACCATGCCGGAACTTGCTGCTCTCCATTAAGCCAGAAGGTGAATATTCTAGCCAAATGGTGGTGGGTACTCGGTAGTTTTTTCCACCAAAAGTTGTTGATCCCATCGGGACCAGGAGCAGCAATGTTCTTAGAGCCTTTGACGGTTGACGGCCCTTTGAACTTCTTCCGGGGTTATCAGTGAGCACACTTGTTGAGGCTGCTGAAGCCTTCGACAGAAAACTTCAAAGTGTGCCAGGGCTAGAATGTCTTTATCGAGCGGTAGCTTTCCTCGTAGAGAGTTTTTTAGAAGGTATCTACCTCATCAACAGTCGGCGGGTTCTCAGCAGCACGCTGAGGTGACTGGGACAGACGAGAAAATTTTTGACGAAATCGCTCATTCTTCATCAATCCTCTCACCCGATTCACTAGTAACATTTTTGCAGTAACTAGCATCCGTATCCTATCGACACAGTACTGTTGGATGGTTTGCAGCACCATTCGATTAAACGTGTGATGGTTACGTCTTAGCGTAGCGGCTATGCGCCACACTTTAGGCGTTATAGGCCTATTGGCCTCGATGTAGTCCATCACACTTTGGATACGGGATGCGTGTTGTCTCGCCCACCGGATTCGTTCATTCACCCAGCGAAAGCATGAATCCATTCACTGGGTGAATGAATGTGGAGTGACACCCGTCACCGATATAATGAATGGAATGATATAAACTTGTTTCTGTTTCCATATTCTTTGAACTTCTATTGCTAATTGTTGATATTTTTCTTTCTTTTCTGTATATTTTTTTGCAATATTTTGGTCAGATGGTATTGTCGTTATTTGTCCTTCGGAAAGCTCACTTTTTCCCTAGTTCCATAAAGTTTTAGTTGCCTCGCTGGTCGTTGCTGTTTATTTTTTGTAAAATGCTTGTAGAAGTAGTAGAGCTTTCAGTTAAACTTGAAAGACTTTCAGAAATAGAGAGCTGAGGCTCAGGCAATATATCAGCATTATTTTCATTTGAACGTGTATCAGGTGGAATACATTCATTTGAGGATATCTCTAAATTTGAGATACTCTCAAATACACAACCCTGTACATTTCTTAATATTTTAAAATTGACAAAGAAGTGAATATGTCAAAATTCTATTATGTCAATGGCATCAGCTTTGTTGCCAGATTTTGTATTAATTTTATATTTTGTTCAGGAAAATCTCCTCCTCCCTCCTCCTTCTTTTCTCCTTCCGTTCATTAGGATGGATGGAGCAAAGGGAGGAGGAGACTACGGTACAGTATTGATACTGAAAAAATATACTTACGCGTCTCCAAGATCGATTGTGCCTGAATACAAAAAGTCTTCTCCAGTTTCATCGGCTAGTAACGTGGGTCTAATATGCAAGTTCCCGTCTTGAGTGTAACTATTATTTATATTCTCGTTATACCATTCAAATTCAAAATTCTGAAAAATAAAATGCCATGTATGGGAAGCCTCAAATTGGACATTGCCTCTCTTTCTGGAATATGGAATTGGATGTACCTAACTGAAGAAGAAACGGTTTTCATCTTTTTTTTTTAAGTTCATGCAATTACATATTATTTATAATTATTTCTACCGTAATATATTATGCATAATGGTATACGTCTTTAGCAGTAACATCGTAAAGCTGACATTAATATCTAAAACTTAAACTATATGAAAAATGTACCTACTGATTAACATCCAGAAAATTATATAACAATAATCTTAACAACATACTTCATTCATACAGTAGCGAAGAGAAGAGTTCCTACAGATAAAGGTATATTTGCAAGTGATCAGATGGAACTAGTTCCTCTTCAGGGTAATATCCTAGTAAATTTGATATAAAAATTCAATCCCGTTCTTAGGCAAATGAAAAGCTTGTCTTTGTACGGGATATTATACCCGAAGATAAAAATGTATAAATAGATGTGAAAGAGCTAGGAAGTGATCTGCCTTTTTGATCTCTTCGCATGGGAATGGAGTTACATACTTAAGAAGAACCCTAGATATATTTCAGAGGTATTCATAATATCCCTGTTATAACAAAAAACCACTCTGCTAAACCACGTTATCGTGCTTAACGTAAACGTTAGCAAACCTAGGCACAAAAAAGAAAGATTTACCTAACCCCCCAATTTCGGATTGGAGAATATGTATCTACTAAAAATTTAAAATTTTTGTTGTCAAAATCAGTGAATTCACTATGTAGCACTTAGAATATCTGGATACCAAAATTTCTAATGAAAACGTGTACGTACACCTCCTCCCCATAGACTGATCTCATATTCCCATTTGTTCATGTCGAGTTGGTCAAAAGTGTCTTCAAAAATCAAATCTCCTGAGCATATCTCTCGTTCCTGAGCGAGAGTTCCACTAACGGTAGTTACACTAGTAATATCGCACTCTGCATTTCCTCTTTGGAATAACCCAAAGGATATTAATGCAGCTAATTGGATAAGTGGCATTTTAACTCAATATAAAGTATTGCCCTGAACACGAAAAATATCTTTATATATTTGCAATTATCTTATCATTGCAACGGTAAAAATGTCAAGTAGAACTTGATAATAGGCTATACATATCAGTTTTTTATATGATTGTATAAAAGAGAATTTTATATTCTTTATATTGTTATTCGGGTCCAAGGCGATTCCATGGCAGTAGGTACCTTCTATTATTTGCTAAATTTAAAAAATGGTATAATACCTACATATTACCTTAACTATTTACTACTAGGTATTTAGAAATTAATATAATAAGTTTTTGAAAATATAGTCGTCTTTGTAACAAATGACTTACTTACTGCCCGTTTGTTTGTTCATAATTATATAATTAAAAACGAACTTCCTAGAGATAAGTAGTTCATTCTTACAATTATATTTCGGATGCTTTTCCAAATACTTACCTATTATTAAGTGTTGCCCTATGTACCTTTTTTTATTTCAAAAACAAAAGAAAAACGCTCTGACAGGACGATTCGTAATTTAATTAAAGTATACTTTTATGTAAAACTGTTCTCAGTTGAGAACGTCATGCCCGAAAACAGTATTTCCTCAAAATTAAAATCGAAGTAGACTCTGAAATATGTCTAAAGTCTCGTCACTGTGGGACACCCTGTATAGACTGACAGATTCCTTGCAAAATATAGTGGACATATTTTAAGGATTTATATTGAAATATTTTTTATTTTTGTAATTTCAGTGATAATGTATTTTTAGAATATTTTATTAGTTTGTTATATTAATGAGACTAATTAATGTCTATAGGTGCATTTATTTTATATATTTTTGTATTTATTTAGTTGTTGTAACTATTTAGTGTTTATATTTAGTAATGTTTGTTCCTTACTGTCACATTATGGTCAATTAAAAAAATTTCATTTATTTGTGGTTTTTATCTTTATTACTTTACAGCATTGTTTCTCAACCTGGGGGTCGCGACCCCTAGGGGGGTCGCGGACAAGTATACTTGTAGAGAGGTATCCATAGGAAAAATCCTTTTATTAAATAAAATAATAAACCTTAAGTTATAATCATCGTACTAACTACATTATGTAATAAAACAAACTAATAACAATATGTTCATTTATTAATTAATGTGAGGGTTGCGTTTGTTATTCATTTAAAAGTTTTTCTATATGTGGATGAATATCGAAAACATACAGTAGATTACACACAGGAAGTTAGTAAATAATTTTCAAGTGATAATAGCCGATTTCTACATATATTTAGTTTTTAAAGACACCATTGAGGAAAACCCTTTTTCGTACAAATAAGAAGTAGCAAATGGAATTAATGTTTTTAAAGCTTCCATTACTAAGCTTCCGTATTTAAATCGTCGTGCAAGCCAAAACTTATCTAAATCTTCAGACAAAAATTCTAGTTGTAAAGTTTTGTCTGCCGATATTGTCTGTGAGGGGGTCGTTAGGCTTTTTACTTTATTTTTTGGCATTTTAGGGAGTTGCGACTCTAAAAAGGTTGAGAAACGATGCTTTACAGTCTGGCCTCTTAATACTCGTAGAATATTGGGCTATAAAAAATAATTTCTTTGCAAAAACACTAAGTCAAATGTATTAAAACAAAACATTTATAGGTAAAAATAATTAATGTTCTTTATTTCTTAAACTAGTACTCAGTCGTGTAACAGAATTATTATAGTTTGTCCGTTATAGCCAATTTACGTGAAAAATTAATTGGTGAAATATACTTCTGCTAAATTACTCCTTACTATTTGTCGCCCCCACAGTAGGGGTATTACGTATAGGTAGGTATTATTTTCTTAAATTTCTTCAAGATGTTCTTGAGGTGGAATATTGAAATACCTATATATCTAAATTCCCATTTACACATATATTGCGTAAAATAACACAAACATTTATAATGTTTCCCGCTTTCTCAGGAGTATATCTCAGAACTCTTTCTATAGCATTGCATAGAAAAATGCATTGAAATCTGCTTTTCAGAACTCCTTTACATATCTCTATGCAATTTCTCGCTTTTATGTGAGGGTAATTTGAATTAGCCTCTGGTGTAATGGGTTGGGCATTATGCATTAGAGTCACGCGCCAAGTCTGTTATGAATACCCAGAATCTACTAACAACCAAGAATTATGATCTCGCATGACAATAGTTTATTGAATCTAACTAATATGTGACAGTCATGTATCTATGTTAAAATAATTATTCTGTAAAAGTTTTCACTGCACTTCTTAAGACTTGAATAGTTAGAAAATAACAAATTTAGCCTGAAAGTCTATTAAAATAATTTTAAATAAATATCCTGCCCCAATGGGAATAAACGGCTTCTTTAATAAAATTGTAAAATTTATGTTCTTTATCTTCATTTCTTATCTGCCCTTTTCAAGTTTCTCCTGAATTTCTCCATATGAAAGAATCATGTGTAGCACCAGGTATTTAGCAGCTGAACATTTCTGGAATGATATTGTTTCCTGTTAAAGTATTCCCCTCCTTCTGGAGGAGCTAGAATATAGCAAGATGAGTGCAATTATATTAAGAATGTATCGAGCCATGTTCTGCTCAAGCGAAATGTTTGCTTAAAGAGAGAATCGTCAATGTAAATGGATTCGTAAAATAATGTCAAACATGTGGTTAAATAATCCAGTTTCAGGATACTCTTCCTGTTCCACATCCAATAATATGTTGTGTAAGTTAATAGGAAACATTCTGATCAAAATGTTTTATATAGTATACAACAGTAATGTTTCAGGTTGTTTTAATTAAGCAAAGTAAAATGGAATAAAAACTATGTAATACCAGAACAACTGAACAAAACCTTAAAAATTTGAAATCTTTAAAAGTAAACGTTTTACAAAATAATTTGTTCTGCCAATTTATAGTTGCTTAACAAATATGTATTATTGAAGGGGGTTGGAACCTTTGGTGTTAAGCTAACACTGACGTAATTTTCCACATAACACCAAAATACTATACTGCAGTCGACGCGCGTTTCGCCAACCAAGTTGGCATCATCTGGAGACGATTAAAACTAAACCTATGCTAACATTGTGTCGTATTTATACCTCGCTCAGTGAACCGTCGCGACCGCTCAGTGAACCATCGCGACTGATCAGAGAACCCTCGCGACGGACCAGGGGAACTGTGACTTACTAACCAATAAAGGAGGCTATATGGGATTGGCCCTCTGTCACCATTCATACGATTTTTACATTAAGCAAAATAGAGTGAATGGTGACAGAGGACCAATCCCATATAGCCCTCCTTATTGGTTAGTAAATCACGGTTCACTGATCAGTCGCGATGGTTCCCTGAATCGTAAAAATAGTTTAGGTATAAATAGGACACAATGTTAGTTTAGTTTTAATCATCTCCAGATGATGCCAACTTGGTTGGCGAAACGCGCGCCGAATGCAGTATAATGTTTTGGTGTTACGTGAAAAACTACGTCAGTGTTAAATATGTATTACTAAAATATTTAAAATAGATACCTAGGATAGTAGGTACTTAATACACAGAAATCATCCAAAGCTATACAGACACATGTACTTAATACCGTTTTAAGCAACAATAAACATTTGGTGTAAAAATATAATTCAAAATTCCATATATGTGGTAAATCACTTGCAGATTTCAAATAAAATTTTGAATTTGAGGCTTTGTGAGGAAATGTGACACTTTATTAATGCTTATGCAGGCTTCAATCCTGCAATCACAAGTGTACCATATTTATATTGTGCCTGTTGCTGTTACACAGATAATTATCTAATGTTTATTTTAAATCAGGAGCCTTGTGATTATATAAATATATAAATAATTATTCTTAAGTGTTTTCAAAACATGCAATCTCAAGGACTATCAGTACTTAATAATAGATTGATAGGTACTATAGGTTTAATCAAAACTTATTATTTCAGTTAAGAAGACTATACACAGGATGTATCTTGAATTTGGTATTCCTTGATATTCTCGTTTTTATTGATTACAAAGAATAATAAGCGCAGTTTCCGATTCAAAGTAAATTATAGATTCAATCTAAGTAGTGAAGTACCTATAGGCAATACATATAAATCATATAAGCGGTTGAAAACATGAGTGGTCTACGTCCAAAAACTAATAAACGTTTGAAAATTCTGAAATTAAAAACAGTTCTGCGAAATAAGATTAAAAATTGTAGTACCTTAAAAATTTAGAATTAAATATATTTGCTTTCTCCCAATTTTACATTTTTCTTGTTTTTGTAATATAGACCAGTAGGTACGTCGTCCAACGCTTAGCAGAATTCAATACATGTCTGTTTCTATATGGTTTAAAAATAATATTAAACATTTAATTTCAATGCTTTTATTAACATTTTTAAATATCAGTGTCTTAATAATGTGTTTAAAAACATTTTATGATGTAAAAATGTTCAAAACCAACGTCCCTGAAGTTAGCTTCAGATTTAGATTTACTTTTAGACGAGATTCATTTCTTCACAGTCGACCAAACAAATACTGCCGGACAATATAAGAAATAGAAAATTCTTAGCAATAACAAGATATACTGAGATTGAAACTTATTTTAGGCCCTAAACAACATAGTTAAGATGAATTTTTTCAAATTACATGTTAAATAAATTTGATTATTCAGTAAAATATCCATCACATAATATTTTATAGAAGTGAAAGAAAAATATGCCTGATGTTGTACACAGTTCCCGATGAGGATGATGCGTGTGCATTATACAGTGTGTTAGAAATATGTTGGTTCAATGAAATATTCCAAACGACAGTTGAGCCCAATTTACGACTCCTAACAGAATTTTTCAAAAAGGCGACATAAAAAATAAATCCGACGTTGTACACTATTCTCTCATGTGTGTACCTCTTCTAAAATGTGCTTAAAGTGCCCCTAATAGATGGAATTATCCCAAATAACCGTTGGGCCCGATTTATGGGCCTAATCAGAATTTTTCAACAAGGCGCCATAAAAAATAAATCCGACGTTGTACAGTATTCTCTCATGTGTGTACCTCTTGTAAAAGATATTTAAAGTGCCCCTAATAGATGGAATTATCCCAAATAACCGTTGGGCCCGATTTATGGGCCTAAACAGAATTTTTCAAAAAGGCGACATAAAAAATAAATCCGACGTTGTACACTATTCTCTCATGTGTGTACCTCTTCTAAAAGATATTTAAAGAAACCCTAATAGATGGAATTATCCCAAATAACCGTTGGGCCCGATTTATGGGCCTAAACAGAATTTTTCGAAAAGGCGACGTAAAAAATAAATCCGACGTTGTACATTATTCTCTCGTGTGTGTACCTCTTCTAAAAGATATTTAAAGAAACCCTAATAGATGGAATTATCCCAAATAACCGTTGTGCCCGATTTATGGGCCTAAACAGAATTTTTCAAAAAGGCGACGTAAAAATAAATCCGACGTTGTACACTATTCTCTCATGTGTGTACCTCTTCTAAAAGAAATTTAAAGAAACCCTAATAGATGGAATTAACTCAAATAACCGTTCGGCCCGATTTATGGGCCTAAACAGAATTTTTCAAAAAGGGCGACAAAAAAATAAATCCGACGTTGTACACTATTCTCTCATGTGTGTACCTCTTCTAAAAGATATTTAAAGAAACCTAATAGATGGAATTATCCCAAATAACCGTTGGGCCCGATTTATGGGCCTAAATAGAATTTTTCGAAAAGGCGACGTAAAAAATAAATCCGACGTTGTACACTATTCTCTCGTGTGTGTACCTCTTCTAAAAGATATTTAAAGAAACCCTAATAGATGGAATTATCCCAAATAACCGTTGGGCCCGATTTATGGGCCTAAACAGAATTTTTCAAAAAGGCGCTATAAAAAATAAATCCGACGTTGTACACTATTCTCTCATGTGTGTACCTCTTCTAACAGATATTTAAAGAAACCCTAATAGATAGAATTATCTCAAATAACCGTTGTGCCCGGTTTATGGGCCTAAACAGAATTTTTCAAAAAGGCGACGTAAAAATAAATCCGACGTTGTACACTATTCTCTTATGTGTGTATCTCTTCTAAAATGTGTTTAAAGTAGGGGAGAGTGTTGTACCTTGGGTTAATTTTTAGTTTTTTATTTTTTAAATTTTTTTTGTTACATATTTACAAAATCTAAGTGATGTTTGGGATACTAGAACTATTAGGCTACATATAGCTATTGTGTTTTATTTTCGGCATTAAATGGTTAGTTAAAAAAGTGAATTTAGTTAAGTCTTACAGTGTGACCCAAGGTACAATATGGACATGTACCTTGGACTGCAATATATTGTACCTTGGGTCATTAATAAGAAATAAAAGAAATCAGGGCTATTTTTTCATATTTTTATTTATAAACAAAGGAAACAATAAAAATTCAAATATAAATAAAAACCTAACACTCACCACAAAAAAAATGGGGTTGTAAGCATAAATAGCTATTTAACATTGTAGGTACTAAACCGAACATTAAACTGCAGGGTCGAACCGTAACGTGCAGTTCCGCTTACAGTGTGCGGTTGTGGAAGCTTGCATGCAATGTCGTTTTGCTGAAAGTCATAGGTTTCTGTTGCATCATTAATGAATTTATTGGAGTCCGAAATTCTCCTTAAATATTTAAGTTCATGATTGTTATCCTCGCAATTTATTATTTCTGCAACATAGTAACTAACAGATTTCTTCCCTGATACTTTAACCAAGACAAAATCGCCTCTCTTAATCTTGTCGGTTTCAGATATATAATCTAATTCTTTGTCATTTATTAAATCTAGTTCCCTGGCGACTATTTCCTCAAGTGTTTCGTCATCGTCACTAGAACTTGACAACCTATCAAATTGAACACCTTTATTTCGCCGTTTCTTCATGGTATCTTCTACTGCTAATTGCCTGGTCACCGCTTGAACTTTCTCATTTGATACACTTTGTCTTCTATTTCCCTTCTTAAGAGCTGCAATTTCTTCTTTTTCCGGAGTATCGGTCAATATACGGGACTTTCCTCTTCTCCTTCCTGCTTTTGTTTTGCGAGCAGATGCCTTTGGATAAGGTCGCAATATTTCAGGGGAAACAAAATTTTCCGGCACATTCTCTTGGCTGTTCTTTGACGTCGAAGGAGTAGAGACTTCAATTTCCATAGTCGCCTCCCGTTCCTGTAGTTCAACATGGATTTGATTATCACCATCGGCAGTTTGGTGTAAGGGCCGGTCAGTTACGTATGATGACAGGAACTCGTTTTCACCAAAGATATTTTCATTGACGGGATAAAGCCCGCTAACTTCAAAGCCCTTCTGAATATTAGATGTGGTAAATGCTTTTGGATATGACTTGCCTACAAGTTCTGCTATGTCATATATAGAGATTAGAGTGCCCGGATTCATAATCATCCATTCACTACAAGCAGTATTATAGTACGTCTTCATCGGGCCAAAAACTTTTCTGTCAAGCGGTTGCATTTTATGACTTGTATGGGGGTGAAATGTTATCATAAAAATGCCATTACTTTTACAGAAATCTATGGCGTTAACGTTCACATGACTGTCGTGGTTGTCTAAAATTAATATGACTGGATCATCAACTCTTGACTTGACATGGTTTCTAAAGTGTTCTAGATATTCTAAAAATAAACGTTCGTTTGACCAGCCGGATGGATTTGCAGCTCCTATAGTTCCAATCGGACAACCTTTCAACATGTGAGGTTTGAAATTAACCCTCGGAAATATCAACATCGGCGGAATATGATTTCCGATTGCATTAATTGATGAGATCATTGTCACATTTTGATCTCGCTCACCACTGGTCATTTGGCCCAATTGTTTTATTCCCTTTGGTCCTATAACTTTTGGTGGAACATGGACTGTTGTTAGGCCGGTCTCGTCACAATTCCAAATCTTTTCAGGTGTAAAATTGCCACGAGATAAAAGTTCTTTATAATTTCTGAAAAAGGAAGACACGTTAGCCTTATTGAAAGACGTTGATCTAGCCAAACTAGTGGATTCAGGCTTTCTCAATAATAAATCTTGATTGCCTTAGCCATTCTTTTCTGGCTACTTTTTCTTTGTCCCAAGAAGGTGGATGTGCTTTTCTATTTGCAATAGAATACTGATATGCCAAAGTACGAACCTCCAGTTTTGTTAAGCCATAATGCAATCGTGCAGTTGTAAGAAGATATTGTTTTAGAGCTGTTTCTTCTTCACTATTAAAAATCTGTTTTGTATTATTGACTGCTACATATTGAAATACTGCAGCATTCGACTGTTTGTGGGATTTTACGTGTCTAATTAGTGTAGTTTTCGATATATCATAGGATTTTGCAGCTTCTCTAATTGATAATTTGCCACTGAGACATTCCTTCGCTGCCGCAATCAAATTTTCGGAATTTACAGGCTGTCTTTTGACTCCATTTTTACTTCGAGGCATTATTAAAGATATACCTGAAATAATAAAAATTCATGAATTCAAATGATTTACAATAAGATTGTACCTTGGTCCGGTCCAAGGTACATGATCTATAACTGACCCGAGGTACAATATTGTACTACTGGAAAAGATCACTCTTCATAAATTTAGGTTATGCTTTCTAGACAAAAATATATAAACAAAAAGCAAGCTTAAATACCTACCTTCAATATCCAATATGTAGACAATAATATTATCTATCAATTAAGTAGATGATAACAGATTATAAACGGAAATATATTTTATTTACATCCAATAAAATCACAAAACAACACTACACGGCTCCACACAGTTTTCTGATTGAAATAATAACTAGCTGCCACCTACCGGATATGTGAAAACACTGCAAATTTATTGAAAAGAAGACAGATGCCGATACCGTTTGAATTAAAAATTAAGTGACCCTAGGTACAACTCGGTCCGAGGTATAACACTCTCCCCTACCCCTAATAGATGGAATTATCCCAAATAACCGGTGGTCCCGATTTATGGGCCTAAACAGAATTTTTCAAAAAGGCGACGTAAAAAATAAATCTATTAGGGTTTCTTTAAATATCTTTTAGAAGAGGTACACACATGAGAGAATAGTGTACAACGTCGGATTTATTTTTTATAGCGCCTTTTTGAAAAATTCTGTTTAGGCCCATAAATCGGGCCCAACGGTTATTTGAGATAATTCCATCTATTAGGGTTACTTTAAATATCTTTTAGAAGAGGTACACACATGAGAGAATAGTGTACAACGTCGGATTTATTTTTACGTCGCCTTTTTGAAAAATTCTGTTTAGGCCCATAAATCGGCCCCAACGATTATTTGGGATAATTCCATCTATTAGGGGTACTTTAAAGACATTTTAGAAGAGGTGCACACAGGAGAGAATAGTGTACAACGTCGGATTTATTTTTTATGTCGCCTTTTTGAAAAATTCTGTTTAGGCCTATAAATCGTGCCCAACGGTTATTTGGGATAATTCCACCTATTAGGGCAGTGGTTTCCAACCTTTTTGTACCTGCGCCCCCCTTTAAAAAAAAAGTTGTTGCGCCCCCTTAATTTTTCTAACAATCTAATTTCATAAATACTCAACTGATATTATAATTTATTTAATGGGCTACAAAATAATATACAATATTTTGTAAAAATATACATAAAAAAAATAATTATTTATTATAAGAAATAATAATTTTAAATGTAATACCTAACAACAAATCTTACAGACTTTTTTGGTTTGTATTCGAAAATGACATTTTGGAAACAGCTGCATGCCCTCCTTGCAACAGTCTCGCGCCCCCCTAGGGGGGCGCGCCCCACAGGTTGGAAACCACTGTATTAGGGGCACTTTAAACACATTTTAGAAGAGGTACACACATGAGAGAATAGTGTACAACGTCGGATTTATTTTTTACGTCGCCTTTTTGAAAAATTCTGTTTAGGCCCATAAATCGGGCCCAACGGTTATTTGAGATAATTCTATCTATTAGGGTTACTTTAAATATCTTTTAGAAGAGGTACATATATGAGAGAATAGTGTATAACGTCGGATTTATTTTTTATAGCTCCTTTTTGAAAAATTCTGTTTAGGCCCATAAATCGGGCCCAACGGTTATTTGGGATAATTCCATCTATTAGGGTTTCTTTAAATATCTTTTAGAAGAGGTACACACACGAGAGAATAGTGTACAACGTCGGATTTATGTTTTATGTCGCCTTTTTGAAAAATTCTGTTTAGGCCCATAGATCGGGCCCAACGGTTATTTGGGATAATTCCATCTATTAGGGGCACTTTAAATATCTTTTAGAAGAGGTACACACATGAGAGAATAGTGTACAACGTCGGATTTATTTTTTATAGCGCCTTTTTGAAAAATTCTGTTTAGGCCCATAGATCGGGCCCAACGGTTATTTGGGATAATTCCATCTATTAGGGGCACTTTAAATATCTTTTAGAAGAGGTACACACATAAGAGAATAGTGTACAACGTCGGATTTATTTTTTATGTCGCCTTTTTGAAAAATTCTGTTTAGGCCCATAAATCGGGCCCAACGGTTATTTGGGATAATTCCATCTATTAGGGGCACTTTAAATATCTTTTAGAAGAGGTACACACATGAGAGAATAGTGTACAACGTCGGATTTATTTTTTATGTCGCCTTTTTGAAAAATTCTGTTTAGGCCCATAAATCGGGCCCAACGGTTATTTGGGATAATTCCATCTATTAGGGGCACTTTAAATATCTTTTAGAAGAGGTGCACACATGAGAGAATAGTGTACAACGTCGGATTTATTTTTTTTGTCGCCTTTTTGAAAAATTCTGTTAGGAATCGTAAATTGGGCTCAACTGTCGTTTGGAATATTTCATTGAACCAACATATTTCTAACACACTGTATAATGGACACGCATCAGCCTCATCGGGAACTGTGTACAACATCAGGCATATTTTTCTTTCACTTCTATAAAATATTATGTGATGGATATTTTACTGAATTATCAAATTTATTTAACATGTAATTTGAAAAAATTCATCTTAACTGTGTTGTTTAGGGCCTAAAATAAGTTTCAATCTCAGTATATCTTGTTATTGCTAAGAATTTTCTATTTCTTATATTGTCCGGCAGTATTTGTTTGGTCGACTGTAAAGAAATGAATCTCGTCTAAAAGTAAATCTAAATCTGAAGCTAACTTCAGGGACGTCAAAAACAACGATACCTAAACAAAACAAAAATCATGTTGACTGAAACAAAAAAAAACTTATCTTGCTTGTTCAAGAAAACCGCAATGTCTTCAACACTGTTAGGTATCTCCTATTAAGGCTCTTGAAATATCCTTGATGGATTGAAGGAATAAACTGGAAGTTTTTCCATATTCTTTGTTCTTTTTGTCGTTGATGGCAGCTGGGATTCGTATAATGGTAGTTGATCAATATTCTTAATTTAGAGGCATCCCTTTTCCATTTTCGACTTGAAAGTAGATTAACTACATAAAAAGGGAACTCTTTATTAAGAGTTTCCTTATAAAAAGTCTTATAAGGTTAATGTTTTTAAAAATACAACCACTGAAATGGCAACCAGGACATAGAAGTATTATCTTATTATTATTATTATTATATTTTTTTTTTTTTTTTGGTATGTTCCAGCCTGCTTTAATTGCTTCGAAGAGTAAAAATAATTTTGTCTCGTTTCACAAACAGTAAATGGTTTTTTGGATCTGCAGTTTTCTATTAGGTATTAGGTAACAATCTTCAGCCACGTTATTTTACCCCATTTTTAGTGTATTGTTCGGTGGCTAAAATCCTTGTCGTTGGGCAGAATTAAAGCAATAACCTGAGACCATGAATTTATGGCCTGTTGTTTGCACATCTGTATCCGATAAAGCTTAAATCAAAACAGATTTTGATATTGTTGGAATTTCTATTTAGCCCACCACATGCATCACTGTAAGCAATAATATAATTTGATCTTTCAGAATTTTTTAGGTCATGTTTGTACAAGATCCTATGTCTTGTGCTCCCCCTGATCCTGTAGGTTCTTTCCACATAAAACCAAGCACAAAAACCTTTTTCTTATTCAGCTAGTAGGTACTATGTAGTCTCTCATCCACCCTTCAAAAATGCAGTAGACTTACAACTTGTTACGTGTGAGTAAAAGGGGTAGCAAATGGAACGGTATTTAATGGGACACCATCAATAGTGAGATAAATAAGAGGTTGCCTCTCTTCTCATACGAAACTATATTTCTAAGATAAACCTGAAATGGGTTAAGGCAAATAAATAATTTATGAAATTTGAAGATTCTAATCCGACTAGTAGACAGTAGTTAACTTAAACTTTATCTTTGCAATTCTTAAAAGTTTGAATGATGGTATGTTCATAATAAAATAGTTATCTTACCAATCCAGACTCAAGTTGGTGACGCTGGTATCCTAATCCCAGGATTAGGAAGATAGTCAGCGGCTCACTGACTCCTCGGTGTCCCAGGTCTTCAGTCTCGACTTACAGTTGTCTTACCTACTTATTGCCCTTCAGTTCATTACTAAGTAACTTTAGATATAACAATATAGTACTACTACTGCCCGACATTAATTTATCACATGATTATATAGATTAGTAGTTACGGTATCGAAAGATGATATACTTAAAGGTAAAATATCCTGCAGCGCTACTTCATGCTTAAAGGTCGGTTGGGAATCACCAATAACTGGAGGATTATTTTTTGATAGAATAATCTTGTAAATAAATTAATGCACTGGTGGACTTTGCGATCATAATAAAAATTCACAGACGTGAAAACAAACTTTTGGGTGTGAATAATTGAAATTTGCAAGAGTAAATAATATTTGAAATTTGCCGGTAAAAACTGAAGTGGTGGAAGATAAAAATATTTAATACAAAAAATTTAGGTGTATATTCTGCTTCATTTAGGTTAGGTTAGGTTCAAAAGTGAGCGGGCCGAAAACCAGACTCTCCACCGTGACCATGTGGTCTATTGTGGCTCACACCTACTTATATTTCACCCAACAGGCCCAGCTTAGCTGATCACCTTATTGGGTGAGAGCTTATTCAGATCCTCTGGCAGAAGTTGTCCTTTGCCAAATAATGAGTATCTGATCATTTCCCCAGCGGGGCAAGTGCATAATATGTGTTCTGCCGTTTCATCATTTTCTAAGCACAAGCGGCACTCAGCATCTTCTGCTAGGCCGAATTTGCACAGATGATATTTTAAACGGCAGTGACCAGTATATAGGCCAATTAATGTTCGTAGGTGGAACCTGCTTAACTCTAAAAGTTTTTTAGTTCTTGTTTTTGAAGGATTTATTATGAACGCCTTTGAATGAACTAATCTTGGTAGATCTTGCCAGTACTTGAGGATTTGCCCCTCAGCTCAGGTCAAGAGCGTTGCTTTGGCAGTACTCGAGGATATGCCAAGCACCGGTTGTGGTTCGACAAATTCAGAAGCAGCACCCTCCCTGGCTAGAGAGTCGGCTGCTTCATTTACTTATGACTTATTCTTATTAATAAATAGTATTTTACGTTATAAGTCCAGTAGACGAGATATTACAGTAGGAGGTTTTTTACGGACAAGGTGACTTTAGAACCAAGTCCGGAAAATGTAAACGAGTACTGTAAACACCAAATGGACGTGTATCGTATGATATTTTATTTCATACTGTCGTCAATTCAAAACAAAAATGAATTATAGTAAATTTTAAACCAATCATTAAAATAAAATCTCACAATATTCAAATTGCATCACTATCTTATCAGCCTTGACATGCAAGGTGACATTAAGATGACATTAACATTCTTTTGAAGTATCATAATTTGATTAGGTTGTAAAATAAAGAGTGCTCAGAGGAAATTTTAAATAAATTCCCTAACATCGTAGCTTCACTGAAATGGGTAGAATAGCATTATTTATATTTGCCTGACTTTTAGTTTTACTAAATTAAAGTGGATAAATGTCAGGAATTGATTTAAACTTAAAAACATAGATTCCTAATAACAATCCAGTAAAGTATTGCTAGGCAACAACATTACATTATTAGATACTGTAATGTTCTATTTACAGGCTGCAAATCAGCACAGGGTAAGTAGATCTACTGGACAGTATAAATTACTGGAAATAAATAAAATTACTTTTTCTCAGATGATAGCACAGATAATTGTGCTATTTAAAAGATCTACTTCATAATATGCTTATTTGATGAGCCAGTGGCTCAGGATTTAGTGTCGTCTCGGTCGCTCAACCCAGAGATCGTGGGTTCGAGTCCCCATTCCACGAGAAAATTTTTAATTAAATTGTCTACTTGTAGATTATGGCTTGTTCACAGGGGTAGATTGGTAACCATCCTAGCGGTAGCCTAGAATGGGAATGCCAGCTAGATATTAATGTGAGAGATTAAATTCGGTTGATGTTTGACTGTCTCCCTGGCTAATGAGGTTTTCCAGTTTTCCCTCATTCCAGTGCCCAATGGTGGTTAGGGCTTATCAACTTAAGTCGTTCCCCAGAGGCAAATGCAACCTGATAAATAATAATATGCTGCCCTTCTCCCACAAAAGTTTCTGAATTAGGGCTAATGCTTGTCATTAGAATTAGTGCTAGAGATATTATATTAATATAATATTAACTACCGTATTATATATTCTTTAATGTTTAGTGATGTTGTATTTGATAGGTTTTAAATCGAGATCAAAAACATTGAAAATTGTTGGAAATATTACCCTGGATGAAGTGAAAAAGAAAATATCTGAGGAAATTACACCTTTGTGATATAGTTATTTTATAATTGATTACACACGATGAAAATAAAAAGGCAGAATCAAAGACCCATTTGATAGAGACAATTCGGTTAGTTAATAAAAAGAAACAATGTGACTAATTTAGGTGGTTTTTAAAAATTTTCAATCCGTGAAGCAATAAGTGTATCGTGGTAAACAGACCAGTCTATGGAACGTGGTTAGTAACTCTGGTGGTATGTAAAAAGGTCAACAGCTAACAGCTGATCACTACTAAATAATGCAATCTGCTATGTATACCAAAACCACTAGAAATGTTGTATTTGTTTAGTAAGTGGTAGGCAATTAATAAGTCTTATCAACCTTGTTGATACGTTATAAAAGTAGCAGGAAATACTCGTAGGAAGACTTGAATACATCACAATACTGACACACCAAATTATTATTACAATGCTGAAGTATATAGTACTAACATGAATTCGTTGGTACTAACAATAAGGTAGTGAACTAATTTCACCTACAAAACCAATAACACCTCACTTTATTAGGTGAGCCAAATAATGGTTTTGATGATACAAAAATGGAATAAGCTAACAAGAGATGAAACATCAATTCATGGACGTTTAAAACTTGTATATTCATACATGTTTCACGTATAATAAGCAATATTATTAGCACATTAATGTTGGATAAGACAATGATTTTCCAGATCGAAAGTGAATCCATAAATTTTGACTCTATGAAATATAAACCAACTTTTGCATACACTTTCAGTTTTATGTAAGTACAGATGTTGCGAAGTGTAAGATGTGTTGCATATTCAAATTTTGTTTTATCTGTTCATCAGACTCAGTCATTTTTTGCTTTCAACTTAAATTGCTTCTGATACAAGGATAACACCTTCATTTCCATTTTTATTTGTAAATATTGTGCATTAGCCCTAATTAGGATTATAACTTCGTATGAAGTAAGACTGATATGCTAGAAAACTGTTTACATATGTGATCATGAACATGTTGTTCTTCGTGCGAACGTGTAATTTTTCATCTCACATCTTACTTATTAGCTGGTTTGAAACTTACTCAAATTTTTTGGCTGGAGATAAGAAACGTGCACGAATTGTAGATGCCGATTTGATAAGGTTTGTAAAATATCTCTTTACTAACATTTTGAGAGATATTTCCAATGGTCACATAATAAGAATTTGTTGTACTTTTCGCAGCTATAGCTTTCACAAAACAGCATTTTGTCAAAAGAACAATCAGCAATCAGAACAACAGTCTTGCACTTGCAATCTACGTTATTAAACATTTTAGTGGATATTATTTTTTTTTATCTACTAACATATTCCTGGGCTATATTTTTACTTCTTTTGCAAATAATTTATATCTTTTTCCATGTTCTAAAAAATGCTTCTTCCTAGATGTTTCGGTTTATTAATAAAACCTGTTTGATCAGCGTGACCCTCTAGATGTTCATGTTGAGCCTGCTGATTCAAAATAATGATCGAGGTGTTAGAAATTTTAAAATGTTACCAGAATACCTGAAAAAGATGAATATGAATTATTAAACTAATATAAATTAATATTCACTTTCACTAGCACTAAATGCTTTTTTGTGACTCACTAGAACAATTTTTTGATAAAACACACGAAGCGAATGTATTCAAGTAGGTACCTGAACAGATATGTTTATAGACAGAGTGGTGTCTCGCTTAAACCAGTCTTCCTTTCAACATTATCAGGGACTTGTTAAAGTACAATATATTTTGTATAATCTTTTCAAGAGATATCTCTAAAAATGTAATTTTAATTTTATTACACTTCCGTAAGTTACGACCTAAAAAATATAAGTATACAAAAAATTATAATTTTTCGGGAGGAAGTCCGGTAGCTATACAATTACCCAGTGTCATATAATATTCATTGGAATCATGGAATTGTATTTATAATAATAACAACGTGGATTTGATTATGGAAAGATTTATTAATACACTAAATTTTTATATTAACAAAAATACTAATAAAAAAAAATTAAATAGAAAAAATTATATAAAAAAACAATGGATAACTCCTGGCTTATTAAAATCGATTAACGAGAAAAACGGTTTATATAAAAAACTTATATTAAGTCCTCATAATACCGATATAAAGGAACAGTATAATAAATGTAAAAATAAATTATCGCGCTTAATACAAAATGCAAAAAAGAAATATTTTCAATCATTTATGGAGAAAAATAAAAATGAGACCAAGGCCCTTTGGGAATTTGTAAATGATATTGTAAATAAAAAGAGGCACAAAACTGAAATAGAAAAAATTACATTAGAAAGCGGAACTGTGCTTACAGACAAACTGAAAATAACAAATGAATTTATTAACCATTATAGTGATTTAGGAGAGACATATGCCGGTAAAATCATAGCTCCACCTAACGATTTCACGGATAACATTAACCGTTTGGAAAACACCATGTACTTATACCCTACAAATGAAAATGAAGTCGCCAAAGTTATAAAAGAATTGAAGTTAAACAAGTCGCCTGGGAGTGACCATATATGAGCGGAAACTTTAAAAGAAATTTGTTATGAAATCACCACCCCTATGACATACATAGTAAACTATGGTTTTAAGTCTGGATGTTTTCCAGACATTTTAAAAACAGGTGTTATTAAACCACTTTATAAACAAGGGAATAAATTAGAAATTTTAAATTACCGACCTATTTCTCTCATATCAAATCTAGCTAAGATTTTTGAAAAACTTTTAAAAGTAAGAATAGTCAGTTTTCTGAATAAATATAAGATAATATCAGATAAGCAATATGGTTTTAGAGAGGGAAGATCAACAGAAGATGCGATATACCATTTGACTTCATATTTGTATAACGCACTAGATAAGCAAATACCATCTTTATGCATCTTCGTTGATCTTTCTAAAGCTTTCGACACTGTTTGCCACCAAAACTTAATGGAGAAAATAAGGCTTTGTGGATTGAGGGGTAGGATACATGACATTCTCAACAGTTATTTGACCGCGTAGAAAGCAATATGTCAGAATTGACGGTGTCTCAAGTAGTCTTAGAACTATTACCTACGGTGTTCCTCAGGGAACAGTGCTTGGCCCTTTACTATTTACTATATATATCAATAACCTTCTTACTCTAGATACCGTGGGTGAAGTTCTAAGTTTTGCCGATGACACTGCCATTTTGTACCAGGCTGATACATGGCATAATTTAAAAAGCACAACTGAGGCAGATTTCAAAAACATTATGCACTGGTTTCAGTACAATAAATTAACTCTAAATTGTGATAAGACTAAATACTTACCTTTTACTTCCTACGCCTCAAATTTGCCAGCCATGGGTGATCTAACAATAGACTCGACAACACGAATACCCGAAGCCGCGTCCGTAAAATATCTAGGCATAGTAATCGACAGACATTTAAGATGGACTTGCAAGTAAACTACGTTATAAAAAAAGTAAGAGGTCTGTTACCGCGGTTTAAACAACTAAGAGAATATATAGATATTCCTCATCTCGGAACAATTTATTATGCATTAGTACAAAGTCAATTGTGTTACAAAATACTGGGTTGGGGAGGGGTAAGCGATAGTCATCTAGAAAACTTATGTAAACTTCAAAAATGGATAATTAAAATAATATATAATCGAAATCTCAGGTATCCTACAGACAGTTTATTTAGAGACAGTAGATTTTACAATATAAGACAATTATTGTTCTGTCTAAATATGTTAATATTAAAAAGAACAAATTACATGTAGAACCGATAAAACACAATTATGAGACTAGGAATAAAACAGATGGTATTATTTTGCCAAGGTGTTGAAAATATATAGGACAACGTAAGTAGTTGCAATTATCTTGGCCCTAAATTGTATAGATCACTACCAGCTACTATTAAGAATATAGAAAGCTTTGGGTTATATAAGTCTAGAGTAAGGAAGTTAATTTTGGACTCTGAAAGGATATGCTTCCATGATTTAATTAACTTGAAAATCTTCTAGATTTAAAGGAAAAATATAATTTTAATTAAGATTGTCTATACATTAACTCACCTTAACAGTGTCACTTAAATTCAGACTTGACATGCATGTGTAATGTATATTAAAAAATTATAATGTAATATGTGTGTGCGTTTATATCCATACATGTTGTTCATGGATATATGTATATATCTATTGTCGATGTTGGTATACCTACTTATATATTGGAAGGAGATGCCGAAAACAACTACTCCACGGGCAATATGCCCCGACTGGCGTTGCATTACATCAACATCTCCATGGATGTCGCCACATCCTTCATCAAGACCAAATACCAGACAACATCCATGGAGATGTTGATGTAATGCAACGCCAGTCGGGGCATATTGCCCGTGGAGTAGTTGTTTTCGGCATCTCCTTCCAATAATTAAGTAGGATTGTCTTCCTCAAAGACAATAGAAGTCGCTGTAATGGCATCTGCTTTTCTGCAGATCGTTATCTGTCTGTCAATTAAACAATAATTGTCAGACAGGTAGTAGCAAAGACCCAAAGAGGGCACTGCAGTGTTTTTTCACTGTATCTCGCCACTACAAACCTACTTATATAGTTGTCCTCCTGTGTGAATGTTCAGATATAATTTGTGATTGGTTGTTTATTTTTTGTTCGTAGAATTAGATTTAAGATGTTTCTGACACATACACATCTATCACGTACAAGCGGTACTAGATAAGTACTGCCTCTGTGATTATTGTTTGTTTGCTTAGAAGCAATTATATTTATTGTATTGAAATATTTACTTATGCAAATAAACCTTATTATTATTATTATTATTCATTCTACCAGAACTTATATTTTAACAAAAAAAAGTGGTATATACAGTTCGGCCAAGTTGTAAAAAACAATGTTTGACTAAAGCAAATTTAAAAAATACTGGACTTAAATTGTAGATTGGGATATTTTTCAGTGTAGTAGGTAACAACCCAATGATAAAACCATTTAAATGAATAAAGACTGTTGAATAAGTATATGGCAGAAATTGTGGTGTGTAGCACAGAAAGAATTGTTAATTACCTAAATTCTATAGAAATTTTAGAGATCCAAAATTTGTCCTCTGTTTTAACCAATACTTTACTGAAAATTTACTAAATGCCTCACAACTTGTATTAAAAATTTACCAGATTCAACTACAAAAAAAACTCAGGTTTAGAAAAAACTGGCATTGTTAAATTTTCTAGTGAATTAACCTACCAATGAGAAAAATTATTACTGTTCGTATTAATTTGTACTTGAATGATTTACCTTGCAATATACATTATATATTAATAGATAGATAAATATTTATTATTTGTCTTTTATTTGACGAATATAAGTGATGATGACTATGGTGAAGTGGTAAAGGGTATCCTAAATTAATAAAATTACTTTTAAACTAGTTTTTACATATTAGAAATGATGAGAAATTATGGTGACAAGTCAGTTCAAAAAAGTGTTAGGAATACGAATATAAAAGCAATTCTATTGCATTGCGGAATTAGTGAAACTGAAAAATATAAATAAATAAATAAATAAATAAATAATAATGGATAGTTAAAATATGCAGAAGTACAAGTACATGAGGTACAGATACACGAGTAGTAAGGTAAGTCTGTAAGCTTAAACTGTATCATTTAAAGAATTTTGGTTATTTCGAAGGTATAAAAGGTAACTATCAATCACTGATAATTAATCTCCATAGGTTCAGCTGGTATAAGTGTGTTTCTTATTTAGTTATTAGGATAGAGTGAAGATTAAACATTTCGAGGAATTAATATCTGCAGTCCTTAGGTGTTTTAATATATTTCTCCTATTGTTTATTATTCCTTATCCTGTGAAAAAAAAAAGAGTACACAAGAGCTCCTCATACATACATACAATGAAGCATGAAGAGTAACGTTTGCACCTTAATAAAAAAATATATCACACAAACTAGCTAAAATTGTCAATCTTCCTGATTTCAGAAAGACGTCCCTTTTGTGGGATCCTATATTAGATGCACTGCCTACTATAACATAGCAATACTATTTTTTTAATACATTAATGCTTATGGTAATCAAGTATGGTATGGTATGGTACCTAAAGGTTGGTACGGTAGTAGGTACATAGCTTTAGATATATACCCCCTTTAGGGTAGGTATATATCTCCGCTTACCCTCAGAGATAGGCACATCAAGCCCTATATCAATACAAATACTTGGGAGAATGCTTTATTACAATCTGTAAAAATATATAGGCTGTTAAGAAAGTTATTGGTGTCTACTTGCCCCAGATAGAGTAGTCATAAAATATTGTCATTATTTTCAACTGATAGAATGCAATATCATAACACCTAAACTAACATTTAAATTAGCTTGTATATAGTCAACTCGTTAACATTGTGTGTAAAAACTGGATTAGGTACGTGTTTTTGATTATAGTTACCTATGTCAAAATACGTAGGTACCTATATACCTACCTATAGAAAACATTATTTTATGAATTTAATCTCTCTAATTTCATAGAAATGTTGAGAAATTCTATGACACGCTAGAAGTTTATTCTATATTCTTCGCATTTAGTAGTCATAATTACCTATTACCTAGATTGCAACAAGCTTCCCCCTAATAATAATTATTTCGCGGGCCGCATTTGCGCCTCAGGAACGACTTACGTTGGTAGGCCCTAACCACCATTCAGTGCTGGAATGAGGAAAACCTGGAAAACCTCATTAGGTAGGGTAATCACCGTTATATTTAACTCACAAAACAGAAAAAGAATTTAACTGTTAGGGTTAGATTAGATAATTGGAGTGAGTATAGATATTAGTTAATTTACTACTAACCTAAATGAATACTTCAACATTGCTTATTTTTAATAAGAAAAATCTTTGAATCTCGAATTCCTACACTTGAACACATTTTGATAGGGTTTATTCATAGAAAAAAGATATAAATAATATCCTTTTTCTATGGGTTTATTTTTATACAATACACATATGACCAACAGAGAATAGATAAACCACAGACGTAGAAAATAAAATATTTAATTTCTATGATCACAGAATAGTTAATAGAGATACACCACAGAATAAGTGAGGAAAGTTAACCCCACACCCCTAAGTTATTAGTTTGACCGTACAAGACCGACACTAGATAGTACTGGACAAATTCTGGAAAAACGAAAATAGCATAAAAAGAACATTAAACAGAAATGTTGTATTTCATTCACTACCACTGAAATAACAACAATAAAATGACAATAACATAATTTAGGTATCCACATAAGTATGTGTAAGTCAGTGATGGGTTTTTAGCCGCTAATTATATATTTAGCCAATGCTAATTATATAATTAGCCTTTAGCCGGCTAAAAATATTATAATTAGCCGTTAGCAGAATATACATTTTATTTTAATTTTTCACACATCAGAATAACTTTTTTGCAATTACCAATAAAATATCTATTTATTCTTACCTACTAGGTAGGTAAGAATAATAGGTATTATTAGGTCATCATATTATAAGTCATAGATAAGGAGAAATTAAATCTAGAGATAGGGATTAGTTTTTATTTTATTTTATAATACCGCAATCCTCATCATTTAATTAAGTCACCGAATTAAGTACATCAAAAATAAAAATAATCGTACAAATTAAAAAATAAAAATAAAACAAACTAAATTAAATTAATAAATAAATAAAAGTTCCAATATACCACCCTATGGGACCATTTTTAACACTAGCACTATAATAATTAGCCTGCTAATTTTGAAAGGATTTTTAGCCGACGGATAATTATCGATAATTATCCGGCTAATTATAAATGGATAATGATCCGGCACATCACTTGTGTAAGTATCTTACCCATTGTCCTGATTATCACAACACTCTCCCGTTTTCATTTTTTTTTAATTTAATTTTATTTTATTAACCCTAGGGTAGTAATGTAAGATTACTTATTAAAACATCCGTTGAGTCCAAATATACGCGATTGATTTTAAGATCGAAGCGCCAAAATGGCAGTAACCTATACTAACTTTCGGTCTCTGACACTGACGTTTGAAATTTTATATTCATCAAAAATTTGTTGTCGAGAACTTTAAACCAGGTAAAAAGCTGGTAAAACTATTTTGAAAGGGGTAAGTAGTGATATAAAATTAAAATATATTTCAATATTTTTCGAGCGTTCAATCTGAAAATGAAACTTAACCTCAAAATATGTCAAATTCTTTATTGGACATACGGCATACATACCTTTATGTAAATAGTCATTCTTGGAGAAAGGTAAAGAGCACACACTTTACTTTGCGTTCTTTAGCTTCTTTATCCATACTTGTCTCCTGTAACTCTGTAATGCTCAACTTATAGTTTCCGCGATAGCTCCAGATTTTCCCGCTTTTGGAAAAGTATGAAACTGATCTCGGGGTTTTTCTTTGTACAAGAGGAACAATGACGCTCACAACAATAATGATTCATATCTAATCAAAGCAATTAACTAATATAACAACGGATATTTCAAAATTCACAATTGACATACATACGCAAAACTGAACCAATACCCCATTCGTTAGTTGTGGGTACCGCCAGTAGGTAGCGTATTGCTTAGCAAGAATCGCGTATTTGGATTAATCCGAATACTATAATAATATACGGATTATATCAGTATCTCTACGGATTAGAACAGTTAGGCAAATGTGTTGTCTGGTAATTTCTCAAAATGTCCAAACAATTGATTTTTGTGCATGAGCCATGGAGTATAATGCAAAAAGTCTATTTGCAAAGTACTCTTAACCAAACCACACACACCTTACAAAATTAACTAGCTCATTCCGCACGCAAGCTTTGCCCTATATGTGAATAATTGAAATGATTTCATTCGTAATACATATTACGAATATTATACGGTATATTAGCACAGTATAATGCTAAAGAAATTAGCATACTGTGATATTAGCTCATATGAACAATTATTCATTTAGCTGGCAGCAGGTTATTCATTATATTTATAGACCACTCGATCTCCTTCCATTCAAATCATGCATATAGATATCAGTATCCCGTTCCTGAATAGTATTAGTATTTTATCATTTTATTATGTTAATCCAATTTCGTATAATTCGAATACAACACAACACTAATAAACCTTGTAATATCCCAACATAACCTGAATCCCTGGTGGTTTATGGTGATAGTTATCTAACCCATCATAATATTTGTGGAAATAAATGAAAACATGAATGATGGAAATTATGAAAATATAATCATATCATAACCATTTATTATATACGCATGGGCAGAAATGAATGACAACTTTTACTGATATTACCCAAAGTAAAAGTTTACCTCCGATGTCTTTATCCCATATGAACGTTTAGTTGTTATTTTTTACCACATTCAGCCTGAACGTACTCAAGATCTCTCGGCAACGCTTGGCATGTCATCTGAACGTGCCTCCCAGGATTTGTCAATAGGATAATTATTGTGATTAACAGAATCAGAATACTACCTACTATATTCTGTGCTGCGATCATTTAACATATTAAAACATAGATGTCAGCAGTGGCAGTATCGTAAAAGTTAGTGGTCTTGTTTATTTAAAAAGTTCTGTATTTATTCAGAATACTGTATATATACATCAAAATTCGATATAAAACAAATTAGCAGATTCTATACATACCTATACTTAGAATTTCTGCAAAATATTAAAATTTCAAGTAAGTATCTAGTCGGCTTGCGGCATTGGATTTAACGGCTGGAAAAAAAAACTAGTCATGTTGATGCTAAAAATTATCGTTCAATTTTTCATTTTCATTTTAAACAAAATCTAAGGTTAATGAAATTTGTTTTTTATAATTATATTGATGTAAAATGTCACATACGAATTTTTTGTTTCTTGTTCCTACTAAACTGTTTTTTAATTTAATGTTGATTTGATTAGGAGGGTGAATTTTAATAATGCATTTAAATAAATCATTTATGTTAGTAACGAAATCAAAAATAAATTGATCTGTTGCTTGCTATTTGCTATTCTATTATAATGATGGAAGATCAAGAATTTTTAGTGTCTGGTGACCTTACCTTCCAACCATTCAATGAAGAAATTACATCTGAAAGGTTAGTTTTATTTGTATGTTTTCCTATTTAAATCTATCCATTTAAATTAGCTTCTATGAGAACTATTATAATTTCATATTTGCATAGAAAGATTCACAATTTTAAAACATACCGCGCTAATATAGACAAACTCCTAAATATATTTTGGCGTTTTCATTTTCAAATGCACGTACTTATTTATTGCGATTTCTTTTTTGTTTTGGTAAAAAAAAACATAAATCTATAACTAGTTTGTCACTTGTCGGTGACAGTAGGTGGTAGACATGTGTCCTATAGTTAGTTGACCAATATAGGTAGGTATATTATTAAATTAAAATGGAAAATATAAATTTCTTTAGGTTTATCAAAATGAATAAGAAAAATCATTGTATATATTTTGTGAGAAAAATCGTGTGTCCAACTGTCCAATATGTGTAGGTACCTATGTCATCCTACATTAAAAAACAAGTTATATAAGTAGTAGGTACCTATAGTACCTAAGCATAAACCAACGTAGATATGTACTAAATAGCTTCTTCAAAAAATTACGTCCCTCTTGTTAGGTAAATTTGTGGTGTGGTACGTACGTAATGTGTGTAAACAAGACGAACATTACTGTGTAGTTTTAGATATACCTACTCCTTACGTCCAGAGTTTTCAGACCGAAGCTTCGAAGCTTTTCGCAAGTGACTGTTTTTTATTATACCTAGGTAGGTTTATTATAGGTACGTTGTAGGAGAGTAGAGAATCTTGAGGTGTGAATTAGAGCGCACTTTATTTATCGAGCTAATTCATCGTTTTTTTTTTCTTTTTTGCCCTTTTAGCCCAATTTTTTTTAATGGCACCAATAGCGGTACAGTAGTTGTGTTTCGCTAATGGAGGTCTAGTGTGCAATACCACGCCACGCATTACCTACTTATCAGAACATAAAAAAATAATGTGACTGCTTGCGAAGTCACTCAAATACCTATACGTTTGAATAAATAGAGCTTTTAAAAGTAGATACTTTTATAATGTATTTAAACTACCTACATACTTAAGTTTCACACACTTCTATGATTCGCGAATTAGGTAACAACCTCGGTAACAGCTATCTTCCAGAACAAAACAAATCCAACTAAGTATTAAATACTTGCGTGCGCTGCTGCTATAAAAACCGCAGAAACCTAATGGAGTTTAATTTTACTGAATTGCCTACCTTCCTACTTAAAATATGTAACGGGAGTTTTTTGAGAATAGGCCCCGTTTATGTTAGGTAGGTACTTTGTTTTTCTGAATTCAGAAACAAAATCATAATTATAGAATAATAAAACAATTAAATAGGTACCTTTCATCGACAACTTTAATTAAAAAAAACAATGTTTTATTAAATCGTTCAGAATTTGTATTTAAAAATTTACGATCAATACTCACAAGAAGTGAAGTAGGTAGTATTTGAATTAGCATTAATACAGGGTGTCATTAGTGGGTAATTAATTATTGTTCGATTACTCACAAACGGTAGGTACATTATATCAAAAAACTTTTTATATGAAAGTTTTTTGGCACTAAAAGTGCATATTGTAAAAATATTTTCAATTACACAGGGTGTTCCAAAAAGTGGCGACAAGGTGCAAGTTGGTTATTTCAAATGCGGCACCCTATATTATATTATCAGAGACTTTGTAGATTCTATACGTCTCTCTGATATTATTATATTTTTTAAATCTAGGGATCACTGGGAACATATTTGTGTTAAGGTTCCCTATAGCTATCTCTTTTCGTTTCCGAAATATTTAACAGTTAATGGAAAAAAACCTCGTAACACTGCATTGGAAAATAAATAAAATTTCTTCTATGACACAATGTGAAAAGGAAAAAATGTAGTGTCAGTTAGCACAAGGGATACTTTAAATATTGCACTTGAAATTATTTGGCCATTTTATACAGGGTGATTTTTATCGTGATTTATATTTCACAATGTTAAATTGCCTAAATCTCATTTTTTTTAAATGGAACACCCTGAATTTTTTTATGGCATTAGATGTAGAATTTAATTACCTTTCAAATGGTATTATTATGTCCTATACGAAAAGTTGACCGGTTTCGAGATATTTACGATTTTTTGAAAATTTAGCTTCCATAACTGATAATTACAAATTATAGTCAAGTAAGTTATGAAAACAATTTATTTTGTTGTGAAAATTATTTAACTGTCAAATACCTAAATATTCGATTTTGTGTAGTCTGTAAATTTTATAAGCAAGATGCACTATTCCAAAATGCTCTCAAAAGCACCACGAATTCTGTTCATCATGTTTTCTCGTATGGTTGATGAATGGAGAAATTTATTTGCATTTTTTGGAAAATCAACTTTTAAATTATCTTGAAGATATTCCTCTGAACATTTTAGCAGGGATGTGGTTGCAGCATGACGGTTGCCCTGCACATTACAGCGGTTCAGTAAGGAGATAAGTATAATCTCTATAAACAAGGGTTTTATTATTCACCTGTTTCATAATGTACCCATGTAGCTATAAGTATTAATTTTAAATACTTACGTAAAGAATCATCGGTTATATACATATTTTTAATTACCTTTTTAACATAACTTTTAACTTTTTAACTTAACTTCTTTCATTTTTATTTAAAAAATATAAATACAAATGCAAGGACTTAAAGAGACTAACTTAAAGTTTCTATAATGATATTGAACTTTATACAGGATCCCCTTAAAAACAGCGGCAAAGCAAGCTTACATTTTTTACGAAACACCCTGTACGGTTATGACCTGGAATATGTTATTTCAAAAATAAAATCCCTAAAATATAAACGTATCTTATGGCCTCCAATGTTCGAATTTTTTTTTTTAAATTTACAGTAATCATTTGTTAACCAATTACAATTTGAAAATTGTAGATCTAACTTCACGAAGTACCTCATAAGACTGTTTCTTTTTTTAAATTTTCTCTTGTATTTTGATAGTTCTACAGTTCTTAAACATTCTTATTAATAGTTCTTCACTAACGATTATAAATAAAATATAAATAGATAAAATTCTATTTGCCCTAACTACCTATCGTCAGTGACTATAAAAGGAATTATAGTCACTGCTATCGCATACCAATAGCAACGCAATCATGTGTTAATATTCTTAGTCAGTGTGAGCAACTATTAATAATTCTAGTAACAAAAAATGTTTAAATTGTAATTGCTTTCAATCCACAGCGGAAATATTGTTTAAATTTGTAAATAACTCTTAGAGGTACAAATACTTAATATGATTTTTTTTTTAAATTAATTTGGACGTCTGTGATGAACTTTACAGGTACGATAAGTTACTTAATTATCAGTTAAATTTAGTTAACTGATAGGTAATTGAAAAACTGATCTTAAGCACACTGTCCTTGATAGGCAGATTGTTATATGTCGTAAAAATAGACTATTAACTTTTCATCGCCCTGCGTATTAAAAAGCGGCACACTGGAAAATACAAGTTCATATTTCATTATTTATTTATTTATTTTTTTTTTGATGTTCGTAATTTGACAAATGAGATCGTTCATTTTTAAAAAGATTTGTAAACCAGACACCATCGTTTAATCAGAAATCTTTAGTGAAGTTCTTTCAGTCCTTACAATAATAAATTTAACTGACTTATCAAACCATTGTGCCTTTACTACGTTTAAATGTAGAATTATTATAAGTATAGATATGTAATGTGGACATAACAAGCCTCCATTGTTAACCTTGGAGCATTTAAGATGGAGACATTAAACAAAATCTGGATACTTCAAACTGCATGCCAATAACTTTTGATGTTTACAAGTTATTACACACTGGCGTAGTTTTCCACATAACACCAAAACACTATACCTACTGCACTCAACGCGCCTCGAGGGCTGTATAGTGTTTTGGTGTTATGGGGAAAACTACTGTGAGTTTCACGAAGTTGTATCCCGGATTGGAATGTTCGGATTTTCAAGATTCGCTGGCAAATCCTGTGCGAGACTGGCACGTGCGCTAAAATCACACCACCTCAATTTGTAGCGGTCCGTAACCGAGATGTGCCAATGGATTGAATTTAACTAATAACATGACGACGCTCCATACGTTGGAGATATATACTAACATTCCAATCCGGGATACAACTTCGTGAAACGCACAGTACATCCGTCTTCACACCAAAGGTTCCAACCCCTTTCAAGAAAAAGTTGGTACGCGATGAATTGTAATACTTATATAAATACTGTATATAAACAATTTGGGAAACAAATGAAATTTTATACATGTAATTTTGTTTTTATAGAAAAGGATTTTCTACATATTATCACGTCATCTTATCGAAAGGAGCCGCCCTCCTGGACGATGATGATCTACCATCACCTATTCCTCACAACATCTCTCGATGAGCGATGAGGCTTTACTTTTATTAAATTTAAAAATATTACCTTCATTACTATATAATCTATAATCAGCCACGTCCAAAAACGTGAGTGAAAATGATGGATTTTAAATAATTTTAGAATGTCACAGACCTCCTGAACCTGTAAATTTCTTATATTTTTGTAGTGGGATCAAAACTGAAGATATTAAGGATGAGGAGGATATATTGTTATTTGCCCAATTAGATAATCTTGCTAACAATATCTCAAGCAGTAACGATTTCCAAATGGTGCAAGAAGTCGAGATTGTCGATCAGTTACAAACCCCAGATGATGAGTTTAGAAACAAATTGCCTGTTGATTTAACTAAATTCCCTACATCAGATCCTCAAAATGATAGCAGTACTTCTCATTACGTAAGATATAAACTTCAGGATGGAAAACACGTAAAGATATGGGAATGTGGAATATGTAAGTTTTTAGTAATATTATAAAATTATTTTGGCATTGCCGGGGATCATATAGTTTCATTTCGAGTGTCTCCATTGTCGTCCATAAAAGATAACCAAAAACAAGCCCTTTAGAAGACAACATTTCTTCGCCTCGTAGAGGAGCTACAGAACAGTTAACGATCGAGATAACATTCAAAGGAATAAATGTATCCACAAATTCATATTTATCAATATTATTAAGTAGCGCGCGAAATCGGAGTCACTTTCTTATATTATTTAGTGTGGCACAGATTCATGGTATACCCCGCTTACGCCCTTATTTTTTTAGATACAATTTTCAAATTTGGCATGGCGGGAAATACTTATTAAAGGACACTTTTTGACATAAAATAGCTATTTACCTAACAAGTGCGGAAAATAAATTTTTCCGCACGAGTCTGCCGTTCACCGAACGACGCGTAGCGGAGTTCGGTGAAGCAGACGAGTGCAGAGAAATACATTTTCCGCAAATGTTAGGTACAATAGTTTTTCTACAGACGTGCGGAAATAAGTATATATAATTCGTAATAATTTAATAACTTTTAATAACTATGGCAAACATTAACAATACATAGTAAATAACAAAGAATAAAATTATTCTTTGTTATAATTAACATGGTAGGTAACCGAAAACTGGCAATTATAAGCATTATTAATTAAACTGGGAGCATTTTGATGGTGAGCTTCGTTAGCAATAATGTTGACACTTTTTCTTCTCAACTTGTCATGCTGGTGCTGTTTCACTAGTTCATTGTTGTCAGCAATAGCATCAATTTCACACGCGAAACTTGTAGAAGGTAAGGGCGAAGGCGGAGGTACACTTTCCTCGAAATTTTCTCCTTTAGAATATAGAATTTGGTTGGCTATTCGTTTTTTGTTCCCCATGGATTCGTCCACATATGATTCTGCAACTTTCGTCGATTGCCATCCCCCGAGACGTTTCAAATTAGTAATATCCACTCCAGCGTCAGCCAACATGGTAGCCGAAGAGCGTCTATAACAATGTCCAGTAAAGCTCTCTGGATTTGGAAGTTTCAAAAAGGCAGCCACATCGGATGGCATCTTACCAAACTTATTAATGCCAACTGTTTGAATAGTACATGTACCTTTTTGGAAATTAACATAAAACCTTTGATGCGGTGTACTTTTGGGACGCAGAGACATGTACTTCTTGATTAAATTAAGATTTTTTTCTCCAGTTATTACAAAGCTTCTACTCTGGTGAGTCTTGCTATCCGGTATTTTCACCAAAAATAAATCTCCTTGTTCGACTACGTTTTCACACAACAGATAAGTCAATTCTTCGCGCCTACAGGCTCCAGCGATTCCAATGATAGTTGCGACTTTGATTAGTAAATAAGTATCGTCAGGCGCAACGCTTAAAAATTTTTCAATATGTTCCTGATTTAACACTTTAGACTTTTTTGGTCTAAAACCTATCATTTTCTTTTTTAAAAAAGCAATCAATTTAAAATGCCTGCTAATATCAACGTTTTTCTTAATTTTTAGTATAGATTTCACCATTGAGTACTTGGACCACATTGTAGAAGGTTGAAAATTCTTTGAAATTTCTTGAAAGTAAACTAAAAGTACCTCTTCTTTACTGATGTTCGTTATTTTCTTGTTGATGCACCATTTGACGAACTTTTCGTATTCTTGAATGTACCTGACTTTGGATTTTTCTGGAAGCAAATTCATATCTACTTCTTTTGCTGCGCTCAAAATATATTCTGGAACCCCGTCTTCCATGGCCAGATTGTCAAATTCACCTTCAATCATTCTAATAATGCAGAATTACGAAAAATACACACTTTTAAAAAGCAATTAATCACAAATAAATAATAATAATATCGAAATGTCAGTTTGTTGATTTCTAATGATTGTTTAAGCGTCCTTAGTAACTTGGAAACCTGGTAGCTAAGCAAGACGAAATGCATTAAGCCTGTTACACACTCTGAGATACATATCAGAGACGGTCAATTAATGAATTAATAAATAATAAATAATTATTGTTGCTGCAGTCCATATTGGTACAAAATATTGTTATAATTTCCTGTTATCTCCATTCACGTTGAGATATGCATTGATATGTGTATCGCGACAAACAACGATGCGTGTATAGTAATTTTCAATATTACGTGCGGAAAAATATTTCTGCACTAGTGCGAAAATTTTTTCCGAACTAGTGCGGGAAAATCAATTTTCCGCACGAAAATCAGTGCGGAAAATCGGGTTTTCCGCACGGCTATAGAAAAAATATCTTTTTGTTTCTTTCGGTTTTCGCGGAAGTAATACCAACTCTCGATTTTTATATGGAACACCCTATTTATTATTATATTTTTGGAAGCTACATTATTTTCTGAATCCAACGATATTAAATAAGTGACATTTCAGCTAGGAAATTACTTGTTGGACTCTATTTTGCTTTTGAATTTAGAGAAAAAATAGAGTTGCCGTCAAAAATATTCAATTTATCTACTTGCTAGGCGTTAAAATTCTTCAAAGTGGTTTTAGAGCTGAAACTAGTTTTTTCAAATACTACCGTAATAGTAATAGGTAAATAGTTATTAGTTATCAAGTAAATTTTAGCAAGAACGCGTAATATACAGGGTGTATCACGGTGACCACCCATTAGAATATATCAGAAACTACTTAGCTTTAAACAGTTAAAATTTGGACTCTGGGGTTTTTGAGTATGCTCTCCTCAAATAAAATAATGGCGTCCTGGTGATATTTCCGGTTATACCGGAATTTGTCGTTAACTTTATTATTTTAAATGGAGCACCCCATATGTTATTGCATTTTTGGATTTTACGCGTTCTTTTAGGAGAACTTTCATAAAACGATTCTATATACGAATTCTCAGCCGTTTTTGTAATTTTTCTCAGCATTTTTTTTTAAATATTTGTAAAATTTCCTACCTAACTTAAAATTCAATATTTCTCTAAAAAAGTTGTATTTAACAAAGATATTCATATGAGAAGTTGTTGAATATCTAAGCTTTCTAGCTGTACCTTAACAGTTGTTGAAATGTACCTATACTGGGTGCTGGAAATTTAATATCAAATTTTATTAACTTCGGGCCAAGAAAAGTAGACTTTTTTAAATAGGGCACCCTGTCTCTGCCAATCTGTATTACACTTCCCTATTTGTGTTTAGCCGTATATAAACCGTTTTGTTTTCTTTTTTTTTTTCTATAACACAAAGCGTTGGTCGTAACCAACCGTTTTTTTCTGAAATTGGTCAGTCACCAATATCAGATGCTTTAATGTAATTCGTATACTAATCGTTTTCAATCTTTTCTCCACTTTTTTTTCATAGTGTTAGTGTCATTAGTGTTAGTTTTTCATAGTTGGTATACCAACCGTTCTAAATTGATCAAACACCAATATTCAAATGTGCTTTAATGTTAGTCGTATACTAACCCTTTTTTTAACTTAGTGTTGGTTGCATATCAACAGCTTTTTCCTCATAAAAATTGTATTCGACATAACATGCAAGTGAGACATATTTTCACTTTAAGTACAATCCACGGTTTCATTCTGTCCACCGCCACTACAATTCTACAGTTTTTGCGACCTGCTCGCCAATCTTCCACTTCATAGCGATCATTGGGCAAAATCCTCCGAACTGTGAAGGGTACTTTAAACTTTGGCAGCATCTTTTTGCTCGACCCTGTAGCTGGTAGAACATCTGCAACCATCACCAGCTCACCTGTATAGCAGACGCACGGGTCTTATCTTACCGTTCTTTCTGCTTCTTTTGACCTTCGGTAATACAATCCTTAATCATGACCCTTATTTCGACAAGATCTACGCGACCTAAATAATTATCCTGAATTGCATTTACGATGCAAGAGTCGGCAATATTACGTGGTTTATAATTCGCCAATGCTTCAAGTGGCAACAGCCCAATGGCCTTATTGTAAGTGCAATTTAGTGCACACTGTACTTGTTTGACAAAAATATCCTATTTGTCTTCGTCACTTCCAGCTGGAGTGATGGCTAAGCCATTGAGAATCGTCCGATTATACCTCTCACATTACCCATTGGCACGAGGCGTAGCTACCACATTTAGCGATTGTTTGACTCCATACGTGTCACGGAACATTTTAAATGTGTGTGAATAAAAGCCGTACCACGATCTGTTATAATGCGTGCCATTACTGTCATTGCCTCAAACATGGTCATAAAGTCCATCAACAACTTCGTAACATAACATGTTTTTGTGCCTTTGACAGGTTCGAGTACCACAAACTTAGTATAAGCATTCACTAATACTAATAGATATTTTTTGCCACGGCAACTGGTAACAAATGGACCCACATGATCGACCTTTTCAATTGGGTTCAGCATCCCTTCCTTTTTGCCGGAGTCATGTTTATAATATTGGCACTTCAAACATGATTTAATATATTTTTTTACAAACTGTCTCATGGTTGCAAAACAATAATTTTCTTAAATTTTGCGTAGTGTCTTCTCGAACCCAAAATGACCCATATCGTCATTATATAACCGACAAATTTGCCAACGTACATTACGTGGAACTAACAATGCCGTCCCCCCATCTTGACTCGATTTTCAACCTGGCACCCAATGTTTACAGCTTTCGCAGCACTAAAGATCGCGACAACACCAAAAGAATCCTTCAACAAACACCGGAGGGCTTCGTCACTTTCAACCACCGCAGCACTTAATCACCACACCATACGTTCTTCATACACAATCACTACTTCCAAGGTGTAAGTTCGGCTAGAGGAACTCACTTTTGCGCTATGAAGGTACACAATTAACTTTTGCGTCTTGAGGTATTATCCCACCGCTGCTTTCTTAGGATGATATATATACAAATCTTTTCATCGATATGTGGGTAACTCGTTATCTACCACTATTCATAGTCCTAAAATCAATGATATCGACGGTAATTTGTGCGCCACTAGTGTTGAATGTGCTAAGGTATTTTCTAATTTTTTTGCTTCTACATATATCGAAGAACCTGCTGGAGAATTACCTGCACTTAATCTTGCAATCAACCCTAATTCACTGGAACTAATAGAATTTGACGAAAACAAAATATTTCAAAAGCTGTCGCAACTTAACAGTTCCAGTTCGCCTGGTCCTGATGGCTTGACTGCAATCTTTTTAAAATCATGTTCTAGGTCGATCTGTAAACCTCTATCCATTATATTCCAAAACTCTTTTAACACATGTTCACTTCCGCCTTCTTGGCTTGAAGCATCTGTCATTCCTGTTTTCAAAAAGGGGAATAAAATGTCCGCTGAAAATTATAGGCAGATAAGTTTAACATCTATTTCCCTTAAAACTATGGAAAGAATAATTGTGGATGCACTAGCACCATTCTGTATATCCAACAATATAATTCCAGACGAACAACACGGATTTTTGCCCGGCCGATCTATCACCACTAATCTTCTACGATGTCTAGACGATTGGACCAAAGCATATGATAAGAGAGAATCAGTGGATGTTATATACTTAGATTTTGCCAAAGCATTCAACCGAGTTCCAAAAAATCGTCTGTTGTTGAAACTACATCATTTAGGTATCCGTGGCCTCTTATTGACTTGGATTTCAGAGTATCTCTCTAACAGATCATTCAGAGTAAATGTCGGCGGAGAATATTCTCCTTCTCATCCAGTAGTTAGCGGAGTTCCTCAGGGATCTGTATTAGGACCCATACTCTTCTTGATTTATACCTCGGATATTCCAAGATTACTGTGCTGTAAATCATCATTATATGCTGATGACACAAAAGTCTACTGCAACCCTCTTACAGAACCTGATAGTCTCCAATCAGACCTGGATACAACTGGCGCGTGGTGCGAAAATTGGCTTATTCCATTAAACTCAAACAAGTGCGTAGTGCTCCATATTGGAAAAACCAATCCGAGGTTCCCTTACACTATCAACTCTACTGCCATCCAAAGTGTGCGTTCTCAGCGCGATTTGGGTATTTTGATTACTGAAAACCTCACCTGGTCGGATCATATAGTTAATTCCTGCAAAAAAGCTAACAGTTTATTGCATACGTTTCGTAGAGTTTTTAATAATCCGAATCCTAAAACTGCTTGTGCTTTGTATAAAACATATGTGCGTCCCATCGTCGAGTTCGGTTCAGCAATATGGTCACCATGTTTAGTGCGCGATAAAACAGCCATTGAAAATGTCCAACATAAGGCGACACGGCTGCCCTATGGTATGGTTTCCATAGACCTTCCTACGAAGACAGGCTACGTCTATTTGGCTTAACTTTTGCAATAGACTGATTGACCTCGTGGTGATCTCATTACCACCTACCGAGTGCTTAATAATTCTTTCTCGTTGGATCTATCTGACATCTTTCCATTAAATAATGATACCCGTCTGAGAGGTCATAACTACAAGTTGCTTCATAAATTATACAACACGAGATCGCGAGAATTTTTCTTAGGCAATCGTATATTTGATATTTGGAATTCTCTTCCTAATGAAGTTGTTAACGCACCCACAGTGAATAGTTTTAAGAATAGACTGGACACATTTTTGTATACCGCGTAATTGAATGTTAAGTCTTTGTTACTGAGTATACCTATATGTTATTTAATTGATTTTGATTTGTATTTATTTGTATTTAATGTTATATGCATGTACCTACATTAAGTTTAATTTCTTTGAGCTTAAAAGGGTTTTACACTCTGCTCTTATCCATTGTAATAATAATAGTAATAATATCCAATAATACCCAATAAAAAGCCACTTTGAAAAACAATAAATATAATGTAGACTGAATACAAAGTATTGAACAGTTACTTTCTTTTAGTCTAGTTCTCAACTACTCCTATACATAAAATGCTTATCCTCTTATACCTTACTTATCTAAACATAAACATTACCTATAAGAAGTAAACGCACTAAGTATGGGCAGACAAGTCCGGATGTTAGAAACTGCCACAATCGTAGGCGTCCACAACACATACAATTTTCTAGTGTAAAGTTTAGACATCGTTTCAAGAACATGTCTTAAATTACAGCGTTTGCATATTGTGCCTTAGTTCCTTAGAACACATTAAAGATCGTTTATTCTTATCGTGATCGCGAAAAAAGAACTTTCAATCTTTTGTGGAAATTTTGAAGGTTTAGATCTTGTCAAAATATTTAGAAAGTACTTCATACACCTACTGAAAACACAACTTTTTTTCTTGGTTTAGAACAGACAGTGCACAAAACAATCAATTAGCATAAATAGTGTTGAAGTGTGACAAAAAAAAGGTGCTGAATTTCTGAAATTACTTAGTCCGTCGAGTTATACTAGACATTGCTTCAAACGTTCTTCTGCTACATTATTGGCTGATAATGGAGCAGATATTCTTACTCTCCAATGACATGGTGAAAGATACTTGACATCGCGGAAGGATATATTGAGAATTCGGTGGAAAATAATGTTGAAGTGTCTTTCAAAACATTGGGTAAAAAAGAAGTGGTTAATATAAATAGCTCTAATTCTAATACAATCTCTCAAAGTTATATTTGCAAATTCTAAAAACTGTTGTGTAAATATTTATAATAAATAAAGTTTTCGGTAATTTCTTATGTTTATTGATTTAGATACTTTTCCGCACTTGTGTAGAAAAAAATACACTTTTCTTATTTGTCCATGTTTCCCAATTTTTGTCCATATAGTAGTAGAGAGCAGTATTTTTAATACGAATAGTGAAATAAAAGAAATTTGCTAATGCAATCTGATTGCAAAGTCCATGAAAATTCGGAAGGTGGAAACTTTTCGTACAGCTTCAGTTTTTGCAATTCCAGGTCGTACACCTTCTAAACAAATTCTTAAGATATATCAGAATTTTGGCCGTTCAGCACCAGTTGTTGAGTTGGGCAGTAGAATATATTTAAATAAACATTTATCGAAAACATTTATTTTATTTATGCATTACCCTAATATTTTTTAGGCTCTAAGGAATTCACTCACCAGTATACCTTAATGCGTCATTTGCCTACACATACCGATGAGAGAAAATTTCACTGCAATACATGCGGCAAAGGTATGTAAAAGTTTTTATACAGGTAGTGGTAATTTAATTTTAATAAAATTACTTACAGCCTTTCGCCAAATGTCCACATTATCTCAACATCGCGCTATACATTCCACTGAAAGACCTTATATATGTGAAATATGCCAAAAAACTTTTAACCGTGTATCAACATTGATTTCCCATAGAAAGACCCATACCGGGTTGAAACCCCACAGATGTCATCTTTGTACCAAAGCGTTCCATCAAAAAGGTAGGTAATATTTTATATAAAGATCGTTCACTTTTTAGACAGGAAGGAACGGTTCCTCGAATATCGCGCTATGTTGACTATTCCAGAAACGTAGCTCTCTTAAGAACATTTTTTGCGACATCGTAACCCTCTTGTTAATATGTTGTTGTTAACAGATTATTATAGTTGACTTCTGAGATATAGCATGTTATTAGTTTTAAATACAAGAAAATCAGAAAAGCTCCTGTACAAAAAAGGGCTTGAGGCGCCATTTAAATTTCATTGTCACTTGCCTGGCTGTATGATCGTATTCTGAAAATTTTTCTAGCGATGGATATGAAAATTACCAGATTTTTATTAGGTGATAAATGGTTATATCCCAGAATCCATGTAATACCTATTGGTTCTAGGATATACTCGTAACATGATAACATGAGATTGAATGTGTACAAACTTTCATTCTTTTTAGTTATCGATTCAAGAAGTAGTTTGCAATTGTCTCTAGATTTAGATTTCAGAATCGAATCACATATTAATATTTTCCTTTCTTTAAGTAAGCAGTAGGCAAACCGGGATTTCATATAATTTCCATACTTAAAAAGTATGGAAATATTTCTAATATTCTAATATATCAGATATTATTTCCAAACCGGAGTCGAAACGTCCAGATTTTAATAATCTCCAACGCGGTTCAATCTGGGAACCTAGATTCTCATATATCCATGACCGGGGAAACCTTTCCGAATATTTCATATACGAGTATACAACATGTCCAACTTTCATTGCCTCCTTCCTGCGTATCTCTGTTATTAGTTCTGATTTGGATCCATAGCAATAACCTTTGGTATACTTTTTTGTGTAGACCCAAACTTATTCTTTTGTCAGTGGCATATATATTTTTTAAGAAAAAAGGGATTGACTTTTCTAGAAGTCATGTAAAGCATTTTTTTAGGGAAAAATTAACACAATATTATTGATTAACGTGGTTTAGAACCCCCATCTCCAAAATTTCACTACAATAGAGTTTAGACATTTTCTAAAAACAAAACATTTCCAAAGTTATTTCGTTAATTACGATTAGAAAAATGTATTTTTAAGAGACCGTCACTCAGAATCTCAATGCACTTAAATGGTCTGCATAGAGCCTTGTGCTCGACGGTCTTCCCCTTAGGCTTAATGAGGAAGGGATTATGACCCAAACATATGCAGATGACATTACGGTCTTAATCGAAGGGAAGTCGGCAAGCACAGTTAGTGAGGTCACTCAAAGGGCTCTAAAAAGCATAGAAGAATGGTGTATAGGACAGGGGCTGAGAGTTAATCCCTCTAAGGTCAACCTAGTCCTCTTCACTAAGAAAAGGAAATTGGACGGTTTTAAGGCATCAACCATTCTCAATAAGACCATTCAGCATACAAAGACGGGCAAATTTTTTAGAGTTATCCTAGACGAAAAGTTGTCATGGCTACCCCACATAGACAGACAAATACAAAGAGCCACCGCGTGCTTCTGGACATGTAATGGAAAATATGGGGCTTAATCCGAAAGCCACTTTATGGCTCTACACCTCGGTTATTAGACCCTCCTTTCTATATGCATCGATTGTATGGTGGCCAGCCGACCGGCAGGCTACTATCAAACAACAGCTAACTCAACTACAACGCCTGGCGTGTAGAACCACGACAGGAGCGATGCGCACGGCTCCCACAGAGGCTTTGGTGGGCTCTGTGTCTCGCCTGTGTCTCCCTAAATTGCATATGGTGGTGGAGGAGGAGACAAGGAGGGCCTCTTACAGCGTCAAACAGTGGGGGCGATGGCTAGGTAAAAGCCACGATGGTGGACACAAGTATTCTTGAGGAACTTGTGGAGGTAGACAGTCTGCTGGACGCACCCAGCGACAGGATATTTCTCGCTTATGTGTTTCATAAAAATTTCATAGACGAGATGCCGGACAGAGACGCCTGAGATCCTGATGCTCAAGTCTCGAATGGGCTCGTCTGGTTTACGGATGGGTGCAAGACAGTCCAGGGCTCAGGGGTGGGAGTCCGTGGCGCTCCCCCAAGGGCGAGACTATCCTTCTCCTTGAGAAAGTATTCAGTAAAATCTCAAAAGGAGATATTCTAATCAGCATATTCAGATATCCACCGACAGTCAGGCGGTTTTACATGCCTTGACCTCTTACAGAATCGCATCCAGGGCGGTTCTAGAGTGTATGTAGATGTAGATGTTCGGTCAATCAAGAAAATCGAAACAATCAAGTAAAATTGATCTGGGTACCGGGTCATCAGAATATAACTGGAAATGAGGAAGCCCATGCACTGGCTAAAAATACAGGCTCAAGTATACAGTTTAGAGGGCCCGAACAAGTACTCGGGCTTCCACCTAGTTATATACAGATAACAAGGTCTATTGAAAACTGGATCAGGAAAGATCAGAGGAGAGCCTTGGTCGAACACAACTCGATCAATACTTGCGCCAAGTCGTAACAGCATAAGGATTGTCACATCTCAACAAACACCTTAATACTAGTGGTCTTAGTGACACTAGAAGGTGCAGGTTTTGCGGACACGATGACGAGGATTCACATTCTCTGTCGCTGTGCCTGCCTCATGGTCAAGAGACACAAACATCTGGGTGCAGCGTTTCTTCTGCCCCAGGACATTAGAGAGCTTCCAGTAGAATTAATGTTGGCCTATGTGCATAGCTCGTGTCTTATCCAATAGCTCTCGACTAGCGGCAGGAACAATGGGCCGAAATGCCTGAGTGCTGCGGGTGACCGCGCCGTCTTCCAACAACAACAATAAAAGTTCGTCATAATAAACCGTCACTGAGAACCATGATACATCAACACTGTATCCATGATATCCCAATGCGCATGGGGGCGTGGTCTATCGATTGAGCGTGACGTCAGTTACGAGTAAAATTAAATAAAATACTGGTAAACAAAGATAACAAAATAAAATAAACGTTGATTATGGAATTATAATACACGATTCATACAGGATAACTAAAATAATAGTTGATTAAACATCAATCTTTCTTATTTTAATTCAAACCGCATTCTGTGTACCTACCTACCGAATATAATTCTAACCTAAATTTTACAATTTGAAGAGATAATAAGAAGCACTACTTACCACCTTACACCTTATAATATAAAAATAACAACTTGATAACTCTATGGCCTCACAATTATAATAATACGGGAATACAATTATTGACAAACACGAAAATAGTTATATCGCTGACTGTAAGGTATTTGAATTTTCGCCATTTTTCTCTCACGAATGACGTCGTGCGCAGAACAAACAAAGTTTCGTCAAGTTATGAGCATATCAGTGTAGTTGTATCATGACTCAGAATAAGAGTGAAATTTTGGATATGGGGATAACATATATTATGTTTTATTTGAGCGAAAATGTTCTCGAGCAGCAAGCCGCATGCATGCACTCGCAGCAGCTACCTAAGACATAATACCTACCTATTGTCTTTGAACACTGTAGGTATAGAAACCTCGGCAACACACAAAAACACTGACAAATGTCTTAAGAAATACTTAACTGAAGTTTATTTATGTATGCGCAACAGATGTTTGTCAGTTTTGATATGAGTGTCGTATCACTGATGCAGTTTTTGACTCCATATGTTTTGGTATATGTTTTGACTACGAGATAGTTTCTCCGCTCCGTACTACCTGAATGGTATTTTTCTTATAATTAATGCTGATTCTTATTCAGATTGAACCTTCTATTTAATAGCATTAATAAAATTTTAGGTAATCTGCGGAATCACATTTTTACCCATACGAACGAGAGACCATACAAATGTGATATATGTGAAAAAGGATTCAATCAGATGTCAAATTTAATGTGTCACAAACTGAAGGTCAGTTTCATAAAATGATATGTCAGAAAATCGTTTCCACCACTATTTTCCTATATAGGTATGTATTAGTAATATTCTAATAATTACATTTTAGGCTCACCGACGTGCTGAACCACCAAAGTATGTGTGTCAAATTTGTGGTAAATGCTTTCCTAAGCGCATGGGACTCAGGCACCATGAACAATATACCCATGGAATGCTGAATCAGTCTGTTAGCATGCCTCAGATTCCTGAGAAGCTTAAGTATGTTATATATGTTTTCTTATTCTCATTAATTTTACTATTATCTTCTATCATTTATTTGCTCGGTTACTCAGAGCTCCCTGAAATTTGTCAATTATCCTCTTATTAAAATCTACGTAAAGATCTAAAATTTTGTATCTACGTAAATATAAATACGTGTTTTATTAGTTACATGAATGCCATTATAGTGGATCCCATAAAAACTGAAGCCATGCGATTAGCAATCGAATCCAATCAAACACCATTTGCTTTGCTGAGACCATTAACTGGTATACCGGTTCTGGTTCGAGTATTACCAGCAGGAGATAAGCAAATGCTGGTTCCCGCATCTGCTGAAGATTTAAAGAAACACAGCCACATTTCTATTACTCCCAAGACAAATTCCGCTGATAAGGAAAATATAGGTAATACCCTTCGTATAACGTTTTTTTTTATTATATGGCTCTGGTATGTTAAAAATATGTCCATACCGATTGTTGTTTTCATGACCCTTTCACCTACATCTTCCTAATATATCGTTGGAACCAACGGTTCTAAACAGAAGGTCACTTGAATGCTTGAATGCTGAAGAATTAAGGATGGAAACAAACCTTTTTTGTTTAATAAATATATGTCCACAAATGAGCCGTTTTGGCAAAAAAAAAGGAAGAATGGTTTTGGTAAGTTTTATGTATTTCAGTAATAAATAATTAATATACATTTACAAAAAATCTTCATGAGGACATTAATAAATTACTTTTTGTTCGTGTTGGACTTTGTTTCATTGATAAATAAATGATGGTTTTCAATAAGTGTTCAAAATGTTGACCATTTGCTTCAATACAAATATTGCACCGTCGGGTCACTGACTCGCGGACCCTATGGAATATTCCGGGAATGAATTCTACATGTGTACAACTGGCCATTATTCTTGCTAAGAGATCTTACTCATTACGAATAGGCATTTCGTAGACTAAAGATTTCAGAGATGACCCCAAAAGAAAAAATCCAGGCGTTGAGATCGAAAGAACGCGCGGGCCAGACCATGGGACCCCCTTTCCAATCCATCGGCAGAGAAATTGCTGGTCCAGATACTGGCGTAAATTCAAACCAATATGTGGAGGTGCCCCGTCATGTTGAAACCACATGTTATTTCTATTGTCTCAAAGGATATTTTCTAATAATAGAGGCAAAACATTTTGCAGAAAATGGAGATAAATATCTGCGTTCAAACGAGCTTGCAACAAGTGAGCTATGAGATTCTGTCCAACAATACCAGCCCACATGTTTACAGAAAATTGTTGCTGGTGTCTTCTAGAGAGCAATAGCGAGAGGATTTTCATCATGCCAAATGTGGCTGTTTCTACAATTAAAATAACCATCGCGCGTGGGGCATACCTCATCAGAAAACAATACTATTTATCCGAAGTGAGGTTCTATTAAGATATGACCCAAAAACCATTAGCAAAAAGCTAATCGGTATGGATAATCTTCAGGATTTCAAGCTTATATGCGTTATAAATGATAGAGATAGAGGAGTTGTTCATGCATGGTACGGTGTACCGTCGACTTGAAGGATCCCATTTGGTGTACAATTGCGCAAACACTTGTTAATTGATTTTCCTCCATACGGTATAGAACTTCAAATTTAACCGTACGAGCTGTTCTTGGACGACTACCACTACCAGGACGCTTTAGGTTCCCACTTTCTTTCAGACGACGATAGATCGAAGCAAAGATAATATGATATGATAAGGTCGCCGGCGTTCCAGATATCTCTGTTCATATATGCGTGCAACTTTTCTTCTATTACAATTTGCTGTACCATAAGCAAGATGCATATCGGTAAGTTCTTAAAATAAGAAATTATCGTCCATTTTCAATACAAATTTTGAATAAAAATCAACAAATAATACTACGGTCTTAAAATTGGCATTTTTGGAATGTTTATTGTGATAGAAATTTTTTTTCTCCCAACAAGAACCGTAGTTGAAACAAAAAATGTTGAACGAAATACAGTGGTGCCCAACTAAATCAAGAATTAATTTAGTTATTTGAATATGATTTAAAGTATTTTATTGCTTTACAGCCCAAACGGCTCATTTGCGGATATATGTTTATTAAACAAAAAAAGTTCGTTTCCATGTCGCCTACCACCCCATAAAGTTTGTCGGTATATTTTTAGGACACCCTGAATAAAATTAATGTTTTATCACTTGATACCAAGCGATAACTTTTTCGGTTGTTGCGATATCGCTCTATATCCTATCAAGTTATCGGATAAAACTTATGGTACAGAGTAAGAAGCACTAATGTAGTTTATTTATTTATAATATACCTGTTAATATGCATAATTTATGCCTGTTTATAAATGTTTTAATAACTTTTTAACAACTGCATACTCCCCCTCAACTCGCGTTGAAGAGTATTTGTTTGTAAATAATGTAAATTGAATTTAAAGTTTCAGATAAGACCAATGGGAAACATTCGGGAAGTACCGTGCAAATTAAAATACCGGTGGTGGCCACAGTAATCCAGCAGAGTGAGAGCGGCGGGCATATGTCCATGGCAGTAGTTAGTCCTGGTCCTAATGGTGAACTGGTGAATCAAGCAGGCCTTAGCAATTCTCATAATGACAGTTTTGTCTACAGTTCCACGTTAACTGGTAATGAGTCTATTGCAGGTAGGTTGTTTGTTTGCACTATTATCTTTATTTACATTTGAACATGCCCTTATATACTTGCGGCATAGAGTTTGGTTACTTTACGCTTGCGAATATTATCTTCAGAAAATATAATGATTATATCTGTAATTTTCTCTGTAAATAAAAATTTCTAGAGGAATTAAGCGGATAGATGAATGTTTTCTATTTTACATTTTTTGAAGCACTATAATAAGAAACAATGTATTCGGGCAAGACGTTAAGGTTAAGTGCGTAAGACGTTAGAAAATTATTCCAAATTTACAAAAATATGTGATATTCCAATAAAAAATAAAAGCTGGCTTTTATTTTTTATTGGAACACCACATATTTTTGTAAATCTGGAAATAATTTTGTAACAAATACAACAGCGATTTATAGCTAAACGATAGATACTCTTACTATTTGCAGCCTTTTGGACTTCGATGTTCTGGCTATAAGAAGCCAGAAGCCCTTTCAAATTGATATACTTAACTGTATTTGTGAGAAACTTATACTTTCTCCCAAAAAAATGTAGGATGTTCAATTAACCAAATAATAAAATTAATCTAGTGTATTTTATGTATTATGGTGTTTCAAAAAAAATCAAATAAAACCAAATAGAAAAGAAAATGACCTCTCCAATTAAACTCCCAGGAAATTCTTATTTAAAGATTTATTGTTTGCCTCGCCTTATATAGAGTGTCCCCCAAATTCACACACGTGCCTCTAGAATCTTATACAGGAAGTCAAAACAAATCAAAAATCAAGAGCGGAAAAATTGCCGATTGCCCTTTGTTTCCGAGTTAATCACGAAAAATGAATCTGAAAGTTTACTCTTTAATCTTAAATCTGTAATTATTAAAAAGAAATTAATAAGAATACAAGGTAAATGTATGATCTGTTGTCACAAAAGGTGTTCAAATAAATCGCTTCCAGTCTCAAGGCAAACAATCGTACAATTTATTATGGAAACAGACCCTCTGAAGCATGTTTTAATCTATGAATATTACTGAAACATGAAAACGAGCTAAAATAAAACATCTGCAGGATTCACAGCAGGTTCTCCGTAAACGTTTTATATTTAAAAAATTATTTTATTTTTTTAAAAATGTAAAACAAAGATTATTGGAGTGGCTTAGGACTGTCATCCTATATTAATCGGATGCAATTAAGGCTGAGCAAATTCTTGAATTTGTTGAAAAGAATCAAAACGAGTCTTCGAAATGCGTTGTGCCAAACTCAGATTATTGAGAAAAACGGTCAATCGGCATTTATTCCACTTTTGATTTTTTATTAACCTCCTCTATAAAGTCCCAAAGCACAGGCGTGAATTATGAGTTAGCCTGTTATACACAGTTAAATAAGAGTATATTTGTATCTCAGAAACTAGAACAGATATCAGTTTAATCAGTTGAGTAGTGAATTTTTTAAAATTTAATGTATTGCATCTGAAACTTTTAAGGAATAAAGCTGAAAAATAAAACTCAAAATAGATTTAGGAATGTAAAACCAAAACATTGCTCTTCTATCGACACGTATTTCGCTAAATGTTGATGTTGATGGGAGATGAGTAAAACATAATTGTAATCATTTACAAACGATGATAATTTTGTTTGTAAATGATTAAAATTCTTCATGCTGAAATTGTCAGCGTAAGTGAAAGCGGAAACAGAAAGACTAGTGAATTTTGATTAGATGTCAGAATGAATATCTATATATCAGCAGAGTAAATATTGGTCCACTCTGTCTGAACCGAGTTTTAGTGAATCATGTTAGATTATATTTTATATTGTAGGTACTTCGGCGGACATGGACGAAATGCAACTAAATAATGTTATACCATCGGAAATGATGTCTGATGTAGAAATCGAGTTTTTAGATGAAAATGGTAGACGAGTTGGTGAGGATGACTTTCAACACAATTTGAAACGTAAGCATCCTTATTATTAAATTAGTTCATATTAATATTAGGGAGATATGCTATTGATATTGATATGCTATTACAATGTATTCTGAAACATTTTTCCTTACGTTTGCCTATTAATTTGGTGCTTACATTCACAATTTAATAGAAGTAAAAGTCTTGCAGCCTTATTAATAATAAAACTTAGAATGTTCTAAGACGTAACTAGAATGTAATTAGTGAAAACTGCATTAATAATGCCATTTAAATGCATGTTAACGCTAGAATGATGCTAAATCACTAGTTATCAGTTTGGGTATGTTTTACAATAAGTTAAAGTTAACCTAAAAGTTTGACAAAAATGTCAGCAGTTTTTCTTTTCCCTCCCAATTAACAGATCAAGAACGTTTTTCTGAAATATTAAATAATTTAATGCGAAATTTTCGGTATTTATACGTCAGTAACCTCAATAATTATTATAAAATTTTATTATAGCATGGTTACTTATCGAATTCGTTAGGGAGTTTTTGAACCCCTTAAATTTTAGCACGTCGTTATCGTTCTTCTGAGCATGTGCAGTTCCAAAAAGAGTATCATTTTTGGCACTGCGCGTGCTCAGTATAACGATTGCGATAATGATAAGGTAAAAATTTAAGGTGTTCTAAATCTCCCGTAACCCCCGAGTTAACGTGGGCTACGAATCTCCCTATTATAAAAGGCAAACTTAATGCTTATCAAGGGCGGATTTACCATGAATTCAAATTTTACATTAGCAAAAAGCAAAAACGTAATTAGTTAAAAAAAATATAAACGTACTTCACTTAAAATATTTTATTAAACACTTCTATTTGCTATTTCATGTTTGTCCAAAGAAAAACGTACCTATCTAAATACACAGACAATTTCTAATTTCACAACATTTTTTAAAAATATGATTCTTTGAGATACTCCCCCATGTTGAAAAGCTAAATCCGCCCTTGATTGCTTTTTAACACAAAACAGTCTTGACACAAGACACTTGTCAGTCTTGTCACTTTGCGTAAATGTTTGTAAATGCAGGCAGAATGCAGGTTAGATTTATTGCAGTGAAATTAGCTCTATGTATAGAATGAGATGTTGTCACATTAACTTCTTATTTAGCATGCTGTTAGTTATTTGTCTATAAATATTTAATTATTAATATGAACTACTTAGATTGATTTAAGAATACAGTTAGTTGTCATTAGTTAACTTCATGTTATTGTGATTATTATTAATATGGGTGCTAAACTTGGAATTCATATCTATTAAGTAGTATGAAGTAACCTGATTTCATTTTCACGAATTTGATTTGTAATATAAAATAAACGATCTCTGGAGCTTCTAAAGCATACTGAAACATAAGTAATACACCTTTAGAAGTATAGCACAGCAATCGCAGTATTACTTATTTATTACTGTATTTCCTGAGATACATTTAATTGTCTTTTCTTGTGAGACCTCTACAGCACTGATGAGGTCTAATAGGTCAAAACAGCTATCTATCGTTTGGGGTTAGAGATAATATACACACATGTTGTGCCAGTACTAACTAGAATTATAGTTTATATAGAATAGGTCATTTAGATAAGCAATTTTTTTTTCATTTATATAAGTAGGTAACACAAAACCTTTGTTCGCATCTAAACTTTCATATCCTTGCTCACTTTTAAATTAATAAATTGTGTGAAAGCACTGATAAAATACGGAATGAACCCAGGAGAATTTACATAGATTTGGTGATACATTTATTATGAATTCATTTAAATCAGAGACTTTGGCGTTTCGAGCGCTTCCAATTCAATATTTTTAAATGACCATGAGTGTCGTATTGTATATCATTTGAAAGTTTTAATTCCTACATATTCGTTTTTGAATAAATAAAGTTTTTTTAGTAAACTCACAAATGAATAAAATGCAGTAAGTTCAAACAGTTTAGTGAGACAAATATACAGTGTGTAACATACCTCTTTGACTTCTACATACAACTCTAGAAGAAAAATAAAATCTGGAAAAGCAAACAAAAGTTACAATTTTTTGAAACATCAAAAACTTCATGCATTACATCAAAAACTTCATGTAGGTTTCATTAGTTTTTTACAAATTACACTAAAGTAGATATTAGTTATTGCCAGCAAGCACAGGGTAACCACTTTGAACATCTGCTTTGGTGTAATTTATAAAAAACGAATAAAACCTACATTTATGCAATGGATGAAATTTTTGATTTTTTAATTTAAAAAAATAGGAACTTTTGTTTGTTCCTTTTATGAATTTTATTCCATAACTAATGAGTGTTTTTTTAGGTTTGATAGAACTTTACATGACAACTACTATCAGACTGAACTGTTAGTCTCACACTGTTTATAAAATTTATTTTCAATATACTTTGACAAATCATCATGAATAGATTCACTCTTGAACAACGCTACCAAATTCCTCAAATTTACTTTGAAAATCATTCGTCGGTTCGCCAAACGCATAGAAGACTTATGGCCCACATGATCGTCCATCTTAGCTATTTATTCGTCGTAATGTGGATAGATTTCGTACCACATACTCTCTACATGATTTTAAAACACTAATGCGTCGAAGGAATCTGCATAATGAGAAGAATATTACCGCTGTACGTGAAAGTGTGGTTGCAAACAAGGTTTGGTGACAAATTAATTTCGAGAAATGGATCTGTTAACTATCCACCCAGGTCCTGTGATATGACGCCCGCAGTTTATTTTCTGTGGGGCTATGTCAAGTCATTATGCTGATAAACCAGCAACAATTGAAGCCTTAGAAGCCAACATTGTTCGTGTTATTCACGACATACAACCAGAAGTGCTCGAAAAAGTCACCCAAAATTGGATCAAAAGAATACGCTATCTTGCGGACAGCCGCGGTGGCCACATGCCACAAATAATTTTTAAATGTTTAATGTAGTAGATTGTTTTTTTAAATAATATTACTTTTTTAATCACAAAATATTTTCTTTAATATTTTTTTAAAGTTTAAAGTTCTATCATCCTTAAAAAAACACCTTTTATGTTACACGCGTATATTATGTGGTTAAAAATGATCCACCTTGTGACTAGCGGCTGAATGGGATTTCGAGTATCATCTGAATAGCCGGTCGGATCATTTTTTGCGGATTTCCTCAAATACAAAATGCTCATCTATATGAACACTTTGTACTCAATTATTTGAGGTCTATTTGAAACTATAAAATATATTCCATTTCTGAGTTTATTGAAGAACCGCTTGTAACTCGAAAACAGATAACACGATTATCATTTTTCAGTATGTAGAGAATTTATTATTTTCAATTTAAATAAAAAGAATTTATTGCTAAAAAATAATTTATTTTACATGGTTCACTTTGTATTTTATCCAAAATCCCCAATAAAATTACTTTAACAGTTAACGGGATACTTACACTTAGTAATGTCCATTTTTCTCAAATACATTGATTTTTATAGTTGCAAATGAATTGTGCCAAACCGAAGAAGAAACTGAAAAGTATGATACAATTTCCGGAAACTGATAAAGGTAATTCTTTAATTTATTTTTAATAATCTAAATTTATAAAAGTATGTATAACTACCTAATTGCTAGAAAACTGATATTTTCGTCATAGTATAGTATATATGTTATTATTTGCCCGGATATTTTAAACATCTAAATTTTTATTATGTTTTGGGTTTATTCTTGTCATTTATTTTCTGTTAATAGTTGGTATTTGTACGGTTTAAAAATCACGTATTTTATGTGGTATGGTACCTAATAGTACAATTTTACAGTAAATAACAATTGAAAGAAAATATAATTAATGAAAACCTTTTGAAGGCCAGGGGTGGAACTCTGTAACATTGCCATTGTAGTAAAGTAGTTAAGCAAAACATATAATTCATGAGGAAGGTGCAAGGTCGCTTTCGATATTTACAATTGCAGAGTTCATGCCCTGGCTTGGGATAGATTTTTTATTGTAATAAAGAGAAGAGGGGCTAAAAGTTTATTTATAATCCGTCATTGTTTGAATAATTTAAAAACACAAAATAATAATTAAATGGGGGATTTCGGTTGGAGAAAAAATAAAATGTTACATTCTCGCAATCTCTGGCAATAGGTCAAGCGTGGAAAATTATACAGGGTGTCCCATTTAAAAATATTATGTTCAATTGGTTCTGTACTTTTACTTACCTTCCTCCTGAAAATTTAAAATTGGAAGTTGGCAACCCACTTGCGAATGTTAATGTAGGTTATTAAGTAAGAGTGGTTATTTTATGTAGACCGTATAATTATGCCTTTGACATTCTTTCTAATTTTAGACTTGATAAATATTCACATAAAATCATTAGAATAGCAGATAATTGATCTGGATCAAACAAAATATCCTCTTTAATTGGTGATTATGATTTATGAATTATTCGTATATTCATATTATATGTTTTTAATTGCTTTTTACCTTTTTTTTTTGTATTTCAGAAATATTTCTTTGTGCATGGTACTAGGGTTTTGAAGAATAATACATCAATAGATTTATTAATAATTAAGTTTTGATGGAACAAATTTGTGTGTTTTTTGTGATTGTACAAATTTAGAACTATTTAATAAAATGTTATTCGTAAGGTACTTACAAGATAAGTTTTACTGAGTTAATATATGCGCTTTCCTGTTACGAATATGAGTTTATATATGCTGTTGTTTTTTGTTCATTAGATTAATTTATTTGAAATGTTGTACTGTTTGTTATTGTAAAACGTTATTACTATTAATTAAAACTTTTCATTCACTTTTTATCTTATTTTATTAAGTCACACCACCATGATGTGAAGGAAATTGTTGAACTTATGTATCAGTAGAATATAATTATACACCTCTATTCTTATGGGGAAAATGTAGGAATAATAATACTTTAATTTTAAATGAAAGAAAACTGAATAATTAACAATAAATTTCAGTTGAAAGAAACTAAATATGGATATACAGTTATTCAAAAAGTTCCTTCATATGGCAAGAGAAGCTAATAAAGAATAATTTATATAATAGACTAATTATTTAATTTGTGTATGGGTGAAATAATAATAAAACATTTATTGCCCAGCAGATTACTCCAATGACAGGACATCATAATATAATTACAATAAGACCGTTTGCACATTACGCGATAGCGATACGATTTATCGTACACTGTAAATCGTATCGCGTCAAGCCAGTGCTTTCACACAATACGATAAATATCGCGACCACCAATTTTTTGCTTTAAAAATAAATAATAAAAACAGAATGTCTTGTTGCCGGCAGTGTCAGTAAAGTTCGGCAGCGTCAAGAAAAGATTATTATGGGTATAACATATACCCATATACATACTTCTTTCCACGCATTTTCTCTTAAAATCTTATCTTTATATTAGTATTAGTGTTAACAATAGATAAGAGCTGATAGTAAAACCATGTTTATTATTCTGTTCTTTTGTCCTAAATGCATGACCTTTATTCAACCAATTCGATTAAGTCGATAATATCGTACTTCCATTTTACTATTTTAGCCGCCATCTAACCAACTCGCAACACTGTTCCTCGAAAAACTACCTCTATTTGTACTGAAGTCGAACTCTACCGCGGATCGCGATCGTACGGTATGCAAACATGTATAGACTTGTATACTCGCCACGACAAGTTACCGCACGATTTCCCAAGAATATATCGTATGTAAGTAACCACGACACTTTTATACCGCTGCGATACATTTTGTCGTGCAACATGATATTACGTGTATGTAAAAATAATTTAAAATCATTTATTTCTTTCCTTACAGTGCACGCGATATCGCAACGATTTACAGTGCACGATAAATCGTATCGCTATCGCGTAATGAGCAAACGCTCTAACAGTCTGTCTTACTTGTTACTAGCCTTACCAGAAATAATAATTGAATATAATGTATAGTACAAACTAAGAGCAATTTATACAGCCCAGAAAGAAACGGACAATCGAGAGCTAAAGGACATTGACATATTGTGTTAAAAATACAAGAATATAAAAAGCAAACATGGCAAATTTTAGACTTTTAGGATACTGTAGTTATCTGTCTAAAATAACACTAAAAGAATATCACATGAATTAGCGATACACGATTAAGTTACGCAGTATGTTGAATACAAGAGGGATAAATAAAACATTGGAATTAGCATGTGTGATTAGTGAAAGATAATATCTTGACAAGTAGTACTTAAACATAGTCAAATGATAGAGAATTCTTTGCAACAAGTCTATAAAATCAATTATATGTTGTTTATCAAAAATAAAGAAATTTTATACAATTTTGCATTCTTTGTAACTCAAGTGGCTGAGTATTTACATGATAAGGACATGTCATAATCTGTAGGATACACACCGTTAATTTTGAAATTGAGAAACTTCAAAAATTTTCTCTTTCTAAGCTAAGTTTATGTACATTGTAAACTGGAGACCACACTGCACCTACTGCAGTATTCAAACCTTGATCTAACATATGAACAGTAAAGAGTTTTTAGTATACTATAATAATGTTAAAACAGTTTTTTATAACAAACTCCAACATTCTAAATATAGACAATGTTATAATTTCAAAGTGACTTGAAAAAGTAATTTTCTCGTTGAAGGTGGCCCCTAGATAGGTACTTAGCAGCATCACATCATTGTATCGAGCCTGGATTGAAGATATAATAAAATGAAATACAAGGTTATCTCCTAATTTTATAGAGATGGGACATTAACATGTAGATCGGAATTTGGTAAAAAATATGTATTTACAAAACAATGTTCTTAAAACTACATACGTCATGTTACGATATGTTAACTTGACTGTCAAATAGCTGTTACTTTTACAGATTCAATTTGTAATTGCCTTCCTTCTTCGCCCCAGGTAGGATACCAGCTAGTTCTGCTGTTATAAAAATCTAATACTTGAGTTCTTTTATAATTTATCCATGGTTTCACATAGTCTCCAGATTTATAATCATTTGGAAAATCATGTAGTCCTCCTGCTCCTACTCCAAATACCAGTCTGAACTAAAACAATAATATTTATTTGAAGAAAATGCCGAAAACCATTACTCCACGGGAAATGTGCCTCGACTGGCATTACATTACTCCGGCATCTCCATGAGAGTCACCACATCCTTAATCGGGACGAACCAGCAGACACTCACCGGTTTCGCACTTATAGTGTGCTGATCAGAGTGCCATAGGTAGCGGACTCGACGAACTATGCTGCGACACGATTGCCTAATTTCCAATTGGAATATCGGTAAAAATTAATTTTTCAGGCTAACACGTACAGTTTACATACTTAACTGTCTCAGCGTCAATAACGAGTGACGCGGTGGCGTAATGGTAAGTCCCAGGATTTGAAACATCGTTATGCTGAATTTCGCTGAAGTTCAAATCACACTGGAGGCAACTTTATTTTATTTTACTTTTTAATTCCAATTATTTATTACCTAGTATTATTAGTGTTTAGTTATGCTATTTCATTGTCCATAGTTTTTATTCTTTCTGCAGGTAAGTTTGGGATTAATTCGTTCATTTTGGCAGTCTGTAAATTTCATCATTTTAGCTTACAAAAGTAAATATCTGCTACAACATTAATTTCTTGCAGCAATTATGACAGCAATATATTTTTTAACGCCGCCATTACACCTTTTCGAACTTGATAGAAATGTTTACTAAAAAATTTATTCTACTTTCAGCACTTATAAAAAATGATGATGTTTTACCATCAAGAATAGAATACCCTTACAATTGAACAAAATATTATTAAGAAAAATCATTTAGTATAATTACATCATCATTCCAGATACAAAATTTCAGCTTTCTGTCCCTAAATTTATTATTTCATATACAAGGGATTATCTCAAATTTCTTTAATATGTGCTTTCTTAAAAATAATATTATTCTAGATGCTTTTGTTGGACACCCAGTAGGGCTAGAAATGGGAGATTTTCTCCCATTTCTAGTTATTATTTTAATTCAGGTAAACACCAACGAACAAGCGTTTATAAATAATAAGGTATGGTATACTTACTCTACTAGGATTGCTCCCTGTAAACCCAGGTTCTGTGTTAATTTCTCCATATCTTTGACCATCAAAATATAATTCCATCAAACCTAAAATATAATATTAAGTTTTTATAACCAAATAAATATCTGTATGATAAAAAATTCAAGTATGCTTTTACAATTAAAAACGTCTTTTGAACTGCCCCAAATTACCAAGGTAGGTGTTTTACCTCTTTCACATTTTATTAAAATAGACAAAGATGAAAATACATACTTGGGTACATGGGGTAACCAGATATTGCTTGATATAACCAACGGGTCCAAGAGTTGTAAGAGTTTCATAGTGACCGATAAAATTAATGTGTATTCATATCGGATGTAGGTGGCTAATTATATATCGAAAATTCGGAACTAGGTCCCATATTGTATATTATAATCTTGAACCTGAATTTCATTATGAACGATCATTTAGAATTATTAGATATGTATCTCTAATATACCTACATGATAAACTATTAGTTTTGTATCTTCATTAAAATAAATTATGAGTGTTTATCCATATACGAGTTATCCACCATGTAAATGATAATATATAGGTTTGTTCCAACACCTCGAAAATTACGTTACTGCATGGTAATGCTCATGGGCAATATATTATATGATGCGTTCCAATCAAGAGATAAACGGTTTGGTGTAATGGACGATCATTTTGGTCTGCCAGCCCAATTTGTGATCGTCCGTGGAACGACTTCTTTCCATTGACCATTTCAGTACATGGTCAAAAGTAAACTGTTTGGATTGACATACGCATTGAACACTTTCTCAATTAATTATTGATTTAAACATTTATTTCTAGCCCTATTACCAAAATATTTAAAACCTAAATATTAATAATGAAGAAAGAGGAGAGGATTCAGACTTTTTATACAATAGGTACACACCTACCTACTGAAAATATTAAGGATGTGATTACAAAGTACTAATCAAAACTAAAATAAAAATTGGAAGTTCTTTAGGTAGATAGTTATGTAAAGGATCCGATAGATGAAGGTTAGGGGTTGTCTGTAAATAAGTAAATAAGTAGATCTTTAGTAAACAAATTTGCTACCTACTTAGACATTTTTAGACATATTTAGATATAGTTGAACATATTAAAGTGGGTTATGAAATGGATGATAAGTGAACAAGAGTTACTACTTGAGTAGAAATACAATATTGTAAATTGGTACAGCGAAAAATCAACTAATATTCATGATATGTTGGTATAAAATGCCTGTAACTTATTTGTGGTGCAAAATCATGATGCAATGTGTGGTGTTCCCAAGATTAAATTTCCGTATATCAATAAAAAAAACGTTGCGAAGTTGACGTCTGCTTACAAAGTTGATGCACCTTCATCGTTTTTACGAACTGTCTTCTAACTTACAAATTTTTAAGTTAGATTATTTGCTTGGTTAATACGGAATTTCGATCAAGCAGTGTTACCGTAAAAGCTTTGATACAAAGAAAGAAAAAAAGAAGGAGAAAGAAAAATAATAATAAGGCGAAGGAAGAAGAAAAGAAGATGAAGAAAAATAAGAAGTATTTTAATCAATTATTGCATTACAATACATGAAACATCCTATGAATGTAAGTATAATATATCAAAAAAATATTAAACAAATAATGTAAAATGTAATCTTCTGCAGAATCTCTGAAGATGGCCTAATAAAGCCGAAACGTCAGAAATATATATATGTATAAAAAAATGTAACCTTTTTTATATGTAATTAAGTGACCGATATACCCAAGAAAAACAATCTGTGTTAAATCTCTAACGGTCAAGAAAAGAAAAGTTAAATCAATTATTGTTAAAGTTATGTATTTTTTTTATATATAGTATTCTGAATAGTCAACTAAATCTATAAACTTTCGCTAAGATCTCGGCAATAATGATGTTAATTTTCTGAACTTGAAGAGAATATCAATCAATATTATTTAAATATGAATGTTATCTCTTATACAGAACATAATTGAACAAAATTGTTTTAAAAAATTGACAACGATGTACCTAAAAGCTGTCTTCAAGGGCGATCCTTCATGCGCTTCAGCTTGTAATGCAAATATTATTAATTCATGTTATGTTCTACCATTGGATTGTTTTAAATATTTAAATTATAAGATCTTATCCCAGAAAGTTACAAAATAAAATACGCACAAAGGGGAAAATATAAGTATTGAACCAACGCTGGCATCAAGGAAAAGATGATTGCAAACAAGAAATAAATTTCAGTATCTTACAAAGGCAAATGGGTATAATAAAATGCTCGCATATGTGAAAACTTTATTAAATAAGCAATGATACATTAGGCACTGAAAGTGATTTCAGAGTAGTATTCACATGGCACATGAGTCGCTGAAAGATGTTTCTGTGACTCTTTTATTTTAGTTCAGGACAGGAAATTAAAACTGATAATTATTATACCAAAGAGCCCCTTTTAATATAGAGATAACGGAAAGACGAAATAGGATAAATGTGTTCGTCATTTGTATTATTTTCTTATGCTATTGCAGTCATTACAATTGAATCAATACAATCAAATTACAATGCGACCAGAAACTATATATTTTATTTTAAATTCTCTAAATAAAGACATGTTGTATAGTGTTTACCTGGTGTCCATCGAAGCCTATATGTGTGACTAGATGCACTGAGTGGTACATCACTTGAATAGGAACTTAATCTGCCGCTTCTCGCTGGTTCTTTATGTATACTTATTGGTCCACCAAATAATAAATTATTACCTAGATCATCTCCACTATTACCAGTCAGTTGCTTGTTCCCTCTGGCATAGGCTATTAATATTCTCCTTGCTTTTTCGTCCTCTAAATATATTTCTAAAAAAAATGTATGTAAATTATCCTGTTCAATACCCACATATTTTAATATCCAAGTTATATTGCTCCTGCTCATATAATATGGGACCACAAACTCTAAGAAATATAAATATTTCAGTGCTTGCTCTCTTATTAAAGTAAATTAACTTTCTTATAATTTTCAGCTACCGAAGAGTGATATTTCATTTGTATGAGCAAGAAAATGTACTAAAAACATTGACTAGGTATTTCTGGACGACCGTTAGCCATAAGTATATCGGAACCTATTTGGAGATTAATCGGGAAAAATGTATGCAGGAGTATATTTAAAATCTATTTTTGAAGTGTAGGTTTAATTTTAGCTTCACTTTTATCAGAAAGTACAAGATCAATTGTTTTTGAGGAAATCGCAATTTTGAATTTTTTAAAGAATAACAACGTCAACTTTAAGAAACTATAAAATTGTTCCCATATAATACATGAAACTTTTATTTCCCTACTAAATTACTAAAACTAACGTATCTGCTATAAGTAGCACCACTCATATTTGTATTTTATTTCACAGGTTAAACATTTTATTAGCGTGTTCAACTTTGAGCCAATAAAACGTACCTTTTTTAAGTGGTATACGCTGTCAATATTTGAGTAGTTAAATCGAGGAGTTAATTGTCTATCCATTGCACTAATGTGTCCCAATACACCTCGGTCTCTTCTAGCTTTTGTGATATTTTCATTTATTTAAATTTTACGAATCTTCAGTGCTTTGGTCATATTCACTTATTTTATTTAAAATTAAATTAAAATTATAAACACCACATGAATTAGACAACCCCCAAATCCAAAGCCAAAGGCTGTTCGACATTCAACGGAGATTCCACATTTAATAACGCATAATGGCTCTCTAGATTAGGTTATAGTAGGGATGATGATTTTCTAAATTTGTTACTAATTCATGGAGAATTGGAACTGTTGGACGAGTGTCATTTAGGCCAGATACTACACATTTGATAAAGAAGAACATCAAATAAATTATGTGATTTGCGGCTTTTTAGAAATTCACAAAGTTTGATAGTTACTACTATTCAAATGATGTTAAAACATATAAAACATTATTTTTCGTACCATATCACTAACAATTATATTAAATTTACTTAGGGCCATTACTTTTTACTCAGGTGAAGGTGCGGTTAACTAATCGGATAATATAAATGAAACAGTCACATACATTTGAATCATGTATAGCCACATTCATATCATTAGATTAGTAAGCGAACCTTCACCGAGGTCAAAAGTTCCGGCTCTATAATTGACGTTTGATTGAACATTAATTAATAATAGAATATGAACAATGCAATAATTAATAAAATGCGCGACAAACATTGTTAACAAAACAATGCACGAGATAAAGCGTATCATCTCCACTTTAAAATGTGCTCAAATGTTCCACGTTGTTGTTTTAAACACACTTCCACCGTTTTTATTAAGTTATGACCCCGATAGCGTTTGTTATCTTCTAATCGGTCTTCTGATCGAAGTAATTGCAACACAGACTCTCCACCATATTTTCTTTTGACATGGGTAGTATAGTATATACACTTTATCTTTCACAATACCCCAAAATAATCAAGCGGAGTTAAGTTAGATGAACAAGATGGCCAAGTACAAAACGCATTATTTCCAATCCGGTTACCACCAAATAGCCTTTCTAGAAAATCATTTATTACTCTATACTTGGACATTGTACTACAAAAACCGATGTATCCTATGTTTTGCTAATATTCGATGTATACCGATAAACAAGAAACGTAAATTTCTGTAGGCCTTATGCCCAAAATTTCTAGGATGAACTTCAAATTTTTGTTTATAATTTTATTCATTAAAGACTCCTGATATTCTTCTAGTAATTTTTGACCGAAATTTACATTGAAACAGGTTGTCTAACAGTCTTTTACTCATGTGTTTATTCGAAAAGTACTTTTCTGTAAACATTCGGCAAATCCTTGCTGCAATCCTGTCATATTCTTCATGAATTAGCACCTGTACAAATTTTGAAAATCTACATTATATAACACACTCAAGTCATTAGCTTAAAATAATAAGGTATAATATAAATGAAAAGCTTATTTAAAGTGTTGCTAAAAATGTCATTTAATTTCACTTAAAATTTTATGTCACAAAAAAGGGATGAAAGCTAAGTAAACATCACTGAAAATTCATATAACCTAAATAGAAATAAAAATATCCCAAGAACTGGAAGAGTTATGTATAGCGACATATTAGTACAGCTGATAGACTAATTAACTACTGCATCTAACCGATGATATATTTACAGGGTGTCCCATTTATAAAAAATATATTTCTTTAAATTAATTATAGAGTATAGTATAGAAGACAACCTGTTAAATATGAATGTTGATATAGGTAGCAGAATCAGCAAATAATTTATTTAGTTTTTTATATTTATATTTATCTTGGTTTTCTCCAAAAGCGAAGAGAATTACTATTTCCTCAAAAACCGTTAAGGTTAGGTCGAGGGTTAGGTATAGTATACTTTTTAATGGAAGTAGAACTAAAATTAAAGATTCAATTCGAACATGTATTATATACTGAACATAAGAACATATATTATATACATATATTATTCATATATATTAAAACGCGTCGATTATGTCTCGCTCTAAATTCCGTCCCAAAATCCGTAAAGTTTCAAAGCTATCTCCTCCGAGGGGCGATCTCGGAACGATCTCCGCGGACCACCGGAGGTCGCCCCGGCCTTTCTCCAATGCGTGGGGGTATTTTCGTCCCGTTTCATACGCGTTTTCCCAATTGAAACGCCTTTTCAAAAAACCTCTGCAAAATATTCGTCGATCGCCGTTCGGCGAGAGAGATGCGGCTAGCACCGGCGTTTGTCCTCGCGCCGAGATTTTTTTTCGAGACCGTACGTCGACTCCTTCTACATCTATTTCGTCTTCGAAAATTTCGAGTCGCATCCGTCTCAACTTCTTTCTCATTTTATATGCCGATCTGAGATTACACTAACGAGACAAGCACCTCCCACGAAAACTGTCAAATTAATTAAACTTCAGATACGTTATTTTCCTACGAGAAATATTGCTAACGGAATCAATAGTACTGACTACGAAACACTTCTGATTACCAAAATATTGAAGCGAAATGCTTTTCCAATTAGAAAATCGGTAAAAATAGTTTTTTTAGGTTGACACGTACAGTTTACATACTTAAATGTCTCAAGGTAAACGTTTGACAGCAGGCTTGGTAGCGCAACGGGAAAGTCGTATACGATTCAAATCTTGATAATGCTGATTTCGGGAGTTCGAGTCACACGGTCGAGGCAAAGTTTTTTTTTTACTTTTTAATTCAAATTATTTATTAGTATTAGTATTTAGTTATTCTGTTTCATTATCCGTAGCTTTTATTCTTTCTGCACGTAAAGTTTGGAATTAATTCGTTCATTAAGGCAGTCTGTTAAATTCATCATTTTAGCTTACAAAAGTAAATATCTACAATATTTTTGGTCCCATTGATAAAATTGATAATAATGTTTACTTAAAAATAAATTCTACTTTCAGTATATAAAAAATTATGATGTTTCACCATCAACAATAGAGTACCCTTAAACCCTTACGATTCATCAAAATATTTAAAAAAATCGTTTAGTATAATTACATCATCATTCCAGATACAAAATTTCTTTAATATGAATTTTCTTTAAAATAATATTATTCCAGATGCTTTTGTCAACCGAAGGGTGACCCCAGGCCGCAGGCCTGGACCCCCGGTAGGGCTAGAAATGGGAACGAAAATCGCAACAGCGATTTTCTCCCGTTTCTAGTATGTCTCATTTAAAATAAGAAAATTAATATGAGTTTCAGGTAGAAGTCACAGTTGAAAATATTTTCACATATTTTCATTTAGTTGCCCAGAAAGACCCTGTATAGTGTTTTTATATATTTGCTATATCTTACATAAATGAACCGAGTGTTGTCATGTATTTATGTATGTCAGAGTGTACATATAATACTAGGCACCAAACTGTTCATATAGCACATTACTCTTACGATACTATGTTCAGATTGTATATGTCTTACTATTCATCAATTGATTCTAAATTGCACGCTATACTGTTACCCTTAAGCTATGTAATGATTTTTAATGAATAAGTCTAGAGTTCTCATTTGCCCAATATAAAACATTCGGTTTATTTACAAATCCGGAGAAATCAAAATAAGCTTTATTGTTTATACATAAATTATCAATAAAATTTTCGACGTTTACAATAAGACCTAACAATTCACCACAAAAATTTAAACGCTTATCAAATCCTCTTCTTTCAACTAACTGTTGGTGCAATTTGAATTTTGTATGGGTGATAAGCAAATCCTTACTTAAATAAGAGCCGAACCTGTTTCTTTTTTTAGAGATTTTTTACTCATATTTTAATTGCGTGAGCAGATGGTACCACCACAGAGGTCTGTGTCCTCTGTGGTACCACCATATTATTTAGGTCATTAAAATAAATAAGAAATATTCGCTGTGTGTATGAAACTGTTAAGGCTCCCACAAACCAACGCAGAAAATCGCATCACCTGTGGAAGTTGGCACCGCTTGCGATTCGCATCATATTGTTTCCATTGCGTTAAATATGTACGTTCACACCAACACGATTTTTTTCGTTTAGACTGAGAATTGTCTGCGTTTATTTCGTACGGAGTTTTTGTTCGCAATCGGCTGCGTTTTTTTTCGGATCCGTAGTAGTTTAGCAGTCTCTTAACTAAGAAAGTAATTAATAAAATGGAAAAAATAATTGAATTAGTGCGAAAGTATCCTATATTAGACGACCTTTCTCATGACGATTACAAAAATATTCGAAAAAAGTAACAAAAATATAACATAGATTCTCGTCTTTTCGTAATTGCGGCATTAATGTATGAAATTCCCTATATTGTCGTCTTTTTTTATTAATATCGTGAACCCATTTTCTTTTCTTCTTAAGGTTAGATACATAATATGATCAACACATTTATTTTTAAAGAATAATAATAATTTTACCTTAAATTGTCTTCTTCCAATGCAAGCAACACAAATGCTTCTTCTTCATCCGATGATGTATACATATTTTTGTATTATAGATAAGTATGTAAATACAAGTACAAATTGTTTATTTTTCGATACTGAAAATATGACGCATATGATGCGATTATATTCGCTTTGGTGTGGGGTTCTCTGCGGATTCCGCCACGAATTTCGCTGCGAACATTCCTTCACTAATCCGTTGCGAATAATTTTCGTGTTGGTTTGGTGGAGCCTTTAAGGCTCCCCCAAACCAACGCGAAGTTCGTGGCGGAATCCGCAGAGAACCCCACACCAAAGCGAATATAATCGCATCATATGCGTCATATTTTCAGTATCGAAAAGGTTGATTGCTATTGCTGAAAACGAAAAATAAACAGTTTGTACTTGTACTTGTACTTATATACTTACCTATCATACAGAAATATGTATACATCATCGGATGAAGAGGAAGCATTTGTGTTGCTTGCATTGGAAGAAGACAATTTAAGGTAAAATTATTATTATTCTTTAAAAATAAATGTGTTGATCATATTATGTATCTAACTTTAAGAAGAAAAGAAAATGGGTTCACGATATTAATAAAAAAAGATGACAATATAGGGAATTTCATACATTAATGCCGCAATTACGAAAAGACGACAATCTATGTTATATTTTTGTTACTTTTTTCGAATATTTTTGTAATCGTCATGAGAAAGGTCGTCTAATATAAGATACTTTCGCACTAATTCAATGATTTTTTTCATTTTATTAATTACTTTCTTAGTTAAGAGACTGCGAAACTACTACGGATCCGAGAAAAAACGCAGCCGATTGCGAACAAAAACTCCGTACGAAATAAACGCAGACAATTCGCAGTCTAAACGAAAAAAATCGTGTTGGTGTGAACGTACATATTTAACGCAATGGAAACAAAATGATGCGAATCGCAAGCGGTGCGAACTTCCGCAGGTGCTGCGATTATCCGCGTTGGTTTGGGGAACCATTCTTTAATAAAAGGTTTTTGCATCGAATTCGCGATGAGCAGTAGACCACTCTGCTTGGTTGTGATAATTGTTGATATTGAACTGACAATTCAAAAGCAGCAGCCTCCTACGATTTTTGTTTAAAAAATAAAGCCACATTTAAAATCGCTTTTCCCGTGGTGCACCTTGTATACACACCTGGATAAAGCCAGTCACCAGATGGGAGTCGAGCCTTAACTTCAAAATCCCCATAGGAAAAAGTTATTTTTGATTCTATTCTACCAGAAATTATTGGGTTTTTAATTAAGAAGGTCCTATTCCCGCAGTATGCTGGTTTAGTGCAACTGAAAAATAATTCAATGATATTGTACATACGTCACATTTAGAAATTACGTTTATCTGTTATATTACTCTTAATGTATTTTGTTTCCAATATAATTAAAAATATATTTATTATATCAATAATCATCAATAATGACCAAAAATGATAAATATATATACAATTTTAATGATGTTAAGAAAAGCAACGAATTACTGCGATAACTCAAAGTTGGTTATTTAATTTCTTGCATTATCGTTAGTTATTAATATACCTATATATAATAATTTAATAATACTCTCATTACCCATCGCCTAGTTCAACTGATATGTTTACTATCTTCATCAATTTTTTATCTTCATTAAGTTTCGGCATAATGCAAAGTTTGCTATCTTTGATAAACGTTACATCAGGATCCTTTTTATACAAGACGAATTCAAAGTCCTAAAAAATATTTTCAATATATTCTATTTATACAGTGTGTCCCAAAATGATGGAACAAAGTTTATATATTTTTTTTTAGTTGAAGTTAAAAAAACAGCTGAAACAGGTCAATTAAACAAGTCGAAAGTGCCACTTTTATGATATATTTTCTAATTTTTTGGGCCGTGCTTGACTGAACTGTAATTAAGGTTGTCAACCGTTTTGCATTTCGGAGGACGTCCTGCATTTGAGGTTCTTTGTCCTGCGTCGTGTCAAGATCTCTCGCAGGATGCGAAATGTCCTGATTCCAGACATAATTCCGTTCAACTATAAACAATAAGTACCTACTATACTAAAATCAAAAACAACTATGTATAGTACTGTACTTTAAAATAGCAATGTAATTTGTTATTGATTTTTACCGTAACAACAATAACTGAATAATTTCAATAATGGTTTTGAAAAAATAAATGTTTGAATTATTAGACTAAATTTATAAACAAATATTGAAACAAAACAAATTATTTGGTAAAATGCATAAGTAATTTGTAACTTGGCATTTTCTTCTTTTTTCTGTTCCAAGTCACAGTAAAATTCATAAAAGATTTTATTTTACAAATCTAGATAACTTTCTATTTAAGAGGTGGAATTCTACTTATATATGATTGTTTAAAATTAACATTAATTAGTTAATTAATTATGTTTTACAATTAGTTATACAACATATTGGATGTTTTATTTATTTTTTTTAAATTTCAATTAAACCGAATGTGATAAAACTACTTTCAATCACTATTAGAAATTGTTATTAATTAATAATAATAAAACGTCCTGAATTTTTAACTTATCTCCTGAATTTTCACCCCCTTTTTCTTGAAAATTAATGATTGAAAGTTGGCAAGCTCAACTATAATATACTGACATTTTTTAATAGGACGCTCTATATTTTATAGTTTTATAGTATAAATAGATAGGTATGTAGCCCTTCTAGAGACGATTTTAGGGATATAAAGTTATATCTACTTTTTTTGTTAAAGCCGTTAAAAAATGTAAAAAATTGTCTTTTGATTATTTCATAGCCTCCTCGGTAGTTTAAAAACCTACCTACTGTATGTATTAATCTTTTTCGTACAATACATAATTTAAACTGTTTTTTGCTCAAAAAAAAAAAAAGAAAACTAGCCAAAAAATGAACATCTCGATAAACACATAGAATTCACCAGAGTGCCTTAGATATAACGTGTATCGTTTTAGTTCCAATTTTTTCGCCATTAAATTATTTTGAATTGAGATAAAATCCGTAGTCAACAGAAAGTATGTGAGTTATTTTACCATAAATATCCAAACCAGAGAATAAGTCGAGCTATAATAAGTAAAATATTCACAAAGTTTGAAGAAATCGAAAGTATAAAAGATTTACCTGGATCAGGAAAGGATGAAAAGGTTTTGAGCTGATTTTAGTCCTGTAATTAATTTTTCCTAACCCTAATAAGCACTGCCTCATGTCTAATATGCCTAATATGTCTGCCCTAATGTGCCTGCTGGTGTTGTTTGGTTCCAACAAGGTGGTGCCCATCCACATTTTCGCCTCGATGTAAGAAATTACCTTAATGAGGTTTTCCCAAATATGTGGATAGGCAGACGAGGACCGCTTGAATCGACACCACACTCCCCTGACTGACTGACCTCACTAGATTTTTTTTGTGGGGTTATCTAAAAACCAAAATATATGTAAACAGACCAGACAGTAATGACACTATCGAAAGATTGAAAGATCGTATCAGAGAAGAAGTTCGAGACATAACACCAGATATTATTCGAAATGTAATTGATGAATTTGAACACCGAACTGGACATAGTGGAATGGTTAATGGAGGTCACTTTGAACATTGGCCGTGATAAAATAAAAAGTAGTACTAGTACAAGAACTATTGTTTTCATTTAATTCTTTCTTACACATTCTTTTTACATTTTTTACCGACTATGACAAAAAAATTGGTAAATCTGTATATCGCTGAATTTGTCTTTAAAAAGGTTATTTATTTATATTATGAAATATCAAGCGTCCGATTTAAAAAAAGATTTCGGTAATGTTATAACTCCATCAAACATGGCTCAAAAAAATAAGAAATATTGAAGAAAAGTGGCAATTTCTATATACTAATTATTGACCTGTTTGGGCCTTTTGACTAATTGACCCGAATTGAACTAGAAAAAAAAAATATGAATTTTGCTCCATCATTTTGGGACACAGTGTATATTCAAGGTAGAGAATTTTAGATAAAATTGTAGGGCATCCCAGTTCTTGCCAACTTAACTTAACTTATAAACCACTGACTTGTTCTTTGGCAGTTTTTTTAGACAAATTAATCAAAGCAGATATACAAAATCGTAGAGCTTTATTTGTATAGTTGCCCTGTTTGCACTGTAAATTTTGTTGTTAAATTAATTTGACAAAAATTACAGTTGGAACTGGGAATTTTATTAAATTTATAGTTTAAACTAGTAATTTAACAAAGATTACAGTTTAAACTGAGATTTAATAAAACTTACACCTTAAACTGCAAATCTAAAAAAAATTACAGTTCAAACTGGGGATTTAAGTAAATTTACAATTTAAACTGTAAATTTAACATATTTTACAGTTTGAACAGGAAATTTAACAAAAATTACAGTTTAAACTAGGAAATAGAAAAATAAAAAATGTTACATGTCCGTTCTACGCTCTCGTACAAATAAGATACATGTCTGGATTCAATTTCTATTCGTTATATTTTTTTGTATTTTGGGGTATATTTCGGTTATACAGATAAAATATAAATGTAACTTTCATCAATTATTTTTAGGCGTAGTAATGATATTCATTATTTATTTACTGCCTTACCGCTCTTATATGAAATATTTTATTTTTCTGCTGTCTAAATACAGGGTGGCTCAATAAATACTTGTCGTCTTTATAGGGAAAACTGTTAATCTGTTAAACTGTTAAACTGTTTTGTGCAGACACGTAATGTATCATCAGTGTACATTTTAAAAATATTTTGAATTATCCATATAAGAGATACTCATAGATCATATTTAGAAAAAAATTACATATCAAAGTTATGTTTTTTTCATATAATTTTTTTATTAATTGATGTAAATTAAGGTAAGTTGCTGTAATGTTCCCTATAGGTACTTAGAATATATAGTTTTCGAGATATTTAATAATATTTCAAATTGAACAAATTTCAAATTTTCGTTTGCAAAATATTAATACGTGTATTAATATTTAACACGAATAATTATTTAATAAATGACCATTAATGAAAGGCATTAATGATGGTTTCTTAGAATTATACAGTCAAAAATCACTTCCATGTCAATTACCTACGAAATCAATTAACTCTATAAATTTAAATAGTACACTCTTTATTTTACAATATAATCTGACGTCACCGACCTTTCTATGTTAAAGTTCCCTTTGTTTCCCTTATAGTTTTCTAGTCATTTTTGAATCTAGTCTAGATTAAAAAAAAATGTTTCAATATTTTTTTGAATCTAAGGTGACCCAAAGACCAAGACCTGAAAAGGCCTTGGCAATTTCTACATCAAAAATAGGAAAGATTACAGCGATTAAGAAAAAATATTACTTTGCTATCTATTATAACACTCCATACGCCTATAAATTTGATAAACTTGAAACTGTAATAATCAACATGTGAACTGTCTTTTGAATATGAGCTAAGAAAAGCACAGAAAATCAAGTGAAAAACATACCCTACAGGTATGGCATTTTCTACATATCCTATAAGGTATAGGATATACATTTTATAACCATTCTGATATACAGGGTGGATTTTTTAAAGGGAAACACCGGTTTTACACTGTAACCGGTAAGTTCATTGTAACTTCTGTCATGAAATATCTATCTGATAGCCTATGGATATATTTATCATCACTTCTGGTTTAACCGCAGACCGCAGTAATGAATCTTGTGAAGGAACCTAACTTTCTAAACTTAAATGGAACGGCCTGTATATTTTCATTTAAAGTTAACTTTCAGTTCTAAATAACTAAACCTCCAAAATCAAAACCAACATTATTATGTATAAAAACCGTTTTTTTTTTAATTACTTGCAGTAACGATTTTGAACATAGATAGCTTAGAATACCCGAGGAATGTATCTAAAAGTCTATGAGTCTCTATCTATCTCTAATACGGAAATCTTAGAAATACGTATACAGTCTTGAACTAATTTAAAAAAATAAAAAAAGATTAAGAAAGAAGAACAGACAAGTATAACACAGCGCCAACTGGGTTGTGATCTAGCAACATGGTTTTAATCATAGATCTGATAAGGTTACAATACTTACTGGATAAGCTGGCATATATTGTTCTAAGGTCCATTTGTCTTCGTTCAGAGCTGTATCAAAATCATCTTCCAATACTACTTTATCTTTGCACACATTTGTTTTGTCACTTACTCTCGTTACACTAATTTGACATCCTGATCCTGGTTCTGGGTGTAACTCTTAAAAAGGTAAAACAATTTAAAATCTCAATCGGGACTCATGGATGACACGATGATAAATACTTTCACGAGCTATTCAAGCCATTCAATAATAGCTAAAAATGATAGCAAACCATTAAGAAAAGGTAATTAATTTGAATAGCAAATATCAACGATGTATATTTTTACTTATTACCTATTGCAACTATTGACAGGCATATAAATTATAATAGCAGAAAAATAAACTAAGATATATTATTATTAAAATTATTTAAATATTATAATTTAATTAAGTTTCAACAACATTAACATGTAACAAAATTAACAAATTGTTTAAAAAAACATAGAAACATCCTAAAAACTTATAATATCAATAAGAAAGAAACATGTAGTATATAACTATGAGGTTATTTTATGACATACACGTGTGATTTAATATCGATTGGGATTTTTCTCCGCAAAGTAGTTGTTGCCTACATTAATTGTTAAGTAATGTTTTATTTTCGTTGTTACACGTAACCAGGGAACAGAAACTTCAGTATATCGTAAAGTTTAAATAATATCAATAATAATATGCCTCAGTAACTTCTTTGGCTAAGTTTGGCCTACCTTAGAACTATATAGAGGTTTTTCATATAAATTGAAGGATGTCTCTAAAAGCCATTATTGAAAGTTTTACTTATTCATGTACCCATTTAAATGAAAAAAAAAAAAATAGTTCGTCGAAACTATTTTAAAAATTATTGACAACTGAACACATGATCTTTTAGTTGTTGATTAACTGTATTTTGTATGATTGAAAGTGAAGATCGTGTATAAAAATGTGTAGAGGTGTAGTCAAAATTCTCGACCGATTGATAATGACTAGGCTGAATGCATCACATTAAGTTTTACAATTCTAAAGTCGCGTACAAACCAAGTTCGAGAGCTGTTGGCGAGCTGTTAATGAACAACTGACGGACTAGGTATGTACCAGTTGATCGCGAACAGTTGGAGTTCGGTTTGCGAGCTCGGCGAAATCCGCTACATGAACGGTAACATCAAAAAAATTGTTAGCGAGTACATGTTGAATACTGTTGAATATTACTTGCGGGGTGGACGTTTTACCGAGCATACAGTATCTGTCTGTCCACAAATCTGGAATTAAATGGATGTTTATTTAATATTATTAAAATAAAAATGGAGGAGAGTACAGAGCAAATTGTGAGTTTAATTGAATATCATTTGCATCCGAATCTATGGAAAAAAAAATCCGAATAAAAGTCCGAAAAAAAGATTCAATGCAAAAAATTAGTGAGGTTTTAAACGTGATCAATATGAAGTAGAATCCAAACTAGCTGTGATTTTAGCCTAATATAGAAGGACCCGTGCCAAAGGAATAAGAATGAAGAAATCTGGGATGGGGGACTGATGAAATACAGGACGAGCTGTGGTACGGCTGTAAATATTAGTCATTTTTACATGACAAGTATGAACCAAGTTCTGATTAAAGGCAAGTATGACGAAGTATGAACTAAGTTAATCGAACTGCTTTAAACTACTGACGAACTACTCGTGTAAATCTATTTACTGACGACACACTAATATGTGTCTGCATTAGATTTTAATGAGGTGGCAAATTTTATTAATTCAGAGCTTGAGGTATTATACAACTGGTTATGTGTGAATGGATTAAATTTGAATGCCACTCAAACTAAATATATGGTGCAGGCTACAAAATATCAATGTATTGAATTCAATGAAAGAAATTTTGTTATTAGTATAAATAACACACATATAAAAAAGACAAATGAAATTAAATATTTAGGAGTTGTAATAGATTCTTAATTATCATTTAATAATCATGCAAGACATATATGTAAAAAAATTGGTGAGAAAGTAGGGTACTTTTTTTAGAATATCAACAAATCTCTCACGTTGGGTAAAATCAATAATTTTTAATACTATTATATCGCCACATTTTACTTATTGTGCATCACTGTTGCTCTCAGCAAATACAACTGAAATAGGTATATAAAGTATTGCAGAATAAGTGTATGCGGATAATATTAAATTGCAATAAGACAACCCATGCTAAAGACATGTTATTCGAATTAAAATGGTTAACTGTTTGGCAGAACATTGAAAAAGCAAATTCAATCCTCATATACAGAGTAGAAAAGGGGCATAGCACCAGAGTATTTTGACGATTATTTAATTAAAAGATCCAAGTTACATTCCTATCCAATAAGATCAGGTGAAAATGATCACATTGATATTCAAAAATATACAAACTTTCTATTCAATAAAGGGCTTCGTCTTTTCAATGCTCTTCCTATTATGTGTTCGTATGTTTAAAAACAAAATTTTGCAAATATATATGTTAGAAAATAGAACTTAGTAGTTTACATGTATGTACAGGGTGGGCCGTATAAGAGTGCGTATCCCCTTATCTCAGAAACTATGTGAGATAGAAAAAAAAGTTTTATATAAATGTTGTTTGCGTTAAAGTTGTCGGTATTTTTTTAATATAGTTATATTTGTAGCTCTTCAATATACAGGGTGATGAACTAAACTTATCTTTTTTTAAATGGAACACCCTGTATATTATTACATTTTTGAAAAGCTCTTCAAAAGACTTGTTCAACGATATATAATATGATGGGTCTGTAGCCCACCGTTTCGGAGCTATTGACTGTTATCTTCAGGAAAAGGTTAATACTTATAGCGAGCTAGAAAAGTTACTGATTGAGGTGATAAGCTGTAATTTGGGCCAAGAAATTCTAATTTGGTCTATTTTATGAAACTTCTGTCTAATACTAAAATAAAAAAAATTGCAACAGTGATGCCAAGTTTCGTGAAATTTAATTTTTCATGATTTTTTTAAATGGAACACCCTGTATTTTATTACATCTCCTGAAAGTCCTTGCAAAGACGAGTTTATTGATATATAATATCAGGGGTCTACGACACACCGTTTTGGATTAATCTGCGTTTCTCTTCAGGAATTGACACATAAGTTATGCATGTTTCGGATGGTGTTATTAAAATTCTAGATATATAATTTGAAAAATGTAGATGGATTAATATCATATTACTAATATGATATTAATATATATAACTATATATAAATATAACTTATGTGTCAATTCCTGAAGAGAAGCGCAGATTAATCCAAAATGGTGTGTCGTAGACCCCTGATATTATATATTAATAAACTCGTCTTTGCAAGGACTTTCAGGAAATGTAATAAAATACAGGGTGTTCCATTTAAAAAAATCATGAAAAATTAAATTTCACGAAACTTGGCAACTGTTGCAATTTTTTTTATTTTAGTATTAGACAGAAGTTTCATAAAATAGACCAAATTAGAATTTCTTGGCCCAAATTACAGCTTATCACCTCAATCAGTAACTTTTCTAGCTCGCTATAAGTATTAACCTTTTCCTGAAGATAACAGTCAATAGCTCCGAAACGGTGGGCTACAGACCCATCATATTATATATCGTTGAACAAGTCTTTTGAAGAGCTTTTCAAAAATGTAATAATATACAGGGTGTTCCATTTAAAAAAAGATAAGTTTAGTTCATCACCCTGTATATTGAAGAGCTACAAATATAACTATATTAAAAAAATACCGACAACTTTAACGCAAACAACATTTAAATAAAACTTTTTTTTCTATCTCACATAGTTTCTGAGATAAGGGGATACGCAGTCTAATACGGCCCACCCTGTACATGATATTGTAAAAACTGTTTATTTTTTCTACTAGTAATTTTGCTAAATAAAAGGTATATCTATCTATAGGTCAAATGAGGTCTAACTCTCACTTCATAATCAGGACATGTAGTATGGACGTTGAGCTCGTAAACTGATCGCGAGCTTGCGCGAATTGTTCTCGAACTGCTCGCGAACAGTATCTTCGGTCTGTACGCACCTTATTATTTACTCAATGTTTCGAGAAGAAGAGAAACTACGAATTGTGTCCAAGAAATTGTAAACGAAATACGAAAACTTGCTACGGATTTTTCTCAAACCCTGTTTAACTAAATAACAAAGAATGAGAAGAACATTAAAAGGCGCAAAGTTATGGTGTTGTGTAACAAACTTAGTCAGTTACTTTTTTGTAAATATTCTATTAATTACTTAATTATAAAGTGTATGATACAAATGCAATTAATACATCAGCTTAAAATATTAATTGTTTATGCATTCTATTATGCCGTTTATACATATTATGAAAAAAATTGCCCTAAGTGACTGTTCCGCGGAACACCCGAGGTTATACTGACCTATCTGAAATATAAGATTTAGTAGATCTGAGGATATTTGTACAAATACTGACTTTGTACACATACAATTTCAGTTTTATCAGTAAAAAATAAAAATGTTTTCATTTTCATTAAAATTCAACACAAAAGGTACGTAACCAAAAATAATTATTTTTAATGTAATGTAGATGCTTGTTTAATATTTCATTATTAAAAAAATGTATTAAACACTGTTAAAAAGAAAAATGTAATAAAGACAATAAGTTGAGATTATATGTCGTTGTAATTCAATGTTGGTCGGTGCCTGTTGTATGCAAAGTAGTTGATTACGATATCTTAAAAATAATAATGTTATTCCTTTGCGTACCTAGGATAATAAGTAACTAGGAAATACAAAACTTTATTGAACCATAATATTTGACAATTTTATTAATAATTTATCTCTTAGTTAGCTTTTTGGCTTAAGGGTCCATTCTCTGTAGATTTGACAGGCATGAATGTTGGGTCGGATTGAGAGGATGGGTGGCCGATGAGTGGAGACTTATATATTCCAACTATCGAATTATTAAGATTTCGGAGGTGCACGTAAAGCCGAAGTAAAAAGGCACATGGAAATAAAGTTAGCCCTCATTGCAAGGGTACCGGATTTGTCTTATAATTGCAACAACATTTCTTTTTAATGTTATAAATTATATATCACCGGAAAGATCAAAAGATAAACTAGATCCCTATAGTAGCAAATTTTTGTTTAATACAAGTATTTTAAAGAAAATAATTTTTGAAAATACGCTATTTTAATACAAGATTGTTTGCCTGGAATTTTAAAAATAAAAAGAAATACCAAAAATTACTACTATAGGGACTTAGATTAAAGTCTTATCTTTCAATACTTTTCTACTAAAAGTCGCTATCTTTTATAGTTTTTTTATAATTAGACACGAGACGAACGCCGTTTAGGGCTTATTTCGACCTAGTGAATGGACTATTAATTCCTATTACCTAAAGATATACGTAAAAAATTTGATTCTGTTGAAGTAAATATAATATAATAAATAATAAAGTAACCTGAATAATCTTAAGACAACACAATACAATGAAATAAGGGTGAGGATATTAAAATTTTAAAAAAATTGTATACTCATTTTTACACTTTTCTACTCATACACCTAGGTATATACGTACATTGTCAAATACCACACTAATTGTTATCTTACCATCTACAGTCCACTTCTGTCCATCTTTCCTATATCCTAGTTGGTTGTTCTGTATAAAAAACCAGTAATAAACAACATCACCTGCTGACAGTTTTAAATTTGGATTATAATAAGTAAAATATCCATTGACAGGACTTTTTATATCGCCATTAAAATCTCCAGGCTCAATCTGACTAATTTCTTTATTTAGTTTGCCATGGAAGGCAAATAACTGCGTATCGTTGTCAGCTAAAATATATTTTTAATAGCTATATCTTCAAGACAATAAAAAGTAAGTATGTTATTTTGTATATTAAAAATATATAGTATAAGAGTGTGTAATTATAGTGCTACCTAAATAAATTAAAAATAATTATTGAAGGTAGTAGGTAATCTATCTCATAAATGTAATCTATGTCATAAATAGAGAACAAGAGAACATTAACTTCTTGATCTGGTTCTATAAAAAATATAATAAAATGTTCCCTTAAAAATGTAAATAATTAATGTAGAATAATTGAATTATCTATTTGTTAATTGTTTAGGTATTAACTAAACCATCATTTATGATGTCATTTAATTTATGAAACAAAAGTTCAATAACTGACAATAGGGACAGTTGGGCACATATTTTATATGATTCTAGGCAGGTTTAGTGTTAAAATTCTAACAATCCTAAAATCCTGGTAGGTATAGTGTATATAAGGACAATTGGAACTAGCCAGTGTTAAGGCACAGGACCGTGCGCACTTATCTTGATATTTCGTCCTATATATTTAGCAATGGTATCGTGATTCGAATAGTAACTAAAATTGTACATGTGAGTCCTATACTGGACATCTAATCAGCCCGATGAACCATCTACAACTGCGCGCTGGTGTAAAGAGAATAAACAGACTGGTCTGCTGGATGTAAATAATTTTTTTGTTTCCCGTGCCGAGTGCTGAAATATCATCAATAGTTTTCCAGTGCAGCGCGTAAATACCCAATTACCAAGCGTAGTTTAATTTTGTTAAATAAACAATAAAAATAACAATAATAAACATAAACAATACTTAACAATAATAAAATATGTTATTGGCTACATTGGCTACAAATAATAGGTATCTAATAAACACAAAATAATAAAAATGAATACAAATTCTCATATAGATCTCTATAACATTTTCTTAATAGCAAACATTTCTACCTCCACCCATGAACAATAAAGAGATGCCGACTGTTTTTGCCGGATTTTAGTTTTTATACGGTTTCAATTGTGCTTGGGGATTTCTTTAAAGTTACAGTGGACGAGCGAGCTAAAGAAGCTACTACACGGTCAAGTGATATCGAGGACTGGAGGGCGTGCTAAAATAACTTTGATCTGCAAGTTTATTAATGTAAAAACAGTGTATCGTTTATCTACAATAATTCGGTCACTGAATTTATCTGCAACACTATTTACAGGTATGGAAATGGCCACGCATACTTGACCTCCTCATCATCATCAGCATGTAGGTACGCTCTATTTTTCCATCTTGAGTTTTGGAAAGCGGATGGACTATAAATTTTCAAAAAATCGTTACGATCCTTCAAATCTGTTGTCGGAAATTGATGTTGAAAACAAAATCTCTACACGTCGTATTACAACACCAGATATGTGAAGGTCATATTGTCAGTTCGTCTTAAGAGATCGAATATAATAGTAAAATATTAATATTCAAACAATCATGACAAGACATAGGCTTTTCTTGTCAGGCATAATTGATGCCCAAAACACGATAAATAGAAATCCTTTCGCAGCAACTGGTTTGTGGAAGTAATTGTAATTGTTAGTCCGTTAAAGGGCCCAAAATAAAATATATGAATATTTAAAAATTAGCCTTTAAACTTGTTTGTCGGGCATAACACATATTTAAAGTACAATACTTCACGGAGAACGGAAGATCGTTACCTAATCGATCGTGTTATCTTTCAGAAGAACTGCTAAAGCTTCATTCATATATTATAGTTACTTAGTTGGGTGGTAGTGCAGTTTCAGTGCAGTGGCAATGGGAGTAGGCGTTCACATAGAATTAATAAATGTAAACTAACGCATGCGCACTCGATGTATAGTTAGTGATTTACATTTTCTCACACATTAAACTCAAAAACGCTTTTGCATTAAACTTTCCTACATATTTTCACGCAGAAAACAAGTTAAAAGTAAAGGTTACACCAAAGTACATCGGGTTAAACAAAGGAGGTTAAGTGACAACTGACATTGACAACATAAACAGACTCACATGAGCAAACAGCGAATTATTATTGGTTGTGGTAAGACTGTTGCAAGCAATTAGTGCAGAACCTAAAAGCTTGCTCGCTTCTGCACTACCATTACCATTCTACACTCTCGCTAAGTCTATGTGAACCGCCCATAAGAGTGGGCGGTATGTTTGGAGAGTTGGTAAGTTTTGCACAACTCCACTAATTCAGCACTAATCCTATGTGAATGATACTTAACAGCCCAATTACAACCGTTGAAAAAACAATATAATAATAACAACAATGCTGATAACGACAAAATTCGTTAGTGAATCTTCATCCCCCCATTTAAAAAACTATTCCCGTGGAGCACAAGAAAAAAGTAGATCGATTTTCTGTTTTTTATGAATTTTACTCCTTAAATATGAAACAGCAATGATTTTCACATACCACGTGATGTAAGGAGATGTAGCGATTGTATTTTAGGCATCAGTAATGACCGACAAGAAAAGTTGAATGTGGCAAGATTTTTTAAAAATTTATATATTTTCGTATTTTTTACCCCTTCATGCGACACGACAATGACTTTCACATATCAGGTATTGTAATATGAGGTATAGTATTTGTATATTAAGCATTAATTATGCCCAACAAGAAAAGTTGAATGTCCCACGATTTTTCAAATGCAGTTATATTTTCGTAGATTTTACCTCTTCGTACGGCCCGACAATGACCTCCACCAATCAGAGTTTGTAAAATGAGTTATAGTAATTTTATTTTAAGCATGATTAATGCCCGACAAGAAAAGTTTGTGATTATATTAATATTGATTTAATTTTGGAAATTTTTTGATCCCTTAACACGGTCAACATTGTGGGATTCATTGTCTTTGGTCCGACAATCATTGTCGGACCAAAGACCAAAGAGCAAAGTCTGGTATGTGGGATTCATTATGAATCGCACATATCAGATACTGTTAAAGTTGGAGTAATGATTTTATTTTACGATTTCAATTGTGCTTGACAAGAAAAGTTTAATGTGTCGCCATTTTTTAAATATTGAAGTATTTGCACGATTTTTTTATCCCTTTTTAGAGCTTGTCGATGACTTCCACATATCATATAAACAGACTTTTATTGATTGTATTTTAAGTATCAATTGTGCCCGATATTAATATTTTACTGATACTTTGGACCCCTTAAGTCAAATCGTGAATGTTGTACATCCCGACAATCACCTTCACATATCTAGTGTTGAAAAATGTCGTGCAGAGATTGCATCAGTTATTACCTAAAAAAAAATTTGAAGGATTATCGCGATTTTTTGAAAATTGTTATTTTAGGGTTTGTTAAATACATCCACAAACCACTACGAATTAAACCTGCTCTACCTTAAATACGAGTCCACTACGAATAAGTTCTATACATCTAGTGTATAAAATATGCCTTTTGAAAATATTTCCTTCGAAATTACAAAAATCAAGGAATTGTTAACATGCTGATCCGGCCAAGGATTGTTAACTGTTTACAGGATTGCTCGATCGCTCAATTTTGCCATCCGCCTTTGTGACGTCATCGAAGATCCATGTAATCGAACTGTCAAATTATTTTATATGTTTCAAATATATATATTTCACATTTGCAAGAGAATTTTCGTATTTGAATGATTATTATTTATTAAAGTTTGTAATACCAGTATAAATTGTAAGATTTAATAACTAATAAACATATTTCCCAAATTTAACAGGTAAGGATTGTGTATCCAATATATTTATTAACAAATTATCTTTGCTGGAAATCTTAACCCAATTTTTTATGTTAACTTTACCACTGATGCACTGATGCCTATGATTTTTTGCTACAGTAAGCTTAAAATTTATTTTAATTATTTTAGCCTTATTGGCAAATTATATAGGAATTTCAATTTAATTTTGGCTAGATTAGATTAGATTTATATAGTGGCACTATAAGATCTATTGTGGCACTCTCAACCAATTTAGAGCACTCTGTCCAGCCCTGTCCTGTGCATTATATAGTATAGCTGCGAACAGTATACATGTTGCTTATTTTAAAAAAGCAGTTAACATTATTAATTATATATACCTAAAACTAATCATCCTTGTATTTAAGTATCTTATTTTAACTATTAAGAAGATGGTAAAGATAAGCACTAACAAATTTCCGTAAATATACATTTAAAACCGCAAAATATATCTTGAACATTACAACATAACCCAACATCACACTTTTTCCGTTCATATTTCTCTACAGAATCTCTGTTTCCGAATATGTTCATAATTAAAAAAGTATGCATATGCTTACCTATTTTAATAATATACTCGGATAGTTTGTATCAAAATGTGCATATAATTTCAATTTGTTGGTAGACACAGAATTAAAGAACATAAAGAAACCAATGAAAATATTATGCAATTACTTATTATAGGTATGTACAGAAACTATTACCAGAGGATAAACTAATTCCTCTGCTATTACCCACAAACACAAACAACAAAGGTATTATATAAGAATAATTAACTATTGATTTGAGAGTTTTAAATTCAAATTCCGCTTTCGCGCTTGTAGTTTGACTTTGACAGATTCCTTTATTGGATCTTTGATGTCGTCACAATTATGGATTACATTGTAGTATGGGGATCGAGCATCCTGTAAACAGTTAACAATCCTTGGATCCGGCGACCAAGGGTTCAATGTTGCCACATTGCAAAATCTTCTGGAAACTCGTTGCTGCTTTCAAACCCGTGTACTATTTTGAGCATAGTACTTAAGTATTATAGTAGTAGTACTACTGTACTAATGCGGTGAATCCAAGAAGAATTATTATTTTCATGTATTAAAACTAAATTGTGAAAGTTAAAGTCACTAAATAGCTAAAAGCAAATTTTGAGAAAAACTAAATATTTCCGCGATTTAGTGAACTTTGTGCAATCGTAATTTGGTAGACTGCGATTGAGCTAAAGTTATGATTGATTTAGATGACAATGAGAAATAGAAAATAAGTCTTGAAATAAACATTTTTGTCAAATTTTAATACTCATAAAGATTTTAGCTTTATTTCCTTTAATTAAATTGTTATTCTAGAATTATTCACATTTTCTATTTTGACTAGAGACAGTATTTATACCAAGAGAACCTGACTAAATCGAAAGTCTGGCTAACATGAGCTTCACTATGGTAAATATTTTTCTCGTTAAAGTTAAATTGCAACCAAATAAATAAAAAATAACTCTTTATATCGCATATGAACAATTAAATATAATGCATTTTGAAAAAAATATTTTTCTGGAATGAAAGTTTCACAGTTTTCTTACTAAATTTGGGAAGTGTCATACATAATACAGTAGATAACATTCGTATCAGTGTGACCTTTGAAATACAATATCGATGTAAATAGCCTACTGGCTTTTTAACCGGACAAGATAAAGACAAAAGTGGGCATTCACATTGTCATTCTGCAAAGATGGCATTGAGAATTGTTATAAACTTTATAATATTTAAATAGAAGCATGGTTTATATGACACATCGATTGAGAGACATTTTATATTTGTATTTCAGATGTTGGAATTTAAGTTAAGTTCTTAAAGATCTATTTTGTCCAGCATCCCTGAATTTTCTTTCATTAGCACATTGATTGAATAGTCTCACCTTCATATTTCCCGCAGTTTTAAACCAAAAATTTTATTCGTGATAGTATTTGAATTGATAATATTGATATATTTTCAGTAAGCTAATAAGACTTTTAACTTTTTCATTGTTTAAACAAGGCACTGAGTTTACGAGTCATGAATAAAGCACGAAGCTGAGAGACTAAAATGTCAGTTTACGTCTCAGATACATAACAAATTGTACAAAGTATATAAAAAAAAACCAACTCACATTTAAATAAAAACTCATACACCTTATAACTGAAATAAAATTATCATGGGCGAAACATGCAGTGACTAATAAACCAACTATAGTTTTTCGTAAATAAACCAAATGTTAGCTTATTTCGTCATTTTTTAAAGAACATTTTAACAGATTACCTCGCAGATTACTGAACAATAGCATCGACGACTTCTAAGGAATTTCACCGAATATGGTATTTAAATAACGTTATTTTGAATTTTTACAACTAAAATCATGAGCATATTATGGAAAGGTGTAGGTATAATGAATTAATGATGGATTTTAATAAACACAGCTCACAGTACATACAGTTATATGTCTAAAGGACTAATAAAGATGTATTATCATTATTATTATCATCTGCATATAATATGTCATTGTACCATGACCATTGATTGCACTAGTTCCTGCATTAAAATATATGTAGTAATTAAATTTAAATGTATACGACGCTAAACGTCAAAACTGCAAATCATATTAAATTATTGGGTGGTAACCCGAGGGCAAGAAATACTCCCTTACGGGCCGGTACTTTTATTCCCGATTAAAATATTAATCTGTCAAATATAATCCATATTTAGACTATTAGCGTTTTAGTCCTAAGTAAATAGATGAAGTCTATTAATGAAGATTAATTTTAACCCGTGATTAGTACGTAAACCGGATGTGGAAGTGCCGGCCCTTATATTTGCAAATTAGATATTATAAAGTATCCCTATCCGAGCAAATATTATATAGACAAATTATAGCAACACAGTTTTGTGACCAACAATATTTAAAACAAAAGCTTTTTGTTTACATTAGTGCCAAAGCATTTGGTCCAATCAAAAAATGCCATTTGAATTTACCGCCTAAATTGTTAGGTATTTTGTGACTGTCATCAATGGGCGTGGTTTACACTGGTAAGTAGCCATGCATAAACGTAAAATCGGCGATCGCGAGAGAGATCGTCAATGATTTTACAATTGTTTTTTAATAGTAAATACTAAATACTATTATAAATAGTGTAGTAAATATTATACACATATGTGTATAAATTGTTGTTCTTGAATATGTAAATCTTAAACATTGTATTTACTAAAATAAAATATTCTAATTTGTACTTTTAGTTTTATAATTATTATTTTCACCCCTTAAAACATAGCCGCCCATGCCGTTGGGCACTGTGACAGGAAATTTCTTTAAATTGAGGTTGTGTTTTTTGTTATTCTGTGTTATTGTTATATACTGACAAATAAGCAATTACTTATCTATACATTTGATCGGAGGTATCCCTGCTTTGATCGATCCTAAATAAAGAGTCCTAAATGATTGTACTACAAACTATATGGAATGTAATAGTTATTTATAGTCGACTGTCATCATAATGCTGTCATTATGAAAGTCAAAATCGTTAATAATCTGACACTTTCTAGCACCCGTGCTGTAATGTGAAAGAATCGTGCCATAAAATCCACTTTATGGCACAATGCTATAGTAGGTAACCATATGCGAACATTCTACGATTGCACAAATTTAAGTTTTTAAAACTTAAATTGTCTGTTAAAACCACAGTTCGACTATAAAATAGCGTATGAAATTCGTTTATAATGCTCGATTATGGCATTCGTGAAGTGTTAGCGCATTCGCTTCGCTCATGCGCCAAAATTCACTCATGCCATAATCTGCTGCATTATAAACTAATTTCATAATATACTATTATAGTCGACTGTCATCATAATGCTGTCATTATGAAAGTCAAAATCGTTAATAATCTGACACTTTCTAGCACCCGTGCTGTAATGTGAAAGAATCGTGCCATAAAATCCACTTTATGGCACAATGCTATAGTAACCATATGCGAACATTCTACGATTGCACAAATTTAAGTTTTTAAAACTTAAATTGTCTGTTAAAACCACAGTTCGACTATAAATTAGCGTATGAAATTCGTTTATAATGCTCGATTATGGCATTCGTGAAGTGTTAGCGCATTCGCTTCGCTCATGCGCCAAAATTCACTCATGCCATAATCTGCTGCATTATAAACTAATTTCATAATATACTATTAAGATATAAGTAAGGTAAACTTTCATATTACGATACGCGATGGGATATTTGAGACACGAGGCTGAAAGTCGAGTTTGATAAATCATCAAGTATCGTAATATGAAATTACGATACGAATATCTTACAATGTTTTATATACAATCAATACTTCTCATAATGTTATAAAAAAGTTTATAACTTGTAATTAGGTACAACAATTTTAAGACGATAAATAAAACCAGTAGTTTCTGGAAGTATTTGTCATGTGTATGTATGTCACTCACTAGCTGTCATTATGGCCTCGATAAAATGAGTTCAGACGAAAGTGTTGCTTTTGGCATAGAATTTGTAGCAAATACAGCCATCGAATCATTGGTACCTGCCAAATCTCGATGGTAGGTACCAATGGTACGAAATCGAGTACTTATAGACGATTTGAGGATTGGGCAATTTAAAGAAAATAGGGTTTGGTAGGTAAAGAAAAGGTTTTGAATTAATGTCTAATTGCTTTACATCTTTTTTACAACACCGCACTAATTCGGTAAAATGACGTTTTACCGAACTAGTGCGGTAATGTATGTCTTAGTGCATAGCGCTTAGTAGGTACTTATTGATAGTAGATAAAATACTTTACTGCTTGTTACTTGGGAGATAAGCACCAAAATATGTGAAATTTTTAAAATAGACGTTTTCATATTCAATATTTATTGAATAATTTTATATTCTCACATTGGATATAAATACCTACATATGATGATGTAGATACATACGTTCCACTGTTAATACACGATAGCTTAATTGAACAAAACCTTATACAGCACTTGTAAAAGACTATCAGCCTTATTAATAATAAAACTTAGAAATGTTCTAAGACGTGACTAGAATGTAATTAGTGAAAACTGTATTAATAATACCATTTAAATGCATGTTAACGCTAGAATGATGTTAAATCACTAGTTATCAGTTTGGGTATGTTTTACAATAAGTTAAAGTTAACCTAAAAGTTTGACAAAAATGACAGCAGTTTTTCTTTTCCCTCCCAATTAACAGATCGAGAACGTTTTTCTGAAATATTAAATAATTTAATGCGAAATTTTCCGTACTTATATGTCAGTAACCTCAATAATTATATAAAATTTTATTATGGCATGGTTACTTATCGAATTCATTAGGGAGATTTTGAACCCCTTAAATTTTAGCACGTCGTTATCGTTATTCTGAGCATGTGCAGTTTCAAAAAGATGTATCATTTTTGGCACTGCGCGTGCTCAGTAGAACGATAAGGTAAAAATTTAAGGTGTTCAAAATCACAGATCATATTGTTCAAAATTTCCCTACTTATTATAAAAAGGCAAAGTTAATGCTTATCAAGGGCGCATTTATCATGAATTCAAATTTTACATTAGCAAAAAGCAAAAACGTAATTACTTAAAAAAATATAAACGTACTTCACTTAAGGATATTTTATTAAACACTTTTATTTGCTATTTCATGAATATCCAAAGAAAAACGTACCTATCTAAATGCACAGATAATTTCTAATTTCACAACATTTTTTAAAAATGTGGTTCTTTGAGATACTCCCCCATGTTGAAAAGCTAAATCCGCCCTTGATTGCTTATTAACACAAAACAGTCTTGACACAAGACACTTGTCAGTCTTGTCACTTTGCGTAAATGTTTGTAAATGTAGGTTAGATTTATTGCAGTGAAATTAAGCTCTATGTATAGATTGAGATGTTGTCACATTAACTTTTTATTTAGCATGCTGTTAGATATTTGTCTATAAATATTTAATTATTAATATGAACTACTTAGATTGATTTAAGAATGCGGTTAGTGGCCATTAGTAAACTTGATATTATTTATATATATTTATTGATATTGAACTAGTTATTGTGATTATTATTAATATGGGTGTAAATCACTCACTTGAGGCCTTGAGGGTATATGAATACTCTGCATAGACTTATGTGAAAAATCGACTTCACTTGAATTGTAATATAAGATAAACGAGGTCACCTTCCAATTATTTTATGTGATTAACGACTTTATGTCTGTAGTATCAAAGTAGATTTTAAAGTTTATACCAAAAAAACACTATACAGATTATAATGAACACCTATATAAATAAATATAATATAATAAATAATAAAAACGTTAATGTATTATAATAAATATGCAATAAACTAGTTATCAATTTTTATTTTTATAAGAAAAATGCATTTAAAGAAAATATATATTCAGTTTAATTTACAGTTTATTATATAATAAAATAAATAGGTATAGGTGTACAGTGCTGAATGCACTACACACCTATAATAAAAAATAATAGTTTCTCCAAAATACCAAATAATATGTTATTGCAGGTTAAAGGTTTAAACCCTTTTCAATGCTTATAATTTACTATATCATTTTTTTAATTTACCTTTTCGGTTTAGCTGGCAGATATAGCTAAAACAAATCAAACTTTAATTTAGGAAATACGTATCGATAACTTTAAACGATTTTTATATTCGTGAACCTAAGCGTTACGAACTATCTTTTTCATATTATTACATAAATACATAATATATAATATTATAATATGTGCCCATTTAGAAAAGTAACAACTATTTTATGAACTAATAGACATGCTAAATAGCAGGTTTCTAAATTTTTTAACGAATTTGACAAATGCAAACAGTCGAAATTAGACACTTACCAGGAATAGACGCTCGAAATCCAGTTGGTTCATAAGCCTCCAGTGTTACTTGTGGTATTAAAAATTTACCAAAACAAACACCCTCCAAACATAACAACAAAAACACCCCTTTTGTAGACAGCATGTTTGACTTTGAACCTCACTATTTTGAATCGCTGATCATTATTTAAGTATTGGAATCCCGCAACCAACTTGCTTGGCCTTGCTTAACAACAACAGTGGCGTGGCATCATATCTGTGATTTGTTTATATCAATAGTTTGTTTAAACATTAAAAAAGAAAATAAAAAACATAAATTATGTGTAAACATGCCTGATGAATTAAAATTGAATTATCGTATAGTTTTAAATATTTTGAGTTAATGAAAAACATGTATAACAAAAATGTCTTAATTTTATGGTAAACCTCTACCTCAACCATAATATTTTCCCTGTTCTCTTTAACAGGTATTACCTCATTTTATTAGCATTGAAATACCAAATTCAATGACGGTATGAGCTACAATTTTTAAATAGGATTTAAATGAAGTAACTTTCCCCATTAATTTTCTAAAGCATTAAAATTGTTACTAATTTTCTAATATTCATAAATTTTTATGCACATAGTAGCTAACAAAAGACCTACGTTACCTCTATATTTATCAAATTCAGATGAAACGAACAACTTTTTGTTGGCCAAAATTCCACAACAAACTGTTTCAACTGATAATGTGTGTGATACTCTATTATAATGAAAATAAAATATGTAATTCTTCTTTTAAATGTATTCTTCTCTCTCTTAAAGACATTCATAAGGCTATTAACAACTTAAAAAATCTTCATCACCTGCTGCATCAATAAGCGTAAATCTCATTAAATTCTGTTCAACCACATTATTAACAGTGTATTGCTGGAATTTAAATCCATATGTACTATCCGGATTTCGTAGGGTTACTATAACGACAAGCTCTATGACAGATATAATGCATACCACTGATATCATATGGATATCATTCAACCAGCCTGTCAAATCAAACAGACAGTAATGGTATTGCTTGACTTTAGTAAAACCCTTGATACCATCAATTCTCAGATTCTCTTGCCAATTCTTAGGACTCATGGATTTATTTTTGAAGCTGCATCGCTACTTGAATCGCATTTGCAAGATCGTTCACAGACTGTGCGATTATATGATAAAGTATCTGAATCTAGGACAATTTTCGCCGGTGTTCCGCAAGGTTTCACTTTGGATCTTGCTTTATTTAGTGTTATATCAGCCAATTTGTTCAGTTTGTTACATACAGTTCAATACACATGCGTACACATGTACGCGCGGATGACTACCAACTTTACCATATATTATATTGAACACAAAAGATTATGAAAGAGGTAATAGGGAGATTATTTGCAAAATATTTCTAAAGTGTCTGTAATTGTGTAGGAAGGAATTAAATGAAAACAATAGTTTTTGTACTAGTACTACTTTTATTTAATTACAGCCAATGTTCAAAGTGGCTCCCATTTTCCATTGTACAATACCCAATTCAATATGAAGAGATCCACTTGAATGACCACCACGCTTCCCTGACTTAACTCCACCAGATTTTTTTGGTGCGGTTATCTAAAAACCAACGTGTATGTAAACAGACCTGACACTATCGAAGAATTGAAAGATTGTATCAGATAAGACGTTCTAAACATAACACCAGATATGATTCAAAATGTAATTGATGAATTTGAAGTCTATTTATACTATGAAATATATATTTAAAAAAAAATGTCGGTAATGTTACAGCCCCGCCAAACATGGCTCAAATAAATAGGAAATATTTCAGAAAGGTCTATATAGTAATAATTTACTAGTTTTCGGCGTTTTTTTTAATCTTTACTAGAAAAAATAAGATATGATTTTTTTATCAATTTAGTTACTTGCTCCCTAAACTTTAATCACATGTCTATAATTAAACTTCATGTTCATTTAGTATTTTAAATCAAAAAAATTACACGTATTTGCAATAAAATAGCGTCTGATTTCGAGGGTTTGAAAACCAATGAGTGTTTTACAGACACATCAGAAATATTTTGCAAATAATTTACCTTACTAGCCGTTTCATAATCATTTATATCCAATATATAGTAAAGGTGGATGTCATCCGCGTACATGTGTTTGAACTGTATGTAACAAACTGAACAAACTGACTGGTATAGACACTAAATAGAGCAAGGCCCAAAGTGGAACCTTGCGGAACACCGGCGAAAATTGTCCTAGACTCAGATACTTTATCAAATAATGGCACAGCCTGTGAACGATCTTCTAAATGAGATTCAAGTAGCGATGAAGCTTCAAAATTAAATCCATTAAGTCCTAAGAATTGGCAAAAGAATCTGATAATTGATGGTATCAATGGTTTTACTAAGGTCAAGCAATACCATTATTGTCTGTTTGCTTTCATCGGCTGCTATATCATCAGAGATATGCATTACCTATAGCTGCCATAGAGCTTGTAGTTACAGTAACCTTACGAAATCTGGATTGTACATTTGCATAAGATTATTATTACTATTATCTTCTAAGTAACTACGGATTTTATTAATCTTTCAGTAAACTTGGATAAAAAAGGCAAGATGGTAATGTATCTTATATCTAACATTTGTTTTGGTTCATTATTCCTAGGAATTGGAAAAATTAACGCTTTTTTCCATGATTTATGAAATTTACATTCAAGCGATACTGTTAATAATGTGGTCCAACACAGTTTAATGAGATTAACACTTGAAATACTTAGTCAGCAGCTTTAAGTTGTTATTATTCATAAGTAACCTTATGAATGTCTTCAACAGAGAAAAGACTAAATAAGAATTATATATTATTTTATTTTGATTATAATAGAGTATTACATTATCAGGTAAATCAATTTGTTGTGGAATTTGTTGTTGGCCAAGAAAAGTTATTCATTTCATCTGAATTTGATAAATATACAGATAACGTAGGCCTTTGTTAGCTACTATGTTAAGTTTCTTTAATTCAGACCATAGACATTTCTGATTACTAGTATTATTATTATTATCTTTTGATTCTTTTGTAACGTGGAAAAAGTACGCTCATTTGTCTGCTGCCAAAGCACTATTACTGGCATTCTAATTTAATTATAATAACACCATTTTGCCTGTGAGGTAGACTTTTTGCATGTAGATATTGCCCTGGCACGTTGCTTCATAAGCAATCTTAATATTGTCTGTCAACCAAGGTGCTGTTTTATTAGTAATTCATACAGTGCTCAGTGGTACATGCTTGTTAAAAATAGTTAATAAATGAATATTTAAAAATTCAACTGTAAAATCAACTGACTTTATATAAAATATATTATCTAATGGTAAAAGATTTAAGTCATTGTAAAATAAGTTTTCACCAAAGGTCTTACCTTTACCTGTTCCTATACCTTTAACTGTTCAAATATCTGTTTATTAAAATTAATTCTGCAAGATATAATATCATGATTCAAGTTCATTTCAATTCAAGCCTCACTTCTTTAGTATACTTAATTGTGTTAGATATTAATTGTGTTAGATGTAAGAGTTATTACATATGATATTAAGTAAGGACGGACTGTTATTCAGAGTGAACTATAGAAATGATGTTTTCAATAAATTGTTTAGAATTTAGAGCTAACGAGTCTTTTTGGCAATGTCGCAAATTGTTATAAAGAAAAGTTGTTTAGAATTAAAAACTAGGTTCAGATGATATTATTTTATTCTAAGTAGGTACCTAACATTTTCCGATTAAATCTCGCTCTAAAACTAAAATGGAGGTAATTTCTTATTACTCTTTCTTATTACATATGCCTGATAATGTTCGAAAGGCATATGGAAGGAATATTATAGTACCCAACTAAAGAAAAATATGTAGACAAAATAAACAAATTATACTCTATTGATCGGGAAATAAAAAGAGAGAGTTTAATAAATATCTTCCATATCTGAAATGCGTCTCCTCCGCCTCTGAGTCGATATTTAAACAGCTAGAGTATCACGAACTTTTGATGATGATAGGCTATTACAGAATCGTGATTATTTATTAGCATTTTAAATATTTTTTGCATGCATTTAATATTGCCTATTCTGAACGTTAGGTAGTGAACTAAAATTAGTCGAACATTAAAAAAAAATTACATCATGACCCCTTTAATTCTTCGCTGGAATAGGAAATAAAATTTACGAAATCTTTTAGAAGTTGAGGGATTACGATTTGCTTAGAGTAAAATATGTCTGAATATTTATTCATTCACCCAAATTTTGCACCATGAATTTACGTAATTCATGATACTAGCTTAATTTTAAGAAATCAAGCTAGTAGCAAAAAGTAAGTAGAATCTAGTTGCTTCAATAATTGAATAATCATACTGTATCTATGGAAAACAAAAGAGTTGCCTCACGTAAACGTAAATTGAAACGATTGAGATTATGCCATTCCATGGATACAAAACGAGCACGAAGGATCTGAAAACATGACTTTTATGCAAGATGGAGCACTCCCGTATATTTACCGATCAGTTAAAAAATTTTTAACTGATGTTTTTTCATAATCGTGATATAAGCAGACATTTTGTAAATTCGTGGTCTCCAAGATCGCCTGATCTTAACCCAACGGATTACTGGCTGTGGGGTTATTTAAAAACGACCACGACCAACAACGCTGAAAGAATTAAAAGATTATATTAGGGAGCAAGTTGCTGCAATTCAACCAGAAATGCTGAATAATGCTATGTACAATTTGGAGGAACGGTTGGTGATTGTCCAGGAGCAAAATGAACGACATATCGATCATTTGCGTTAACCACTGTTGGACATAAGAAATCCCATTGTTTAAGCAATCAAATTTTTTTCACATCCTGTTATTAATTTAATTTGTTAAAAATACATGCTGAAATATATCCCTTACTTTATGATAACCTTGCATTTCAGCACTTCATCAGAAAAGATAACAATGCTTATAAAATATAAATAAATATACCTGGGATACACTTTTGTATAATATAAAAATTCAGATTTTCTTGCTTCATCAAACTGTTCATTGAGTACTCAAGTCATAGTACCTATAATAAAACAAAAATGAATGTCACAGAATGTACTGGGTTTTTACCATGACCAGAGACGTATAGAATAAGTCTCTGCCATGACATTAGTTTCGGTACTTTACCTTTTCTTAAATTGATGGATAACATGCTGAATATTTTACCAACTGAACTGAATTGCAGATATACATAGTGAATTAATTATACTAACAAATGTACCATAATCAGAATCAGGTCTAGTCTGTCCGTTTATTGCTAAGAGTCTTGTTGCTTATGAAAAATTGTAACTAGTAATTATAACAAGAGCTAATTAAACATTGTTAAAATTATATTAATACAGAAACTTATTACATTTCAAAGGCGAATATATTAAGTACAACAAGGATATTGAAATGGAATTAAATTGTGTTGAAAAGACCCTAATTTTTTAACTGCCAGATAAATTCACCTGTTAACTTTCAGTTTCTTTTAGTTAAAAGCAACTTTATAAAGAGATGGAAAGACCAGCCCTTAAATACCTATTATCCATAGAGGGTAAGCAAACGCATTCGATCAGTCTCGCGCAATAAATGCCGAGATGTCAGGTTCTTTCGTGAATTTAAGTTTGATAGATTTTAACGCACATAAAACATCATTTTCTGATAATTCGCGTAAAAATACACTATTGCTATTTTCAATAGCGTCAACAATTTGTAATGGTGGCATATAAACAGAGATGAAATATGAACCAAGAGATTGACAATTTCTGACGGGTTCTTATATGTTTCAGCTTCATAACTAACTATAATTCCATTCACATATGACCAAAAATGTTTCGGCTGGATTTTTATATTATTTTGCAAATTCGGAAGATACTGCTTATAAGAGTCAACATTTTTCTTAATTTTCGTTCTAATCTCCTAAAACGTGTATAATCGAATGGGTCACCTGCATTTTTATACCTTCTATATATAATTGATTTTGGTTTGATATCTTGGATAATATCATTCGAGAACCATGGAGGATATTTCCTTTGTCTAAAAGTCGATCTAGGAACATATTTGTCTAATAATAATTCTTCGAAAATTTTATTGTAAAGTTTTAGGCAAGATTCATTACCATCACTCATTTCATTCAAAAACAACCAATCAACATTAGAAAGTTATTCGTATAAGGTACTTGAACCAATTAAGGTCACGTTAAGGTTCAAAGGAGCATTACAAGAGAAATATTATTTCAAGCTTCTTATAAATTATTTAACATAAGCAGTGCATCAGATATATTGCTTTTATCAGAAAAAATGTTCAATTTTTCACTTGATTTGTGAAGTATACATTTTTTATCAGCAATGTGAAATTGGCCTTATTAGGTGACCCAGGTACCTTATAAAGCCACCTACAGGAATGATGAACTTATGACCTTCCTGAAAGGGTGGAGGTTTTTCCACATGCTAGAATTTTGGATTTTTAAGGTTTAATTGAATGGTTTGGTTCATATGAATGTTTTTAGGTGGCCTTATTAGGACACGAAAATAAAACCTAGTAAGATTAAAAAAAAAACAACAACCATTTTTTTCTTCGTAACATTTTTATTTAGAACAGATTTTAACTTTCGCATTCATGACAAACAAACTTGTTTTTATCTCCTTTATCTAGCCCGACACATTCATCGTGGACGTACCAATAGCACAGTACACAAATTCGCATGTCTAAAATTCTATCCTCTTTGCAAACAAAGCAGTACCAACTCTCAGTTTGCTTTTTAATCCTACTTTTAGAAATTTCATTTTTATTCCTATGTTTAGAACTGGAAGAAGCAGCATTTTCTTTGCTGGAAGGTATCGCGAAACTGGTGGAAGGTGTGCTGAATAAATCTCTGACAAGGACTTGAGCAGCTGAATTAATTGCTTTGCGCCGTTTAGTGCTTGGAGTTTTTAACTCGGGTGTTGTAAACAGTTCCTTGACACTCTCCCTCGCTTCAATCTTGAGTCTTGGCTTTTATTTCTAGTTTCAGGTTCAATCGCATCCATAGTTTTATTGCCGTTACTATCCAAAGATGTTTTTTTCTCAGAACTAAATTAATGAGTGGTTCATTATCAGAATCACTGCAATCGGATCCTTCTTCTGATTCTGAACAGCTTATCATAGTTACTTCATCAGGAGGATTTACTCCACAGTCTTCCGTCTCATCTTCATTTGTTTTCTGAGTATTTTTATTATTGGCTGCGGGAGATGCACGATACGACAATCTACTAGCGAATACAATTTCTGGTATAGCATTAGGGTTGTACGGAAATATTCCAGTGGCTTCAAAAGCCGAGTGTAAATTTTTCGCAGACATAGCTTTTGGGTAAATATCGCTCAGTATCTTACCAAAACGAGTTCTTGTAATTTTTCTTTCAGGATAGGTTGTCCAATACAGCAATACTTCTTCGTCCCAATAATTTTCGAAGCTGCGAAAAACGCATTTATCGAGTATTTATCGTATTGCTCGGCAAACACAACAGAGTTATTCCCAAAGCATCTGCGGTTTCAAAAACAGAAATATCTAGGTGAGACGCCGCCCCATCCATTATCAGCAGAACATCTCCTTCGGGCTTAAATTTAGCGAAGTGCTGTAACCACTTACAAAAAACACTTGTAGTCATGTTGCCCTTAGGTGTCATTTGAATAACAGTTCCAGGAGACATATTTTCTTTCCATTCTTACTTGCACCTTTTTCCCTTAAATATGACCATTGGGGGTATGGCTTGACCAACTGCGCTGCCACAAGCGACCACAGTCACGTTTTCGGCGTGCTCCGGGGCTATTATGTGGACTCTCCTTTCATCTTTTCTGGCGAGGACTCGTTGCTGATGATGCAGCGTCAATCTGCAACCTTTTTCATCCATATTGAAAATCAAGTGTGGCTTGTCAATAATTTTTTTTTCAGTCATTATCTGTTTTAGTTTATTAAAATAGTCATTTACAACAGTCTTATTCATTTTTTGGGCCCTCGCTGGATTTAGAAGCTGAGCTCTTCGCTCAGTGATTTCTAGGTGTCTGGCAAAAAATAATTTGATCCATTTTCTGCCAGCCATTTCTTTCTCCCGGTTGAAACAATGTCTAATGTTCTTAGTGTTTGCAAATTTGTATACCGATTTTCGAATAATTTTATTTGTCAAGGGCACTCCGATATTACCCAGCCTAATAATACGTTGACATAATTCATTTTCTTGTTCGTCGGTTAGTATTGAGGATGTCCCCAATTTCTTTGTGAAACTGCCAGTTTTAACATGATTCCGAAGGACGAACCCTTCGGAATATTATAACGGTTAGCGGCTGTCTGTACAGGCATTCCCTCATTAATACTTTCAAGTGCTCTTCTCAACTGCTGCTCGGACCATTTTGCTCTTTGTGTGGGTGGTATTTTCTGAAAATAGAAGAAAATATCAGATAAGAACCCAATAAGGCCACATAGTTCCTAACAAGGCCACTCTACACTTCCGTCTGGCCTTATTAAGAACACATAACCTAAAACAATAAAACTTCGTAACTTCTCCGAAGTTGTAAATTATCAAAAACTTAAAATACTACCATTAAGCTAACATACCTTGGTAACACTGGTCCAAAAAAAGCGTCTCTGAATTGATTTTTAAAAATAAAAACACACTATTATTTCGGAATAAACTCGTTAGCTGGAACCGCTTCAAAAAACAATGTGCTGTAGCTCCCTCTGTTGCCGATTTTTTGATACCACCCATAGGGTAAAATCTTAGCCTAGACGAATATCTTTTATTTTTATACACGGTTTTTGGGTCAATCTTGTTTTCTGCCGCTAGGTGGCGTATGGCCTTATAGGAGCACTGGCCTTATTTGGATCAAGTACCTTAATAGTAAATAATTAGCTTTTTTAAAATTAATCGCTATAGATTTAACAGGATATTTCGAATTGTTGTCAGTATTCAAACCAAAAAGTAATTCCAGGGAAAGGTGATGCTTTTCCTATTTTAATAAAGTATCACTAGATCCTAGTAACAGAGCAGTTTATACTTAGATACACATTACTTAAAACCAAATCAAGTATACGCAAATTAGTATTAAACGTAGAGTTCTGCTGTCTTAGACCGAAGTAATTACAAAACATAGCAAGGACAATCAATCTAATACTGTTAAATTCATTATCATTACCATCAGCAGTATATTCGGGTATATTAAAATTCCCTATAATATACGTGTCTTCGTCTATGCAGTCTAGTATATGCAATACTAGGTAGTTATAATGAAGAAAAAAAAAGTCAGTATCTGTGGAGAAATAACAAATTAAAATACTGAACAACTTATATTGCAATACCCTGGAGTTCAAACGATTTAATTTTAGTTTAAATCCTTCAACTGCTGATGTAACGATTTAACTGAAGGTGCACCGTTTTTCCCTTCAAAGACGTCTATTAAAAAATTGAACAACTATATCCTCCATGTATACATATATTGCAATATCTTAGAACACAAACGATTTAATTTAAGTTTAAATCCTTCAACTTAAATCCTTCAACTGCTGATGTAACGATTTAACTGAAGGTGCACCGTTTTTTCCTTCAAAGACGACTGTTAAAAAATTGAACAACTATATCCTCCATATACATATATATTGCAATATCTTAGAACACAAACGATTTAATTTAAGTTTAAATCCTTCAACTTAAAGCCTTCAACTACTGATTTAACGATTTAACTGACGGTGCACCATTTTTCCCTTCAAAGAAGTCCGTTAAAATTTAATCGGAACAAGTGCAAACAGACATTCGGTTCGAACTGTGCAATTAAAGTTGCCATTGCATAGTTATTCGGTTACTCCATACTTCACCTCCACCTTATAGCATGTTATCTTCTTTGAAACTTTCTAGTTACAACCGTTACAAGGTAACTATTGATATTTTTACTACCACATAACAGATGGCAGGGCATGCTTTCCTGCGAATTACCATCATGTAGGCGCACGTCGTCGTCGGGACGCATGGCAAGTTTGTCAATATATCATGGAACTGTAAAGTTACTTATCAACCCCAGTTTCCGGTTTGTTGTAAATGGCTAGTTCTTAGACTGTAGAATTGTTACAATATTTAGATAAAACCAAGTAGATAGCACATAGAAAATGTTGGATTTAGAGTACGATTATTTTTTAGAAGAAGATAAAATGTAAGTAAATTGGAACTAGCGGTTATTGATTTTCCTCTTTAGACAATCATCTAATAGTTATATTCACAAATGTATCACCTATTCCATTTGTGTACTTAATAAACGCTATTAATTTAGATGGGTTTACCTCATATTTGATGATATTTGACCATTTATTTACATTACTTTAAGATATTTCTATCAATAGGTGCTTAATAAGATTGTTTGCATAAAATTCAATGTTTAATGTTTATTAAACAGCTTATTTTAAATTAACTAATCCCTACAAAAAATAAATGTAAAGTAAATGTATAGGATAAAATAACAGGAAATGGAAAAATTGTGCGCGTATTGTTTGGGCTTTAGATTAGGGTTTAAGTCACAATTACAGTTAAAACATATTTTAATTTTTTGTTTAAATAATGAACAGAACATTTTATTCAAACTTACTAAATCGCTCAGTCAACAATGTCACATATGTAACAAAATATATCTAAAATGCACAACTCTTGATTATAAAATCTTAAATAATAATAATCTTCAAGTGTTTCGAATAAATTTAGGTAAAATTTCATTTATATTTACCATTTTTCAGATTTCCCTTATTCTCGTACTAAATGGTAGTTACAATCATAACATAAGTAATCCCTGGGCGTACCTACTCGTCACCCGCAAAATAATAATATGATGGTCCCTTCCCACACAAATCTTCGATTTCAGTACTCATCGTTACGAGAATAAGGGATAGATTATGATCATTATTATCAAGTAATTTAATTAATACTTTATGTTATTTAGGCTCTTGTATTGCTCTTATTATTAATGCTATATTGGTATTTCTGATAAATATAATCTATCGACTGTGTACGTACATCTAGCCTCAATTTTATATTCATAATAATATCTCTATTATTATTATTATAGGATTAAGACTAGATATTTGGTTAGATATATACATGCATATACATTCGATTTCATTATTATATTTTATTACTTTTCTGCAATATACATACACCATTATTTTACCTAAGCATGTGAAATAAAATTTTAAGTTTACAATAATTGGTAGTTACTCCAAAAGGTTATAATACAATAATATTGCCTACTATAATAATTCAGTTCTCCTAAAAAATTTTATAGCAAAATTAAATACCTACTTAGTTACGTTTTCCAAACCTCTGGAAAGTAAAAAATAGATAACTACAAGGTGGAGGACATCATATAACAACTATGTATTGCTCTGATGCGGAAAGTAGAGTTTAATTAAGAAGTGCTTTTCGTATACACCACACGTGCGAAGGAACATCTTCATGAAATTAAAATAAAAACGAGAAGAAATCAAACGACTGACACGTGACTTAAAAAAAAAACATTTCTCTTTGGTACAAAAACTTTAATGTGTCTTCTTATTTCAAGTTTTCCTTGTTTCCTAGCTATGCGCCACCATTAGAACAGCTACCTAATGAAAAACCTATAGTAATTTCCAAAATTGTATTTTCAAATTGTAACTAAGTATTGAGTATAAAAGCAGAACCCCTATCATGTAGATATAGACAAGAAGTTTAACCTTTTGGAGCACTTGTATTTTGAGACTGAATAGTTTTTATATTGTTTATATCTATAAGCTTAATATAATACCTACTTATCTAACATTTGGAGAGGTAAAATTTGAATTTTAAATTATTTGTATTTAGCTTTGCAGCGTTGCTGTAAGTATATAATTAAAACTACATACAGAGAGATTACACAAATCTAGTAAACTATAAGGGAATATATGTAACGTAGACTGTATCACAAAAATGTGGTCTGAGCCGAATTATTTGATAAAATTAAACCTGTAATATCTTGATAGTTCCTGAAGTATTCCAAGATTGTATATACAGGGTGTCCACCTAGTGCGCGTAAGTCCAATATCTGGGTTAATAAAAGAGATAACTTAATTTTTTTTTCAACAGGGTTGTCTAATATCCCGAGCTGCACAAAATGAAAATATATTTACATATTCAGGGTGTTCAGTTTTTCCTGGACAGGTACCAACTTCATTTTTTTAAATGGAAACCTATATTTTTTATGGCATTATCGAATTCTACGTAAAAAATTAGTGGGACTTTGTGCTTAACACTGCTATTGAAATATTGATAGTTTTCGAGATATTTGACTTTTAATTTTTTTTTCTTATGTTTCGTCACTTCTAATAGTTGACATAATTATGGTTGTATGACAGCTAGAAATTATTTTTTTTCAGAAACTATAGAGTGAAGATGGCTCTTTCGAAAAACGTATCAAAAGTTGACCTGCGATATACAGGGGGCAACAGAAATCGTGCCAAACCTGATGATTTAAAATTTAAAAAATCTCGACTTTTTCAAATGGAACACCCTGTGTTTTATGATTTCATTAGATGCCTTTCTGTAGACTCTACAATTTTATAATAGCTTTCCCTATACCTAAGTTGTGTAGTTTTTGCAAAAAACCCACTTTTATGAAAAATACCCGATTTGCGCACTCCTTTGACGGAAAAAATATTGTAAGGCTATTTATTTTTATAAAATGTATTAGTTTACACTTCTTAAAATAAAAATAACTGAAAAATTTAGATAATTTCAGTTTAATAAACAAGTCTTTATGGAAAGTTACCATTTATTTGTAAATAAAAGTAAAAAATCATAAAAGCTCTACATGTAATTAAGAATTAGCAAAACTGGCGTATGCTTTAGAAGAAGTTCATGGGAATTATTTGCTAGCAGCACGTATTTATAGAGATTCCCACGTGCTGACTGTTTTGAAAATGTGAAAGAAAGATTTGAAAGAACAGCAAATGGGAATTATGAGAAAACTACCAGGAGACATGGGAGTAACAACGATAATATTTAGTTTAATGTTGTGGTTTCTGCTGTTGAAAATCCAAAAATATTAGTATCAGAAAATCAGTAGAAATCTTGTAGTTTTCAAAAGCTCGACAAATAAGATATTAAAGAAGAAGTTTCATACGTATCATATTGAAAACCAAACGGTGTTACCGTAGTTAGAAAAATTATTAGTGAAATGGATGAATATACATAGAGTATTGAAAAAAGAATACGCAATACTCATACAAGCAAGCTAACCTAAAGTAAATGCTCAAAATGTCGACCGTTGTTTTCAACACAAAGCATTAATCTACAACGAAAATGAATGTGAACATTTCTTAACATTTCGGGCGTTATGGTTAGAAACTCATTTTTGATCTTTTCTTTCAAGTCTTGCATATCGGTTGGTGGTACTTCGTATACTCGCTCCTTGATATAACCCCACAAAAAAACGTCCAGAATATTTAAATCAGGCGAACGTGCAGGCCAAGGAACTGGACCACCACGACCTAACCACTTATTTGGATATACGTGGTTTAGGTGTTCTCTAATCTGAAATATGAATAGATAATAGGAAAAGTACTACAACAATAAAATAATCACAGTACCGCCAAAGTGGAATGTGGAGGGGCACCATCATGCTGAAACCATTGTTGAACCAAATAATCAGCGGGCATATTCTGTAGCTGCAGAAGGGGAAGTTCGTTTTGCAAAAAACGCAAATACACATTGGCATTTAAATTGCCTTCAAAAAAGTACGGTCCAACAATATGTTCTCCACAAATTCCAGCCCACACGTTCACTTTGAAACGATGCTGATTATCTAGTACCCTCAATAATCTTGGATTATTGTCAGCGTAGTGATGAAAGTTGCGACGATTGGGTAAGCATGTGTTTGAAAATGTTGATTCGTCAGTAAACAAGACATTCATAAAAAAGTTTGGACTTTCCTGAATTTTATCCAATGCCCAGTGGCAAAATTGCAGGCGGTTTAGGTGATCTTGAGGTAACAGTGCTTGATGGTTTTTAATATGATACGGATGAAAATTATTCTTCTTCAGTATCTTGTTTGTCAAGCTTTTGGAAACTCCAAGATTATTACTGATTTTCCTGACACTAATATTTGGATTTTCAACTGCAGACGCCACAACATTAAACTGAATATCGTCATTGTTACCGTCATGTCTCCTGGTAGTTTTTTCATAATTGGCATTTGCTGTTCTTTCAAATCTTTCTTTCACATTTTCAAAACAGTCAGCACGTGGAAATCTCTGTAAATCTGGATTATTTGCTTTGTAAATACGTGCTGCTAGCAAACAATTTCCATGAGCTTCTCCTAAGGCATAAATCATTTTCACTAATTCTTCTTTTGAATAGTTCATTGTATGCACACTTAGTACTTACTCTAAACTCGTACGTGAATATTCAGTAAAAGAAGAAATGACATGTAAACTGATTGTCACAAATTTTATTGCGTGACAGACGCTCACTGCGTTTTTCCCGAGAAAGGAACGTGCGCAAATCGGGTATTTTTCATAAAAGTGGGTTTTTTGCAAAAACTACGCAACTTAGGTATAGGCAAAGCTATTATAAAATTGTAGAGTCTACAGAAAGGCATCTAATGAAATCATAAAACACAGGGTGTTCCATTTGAAAAAGTCGAGATTTTTTAAATATTAAACCATCAGGTTTGGCACGATTTCTGTTGCCCCCTGTATATCGCAGGTCAACTTTTGATACGTTTTTCGAAAGAGCCATCTTCACTCTACAGTTTCTGAAAAAAAATAATTTCTAGCTGTCATACAACCATAATTATGTCAACTATTAGAAGTGACGAAACATAAGAAAAAAAAATTAAAAGTCAAATATCTCGAAAACTATCAATATTTCAATAGCAGTGTTATGCACAAAGTCCCACTAATTTTTTACGTAGAATTCGATAATGCCATAAAAAATATAGGTTTCCTTTTAAAAAAATGAAGTTGGTACCTGTCCAGGAAAAACTGAACACCCTGAATATGTAAATATATTTTCATTTTGTGCAGCTCGGGATATTAGACAACCCTGTAGAAAAAAAAAATTAAGTTATCTCTTTTATTAACCCAGATATTGGACTTACGCGCACTAGGTGGACACCCTATACAAATTCCACTCATATGGCACTTAATTGGAAAATAAACATACTGGGTGAAAATGCGCTTTGAAAAGTAACAAATTATGACGTAAACGGCATGTATCTATAAAACAACAGTGTTTAGTGGTGGTGGTTTTTAACCATATCAACTGACTATATAAGTGAAACATATTATTTCTTAATTGATGTTGATACAAGCGGAAGAAAAGACCGCATCAAACATGATAAATGGAGAGTAATTCAAAAATAATTTTAAGCAGGATTCAAAGGTACACGATGTTCCATTTAAAAAATTAATGACCTGATAATTATCTATTGCCCTGTATGTTTCACAATATTTTTAAAGTGTGCTCATTTTCATAAATTTTCATCATTTACATAAAAGATTTTTTTTCAAAATAAGGCCTTTAATTGGACGCACTATTGGTTTGTCTTGTATATAATCACTATTGAGTATCACAAAGTACTAGATTAAAAACGATTTAATGAAATTATTTCACTCCATAAATCAATAGCCCAAAATAGAATCTCTTGAATTTTAGTTTTTTCAGAATATTTCCAAAGATATAAAAGATATAATTCAGATACGAAAGTACCTATCAAACGATTCAGTTCAGAATAATTTATTTTTCTAACAGTTTACGATATATTATTAGCCTTACTCTAAATAGTTCTAACTATAAAGTTTTCTAATGGAACAAAAGTTCTTTAATCAGGTTGTAACAATTTTAAAAATATAAAAATTACAAAAAATACTTTCTTTATATTTCAGCTTTTTACACTAAAATTAATATATTATCAAATACTCAATGTAAGTCAAATTTTGCTTTATCACTTACATAGGTAATTTAAAATTCAAATTTCCGTATCATGCTTGCTATATAACTAGTTGTCACTTTATTTCATTTCCATTTATTTATTTTTAGTGCATGAAAGTAGTGTAAGACAGTTTTCTAGCAAAATACAAGATGTATTCGATGATCTATGGCCAGCATCTTAAATTTTATGAGGATAAAATGTAATTATGTTTTATTTTTTATCTTATCTTCACTCAGTACTTATCTTTTGTAAATAGTTGCACTTTCAATTGACACGGCTTACCTTCATTCTTTATTCCTAATTTTAAGACATGCTTTTTCCGGCATTAAATAACCTAATTCATATATCATTTATAGATACGTATTTTATTTTTTACTTTTTAACTCTAAGAAAATAAATATTCAGAATTGGTGCTACTTGTATTGATTTCATTTGCATCAACTTTTTATCAAAAATAAAAATAGGAAAAATCGGTTCTTTTAAAACACAACAGAGTGATCTATGGCATACATCTTCTCGATTGTCAACTGATGTCATTTTCTCCCATTAGTGCGACAATTAGATATTTATGAAACAAAAACATAAAATAAGACTTCATGTGACGTGTTTATCTGTTATCGAGATCAATAAAGTGACGACTTTAATTGACCATATTTTCGTCGTCGCCACATTGTCATCCAAACATTGCTAGCCTTTCCGAAAAATTATACGTTTGCTCTAAATTTCCCCCTAAAGATCCTCCTCTCTCATTGGCAGCGCAGAAGTGGTTGGCAATGTTTGTACTTTTATTACGTCATGGAACCCGATTTTACTAGGGAGATACATTACAGTATACTAGTTTATGCTTAACAGGGTCGAATATAAAAAATGAATAGCACTACTTTTTGGCAACCCGGAGAACATTGAAAAAGGCAACATTTTATTGTAAATCTGTTATTTTTCAGAAAAACCTAATTTTTCATATGTGATAAGTATATTTGCGCCAGACAACTGTCATTAATCGTTGCTCTGTTCAGTGAAGAGTAATTACCAAGTAAATTATATTCACTCATTCACAGATGGATGGATCCTCCTTTAAAGATTTTACTAGTAATTTGACGCATATTTTCCGATAATGATTCCACATAACCCTCAGCTGGAGTGCTGCAATTTTTAGTGTAGTCATGCCGGTTGCAGAGTCGGAAGGAGGCATTTTAGTTCTGAGAAATTAAAAATCCTCAGCAATTTTTTTCGCCCTTCCATCAAATGCATCAATACTAGCTTACTGGCCAAAGAAAACATTTGCCGTTTCTTTGTGCCAGAACTCTTACTTAACTCTTGGTTAACGTCCAGTCAATTAACTCCCTCGTTGTTGGTGTTAATTTTCTCACCTCTTTCATCTTAGTGTTTGGTATCAGAACTTTTATAAATATAATATTCTATTATCTGGTGCATACAAGTCACCTTTTTATTTAAATGCCTTCAATAAGAAACAGTTGTTTTAGAAGTTTTTCGATATCATTGTAAAAATGTGATCGAAAAATGTAAAAATGTTTACTTTTTCTCTACAACTTTCCAGTCTTTTAAAAAAGACCAATAAATTGCAATATCTAGTGTTTCATGCAAATCCATATAGGACCTATATTAAAACGCGTCGATTCTGTCTCGCTCTGAATTCCGTCGTCGAATGCACAAAGTTTAAAAGCTATCTCCCCCGAGGGGCGATCGCGGAACGATCCCCGCGGGCTACCGAAGGTCTGCCCCGGCCTTTCTCCAATGCGTAAGGGTATTTTCGTCCAGTTTCCTACGCGTTTTCCCAATTTAAACGCCATTTCAAAAAACCTCTGCAAAATTTTCGTCGATCGCAGTTCGGCGAGAGAGATACGGCTAGCACCGGCGTTTGTCCTCGCGCCAAATGGTCCCGTCACGCCTGCCGAAATCCCGACCTTTTGCAGGACTCCCTAGCCCCGCTATCGCTTCTTCTAATTTTACCACTTCGAGAACCGCTTCACGCGAAAGTTCAGTCCTTTCTCTAATCCTTCGAGATTTTTTCGAGACCGTACGTCGACTCCTTCTACGTCTATTTTGTCTTCGAAAATCTCGAGTCGCGTCCGTCTCAACTTCTTTTTCATTTTATCAGCCGATGTGAGATTGAACCTCGGATTGAACTAACCACAAGCACCTTCTACGAAAACTGTCAAATTAATTAATCTTCATATAGGTTATTTTCTTTCCTATGAGAAATATTGCTAACGGAATCGATAGTACCGACTGCCAAACACTTCTGATTACCAAAATACTGAAGCGAAATGCTTTTCCAATTAGAAAATCGGTAAAAATTATTTTTCAGGTCTCAAGGTAAACATTTGGCATCAGGCGTGGTAGCGCAACGGGAAAGTCGTACGATTCAAAACTTCATAATACTGATTTCGTGAGTTCGAGTAACGCTGGAGGCAGACTTTTTTTTACTTTTTAAGTCCAATTATTTATTAGTATTAGTATTTAATTATTCTGTTTCATTATCCGTAGCTTTTATTCTTTCTGCACGTAAAGTTTGGAGTTCATTTTGGCAGTTTGTTAAATTTTTCATTTTAGCTTACAAAAGTAAATAGGTATCTACAATATTGTTGGTCCCATTGATAAAATTGATAATAATATTTACTTAAAAATAAGTTCTACTTTCAGTGCTTAAAAAATTATAATGTTTTACCATCAACAATAGAGTACTCTTACAATTCATCAAAATATTTAAAAAAACCGTTTAGTATAATTACAACATCATTCCAGATACAAAATTTCTTTAGTATGTATTTTCTTTAAAATAATATTATTCTAGATGCTTTTGTCACCCGAAGGGTGATCCCAGGCCGCAGGCCCGGACCCCCGGTAGGACTAGAAATGGGAACGAAAATCGCGATAGCGATTTTCTCCCATTTCTAGTAGTTATTTTAAACAACGAATATTGACTACACGACGCCAAAGGATCACCTTTTTTGTCAGTAATAAAAGGATATCGGATTTTGCTGCTCCACTTACGGTTGCCAGATTTGTTTACGGATTTTTATATTTGGGGAAAATGCCACTGTCTATGCTAGTCTGTTGGTATAATGAGCAGTACTATTAAACTTAGTATTTCTTCGAACTGCTATCATCGCTGCTTCAACGCTGAAATAATTCAGGCGTAAGTCATTCTTGGGCGCTTATGTGGCCTGAAAATAATAATATCCCGTACCTCACTCCACATAAATCTCAATGTAGTATAAGAGGCGGATATCTAGAAAGATAAATCCATATTAATTATGAAGAAAGAATTAATCCACTGTTGCAGTAGATTAATAATCTAAACTAACAAAATACGACTAGATGAAATTAGCGGCATAGATTTGAATGCAGTGTTTAGTGATTAACCCGTTCAGCTGTTAAACTAGACACCCTTTATATCGATTTGTTTGTAGTGAAGTTGTAGTTGTCCTGCAGCCTTAGAAACCAAGCGAGATAAGTTGGTCCCCAGAAATAAATAGTAGGTATTAGTGCCCCGAAAATTAGTTTATTAGTTTATTTATTAAACTTAGTTAACTAAATCATTAGTCATCATTTAAGTCAATTCATAAAAGTGTGTATTGACATTTTTTGTAGTAACTGTTTAAGGTGAATTTAAATAAATAAAGTTGTTACATTATATTTTATATATATCGTATATAGTCCGATTCAAATTTTTCTAACGTATCTTTTATTTATATTATCATATAAATCAACTATTTTAGGTGAACATTCAACACCAATCGGCAACCTACCTATAATGGATTCCGCAGTTAAAAAATTTGTGGAACTGTAAGAACTTATTTTAGTGTTAATACGAAATAAAATATGATTCCGCTTTTTACAGACAAGAAGAAGACACCACAGATGAACCGGATGTCTCAGAAATAGAAAAAAGTCCTGAACTGGAAGTTCTTCTATTTGATATGTGTCCAGTTGAAAGAGTTAGAAGAGAAAACACTTTGTACGTACATCACAATTAATTCTCTTGCAATGCAAATATAAAATTTCCCAGCTTTTAGCACTAGCACCTGGTTTTATATACCTAGATTTCATGAATTTAAGATATGTAGATAGATGTAGATGAAACACAAATTTTGTTAAATATAGAAGGTGTATTAGGTAAGTACAATACAGTTTTCCAATAACTTAATTGCGTATTAGATTGACATTCATGACATTTACTGTGACTAGACTAGACTAATCTGGGAAAGTATTTGGATTTGGGATTTTTGTACTATAGAACTCTTTAGACCATTGTAGTTTCTTTTGGGATTACACCACCTGTAAGAGAACAAAAAACAGGAAACCAGAAGCATACAAATTAGATATTCAAAGTACAGTATCAAGGCAAACTTCTAAAGTTTTCGCCAAAAAAACCACTGTATAAAATGCAATAAAATAAATAATTGTTGATAAACTAACTAAATTTAATTAGTGGTTTTTTAGTTTTATACAAAATTCTGTAATATTACAAATCATATTTTGATTGTCTAAATAAAATAATTATTATAATAAAATTTAAAACAAATTTAACACTTAACTAGCTTTTTTCTAAACGTTTCAAGTTGATCCTCAACTCGTCGTCTGTAGAAGATTTGTATTTTTTGTCAGATTGACATTTTTAATTCAAAATATCATCACATTGACTGATCACTATATTATTAATTTTTCATTGGTAATATCCTTCTAGAGTAGGCCACGTTTGATCCATGAATATTGTTTCTGACGAGGTACAGTTATCACCATTAAGTTATTATTATCATATCATGCTGATCAGGGCATGTGATAACATTTTGAATTACAAATGTCAATTTGATAAAAAAAAATTATCATACAAACCTTCTACTGACGACGAGTTGAGGATCAACTTGAAACGCTTAGAAAAAACCTAGTTAAGTGTTAAATTTGTTTTAAATTTTATTATAATAATTATTTTATTTAGACAATCAAAATATGATTTGTAATATTACAGAATTTTGTATAAAACTAAAAAACCACTGATTAAATTTAGTTAGCTTATCAAAAATGTATTTGTCCTTAATTGTTGTCCTTAATATTTTAAAAACAAGATATACGGGATGTTACGCTTAAAAAATGTATGTTTTGTTCGTAATTTTTTTGAGCCTGTATAATAATTTCCCTGTATAATACAAAGATTTGTAGTTAGTAATTAATTGTCCTAATTGAAAGGACAAAATTATGTCTGGGTGTTGTACCGTGATGGGAAGATGTACCTGAACCAAATTTAATGATGCATCAGGTTGAAAATGTCTTATCGAATGTATCCCAGAATTTTAATACACGTTATGTATTCATGCTTTCAGATTACCTTGTTAACAGAAACGATTATAACTGCTACTAGGATAGCTATTATTAAATATAATAATTTCCTCTATTATTAGTATTTTCAGTACGTATATAAAACCATATTCACCTTAATATACACTATTTTGGTAAGATTGTTTTTATTTTTACATTAATATAAATTGTATAAAATCATTACAATTTCCAGATAAAGAACAACAAATAATCTTTATTGAGAAAGAAGTCTCTAGAAATGCGAAGAAGATTAATTTAACCCTAAACATATGCTATAACTATAAATTATTTTTCATTATATATACCTGCATCATATTCTTCATTTAAACTACTAAAAAGCGTGCATAAATAGTTATTTAAGGTACAAGTGTAAAAAGCCATTCTTTATAGCCATGAGTGTAATAAAGAGGCTTTTTACAAGTGTGTCTTACATTTTATCTTCGATCGTGCCAATCATTGTAAGAAATGGGCAATTTTTCATTCAAGGGTTATGAATATTTGTAAAACTGTATCAACCTTTTGTGAATATCACTTTGACGGATTCTTTGAGTTGTAGCTGAAGTCGCCATTCTAATTATGTACCTACTTAATGTGCTAATTGCAAAGTAGAAGTAAATATTGTTAAGAATTAACAATGATTAAAATACTGTTGTCTTTACGGATAATTTTTTTTAGAAATCGTGCAATAAAAAATGTTATTGCACAGTTTTTTTATAAAAGGCCACTTTTTACACGATCGTAGATAAATTAACATTAAAGCACGTCGTGTTTTAACAGTTGCTAGGCAACAAGTGCAATTAACTAAATTTTAATTTGTAAAATTATATAAACATAAATTACCAACTATTGTAAACAAAATTATTTCAAGTAAATGTTAAATGTACAATTCTCATAATTAAATTCAGTGAACTGTCAAACAAACTTTAACACTACTTACTTGAAAACATCACGTAACCTTTCTATAAACATTGTATAAATGTATTAAATTTGAATTTGTATGAAAATTGTATTGATTTTATTTTAATTTGTAACATTATTTAGCCCAAAACCTGATGCAGGTATAATAAAAAATAGCGTAGACGTTTATTAGTGCCTTTAAAGCACTTGCAACGTCATGGGCACGCTTCGCGTCGTTTCCGCATAAACTAGCTGCACGAGCTTTAAAAGCTTACTTATAAACTTTTATCATAATATACTATTTATTTCAACTCAATTTTATTTTACAGGAGCACCATGTCTGCACATTAAAAAGAAGCAACACCACTGACACTATTCACTACATACATTTAGCTTTGAAGCATTGTTAGCCATTATAGATAGATAATGCACTTTAATATGTTTTTTTCAAAAACACATACATCTGTCCATTTCTTTTGTCAGGTAATAATCAATTATTGATTACAGAGGTATAGGCTAGAGGAATCGAATAATGATAGGGCAACCATAAATTTTCACATAATTTAGGTTATGATAGTAGTAATAGATGCACGCCTCTCCCCAGTACTCAAGTAGCGCCAAGTGGTGTTATCAACATACCGTTGGCAAATATGTAATATAGCTATCTTTCTAGGATTTGGACGTTTAATTCAAGGTCGGGGCAATTGCCCGTATGTAAAGTAGTAACGAAAGGGGCGACCGAAGATCACCCCCAACCTTTCTCCTATGCGTAGGGGTATTTTCGTCCCGTTTCCTACGCGTTCTCCCAATTGAAACGGCTTTTCAAAAAACCTCTGCAAAATTTTCGTCGATCGCCGTTCGGCGAGAGAGATACGGCTAGCACCGGCGTTTGTCCTCACGCCTAATGGCCCCGTCACGCCTGGCGAACTCCTGACTTTTCGCGGGACTCCCTAGACCCTTTTTCTAATTTTACGACTTCGAGAACCGTTTCACGCGAAAGTTCCGTCCTTTCTCTAATCCTTTGAGATTTTTTTTCGAGACCGTACGTCGAGTCCTTCCACGTCTATTTCCTCTTCGAAAATCTTGAGTCGCGTCCGTCTGAACTTCTTTCTCATTTTATCTGCCGATCTGCGATTGCACTAACGAAACAAGCACCTCTCACGAAAACTGTCAAATTAATTAAACTTCAGATAGGTTATTTTCCTACGAGAAATATTGCTAAAGAAATCGATAGTACCGACTGCCTAACACTTCTGATTACCAAAATAATACTGAAGCGAAATGCTTTTCCAATTAGAAAATCGGTAAAAATTATTTTTTTAGGTTGACACGTACAGTTTACATACTTAAACGTTTCAGGGTAAAATTTGACAACAGGCGCGGAAGCGCAATGGGAAAGTTGTAAAACGTGATAATGCTGATTTCGCGAGGTCGAGTCTCACGCTGGAGGCAATTTTTTTTTTTTTTTTTGCTTTTTAATTCCAATTATTTATTAGTATTAGTGTTTAGTTATTCTGTTTCATTATCCGTAGCTTTTATTCTTTCTGCACGTAAAGTTTGGAATTAATTCGTTCATTAAGGCAGTCTGTTAAATTCATCATTTTAGCTTACAAAAGTAATCTACAATATTTTTGGTGCCATTGATAAAATTGATAATAATATTTACTGACAAATAAATTCTACTTTCAACACTTAAAAAAATATGATGTTTTACCATCAAGAATAGAATACCCTTAGAATTCATCAAAATATTAAGAAAAATCGTTTAGTATAATTACATCATCATTCCAGATACAAAATTTCTTTGATATGTATTTTCTTTAAAATAATATTATTCTAGATGCTTTTGTCACCCAAAGGGTGACCCCAGGCCGCAGGCCTGGACTCCCCCCCCCCCCTACGAAAATCGCGAGAGCAATTTTCTCCCATTTCTAGTCTCTTTATTATTAAATAGAAGTTAATAAGAATACAAGTTAAATGTATGATCTGTTGTCGCAAAGGGTGTTCAAATAAATCACCTTCTGCCTCAAGGAAAACAATCGCACGATTTATCATGGAAGCACGGACCCTCTAAATTTACCAGTGCCATTGCTCGATGAACTTCCTTTATGGAATTACAGTAAGAAATTTCCTAAGACAACAGATCATACAATTTCTTTGTATTCTTATTCATTTATTTTTAATAATAACGATTAAGGAGTGAACTTTAAAACTAATTTTTCATGAATAACTGGAAAGCAGTCAAGGACAATCAGCAATTTTTGTATACAATATATTGTTTATAATATATTAATCCTACAAACTAATTAAACTAATTCTGCCCTTAAGAAATCCTTTAAAAATTCTTGACAAAATAAAAGTTTATTTACTAGTCAGATGATGGAGGTTCCAGAGAAGCATCATAAAAAGGATTTAAAAACAGAAACGAAAATAAAGCAATTCAAACATGATCGTCTCTGATTATCATGATACATCATAAAGTGGTATTTTTTTTACTTTACAAGTCATAATACAGTTGTAAACCGAATGTAAAGATAGTAAAATAAATTTTACCAAACACAGCTGGTCTTCTTTATACAGACTTTCCATCCATATGATAGTAGTATGGGGAACATTTTCGTTGCTGATACTATTTATATAGACAAAAGTGAATTCAATTTCAATATTAATATCAACAAACACCAAACGACAATAAACACTTTTGACTCATTAGTTGTTTTCTCTCATACAAACAGGGCAGAGCATATCTAGAATGGAAAATGGAAAATAAAAAAAAAATGTGCAGAAAAAACGGAATTCTATCTTGTTGCTTGTACCTATTTAAAAGACCATATATTTAAGGGACAAAGTAGTAAATGGACACAGCTAAATGAACCGGCTAAGATGTCAGCTAGCTACGTCCAATGAACTAATATTATGATTGCAAGAAAATGACGATTTTATACCATATTTTGAAAATTACGAAAAAAAATTTAATTATTGCCTGCATTTTGCAGTCATTTTCCTTTATATGGTATATTTTGATATAGAGAATTTTTAAAATAAAAAGTAATCTTAAAGCTTTTTTTTCAAAAAAAAAAAAAATCACATGTTACTGATTTCTAAGTAGCTTCATGGTTTCTTATGTTTGAGAAATGAAAATTCCCCACGTATAACAAAATCTCTTCAGACTTTTTAATGTTATATTTATAAATAGTATACATTAATCAAATTAAAAATCTCCAAGGCTTTTGAGTGATATATTTTTTCTATTATTTGTTAGCTTTTTTAACTGTGTGTAACTTTTATAGTAGTATTCAGCTATAAGAATTAAATTAGCTGAAGGTTTCATGAAATTATCTAAATATTATTGACAATTAGGTTTTTATTTTCCCTGTTACTTATAACCTAACGGCTCTTTCACACTATCAGGTCTCGCCTGTCAGGTACCGGATCTGATATAAATCTGAAGTACGATTATATATCAGGTTTGCATCGGGTTTTGTTGCACTTTGTTGCATTGTTGTAGGTTGCATTTGGTTGCATGCGCTCTGAAAACCTGACGAAAACTAACGGACAGTGTGAAATCATTCGTTTACATGTGTCTTCCACCACCCTTGCGTCCGGTATCAGGTCACCTGACGTTGCAGTCGAGATGTCAGGTTGAAATCAGGCACCGGACCTGAACCTGACAATGTGAACACTTCCGTTCAAACCAATAGTCCACTACTTCTCAGGTTTGTATCAGATCCGGTACCTGACAGGCGAGACCTGATAGTGTGAAAGAGCCGTTAGTATGCAAAACAATAATCCCAATACGTTGTAAGAAACTAAGTGCTATTTGTACCTTCCAGCATTAAATTATAACTGAATATCTTGAAATTAGCTTTGCAGCTCTTGAAATTAGCTGTTGTTTATTTTAATATACCGTTATAAGTAAATACTAACGGGTGAAAATAGCACGCAGAATAATTAATTGCAACATATTGTTTTAATTAAAGAGGTTCCTGCTTTGCGTATCTAAGTTTTAGATAAACTTCATGGGTTCATAATAAATTTTATTAATAATATATTTGAAATATTTTTTTTCTGAATAGTTAAATAAGCAATCATTAACTGAATGTTGTACTTCATAAAATTACATTTATAAATACATTGCTTTCAGGGGAATGACGGTGACGTCTGGAACGGTAACAATAAAAAAAGATGCTAACAACTTAATCGGAATTAGCATTGGTGGAGGAGCTCCCCTCTGCCCCTGCTTATATATTGTTCAAATTTTCGATAACACCGCTGCGAGTCGTGACGGTACACTTCAGTCTGGGGATGAACTTGTTTCAGTCAATGGTCAACCAGTTAAAGGAAAAACTAAAGTAGAAGTTGCTAAAATGATTCAGGCTGCTAAGGTTAGTATTACTAATTTACAGGTTGGAATGTACCATGTACATGTTTATGGAAATTCCATACTCGTTTTTCGAGTATGGAAGAGTATGGTTTTGTAAGATTATCTACAAAAATTGCTAACAAGTTTTTTATTCATAAGCAGTTAGAATTATGGGACAACCTTATGATGAAATTACCACCAGTTTTAGTATGGTAAAGTATGTAGTGTTTAGTGAAAACACCCAAAAGTGTCTTATCATGCGATAAAGAAGCATTACACCTAAAATCAAATATAGTTGATATTACTTATAGTTTTTGAGAAACTAACCAAAAAATATTTGATTTTCATGAAGTGCATATCCAAGAAAATTATATTTTTAACGTTTTCACGAGAATTTACATTACTGAATAGGTTCTCGATCGGTTCGAATATACCTCTAATAGTGAAAGGGATATGTTTGAAAGAGTATATCCATAATTATTCACAAGAGTAAAACTTAGAAATTAGCCATTATTGCAAGGTTTACAGCGTATTGGCTGAAACGATGAAATATCCTCTCTTTCTTATTTTGCAAAATATATGTACCAAATTTTGAAGGATCCTTGAAAACCAAGAAGGGAAAATAAAGACACTATGTTGGCCACTTCCAGTTTGACTGGACATTCAACTTATGTATATTACATGGAACAATTATTAGACATATTTTTAAATGCTTAAACAAAGCCGTTCCACACCAACACATTGATATAGAAATTTGTGTATGTAACCATAATAATGTAGAACATTCAACCAAAATAATGCACCACGGAAGTAACATTACTTCATTACGAGCTTGATTACTATATTATAGTACAACATTTTGCACATAAGTATGTTATGTACTGTTGAAATGAAATACATATATCATTATATAGGGTTTTCCATGTAAAATTGGAAACTCATCACTTCCAATTTACCATAAGCTCTGCAGTTATTTGTAACTGGAAAAAGTATTATCAATAAAAAATGTAAATTTTTTGACGCCATGCAGAAGTTAGAAGAGGTTTTTCGAATCATAGGTGCTCTATATAACAATACACCGAATTCCATCAGTCAATCAGAAATTAGACGAGTTTTTTCGAATCATAAATACCCTTAATAATACACCCAATTTCATTAGTCATTCAGAAGTTAGAAGAAGTTTTTCGTATAATAGATACTGTAGATAACAATAGAAACGAATAAACGATTATTCTTTTAGGATGAGGTTATCATAAATTACAACAAACTGCACGCTGATCCACGTCAAGGGAAAAGTTTGGATATCGTGCTTAAAAAGATGAAACACAGGTTAGTCGAAAACATGAGCTCTTCAACAGCTGACGCCCTGGGTTTGTCAAGAGCTATCTTATGTAACGACACACTGGTTAAAAAGATGCAGGAACTGCAAGATACGGAAGTTATGTATAGAGGGCTCGTAGATCACTGCAAAAGAGTACTGCAGGTATGTTGAAATAATTTTAGAAATCACATGATTCGGGATTTGGGGCAAATAATGAGTTAATTATATTAGTTTATTGTTATTAGTATAGACACTGGCCAAATAATTAATAACGTTGTAGATGTGCTAATATGGTGGATGTCTACAAAAATATTCGTCAAATAAAAAACGTCCGGAAAATATAAAAAAACCCCTTTGTTGCAAAGATTCAGAGAGATAGCAATTCCCCCCTATTCAGTTATTTTTTTTAATCCAGTCGACCGGTTTCCTGGCTCCGATTCTTAGGGTCGGACACTGGTAGTTACCAGTAGTAGCTTCCTACGTCCGTGGGGTGAATAACTACTGGGTCCGAGAAAGTGTGCCCTGAGTAGGCGTAATGAACCCAGAATGACCGATGTCTGCATTCTTTCGGCTAGAAGATCTGCTGAATTTCGGCATGCCGGTATGATCTTCAGTTCCGAAAGGAGTGAATGTCTTACTCCACCAAGGACTCCTGTAATCAGCACCACAAGCTTCACAGTATGTTTTCGATGAAGTATGCGGAGTTCAAAGAGAAGATCTCGATCTTAAGTTCGTTTCTCCAACTCTTTTAGGACAATATTGATCTCGGCAGGAGCCGAGAAATCCAGGACAAACATTGTCTTGAGCTGGTGGTCGAGGAAGATTACATCAAGCTTATTGACTAGAATCTGCCTGAGAGTGGGAAATGAGTAGTTCCAATAAATTCGACACTTCTCATTCCCCACAACAGACTCAATATACCCCGGAGCCCCCAGCATTGGTGTTTCATTTCATCTATCTCATACGAGTGCCGTATAAAGTAGTAAAGCACTTGTAAAGCTTCGTTAGGTCTATGGATATAGGCTGAGACTGCATATGCGAGACAAGCAGAGAGCAGATGCGTAATTATCTCCGGCGCCTTGCAGTTGACATCAGGGACCTTAATACCCATGACACGCTTATTATTATTATTATTATTATTATTATTATTATTATTATTATTATTATTATTATTATTATTATTATTATTATTATTATTACAAGAAATTATTTTTGGTTTAGAAACGATCTTACTATGTTGCATGTATGAAGTATGCCTGCTTGTTGTGACTGGGTATATACATTTTTTGTATGAATGAATTCATTCTTGAATTTTTAGTAGAATGCATTGCCGGAGACAAATTTTCAAAATATTGATGAAATTTCGAGAATTTTTTCAAATGGAATATCCTGTTCATATATTTCTAAAAACTAAATAATATTTTGTATTCCAAGGGTATATTGTACTCGTATATTTTATTTCAGGTCAACCGAATCCAACTACTTAAATGTAGTTTTAAAAAAATTCTATGATATTTAAATTCTACGCAAAAAGTTCAGTGTTTCCAAACTAGATAAACAACAAGGCAGAAGTATAATATAGATTATAATGTTAATTTACCATTGAAAGGAAAATTTTGTCCATCTTCGCAGAAATTTAAAAATTCAGTGTATTTCATTTGGAAAAACAACTTTACAGCACATATAAATTATCTTTTATATATTAATAAACCAAGAAATTGACATGTAGGTACCAAAAATTTTAAAAATTTTGTTGATAATTCGAAAACTAAAACCGATATCTAATTATGGTGGTCATCAATAAATGTATGTAAAAAAAGACATCGAGAACATATTATCCACTTCTTCGTATCTATTATACCCGTAGTTATCGAGCATCCCCATCAAAACGTTCAAATTTACCCACAGTCTATTCGTTGAACACACTTCCCATCAATTTTGATAAAAACCAGGTGATTTTGAACAGATTTTGGATGATTCTCAATTATTTCTTTTTAGTAGGTGAATAAATATCAACGAACGACGTCGACGTAAACATCGACTGTTTATAGAACATACTAAAAAATATTGTTTAATAAAATAACTAGCTTAATTTGAAATCTTAACAATTTTCAAATCTTAAGTAATTTTAACTAAAATTAATTTTAAATTTAAGTAAACATTCTAATTAAAACACTTTAATACAAGGCCCATGGAGAACTACAACAGGCAGTGAAAGCTATGGGTGATGTGTTCGCTGGACTCGCCGTAAGAGAGCCTCAACCCAGAGCAAGCGAAGCGTTTAGACTTTTCGGTGAACAGCACAGAAATATGGAAAAAAATGGACATGATATGATTAAAAAAGTGAAACCGGTGAGTATAATTATTGTTTCTATAAGTTTACTAAAAGTTATTTGGACATTAAGTATATACTTCATCATGCTCATAATATATTTTTTTACCCGCAATTTTTTATTTCTTCTGTAGCGTTATCATATAATCACGTTTTTGATGTGAACTTTTCGTAGCAGCATGGTTTGTCTTCGCTCTGAAAGGTTTAAACGTCTGACACTGATGAAATATAATAAGTCGAAACTGTCTGTCATTTGGTTGTAACCAAAAATCGTTTGGTGAAGGTTTAAATCTCTATCGTTGATCGTTAATAATATAACAACGACCCACGCTAACACCCATGCTAACTAACTTAACCTTAAGTGGAACATCCTATACATACCTATGGTGTGAGCTACATTGCGTATGGTTATTTCTTATACTAGAGAATCATACTTAAGGATGAGGTAATTAGCAACTAGAATCATACACAAGGGATATCATATCAATCATTTTTAATTTACATCAATGAATTTTAATTAAACTCAATTGAATCGTATTCACAAACAGTGATAACAAGATCAACACAAATTCTGCAACTTTTAACGGTAGTGAGTTTTCAACATGGTGATGGGCATATTTAGATCCTAAACAGGTTCTAATAATTGCTTTATTTTCTTTGTAATTCGAACACTATAAAAAAGTATTTTTATAGTATATTTTTTATATTATTTATTGACTTATTTTAACTGTTTAATCTTTCTTTATACATACATATAGGAATTAAGCCAAAAAGTTAACTAAGAGATAAATTATTACCTAATGAAATTATCAAATATTATGGTGCGATAAAGTTTTTAATTTTCCTCGTTACCTATAATCCTAGAGGTACGCAAAGGAATAACCTTATTATTTTTAAGATATTATGTCGCAAACAACTACTTTGCCTGCAATATCGCAACCGTCCCCTGGACGGTCACCCCTGGGACCTGGCCTGGGGTCACCCTTCGAATGACAAAATCATCTAGAATAACATTATTTTTAAGAAAATACATACTAAAGAAATTTTGTATCTGGAATGATGATGTAATTATAGTAAACGATTTTTCTTAATATTTTGATGAATTGTAAGGATACTCTATTGATGGTAAAACTTAATAATTTTTTAAGTGCTGAAAGTAGAATTTATTTTTCAGTAAAATTTTTTATCAGTTTTATCAGTGGAACCCTCCGTTGCCGTTCGGAGCCCTGCCCGCTCTTCGAAAAGGTGTAACGGCGACGTTAAAAAATATATTGCTGTCACAATTGTTGCAGCAAATTAATATTGTAGATATTTACTTTTGTAAGCAAAAGTGTTGAATTTTACAGACTGCCAAAATGAACGAATTAATTTCAAACTTTACCTGCAGAAAGAATAAAAACTACGGACAATGAAACAGAATAACTAAACACTAATACTAATAAATAATTGGAATTAAAAAGTAAAAAAAAATTGCCTCCAGCATGATTCGAACTTGCGAAATCACCATTACGACGTTTGAAATCCTTCGAGTATACAATGAGGCTAACGCGTCACTATTATTATTTGACACTGACTGACGCTAATTATTTGACGCTGAGACAGTTAAGTATGTAAACTATACGTGTTAACCTGAACAATAACTTTTTACCGATATTCTAATTGAAAAAGCATTTCCCTTCAGTATTTTAGTAATCAGAAGTGTTTGGCAGTTAGTACTATCGATTCCGTTAGCAATATTTCTCTTAGGAAAATAACCTATCTGAACTTTAATTAATCTGACAGGTTTCGTAGGAGGGGCTTGTAGTTAATTCAATCTCACATCGGCAGATAAAATGAGAAAGAAGTTGAGGCGGACGCGACTCGAGATTTTCAAAGACGAAATAGACGAAAAAAATCTCAAAGGATTAGAGAAAGGACAGAAGTTTCGCGTGAAGCGGTTCTCGAAGCCGTAAAAATTAGCAAAGAGGTCGAGGGGATCCCGCGAAAAGTCGGGATTTTAGCAGCGCGACGGGGCCATTAGGCACAAGGACAAACGCCGGTGCTAGCCGCATCTCTCTCGCCGAGATGGTTCGGTTAGGAGAAAGGTTCGGAGTGACCTTCGGTCGTCCGCAGGGATCGCTTTGCGATCCCCCCTCGGGGAAAATAGCTTAGAAACCTTGTCGATTTGGCAACGGAATTTAGAGCTAGACAGAATGCACACGTTTTAATATATACGAGTTATTTAAACGATGTAGAGAACACTATTAAAAAGAAAAATGAATTAAAGATAATAAGTTGAGGTTACGTGAAGATATTCCGTTGTAATTTAATGTTGGGGGATGTATATTGCACGCAAAGTAGTTGTTTTCCACTTATCTTCAAAATAACAAGGTTGTTCCTTTGCGTACCTAAGATTAAAGGTAACGAGGAAAATTAAAAACTTTATTAAGCCATAATATTTTATAATTTCATTGATAATTCATCTCTTAGTTAACTCTTTGGCCTAATTCCTATATAAAGAAAGATAATACTATAAAAGTAATTTGCACATAAAATGAAAAATTCACATATTTTTTCTCATCATTGAGATCTCGTTGCACTAATGCAACTTGAATTGGACAGTCTCACATTTTGGACTATATTGTCAATGTTTATTATGTTTTATGTCAGTATCAATATTATATATCAATATATTTGTAATTTCTTCTTCGTTTAATAAACATGAATGCTATATGACCTATGATAGAACATAGGTTTTTATGGCGTCATAGAAACCTATGTTCTATAACGTTGACAAAAAACTAATAGCTCTATAGAATATTTTAGTGTAGCAATTGCAATCTCGCGCGAAACTATGTAAATGTACTATACATACATACATACAGTGAGGACATAAAGTCCGTCCCCCCCCCTCTAATTTTTGAACCACTGGGTAGATTGTGATGAAATTTGGAACGATAATTACGACTAAATTCTGCATTTTTTGACACATCAATGACAGCTCTAAATGTCAAAGTGACAGCTGGGCGCGCAATAGGAAAATTTTTTTAAATGGAAATGGGGTCGAGTGGGGACTCATTTTGAAGCTATTTTTATGCTCAAAACATCCCCCAAATTTGAGAACATTTGGTTCAGTAATTTACAAATAAAAACCAGTAATATCGATTTCTGTTATATCATTTTTTTGCATACATATTACAAATTATTGTAAATTATTCAAAGCAGAACAAAAATTAAAAGGAAACAAATAACAATAAACCATCCTTAACCTAAAATAACCTATATTAAAAAATTATGAAATAATTTTAATTAAACCTAAAAAAAAAAAAAAAAATTTTAGAGGCAGAAACAAATTTAGAAAACACGTGTTACTTCAAAAGATGTTGAAAATGACCTCCAAGAACCTCCTGACAAATAAATGTTCCATGGGTAAGTTCTATTATAAAGATTATGTGGTAAAAAGATTATGTTATAAACTGATTTATTTGGAAATTACTGAACCAAATGTTCTAAAATTTGGGGGATGTTTTGAGCATAAAAATAGCTTCAAAATGAGTCCCCACTCGACCCCCATTTCCATTTAAAAAAAATTTCATATTGCGCACCCAGCTGTCATTTTGACATTCAGAGCTGTCATTGATATGTCAAAAAATGCAGAATTTAGTCATATATTATCGTTCCAAATTTCATCACAATCTACCCAGTGGTTCAAAAGTTAGAGGGGGGGGGGGACGGACTTTATGTCCTCACTGTATATCGAAAGTATATCGTTAATTCTAGAAAAATTATTGGAAACATAAATATTAAATTCCTATACTGTATACTTATACTAGAATTTATTACAGGATATTTTTTTACAGTATTGTAAATTTGTAAGGCATTTTATTTAAAGAAATTAAGAGATTTTTTAATTCAGGTATTATCCGACATGGGCACCTATTTATACAAAGCGATTCCAGACACCAGACTGACAGTTAAAAAATATGCAGACGCAAAATTCGAATATCTGGCCTATTGCTTGAAGGTAAAAGAGATGGATGACGAGGAATGCAGTTATGCTGCTTTGCAGGAGCCTCTGTACAGAGTTGAAACAGGAAACTACGAATACAGGTAAAAAGATGAATAGAAAGAAATACCCAGTTAGATACAATATAATGATTGTTATGGAATACAAACATTAAAAAAATGACAGGTAAATATGAACATTAGATTGTGTTTTTATGTACCTACAGTTTGCATATAACATTTTTCTAGGGGGGGTCGATTTTTAATTGACGGATCGGTTAAACTTATTATCACTAAACTATTTCGTGAGAGAATATTCAGAGTATTCCATCGAGAAAAAAATAATCTTAGTCAGCCTATTATTCAGTCCGTCTATTATTTAAAATAGTGCCCTCATTATGTATTTAGAAAAAATAGGAAATTTTAGTTTTTGTAAAGTCTATAAAAAAGTTAAATCAGAATTCAGTTCTATAGGTAAAATCCCATGATTCTGACTTGAAACAGAAAAAAAAAACATGTTGAGATTTAAAACAATAGGAGGGGTGAGTTTTACATGAACCAGACTACGTATATTATGTTAGTCAGTCAGTCAGTCAGTCATTATTTTTATTTTTTATTTCCATACAATATTTACAGAACAATTAAACATATTTAAGCAATCCTCAGTAGATAATAATTTCCATAAACCACTTTACAAATGTATGTATTTATTTGTAGCTTTGTTTAGTACACTAGCTTCTGAAAAGAAAATTGTAGGTATACCGTTTGCGTCAAAATGATTAAGGATTACTTTTGGAAACTCATTATTTTTTAAAAACTGTATTTTCGTTTCAAAACTTTCAAGTATTACTTTCTTGTATCAAGTTACATATAACGGTCGTATATAGGTATATATTATATACCTATATACCTATATACGTATATATTCCATATAAGAATGTGAAAATCTCATGCTATATTTATTTTATTGGTATTTACCACATTTCTAAGAACAGATAACTACTCAGACACCTACCGTAACAGATACTGAGCAAAATTGTTTAGTCTTTTTTGATCTCATACAATTATGTATTTAGAGATTTAGCAGTCTGCGTCGTCTTAGTTAGCCTTTAGTTAGGTATTTTCTTATGTATTTCTTATTGTGGTTTGTAATTAAGTCTTTTGGACGAATCCCATGCCATTTCTGTACTTTTTTTGTACTACTTGTTGGTTCTAATGGAGAATAAAATTATTATTATTATTATTGTCTAATACCTTCTAATATGTCGTCTAATTATGCCTTTATTTCTAATAGGTACGTGTCTTCCTTATCTATCTTCCGCGTTCTCAAATTCCAACCATGTTTTGCTTTTCTCCATTCTTTTGATCTGCTTTACCGCACTCTAATACATAATACATCTAATTATAGAATTGTAGGTATCTAACTCATTCTTACTTGCCTATATGTCCCAAACAGTTTAGTTACATTTTCCCTTATGATTAGTTTGTTACCTGCTTTAACTTCCGGTAGCTTCGGTATTATGTTGTATTTAATTTCGTTTTCTTGTGATACGATTAATACTTTTTTTATTTCTTTTAAAAATTATTTATAGAAATTTACTTAAATAAATTTTCTATTTCATATTTCAGGTTAATTTTGAGATGTCGGCAGTTAGCAAGAGCCAGATTTGCTAAACTTAGAGCAGACGTTCTAGTGAAAATGGAGTTACTGGATAATAAGCACGTGCAATCTCTTGGAGGGCACCTAGTAAAGATTATTAAAGGTCTCTCAGAGCTCCATACAAACACCTTGCAGTTATTTTCTGGACCACCACTTTTTCCTGTGGAAGTGGATCTCTCCAATAGCGCGTTCCAATATAAGTCTACCACTCCAGTGGTGCAGGTAATTGATAAATTATTTGATCTATTCCATCTCATTTTAATATTTTATATACATATAACATGTAAATTCATAAAATAAAGACAACTTAAAAAGAGAAATATCAAGAAATTTGATTATAAAAGGGATATACACGGTAAATCTACTACTAAATGCTCACCACCTATACCTCGAAAACAGTAAGAGTGGTACAGAAGTTGTTAAGTTATAAGTTGAGCAATTTATTGTTGATTAAGAATCTGAAAACAAATTGAATATATTCAGTAGTGTTTGTTCTCTAATGCGACTTGAATTAGACAGTTTTAGATTTTCAATTATATTATCCACGTGTATTCAAAATAGTATCAATATTATATACAGGGTGTCATTAGTGGGTAATTGTTCGATTACTCACAAACGGTACATTATATCAAGAAATTTTTTATATGAAATTTTTTTGGCACTAAAAGTGCATATTGTAAAAATATTTTCAATTACACAGGGTGTTCCAAAAAGTCGGGACAAGGTGCAAGTTGGTTATTTCAAATGCGACACCCTATATATTATTATATTTTTGAAATCTAGGGATCACTAGGAACATATTTGTATTAGGGTTCCCTATAGCTATCTCTTTTCGTTTTCGAGATATTTAACAGTTAATGGAAAAAAAACCTCGTAACACTGCATTGAAAAATAAATAAAATTTCCTCTATGACACAATGTGAAAAGGAAAAAAATGTAGTGTCAGTTAGCACAAGGGATACCTTAAATATTGTACTTGAAATTATTTGGCCATTTTATACAGGGTGATTTTTATCGTGATTTATATTTCACAATGTTAAATTACCTAAATCTCATTTTTTTTTTTAATGGAACACCCTGAATTTTTTTACGGCATTAGATGTAGAATTTAATTACTTTTCAAATGGTATTAGGATGTCCTATACGAAAAGTTGACCGGTTTCGAGATATTCACGATTTTTTTAAAATTTAGCTTCCATAACTGATAATTACAAATTATAGTCACGTAACTTATGAAAACAATTCATTTTGTTGTGGAAATTATTTAACTGTCAAATAAATATTCGATTTTGTGTAATCTGTACATTTTATATGCAATATGCACTATTCTGTTCATTATGTTTTCTCGTATGGTTGATGGTGTGCGGTACTAAATCTTTTGTGTATCCCCATAAAAAAAATTTTATTTATAAGTAAGGTCCGGGTACCGAGGAGACCATGAGATAGGTCCGCCCTTCCTATCCACCTATTAGTGTAGGTACTCCCTATTTAAAAATCTCTTTACTCAACCGCTGTAATGTGTAGGGCAACCGTCATGCTGCAACCGCATCCCTGCTAAATTGTTCAGAGGAATATCTTCAAGATAATTTAAAAGTTGCTTTTCCAAAAAATGCAAATAAATGTCTCCATTGACAGTCGCTTCAAAAAAATATGGTCCAATCACCTTGTCGCCTAGAATCCTCCCCCATACATTTAATCTCCACCTATGCTGCATGTCTACCGTCCTAAATACTGTCAATGGAGAAATTTATTTGCATTTTTGGGAAAATCAACTTTTAAATTATCTAGAAGATATTCCTCTGCACATTTTAGCAGAGATGCAGTTGCAGCATGACGTTTGCTCTACACATTACAGCGGTTCAGTAAGGAGATTTTTAAATAGGGAGTACCTACACTAATAGGTGGATAGGAAGGGTGGACCTATCTCATGGTCTCCTCGGTACCCGGACCTTACTTATAAATTAGATTTTTTTTATGGGGATACACAAAAGATTTAGTTTACCGCACACCATCAATCATACGAGAAAACATAATGAACAGAATTCGTGGTGCTTTTGAGAGCATTTTGTAATAGTGCATATTGCATATAAAATGTACAGATTACACAAAATTGAATATTTATTTGACAGTTAAATAATTTCCACAACAAAATAAATTGTTTTCATAACTTACTTGACTATAATTAATAATTATCAGTTATGGAAGCTAAACTTTCAAAAAATCGTGAATATCTCGAAGCCGGTCAACTTTTCGTATAGGACATCCTAATACCATATGAAAGGTAATTAAATTCTACATCTAATGCAATAAAAAAATTCAGGGTGTTCCATTAAAAAAAAATGAGATTTAGGCAATTTAACATTGTGAAATATAAATCACGATAAAAATCACCCTGTATAAAATGGCGAAATAATTTAAAGTGCAATATTTAAGGTATCCCTTGTACTAACTGACACTACATTTTTTTCTTTTTCACATTGTGTCATAGAGGAAATTTTATTTATTTTCCAATGCAGTGTTACGAGGTTTTTTTCCATTAACTGTTAAATATCTCGAAAAGGAAAAGAGATAGCTATAGGGAACCTTAATACAAATATGTTCTTAGTGATCCCTAGATTTCAAAAATATAATAATATATAGGGTGTCGCGTTTGAAATAACCAACTTGCACCTTGTCCCGACTTTTTAGAACACGCTGTGTAATTGAAAATATTTTTACAATATGCACTTTAAGTGCTAAAAAACTTTCATATAAAAAGTTTTTTGATATAATGTACCGTTTGTGAGTAATCGAACAATTACCCACTAATGACACACCCTCTATATCATCATACTTGTAATTATTTCTTCATTTGTTCAATAATCATAATATCATTTGCACAATAATAACCTATGTTCTATAGCGTTGTCAGAAAACTAATAACTCTTTAGAATCTTTTAGTATAGCAATTGCAATCTCACGCCAAGTTATGTAAATGTACTATGTATCAAAGGTATATCGCTAATTCAAGAGTTGTTACATTTTCTTAACCAGCCATAGATATACTAATAATTATTGTTTGTCAATTAATCCTTCTTTAAAGTACCAACAACAGTTTTCTCAACGTTTTTGAGAAAATGCCATAGTATTTAAATACTATGTACATAGTATTTAAAATAAATACATAGTATTTAAATAATTCCGGCACCGTAAAGACACTATTAATTCCTGTTTTAAATATTGCATCAAATACTTAATAAACTAAATAATAAAATTATTAGTTGGATTAGTTCCATTTATTTTGTAGATATACGAGTATATCAATACTTATATAGTAACGCATAAGAGGAATTAGATAAAAAATGGTCTGCTTTATGGAGAAGTAACAGTCTCCCCTCCTTTGATGAATTAATTCTTATGGCGCACTATTTTAGATATATTTTATTATTAGAGGTAGATTCAGTAAATATATCAATATATTTGTTGAGGGGACGGCCTATTCATATTTGAAACAAAAAAGAAGGTCAACATAAATTTGCTTAACGCGTTTTCTTTGTATTTAGAATTTTTTCTATTACAGTTACACATACTTATACCTTACGAGTTTATACCTATATTTTTTTAACAGGACGATGAAGAAGATGATAATGAAATAGAAGAATGTGATGAAGTTAATGAGAACGAGAGTGATAGTCTAATTTGCACTTTACGGGAATCTACTACAGAAAATGATGGAATTGGAGATACTACAAACCTTTTGTTACCCGATCTTCAAGCGTCTAGTCAGGTAGAACCTAATTATGAAGAAATGGACAACTTAACGCTTCTGTCCACTCTGTGCTTACAGGATAGTCCGCAAAATGGTCCTTTGCTGCCAAATTTGAATTAATTTATATATTTACATTTATATTATTATATGATTATGCTTGTGGTTATTAACTTGCAAGTAAAATTTATATATTAATTTTTGTATTTATAGTATAGGTGCCAAATGTTAAAATCAGAAAGAATTGACATTATATTTTATCTAACAAGTATACCTACCATATTAAAGTTAGAAAATCAAGTGCATTATATTGTCACGGTAGTAAAAAAGGAAACAAAATTAGTGGTACAATATTTCAAAATTTGTTATTTATTCATAATGATATTTCACACAGTATATTAAATATTAAAATAAAATCAATTCGCAAATTGCGGAATTGCAATAATCGCCGATCGAAGTTAAAAGTCGCAATGAACTGATCACTGGCATAGTCAGGGAAAATTGCCCATCTACAGGTACCTAATCAAACCGGGTCATAGACATAGCCCAGCAGTAATGTGCTAGTTTTCCTACAGTGACCATCTCCCCAAGTTCCTCCAGAGACTGGAATAATGTAAGTATGACTTAGTGACTATTGACTGAATTATATCGCTTTAACCTTTTCAACTTTGTTTATAGCACCAATAACTTAAAATAGAATCTAAACTAAATGTGTTTAAATAGTTTTTGTAACAAAGCAAGTGTTTTACAAGTTACCCCCTTGTGCGCCAACGACGTAACAATATTCCATTAGAACGTAGATTACACTTTAACACTTTAGGTACACATCACAAGGAACTGTAAAGTTCTTATATTTTCCTTAAAAATGTATATACTCTCTGATGGTAGTCGACTAGCGAGACTTGGTTTAAAGATTTTTAAATTCATAATTATCCTTTTTTGTTACCCAGTGCATTGTGCATATCCTTTAAGAAAATATGACAGTGTAATTGTAATAAGTAATAGTAAATCTAGCAATAAATATACCAAATATAGTCCCAACTTAGTCCTTAGAGTTATAGTCCAATTATATTAGGGAAAAATGACCTCTTACCTGGAAATAATTCCCCTAAACGAAAAACTTTGCATATGCTAATAGCCCAGTAATAACATACCAAAAATGAACATTCATGCATACAGTGGCCGCCGTCTTCAAAAATATCGACTTTTTTATATTTTTTGTCTTATCTCATTAATGGGATGAGAATATCGAATATAATTGTTTTGAAAAAAACATTGATCTCATTTAGATGTTCCAAGAAATATACAGGGTGTCCACCTAGTGCGCGTAAGTCCAATATCTGGGTTAATAAAAGAGATAACTTAATTTTTTTTTCTACAGGGTTGTCTAATATCCCGAGCTGCACAAAATGAAAATATATTTACATATTCAGGGTGTTCAGTTTTTCCTGGACAGGTACCAACTTCATTTTTTTAAATGGAAACCTATATTTTTTATGGCATTATCGAATTCTACGTAAAAAATTAGTGGGACTTTGTGCATAACACTGCTATTGAAATATTGATAGTTTTCGAGATATTTGACTTTTAATTTTTTTTTCTTATGTTTCGTCACTTCTAATAGTTGACATAATTATGGTTGTATGACAGCTAGAAATTATTTTTTTTCAGAAACTGTAGAGTGAAGATGGCTCTCTCGAAAAACGTATCAAAAGTTGACCTGCGATATACAGGGGGCAACAGAAATCGTGCCAAACCTGATGGTTTAAAATTTAAAAAATCTCGACTTTTTCAAATGGAACACCCTGTGTTTTATGATTTCATTAGATGCCTTTCTGTAGACTCTACAATTTTATAATAGCTTTCCCTATACCTAAGTTGCGTAGTTTTTGCAAAAAACCCACTTTTATGAAAAATACCCGATTTGCGCACTCCTTTGACGGAAAAAATATTATAAGGCTATTTATTTTTATAAAATGTATTAGTTTACACTTCTTAAAATAAAAATAACTGAAAAATTTAGATAAGTTCAGTTTAATAAACAAGTCTTTATGGAAAGTTACCATTTATTTGTAAATAAAAGTAAAAAATCATAAAAGCTCTACATGTAATTAAGAATTAGCAAAACTGGCGTATGCTTTAGAAGAAGTTCATGGGAATTATCAACAGCAGAAACCACAACATTAAACTAAATATTATCGTTGTTACTCCCATGTCTCCTGGTAGTTTTCTCATAATTCCCATTTGCTGTTCTTTCAAATCTTTCTTTCACATTTTCAAAACAGTCAGCACGTGGGAATCTATAAATACGTGCTGCTAGCAAATAATTCCCATGAACTTCTTCTAAAGCATACGCCAGTTTTGCTAATTCTTAATTACATGTAGAGCTTTTATGATTTTTTACTTTTATTTACAAATAAATGGTAACTTTCCATAAAGACTTGTTTATTAAACTGAAATTATCTAAATTTTTCAGTTATTTTTATTTTAAGAAGTGTAAACTAATACATTTTATAAAAATAAATAGCCTTACAATATTTTTTCCGTCAAAGGAGTGCGCAAATCGGGTATTTTTCATAAAAGTGGGTTTTTTGCAAAAACTACGCAACTTAGGTATAGGGAAAGCTATTATAAAATTGTAGAGTCTACAGAAAGGCATCTAATGAAATCATAAAACACAGGGTGTTCCATTTGAAAAAGTCGAGATTTTTTAAATTTTAAACCATCAGGTTTGGCACGATTTCTGTTGCCCCCTGTATATCGCAGGTCAACTTTTGATACGTTTTTCGAAAGAGCCATCTTCACTCTACAGTTTCTGAAAAAAAATAATTTCTAGCTGTCATACAACCATAATTATGTCAACTATTAGAAGTGACGAAACATAAGAAAAAAAAATTAAAAGTCAAATATCTCGAAAACTATCAATATTTCAATAGCAGTGTTATGCATGTTATGCTTTCCTTTCTTTTCCCGATGCAGTACCTTTATATTTTTCTGATCTATAAAATGATTGTTTTCTATACAATGCGTCGCTAATCCTGAATTTTTTGCGTTATTCAATATGGATTTTTTATGTTCTTTTACTCTCGTTTCGATACATCTGCCAGTTTGACCCACATACACGGCATTACAATCCGCGCAGTTAATTTGGTATACCCCCGATTGTTTTAATTTATTAACCCTTTCTTTATTGTTTATCAAAATTCTCCCAATAGTACGCTTGTTGACACTAATCGTTTTACATCCGTTTCGTTCTATTCTGCGAGCTATTTTTTCGCTATAACCTGGGACGTGATTAATATAACTATAGGTGCCTTCTTTTTCCCGAATATTGTAAAACTCCCGACGAATTAATTTCCTCCTTTTGTTTTTTAGCATGCTATCTATTAGTTTTTCTTTATATCCGTTGTTTCTTGCAATTTGTTTGATTGTACTTAATTCTTTTTCAAAATCTGCTTTTTCCAGCGGAAACATTAAAAGTCTATGAATTAAACTATGGAAAACCGACTTTTTTACTTGCCAGAACTGCTGCGAACTTGCTGGTATGATTGCGTCGGAAGTTGTTGGTTTTCTATAAACCGAGAATTTTAATTTATTTTCTACCTTTCTTATTGTTATATCCAAATAGTTTAATTGATTGTTTTCCTCCTTTTCCATTGTAACTGAATATTATCGTTGGAATACTAGTATATAGAGTGTTTTCTATATATTTCTTGGAACATCTAAATGAGATCAACTGTTACTAAGTTGTATGGCAGACAATTATATTTTGTTGTTAAATATCAGCAGTCATTTCCCAAGATTACGGGAATAGTACTATGCATATGGGGAGTATCCCTTTAAAAATGTTTAAATTGCTTTTCTTTAAAATGGTTTTTTATCGCCTCCAGGCTTGAGCTGCAAAGGATGCAGTTATTTTCTTCCAAGAATGTGTATATTCCCATACTGTCTAACTTTTCTCTACAATATTTTTCGATATTCCCATTCGTTAAAAATAGGACTAAAAACTTGTCTGTCGTTACTAAGCACCAGGTAGTAGCTACTATATGCAAAGTTTCCAATTTAGGGGAATTATTTCCAGGTAAAACCCTAATATGATTGGATTATTATTCAAATATAAACAATTTTGAATAAATTGTACAAAATAGTAGGATTTGGCAAATTTCTTCAAATAAGTGAAACTAATAAAACTACCAGAATAATCTCATTTAAAAATTTTGTGAACTTAGTAGGTATATTGATTTAAAATAACATCATCTAATTTTGATTTGGGTAATCTTTCTACGAATACTCCACATGTCATTGATAATGTCTTACTAAACACTATAAATCATATAAATGATCAGTAAATTTAAAAAATCCTTATATTGGAATATCCGAAACGCTACATTTTTAATATAAAAAAATAGCAATTTATAATGACAATAAAGCGTTGATTTGGCATACTTATATTGTTTAATTCTGTTTAAGAGTACAGTCCAAAACTGTCTTGGTTCAACCTGTTCATAAAATTATTAAAATGTTTCCATTGTTCACGCCTTCATTTCATTTATTATTGTTTGCTTAGTTTTCGTGGTTTTCAATTTAAAATGCGTATAATTGAAGAACGTATTTTTGCTATCTGAAATTAATTCAAAGCCAACAGATTCCCCCGAGTTAACACCTATAGATACTTTTTTTTTTTTTGAGAATGCAAACTTCTTAGATTACATTAAATTAACATTCTTCGGTTAAAACATTTAAATACTTAGAGTGAACAATGGTCTTTCACTCGCCGAAGGAAACACAGAAACACTTTTAACTCGAAAACAGATGACTCCATTTTAATTTTTTAGCAACTGGTGGAGAATTGAAATACCTTTCAAACATGTACGAGACAGCATACTGTGCTATTTAATAAAAATGTGCCGACAGCGACTCTGACGCCATCTATCTGTTGTTAAAATTCCGTTTGTGGGTAAAAAGTAGTATTTTTTTATACAATTCCCCTACATTTTTTTGAAGGAGATACCGAAAACAACTTCTCCAAGGACAATATGCCCCGACTGGCATTACATTACATATATTTCGGCATCTCCTTCAAATAAATAAGTAGGATTGTCTTCCTTAAAGACAATAGAGGTCACTGCTGTAATGGCACCTGCGGAAAAGCAAGTCGTTATCTGTCTGTCAATTTGACAATAATTGTCAGACAGATAGTGGCAAAGACCCAAAGAGGGCACCACGGCGTGTTTCTCACCACTACTAACATCCACTACATTTTGTTTGAGATGGATATACCAACTCGTTCAAAAGTAAAGGAGGGGGGGAGGGGTTACTTTAAGGACGGACTGTATAAGGTTTCCTATTTGAAATACAAGAGCTAACACCTACTTTCGGTATAACCGAAGATGTCAGGAAGTTGTCACTGTTTTTATTAAATACAAACAATTCCACAAACCACTGTGTACAAATTTAGGTTTAGATTACCTTCCAATATACGACTAACAGCCACTAATCGTGAAAGACCCTGTATATGGCTCAATGCAACATTATATGCTTTCGTAAATTCTCTAAAATTTTACATTTCCTAACAATGTTTATCAAAATCAGCAGATTCGTAAAAATTTATATAATCTATGAAGGTCAATACAATTAAGCAATGTCTAAGTACAAATGTACCTACTTGCGAAAAGTGACGCATTCATAATTTAATTGAATTACAGATAAAAAATGACGCTACAAATACAAAGCATAGAGTGCTCGAATGTATTATATTATTTAAATTACTTAGGCTATGGAATGCTACATCATGGTAGAGTTGTATTAAAATAGCGGCAGTAAATATTTGTAATTGAAATTGATAATAAAATCATAAAACAATAATAAGTTTTTATTGTATATAACTATGCACTAATCTCGGTTTTTAACAATTGTGCTTACAAATTTAACCGTAACACTTGTGCAACTTTCAAATGCGTTAAATATGAAATTTCTTTTGCAAATTATGGATTATGTTATTTTTCACGTTCTGTGGTTTTGCCATGTTATATATAATAGGATAATATCAATAACAAATCGGTAAGTACTTATGAGCTATTGTTTATTTATTTATTTTAAGTTAAAAGAAGAACGGAACTGATAATTTCCAACAAAAATTTAGAAGTTTAATAATTTGGATGTTATTAACTACAAATGCTCAATTTTCTCTATTTGATTGTATTTTCACTACTTTGATATACCTATTTTGGTTTCTGTTAAGGATCTTGCATGGGTATATGTATGTTATGAAAATCCAACTATAGTCTGAATTCGGCGAGAAAATAGAATTACTTCTATCCAGTACTCATTATAATTATTATTGTGAATAGAACATAAATTCTATGTTTTTCAGATCGACTCTAATAATTTTGTTTTCAATTTTGACAATTATTATTTTTTAAATAATGTTACTGTGAAGCAGTATAAAGTTTTTAACAGACGGGAATTTTTTACCAAAATGAACTGTTCAAAAAGCAAATAAAGACCACAAAGGAATTATTAGAGAAATTACCTATATGTAGTTTGCTAATAAAAAATCTCGAAACATTTTACTCTGGAGTACATTCATTTAGTTACATCCTCTTTACTATTAGCGGTAGACTTAATAATCATGATACGATATGTTAAAGTATCTATATGCCTACATCAGGCTCTTAGTCACTTCCGCATAAACTGAAAGTGGTAAAAACGTGTCAAGTTTTGAAAAGTTGACCCATTCTAGTTTATGTTGTCCTCTGCAAACTTTATTTTTATATCTTCGCAAACCTTAAATTACTAGTTGTCTAGTTATTTCATTAACTTCCAAATATAAAATGCGACGATTTACAAAGAAAGAAAATGTAGAATGTGTACACAATCGCATGAAGATAACCTGTCCTATAATTTACAAATTGCTTTTTTTAATAAAAAAATATTTTAAGTTAATCAATTACGAAAAGATAAAATTTCGAGTTCCAACACATATTTAGCAAAAGTACTTTTTAGTAGTATCATCCACAATGTCTTCGAAAACCCTTCAGAGTTATAATAACTAATATGAATAAAAAATAATAAAAAACAACAATAATCAGAAACCTCCCATCACATTGTAACATAAGAAAGAAATTATAACACAAAACGAAGTAGCCATTTCACTTTTTACTAGAAATGTGATACAAATAAAATAAATGTCACGAATACCAAATGTAATGAGGACTTAATACCAAAAATTTATGTAGTTAGAATATACCTACCTATATTATAATTCATCCTTATCGTGACTCATCACGCAGATATTAAATTCCTGCTCTGTATTTGGAAAACATGTTTATCATACTTTCTTTCTAAATATACCCTAGATTATTACAATGCACGTTTAATTATCTTTAAAAATATAAGAAATACAGATGATACAGCACTTATTGGATGCACTGGAAATATAAGCCGAAAAACATTTTAGTTTCAAACTGACTTTTCTCTTACACCTTTACACATTATAACTAAATAATACCTAAACTGTTTATGTAGATTATAGTGTGTTTAATCATCCTTAATTTAGTTTTCTTCATATTTTGATTTTTTATTTTTTGAATAAGTTTTATTATTTCAATACATTGTGGTAACTTATAATCTATTTAAGTATATCTAATATTTACAACTCGAAACATAAACCGAACTGATAATAATTGTAAAAATAAAGGAAACTCAGCCTGCAAGTTCATAATAAACATCCACAATATTCTAAATATATACCTTGTAAGTAGCAAGTACATTGTTTTTCTAAATGTAAGTGGCACTTTATATCTGTATTATTGGCAGTTGTTGGCAACGGGCTGTAATATTTATTACGCCCCTCCTTACAGGACAATAATAGTAATACTAGAACTAAGATTAGTAGCTACTAGAAATATCAGATTTCATTTATTTAGACCAAATTAATAATCTTCATTTAACAAAACACAAATATTAAAAGTAGGTATAACTTAGTACAACATTTATTATTTTATGATATTAAACGTAAAAGAACAAACTACATAGATATGGCAAGCACTAATAACTTGATAATATTTTATTAATGTAAATATCAATGTATGGTAAGAGAAAATTCGAAAATCACTAAAAATTATTGCATTTGCCAATTTTAAAAATTTTACGGTATGACGAAAAATCTCATATTATATGTCAACTTGGTGTTAATGTGAGAGATTAAAATCAGTTGATGTTTGACTTATCCCCCTAATGAGGTTTTCCACGTTTCCTTCATTCCAGCACTGAATAGTGGTTAGGACCTACCAACGTAAGTCGTTCCTGAGGCGTAAATGCGGGCCGCGAAATAATAATATACCGCCCCCTCTCCCACACAAGCCTCATACTTTCGGGCTAATCCTTGTGATTAGAATGAGGGGGTAGAGATAGTATTATTATTATTATTATCATTATTATTATTATTAGTTCACATTTTGACAAGATATAGTTGTGGGTCGATCTAATAAAATGTCATAATACTTAATAATGTATTATTATTAAGTGAGTAAAGTTGAATTTATAGATTGATCAGCCAACGTCTTTAACAAATATGAGTACGTAGTCACTAGAGAGTTTTTGAACCCCTTAAATTTTTGCACGTCGTTATCGTTATCGTTATTCTGCACATGCGCAGTACCAAAAATAGTATCATTTTCGGCACTGCGCATGCTCAGAATAACCATAACCATAACGATAACGTAAATTTTAAGTGGTTCAAAAACTCCCTACTGTCTATTGTCAAAACTTTTTATTTTATTTTCTCTATGATCAACAAAACTGAATTTGCATTAGTGATTTGTGAACAATTTTGACTACGAATAAAGAAAAACTTATGTTAGGAGCTTATTAATATAAATTATCTTATATTATAATGTCACATTCAAATATTGGATGACGTGGTGCGTATCTACAGAAATACTCATTTGCCGCAACATGATATGCCAACATGATGACCGCTAGACATGCTAAAAATTGGTTAACATCGAACGGTACGAACCTCAGATTAACCATATGGTTAATATGAGGTACGAACCTCTGCGGCCAACCATTGCAATAATCTATAAATAATTTCATTTATTTAACAATGTTCAACATTGGCGAGGAACCTCTGCTCTTACCGCTGCTTCCACGTCTCAATCTATAAATTAAACTTTGAAGATTGTGATGAAAGGTTTAGATAATCTCTGATAAAACCGTGCCCTGTAGAGAAATATATTCAGCCCTCCAGATGTATAAAATTAGACTGTGTAAATCTACACCGGTCATTTTCTCACCAAATTTAAACAATGTAAGTACACTCGCATAAGCAAAGTCACCACGGTTGCAGACATGCACAAGAGAGGGTGAGTCAGTCATACTGTGGTAGCTTAAGTCAATGAGTGTTGTACAGAAAAAAATATAATTATAAACCAATGTCTAACAGAACATTTACTTAAGCACATCGACTTAGTAAACTTAAATAAGCACATACTGTATTTATTATAACATTATAATGTAATGATGTCGACTGGTAATTTGCCATGAAAACTTCAATTTTTTTAAATTGGAGGTCCCGTATATTTTTCCAGATTTAGATGCGGAATTGTATTCTATTTCAATAGATAGTATAGCCCTATATAGACAGGTTTCGTATACCTCTCTCTTTTACTTTTACAGTTACCCTCAATTCTCACTACAACTAAAATCACAACTTTTTAAACAGTTAGGTATTTGTCAAAAAAAAAATTAAAAGCGCATTATAATTAGATTTATAAATGGTTGCTGCAATAGTTTAAAAATGATGAACGAAAATAATTACACAAATGAAGTTATTATGATTTATTCGTTTATTTATTTTAGAACAATAAAAAATTGATAACTGAAGATAACTGTAAAAGTAAAAGGGATATGTATAGGAAACCATCATACTATCTATCGAAACAACAATCATTCCGCATCCAAATCTGGAAAAATATACTAGGCGTCCAGTCCTTTAATACCAGACCTAACTTGGTATTAAATTTTCACCACACTGTATGAGATTCAGCAACCTTGAAGGTTAGAAAGCTTATGAATTTAACTCTCTCCCCTGTGAATATTATCGCTCTATCTTTCTTACCTACTATAAAAACGCAAGATTAAGGTTTTAAGCTAAGTACTAATTTATTTATTTATTTTTTTAACGAATTTAAAACCATTAATTTTAGGAATAGGGACATTTTATGAAAGTGACCCTAAAAGGGTTCAAAAGGTAGGGTGTCCCATTTAACATATGAAATATGTGAGGTTAAGGGCCGGTATATCCACCACTATTATTTTATTGTTATTATTAAATTAACCAGAAGTTACGATATGGCTTTCTTAAACCATTCATCTACAACTATTCACATTTTAAACTTCTAGTTAGCTAACAGTCTTACCTAGAGGTGGATATATCTACTAGCCCTAAGAGATATTACTGGCCTAAGTTAAAGAAAATGATTCCAAATAGATCCCAAATATTTTCCATAAAATTTGATACATATATTTTCAAAATATTGTAAGTGCCTACCTATACATATATTTATAAATTTAGCCTATATCTGATTTTTAATTTTACTATTACGCAAGAATTACTCGCGCGTAGAATAATGCAGTAAAGCAAAAATAAAAATTATTGCGTTTATTAGATACCTACTTTATCTTAATCTCATGCCATTAATGCAATCAAAACATATAAAATAAAAGCTATGAGCTATGGATAGAACGAAAATATAAAATAATTTTTATTTTACTATTACCATTGAGTTTTAGTAGTATAGTCAAAGCTATTACACAAACATTGCTCGCGCATATAGAATAAATTATGCAGTAAAGCAAAAATAAAAATGATTGCTCTAAACCGCGTTTATTAGAAAACATGTAAAATAAAAGCTATGAGCTATGGATATAGATCGAAAATATAAAATAATTCCATTATTTTCATCAATCCGTAATTTTCTCAAATAAAACAAGGAACCGTATCTGACGCAACTATTGTTAATACAAACTATTAAACGTTTTGCGACATAAACTGTTTACGTTGTTTTGTTTGTTAGGATGTGCACAATAATTCAATAAATATTTGTGAACTTTAATAAGACATAGCAGAATATAAAACGACTAAGGGGAATCTGATGTACGTAGTTATTAAAATTCCACTGTAAAAAAACAAACAAAATGCAAACAAATATACGGGGGTCCGCCCATCCAATGTGAGACGTGTTCCATGCACTTGGGTGGTCATAAATGGGGCGGCAAGACCAGTATGCCGACAATACAAAAAAATAAAATCGCAATAGTTAAAATGCTTACCTTGCGAAACTCCACGTAGATATATTTGATTTACCTTTCTGCCTGTAGCATTACATTTCCTCTAGTTATTTGGGTAATTCGAATGTTTCATCTGTTCTGATATAAATATACGTATCTATTCCTACCTCATTCCTACTAAAAATTTACATGCCAAGAACAGTTGCAAATACTAGCAAAACAATATACAGTTTAAGTGAGTAATGGTGAGAAACACACCGTAGTGCCCTCTTTGGGTCTTTGCCACTATCTGTCTGACAGTTATTGTCAAATTGACAGACAGATAACGATTTGCTTTCCCCAGGCACCATTATAGCAGTGACCTGTATTGTCTTTGAGGAAGACAATTCTACTTTTTTATTTGAAGATACCGATAACAACTACTCCACGGGAAAATGTGGCCCGGCTGGCATTGCATTACGGCATTATCATTGGAGTCGCCCCATCTTTCATCGAAACCAACCACAGACACTGACCGGTTTCGCACTTGGCAGCTGCGGAAAAGCAGGTCGTTATCTGTCTGTCGGTTTGACAGTAATTGTCAGACAGATAGAAGCAAAGACCCAAAGAGGGCACTACGGTGTGTTTCTCACCACTATTAACATTCACGATGCCCCTTAGGTAATTTTCCTTGACTATCATTCAACGCGGAACATATTATATACAAGAATATTTAATTACTTACTACTGTTCTGCACTTTAGAACTACACAAAACGTTGGTATAACTATTATTTATAAAACAAATACACAATGACACACGATAACAATGTAAAATAAAGTTCATAGAGGCTCAAAGTAAGGAAATACTTATAGGTACTACAATATAAATCAGGTTATGTTTATTATCCAATCTCCTCTCTAAGGTCCAATTAAAGTTATCAGAATTTTAATATTTGCCCTTCTTCGTTTGGTAACGTTGACACATATATAGTACATCGATTATTGGAGGTATAATATTAATAGAGACACTGATATGTCGCCCTTCGTAAAAAAATGTTTATATATTTACAATTTAACATATTGTAATTATTTGTAGTAGGTTTCAATATAATCTCAGAACGTCGCAGAAGCTAGCTTCACCATAAGCGAATTTTAGGATGGGCCTTTTTATAGAGAATTAACAGCTATTTTTAGGCTATTCTGATACCCTATTATAAATATTTCCGCTCACCTCCAAATGGGTTGGTTTGTGGAGATGCTAGCTTCCGCCTGAAGTTAGCTTCACCATACTTGTAAAATATGATTAGCGTAAACTATTCGCATATTTTTATGCATCAGATTTAATGGATATTTAAAGACTCTAAAATATGCCATATTGCAACTAAATCAGACCACTCTACCCAGAGATTGGGAGAACCCCTCATAGGGTACAATTTATAGGTCTTCACAAAAATTCGAATTTTGAGATGGACCTTCATGGAGAATTAACGGCTTAAGAACTAACGGCTTAAGAATTAACGACTAAGAGAATTAACGGAATTAAGAGCCCATTTTAGGTTCTTTTGGTACCCTATTATTAATTTTTCCGCTCACCTCCAAAAGGGTTAGTTTGTGGAGGCGCTAACTTCCGTGTAAAGTTAGCACCGTTATCCTTATAAAACTTGGTTCACATGAACACACTGCTCCAAATAATTAATTATTCTGATTACAACGATGTGACGTTTTCCAAAATTCACAGATAAATAAAAAAGTTACTTCAGTAGAAAGTTACAAAAAACATAGAGATCTTTTTGGCTGCCTATTATTAGATTAAAAAGCATTAGGGTGTGGTCTGACATTAAGGTGTGGTCTAGGGTTGGACATGACTTTTTTATTTACTTGTCGATTTCAGAAAACGACGCATCGATACAATCAGAAACATCAATTTCATCAGCATTCATCATCATTCATCAACATCAGTATTTTCACTGACATAGTTTTCCACATAACAACAAAACACTATACTGCACTTAACGCTCGTTTCGCCAACCAAGTTGGCATCATCTGGAAATTATTAAAACTGAGTTTTAATGGTCTACAGATAATGCCAACATGGTTGGCGAAACGCACGTCAAGTGCAGTATAGTGTTTTGGAGATAATTAAAACTCAGTTTTAATCATATCCAGATAATGCCAACTTGATTGGCGAAACGCGCGTCAAGCGCCGTATAGTGTTTTGGTGTTATATATGTGGAAAACTACGTCAGTGATATTTTTACACCAAAGGTTCCAACCCCCTTCAAGGCTAGAAAATTTAACTGGCTTAACGTATTAAAACAATCAATATTGTTGTGTAAAAGTGCTTACAAAAATTTCATGAGTTTTATAGTAGTAGTAGTTTGGTAGTACGCTGACCTCCATTTGAAGTGGACCAACGAAATTTAGGGTCAAATTTAAACTTCGGTATATTTCGAACCCAGTGGCGTAGAACTATGATTTTGTTTTATTGTACAGGTCTATCGTTCTAACAAAATCATATATGTTGTGTACGTCTCCAGCTTGTTTATTTTAAGAGATACAGCGGATTTAGTGGAACAATTTTTTTTTTCCGTAAATTTCAAATGCATACACAACCTGTACTAATAGAACGAGAATGATGGGAGTTCTTTCCTTTTGTAGCCTAATTCATGGGCTTCATTTCCGTTTTTGATTTGTTTTTTTAAACCCAGTATTTTAAGAGATATGGAGGTTTTCGTAAACCACTGTTTTTGAAGTAAAAAAATTTCTTAAAAGTTTGTTGAAAAAATGTAGGGTGTCTTTGGAAAAATTGCTTTATTGGAAACTGTCAAATTTAACAAAATAAACTAGTTTTCTAAATTGTTACACTAAATAGCGAAATAATGGCACGTTTATCAATAGATCAATTAAATCAGGCAGTTGGTATGTTACTTAGTGGAAGCACTCAAAGAAATGTGGCAGCATTTTTTGGTGTCAGTCATAGTGTTATAGTCGTGCATGGGCAAGACATCAATTAAATTCCGTTCATTTTCGCCATGGTGGAGGTCGTGTTCGAAAAACTACTGCTAGAACTGATAGATTAATACGTTTTATTACCAGAAGAAGGAGAACTGTTGTGGCCGCAGAATTAGTAGAACATGTTCGAGAAGTGAATAATGTACACATATCCCAAAATACGGTTCGGAGGCGATTACATGAAGTAAATTTGATGGCAAGACGACCAGCTAGACATCCCACATTATTAATTGAACACAAGAGGAATCGTCTATATTTTTGTAGAGAACATTTGAACTGGAATTTAAATCAGTGGAGCAACTGTCTATTTACGGATGAATCGAGGTTCAAATTAAAAGGAGCTGATCTAGGATATGGCGAGAAAAAGGTGAACGTTACCAAGAAAACTGTATGATCACAGTGGATCCCTATGGAGGGGGTCAGTTACAGTATGGGCTGGTATATTCACAGGTGGAAGGACCGAGCTAGTCGTCTTAATTAACCAAACTATGAATGCAGAAAGATATCTAAATCAGGTTTTACGACCTATTGTGTTACCCTTTGCAATTCAGAGAAGACCTAACTTTAGTTATGTAAATGATAACGCAAGACCACATCGAGCTAGAATTATAAATAATTTTTTTGAAGAAAATTAAATTCATAGATTAATATGGCCTTCCCGATCACCGGACCTCAATCCAATTGAACATGTGTGGGATGTTCTTGGAAGACGTTTAAGGAATCGTCGTAGACAGCCCGTCAATCTTAACGAATTGGCTAACGCCGTTATGGAAGAGTGGCCCCTGGTGAGTCAAGATGTTATAGACAATTGCATAAATAGCATGACGAGGCGTTGCCAGGCTGTAATAACGGCAAGAGGAGGTGCAACAAGATATTAATAAATAGTAGTTGTTAATGTTGTTATTTCATTCTCGTTTCCTGTTTATCTGTTTTGGTTTATGTTTTTTATTTCTATAGAATTAATTTAAGTTACTAGGTGTTCCACATCCTTAAAAATGTATAACCTAATATGGTACATGCAGTTATTAAAAATTTAATAAATTTCATACATTTTTTCAACAAAATTTTAAGGGATTTTTTTTACTTCAAAAACAGTGGTTTACGAAAACCTCCATATCTCTTACAATACTGGGTTTAAAAAAACAAATCAAAAACAGAAATGAAGCCCATGAATTAGGCTATAAAAGGAAAGAACTCCCATCATTCTAATTCTATTAGTACAGGTTGTGTATGCATTTGAAATTTACGGAAAAAACATAGTTCCACTAAATTCGCTGTATCTCTAAAAATAAACAAACTGCAGACGTACACAACACATATGATTTTGCTAGAACGATAGACCTGTACAATAAAAAAAAATTCATAGTTCTACGCCACTGGGTTTGAAATTTACCGAAGCTTAAATTTGACCCTAAATTTCGTTGGTCCACTTCAAATGGAGTTCAGTGTATTTTGATGATAGTAGTTAGTCGAAATTAAAGCGAGTTAATAAAAGTTTATAGACACAACATTTTTCAGGGTATGAAAACTGTTGACTATTCAATTATTCAGTTGAAGTAGAACACCCAGAAATTAAGGTAAGTTTAAATGTGTAAATCCGAAATTACCTAACAAATGCCAGTCTTTCTTACACCGAATAATTGATAGAGTATTTAATTGACTATAAATTGGAATGTTATCCAAATATCTCTGAAATGGGCATAGGTATTCTTTATAAGCTGTACGAAAAGTTTGTGTTTTTCATCTATTTTTAAAACACCCTATATACTTTCGCCACAATAATCATTAACCCTGGTTTTCAATTTAAAGAAGATTATTTTGAAAACAAGCTCTTTTATGAAACATCGTTTTATCCCTATTATTAAAAAATATAGACGTATGGTTTTATTAGAACAAATAGTATCAAATAGTGGCTGCGATAAATATGTATTTGTTGTTAACTTATTAGCAGTGTATAACATACAAAATGCTTTATCTACCTGTCAGTCGAAAAAATTTTAGAATGGGACAGCGGTTAGAATATAGTCAATTAAGTACGCCTGTCCTCATCACGCCGAAATCGTTAATACATTTTTTAGTGATAATGGCTTAATGGTATAAATCGCATGCTATGACCGTTCACTTGACCTTAATATCAGCTACTACAAAATATTAATCACTTAAAGCAGTCGTAGAACAGCAGCAGCTACTACAAAATATAATTGACAATTGCAACAGTACCTATGGACCGACAATGCGAGACAACAATTTCTGCAACAGGCGATTCAACAAAATACTAAAATGTTGTTTCGTATTTGTTACATGTTATTTCTTAAACTAGAATGTGTGTAAAAATTGTTCTCATAACAACGTACTCCTTTACCCACGTCTATATTTCTCAATAATAGAGATAAAACGATATTTCTTGTTTACAAAATGGTCTTTCTCTAAATTGAATCCAAGCAGAGTTAACGATTATTACGGAAAATATGTAGGGTGTTTTAAAAATAGATCAAAAACCTAAACTTTTGAACACCGCGAAATATGTCCATTTTTGAACTATTTGGACTTCCATAATATGGAAAATGGATATTATCCATTTTCAAGTCTATTAAAGTATTTGTTTTTAAATACTCTATCAACTGGTGCAAGAAAGACTGGTATCTCTTGGGTAATTTCAAAATTTAACACATTTAAACTTACATTAATTTTTGGGTGTTCCGCTTTGAACAGTAGTATATGTATTATTTATACGAAACATGAGAAACTTTAAAAACTTAAGCCAATAAGATTTACATGAATATTATGTATAGAATTCCAAACAATGAACAATACTCTAACTTTAAATATCTATGCGTTGAATAATTTGATCGTTATCCTCATTATCGCGGAATTCACGACCTTATCTTATCACAAGACGACCAACTATTTAAGGGTTGATGAAATTGCAAGTTGAATATTAGTGGTGGTGAAAAACACCGTAGGTCTGGTCTAGGTGGACCACCGTAGGTGGTCTTTTGGTCTGTTTTAACTGTTCTAAGATTCGTCTGACAACTATTGTCTAATTGACAGACAGATAGCGACCTACTTTTCTGCAGGTGCTATTGCAGCAGTGACCTCTATTGTCTTTGAGGAAGAGAATCCTACCTATACGAAAACGTAAAGAAAGTTTCCGACATATTTCGATGTATACAGATTCCACGTCTATAAATTATGCGGTTATTACCTCTAGTCATTAGCTATCCTATCAACCTCATGTGCCAATTTATTCTTTGTGGGCGCTTAAACAGTGGAAATTGTGTTAAGTATTCATTATCATTTTCATTATCAATCGAAATTTGAATGTTAGAAAAATATACTTCCTTAAGCTCATTTTAGGTGCCAAATATCAATTGCTTGATATGGAAAGTTTTAATAATTCTGCTCCATAGGGATGCCAGAGTAATACAATGCCAGTCGGAGCACACAGTCCGTGGAGTAGTTGTTTGGAGTATTTTTTTGCAAATAAATATGTATGATGAATTTATTCAGAAACTGCTAACTGATTGTCAAAGTAAACAACCAAATCCTTAATGGTGTTTACACGTATCAAAATGTCTGAATGCATTTCATGGTGGAATACTATGTGATTCAATTTACGTGTAAAAAGAATATCCTTACACTTTGACAGATTTGTGTATGTTTATAAAGGTTCATAAACGCGAGCAAATCATTCAATATAATCATCTAATAATCTCATATATTCTATTACAGAAATGATGAAATAAGAGACGAAACCAGGAATACAACGCCCAGCGATAATGAAAATGGTAAAAGACATTTTATACATTTGTACACAACGTCAAGCAGCAATGGAAGGCCGGTTTGCTACATGGATGTTTACGAGATATTCTCGCCTATGGATGAAGAAAAGTTGCGATGGGCTGTTTCAAAGGGTATTTTGAACAAAACTTACTTGAAATACAACCAGAACAAACTCAGTGATAAAAATAATAAATCTCAAGGATGGTTGGAATATTCCACTCTGACCCTATAACACAAATCTTTTAAGAAATGTTTGAATATTACTTTTAAATATATTTGATATAGATTTAGTCTGTGATATAGATGTCTAGTCAGTATTAAATGTTGATTAACTAACACTTTAGATACGCAGTTTACAATAGTGTATAATTTAAAAGCAAATTGGTTAGTTAAATATAGATCTGTAGTCGTTTAATTTGTGTACACTGTAAGGACAATAATTTAAACTATTTGTATTATATTTCAACTAATAAAAGTTATTTCATCCAAACCCAAATAATATGGTTCCAGTTTGCATTTTATAGTCAGTGATAAGAAGCACCAAAAATTAAAATATTTATTAAATAATATCCTATTAGCAGAAATTCTCAATAAGAAGCTATTATGAAATTTTTCATTTATGTTATAGTCCTGGATTATATGTTTTTCGTCTATTCTAGTTCCAGGCATGTGTGACAATTTGAAAAAATTAAAAATATTAGAACTTTTTTAAAATGTATTCAATATTTTACAATTTCTTATTTACTTTTGTAAGACTCCTCACAATATGCAGGAGGATAAAGTCGAAAAATAGACTTGAAACGATTTTAAGTCATTTAAAATAAAACATTGTTGAAATATGTAGGTCTGGCGTTTAAAGTGACATTTGTGGTTTAATAGTTCTTTATACCCCAATGAAGTAGGTAAGTGATTTGGTCTCGGCATTATGGAAACCACAGAATATTGATTTATTCTCATTCATATAAAAAGTTTAAAATTATAACTTTCAGCGCTAATATTAAAAGAAAGTAAAAATTCCAAAACAAGATCTAATTAAAATTGTATTATTTCTTTAAAATATCTAAGTCAAAATAAATTTATTATTAATTAGGTAGGTAGACTATTTATTTACTGACTACTACTAGTCTACTGCTATTTTATATAATTTATAACATGCTAAGATTAAGTCTATCAAAAGCAACATATTAGTCATTTCTGTGTTATGCTTCATATAGCCACAGGTCATTTAAAATATAAAAATGATACGATAAATAGTATGTGAGGATCAACTCTGGCTGAAACTAGAAATAAATGATATCTCCACCAGAAAGTGACCAAAGATGATGCAGTCTCATCAAGGTCATCAGAAGCTTCTTGAAATTGATCTGAAAAACTGTGGTGGTTCAAAATAATGTCTAAAATTGTCAATTTAATTGATCAATTAAATAATGAAAATAAATATAATTATTATTAGACGCATCTCTGAATGGCAGGAGCTACTCAGAATTTAAGGTATGGATTATATGAGACAAATAAATATTTATATTTTTAATTCGTAGTGTATTGCATATTTTTCAATTCGTTTGCATATTTTTGAATTAGTCGGGTATTGGATGAGAATTAAGAATACATTATTACCATAATTTTCGATAACCTGTATTATCTTTCAAGAACTAGGAGACAGAAATTTTCGGTGAATACCCACGTTTTCTAAAGCTAGGAATTTTTGTATACTGATAAAAATAGTATAAACATTCAGGTTTATAGGTGATAACTAAGATATGATATGGAATAGTATTATTATTATTATTATTATAATTATTTAAGAATGAATTAAAAAACAATTACTCTGGCATAATTTGTAGTTTTGATGTTTGTGTCCAGCATTGTCTGCAAACGTCTAGTATACTGAAACATGTCTAGTTACAGTTACCCTATCTATGAGATATTTTTTACTTAGATACTTCTCGTCTTTATGATGGCTTCTTCATAGATGTCAATTCCATAGTACCTATATTTTTCTTATATGCTTTGTTTGTATAGCTGCTAATAATTTCGTATCTAAAACTGGTTTGCCTTAAAGCAGCTATTTGTCTATTTAATTGGATAACTATAAATATATCAGTCTAGATAGGTAAATAGGTAGGTATTTCCCAATACGCTAGGTAAGAAATAATTTGATGATCAAAAAATATGTTGCTTCTGAACGTTTCCTTAAAAGTAATTTTTTGTCACTGACGTACAGAAGAAATTTGTTTTGGACCACATCGGAAAATCTTTTCATATAGACTTTTTAACTATTTACTGAGTAATTAATTACCTATTTATTAATTACAAAAATAATCAAGAAATAAAATAGAGAAAAGGGCATTTCTGTTATAGTTAATTAACAGTCGTTTTGATGTTAAACTTGTCACTTCTTACATTTCAAATAAATGCTACAGTCCAGACACGGTGCCCCATCATTTATGAGTACCTATCAGTCTGTTATACTATATGTTATACTACTGGTATTTACTATGACTAAAAGGAAGAAGAAAATGCTATCTATTATTTGTTTTAGTAAAAAGGAAAGACAGATAAGTAAATATACATATTTTTGTAGGAAATAAGCATAGACTTAATAAGAGGAGACCTCACGGTTCATTCATAAATAACCTTTTGTTTTGTATCAATCATTGGCAATGTGTATGACAAAGAATACCGAGAGAAAGAACGGCAAAATTCCGACTCCGTGCAACGTTGCAAAAGTTTTGGGAGAACTTGCTTCCAACGCCAAAGGCGTGCTGTTTTTGGAAGGGTTGGGTATGATAATAAAACATCAAAAAAGGAATTTTAAGAAAATCAGTACTATACATTGCAATAGCAAAAGCTTGTGAGATTAGAAATTAAATTAGTATCGGAGTTTTAATGTAGGGAATATGAATTGAAACTTGAACACTTAAAATTCTGAATTAAGTAAAGGTGGTACACCTACTACATTACAAAAACTTATATATATACAGTAGTGTAAAAAAGTATTTTTCAGTTTTTCAAAGATACCCAAACTCTGTATACAGGGTTCAATTACATTTAAAAGTGAAATATAATTTAAAATAAGAAAGATGTACATGGTGTTAGTTTTTAATTCAACTTTTTGTTTCAAGTTATTTGACTTACTGTTTTCAAAATAACTCTTTAAAAGCCTGATAATGGTGATTTTCTCTTAGATTAGTATAAAGGATACCTTTAAAAATTACCTTGGTTACGCAACTGATTTTAATTTTTGTGTGCAAACGTTGCATGTTGGCTTCACACTTACCAAACATTATAGGTTTTTTAATTTGTTATGCAGCAAAGTGCTGAATGATGATGATGCCTTAGCTTCTTGCTTGGATTCTTGTTTTGACCATATTTAAGTATGTGTGTAGGTAACTCCAAAAACTAACACATCAGCCATATTTTAAAAAATAACAAAAGCAATTCAATAATATAATATAGTATATATATACTATATTCCGTAAAATGATAAGGAAGCCAGCCAGCACGTCCCTGAAAATCCGTAAATATGGCGTGACAAATATAGCGACCGAATAACCAAACAAAACTTGGCAAAATTTACCTGTGGAAAGACAGTTTTGAATATAAAGAATTCATTTTTCCATACACTTGACACTGATGCACCATTTTCTGAAGAATAGTAATAAAATCCTTACGAAAAACACTGAAAAATTCACAAAAGCAAAATTCCGACTGCCAGCAACACCGCACAAAAGAAATACTATAAAATACTACGATTCACGTGGTTGTTACCGGCATCAATGAACATGCGGATTGGAGTAGGGAGCAATGATGCCTGTTCATTCCATTTTTGCGTTTGAAGTTAGTTTTTATCGCAACGTTTTTAACAAAATATGATTTATCTACTTAACTAGGAAACGGAAAAATATTTTTATGTATTATTTTAACCTTAACCCATAATCATGGTAGTTTAAATGTGAAAATATAAATTACACAATTGACAGTTTGGCAACAGTTTTTCGTACAATCATAAAGTATACCTTGCAGTTGACCAGATAAAGAGTAAACAAGGGGTTCTCTGATTGCTTTAAAATGTAAACAATTACATCTCCCTTGTCTTATAAATCTATGGAAATAAGCCTATATGCACATTGCACATGTTAAGTTTTTAGAGAAAAATGTATTTTACTTGGGAAAACAATTAATTATTTCAAGTTAAATTAATATTACATTTTCAAAGAATCTCCAGTAAGGATTTGGTATATTAATTTTTATTACATCTGGAACTAATATTGTTCATTCTACAAATAAAGATTACAAAAACACTTTTAGTGATTGGTTTATAATAATGATAGTTAAAATTATTTCTGTTCATCATTGATCTCTCTGGTAATTTAGAGTAAAGTCATTACCCCCCAATATAGTTTAAATGTATTATTTTATGGAATTTTTTTCAATTTTGTAAAATACTTTGATGAGTACAAAACATAATATATTTTATAAGACCTACTAAGGTGGAATTTTTAGAATATATTTCGTTTAGATATGTGACCAGCAATACAAGGCAAGTTGCGATTTTAGAAACCATATAACGTCAATCACTGTCTAGCTACAAAATAATTTATCGGATGATGGATATAATAAAAAACAGTTATTAAATTTAACAATGAAAACTAGAAATAATGAACCATTTAGGCTGGAATTGTTCTATTAATCATAAAAAGTATCAATTTTATCCTAATTTATGAACAACATATTTTCAAATATTTGTAATATTTTATTAAAATATATAGTATTGATACCTACTTTAAAATTTGTAAAATTGTTAGTAAATAGATAAAATAATTATAAGTACTTACTCTTCCTTTAAACCACTGACTTTGTGGTAGATAACTTGATATTTGTCTGTTATAATTTGTGCTTCTTATGTATTTTATTATATTTATTTAATAAATAATATAAAAACAATAAATATATACGATAGGTATTGGAAACATTCATTTGTATCTCTGAACATAATTTTTATTAAAATTATAAAGTAAAAAATTATACCATAACAATTACCTTACAAACTAAGTACATATACCTAACCTACTCATAATCTAATCTACCTAGTAATAATGAGGTTTTTGAAAGCAGGGTAATAAATCCAAAGTACCGAAGAATACTTCAGTGGTAGCTAACAAAATTGTTAATGAATTTAAAATCATTTCCAGTTTTAATACCGGCTGTTGTATGAAGAACGAGTAGAATAATGCTGCTATTGTTACGAATGTCAGTAATACGGTGACAGCAGTAACTATCCCTGAAAAATAAATTATAGATATTAGTTTATAATTTTCTCTATTGTAAAATACAAGTATAGGTAACTATTTATATCATATACAACCTTTAGCTTTTTATGTGTGAGTAAGAATAAAATAGGTATTTAAAAGTAAAATGAAAGTTAACATTGCACTTTTAGTTGTTGATTGAAAGTTTTTTTAGAGGAAATTATAAAGTGAAATATTTAAATAAATAATAGTTATTTGTTTCTAGATATTTGACAAAACATTTTCTTCTGTTCTCGTCTCATTGCGATATTATGATTGTTATGACGTCATAAAATATAAATTTGGTTTCGTTCATGTTTTACATGAACGAAACCAAATAAGTTTTTTTTCAGAAAAATTAAGTTTCAATAACACTTAATGAAACCCGGAGAAAATAAAAAAAGTAGGGCAGTGAAATAACTTTAGAAAGTTGTATTATGCCATTATAACAATATTGCTATTGTAATTTGATGCAAACAGTTTTGACCCGATTAACAGTATCGCCGATTCTAATTGCCGATGAAAGCCCTGAAAATTGTAAAAAAATATGAACGAATACGAGTAAAAATTTTGTATTTCATCCCACATCAAGTAGCAATTACCATTCAATTGCCATAAATATAGCAACTTTGTGTGTTAGGGGAAAATAAACAATAAAAAGTGTGGTAAAAGCAGTCGTATACGTCCCATAACTGCTTTTTTGCTATATTATGCTATTTGTCATGATTTTTTGGGTTGAAACATTTGGTAGTTTTGTTTACATTTTGGATTAAAATAAATACGACTAAATTATTACGTTAAACAAATACAAATACGTGTTATTTATCATTATAGTAGAATCAGCCTTCAAAAACTATTTTTAAAATAGGTTCAAATATTTCTCTGCAGAGGGCCCATTCATTTTTGGAATCGCCAATAAGCAACGACATATAGCTGTATTAGTGTAATAGCTGGCACATTTGAATGAATGAGACGCAGATGTATATCTCCGTATATCGCAAAACGGTTCCGCAGTTTTCTTGATGGTTGAATTGGTTCGAGTTTTTTTTAAGAAAAATATTAATATTCTATAATATATACCATGAAAAATGTCCTCAAGAAAGATTGTATGCATGTACTTCAGATTTAATCTAATTTAATTTGCAATAAAAAGCAATTATCTTGTAATTAGTATATGCCATAGGAAACTATAGCATGCAGACTCAATTTTTATAAGTTTTATAAAAAACGTAGACCTTTGCTTTAACATACACAGAATGTTCATTCTTTGTTTACAAAAACTGAGTTTTCACGGTGTAAATTATCGCTAAAACAAATTATTGCAATATTCAAAGTATCAGTGTAAAGCTGAAGGGTCCCTTTACTCATAACATCAAAATCACCTTTGCCATTTTCAAAATGACCCCAGCAGATAATTCAGTTTCACAGTGTAAAATTAAAAAAAGTGAAAGATATTGAATTACAACCAATACATAAATCAGCAATATTGAAAGTATTAGTAGGTACAAATGTTGAAGGTCTGTTCATTCATAATGTCAACCTAAAATATTTTCCATTTTCAAAGTTCTGCAGTGTAAAATTTAAATTCTTCAGAAAAACTAATTTATCCCAAGAATGGTTGAATTTAGATAGCTCGAAGAGGCGATAGTTCAGTCTGTTAGGTGTGCTGGGTGGTAGCTTGAGAATAGTATATCGCGACGCGAGTTTGAACCTTGCCAGGGGAGAAATAGCATCTCTCTCCCAGGGAATGGTTTTACGTTTTTTCATGTATACCCTTCCTCTACACAAGTCTGAGGCTTTCGGAAGGGAGGTTGTCCATTTTTGTGGTATATTTTATGTTTATGTTTATTTACAAGTATATAGGGATCCTGGATTAAATTCCCCCTAGAATAATCATTAGAATACAAATACACAATGAAATGTATTCCATTTCGTTTAAAATAACAAAGTCAGCACCAACTTCCCGTATGACCGGAAGTATATTTAATTTTTAATCATTATTCATTGTCATTATTTAAAAACAAACATACATCTAAAAGAACTATTCCGCGCGGATTATTCCCTCCCAGCATTGAACATCTGTATTTTCTTAAATAACCTCAACATTAATAACCTTTTCTAAGTTACAGTTAACAAGTAAAACAGAATCTTCAAATGATTATAATAGGTATGTCTATTTTATTAATGTCTTATATGTCTTACTTAATTTTTTTGGCTATATTAGGTACCTAAATAAACATAACACTTAAATGTGACGATTAATATAAATTATCTGGAAATATCATTCAATAAATAATTATTTAGGTAATTCACTCGACAATAATATCATGACAGATGTAGTGATTCTAAAATCATGGTTAAATTATTTATGTAAGAGCTTCAGGTCACAAACACACGTTGATAAAAATAAAATAGGTACTATATATATAACATACTTCTCCTTTCTTCTTTAAATCTTCGGTACAACAGAATTTTCACAAGTTCCGCAATCAGTTTAGTGAATACCACTGCCCCATCTTGTATGATATATGGAGTGTCTATAATACTATTGTATTTGGCTGCTGTCATTATGGATTCACAAGTTGCAAACACTGGGTAATAAAACAAGTTGAGGTGCATCAAACACTCGAACATGAGTTCCGTGTCTATGTTCATTCTTGAGTGGACTTAATTGGTTAATAGATCCAAAATCACTGTTGCACATCGCCTACAAGTAAGTAAAGCTATTTTAAGTTGCAGTAATTCGTATTAAGTATATTTTTAGACACCAAATGTAAATCTCTCGGAAGTGTGGGAGATAAATGAATTGGTTTAACCGAGAATAAACTAATTTATTACAAGGCAAAAATTGAATATGAATATTTTTGTTTTCTTAATACGTGTAGAAGTGGAACATTGTTTTTATTTACACACTGAAAAGATCTATGGTTCTGCAGATCAGTTAACCACTAAATAAGAGGGTAACTTTTTTATTATTTTTCTTCATACCTAACATAGATTAATGCAAGCGGAAGTAACCTTTACTTTTTATAATAAACATCTGTATTTTATTATTTTTAATATGAAGTATCCGGTAATGTATACAACAGTATGTACTATCACTACATGGCTCATATATCAATCACTCATAACACCAAATTGCAAACAGCTGTTTCAACCTATTAAGCATTTTCAGAAGCATTGCCTCGCAAATCGTAGAGTACGACACTGATAACACAGCTTATAATGGCACGTCCACTAAATTTATGTACTATTATAAGCAGTGGGATATAGTTTACAGCATCTAGTTGTAGAAGAATACTGTAATAACCACTGTTCACAAGCTACCACAAGATAATGTTCAAGTACAATTTTAGCTTAATTCTCCCTTCTCCATGCTTCTTGATAGCCTAAGCTATATCCCACCGCTATAATAACAGAAATTAATATGAGTTTCTTCACTCTAAGACTTATGTGGCTTTTATAAAATCCAATAGGTTGAAAGAGCTGCCTATCTTTAGGTAGGTAAGTGATTGACACTCATGGTGAGATATTACGTACATCGACAGAATTGCATACAATTCTGTCTATGGACGTAAAATATAAGTCATGCCCTCAGGGACATCTTTAGGATCTATTACCTATTGGTTAAGTAAATAAAATAAAAAAATATTGTTAAATGGCGCATACTATTTTTTATTGAATTATAAAACACAAATGTGTATTCATCATATATCCTTATGTACTGAGGGAGTCGAATAGCTTTCTATACTCTCTGATTAATTCCAGTTCTTCCATTTTCCTGGTCCTCTGGTAATATTTTCATTTAACTTAAAACTTTTTCTCTGTATGTACTTCTTTCCATTTCTTATCTCCATCACTTCCCTTAATATTTTTTTCTGTATGCAATCTGATTATGTGTCTCCATACTAAAGAGTGATATTCAAAAACAGACGACGCAAAAACCAGTGCCGGACCTAAGACACCATACCCACGTAAATAAGTGATGAATTTCTTACCTTATATGTTTGCATTACCTTATATACTGCACAGTATAATACAACTAGGTATGTATTTGTAGCACGAGATTAAAATAAATTAACAGCAACTGTTCCGTAGAAAGTACTCTCTTACTTTTAAGTCACAGTATATTATGTACTTATAGGTACCTAATGTCACTAAGCTTCATGTATAATAAGAAAATAGCCTTCCCACATCCACAGATATTGTTGTAGTTATTTATTTTTACATAGTTTAACAAATTTTATAGTGTAGTATTGCAAATTGTTTTCTGTTATTGTCTATATGCTGTCATTATTAGACTTTTATTGGGCTCTTAATAATGTCCCATAGCGTCCTAAATTAGACAATGTAAATTTTCACTTATAATTGCACAAGAGGTTTGTATTTTACCGGATAAATTTGGATTGTTTAATGAGAAACTGTTGCCAAGCAATTAGACGAGAGAAACTGTCAACTATTAAAAACGCGACACCCAAGGGGGAGCGTTTTTATAGGTTGACAGTTTTTCGAGTCAAATTGCTAACGGAAACAGTTTAGAATTTAAACAACACAAATTTATCCGGTATCGATACCCCCTAACCAGGGCCTGGGAACTCTTATGGGAGTTTTGTAGACAAATTGACTAGTTTCACTACATCTCACCAGAGAGCGTTTCACAAAAAAATTTGAGCATCTGCCAATCATAAGAAAATACAATATGCTAATAATCATATACGTAGATGTCAAAGACAACTGTCAATTTATGTTTTAAAATTATGAAGTGGACGCGTTATCTTAATTTATATTTTTTATTTATCCTGTATTAACAGGATATGTGTAGCTAATGAGTATTAGCTTGAATTGTAGTAAATTGTGTCTCAGTATATTTAGTGACATTTCTTCAGAATTCAAAGCAAACAGATTAACAGTAAAATGCAGTTAAGTGTGCAGATTGTATGAAGATAAATAATTGTTCTCTTTAAATTTCGTAGGATAATATATATGCACTTATTTCAAAAGTATGGAGTCCGTATTGTGTGAAAATAAATTATTTTTCTAGATGTTTGAATAAAACAGGAAGAGAAAATCGAATAGATATCAAGTGTAGTATAGCGACTGTTGTTTAATTGAAAACACAATTGGGCAAATATATTGTGGTTTTCAATCAATATAGGTATTTTTATGAAATTGATCAATTTGATAATTTGCGGATGTATTGTAAATATTGTAATACAAAATATGTAAAAATATACTTATTGTAGTTTTATTTGTTTCTATGTTCATAAAAAAAGTTAAATATGTTACAAAGGTAAGGCGATTCTGCACAAAATTTTTAAAAAAGTTCCACTACATCTCTACAGATGACGCTTTCCGCGTCATTTTTTATTAACATTGCAGATTCCTATCTACCCCTAACCTAATCTATGATCGATACAAACCTCGAGTGTAATTCGGCAGGACAATTTAACGAATAAGAAATTTAGAAACATATGAATACAAACTTTTTTTATGAAACACTGAAAATAAACATATTTTTAGTTGAACATCACGAATCGATTCATCGTTAGTGTTTAATAATTCAATAACTTGTTGACAGAAATGTCAAATTATTTATTTTGGCAGCGGACACCGCGATAGTTGATTAAACAATGAATAAGTGAAAAAACCACTAGTGCAATTGTCACTTATAATATCCCTAGTGCTTAAATTATTTCCGGAAATTTTTTCGAGGTTATGAATATTTTGAAAATTATCCCGAGCCGCAGGCGAGGGATAATTTTCTTAAAATATTCATGAACGAGGAAAAATTTCCGGTTTTTAATTTAAGCTCGTGGGATATTCGGTAAGAAAATTTCACACCATTACTTTATAAATACTTATTATGCCAAAATTGAACATTTTAATTACGAATGACAAACATTCATTCCTCATAGTGAGCCATGAGGAATAACAAACATTTTTTACGACTGTCAAGTACGATACCTTGGTCAAGTTCCACCACTTGTCATCGTGTCATTGTGTTTGTGCAATTTGTGATTTATTAGATTGTGTTTTTGAAAATGTTCCGCTTTGGAAAGGAAACATAATTTGTTTCTGATAATTATTCTGAAGTACCTACTTCGAGCATTGCAAATATTTTGCTTAATAAAATGTGAGTTTTCTTAGTGAAATAAAATGTCATTTTCTAACATTAGTTACAAACATATTTTACAAATAACTTAAAAACATATTATATTTTTGTTTCTTATTAACTTTGATCTACTAATATTGGTGGAACATTATTTATTTTTGATAATTATTCTGAAGTATCTACTTCAAAATTTATATGTTTAATAAAATGCGAAATCTCTTAGTGAAATAACATACCATTTTCCAAGTTTAGTTACATGAACTTTTTATAAATAACTTAAAAACATATTATATTTTTCTTTGATTTACTAATATAATTTAACATAATTTAATTTTGAGAATATTACTTAAATTCGAGCATAGGAAATGTATTGATTCATTCAACTCCCGCGTCTTTATTTTGACATTTTAAGTGACAGAAAAATGTCCACTTATTAATTTGACACAACGTTAAAAATTTCCGGAAATTTTTTGGGTTGGTATGGTAACTGAACAAAAAACAAGCCTCTGATTGGTTAAAATATGGCGGTGTGAAATTTTCGCTGTAAAAGTTGCAGGTAACTTTTGTCGCTGTCAAAGTGACAATTGCACTGTGGCATATGCGATTTTTTATATATAAATTAAATTGTCATCAGAATTCAGATGTTAAGGGGAAAACCTTAAATATTAAAAAAATACAACATTTATCTATAGTAAATTTATCTATAGTTATTTAACAAACAATAAAGATATTTCAAATGCAGACTCGACCAAAAAAATACAGGATGTTCCATTTGAAATAATATAATTTAAAGTTGACCATAATACCCTACAAAAGAAATAATTAAAATGGTATTAAGATTATATGGCTGGTACCTTGGAGTATTCATCATTTAATATTCATGCACCCAAGGTTATTTCGTAGGTATCTATGATTTTTTGATAAAAGATAGTTACTTGAACATTTATAAATTTCCTGAATTGAAATAATTTGGCAACGCTGCATTTATTTTCAAAAAAAAATATCACTGTAGAGTAATTTTTTCACTTAATGAAAAAGTGCTATCAGATACAGGGCGTTCCATTTAAAACAATATATATTTTCCCTGCAACCAAGAAAATAAACACCGTGTAGATATATTTTAGATAATCGATTTCACTGAACCAAATAACTTTTACTTAACTTATTAATTTTGTTGTATATCTTGACGCATTCTGTATAAGAAAGCCGGATCCTCCGCAGATTCAATTGAGTTTAGCCTGTTATTTTTTCGGTTATTTAACGTCGGTTTATTTCCGCGACTAAGGCCAATCACCGACGCCAGGCGACTAGCGACCCCTAACCTGGAAATTTTGCCGAATCTCCACTTTTGTAACAGGGTAGGGATCATTTAATTGCCTATCATTTCATAGACAAGGGATCTCCGGCTTTACATCCTATCCAAGGGATGGTACCTACGTCTTTCTACACAAACCTCGCCTAAGTTTGCATAACTTCTGTGAAATCACCGACTACATGCCACCAGAAGATGCGGCCAGGCGCCGCGGATCTTCCCTGTATGGTCGTCCATGCAAATACTAACCGCGACCAACCTGGCTTGGTCACAGATTTAATTCGTTATAAATCTGTGGCTCGGTGTTCATATGGATAATATGAACGCCAAGTCGCTACCACGGCTTGCCCTGAGTCCTGAGTTTAGGCTATAGCTAAACACGGAGTTCAGAATCGAGCGAAGTAGTGCGATTTTGAGATGTTACAGTGAACATGTTCTACAAATAAGAACTAGTCTCCTTTATTAAGTGAACCAACCCCACAATGGAGTAAGAGTTTAGAAATAATCGCTGTCCGAAATTTGCTTGTTAATTAAATTTTTTGACCAAATATCCCAAAATATAAAAAAATTGTGTTATAAGGTGTGATACTGCGAAAATAAATTGTTATAAAGTGTGATACTTTAAAAATGCAGTGATAGGGTACCAAGGATTGTTAACTGTTTACAGGATTGCTCGATCCCTATACTACAATGTAATCCATAATTGTGACGTCATCAAAGATCCAAAGATTTCGAACTTGTAGAAATAGGTACACTTTATACTGTTATTACAAACTTTAATAAATAATAATATTAATAATCATTCAAATACGAAAATTCTCTTGCAAATGTGAAATATAACAAACACAAAATAGGTATATTTTGACAATTCGATTACATATATCTTCGATGACGTCACAAAGGTGGATGACAAAATTGAGCGATCGAGCAATCCTGTAAACAGTTAACAATCCTTGATAGGGTACAGCGTGTATCAACCGTATTAAGTACGAGTAATACATATATTCTTCTATTTGTACTTATTCTACTTTAAAGTGGCCGTAACTTTGAAATCCTAAACAGAAATGTGGATTATTAAGTGTAAAGAATATTGTTAATTATTCATTTTTCAGACATATGCATATGGATAATTAATTTCATTTTTGTTTTCAAATGTCTTACAAATTAAATCATATACCTATCAAACTTATTCGAAAGTACAAACTAATAAACCTATATCCGCAGAGTTTATTTAAATAATAGCTTCACCTACCTTTTTGCTAAAAATATACTTCAAAAGACTATATATATATATATAACATACATTGCATTACGGAGTTCCAAAAAATAAATATAATAGAAAATATAATAATAGAAGTTATCTCCTAACGGATATTACGATTACGTAATATCGTTGAGTGTTACCGTTGAGTGTCTCTCAACGGTGTCATTCAACGATAATATTTATCTAATGAGTTTTCAAACTCGTCAAACTGTTACCTTAAAGCTCCGCCACTGAACACTCTACCTCCTGAGCTGAGGAGACTGCGCAAATTTATGCAGTATGTAGGTACTTTAAATCAGCTTCTGTCTAGTCTTACTAATAAATTAAAATTTAATGGTATTGTGATACTCATAATGAACAGCAACACATTATTTTTCGTATTTTTAAGTAGTTTATCCTTTGCTGCCTGTAACAATTTCACGCCAATTGTGTTGTGGCATGGAATGGGTAAGTTTTATATTACTCCTCTTAGGTTATGTTTTATGTTGTTATTCTCATGTAGGTATACACTTTATCAGTGGCGACTCTTTATCATCTGAATCAAATGTCATTTTTGATATAGTAGGTTATCTATTATGTTTTCAACATAAGGATAAATATAACCGATAAATATGCTCTTATGAGAATTAACAACAAATCCATGGATTTATTTAAAAAATTGAAAATAAAATAGTACCTTCATACCTACCTACCCACTATACAAAATTTCATTTCAGATCTGTTTAGAAAACGAATACTTGAATCATTGAAACGTTAGTTTGAAAGTAGCATTTTAATTTTCGCAAGGTTCCTGAGAGGTGAAAGGTCTTACCTCATAGGTATACGTTTATTTTTAAAAACGTTTCTAAAAATTCATATCAGGAGACATTATATGCGAGTTTTTATAATGTTTCTCTTTATTATGGGAATGTTTCATGAGGAGCGTTTCATATTTCATAATGGTTTGTTATGTCAATTTATTTACGTTTTAATTACGTTTTAAATGTTACGTTACGAATTAAGAATGTAATTAATAAATGGTAGCATTTTTTAAGTTTATTACTAAATATTATAAGCAGTCCAGTTATATGTTTATTTCGAAATAAAGAAGTATGGATACATATACACTATACACTTTATTAGTGTTTAAAAATAAGAATTTGACATTTTTTAATATAATTTTGTACTTGTATACCTATAAATGTTGAACAAATCTCTTTAAAAGGAATAAATTTGAAAAAACTACCCTACCCGCTTTGTTACATGGTTTACAAGAAAACATTGCACACCCTGTCTAATCCATTTTTTAGAATGACATTGTAATTATGATTATATGATATAAATAATTTTATGTTTTGAAACTTCGCGCCAATATTCTTGGCTGTGAACGTGACCTTGTATGATTCGGGGTCGAGTGGGACTATCACTTTTTGCCCTCCTCAACTCTATAGGCCTGCACGGCCTCGTAGAGGTGGACCCCATTCCTCACCAACCCCGATCACAAGAGTGATATGTGTGGGCGATTTGTGGGATCTCCTCCTGTCCTGGCTCTACCCTGCCGGCCGGGTAGGATCTTCTGGTGCTCTTCTGTCTTGATGTTCTTTCTTCGCCAGCATGTTACTCCCGGGGGTGGTCTGTCATGGGTGGGGGCGGCAATTGCCGCTCCTGCCCTGGAATTGTGGTTAGGTGGGGTCAGGATTGGCATTGTAGCCTAAGGATGCACCTCTAAGGGACCAAATTGCCCATTAGTGGGTGTCGGGGAGGGAAGAGTGGATATCGAAGTGTACCCGCGACCGCAGTCGGCGGCCGCGACTTCGAGGGAGGTCTGTGGGTCGTCTATGTCTCTTCGTAGTCTCCTACTCTTGCTCCAGGTGGAATCTGAAAATGTTACCTTATACCTTATCCTGGTTCCAAGAGTTGGAGCCTTGGCCGCTTGTACTTAGCTGCCACGTCGGGTTCGTAATCCACGGTTTTGAAACTTCTATTCTATTCTTTTTATTTACAGCTACTTTTTGAAGAAAAAGAGAAGAGGGTGAATCATTTAAAAATATTATGTTAAAGCGATTTTGCTGGAAACCGAAGCGTCCTATCGATACGAACCAAGTATTCCTTTTTATAGTAAAAAATATTGAAATTTCATATTTCCTAGTCAAAAGTTAAAAAAGCCAAAGGACAAAATCTCCCTCCAAATACGTTACAATGGGGGTTTGTAACGTATGTGATACACATTTTGAAATTTTATTTACAGCAGGAGATTCAGCATACAGTGTGCCCACAATTGGTGATGCATGTATTGGGATCTCGGAAACTATAAGAGATAGAAAAACGGTCAAAGGGGGAAGTTTTAGACAATTTTGTTTGTAATCGAATGCCGTTTTCTTTGCGATTTTATCCCTTTTGGTTTTTGAGATATTTTGAAAGAACTAAAATGATGCATTTTCGAAAATACCCTGTAATTTCTTTATTTAAAACAATTTTTAGACTCTGTAAAAACTTTCTTAGGGCAACTTTATACGTAGAAAACGCCTGTGTAGTCCGATTTTATTTGCAACGTTTCGGTTTTTTAGAACCATCATCAACTTTGTTTTTTCATATGGGTGCCATATTGGATTTTTACGGTTTTGGAAAGCCTCTTTTCTTAGCTTTCTAATGATGTATCACAATTAGTAAAAAAAGTTAGGTTATGGTTAAAAAATCAAAAATTTATATTTTGTTATAAATTTGGCAACGTCGCACAGTAAAACACTCAAATTCTAGGTCAAATTAAATTTAATCTCTATCACAATAAAACATTAAAATATCTGTTGGAAGTTTTTACCATGTACCAAAAAATAAATTTACAAAAGCCGTAAGTTTGGATAAATACATCAACTACTTAATAGTTTTCAGAACACCTGTCACCTAAAAATCATTTAATTATTGTGTATAAACAGAAATTCAGTACATAATTTAACGCAATAAATTTTTTGCTAATACATCAGTTCCCTAGTAGATCATTTTCTGTTTAAACTCTAAGCTATAAATAATAACGAAATATCTACACAAATTAAAACATAATTAAACTATAAAGACTAATAACCGAAATAAAATATCTAAAGTTCAAAGTGTCGCCCATTTGCGTCCATACATTTTTGCAATTTTTTATTATGGATCTGAATTTCTGTTTATACATAACAATTAAATGATTTTTAGGTGACAGGTGTTCTGAAAACTATTAGTTGATGTATTATCCAAACTTACGGCTTTTGAAAATTTATTTTTTGTTACATGGTAAAAACTTTCAACAAATATTTTAATGTTTTATTGCGATAGAGATTAAATTTAATATTTTTAATTAATTAATTTTTGATTTTTTAACCATAACCTAACATTTTTTTACTAATTGTGATACATCATTAGAAAGCTAAGAAAAGAGGCTTTCCAAAACCGTAAAAATCCAATATGGCGCCCATATGAAAAAACAAAGTTGATGATGGTTCTAAAAAACCGAAACGTTGCAAATAAAATCGGACTACACAGGCGTTTTCTACGTAAAAAGTTGCCCTAAGAAAGTTTTTACAGAATCTAAAAATTGTTTTAAATAAAGAAATTACAGGGTATTTTCGAAAATGAATCATTTTAGTTTTTTCAAATATCTCAAAAACCAAATGAGATAAAATCGCAAAAAAAAACGGCATTCGATTACAAACAAAATTGTGTAAAACTTTCCTCTTTTGACCGTTTTTCTATCTCTTATAGTTTCCGAGATCCCAATACATGTACCACCAATTGTGGGCACACTGTATAAGACTTAGGCAGGATACCAAATTTGATAAATTTATCTCAACTAGTTTCGGAGTTATTCAGAAAAAATCAGCACTATGCCTCCTGTAAGGGGATGTAGCCCCCTTAGGTAGCATTTTTCGACCCATGTTTATATGAAGAAAGAGTCCCACTTTTTTACCTAAGAACACGGTGGTAAAATATTGCACACTAATTTCGGGACACCTTGCGTACAATTTTACACACAATCCATAGTTACTGAAATGTTTTTCAATTAAAATGATAGTGTCTTCTAACAGAAAATGGCAGGAAATTTCGACAATTTCTTATTTCAAAAATTACGAGTGAAAATTTTACAGTCTTTCTAAACATGTATGTTTATTAGGAATATTAGACGATATGGATCTGTATTTTAAAGAGAAATGGAATCCCCACTTTTTCCCCAGTACAGTGGTACCCCATATTAGGGGTTTGCTACATGCTTAATGTGATTAATTTTGAACAATTAATAATAATTGAATTGAATAATTCATAAATAATTGAAATGAAACATTCAATAATTGATTGATTAATTTTGTACAATTTCGTTAAGTGTTATTTGTTTAATTTTTTAATTTTGAAATTATTTGAAACAAAAACAAAATGTGAATGCTTAACGGTATTCGTCTCAAAAAACCGCCTGTATCTTGTAAACGGTAAGTAGCAAACCCCTAATATGGCGTATCATTGTACTGGGAAAAAAGTGGAGATTCCATTTCTGTTCAAAATACAGGGCGTTGCAATTTAAAAAATGTATGATGACGTCACAACTCTATAACAAAAACAGATAAAATAAAATTTCAGCACGTGTCTTTTTAAAAAACAAAATCGACTTGCCACGGCGTTTTTTGAAAAATCACTCCGTATAAAAGTTATAAATTTTATGCGTTACCTACTTTATCACCACACTGTAGATATACCTATCATATTTTATCATATAAACACCGGCAAAGTGTAACTGAGTAATAGAAAGTAAATTATCACGGTTAGTAGTACTTCCGGCAACTGAGTAATACAGGTGTGTGAATAATGTTTTATAACAATTAACAGTGGCGTAGAAAATAAATGCATTTTATGTAAATGTAAATTACATTGAAATTAATAAAGAAGAAATTGGACTGTTCGACTGTATTTTGTGCAACTTTGTCTCATAAAAAGCTTTTTATTTAAAAATGGCCATGGAGTTAGCAATAATAGAATTGGAAGGGAAAATTAATCTCCTCCTTTTAATAATAATAATAATAATAATAATAATGTTTATTATTCCAACAGGACAATGTCCCAATTACAGGAATAAGCAATAACAATAAAAAGTTAGAAAGTACATAAATTAGAAATAGACACTTAAAAATTACGTATAAATTAACATAATTATCTACAATTTTAACATAACTAACCTAACTGAGACACACAATAACATATCAATTTTAAGCTATCATTAAAGATATCACAGTTTGTAGCAATTCTGTTATATAAATTGCACATTAGAAAAATTGGAGACTTGATCAACAAATTTATTCTAGGAGCACTATAATAAAATAATCCTTGTTGCCTAGAGTTATTTCTTGAAACCCGAAAGAAAATGTTGTTTAGAAGTGTAGAGCAGTCTATCTTATTGTTCAAAAGGTTGTATAAATACCGTATTAGAGCAATATTACGCCGTACTTCCAGTGCCTCTAGGTTAAAACGGTTTAATAACTCCATGTGATTAAAACCAATAGGTGGATAGAATCCATCTTGTGAAAATGCTAAAAATTTAAGGAATTTTCGTTGGACTGACTCCAACCTTTGACAATGTACGTCGTATATCGGGTACCATATAATAGACCCGTATTCTAGCTTGGATCTAACTAGTGAACAGAATAGGGTTTTAAAAGTATGTACATCACTGAATTCTCTGCAATTACGGTATATAAAGCCATACGCCTGGAGTGCACTCGATACTACATTATTAATGTGCTCAATAAAGCTAAAATTCTTATCGAAAGTAATTCCTAGATCCTTATAAGATTCAACACGACCAATGTTACTATCATTAATAGAATAATCGTAAATTATGGGATTAGTTTTTCTGGTAAAAGACAGCGTTTTACACTTGGAAATATTGAGTGATAAATGATTGATTTCACACCATGCCGACATACGATTAACACAGAGCTGAAGGTCATAGCAATCAGACAAAGAATCAATTGCAGAATATAATTTAAAATCGTCTGCGAACACCAATTTATGACAAGCAACAGTGTTAGGAAGGTCGTTAATAAACAGTAAAAATAACAGTGGCCCTAAATTAGAGCCTTGCGGCACACCTGAAGTAGGGATAAACGAGCGAGAAATAAAGTTTTGGTACCTAACCACAAATTGTCTGTCCGTTAAGTATGATTCAAGAAGCCTTATCAATGAATCGGAAAAACCAAATCGAGGCAACTTCGCTAGTAAAATAGAATGATTTATCTGATCGAATGCTTTTTGGAAATCGGTAAAGATTACATCGACTTGCCCTCCACTGTCTAATGTTTCGGAAATATATTGCGAAAATACAGCAAGATTTGATATGGTAGATCTTCCCTGCATAAACCCATGTTGATGTATGGATATCAACTGCTTTGTGGAACGGTAAATTTCATTATACAACGAAGATTCAAAGATTTTCGAGAAGTTACACAATAGTGAAATAGCTCTATAATTCGTGATATCATTTTTACTGCCCTTCTTCAATATGGGGCAAACGTAGGCCTTTTTCCAAAGTGAGGGAAATTGAGAATGCTTTAGAATACAGTTAAACAAGACATATAAAGGTTCAACGAGTACATATGCACAATCTCTTAAAATAAAGCTTGGAATACCATCCGCACCCATAGTGAAGGAATCCTTAGAGCATCGTAGTTTTGCTAGTATATCATCATGTTCGATAGTTGGAAAAATTACGGGTACACCAAGACTAGTTTTATCATCATATCTAGCGGGATCCGTTGGTTGAGATTGTATAAAGACACTGTTAAAGTATTCGCCAAATGCATTTACTATATCCGTAGGGTTGGAAAACTCAGTGTTTTGAAAAGTCATAACAGATGGGATACGTGACGTGCCCTTTTTCTTCTGGATAAAATTCCAAAATTTTTGGGGATTATCAGACAAATATTTTTCAGTATCCTTCATGAAAGTTTTATAAGCCTCGTTGATAAGACGTTTACAAATGGTACGATGCTGGCTAAAGGAATTGTAGTGATCGGCAGTTTTGTGTAGCTTATATTTTTTATATGCAGTAGATTTAGCACGAATTGACTTGACAACATTGCCCGTAAACCAAGGCGGATAATGAAAACGGCGTACTTGAGACAACGAGGGAGAATATTTTATATTTGTTAAGCTCAGTATGAGTAAGTATACTGATTATAATGATGTATGAGACCATATTTCATGTTGAAATCCATGACATAGGTCTTTTGAGTTTGAGAATAAATTCGAATGTGTTTATCGACATTAAATGTGTTCGAGGCGGTAGAATCTGTCTTATCAGACAGCCAGGCACCTCTAGAAAGTTTCAGTTCCTTCACTGTTGTGTCTAAAAGTAGCCTGGGATTGCCTGAAAATAGTATTGTTATTAGCAAAAGGCAAATAGGTCACTCTGATGTGATCTGAGGTGATCCTATCAAGATCTCTCTAATATCGCGTTGCCTGAAACATCATTATTCATTGAACTAGAACCATCTGTGAAATAGCAATAAGTCACACAAGATGTAAGATGGAAGATGTAAGAAAATGGTAGAATAAAGAAAAATTCACATAAAACGACTAAAGGGCTACTACACATCATTAAACCAAAACTATAATATGCTTTTTCATTACTATAACACTTCCCATTGTTATTATAGAGGCTCCAGAAATAACAGAACTTGTTCTTTGCTTCTGCGAAGTTCTTATGCACCAAAGACTTGCGCAGTTAGGGCCTATATTTGTAACTCCTGCTGAGGTGAGAAATCGCCTTTAGATTAGTCCTTAACTCAATAGAATAGTTGTATTCACAACAAAAGATCTTATAGATCGAAGTGAAGAGAAGCATTGATGCTTCTCATCACAGCAGAAATATAATTTAACCACATGTGTGATACCATTTTGTTATTATTCAAGCATCTAATATTAAATACTGTTAATATGCTTTTTGTTGCATCAGCTATGACAATTAAAATAGGTATCTATAAAAATGTCAACTGGGTGATTACTCCTGTATTAATATTTCCTTTTACTTGAGAACCAATCTTTCAATTTATGTGCACGCGTGCACATATAAACAATTATACTAAATTTAGAAACTATCGACAGAAAATCCACGTCACGAGTGGCTTTTCTTTTTATGTGGTAGCGCAATGGGCTAGAGCAACTCACTCTATTGTAGTCTGGGTTCGATTCGCAGTTCCGGCACTGGCAATGTGGTGGTTATGGGGTGTTTGTCTGCGTTTTTTTTCATGTGTGACCTCCCTTCCGCACAGCCTTTAACTTTGAATTTGGGGGTTGTCTGATTTATATGGTGTTTTAATTAAAAATTGCAGTTCATCTTTTTTATCAATTTCTTAATTGGTATCAACTTGATATAACAGCTACCGGGCGACGAATATGATATAAGATATATTTCTTTTCTTAGGAGACAGTTGCTGCTTTTCCTTCAGCCTAGGTAGCCTACAGAAAAAACTGAATGAATCGTTGCCAGGAACTCATATCGTTTCATTACGTATTGGATCAAATTTAATCAAAGATGTAGAAAATAGTTATCTTATGCACCCAGATAAACAAATTGAGGAGGCTTGTACTATAATTAAATCCGACCCTCTTCTCTCTGATGGATTTAATGCTATTGGATTATCGCAAGGAGCACAGTTTTTGTAAGTATATTGTTCTCATATGAGTAGGTTATTATCAATCTAAAAGTGAGATGAAAATATGGATTATAGTCAAGATCACGTTATGCAAAAATCGGATATGCAGATTAAGAAGTGATAAAAAATCGATACACTACTATGACCACTTTGAGACTATATTCTGAGAACGCAGTAATAAACGCAGTAATAAAAAATCTAATTTGTCTTGCAATCGACCTAACTTGGTATTAAATATTCACCACACTGTATGAGATTCAGCAACCTTGAAGGTATAGTTACAAAGCTTATGGATTTAACCCTCTTCTTTGTGAATCTTTCTTACTATAAAAAACACAAGGCTTTAAGCTGATTTATGATTTTTTTTTTAAAGAAAATTAAATATCTCGAAAACGGTTTATTTTAAGAATAGGGAAATTTGATGAAAGTGAAATTTTATGTAGAAACAAAAAATGATACCTAATATGTATTCATGTTCGATTTAAAATAACAAAGTTGAAGTCAACTTCCGGTGCAACCGGAAGAGCTGTGACTCCATTATTTTATTTGAGGAAAGCATACGCAAAAAGTGTGCCAAATATCAAAATTTAAATCGAAGTGTTCTCTGAATTAATGTCATCTACTTTTAGCTACCCGATATAATATAGAATATTCTTTATTCCCCCAAAATCGTAAAAATCTACAAGTTGATTTAACATTTGACGTCACAGGCAGTTTTTATCATATCCAGTGTTCAAGGCGACCACTTTAATTAGGGTCACTTTTTGTATTTCAGAAACGGCAAGAGATAAAAAAGTGAGCTATTTTTAACTAAAATTGTTGCTGTCAATAAATGACATCTTTACCCGCTCATCAAAGAATTCATAAAATGATCATTTTTCAAAATGGAGCGTTCAAACTTGGCACATAACGGTAAAATCAATTATATTTTTTTATTTCTAGAAGTAGAATAAATACGTTAATTTGTTTCCGGCACATAATTTTCCATCCAGGATTTTTACATATAATTCAAAAGTAGTTTAAAAATATTCTATTTTCTTGTTTTGTGTAATTTATGCGCAAAAATTGTTTATTTAATTTATTAAGACAGCTATGGCACCTCTGTTTCTTAGTAACGACCACCAACTGTTAATATTTATTATTTTTACACACTTTCTGTTACTTGTTAATTAGATATCCAGTGGGTACTATTATATGATAAAACTAAAATGTTTATCGCAATAGAATTTAACTCATAATATTCAAAATACCTACATACAACATGTAATAAGAAATCCCATAGGTTTGCTAGAATCTATACAAATTTGTATCCTGACTAAATTCAATTAATCATTATTATGGAAATAAAATCCCCGCATCATCATCAGACAAGTTCAGAACAAGTAGTGTGATCTGATTAATAATTATCTGCTTGTGCCATTTGTTTTTGAGTTCAATAATTTGGATGAAGAAAATTGCTTATATTTCCTTCAAAACCGTTTACAAACTATTATTGACCGGATGCTTTTAATTATATTAGATGAAATTCTATTATATTTACACACGATGCTGGAGCAGCCGTCTATATAGGTCATAGAAGCTGTAGGATACCTAAACCCCCAATTTGAATATTGGATTGGTGCCGATAGAAACAAATAATTAATTAGCCTCCAAGATCCTTGGATTTTAATCCTTTGTGGTTACCTTAAAAACTTGATACAGCTTTAGAAGAGTTACAAGTAGTAGTATATCAAGTTTTCGACAAGTGAGTCCAGATATAATGATAAAATATGCTGTTAAACGTACAACGCAAATTCTTTAGGTACTTAATTGGTATATTGGTTACGCTTCCTTTTCTAATTTTTTATATAACTTCAGCGACAACTTTTTATCAACAAGTAAAACTTTCGATAAATTGGATTTTTGATAATCATTTTTCAAGTTTCTTATCTAATTTTTTAAATAAATTCTACGAGATTAACCTCACTTTAAAATTTACAAAAATCTGTAGGCCTATTCTGCTTAAATTGTCTTTATTCGGGAAAAAGTTAAAATTCTACCACACTGAGTCAGTGACTCAGAGTTTAGTGTTTCGATGGCTCAATCCAGGGATCATGGATACGGATCCTCACTCCGCCGGACAATAATTTGGAATTAAATTGTCTACTCGTATATTAAGGCATGTTCACACTTCACAGTAATAGGTCGGCAACCATGTTTAAGATGGGAAGATGTCAACTTGTTGTTAATGTGAGAGATTACCATCGGTTGATGTTTGACCATCCTCCTAACTAATGAGGTTTTCCAAGTTTCCTCATTCGAGCACTGAATTATGATTAGAGATTCATATTATCAACGTAAGTCATTGCTGAGGTGTAAATACGACTTACTGAACAATACTATATCGTCCCCTCTCCCAGTCAAGTGCCAAACCTTGTGATTAGAATGAGGATTATTATTATTATTTCAGTTTACATCGACTATACCGGGTGTCAACGGATCTATTAGACAAGCCATAACTTCTAGAGTATTGGATGTATCAAAATGAGATTTGGCATAGGTAAATGGTAGAGGAAGAGGAAAGTTTTTGCATATTTTTCACGTTTAGGTTACTTCCGGAAATGGCTTCAATTTTGAATTTTTAAATGGAACACCCTGTATATTTTTACATATTTGAATTTCTGATACAATTTTGGACTAGAAAATGACATTAAAACTTTTAAAGTATAATACTCGTATACGAATTTATTAAAAACTTCACTGAAGTAAATGTATTTTATGAGCTTATTTTTAATCCAATCACAATGAATTTAGTATCGTTGGATTCGCAAAAAAAATCCCTTTTTGAAAAGTGCTTGTCTAAAAAGTGTTGCCATTTGAAAAAAATAGTTAGATATAAAAAAGTAATTTTGCCAACTTGTCTCATTCCTATCTAATTCATACTAATCACTAAAACTTTGCGATCACATTTTTCTGACTTCATCTAAGGCCTTCAGATTAGTTTGCACTCAATCATGGCCACCTAGATGCAATATTAAAAATGGCTCTAAAAAAATCAAGTAGGCGAAAAAACTTTTTAAAATGTCATTTTCTAGTCCAAAATTGTCTCAGAAATTCAAATAGGTATGTAAAAATATACAGCGTGTTCCATTTAAAAATTCAAAATTGAAGCCATTTCCGGTGAAACCGGAAGTAACCTAAACGTGAAAAATATGCAAAAACTTTCCTCTTCCTCTACCATTTACCTATACCAAATCTCATTTTGATACATCCAATACTCTAGAAGTTATGGCTAGTCTAATAGATCCGTTGACACCCGGTAGTCAGTGAGAATCTTGAGCTTAATCCATAATTTTAACTTGCCTTATTTAAATACTGTAAGCTTCTAATATATATTTTTTTTTTCAGACGTGGGTTAATACAACGTTGTCCGGCTGCAAAAGTAAATAATTTAATATCCCTTGGTGGCCAACATCAAGGAGTTTACGGCCTTCCAAATTGTGGGTCATTATCACATCTCTCATGTGACTATTTAAGAAGACTTTTAAACCATGCCGCTTACTTGAAGTATGTGTAAATTTATCGTTTCATTCCGATACTCTACTTAAATTCGGTATATTTGTCTACAACTGTTTCAAACGTGCCACATTTGTTGATAGACATTGATTTATCGCTAGAATGTTAACTTTAGTTATTGACGCATTACGGGCTATACTTTAAGTATTTAGACTGTTTGCTGTCACTGAGTTATTATAATAATTTATACATAATAAAACAGAATTCATTTAATCCAGTTGGAACTATTCCGTATCATAAATTGCCAAACTCGGCTTCTTGGTCATTTATCTTTAGATTAGATGAGATATACGCCTAGTTACACCAAGCTTTATTAAAAAAAAATGATGTGTTTATTTCTGATAAAAAAATTTTAAATACTTTTTAGTGCTTCTTAAAATTAAGTAAATAATACTTAGCGTAGACTTAGACAATACTTAGTACCTAATGATGGGCTAGACTTAGAATCTAGTCAAAATTGCCAACTGCTCGCTGACTCGATTTAGCAGACAATGATTTGAGGGTTAAATTGTAAGAAACAAATTAATCAAGTTATATTTTAGTTGGGTTCAGAAGACATTAGTTCAAGCCACATACTGGCATGATCCTCTCAATGAAGCAGAATACAAGAATTTTAGTTCGTTTTTGGGAGACATAAACAATGAAAAGTCCATTAATACAGACTACATTAAAAATCTCCAAAGGCTAGAAAACTTCGTAATGGTTAAATTTGACAACGATACTATGGTTCAGCCAATTGAGTCTGAATGGTTCGGATTTTATAAACCTGGACAATCAGTAGAGATTGAAAGTTTGCAAGAATCAGCGTTATTCATTGACGTAAGTATATCGGGACGACTGAGCTGTACAGAATAGAATTTTATCGAGATTTCGGTTCCTGTGGACTGTAGAAACAACACGTTATTTCATTTTTTAAATAAATGTATTAGTGTTTTACCTTTACTTAAAATTTATTAACATATTTTACTTATGTTTCATAATTTCTTTTGTGATTACACCACCTAGCTTTTTCCTAAACGTTTCAAGTAAGTTGATCCTCAACTCAAGCGTTCTAATGACAAAGAGTTGGACATCAACTTAAAACGTTTAGGAAAAACCTAGGTGGTGTAATCCCAAAAGAAACTATGAATCATGAAAACGTACCAGAAATAAGTTAGAGACATATATTTTACTTATATTTAATATGTACGTAAAATATAAATATTTCTATTAGAATGACATAAACTACTTAAATGTATAATTAATCCATGTAAGATTATATTATCCAGCTTTAATTGTAAATTGTGAAAATGTTGCAATTGCAAATATCCTATGTGATGATGTGTATATATTTAAATTTTTTATGTATATAGGTAAAACACAACAATTTTGTATGTCAGTCGACTGTATATGATTTTCGATTTTGAAATGATGATAGCTTTGATCTTCAAAGTTATCTAAGTAATAAATAATATCACTAATGGCCATTTCCACCGCATTGCCTGTTAAGTGTAGTTAACTAAGGGCGTTTAAAACTTTAGCCTCGTTTAAATAGTCCGGTTTTCACCGCTCAATTTTTAAGTTTCCTTTGTAAAGTCTACCTAAAAAGCCAATATTCATAATTTTTCGGGTTTTTGCACATGTCGTTAGCTTCATGCTTATTTATTAACCTTAAAAGTGTGACGACTGACGACATTACGACATTTCTAATTCTAAGTCTGCTGCATGGATAATAAAATACTGAAAAAGAATCTGTTGGTTCTGTATCTGTGTTCGGTTCGAGTTGATAGGAGATAGGATTGTGATCGGATTAAAGAATGGAAATAATTCCCCAAAAAAAAAAACCCCCGATAGGCAAATTTTAGAAATGAAGAGAAAGTATTACTAAACATAATAAATAGCAAATTATAAAAATACAGTGAAGAATAAAAAAACCGATAATCTAATTAATTCCCCTTCAGTTGGCATTTTAATAAAATTATTGTGCAGTCTTGCAATAGCTTCCGATACCCTCTTTATTATTCTTGAAGCTGAGGATATTTTTACTCCAGCATTATCAGCAATAGCACTGAGGTGACCGACACCATGATACAACTACACTGATATGCCTATGCGCATGGGGGCGTGGTCTATCGGTGAGCGTGACGTCAGTTTTGATACAAAATTAAATAAAATATTTGTAAACAAAGATAACAAAATAAAATAAACGTTGATTATGGAATTATAATACACGATTCATACAGGAAAACTAAAATAATAGTTGATTAATATCAATCTTTCTTATTTTAATTCAAACCGCATTCTTTGTACCGATCTACCTACCGAATATAATTCTAACCTAAACTTTACAATTTGAAGAGATAATAAAAAGTACTACTATAAATAAATACACCCTATAATATAAAAATGAAAACTTGATAACCCTCGGGCCTCACAATTATAATAATACGGGAATACAATTGACAAACACGAAAATAATTATGTCATGCTGACAGTAAGGTATTTGAATTTTCGCCATTTTTGCATCAAGAATGACGTCGTGCGCAGAACAAACGAAATTTGGTCAAGTTATGAGCATATCAGTGTAGTTGTATCATGACCGACACTAGAGTAAAATCTTAAGCAACCCAATAATTGATTTATTGTCGATACAGAATTATTACTAAAAATTAGAACAACTTTGTTTTTTTTTTGTAATTTATCACTGATGCTTTTTAACAACTTGCATATCACTTGGAAATTCAAGATCTTCGATTTAGGTCAAAAGGTACAATACCGTTTATTTATAGAGCCGGTATCTTATAAAAAAAGTTAAATTGTCCATTGTATGGAAGTGATTACTTCTCTCGTATATTTTTTGAGAAAACCCATATGCTATTATTTCCAGTATATCTAAATCATCATTAAATATATCATTTTCATCATATTCATAATAGTTCACCTTTTTGTTTATTTTTACAAGTTTCCAGTAGAGATAAAAGCAAATTACTAATTACTGAATTAGGTTAGACGTAACCATAAAGTCCCCTTAATAGAGATAAGCCTAGAATTTCGAGGGCTTATATTTATGAAGCCTTAAGACATTTTAAGTCGGGTTTAGCAAACGGTGGAAGCCAAATTGTATTTTTAAGGTTCCTTAACACGTAAGCGTAGCTTAAAACAAACGGTGGAAATGGCCACTAGAGTCTACACAAACGTTACTATAACTTACAGTCAACGCTATAACTCAATTAGGTACCTGTAACATACCTCTACTAACAGCGATCTCTAGATTACATTCTCTTTAGAAACCACTAAAATTAATTTTTAAATGGTAACTGTCAAAGCGTGTTATGCTACACTGTGCTATTTTCTTTTTTACTGGTGGGTAAAGGGTAAGCACTTTGAAGATTTTTAGAACTCTACAAGTATCCACTCCAGATCACACAAGAAAGATAAAAACGCATGAAGTACATTTCAATTTTAAAAATTTCTGGTAAAAATAATTCTAGTAACGTTTTTTTACCTTTGTAACCGACATACATAAATTTGCAATTCTGGTTTGGCATAAAACCTTTTTGCCATATAAAGTTATATCCTCAAACCCTTAGTGGATAAAGTTTTAAATTAAAGTAAATAACATGTTTAAATAATATTAAATAAAATGGTTTGAGCAAGCCGTTACTATATATGGATCTTGTAGAACTATTACACACTACTGTGTATTGTACCACTATATTAATATTTACAAAAATTCCGACTGCAGTTTCGACAAGAGTCCATTCAGGTCGAAATAAGCCCTAAATCGGTGTTCGTCTCGTGTCTAATTATAAGACAACTATAAAAGATAGCGACTATTAGTAAAAAAGTATTGAAAGATAAAATTTTTATTTTTATTTTTAAAATTCCAGGCAAACAATCTTGTACTAAAATAACGTATTTTCAAAAATTATTTTCTCTAAAATACATGTATTAAACAAAAATTTGCTACTATAGGGATCTAGTTTATCTTTTGATCTTTCCGGTGATATATAATTTATAACATTAAAATGAAATTTTGTTGCAATTATAAAACAAATCCGGTACCCTTGCAATGAGGGCTAACTTTGTTTCCATGTGCCTTTTTACTTCGGCTTTACGTGCATCTCCGAAATATTAATAATTCGATAGTTGGAATATATAAGTCTCCACCCATCGGCCACCCATCCTCTCAATCCGACCCAACATTCATGCCTGTCAAATCTACAAAGAATGGACCCTTAAAATGTGTCTTTCAAACAATGATTTAACATAATATGTCTTTGTAAGTTGAAAGTTACGCTTGCAGTCACAAGGTTTGTGAAAAATTAGTGTGTTTAATTGTCCGGCAATAAATAATATTGAATATACATATAAGTAGAATTAATTTACCCCAATACTTCAATATCTAATTACATTAAACTTACCATAAATAACAATTGAATGCACGGTCAATACATTTTTATTTAGGAATTCTGGATGATATTCTAACTAAAATCGATAGACTGATAAACTGAGTGTATGGAGTTTTATTAACTTTATTAGTTACTCAAAGAGATAAGAGAAAACACGCGTATACAAAGAATTAATATTTACAATTAGAATTTATCAATTTTAACAGAAAATTGCACTAACAAGAAATTTTGAATACTTTTTAATTAACTACATCGGCCGTAGCCATATTGTGATGCCATTATTGCAAACCTCTCCATCTCTACCAATAGAGCGGCCAGTATGTCAAAAAAAAAAAAATTAGGGAAAACATTTTCCTCTGTACATTACATTTTCCCGAAACACACTACTCTTCTATTGGCAGAACACGAAAAGTAGGCAATGATCGGATCACAAATAACGACACCCCACATGATTAATTTAAGAAATAAGGTCAGACAGACCCTCATAGAAGGATAGAGGGAGATAATAATCTTGGCAATGTCTTCTATTTTTTTGTACTGATAGCGTACATTGACGTCTACAAAAAATGCCTCTGGCAGGAAGGTGCGACGAATTAGTCATACTTGGACAGATCAGATTGTAATACTAACATTCAAAAAAGTCATTCTTATACTGTAAGTATAATTATTCTTCCACCTTACATTGTATTTAAACACACACAAATATCGGAAGTGACAGCTTTATTAGAAAATAACTTATTAAAAGCATTTTGGTAGGCTAAGGATTCTTTGACTGGGTAATATGTCTATGTAATCCATTTCATCTACGTACGATTTTCTTTTGTGATGGGTAGACTTTTTTGCAGTGACAAGAAAATAATTTCAGATTTCAGACAGATTGTTTGAGAAAACAGCACACAAGAAAAATTTACATAGCACAAGTACAAGTACAGGGTGGGCCGTATAAGAGTGCGTATCCCCTTATCTCAGAAACTATGTGAGATAGAAAAAAAAGTTTTATATAAATGTTGTTTGCGTTAAAGATGTCGGTATTTTTTTAATATAGTTATATTTGTAGCTCTTCAATATACAGGGTGATGAACTAAACTTATCTTTTTTTAAATGAAACACCCTGTATATTATTACATTTTTGAAAAGCTCTTCAAAAGACTTGTTCAACGATATATAATATGTTGGATCTGTAGCCCACCGTTTCGGAGCTATTGAGAATTATCTTCAGGAAATAGCCAATATTAAAATCGTGCTAGAAAAGTTAATAATTAAGTTTTTGAGCATTACCTTGCGCCAAGAGAATTCTAATTTTATTTACTTTATTATGTAATTACTCAATATTCAGTTTAAAAAAAATTTTTACCGTGTTGCCACATTTCGAAAACCATAAATTTTCACGATTTTTTCAAATGAAACACCCTGTATATTATTACATTTCTAGAAAGCCCTTCTATCGACAAATTTAGAGATATATGATATGATGGGTTTGGGACATCGTTTCTGAATGATTATCCTCAGAATATGGGATTTTAATAGGTACTGGCTATTTCCCGAAGATAATACTTTTTTTAAATGCCACACCCTATATATTATTATATTTTCAGAAAGCCCTTCTAAAGAGTAGTTCAATGATATATAATATGATAGGTCTGATGCATTTTCGGGAAATAGCCAGTATTAAAATCCCATATTCTGAGGATAATCATTCAGAAACGATGTCCCAAACCCATCATATCATATATCTCTAAATTTGTCGATAGAAGGGCTTTCTAGAAATGTAATAATATACAGGGTGTTTCATTTGAAAAAATCGTGAAAATTTATGGTTTTCGAAATGTGGCAACTGGGTAAAAATTTTTTTTAAACTGAATATTGAGTAGTTACATAATAAAGTAAATAAAATTAGAATTCTCTTGGCGCAAGTTAATGCTCAAAAACTTAATTATTAACTTTCCTAGCACGATTTTAATATTGGCTATTTCCTGAAGATAATTCTCAATAGCTCCGAAACGGTGGGCTACAGACCCAACATATTATATATCGTTGAACAAGTCTTTTGAAGAGCTTTTCAAAAATGTAATAATATACAGGGTGTTCCATTTAAAAAAAGATAAGTTTAGTTCATCACCCTGTATATTGAAGAGCTAGAAATATAACTATATTAAAAAAATACCGACATCTTTAACGCAAACAACATTTATATAAAACTTTTTTTTCTATCTCACATAGTTTCTGAGATAAGGGGATACGCACTCTTATACGGCCCACCCTGTACTTACTCGTACGAATTGCGGAAAATATCAGCCTCAATTCATATTATTTCATCCTTACTGTCTTCCTCGCCCTTTTTCTTTATTACTGACTTCAATACATTTTTTCGGTGATTATTTATTTACATATAGGTATCTGTATATTTTTTCAGGACAGATTAGGACTACAGAAACTGAGTGATGAATCAAAATTACATTTCCTTTCAGTTCCAGGAAATCATCTAAAATTTACGTGGTCTTGGTTTGAAGAAAATATTATCAACAAATTTTTAAAATAAGTTTGTAATCTCCAGTGGCTAAGTAATAACATACCAAAGTGTATTTTTATTTAAAACACAACAATAAATATTTTTTACTTTCATTATTATTTTTTATTTTTTTATACTTTTCAGTGGTGGCATAATACCGAAATAAATAAGAGTAATGAACATGTTATGTTGTTATAGAACATAACATGTTCTATAACGGAAAGATGCGGAACCTTAAATGGAGAAAGTAGTGCCATTAATTAACGAATTATTTAAACACTCAATGGTAGTGCAAAATAAAAATTTGAAAATAAACTTGTAGGAAATGTCTTTACTTTGTTTATAAAGGCAATTGTTTTTTTTTTCTACAACACAAGATAAGTTAAAACCTATTTATAATATAGAAACATATACATTGCCGTTAGCAATATAATTAAATTTTAGTCATAAAAACATTTCATTAATTTGAATATACGATTTCAAATATTTTGAAACATCCAAACATACATAATGCAGCTTATCTAATTAATGTACTGCTTTATTAAATAATATATTTCAACTATTTTTTTTACAAAAGATGTGTTTGTAGTAAATAATAGTATGGTTAACTAGGATTATATTATTCTAGTAATATACTCATAATCTAGTATCATCTGATAATATAATTAAGTATAGCGGCAGTAATCTAATAAGTACGTCAATGTTTTTTTGCAAAAATAAAGAATAGAATCACTAATTAAAATATTTATTTCATAAAGCCGTACGAGGTAAAACCTTCGAGCATATTTTTAAATTACCCTATATTTTCCATTGTTTAGAGTCGTCAAAATACAACAAAGGCTTTTTCACGAGGCTTTATAAACTAGTCTGATTAAGACAAGCGAAACGCACCCTTATTTAAGTAGAGCCCAAATAGCGTTATGTAAAATTCCTTGTTTTCTCATTCATTCAGGATGCATTAGCCAAACAGGCTGCGTATAATATAACTAATGGACGACAACACTGATTGAAAAATTTCACAAAACACAAAACGCCTCCGAAAGAGAGGATATGATTGAATGAGAATCCACGCTTCGCTCTTTTTATGGATGCTACAAACAGGTATAATGATAAATCCCATATCCCTATGTATGTAAAACAGATTTATTACGGTATTTGGAATAAGTTGTTGGAAATAAATGTAGAAAATATTTCTACATTTCAGCGGAATATGTAATATCGTTTTTAGTGATGGCCATTAACATGCGAAAAAACCATTGAGTCTAACTATTCTCATTTTAAAAATATCCTACACAAAGTGAAAATCACGATTTTAAGTTTTTTCTGTGAAATCTGTTAGAGTACGTTTTTAATTATAAATAATTTGAGTTTTAATCATCTCCAGATAATGACAACTTGGTTGGCGAAACACGCGTCGAGTGCAGTATTGTGTTTTGGTGTTATGTGGAAAACTACGTCAATGATATACATCATTTGGGCTTTCAACTTTTTCCTTGCGAGCATCAAAATTTTGAATTTCTAAGATTCAGTACGTCGAAACAGAATCTTAAAATTACTCAGTGTCCGACTCTCTTTGTACAGTTGATTTTCTTCAGAGGCCGTTTGACGTATAAAGTTGAACTTTGGCATTGTAATACAACATATTGACCGGCAAATTTCCAATAGTTAGCAGCCGATCTCAGCAGCCATTCCCAATAGCAGCAAAAAAATATATATTGTTTTAATTATCGTGTGAGGTGTCGTTTGTAAGGGTTAGTCATAAAGGACTTTTAAAATTTTTATGTTAGACAGTTTTTATTAGGGAAAATGTAGGTCAAAATATGTCTCCCTCCCCCCATTTTCGAATTGCTTGGAAGATCATAAGATCGATTAGTAAGATCGTTTCTAAACCAAAAATAATTTCTTGTTAGACTTGGTATTAATCCATCTACAAGAAACACGAAAACACGTGAGCAGCACGTACACACATAAATCAGCGAAGAACTGAGAAGTGTATGATGCGCAAAAAAAAATATTTCAAATGAAACAGACGAAACACCAGTGCTGCCATACGCTCCGGGGGATATTGAGTCCGTTGTGGGGAATTAGTGTCGAATTTATTGGAACTAGTCATTTCCCACTCTCAAGCACATTTGAGCCAATAAGCCTGTTGCAGTCCTCCTCGACCACCAGCTCAAGACAATTTTTATCATCGAGTTCTCGACTCCTGCCAAGACCAAAATTGGCTTGAAATAAGAGGAGAAACAGGCGAAATATCAGGACCTTTTCTTTGAACTCCACAGATTCCATCCAGAACATACTGTGAAACTTGTGGTACTGATTATAGGAGCCCTCGGTGGAGCAAGGGATACACGCCTTCGGAACTGAAGATCATACCGGCATGCCGAAGTTCGGCAGATCTTCGGAAGAATGCAGAAGGCGGACATTCTGGGTTCATTGGCACACGATTCCCGGACCCAGTCGTCCAGGATTCCAGTCGACCCAGCCGACAGAATTTAAAAATAATAATAATAATTATTATTATTATTATTATTATTTTTTTTTTTTTCTTCACAGCGTAATGCTGGTTTTGACTAACATCTCGTGGGTTCTTTACGGAACAACACGAGCGCCAGTGGCCATTATTCGACGTATAGTACGGCATGTCGAAAGGATTACCGATTTCTGGGACAAAGCAATTAAATTTTAAATGTATTTTAATCCAATTCTCTCCAACGTATGTGGTAAGTATTTATCAACCAGCCCATTACATGAAATTACTATGGGATAGATATCTACTTCCGTTAAGCGGTATATCCTTTTCAGTTCGTCAGCCAGAATTTGATATTTTAATAATTTTTCTGTTCTGGCTCTCGCGATGTTATTGTCTAGAGGAACAGTGATATCTAAAATCTGAGCAGTTTTTTCTCGCTTGTTAAAGATGATAATATCCGGGCGATTGTGATGCACTTCGTTGTCCGTGATAACTGCCTGATCCCATAGGACTTTATAGGTATCGTTTTCAAGTACATTTTGAGGTAAGTACTTGTAATACGGTTTTTTTACAGCTAGTAACCCCTTTATGTTACAGATTTCTTGATGTATGATGCCAGCAACCTTGTTGTGCCTATCTAAGTAGTCCTTTGGCGCCAAGTAACTGCATCTAGCTGTTAGATGTTGTATGGATTCCGTAGTGTTGGCACATAATCTACATAATCTGTCTGTGGGTATTGCCTCTTTCAGCACGTATTTTCTGTAATTTCTAGTTGGTATTACTTGATCTTGTATAGCACTAATAAATCCTTCTGTCTCGGACATAAGGAGACCATTAGAGAGATAAAGGGTGGACATCTTCCGATCTACGTCATCTTTATCTGCAGCATATCTTCCATGCAATGCCTTGGTCTTCCACTCCTGTTCCATCTGCTGTAAGCTTTCACATCGTTGGTGTGGATTCGGGACAGCAAGTGTCAACGGTGAGTATTTCTCATCTATTCCAACTATTGTCATATGAAGAGGATTGGTGGAAGAAAGGAAATAATTCCGTAGAGACTTTACCTGTTGCTCATGCAGTAATGTGACTTTATGTAGGCCCTGTCCACCTTGACTCCGCGGTAAGTATAAACGTGCAGTAGATGAGTTAGGGTGATGAGAACGATATTTAGTCAGCATCACTCTCACTTTTCTATCAACTGCTTCTAGGTCTGTGTGACTCCATTTCAGTAAGCCGAACGTATAACTTAGTAAAGGTATTGCCCACATATTAATAGCCGATATTTTTGCTTTGGCATATAGATCTGTTCTTAGGACCCTATTAACTCTATTTAGAAAAGCTGATTCAGTGTTGCTCTTCATTTGTTTGTCATCGATTGTTAATGACTGATGCACTCCTAAGTATCTATACGTTTGCTGCAGTTCAAGTCCCTCTATCTCATAGCCACCTATTAGTTGTATATTTTCAGATTCCAAGATCTTCCCCCCTTTTACATGTAAATAAGCACATTTGTTAAGGCCGAACTCCATATGGATATTTTCACTAAAGTGTGCTATTCTACTAGTTCTAATAGACTCTGGAGCTGATTTTTATCTTTGGCATATAGCTTGAGATCGTCCATATAAAGTAGATGGTTGATCTGGATCCTGGGGTCTTTAGATATTTGATACCCATACGTACTTAAGCTAAGCATGTGACTTAGAGTGTTAATCGCCAAGCAGAACCACACTGGGCTCAAACTGTCCCCCTGGAAAATTCCTCTAGATATATTGAGGTTGTGTGTCTTATACTTCACATTCTTGGTGTTTACTGATAAGAATGTTTTCCATGAGCCCATTACTGATTTTAGAAAATTGACAACAGTAGGATGAATTTTATAGATGTCTAATACATTTAAGAGCCATGAGTGTGGAACTGAATCGAAAGCTTTTTGGTGGTCTATCCACGCCACGGATATATTCCTTCGCTTTACTACCGCTTGTTTCGTGACAACTTCATCTATAAGGATCCATTCTTTGCTTCCTCTGGATCTCATTCTGCTACCGTTCTGTTCTTTGGCAATGATGTTATTGTTATTGAGATGCTCACTAATTTTTATTTCCAGGATGGAAGTTAGGAGTTTATATATTACTGGTAAGCAAGTTATTGGCCTGAAATTTTTAGGGTGTTCAATGTCCTCATTTTTCGGGAGCATATACGTTATGCCTTGGGTAAAGAAAGACGGAATGTTTTCAGGCTGTAGTAGTGCTTCCTCAAATTGTTGGGCTATGATACTATGAGTAGCAGAAAAGTTTTTCCAGCAATAGGCTTGGATGTTATCAATTCCAGGTGCCTTCCAGTTTCCTAACCTTGCTAGTGCTTTCTTAACCAACTCAATGTTAATCCCAATATTATTCATTGGTGGTAGATTTCTTGTTCTGGCTTCCTCATCTCTCAGCCAATAGGTGTTCTCATTGTGAACAACAGGTTGGGACCAGATGTTGCCCCAGAATTGCTCCATTTGCTCTGCAGTTGCTGGATTAGCAGAGGGGCGGTTAATTCCAGGGTTCGCTAACTTTCGTAAGAATAGTTTTTGGTTATTGTGAAAATCCCTGTTTTGTTTAAATCTTCGTATACGCTTGTTATACCTCCGTATTCTTGCCCATAATGCTGCTGCTTTTTGTTTTAGTTGCTCTAAATAAGTCTGAAGCTTTCCTTTCATGTCTGGATCATTAGGCACTCATCATCATCATCATCTTTTCACTTTTGGCGATTCGACGGGCCTTCTTGGTTAATTTGGAAGATCTTACTTCGCTATTCAGGTAAGTATGCAATACTCCTATAGATTTTCTAATTTTTTCTATTTTACCTAATAATCTCTTTTTCCAGGGCTGGTTGTCATTGCAGTAAGAGCTTGCTGGTTGTCCATCTCGTATTTTAAGATCAAGCAGGGAACACACTGTTACTGCTGCTGCGTATACCATATGACATGTTTCCTCTAGACAGGTGCTGCTGTTTAATTTGCGAGCAAGTACTGCGTTTACCTCTTGCACAGTCTGTAGGCTCTTCTTGTTGTACTTGACTTTAGGTATTTTAGGTCTTTCATGCATTGGGATACCCTCATACTGGATGCAGTACTGAGTATGAAGGTCCTCTACTTCTTCACGATTTTGTATCATAGAGTATCTGGAGACCCGCCTATTTCCTTGTGGCTGATGATATTCGCCATCTGGGTGTATATTATCTGGGATATCAGGATCGTTATTCTCGTCAAGTGCACTTTTAACACCTTCTCTCAGTAAATCGATTTCAGCATTTGAAAATACCTTTATTCTCATCACAGACCGTACTTGATCTGAAAGTTGTTGTTCGGTTTTTCGGTTAGTTGGGTGTGAATTGTTCCATATTCGGTGCAGTTCCTTTCGATAACCTATCATGTCGCTTTCGTTCTTCGTAGCTAGGAGGTATGCACGTATCAAGTTGAGATTTTCATCTCTTGACCATCGCATACGCCTTCTCCTTCTAGTGCCTCCGACAGCGGGATTATCATTGTGACCATCCAAGCTTCCGGCGTTTCCTGGTGATCCAGGTTCAGGAACAGGCCTTGTGGTTTCGGTTCGCGCGGGTGCGCCACTTGCTCCACGTCCCACCGCTAGGGGCTGTACAATCCCGCCCATGGGTGCAGACCCACCACCCAGGGCATCCGAGGCTTGACTTCTAGTTACAGGAACTTTTCTCTACCATCTCTTGAGGGAGTTAGCCTCAAGAGAGTTGTTATCGTTAGCCGAGTGGGTTCATCCACTCGTTTCCAGGGTACACCACGGGGAGGTGATGACTTGTACCCTTTATTATACTTTATTATTATTATTATTATTATTATTATTATTATAATGATAATGGCAATGGCAATGGCAATGGCAATGACTATGGCTGTGACTATGATTATGATTATGATAATAATAATAATAAAAAAGATATATTCAGAAATTTTCAGGAGAGGAATAGCAGTCAGCAAGGATTTCAAAATTGATCTTTAAAAAATATAGGTCTATATTATGTTCAAAGCCAAGAACAAATAAGATGGCCTGCTAAATCACCGGATCTCACTCCGCTGGATTTTTATATATGGGGTTATCTAAAAAATAATAATTACATTGAACAGTTAAAGACGCAGTAATTGGAATTACTCCTAACTTTTTTAATATTTTTTCATTTTTGAACAGATAGGTACATAATATTATACATGGTTGAAAAGCATTGAGAAGAGTTTTAAAAAGTGCGAAAATGCAATATGGCGCCCATAAGATAAACAAAAGTTGAGTATGCTGGCGCATTCCTTTTTTAGAGACTAAATTTTTAGAGACCAAGCTTGAAGTATTTTCTAACTGCTATCCCTGTTCTGAAAATTTAATTAATGTATCTTTTACAATAAACGAGCTGTGGATATTTCGAGATTTTTTTTTTAAACAGATCACATTATATGTTTTGGATATTAGAATTCTCTATCAGACGATACCTGATTTTTTATTTTCGATTAATTTGACTAATTAATTATTAACTAATTAAAAAAATAGATACATTTGTCTTGAAACACAGTGTTATGAATAATTAAATCACAGAACAGAACAGACATGTGAACAATACACATGTGAGTAACAGAAATTATAATTAATAATTACTAAGAGAAAACAGTTGCAAACCATATAGCCAATTTATGTAGTTAAACCATACTGCCATCAAAAATCAATTACTTTATACAGGATGTTTTTCACATATGTTCCACTTTAGTATATTGCAAAGAGCATTTTCTCAATTTTTGCAAATGCAAGACCCACTACCTATATTATTTTATTTTTTAATTTACCTAAAATCGATATTTTCAGAGATATTTATACTTTTTCGGTAAAAACTGCTAAATGATTCCATTTGTTGGTTTCAACAATTATAGTAATCAAGATTTTGACATAAGGTGTCCATTCTTCCAAAGAAGAAATAATAGACATGGTTTATGTTCAGAATTTTCTTCATAGTTTCTCTATATTAAAGTATAGGTTTCCATCTAAAATTTGAGCTTTAATAAACAATTTATAATATTTATCATGAAATTCTTTAATATAACACAAAACAGAAGCAAATAAATGATTAAATAAACATAAACATAAATGGGTACTACTATTTTGTAGTTCTTTGAAGTTATGAACATTACTTAATCAAATAAATAATATACTGTCCTGCATTACTTCTATAAACTTGTTTTTCTCAAACCTCGACAATAGGGTCGATATTGGGCTTGAACGAACCATTGGGATACCCTATATATATAAATATATTATTACGTTCTAGTTCAACCTCATATTCGTTATGAAATACTTGTTTGATATGATGTACCAATGCTAAATGGAAAAGAATAAAAATTGCTTGCTCACAATGATACATAATATGAATGTATGTATATATAAGCTAATTGGTCTTTAAATAAAAAAATATCTACATTACATAGCACAAACACTATTTAATAAAATGGTATATAAATGTTGGAGCTCTCAGTAATCTTTAAAAGCTGTATCGAAGTCTTGCACAGCATTTCTCAGCTTGAGGAAAGCTATCTTTATGATTGGGCTTTTAAAGTAATTTTTAAGGACTGATGTTTCGAAAATGCTTTAATTACTCTTAGATTAGTAGCGAGTAAGGCTTCTAGAGCGGTTTATCAGGAACACTGTAACATTTAATGAAAATCTGGTTACATTCCCTGGCTCCGTCTACCGAATTGGTTCTTTCGATCTTGCCCGTGCAAATTATTAAAAGTTTGCTTAACTTTATTTTATTCTTATTAGTGGTGTTCCTCTGGAAATAAAACTAATCTCCAAATTAGTAAATTTTGCTTTTATTCCTTTTTTTTTTATTTTCTGTACAGATGCAAAGTATGCAATTAGATATTAAATTGTCGATTACGATGTGATATTTTTATGCATTCGTAGTCACAAAAAAATATGTTTCCGAATTTCAAACAACTCAATATAGATACTTTATAAATACTCGTCTAGTATATTTCAAATCAATCACTGGATCTACTAAAGTCTGGTGAATTTCAATGTTGCTCTTAAGCTTCGGTATCCTAGGAATCGGTACCGTCTTTAAACGGCCGTCAAAATACGGTGGTTGACGTCACTATGGATGATTTTGACGTCGCACTGATAATTATTTATTTATTTAGTCATTTATTTAATAATGAAAACAAGTTTAGAGAGTAAAACTATTATTTAAACTTTAAAATAAGAGAGAGCGTTCCAATGAAAATTAAGATAGTTTTAAAATTATAAAACTACTTCACCGCTATACACAAGACACCGCAAAAAAGACGGCACCTCTCTATTATGTTACGGTATGCGCTACCGGTCTCTTGGAAAACACTTCCCTTATTATACATGACACCGTTTTTTTGTGAAGTCACCCACCGTATTTTGACGGCCGTTAAAAGACGGCACCGCTTCCTAGGAAACCGAAGCTTTAGTAAAATATTGTTTATAACCAAGAACCCTAAACAAAGAAGGACTGATCAATTCATTCATAAAAATTTGAAGGTCATTTTCAACAGATTTCTCGTAACACGTCAGTGGATCCCCTATTGCCAAATTTGCCTCTCAAAAATTTTCAGTCAAAATATCCAACCCAATATTATTTCAGAGACTGTATTAATGCAATCAAATGTGATTTTAAAGTACTTATATATGTGTTTTACGATATATATCTTACGATTTGAAGTGCGTTGTGCAAAAATCGTTGTCGATTTGACAACTGTGATAACTTGTGTTTTGTTAATCAGTGCACAGATTACTATGATATGATACAGAAATACTTTGATATGATGACATGACTGATGACAGTGATGACATTCCAAAGACAACCGAGACATTCTACATGACAATGTGACATATATAGGTTATGTTAAAAGGTTAAAGCTGTCAAATTAAAACAAAGAGGATATTTAAATTTTAAATCTCCCGCTAAAGGTAATCCACTGACGTCACATAAGTGATAAACAAATGTGATTGGCTGTTACTGATTGATCAGTCCTTCTTTGTTTAGGGTTCTTGGTTTATAACTACTACCATACAGCTGATTCAGATAGATATCTATTTTCCTGTTTTCAAATTTATCATCTAGTGAAATAAACCAAACACTAGATTAAATTACCAAATTTTTCTCTCACTGTGAGGGTTTAGCCTTAACCATTATAACAACAAATCACTGTTATATTGGCGCTTCCAGAGTAGATTTGATGAAAGATAATTAAAAAAACAAGTAAAGATAAATACAAGTAAGTAATAAGGAGTTTTATCCGACTCTATGTAGTTACCGAGGTAGTAATACATGGCTAATGCCCTAGTATACAATAAACAAGAATAATGGGGAACATATCAGCTTCCAGAACTACTAGGAGTAGTCAGAAATTAAAGATATCTCCCCCGTAAGAGAACCTAACTGTTATCCATCTATTTCTCGTAGTTTGTATAACCCGAATATTTTTATATTGCAGTGTGAAAAAATTTGCGTTCTCGCTCGTCTTGGCATAGCCAAGAAAATAGTTATTGAGATTAAATTTGTTTTTAGTTCATACATAGGTATTGTCCTTATTGAGCTCCGTGGTCGAGCGGTTTTTTAGACACGAGGTTTTTAATCGTTCCACACATTTGAAGACGATTCGAATTTCAATAGAGAGTTTTTGAACCCCTTAAATTAGAGAGTTTTTGAACCCCTTAAATTTTAACACGTCGTTATCGTTATCGTTATTCTGCGCATGCGCAGTGCCAAAAATAGTATCATTTTCGGCACTGCGCATGCTCAGAATAACCATAACCATAACGAGAACGTAAATTTTAAGGGGTTCAAAAACTCTCTAATAGAGAGTTTTTGAACCCCTTAAATTCTAGCACGTCGTTATCGTTATCGTTATTCTGCGCATGCGCAGTGCCAAAAATAGTATCATTTTCAGCACTGCGCATGCTCAGAATAACCATAACCATAACGATAACGTAAATTTTAAGGGGTTCAAAAACTCTCTACTCTAGCACGTCGTTATCGTTATCGTTATTCTGCGCATGCGCAGTGCCAAAAATGATATTCGTTTAGGCACTGCACATGCGCAGAATAACGATAACGATAACGACGTGCTAGAATTTAAGGGGTTCAAAAACTCTCTAATGTCGGGCAACTTTTTCTTATTGCTCCTATATTAAATTTGTGTGTATAAAACTGGTAGCGTTCTTAATTTGCAACAGTACAGTAACCTCACTGTATAAATAGCTAACAACATACTGTTCCCTTTAATTAATAAGGCTTATTCAGGTAAGGTTCTCTAAAGTTCCTTATTCTCGTACTAAATGGTAGTTAAATTTATAACATCGTAAATCATACCTGCGCGCATTCGCGGCGCGCAAAATAATAATATACCTCTTTCTCTCCCACACAATTATTCGACGTTAGGGTTTATCATTAGGATGAGAATGAGGGATAGAAATATTATTATTGTATAAGGGTTTTGCAAATGGTATGGTAGTAAAAAATTCCTTATTACCATAGTTAAAATATTGCTATGCTGTACTATACTATATCACTGACGCAGTTTTCCTGACGTTAGTTTTAATCATCTCTAGATAATGCCACCTTGGTTGGCGAAACGCTCTTCGAGTGCAGTATAGTGTTTTGGTGTTATGTGGAAAACTACGTCAGTGATACCTTCACACCAAAGGTTTCAACCTCCTTCAAGAGTACTATACTATGCTTTATATTCCATTTCACGGTTCGTCTTTATGTTCATTTTTTCCTTCAAATTTTTAACTTTTACAAAACCGATTTGAAAAATATTAGCTTTATCCAACAACGGTTTTAACTCATGATACAACTACACTGATATGCTCATAACTTGACCAAATTTCGTTTGTTCTGCGCACGACGTCATTCCTGATGCAAAAATGGCGAAAATTCAAATACCTTACTGTCAGCATGACTGTCAGTGATATAATTATTTTCGTGTTTGTCAATTGTATTCCCGTATTATTATAATTGTGAGGCGCGAGGGTTATCAAGTTGTCATTTTCATATTATAGGGTGGTATTTATTTACAGTAGTGCTTCTTATTATCTCTTCAAATTGTAAAATTTAGGTTAGAATTATATTCGGTAGGTAGATCGGTCCACAGAATGCGGTTTGAATTAAAATATGAAATATTGATATTAATCAACAACTATTATTTTAGTTTTCGTGTATGAATCGTGTATTATAATTCCATAATCGACGTTTATTTTATTTTGTTATCTTTGTTTACAAGTATTTTATTTAATTTTGTGTAATAGCTGACGTCACGCCCATCGATTGACCACGCCCCCATGCGCATAGACATATCAGTATAGTTGTATCATGGGTTTTAACTAATTCCCCCCAACTTTGAGTAATAGTCTGCTAACTATAATTTCTTATACAATTTCAGTAGGCAAATAATCTCAATAATTTGCATTAGATAGACCATTGAAAAGATACACACATTCAGATTACATTTAGGTAATTAGTAGAGATTCATCAAGTCAAGTAGCTTGAATTTTTCCTAGATTACTTGACTTGACTTGAGAATCAAGTACTTTAAAAATTCCATTGTTCACTTGGCTTGATTTTCTATCGTTACTACTTGACTTGACGTCAAGGAATTTTAAGCTACTTGATACTTGATAATAATGATAATCGACCAATAATGTACGAAAACATGCAAACAGTCCTGCAAGCTTATGCATGTATGTGCATAGAAACAAACTAGGAACACGATACACTAATAGTGAATCGTATAGTATATGCGTTTCCCCTATTGGGAATAGTATATGGGTTTCCCCTATGCCCGAGCTGATTGGAATAACTGCGCTTGTGTAGAACTGAGTTGTGAGTTAGTACAGTGTGTAACAGAGTCTCAATTGTGTGTGCGAGTGCTGTCAGCTGCAAATATTTGTGATTGTTAAAATTAGGACGGAAACAGGAAATAGAAACAAAACCGTTTCAGATTAGAGGGTCAGAATACGTGTTAAGGCCCGTTTTCACGCTCATGCTATTTGTGCAAATTGATTTGTGCATGCAATTTGCGCAAATAGAACTGAAATGTCGTGGTTCGTTTACACGTTCATGCAAATTGCGCAAAATGATTTGTATTCTGATGTATTGTATTGTGATGTTCTCATGTAATTTATTTTTTTCACCACGGTTTTTCTATTCGCAGATTTGTCGACCGTCTGCATTTTCTCATCTAGAATATCGTAAGCCTGCGATTTAGCATTTCTATCGCTATATTATTTTCATTTAATTTTCCAAAGACAAGGAAAAGATTTATATAGGTCTATAAATTCTATCATGAATTCTTTTTCTTTTTTAGACAATTTTTTTGTCAAACAAACAACACTGCTAAGCACTAACAACGAAGTATATGAAAAGCACGTAGAGGGTGCACGTAAGAACAAGAATTCGCTACTACTAAGCATGCGCCGAGTTGGAGTGTCGTTTACACCTTCATGCATTTGTGCCAATCACATGCAAATTATCTGTCCGATCAGATTTTACTCAAGCCAAATTTTCTGGCTTGTGCAAGTTAATGATTTTGGTTTTCACGCTACAATTTACTTGTACAAAACTGGCTTGCACAAATCAATTTGTGCAAATTGCCTGAGCGTGAAAACGGGCCTTTAGAAGATATAACACCCAAATCAGAAAATCAGATCTTGGATGGCAAACGATGACAAAGAAGACAACGCGTATATTGGATAATCGCTTTTATTTTTTAAGAAAACTGGATAATATGTATATTTCGCTGTTATGCACTATAAACAGTTTATAGTATTCTTTTGATTTTATAAGTATATATTTGTTTGGTAATACATTACAGTTTTGTAAATGAAGGTATTAATGGCAAGGTTTATTGCACTGTAATTTCTTGATATCAATTAAGCATACAAGTAATCAAGTAGCTTTGACAACTACTTGATATGAACAAGTATTTGAAATATAACTACCTACTTGACTTGGCATTCGACTAGGCATTACTTGATTTGACTTGACATGATTTCAAGTCAGGTCAGGTTTCAAGCCGTGAATTCCTAGTAATTAGTATAATCTATTATATTTTGACTATGAGGTTATCCGAGTGATTGTTCCTTTAAGAAAAAAATAGTGAATATTGTAGTTATACTAGTAGATGCTAGTAGTTGTAGATTTGTCTGAATTTTTCAATAATGTTTTTGAAACAAGTATTCGTATGACCAAACAAATAAAACATCCTGTATATTTTTCCATATTTAGATAAAACGTTTTGCCTCTCTCGGGAATTCACATGGAATATGCGGATTAATAAATGAATAATAATATATACAGGGTGTACCATTTAAAACACCTTGGTTTACCTTCTCAACACAATGTTCAATTATTTTTTGAAATACATCATTCAAACGTACAGAGATATACCTGCAACCTTTATATTTATCAATTTTTCTTAAACAATTAAGAACTGAGAAAGCCGCAGAAGATGGCTCTGTACTTAAAAACTTATTAGCATGACCATAAAATAATTTTAATCTTAGAATCGTCTGCGGGACTGAACTGGAACTTTTAAGTGAATCGAACTAAATTTTCTTTTTACAAGAACCCAGTTAATTAACTTCATAATTAAAATTTCTCCTCGGTCTGTGTGGCGGGTAAAACGTTACGAATGAAAACGGGAGATGTAAGAGAAAGCTTCGCCACACACCGATGTTTAATTAATCAACTCCGAGCTGCTTGCTTCGTTTATTAACAGCATTGATCATTGGCGTATTCATAGAGCCAACCGCAGACGAGATCAAAACCTGCATCCTTTTCTCAAATCGATTTGTAGCTATTCTAATTTTAGTGTCCCTACAGAAGAATGGACATTTGTCTGCTTTGTTATGCCGGGCTCACAATTTACTCCAACTTAGTAAAAAAACTCAAATACCTTTAATCTGCCATTATGCCAATTAAGTCTACAAAATAAAATAAGAACGCATGTTTCGTTTTAATTAATAATAAACCAAATGCCTTCGTTCCTGGGAAAAATAAAAACAAATATTAACAATATAAACACACTTAGTCACCTGTTATTTTCTGCCTTTCGAATAGGTATTTTAATTTTAGTTACCCAACTATGTTAATATTAGGACATATCCCTTATTTGTTTCGCATCTATACAAATTTCTTAAAAATGGATATTTTTTTAGTTGAATCTCAGATATTCAGATATTCGTTGAGATCTTGTGAATTCTGTAGTTCTGGAAACTTGTTTACAAAGTAAGTTTATCAATAAAAAATAGAACTACAAATGGATTCTTGTTGTAACACTATTATCTATTATATCTCCTTAGTGGTGTACGCGGTACAGGTCAAAAAGTGAAGGTAAACTCATTGCGGCTATAAGATGGCGTACATACTACTTAGTTCGCGATATAAGCGTGAAGCGTGATACATAAGTAACGCTATCTATAGTCGATCTAAAAAGTTATATAACATAAAAAACAAACAAATAGCGCAATGCATTGTTGTTACACTTAATTCTCAAATTTGTCCATATAATTCGACAATACTATATAAATGTTATTTATATTTACGATTACCAATAAAGAACATTATAATTTCATTATATGAATCTTAGAAAGGCCCCAGAAAACTTTTATACGCATCACTAATATCCAAAATTAATGTGATATGTACTATTAATACTAGGTATTGTTGTTGTTGTTTTGTTGTATTGTTTCGACCCATTGTGAGTGCCGCTAGTCGAGAGATATTGGAAGAGACCCGTGCTATGCGCACAGGCCAACACCAGTTCTACTGGAAGCTCTTTAATGTCCTGGGGCAGGAGAAACGCTGCGCCCAGATGTTTGAGTCTCATGACCATGAGGCAGGCACAGCGACAGAGGATGTGTATGGAGTCCTCTTCATCGTGTCCGCAAGATTTGCAGCTTCTAGTGTCACTAAGGCTAATAGTATTAAGGTGCTTGTTGAGATATCCATGACCTGCTAATAATCCTGTGACAATCCTTATGCTGTTACGACTAAGCATACGTATTAATCGAGTTGCGTTCGACCAATGCCCTTCAATTAAAAGCCTGGCTTGTCGCTGCCAGTTTCTTTCGACCATTCTTCCTCAGATCTCTTTGTGATCCAGTTTTCAATGGACCTTGCTACATAACTGGGCGGAAGCCCAAGCACTGGTTCGGGCCCTGTAAACTGAATACTTGTGCCTCTTCTAGCCAGTGCATCGGCTTCCTCATTTCCAGTTATGCTGTAATGACCCGGTATCCAGGTCAGTTTTACTTGATTGTTCTAGCCCAATTGGAACAGCCCATTAATGTACTTAGAACCGCCCTGGAGGTGATTCTGGACAATATCGAGGCATATAAAGCCGCCTTACTATCAGTGCATATCTGGATATACTTATTAGAATATCTCCTTTTGAGATTTTTCTGAACACAAGCAGAGATAACAAACACTTCCGCCTGATACTTTCCCAAGGAGAAAGGTAATTTCGCCCTTGGGCGCACGCCACGAACTCCCGCCCCTGAGCTCTGGTCTGTCTTGGACCCATCCGTAAACCAGACGAGCCCATTCGAGACCTGAGCGACAGGGTTTTCGAGCCAGGCATCCCTGTCCGGTATCTCTACTGTGAAAGGTTTATGAAACACATAGGTAAGTGATAGATATCTACTCAGAGAATACTAAGTATTGCTATAGTTGAGTTGTACTGTATTATGATATAATATTGTGTATACAAGTGCATACAGCGTCGGATTGTTTCCCGTTTTTCGGTGAAATGCGAAAATGTTTACTTTACTGACTATTTTTTTTATTTCCTCATTTCTCTCCAAGTGAACGACTTTTCTTAAAAAATGGCAACGCTGCCCAACATGCCGCGAGTGGATAGAACTTGTCTCTGTTCAACTCATTGAAAATGCTGCCTGTCTCTTACTGGTGTCATCCACCACCTAAGTAGAGTTCAAGTGCGTACCGGAGGGTTTTGGTGCTTATCATAAATAAAACCCCTCAGTTTATGTTTAATATAGATCACGTGCATGCGAAATTTCAATTCAGAATTTATTTAGTTAACTAACTAGTAAAACTACACTTATGGCACACCTTGAATGGAACTAGTTTTAAGATCTAGTTATTTCTCAATATATGTTTATCTGGATAGTTAATTATACTTTATTGATAAATCTGAAGCCTAAATAAACACCTCTATGATGATCAATTCGCCAAATTTAAAACATCTTCTTTAAAATAGCAAGAGTTTCCGAGTCCTGCTGAAAAATTACTTAATATTTATTAATCCATTAAATTATTTATAGAAGAAGAAAGCACGTGCAGTACTATTTAATTTACACAGCGATTTTTCAAACCATGATGCAATAGCGATGATAGGGAGAGGAAAACAAGGCGCAATGAATAAAATCATATATTCATCTCCAGCACGCTTCAGTCGAACAAAGAGTCCGGAACCCGGAATTAAAAATCATTCATCTCATTCAAAATCAATCATTACGTCTGCTCATTGTTGCCCTCGTGTAATGTTTTTACAGAGCATCAATTTAATCAATCCCGATAACATCGTAATCGATTTTAGTACATATTATATAGGTAGCTAAATCAGATTAAGAAAGTAATAAATAAAGTAATAAAAAATCAACAGGTAGTAATAATCAGTAAGCTTAGGATTTTTTGCAAATTACATATTTTTATTACTCGCAATATTGCTGCAGTTTCTAGTATATGTACGAATTACCATAAAATAAAGCATATGGGGTTATAAAAAAATTACATATTTTGCATATTTTTAAACATTTTAACCAGTATGTATATTTTTCTCATTTTGACAATTTGTCAATCTTAATTTATAAAAAATGTGAACAAGAAAACTATCATTCCAATTATAAACCACCTGCCCGGCCGATCAATTTCCTTCAAGTTATCCTTCAATAATGAAGCAGTATTTTGCAAATCATGTGGAAAAGTTGTTTATATTGATTTTTTGATTTAGCGTATAAAAATACACTTGTATAAATCAAATGCAAATGAATCTGATAATATATGCTGCGAAAAGAGTTAATGTAGGTATAACGATTTTATATTGTACAGGTCAAATTAGAAAAAACGATTTGCTTGTTTTAGTTAATTTTAATAAGAAATATTATTTTGTTTAAGGTCATTTGTGAAAAAAATCACGTGGAGCAACATGCGAAAATTGCAAAACAAAGAGAAATTGTAAGGAAGTACAAGAAAACAAAGTATCTTAAATTCCTTTGAAGCAATCTAAGTCATCATCTGAACAAGAACATTTTAATTTACAATTATGCGGTGCGTTACTCAGTGCTAAATACTCATTCCTCTAAATAAGTTGCAAAACCCCACATTTAAATGTTTTCTGGAAACATATTGTAACAAAGCTATACTAAGTACACAAAAGTACAGGGTGGGCCGTATAAGACTGCGTATCCCCTTATCTCAGAAACTATGTGAGATAGAAAAAAAAGTTTTATTTAAATGTTGTTTGCGTTAAAGATGTCGGCATTTTTTTAATATAGTTATATTTGTAGCTCTTCAATATACAGGGTGATGAACTAAACTTATCTTTTTTTAAATGGAACACCCTGTATATTATTACATTTTTGAAAAGCTCTTCAAAAGACTTGTTCAACAATATATAATATGATGGGTCTGTAGCCCACCGTTTCGGAGCTATTGACTGTTATCTTCAGGAAAAGGTTAATATTTATAGCGAGCTAGAAAAGTTACTGATTGAGGTGATAAGCTGTAATTTGGGCCAAGAAATTCTAATTTGGTCTATTTTATGAAAGTTCTGTCTAATACTAAAATAAAAAAATTGCAACAGTGATGCCAAGTTTCGTGAAATTTAATTTTTCATGATTTTTTTAAATGGAACACCCTGTATTTTATTGCATTTCCTGAAAGTCCTTGCAAAGACGAGTTTATTGATATATAATATCAGGGGTCTACGACACACCATTTTGGATTAATCTGCGCTTCTCTTCAGGAATTGACACATAAGTTATATTTATATATAGTTATATATATTAATATCATATTAGTAATATGATATTAATCCATCTACATTTTTCAAATTATATATCTAGAATTTTAATAACACCATCCGAAACATGCATAACTTATGTGTCAATTCCTGAAGAGAAACGCAGATTAATCCAAAACGGTGTGTCGTAGACCCCTGATATTATATATCAATAAACTCGTCTTTGCAAGGACTTTTAGGAGATGTAATAAAATACAGGGTGTTCCATTTAAAAAAATCATGAAAAATTAAATTTCACGAAACTTGGCATCACTGTTGCAATTTTTTTTATTTTAGTATTAGACAGAAGTTTCATAAAATAGACCAAATTAGAATTTCTTGGCCCAAATTACAGCTTATCACCTCAATCAGTAACTTTTCTAGCTCGCTATAAGTATTAACCTTTTCCTGAAGATAACAGTCAATAGCTCCGAAACGGTGGGCTACAGAACCATCATATTATATATCGTTGAACAAGTCTTTTGAAGAGCTTTTCAAAAATGTAATAATATACAGGGTGTTCCATTTAAAAAAAGATAAGTTTACTTCATCACCCTGTATATTGAAGAGCTACAAATATAACTATATTTAAAAAATACCGACAACTTTAACGCAAACAACATTTATATAAAACTTTTTTTTCTATCTCACATAGTTTCTGAGATAAGGGGATACGCACTCTTATACGGCCCACCCTGTACATTAAAAAAGAACTATTTGAGTCTTCTGTACAATAATAGCGGAAATCAAAAGTCATCTTAAAAATAATTTTTTATATATACCTCATTACTGACAAGAAACAATTGATGTATATAGTAGATATTTTGTAAATTTATTGATTGATGCTTTAAGTGAAAACATATTGCCTTCATCTTTCTTAATTGAAATCAAACAATTACAGAAACTTTTCATTTTGTAAAAAATAATGACTTAATGACATTCTTTGGTGAACTGAAAAAAATATTCATTTAGTTATTGATGATTTCTAAATTTACTGTTGAAAATTTAGAAAAACATTCAATTATATAGCGGTATTCTACAGTTGTAAAATAGAAATTATCTTTTCTAGACCTTAGATGGATATAAGTGTACTTCTTTTAATTATCATACACGGTGTCCCACAGGGAAGGGCGGCGATCGATATATGGAAAAGTACGTACAGGGTGACTTTGAAAATTTGGATATTTAGAAAAGTCAGTAGGGCCTACCTTTTCAAAATATTTTCACGTCTCTGGTGCTTCCGGTATAACCAGAAGTCGACACCAACTTGCTTATTTTAAATGGAAATTCTAAACACATTTCATATAGGATGTCCCACACCTATCTTCAACTGTTTTTGAAATATTGAGAGGTGAATATTGACATTTTGCAACTTTGACGCCCTGTAAAATCTAAACATAAATCTCTAATCTTAAGTTTGGTCTTAGTCAATTTTTCAGTAGGTACTCAGGGTCTGATAAACTCTTAAACCGACACTGGAACTAATGATTTCCGCGTAATAAATAGTTAATATAATTCTACAAATTACATCTACGTCACAGGTCAATCTCCTATTAATATCTTTTAATACAAAGTAAATTGAATTATTCAGTCTGGCAGGTCGTGACTGATAGATTAATAAAAGCAGAAGGTGAAGAATTTATATGGCCAGAATATGCAAATCATACCTTTTTTAGGACTTTGCCAAAGAAGAAACACCTTTTTGTATCCATATCTAGTAAATTTGTCTAGTCAAAATCTAGTACAACTTACACAAAGAAACTCTGGACCAAGTTAATTTAAGTTTGGAAATTCGTTAATAGCAAACTGCGCCTTAAATATAACTAACAAATTAGTGAAGCTGCTACAGTTCACCTAGTGGTAATAGAAACTTTTAGGGGTGAACTAAAAACCAATAGTTTTTAGCAGTTCTTAGAAAAAGCAAAATCAAATTGAAAATGTTAAAGAGCCGCAATGGGGAATCAAAATGTATTTTGTATTCGCGAGTGATTTCGATTTAGAAAACGTATTTCCTTTACAGCATCCAGTTGAAATTGACTATTTCGAAAATTGTAATCCAAAGACATAATAATAATCCATATAGGATTAAAACGCTTCGATTCTACAGGGTGTCCACCTAGTGCGCGTAAGTCCAATATCTGGGTTAATAAAAGAGATAACTTAATTTTTTTTTCTACAGGGTTGTCTAATATCCCGAGCTGCACAAAATGAAAATATATTTACATATTCAGGGTGTTCAGTTTTTCCTGGACAGGTACCAACTTCATTTTTTTAAATGGAAACCTATATTTTTTATGGCATTATTGAATTCTACGTAAAAAATTAGTGGGACTTTGTGCATAACACTGCTATTGAAATATTGATAGTTTTCGAGATATTTGACTTTTAATTTTTTTTTCTTATGTTTCGTCACTTCTAATAGTTAACATAATTATGGTTGTATGACAGCTAGAAATTATTTTTTTTCAGAAACTGTAGAGTGAAGATAGCTCTTTCGAAAAACGTATCAAAAGTTGACCTGCGATATACAGGGGGCAACAGAAATCGTGCCAAACCTGATGGTTTAAAATTTAAAAAATCTCGACTTTTTCAAATGGAACACCCTGTGTTTTATGATTTCATTAGATGCCTTTCTGTAGACTCTACAATTTTATAATAGCTTTCCCTATACCTAAGTTGCGTAGTTTTTGCAAAAAACCCACTTTTATGAAAAATACCCGATTTGCGCACTCCTTTGACGGAAAAAATATTGTAAGGCTATTTATTTTTATAAAATGTATTAGTTTACACTTCTTAAAATAAAAATAACTGAAAAATTTTGATAATTTCAGTTTAATGAACAAGTCTTTATGGAAAGTTACCATTTATTTGTAAATAAAAGTAAAAAATCATAAAAGCTCTACATGTAATTAAGAATTAGCAAAACTGGCGTATGCTTTAGAACAAGTTCATGGGAATTATTTGCTAGCAGCACGTATTTATAGAGATTCCCACGTGCTGGCTGTTTTGAAAATGTGAAAGAAAGATTTGAAAGAACAGCAAATGGGAATTATGAGAGAACTATCAGGAGACATGGGAGTAACAACGATAATATTTAGTTTAATGTTGTGGTTTCTGCTGTTGAAAATCCAAAAATATTAGTATCAGAAAATCAGTAGAAATCTTGGAGTTTTCAAAAGCTCGACAAATAAGATATTGAAGAAGAAGTTTCATACGTATCATATTGAAAACCAAACGGTGTTACCGTAGTTAGAAAAATTATTAGTGAAATGGATGAATATACATAGAGTATTGAAAAAAGAATACGCAATACTCATACAAGCAAGCTAACCTAAAGTAAATGCTCAAAATGTCCACCGTTGTTTTCAACACAAAGCATTAATCTACGACGAAAATGAATGTGAACATTTCTTAACATTTCGGGCGTTATGGTTAGAAACTCATTTTGGATCTTTTCTTTCAAGTCTTGCATATCCGTTGGTGGTACTTCGTATACTCGCTCCTTGATATAACCCCACAAGAAAACGTCCAGAATATTTAAATCAGGCGAACGTGCAGACCAAGGAACTGGACCACCACGACCTAACCACTTATTTGGATATACGTGGTTTAGGTGTTCTCTAATCTGAAATATGAATAGATAATAGGAAAAGTACTACAACAATAAAATAATCACAGTACCGCCAAAGTGGAATGTGGAGGGGCACCATCATGCTGAAACCATTGTTGAACCAAATAATCAGCGGGCATATTCTGTAGCTGTAGAAGGGGAAGTTCGTTTTGCAAAAAATGCAAATACACATTGGCATTTAAATTGCCTTCAAAAAAGTACGGTCCAACAATATGTTCTCCACAAATTCCAGCCCACACGTTCACTTTGAAACGATGCTGATTATCTAGTACCCTCAATAATCTTGGATTATTGTCAGCGTAGTGATGAAAGTTGCGACGATTGGGTAAGCATGTGTTTGAAAATGTTGATTCGTCAGTAAACAAGACATTCATAAAAAAGTTTGGACTTTCCTGAATTTTATCCAATGCCCAGTGGCAAAATTGCAGGCGGTTTAGGTGATCTTGAGGTAACAGTGCTTGATGGTTTTCAATATGATACGGATGAAAATTATTCTTCTTCAGTATCTTGTTTGTCAAGCTTTTGGAAACTCCAAGATTATTACTGATTTTCCTGACACTAATATTTGGATTTTCAACAGCAGACGCCACAACATTAAACTGAATATCGTCATTGTTACCGTCATGTCTCCAGGGTGCTTATTCTTGACGGGTAGGGAGTAGAACAGGTAAGAGAAGTGGGCGTGGCTTAACACAAACTGTATTCTTGACACGAAGTTGAGTGAGGGAGCTACTCCCTAGGGAGGTAAAATGTTCCCCTAGCTAGACCCAAGAGAAGACGACTATCCCTGGGTTTTCTAACCTACAATTTGTGTTGAAACTTGTAATGGTGCTTTTCCCAATTCCCAAAAGATGAATGTTGAGGATTACAACCAATTTATATTCAATGATATTATAGTGGAAGATGTGGAAGATGCCCTTGACCAAATGGACATCCCTCGGGATGTCCTGGAACAAAGGAATCCTTTTGAACTAACTGACCACAAATTTGTTAGACTCTTTAGAGTTACAAAAAACTTATGCCACGATATTGTTGATATGGTTACACCTTTTGTTGAAGTACCTACAAGGCAGTCAGCCTTGACCATAACTACAAATATGAGTACATTACCTTATTAATAGTTAAAGGCGCAGGGGGTTAGGTTTTCAAATTTTTTATTTAGGTTTCTGTTCTGGCCTGCTGTGTACCTATTCAATTAGTGTTTCTTTTTGTTTAGTCGACAGTGGCTTCGACTTATTATTTTCTATTTCCATTTGTCTCTGATAAAAAATATCACTTATTACATTGATTTGAAAGTAAAAATAGATTATTTATCCACCGATATAAACCTACCTTAAAACAGGACTAAAACCACAGAAATTATAAATAATAATAATAATAATAATAATAATAATAATTTTATTTGTCCAACAGTGTAAACACCAATTACAGAACAAAGTATAATATAAAAGAACATGAAAAGATCAAAAGTGAAAAAAATACGTGTATGCAAACCTACAGTGTGACTTAAACCACAACAAAAAAAAACATGTATATATAAGTAAGTGCTCAAATTCGATTTAATTAAAGTATCAAAATTTAAAGTTGACTAACGCTTCTAAAAACATTATGTAAACTTTTTACATTACAGTTAAAGACATCACAGGAGGTACAAATGCCATTATAGCTACGTGTCATAACACTAATGGGAGACTTTAATCCAAGATTAGTGTCGACAGCAGAACAATAAAATGTTAGTGGAGCACGACTGGCTGATCTAACTGCTAGAAAATTTAACTGGCTTAATATATCAGGACAGTCGATATGGTTATGCAAGAGTGCGTGTAAAAATTTCAGACTGTGGAAGTATCTTCTAAATTGTAGTGAGTCAAAATTAAAACGAGTTAACAAAAGTTTATAGTCGCAGCCTCTTGCAGGATATCTTCTGTCTGAACGAAACGTGAGGAATTTTAAAAACCTTTTTTGAACCGACTCGATGAGATTGATATGAACATTATACATAGGATTCCAAACAAGTGAACAATACTCTAACTTGAAGCGGACATATGCATAAAATAACCTGAACAGTACATCATTACCGAGGAAATCACGACCTTGCCTTATCACAAAACCTAACATCCTAAGAGAAGAAGAAACTATACGTTGTATGTGCTCCGAAAATGTTAACCTATCGTCAAAGTAAACACCCAAATCCTTGATGGACTTTGCACGTATCAAGAAGTCTGAGTTAATTTCATAGTTGAAAAGTATAGGATTCAATTTACGTGTAAAAGAAATTACTTTACACTTCGACATATTTAAATGTAAGTTATTCAGATCACACCATCTCGCAACCGCATTCAAATTATTTTGAAGAAAAGCACAATCATCTATACTCGATATAGAAAAATACAGTTTTAAGTCGTCCGCATAGATTAACTGATTGCAATTGAGAAGAGTAGTAATGTCGTTAATAAAAATAGAGAATAGTAGAGGACCCAAATTAGAGCCCTGAGGTACTCCAGAAGTAATAAGGTAGTGACTCGAGTTGTATCCACTATATGTGACATAATGGAAACGACATGATAAATAAGACGAAAAGAGCTTTAGTAAGTTATCGCAAAATCCGTAATTCTTAAGTTTATGCAAAAGTATGTTATGATCAATCCTATCAAAGGCTTTCGAGAAATCGGTATACAATACATCCACCTGACCGTGATGATCAATGACATTAGAAATAAACTGGTTAAAGCAAACAAGATTTGTGTTAGTTGATCTTTTTTCCATGAAACCATGCTGTACAGGTGATATAATATTTTTAAAAAGAGGATAAATTCGACTGTATAGGGACATCTCAAAAACCTTCGCAAAATTGCACAATAAAGTGATGGGTCTATAGTTAGTTATATCAACTGGATCACCATTCTTAAGAATGGGACAGACACTTGCTACTTTCCAAACATCAGGAAAACTGCCCTGTTTAAGTAGCAGATTAAACAATGTGGCTAATGGTTGCGCTAACACGTGACAACAATCCTTAACAAAGAAACTAGGAATCAAGTCCGGACCGCAAGTTAATTTGTCCTTGAGTTTTTTTGCTGATGTTATTATTTCATCACAAGATAAATAGTTGATATTTACTGAGGGCAGGTTAACATCCATGTTTTTGCTAATATTTTCAAAATCTGTGGCACCTGATCGAATCAGAACACTCTCAAAATAATGCTTAAAGGACTCGACGATGTCAGCGGGGTTATTGAGGGAATTGTTGTCAGTGTAGTGCATTGTATCGGGAATATATTTATAATTATATATTTTTTAGAATTTCTACGTCTAAAACACCAAAAAAAAAGTCCAATAAAATCTAGGTTGTTTTGTTACCATAGAAACATTGGAGGTTAATTTCATAGAAAAAGGATATACATAATCTTTTTTTATCGTTAATTTAGTTTGTCAAAATTTGCTGCGTTTTGATTGGTTAAAAAAACTGGCAACAGTGTTCCCAGGGACCCGATTCTCCCTTACGTTCCCCATCTCTCAAGAATACGTATATTTTCTCCCGGGGATCGTAAGCGAGGGAAGACTCCCCGGGATACTCCCGAGGATACTCCCATCTCTCAGTTTCAAGAATAGAGCACCTGGTAGTTTTCTCATAATTCGCATTTGCTGTTCTTTCAAATCTTTCTTTCACATTTTCAAAACAGTCAGCACGTGGAAATCTCTGTAAATCTGGATTATTTGCTTTGTAAATACGTGCTGCTAGCAAACAATTTCCATGAGCTTCTCCTAAGGCATAAACCATTTTCACTAATTCTTCTTTTGAATAGTTCATTGTATGCACGCTTAGTACTTACTCTAAACTCGTACGTGAATATTCAGTAAAAGAAAAAATGACATGTAAACTGATTGTCACAAATTTTATTGCGTGACAGACGCTCACTGCGTTTTTCCCGAGAAAGGAACGTGCGCAAATCGGGTATTTTTCATAAAAGTGGGTTTTTTGCAAAAACTACGCAACTTAGGTATAGGGAAAGCTATTATAAAATTGTAGAGTCTACAGAAAGGCATCTAATGAAATCATAAAACACAGGGTGTTCCATTTGAAAAAGTCGAGATTTTTTAAATTTTAAACCATCAGGTTTGGCACGATTTCTGTTGCCCCCTGTATATCGCAGGTCAACTTTTGATACGTTTTTCGAAAGAGCCATCCATCTTCACTCTACAGTTTCTGAAAAAAAATAATTTCTAGCTGTCATACAACCATAATTATGTCAACTATTAGAAGTGACGAAACATAAGAAAAAAAAATTAAAAGTCAAATATCTCGAAAACTATCAATATTTCAATAGCAGTGTTATGCACAAAGTCCCACTAATTTTTTACGTAGAATTCGATAATGCCATAATAAATATAGGTTTCCATTTAAAAAAATGAAGTTGGTACCTGTCCAGGAAAAACTGAACACCCTGAATATGTAAATATATTTTCATTTTGTGCAGCTCGGGATATTAGACAACCCTGTAGAAAAAAAAATTAAGTTATCTCTTTTATTAACCCAGATATTGGACTTACGCGCACTAGGTGGACACCCTGTATCTCACTAAATTCCGTCGTCAACTCGACAAAGTTTCTAAGCTATGCCCTCCGAGCGGGGATCGCGAACCCAAGTCTTTCTGCTATGCCTAGGCGTATTTTCGTCCCGTTTGCTATGCGTTTTTCTAATTTAAACGCCTTTTCAAAAAACCTCTGAAAAATTTTCGTCCGGCGTTTGTTCTCGCACCTAATGGCCCCGTCACGCCTGCCGAAATCCCAACTTTTCGCGGGACCCCCTCGCCCCTTTTCTAATTTTTACGGCTTCGAGAATCGCTTCACACGAAAGTTCCGTCCTTTCTCTAATCCTTTGATTTTTTTTTTTGAGACCGTACGTCGAGTCCATCTATGTCTATTTCGTCTCTGAAAATCTTGAGTCGCGTCCGTCTCAACTTCTTTCTCATTTTATCTGCCGATGTGCATTGAACTATCAACAAGCACCTCCTACGAAAACTGTCAAATTAATTAAACTTCAGATAGATTATTTTCTTTCCTATGAGAAATATTGCTAACGGAATCAATAGTACTAACTGCCAAACACTTCTGATTACCAAAATACTGAAGCGAAATGCTAATTAGAATGTCGGTAAAAATTAATAGTTTACATAGGTAGGTATTTAACTTTCTCAGTGTCAGGCAATAACGAGTGACGTGGTGGCGTAATGGTACCTATAAGTCGCAGAATTTCAAACATCGTAATGCTGAATTTCGCAAATTCGAATCACGCTGGAGACAACTTTATTTTTATTTTACTCTTTAATTCCAATTATTTATTAGTATTATTAGGGTTTAGTTATTCTGTTTCGATGTCCATAGCTTTTATTCATTCTGCAGGTTAGAATTAATTCGTTTATCTTGACAGTCTGCAAAATTCATCATTTACACCTTTTCGAGGGCGGCGGGGCTCCGAACGGTAACTGACGGCCACATTGATAAAATTGATAAAAATGTTTACCAAAAAATTAATTTTACTTTCAGCACTTAAAAAATGATGATATTTTAACCATCAAGAATAGAGTACCCTTACAATTCATTTAACTTTTAGTATAATTACATCATCATTCCAGATACAAAATTTCAGCTTTCTATCTATAAATTTATGATTTCATATACAAGAGATATCTCAAATTTATTTCATATGTATTTTCTTAAAAATAATATTATTCTAGATGCATATGCCAGGCCTGAACCCTCGGTAGGGCTTGAAATTGGAATGAAAATCGCGATAGCGATTTTCTCACAATTTCTTATTAATTGCTAAAATTAACAGTCTTGTACTATATACAGTGCGCGTCTAAAGCCCCCCCCCCTCCTAACTTTTGAAGTAATTGAATTAGGGGCACCGAATAAAATACAGGGTGAATCATGTAAAATTTATTATTTTTGACGATAAATTCATTTTCCTAAAATGAAAAATCGCTCTGAGTTTGTTTTCTTTTTGTAAATGCAGTGAAATCTTTAATAAAGATTTCACAACCGTCTAAAAGTGGGACAATATAATATAATGAACACAGTTTACAAAAATGTAAACATATCTGTAAACAATAAATGGACATATTGGACATAATGTCTATATTTTCGGCCGAAATTCTCTTTTCAAACAAAACTGAATAGAACAAAAACTATTAATAACGTATGCATAGGTAGAGAGGATGATGGCAAATACGCTAGTATTTATAGCAATCTGTTCATCGTGACAATGCAGAATATTAAGATATACAAGATACACGCTTTGTGTTTGGGAACAATGGCAACAGTGTGTGGATCATCACCTCCGCCTTAGTTTTGTGTCCGGAACGCCTGAAGCGCTGTAGCGGATCTGATTCCGGGAGTTATTAACTACGCTGCGCTGGTTCACTAAGGAATATACACGTTCATAAAAATGAATGCATTTCCATTATTTTGTTTTATCTAGGCCTCACATTAATAATGTAGCTCTTAAGAAAATCTTAATTATGCACGACGTACACAGCACGTCGCGATTGTGGTGGTATTGTTTAAGACGGAAGGTCCCCAAATGGTTTATACTAGTTCCGTCAATGCTTTGTAAGAAATATATATTTTATATAAACATAGAAACTTTACAACAGCAAACCTAAAAGTTGTTGGTTTTTATACACATGTTCTAGCCTTTTTCACTGTTCTTATTTTTTATTATATTGAATTGAATATAAATCGTCTAACAGATGCCATGTTTAAATTATTTATTTATTTTTAAAAAAATCACAAAGGTCACAATATTGCAATAGTTCTCAGTAATAAAAAAAAATGTCAGAAATAAACAATTAAACCAGTTTTAGTAGTGGTGACAAACACACCGTAGTGCTCTCTTTGGGTCTTTGCTATTATCTGTCTGACAAGTATTGTCAAATTGACAAGCGCCATTACAGCAGGGACCTCTATTGTCTTTGAGGAAGACAATCCTACTTATTTATTTGAAGGAGATGCCGAAAACAAATACTCCACGGGTCCCGACTGGCGTTGCATTATATGCATGATAGTAACAAACATGATACAACTACACAGATATGCTCATAACTTTCGTTTGTTTGCGCATGACGTCATTCGTGAGGCAAAAAAGCCAAAGCGATGCGAAAATTCTTATGGGCAGTGATATAATTATTTTCGTGTTTATCAATTGTTTTTTCCTCGTAACTGACGTCACTATGCGGATAGGCATATCTGTGTAGTTGTATCATGGTAACAAAGACCCAAAAATGGCACTATCGTGTGCTTCTCGATTCTCGCTTCAACATTCACGATGCCCGTCCGATCTCTTACCGTAGTACATGATTCATGCCGTAGTAGTGGTGAGAAGTACACCGTAGTGCCCTCTTTGGGTCTTTGCTACTATCCGTCTGACAATTATTGTCAAATTGACAGACAGATATCGACCTGCTTTTCCGCAGGTGCCATTATAGCAATAATCTCTATTGTCTTTGAGGAAGACAGTCCTACTTATTTATTTGAGTACTCCACAGGCAATGTGCCCCGACTGGTATTGCATTACTTCGGTATCTCCATAAGAGTCGCCCCATCTTTCATCGAGACGGGCCACCAGACGCTGACTGATTTCGCGCATTTTTTTAAATTTGACTTGTATATTAAACCGGTAAGCATCATGAATATATGATATACTAAAGCCAATATACCATATAAAATGATATATCAAATCAAACTAAAATCTGACAGAATGTATTCTTCTGTGCATGAATTGTTGTTGAATTAATGGATCAAAAGCGAATTTTCAGCGATATTCAAACGGGCGCTGACCGGGCAACATTGAAATTATTACAGAAAAGGTAAAGATCCGGATACGAGTATTAATCAATAATAAAAAAAATAAACATGACAAGCCACTTCCTATGTTTGACATTTTTTACATTCTGGAACTAGTACTGGAATTCATCACTCCTCCCGCTTAATTCATTATATGAATATTAGAAGGGAGCACAGAAAGCTTTTATACGCACCACTCTCATCCAAAATTAATGTTGTATATACAGGGTCATTGGTTATATTCTAGCCACCCACCTAGAGTTTCTCCCTTTAATCTGAGGCAAAAAAGTTAAATACAAAAGTTGTAGGAAATAAAATATAGTTTATTCCAGAATGTAAAATCTTTATATAGGGTGTTTAAAAAACGCGTGACATGCCAAACTTGCATTTTTTTAAATGGAATACCTTGTATATTATTAAGTTTTTCAATTCCACGCAAAATTCTACGACTTTTTCATATACTATACCCTATGTCTAAATTTAACCGTTTTCTAATAAATGATGGTTAAAGATATAAAATATAGGTACCTAAAGATAAAGGAAATGATAATAAAATAATTCGGAATTGGAAAACCAAAATGTTTGACAATGTATATGACAGATATCGGTTTTTTGTTTTCATGGCTAACTAGGAATAGTAAGCACGCGTCCCTCAGATCAATTAAATTATTACAAAATTATGGTAGGTATATCTTTAACCATTATTTATGAAAAAGCGGTTAACTTTAGATATAGGGTATGGTATATGATAAACTCGTAGAATTTTGCGTGGAATCTAAAAACTTAATAATATACAGGGTATTCCATTTAAAAAAATTCAACTTTGGCATGTCACGCTTTTTTGAAACACCCTATATAAATATTTTACATTCTGGAATAAACTACACTTGATTTCCTACAACTTTTGTATTTAACTTTTTTTCTTCAGATTAAAGGGAGAACCTCTAGGTGGGTGGCTAAAATATAACCAATGACCCTGTACATACTATTAGCACTATTACCATAGTTATACTATATAATAGTATTGGGTTTCGACCTCTGTGTTGACCAATCGAGACACTAAACCTACAGCGACCGGATGGCCTGGTATTGTTGATTATTATTATTATTGATTGATTGTATTAAATTGATAGATGTTAAATTTGTGGCATAAATCCACCATTATTTGTAGAAGCTAGAACATACAGAAATGCATTCTTTAGATCAGAGTTATAGAATTATATTACCTAATAAAAATTTGGTAATATTCATATAATCTAAAAATTATTCACAATGTAGCCCTGCGCCCGATCACGTTTGTTATTATACAGGGTTATTCAGAACTCATCTCTAAAACTTTGAGGATATGTGCATCCTTAAATAAGAAATCGATATCACCAAAAAAATTTATAATAGAAGGCTTAGGATTTCCCGTAAACAATGTTTAAAGTTATACCATTATAAAGGACTACGTAGCTGGGCAACTGTACTTCAACGACATCTGATATATCACATTCCTTCAAAAAACAGTAAACGACAGTTTTTGTACCTGGCGAACGCCTGGCGAATAGAGTTGGAGTGGGGATAATATCTCGATTGTCTATGAGTCGTCAGTCTATGTGTGTCTGTAGGAGTGTTAAACTGTAAAATTTTCAAAATGGCTCATGTATACAGTAATGCTGAGTTAATGGACATGATTCTTATTTATGGCGAAGTTGGACAAAATTCATTGGCAGCTTCCCGCTTGTATGCGGAACGATTTCCCAATCGACACACCGACACATCGACAGTTAGGTTTTGTGAGTGGTTGTTGCAGCAAAATGCTGAAAATCCCCAATTTACTTATTAATTTGCGTTTACAAGATCAGCAACCAGGAGGAACATTCGGTTTAGTGCGGCAAAATTGGATAAGGCGTGCCCAAAATTGTGTACAAGTCGAGGAATATTATTTCGAAAAGCTTTTGTAACAAGGTATGTGCAATTTTTTTTATAAATTTCATGTTTCTAATACCTAGTAATCAAGTAGCGTAATTCTTCAAAATTAGTGTAAAAATTTTATTCATTTTAAAGACACGTCACTTTGGTCAGATCTATCTATCTTTAAGTTTATTTTAAAGTAAAAACGCTGCAAATCTTTTTTGCGCCGGGTGTCGGTATACTCTCAGATCTTCCGAAGTTTTTTTCGTGCTAGCCAGTTTGCATTATCAGTCCCAAGGTCACTCCATTATTGTGGAACAGTATCCAGCGGCGTACAATGAAAAATTTTTAAATAGTTTTCAGTCCCCGCCAAAAATTTTTTTGCACTACCACATTTGTACATGTATGTTGAACATCCCCAAATTTTATTATGGATAAGTTCTGAATAACCCTGTATACCTTCAGACAGACATGTACATACTTTCACCAGACGCGTACGTATACTTTCCGACGGTAGGTACGAATCTACGTGTTTGATATTTTCTCAGACTACGGCCGTAAATTAACTCGTGAGACGATGAACAAATCACTTTTAATCGACCTCATCAGAGAAAATCCACCTCTTTCGGATCAACGAGATAAAAGATACCACAATAAGGATGTCAATAGTCTTTGATGGAAAGACATTGGAGAAAAAATGGTCGTTTCAGATATGATGAAACTGTTTTCTAGTAATATTTTCCATTAGCCATTCAAGTCATTCATCGGAATCTGAGGAATTCATTATGAACCTCTTCTCTGCACTTTACCAAATAATAATAAAAATGTATTCACTCGTCAGGAATCATCCACCGTACTAAATAATAAGTCCGCTACAAATGAAGCCACTATGTCCAACGTATCTGGTCTGATCTGGTCTTGTCTGGTCTGGTCTGATCTGATCTGAACCGGTGCCAATGAAGCCTTAAGACTTAACCGTGGCATAACAAAATTTTAATAGTACCGCAGACTTTTCTGTTTTTTTGTTCAACGGCTCCGTATTTTTTTTTCTATATAGCTAATAAAATAGATTTTGTTAAACATATGTATACAAATATACACATTTCAGTTCTCATTACCTCACCCAGATTACTATTACTTCACCAGAGGTCCCGGAAAATGCTTTTGATAATTATCCAGCTTTTTCAATATTACTTTTGGTTAGGCAAAACTAAGTTTAAAAACTACCCTTGACTGATTTTAATTTTCTTCAGCTTTTTCAGAAGTGTGATAATAATATGGTACCAAAAAAAAAAGGTAGATAATGGCACAAGAACATATAGTTAACAATATAGTATAACTTATAGTTAGAAACAATATCTCGCATACATAATAGTTATCACTCACTAAATCGTGATTTCGAAGCAATGGCGGAAATTAATCAAACTGGCAGTACATATCGAGTAGGCCGCTCCTCCCCTTGCTAATTGTACATGTGTAATATGGAACAGAGAGAGTTGTAGACCAGTGCGCCCCGACTTTATTAATTACAGAACTTGATGTTGTGACGTGGCCCATTGTCGCAGATCCGATTGTCATATCACATCAGCTAGTTCTCTGACAAAGCACATCTGCTCTCGGTTTAAAATGATTAATTTTTTTAATCAGGACTATAAAATACCAAATAGAGATTACTTTTTATTCAACAACGGTTCAGTTCCGACAGTTATGACAGAATAAAATGTACTTATTTTACTACCGAAAATATTTACACTTATATTAATATACACTCTGGTACAGTAGATAGACGCAATGAAAACAAATGAAGTAAATTTGTTTGGGAATCCAAGGTAACTCAAAAAGTGTAAAACTTACGAACAAATAATTGCACAGTTTCGACTTTCATCTTCAAGGCCATGTTGATGGTATTATCAGATCAATTCTATTGTCACATGTTTTCGAATCACAGGGTGATTTTGAAATATTGCCTATTTCAACAAGGGCCTGTATTTTTCTTATTTTCATAAATATAGAAAAAGTGTAAATAACAAATGTTTAAATATACTGAAGTGGAAGTGAAGTAGTCAATTTTGTTACTTTTGTTTTTGATCTACGCAATACACTTACGTTTTCTAAATGGGACACTCTGTAGGTATATATTTCCTTATGTAACAGTAGCATTCTTTCCTGGTTGAACAATATATAAATAGTATGAATATATTTAAATATTTACACTTTAATAGGTGGAAAATATCTAATATTTTCCACCTTAAATTAACAATATAAAAATTTTTGTTCGTTTCTAAATATTTCAACGTACGTATATCTTAATGGAAAAGAAATTTATTTGAAAAATATTTTTACATTCTTACTACTAAATGACATTTTCAACAATTCCTGAAAAACCAGATTAGATACAGAAAAAAATAAATAATAATAATAATAAATGAAAATAAATGTTCAAATTGTCTCCCATTTTGCTCAATAATAAAAAATATAAATAAGAATTAATTATCAAATTGATATGAAATTAAAGTGGAAAATATTAGCTTACCTAAAGCCGGACCTATATAAATATACGCAAACTTTTATATATTGTTATAATCAGGAAGAAATATAGAGAAAGATATATAGGCCGTCCTATTAAAAAAAACCTAAGTTTATTCCGTTGCCCAAAAACCAAAGTAGATAGAAACAAGTTGACTACTCCCCTCCCCTACTTTTCAAAATTTGCCATGTGCACTTTTCCAATATCTCTCAAAATAGAGAGATGCTGAGCCTTGTTCAAATAGGCAAAATTTCAAAATCATCATGTAATTCGAAACCATATGTAATAGAATTGATGTAATAGCACCATCAATGTGGCTTTGAAAAAATAGGTCGAGACTGCAATTAATTTCTCCGTAACTTTTACACTGTTTGAGTTACCATGGATTCCCATAAAAAATGGACTCCTCTGTACATCGAAATTGATTAGGAGTCGATTAATTACCCAGCCGGTGTCTTGTAACTGTACCTAAAAATTTCAATCAAATATTCAGGGTGTCCCATTTGTGTGTATTTCGTCGATAAAATTATAGAGGATATTCAGTATAAGCGCTATATAACATCATACATTTTTTTAATGGCAATCCCTGTATATTATTATATTCCTGAATTTTATTTCTTGTAATGCCCATTTGCGAGTTATTTTTCAATTTAAAAAACATTTTAAAGTTCATTAAATTATCAGGTTCATAGTTAAGACCCTGTATAACATTAGAAGTTTCTGTGAGAGATAAAAGCTAACATGAGTTTTCTAAAAGACCATAAAAATAAGAATTTCGATATATCTTAACATAACATAAAAATTTACGATGAAAGTATCCTTCACAAATGTCATTTTTTTTTTTAAAAATTATAAAATAAGTAACTTCTAAATGAAACTTTATAGCTTCACTTATTTATATTAGAAATAGTTGTGCTTACACCGAATAATATAAAACTTTCATTTTCTCTAAAACTAGTATGGTTTGACTCATTAGTGCATTAATGGTGAATTTAAATTAATTTATGGTGTTATGTATTACTTTGTGCGTATTATTTCGCCAAACACTTAATTCACCCACAGAAATTGAATATTTATTTAAAAATTTGTTTTCTTTTGTGTTTTTTGTTTGATGTTTCAATGTTTTATTTGTTGAAAGAATATCAATATACAAAGATTATTCAAAGGCAATACATTTGAACTTCGTTATCATGACTTTATCCCAAGGGCAACGTAATGCATGTATGTATGTGGTGCCTTTAAGTCCTGATGATGCGTCTTATCAAAGATATTTGCAATTTTCTTTTCTATCTATGCGTTGTGACTGCACCGAAAAATTGCATCTATGATAAAAAATCCCTCCAAAAATAAGCTACGTGTCATTAATCAGTTTTTGACCGCTGAGGGGTGTTAGCCAATGAAAATTTATACGAGAATGAAAGCTGTATATGAGGACTACAGTTATTCTCATACGGCAGTGGTTGAATGGTGCAATAAATTTCGACAAAGAAGGATCTATGCAGCATCAGATGAAAATGTGAAATAGCTGGAAACTGCTTTTCGAGCAAATAGGCGTATAAACATTGGAGAACTTTCTCAGATGTTGAACATCGGTGTGGGAACTGTTCATACCATTATTCATAGCCTTGGCCATCATAAAGTTGCTGCTCAATAAATTCCACGACTGCTTACTAATAAGCAGAAGAATTTGCGTTGCGTCTTATCATCTTATTGCATCTGGTGCGCTATTAACGACAAGATAATGCCTTTTTACACCAAATTGTTGTCAATGATGAGTCTTGGTGTTACTACTATGAATCAGAATCTAAGCGTCAGAGGCCCTATGCAGTGTGGTCAAGGAGTGTAGCACCTAGCCACTGAGATTCCAAGGGAATAGATGAGTGGGAAGGCAATTCCATGAAGAAGCTTTTCTCAAGACCATCTGACAACCTGCTCGAGGTGGCCCTGCATGCGACTAAACACGGCGGATCTAAACGAGGAAAGTCGATGAATTCCCCCAGCATCGGGGTGACAGGTGTCCTTAACGAGACCTCTGGAATACTGGGCAACCTTCCAGAGTATGCTTGCCTTGACACAGTAATGCGGAGCTCTGGAATCCCTTGCTACTGGTGGGACTTTTATGGAAAACCAACCAGTAAAAACACTGGTCAAACCCTCGATCCCCAAGCAACTGGGGAATCCATGAAGATTGGGATCAATCTAACTCCTAATAAAAGCCCGATCCCATCGGATCAGAAGAGGAGGCTGCTAAAGTCTCCGACAACTGAGACTCAAGGAGGAGGCAATATTGGCCATATACTGGTCCGATAGCAGAAGATGCTGAGTGCCGCTTGTGCTTAGAAGATGATAAAACGACAGAACACACCTGCCTATGCACCTGCCCCGCTGGGGAAAGGATCAGATACTCATTATTTGGCATTTCTTCTGCCAGAGGATCTGAATAAGTTCTCACCCAATAAGGTGATTGGCTTCATTAAGAGGCTGGACCTGTTGGGTGAAATATAAGTAGGTGTAAGCCACAATAGACCACATGGTCGCGGTGGAGGGTCTGATTTTCGGCCCACTCACTTTTGAACCTAACCTAACCTAAACTAACCTATGCAGTGCAGTGTATATACAATCTGCGAAGGCGAAAAAATTCTAACCCTGTGTAAGAAAAACCTGCATTTTTTATTACCAAGGTATCTTAGAATTTAACGAATATAGTGTCAACATCAATGCTGAGCGATATTCAGATACCTTAAAGCGCTTACGTGTCGGCCCCAAGAATAAAAGTCACCAGGAAAATCACGTCATTCTTCTTCTTCAATGACGTCATTCTTCTGCATGATAATGCTCGACACCGTATAGGCCAAACTGTTCAAGATTTGTTTGATCGTATCAAATGAGAAGTCTTACAACAGCTCCCTTGCAGACCCTTATCCCAATGTGATTTTAATTATTTGTCCCATTAAAGAAATCCTTAAAAAAGCGGTGGTGTAATTCGGATGCAGAGAATGAAAACTCCTTTTAAACTTGTTAAAAAAGTTGTTTCTATTAGTTTTAATTATATATTATAAGTTATTTATTATAGTACCAATCAAGATTTAATTACATATTTGTTGCATTATTATATTATTATTACTAAAAATCCTATGGAAACAAATGCAGTATATTTTGGCACTGCCTAATCCTCTGAAATAAATTTTCTTTATAAAGAACTTAAGTTTGATTAAACATATTGATTGAGTGAAATAAAAAAGTATAGGTAAAATATAAAATATCGTAAAAGACAAATGAAATAGATAAGGTTTCAATATGCGTATAGCTTCGAGTTTTTGTATATTATGTGGCATGAAAACCATTACGTACAACAAAAAATATTTAAAAAAATGCAAAATATAATTTTCGCTTAATATGGGCACAAACCTAGTAATTTCAATATTATGTAACATCAGAAACATCACCATGCATCCGTTTACCGAAGACCGCCCTTTGTACGGAGCATATCTACTCAAATAAAGATTACACACAAGAGGGAGAACCCTCTAAACGTGAATTCAAACTCTATTAACTAAACGCATTTCAATTGACTTGTAAAGGACCCCAACCCTAATTAATTCAAAACACCAGCCGATCCGGATCACGGTCACGTTTTCGTTCGAATTATTTCTAATCGCGTGGCTATCTATGTTTATTTGGAAATTAAATCCAGTGTAATCTGTGATTATTATTAGACATTGGTTGGCTTATAAACAAAGAGACACAATTTCATTAAATTGATAATAATGTTAAAATTTTGGTGTTAGTACTCGTTAAAGGAAAAATTCAGTTGCAAAAATAAGCAAATAGCATAGCCAACGATCTCTTTGAAACCGCAACTGGTATGATAATAAAAATGAATGTATTTTCATTAACTGCAAGTATATAATATGTACCTATAAGCGGTGCCTGTCGAAATAACTGAATTAAATGGTAATTCTATAAAGGATTTGTCAAATTTTAAAGCATGTTAAAAATTGAAATCCTATTAAAAATCGGCATCTATTCTGCAAGAAATATGATTTTATACATATTAGTTGAAATATACCAATAAATTGATATTTTGTAACTAGTTTTTATGTTATAATTTTAGCACATCTAGTCAAATTTTGAATGTCAAATTATAATATTTAAAGAATCCTCTTGACCTTGACTTGGCTTTAAACATTTTTTGATATCATAAACATACCCAGAAACAAAGGGATTTATACTTGCAATACAAGATCAAATTCGACAAATAACTATAAAAAATATAGCAAATAACTACGAATAGTAAGGACACATCATTAGATCCTCCGTCTCCAAACGCCTTATTTAAATGACGACTAAAACAAATCAAGCCAAGACAGCTATTCTCTCATTAGTTATTTGCTATGTGCATGCCATCTGACAAGTAGTAGAACTAGTTTCTACAACCTGTTATTGTATAAAAAATATATTTTATAGGATATTTCAATTAAGAGCGAGAGATGTAGAAAATGTCAATTTCCTGAAACAGTAGAACATACCAATAGACATATTCAGTGGCAGTAATTATTCACCAGGCAATAGCCCTGCGATATAATCTGCAATAGGAACCTCAAGCGTATTACCAATATTCAACACTAACAATAATAGAAAACAAATATTATAAATTATACTGGTACCTTACTCGGTCTCGTCTTCGACGCTGAACGGAGAGACCTAGGCTCTGTCACCAAGTTGGTACCCGTTCAGTTGAAAGCCCAAGTTACAGCCGCAGAAGGCCGTAATCTTCTGCAGCTGCATAAGGATAAGCCATTGCACGGTGTATTCTATAAGAGCCTTGAAGACCATGGCTTATCCGAAAGGCTGACCTTTCCTTTTTTAAGGTCAGCGGGACTTAAGTCGGAAACCGACGGATTCATAATGGCTTACCAGGAAGGCGTACTTAACACCCTCGTCTATCGAAGCCGTGTCATGGGTATGGAGGTACCTGATGTCATCTGCAAGGCCTGCCATAGGGCGCCGGAGACAATTATGCATCTGCTCTCCGCTTGTCCGGCATATGCAGTCTCGGTCTATATCCATAAACATAATGCGGCTTTACGAGTACTTTACTACTTTCTAGGGAACTCGTACGAGTTAGACGGAACACCAGTGGTTCCATACGCTCCAGAGGATATTGAGTCCGTTGTGGGGTAGAAGAGGTGCCGAATTTATTGGAACTACTCCCACGTTCAGGCAGATTCGAGCCAATAAACCTGATGTAGTCCTCCTCGACCACCAGCTCAAGACAATGTTTGTCATCGAGTTCTCGGCTCCTGCCGAGACCAACATTGTCTTGAAAGAGGAGGAGAAACGGACGAAATATCGACATCTTTAAAACTTGTGGTACTGATTATAGGAGCCCTAGGTAGATCACGAGAGATACACTGCTTTCGGAACTGAAGATCATTCGGCAGATCATCTAGCCGGAAAAATGCAGAAGGCAGTTATTCTGGGTTCATTACGTCTACTCAGGACACCCGATTCCTGAACTCAGTAGTTATTCGCCTCACAGACGTGGGGAATGGCTACTGATAACCACCAACGCCCAACCCTGAGAATAGGAGTCAGGGAATCAGTCGACTGGATTTTAACAAAAAAAAATTAAAAAAATTATATATCTGCCCTTAATTATAATTACAAGGATTATCCCGAAAATGTGAGACTTGTGTAAGAGAGGGGGAGGCACATTATTATTCAGGAACGACTGACGTTAGTAAACCCGAAACATAATTCAATGCTGGAATGAGGGAAACCTGAAAAATGTTATTAGTTAGGGAGGCAGTCAAACATCAACCAATGTTAATCACCAAACTGACATTGTTTCGGTCCTAGGCACGCACGCCAGGATGGTTGCCAATCCATGCCTGTAAACAAACCTTAATATACGGTAGACAATTAAATGTCTGGCGGATTCGAACACATGACCTCAGGGATAAGCGGTCGAGTTACTAACTGGATTCTAACGGCAGACTTATTGTTTTTAATATATTTTTCTTTTTAATATTATTTGCAACATCATTTGCTATAAGTATGAATATTAAAAATGAAAATCTAGAAAGTAGAATTTATTTATACTTACATACGTTTTGTATTGCATTATTTAAGGAAAATAGGTTTTTTTTTGTTATTTCTATTCTTTACTGACAAGTTTGAAATTGTACCTGTTGTTCTTAGCCTCATAGAGTCTCCAGGATAATCTTATAACATTTTACAATGTGGAGAGAAAATGTTCACAATTAGTGGATTGTCACAGGTAGTAGTAAATTGTATTTTGCGTGGTGGACCCCTTCCTTCTAAGGCTTCAAGAGAAGTAGCACCCCGAAAATGTTAAATGACAAATCATGTTTTGTTGTACCTCAATTTAATACGATTAAAAATACATATTCATGTGCAAACAGGCGAGCGCTACGACCATCCCATTCGTAAGTTATTAAGGAAAATGTTTTATCCGGTAGAAAAAAACTTTCTAATAATAAATTGATATAATCATGCCCATTACTCGATCAAGTACTTTGAGATTCTCACCAAAAAACATTTAGTTTTTAAAACTAATAATAGAAATTGCTCAAATATCGAAATCAAACTAATTATTATTGAAAGAGAAAAGAAGTAAATGTCTTCTCTGGTATTTATATATGAATATCTTCAATAATAGATAGGAGTACTTCTTCAGAATTTTGCAGAGTTTTAGCGGATTTTAGTTTGCCATTTCTAGGTCTGTATTTTGATACCTATTCCCTCTTCCTGGATCCTTCGCATGGTCCTTTCAACTGTAGATTTGGACATTACATTCGTGGAAAAAATTATTGACTACATGGTATGGCATAACTTTTCATTATATCTTCTCCTGTCTCCAAAGCAATGCATTATCAAAAGATTAACTCGTTCTCCTTCGATCAGTTTTTTATCATTTTGATACAACACAGGAAGACAACATCACACAACAAGAGTAAGTACTATAACTTAATAACTAGTAATTAATAAAAAAAACCGATTATAAATAAAACATAATCATCAATCAATATAATAAACGAGAAAGAGATGAAATCAAAAAAATGTCACGGTAAAAATCTATGGTCAATTCACAACGTAGATAAAATATATGTATAAAAATAATGTTTTCTAACCAAATACAAAATAATGAGCAGAACAGTATCAATTTATGATTAGAAAGTTTTTTTCTATTATATAAAACATTGTGTTTAATATAATAACTAGCGAACGGACGGTTGAGGCAGATTATTTAATTTTTAGTCTCCAATAAACTATGGTGCGAACAGACTTGGGTTGCAATTTAAAATTTTGATGATGCTACTTCCCATGGAACCTTGGAAGGGGAAGGAGAGTGTACTACTACGTCAAAATATAGTTTACTAGACACTATGACAATCCACAAATTTTGGCGGACACTGTATATCTTCCGTAGCAGAAATACGTGTAGTACGTAGTCCTAAGGAGAACTAGTACAAGTTCCGAGTTGTCAATAAAGAATTTTAAACAGAAATTTCAAATAATATATTTTTTTCAACAAGAAGTTCAAAATAAATAATATTTTTTTCATTTAAACTAGATACTTATTTAATTTTTGTTTTAATATTTTGTAAAACTGTTTGCATTTATAATACTGTTGATAATAATATTAAAAAAAAAAACATTTAAAGACAATAAGCTGAAGTTTAAACTGCTACAACAAGTAGAAATAAGTAATGAATGAACAGAACATTGATTAATAATCAACCCAACCGCGTATCATATTCAATAAATTTAACGTACGCCTGTTATGTTATGATAACATATAAAAATAACATGTTTCATAACGTGGAAGTGCAAAAGTCGTACCGGGTATCTCCGAATAACGTCGGCCGTTATACTGCATGTTATGACTTTTTCATAACAGGTACAAAGTCGTGTATGTTCATATAAAGTAAAATAGCTTAATATGTGCTTCTTGTGCAAGACAAGGATAATCCGCCGAGATGTTACAACCATAATAGACTACAGTTCAGAGTTAGAGTGACATATTTGACGTTTAATCAGATTAAGGCCTAATTTGTGTATTTGTGTGAATAGTTCAAATTATGGAAGGAAAAAGGCAAAAGAAAACAACAACGGCCCAATATGAACAACTACTACAATTTATTCAAGAAAATAAGTTACTGATCACCGGTAAAACAAACCCATCTGAGAGGGGGACTATAAAAGTTCTGTAGAAGAAATTCTTTAGACAATCGAAATAAGATAAAAAATACGTCTCTGTACTTTTTATTGTATCTTAAATAAACATAGCTTCCATTAAAAAATACGAAAGGTGCTGTATATTGCAATACCTTTGTTGCTACTCTTGGATTTTTTGCATCAAAACTAAATTTAATATCCCATCAAAAGCCATTTGTCAGATCGGACACGTTATGCACTTAGCCACACCTCATAAGCAATTGAAATTTGTCACTTGTTATCATAACATAACGTATAGATAAATAACATGCATGTTAAACAAATGTCTATTTTTCTGACGTTACATAATATGAAATTTGAATATAACATAACAGATTCTCCCAGACGAACTTTAACATGCACTATAACATAAGTGATACGCGGTTGGGCTGAATAGCTAATTATAGTTATTTTTAAATCAAATTAAAAAATGTGTAAAAGACGTTTGATTCTACCACTAGAAGAAACGTTTGTCTACTTATTTCTTAAAACGTTATATATATTATGTTTTATTTTCCTTTCATTGAAATATGAAACCCGTAACGAAAAAAGTAAGACAACTATATTTTACATTTCCTCAAGGGCATAAGATTATTAAAACTCATAGATTGAGCAATAACAGAGACTTGTTGCAGGTAAACAACCAATAAAAGCATTATTTTATTAGGGGATGCTGTGCGCGGGCGTCTCGACGCCTCTGAGGCGTCTGCTGAGAACCAATGAGGACAAATGCAGGGTGGAGTCTTGTTTAATTTCTATAATAACATGCAATTCAGAAACACAGTTTGAATTTAACTGTGTTATCGGAAACCTCATAAAGGCGAAAAATGGCAGGGCCATACTTATCTTCCCTGCCAGGAGATCTGCTTACTGAATATATGTTTGGAAGAAGGCGGCAGAGGCGCAATCGTACGACTTTCAGTCCTCAGCAACTTCAGGAACTGGAAGCCCTCTTTCAGAAGACGCATTACCCCGACGTTTTTCTTCGCGAAGAAGTGGCGCTTAGGATTAGTTTGTCTGAGGCCAGAGTTCAAGTAAGTAACCTTTTACAGTGATTACTTATGCTTGGTACTTTTTAGCACGTTGTCTATAACAGTTGTTTAATACATTTCTACAGTCAACACTTATGGAATAAGTTTGTGAGCCATAAAAATTTCTTTTGGGAATAAGCCACCCGTAATAATAACAAGGAAACTGAAAATATTTAAACAACAGAAGTGCAGTATCGAGGCATACTTTTAAATGTGCCAGTTTAATGAATTAACTAAACTTTATTCAATAAATGAAATATTCAATTTAAATAACTCAATTAGCTACTCAAAAAAAAACTCATTTAGTTCTTTTTATTGTATTCTTCTGACTTTACAAACATTTATCCAGTTTTTCATCGGAATTTTATTCTATTGGTGAACTGTCAATTTGATATTTTCATTCAAACTTTATTTTAGAGGGCCTTTTGAAAATTAAAAATATTTTTGAAATTATGCCAAATAATAGGCAATCAGCAAAGGATTAAATCCATTAAAATTCATTACAATTTCATACATTCAGGAATACCTGAAATATTTAAAAGACTCGCCAATAATTTAACATAAAATCAACATTTACCACCAAAAATAATTTGTTTGATCTTTATAAATATTAATAAAACAAAACCGATTATTAATAATCAGAATACAAGGAATTGCATTTATCAAATTCTTTGTGAATACCTATAGCAAATTTTATATCGATGAGAGATTGATGGTAAGTGTTCACAGGGCCGTAGCTTGGCGTTGGCGATAGGGCGTTATTTTATGATTAACAAAAGATAACATAAGTTATTGTTTGTTTTTATAAGCGAGTATATTATTTATATAGTAGAGTAGGTTTTGTGGTAGGCAGGGGGTTTGAACCCCCTAAACGCCCCTTGTCTACGCCTCTGACTGTTTATGAGCACCAAAATTATATTATAAATCACCAAGAGGATAAATCTAGGTTAGCTTAACATGTAGGATGACTATCAATGGGTTAATTGGAGAAATGCAATAATTATTTAAAAAGAAGTTAAACAAAATAAAATAAAAATAAAATATCGTATATATGTTCAACCTAATTATGATAAACGTAAATCGTCGGAAACTTCCTTAGATCAAACGTAGGTTCCCTAATTCAAAGAAAAGTGGGCACTGGGTAATTGAAAATAATATATATATATATATATATATATATATATATATATATATATATATATATATATATATATATATAGTGCTCTGTGAAAGTGAAATTCGAATAAAAATGTCAAACTGATATTTCAGAGTCATGTCGAAGAAACGAATATCGACTTGAAACATCTGAAGAAAACCGTATAGATACGTTCAGTACGGAGCTTGGATGATAGATTATAGACTGGATGATAGAGTAACTTTTACCTGCGCTGATAAAATGTACAATGTATTTCAATGGAGCCGTTCAGTACGGAGATAATAATACTAGCAGGGAATACATGATATACGAGTGGTTTATACTCGATTATATTTTGCGGAATAGTCAGTTCAATTCTTCTGCGAGCTTAAGTAGGAGTATAGATGCCGAAAAATTAATTAGATAAGTGTTTATTATAGAATCGTTGTGGAATTAGGCCCACTCTGATCACCACAATAGATTTATTTTGGAGAAACAGTGGGAAGAAATAGGAAAAAATATGAATGCTACAAGTAAAAGTAATATTTTATTTTTAAATAAAATACAATTTATTATATATTGTGAAAGAGATGTATGTAGGCCTCGAATAACAAACGAATTAATCCAATATTGAGTATATTAACGTTAAATACATTAGAGACTTTAGCAAAAGTAAAATACTTAGTATTAGGAAAACCGGGCGTTCACTTCAACTAATGGTTCCCGTTAATCGGATCTATGATGAGTTGCTATAGTATACATTTTAGTTTATTTTACAAAAATAACTTTTAAATGTATCTAACAAATTCTGCTGTATCTGAAATATGCGTAAAACCCCTGGGAATATTTCCGTAGTTGAGGATATAAATGGTGAAATTCTCCCAGTCGGTGCCTTTCCCTGTTTATAGGATGCACATGATACTTCCTTAATTTTTGTTTCCTTTTGGTGAAAATGTAATATTTCGTTCCTGCCGAACAAAAGTAATCTTCTTCGCTAGACATTTTGAAATGTACTAGCTGTTAAAAGCGTGTATGCACATCTCCGTTGTGAACGCCTATCAGCGCTTATATTTTTCACTATTATTCTATCATCATTCATCTATCATCTATGATCTATCATCCAAGCTCCGTACTGAACGTACCTTAGGAAGCAGCCAGTCAAATTATGTTTTAGGTATATGTATATGGTTTAAATATACTGTTCTAAACTATATATTTATTATAAAACCGATAATAATTGTTTCATTTGTGAAATAATTACATTTCATTATGTTTTTTTTTTGACAAACTTCTAAGTTTACCTATCTTCTGCACTTACAGTATCTGAATATTTCTTGTTTTTATTTGAAAGGCAGCATTCTTCATAAAGGAATTTTTCTAACTTTTAAAATTTACTCGTAAACTATTCTTTATATTTAAAACTGTATGTTCAAAATAACACGCCTTTTTAAATTCATGTATTTATTCTTAAACTATTGGCAGATGCTAATAGACAATATATTTTTACTTTTGAAAAATGTTTAAACAATCAAAAAAATAAATTGTTACTCCGAATAATTCCGTCAATCATTAGTTTTTAAAACTTGTTTTTGGCTCAACCTTACAGTAAAAATTCCTAAAGCGATGCAAGTATTATTTAAACATAAAAAAGTTTTATGTTTATGTTTTAAACATAAACAAGTTTTATGTTTATGTTTTAAACATAAAACACGTCTGAAAATATCCTCTTTTCCTTGGCCTAAAAAGGAAGAGAGATTTAAAAAGTACAGAATTGGTGTCTTTATTAGTATACAGTGTGTCGAAAGAAAAGTATAAACACAGAATTTAAGAGCAAATAGCCTCTTCGTCAAAGTAAGAAGAAGTTTCTCTTATACAGGGTGTTCTACAACCTCTATGAGAAACTTTGACAGACGATAGCTGGGTTAATTCTAAACATTTTTTATTAATGAACATGAGTCCAATTCGTTTTTGTTTTGAAGTTACAAGCATACCGGGTGATTCTCAAATGTCGCTGACCCCTATAACTAAAACCAATAATTACCAATAAAAATTAAAATAAATAAAAATAATAAAACTGAAGGGTATAAAAATTGTTCGAAATGTTCGCCCTCGGCTTGAATGCAAGCCTCACTTCGACGAACTAAAGATTCAGTCACTCGACCGATGAGATTTTGATCATTTCTTATTTGGTTAGCTGGATCTTGAATTGCTTTAAGTAACTGCTGATGGGTTTTGATTTCAACATGGTAGACCATCTGCTTCATAAATAAAAATGTCCCTGTGTCTCCATAAATAAAAATTGAAAAAAACACTAATTGAAGGGTTATTAATGACAGCATCTATTACATTTTCTTCATCTTGTGCATTTACTTCAATAGGACGAATGGCCTTTTTTGGAGCGGGGTTACCTGCTGCTTCTCGAAGTCTACGAAATGATGCACTAAACGTGCGGACAGGTTGGTGTCTATTTGGATACCTGCGTCGATATTCTCGTGCTGCTTGTCTGGCGTTCCCATTGGAATACCTATATACAAACATAATATCTGCATATTCCTCAGTTGTGCATAAATGCATTTTCGTAAATTTTTTCGTAAAATCTTTATAATCCTTTAGCCGATTAGCCGATTTTGTTGAAATTTGGCAGTGTTATTTATGGTAGAAAAAGGTTAATTTTGCCGTAGATTAAAATTATTCAGTCCAGTGGCACCCTAACCAATATTTTTGACAAATAAAATATGCGCCACTGACTTTTTTAAAACTTGTTCGCATTTAGCAACTAAAAATAGAACTTTTTTGTCTCTTTAATTTTTTTCGTATGTTGCTTCGTTCGGAGAAAAAAATAAAAACCACTTTATTGCATGTCCCTGGGACAACATATTAAAGAATTAAAACTACCAACTGTCAAAAACGGAGGTGTAATACCTGTTATTTTTATTAATCAATAGGTATTATTATCAATCAGGTATTATTATTTATTTATCAATAGGTTTTTCCATATTTCCGCCGCTGTATACAAGGCATATGTCAGCGTTTCGGATAAGCCCTGGTCCTGAAGGTTTTATAAGAAGGCACTTACATTGATTTATCCTTATGCAGGATTGCGACCTTCTGCAGCTTTAACTTCAACGTTCACCTGAACGGGTCCCAATTCGGCAACAGAGTTTACAAGTGAATAGTGGTGTTGTTCCCCTGACTTTGTAGATTGTATATTTGGCACTGGTTCGCTTTTATTTTGATATATTAGTTATTACACTTATAGAAAATACTTTATTTTGTTTTTACAAAACAATGTGTATACATTGGTACTTAACAAGATACTGACTTAAAAATATAAAATCATGAAAATTCAACCTAATTGCCAACGCATGGGGGATTGATTGTTATCCTTAATCAACACTAAACTATCCATTTTCAGATGCTCTTGGGATTGCTTCCAACGTATACACTTGTATTTTGGAAACATACTCTTTACTACAACATTGCCAAAGGTGCTTAGTCGTTTGTTGTACTGTACCTATTGAGTCTTGAGCATGGCATATCATTTAAATTAAGATCCGGTAAAACAGTAATTTGTCTTCCGACCAAAAAGTGACCAGAAATAATGGGATTGAAGTCTTGGGGATGAGAAGACATTTGGGACAAGGGATGGGAATTTAGAATTGGAAGTGTATCTTACCAATGACCCCATTTAAATGGTGTTTGATTGATTTAAATCCGGCTTCCCAAATACCTCCAAAGTAAGAAAAGCGAGTCGGAATAAAACGCCAGCTTATTCCATTTGTCAAAAATGAATCTTCAATAATGCCTTGATTTCCGCGAAGAAAATTAAATAAAATATTAAATTCCGTATAGCACCTGTAAATGCTGCAAAGTTGTCCCAATAAATAGCAAACCACGTCTTGCTATAAATCTGCGTATTGCCAAAATAAATTATTTGGAAAGCAAAGATAAAACTAAATATAAAACTAATTTAATATGTATAACCCTCGTGGGCGGAGCACACCAACAACCATATCCAGTATTTTGCAATTTTACAGCCTGGACCTTTGCGACTGGTTATATTAAATGAGCTGCCAGAATCTATGCCCTTTTTTTCTGCCCACCATATTTTTATTTAGCCCCATACAAAAAAATCAAGGGGTGTAAGATTGGTGACTTTGGTAGCCAACGAGCGGGGCCCCTATTTGGAAATATTATTGTATATTAGGGTGCATATATTGGAATGTCTTCAAAATTGGAAAGTTTTCATGTGATTACAGAATTGCTCTCGATAAAATTCGGTTGCGAGTCTTGTTCGTTAATTCAGTCAACGGCTCTTATCCATAATCAAATTTTATAGTTAGATAAGTGTGGCTACAGGGTAGCATATTATACCTACTGTTTTGACTTAGTACTTACGTTATATACCACGTATATATAATACAATACCACGTTATTGTATTTAATTTTTTCAGCATGCGTTAATTCGGGGGAAAATGCCACAACTCAAAAAAACATAAATTTTCAGGAGACGCGTTCCAAAATTTATTAAGTACCTAAATATTTTGCAATCCAGGGAAAACAGTGAAATAACCAAACCAAATTTTAAGAAGTTAGGTTAAACTGTTTGCACATATAATATTAATGTTATTGATATAATATTAATTTATATAATATTATGGCCGGCATCGCTTGATTGGTGGTCGATTTTGGACACGACCAATTAAGAACCTATTTCATAATATAATTTCAAAAATTTAGCTATAGTTGTCTTGGATTCTATTATTGTCAATAATAGTATCCAAGATATTTCAAGGTAACTTTAGCTGAATGACCTTAATTTTTATCATGAAGTCCTGCCTTTAAAACAATTAAATAAACATTATATTACTACTTATGACAATTTTCTTAAAAATTGGAATCATTGTATTTGAAATAATACTTTATACTATTATATTTTATTGAAAAAAAAAAACATTTCAAACAAAAATAAACATGTTCACAGAGAATAATAATAATCACATCTGGGAATAGTGTTCTTCTCAAATAAAGAAAATAATGCATTTTTATCAGAGATAAAGACCTACTTCTCATTAGTATGACATTTTAATTGAACTTTATTTTCATTTTGTTTTCATCTATGAATAATGTATATAAAATCACAAATTAATCGACTTTTACAGATGAACCCATAGATAAACGTTCACAAAAATTCATCGTTCTCATTTTCATAGTCAGAAAATAAAATAACGCATTTTTTCAACAACTTTACATCATTGAAAGCTGGCTCAGACTATAAAGAAACATTCACATGCCTCTTTCCTTCACCTTCATAGTCAAGAAATAAAATAATTTGCGATTGATGCCAACGATTGTAGTGGGCATCATTTTGATACTTCCAAATATAACAATATGTATCGGTTCATCTGTATAGCTATTTTGCATGTGATTTAATAGATTGAATTCAGATTCCTTATAAAAATTTTTGCAATAAATAATTCCTAGATTGCCTTTTTGAACTTTACAAATTTTTACCTCTGTTATTTTGAACAGTTCTTCTGCATTCTTTAAAAACTTCGTAAAGTTTGAATCAGTCGTAAGCTGTTTTAGAACCAATAAATTGTAACTGAATTCTTCAATTAGATATGAATTTCCTCATTTTTTTGGCCACTCGAATCAATGAAATGTTTGGCACGGGAATATAAATTTACCCATATTTGATTAACCTTTTTCCCCTTCATTTTGGTTGTGTCCGGTAATTAACAACTTGTACCTCTTATTTTTCTGCTGCCCAGCTTGATTATCAAAATAAAATAGCAGCAGCAGTATTTCTGGTTTGAACTTGTAGATATTGTAAAATACATTACCCGATTTTTGAACACCTCCATTTGCTTGACTTTCATGACTGACTAGCACTGAACATCAGTTGTCCGTAGATTATACAAAGTTAACTTGAATATATTCACTTTTGAGGTATACTGAAAAGAGGAAACGTCCTCTCTTGGGCACGTTAAAATTGCTTATAGCTAGTACACAGCAACAATTTCTGAACCTTTGTCTTTTTATTTTTTTAATCGTGAGAATTTGTTTTCTTTATTATGTATATCATACTTTTCAAGTTCCTTTTTATTTCCTTTACTAGCATTCTTATAAGAAGTGCAAAGTTCGCACTGATGTTTTCTTGGTGCGGAAAAAGGATATGTTAAATTCTTCTTTAAATATTCTGGAACATAGTTAGCATTAGGAGCTTTTTTATCCTTACATATAGCTGTGTAATCTCTGTGAAACTCTTCGATTGATTTTTCCATCATCAATGTATTTCTTTGTAGCTTCTGCGAGACTAAGAGGAATAATTCTTGTCATTTTTTACACCTTCTTTGATTTCCCCATCCACTATTGCGTGATTGTCATGTTTGCCTCTCATATCCTCAGATTTTATTGCCCTGACAGAAAATTCTTTTTTTCTATTACAATTTATATGTGGCGTCATTTGTGCCTAGAATGGCTTTGAAGAAAAGTTTACATACTCTTGTTTTCCCTTTTATATCAAAATAAAAAACGAATTATTTTGGCGAAATGGCTATTTTCCCTAACATACCTATATTATGGAGTAACGGTTGTCATAGAATTTAATAGAAATTCACGTTGTCTTTGTATATTACCTATATTCCAATAATCTCTGAATAATGTTTGTCTGTCTTCCCCTGCAAATTTTTCGTTAACATTTCAATTTGCATTGTTCGGTGCAAACCGGTTGTATTGTTCGTAGTTTCATCACTTTCTGACTTTTCGAAAATTTCTCAGTTGCTTAGTAATTTTTTTCTTTTCCATTTTGTGGGATCCCTCACTTTTTCTTCCAGTTTTCTGCGAGTCATAGAGGATATTTCCTCTCTACGCTTAGTCCTTTGCAGACATTTTTCAGCCACAAGGATACTCATTTTAGAAAACATTTTATTGGTCTCCCTACGCGATTCTTTATTACTAGAAAAAGATGAGAACCATCAGTTTCAATGTTTTCATAACTGCATTTAAGCTGATTTGTAGTTTCTGAATCTGAACTTCATGAAAAACTGCCATATGGTGACATGTTTTAAAAAAAATTCTCACTGATCAGCTTGAAAACATAGCTTCTGAAAATAAAACGAATAAGTCATCAAAAGTATCATTAGTGCAAGTTTATATTTTTATTAATAGGTACTTCAAAAAATTAGTTAAGCCGAGATATCCAAAACTAATGTTTGCAAATTGCATAATTTTTTCACATTATCTGATGCATTCCTTTTTATTTTAGTTTTTCATTAAAGCTATTGTTTTCTTATACTGTTGACTTTCAACTTCATTATTTGCTGGTGCAGAAAAAAAATTAACATGGATGCAGTCAGTTACACCTTGGAATATTATGAATCTTTCATAAAATAATCTTTTATTTTGTTGAAGTTTCTGAATTAATCAAACCTTGAACTATCTGATTTGCGCTACTGCTTACTGTAGCTCGGCTAACTGAAGAGCAATAAATATTGCTACAAGTAGAAGCTTGATAACTACCATTTGCAAAAAATGTTAATGCGACTAGCCCCTAGCTCAGTAGAAGGTCTCCTAGTGCGTGCGATCAAAACATTGTCGAATATATTTATTAGGTACCTTGCCAGATTCTTTGTGAGTCTAAAATATAATGTTTGATAAATAGCTCGTCATTTTAATCAAATGGATTTTTATTCCCAATAAAATGCTGTATTGGTGGCTCCATTGCCGCCTCAGCATTTAAAACCATGGCTTGAAGGTCAAAATTATCCATCATTAAATGATCAATTGTATCTACCTACTTTACTTATTAGTATTATCATTATGAGCTAAATCTCGCAAACACAATTGAAATGTGATCTAACCGATTATGATATTAGATATTAACTTACACACAAATTGATTGCCACAAACTGTCAACGTAAAATTTATAAGAGCATTTTTTATGTTCCCGTTAAAAACCATTTTTGCATCAGTATCAAGAAGAATATCTCCTACGATTTCTTCAATTCACAATTTGACAATTTCAAGAATTGGGCACTTAGGGTTGTAGGCGATTTCAAAACAAAAAATTTTTTGTTAAATAAACATATGGCAAATAAAAATAGATTTGGAAGTTCTGTTTATTTTATTGATAAATAATGAATATTAATTTAGAACAAAAAATTCAAACGAACATTAAAAAATTACTTTTGGTTCTGGTTGAACTTTAGAGCAATTACCTAAAGTTTTAATTAAAATCCAAATATATAATTAATTAAAATTGTGATTGATCATTTGATTTAAGGCAAAAGATGCACCGTCGGTGAAATGTTAACAATGTTTAATAAATATAAACATCCTGAAATTAATTTTGAAAAACTTGTTTTAAGAACAAAATTTGTTTTGTTGTGAACAAGACTGACTTTTAATGCACTTTTAAACTTTTTTCTAAATTAATATTCATTATTTGTCAATAAAATAAACTTTCAAAACAATTTTTTTTTTTTTCATTAAAACAGCTCATCTGCGGACATATGTTTATTTAACAAAAAATATTTGTTTTAATGTTCCCCACCGCCCTTGATAGTTTATCAGTATGTTATTGGGATACCATGTATATAAAATTGAAATAAACTAAATAAAAAATGTACCTATATACTTAGCAATCTATCCAGGTTAATATTTGAGAATAAATGATGGGACAAAACAGGTATTTAAAATTTTACTTTTTCTATTAGGGAAATAGTTTGTTATATAGGCTATATTTAAATAATATAGAGGTAGTTGTTTTTGGAAACTTTTTTTAATTAAATGATAAAAATCTTTTTTGGTAAATTTACTTACTATTCTCTCGTATATGAAACAAATACAATAATTGTAATCTAATGTTCCCTCGCTGTGCATAGTGATCGAGACTATAATTTCATTGACATATAGCCACCGCACAACTTTCTGTTAAATTTCATCCTATCTGCGTTTAACAGTTGAATAAAACTAATACTGCGATATCGACATTACAGCGCTATATATATACAGGGTGGTCCACCGGGAACCAACTCGATCTATATATGGAAAACTATTCATAGGAAAATTTTGAGAATTTGACAGTATACTAATGTCGGTGGGGGCAACTCGCCTAAAATATTCTCAAGATAGTGGAACTTCCGGTTATACCGGAAGTAGGTGCCAACTTGCTTATTTTAAATGGAACACCCTATATATTACCTCATTTTTAGATTCAACGTAAAATTCTAGGTAGATTTCATGTATCATGTCCTATACCTAAGTCTAAGCGTTTTTACATTATTTAAGTTTTTATGAGAGAAATGACGTTTGCAGGCCCGAAAGCAGTTATCCATTTTTCTTAAAAGGAAGCCTTTATTATTTAATTTGGGGTGGGTTCCTTGTTGGAAAGAGCCTATTTTAATAGAATTTTTATAATATTTCAATAACTATGAATACAGGGTGTTCAAAAAATTAGGTTAAAAAGAAAATTTGGAAAACTGCAAAAAATCATTTTTTTCAAATGGGAACCCCAAAATTTTATGGTTTTATCTTATTTAGCATTAAATATAAGGGTAAGTTTGTGTATAGTTGCCTATCCCGAAAATTCTTAGTTTTTGAAATATTGCCCGTTTAATATTTTGATTTGGTAATTTTGCTTCGTATTTTAAGTTCAGTTACTCTTAGTTGGCTGTGACAGCGTTAAAACACAATCAAAATAAATGCTAAACAATGTATTAAGCTGCCATTCGCCATTCGCAAATTATTAATAATCAGCGCCGGGGCGCTTAAATTATACAAATGAAGATTATTTAAACTTTTTTATTATTTATGGAGAATGTGATAAAGTTATATCAAGAACATGTGACACATTTGCCCTTCGATATCCACAAAAACAGAAACCATCACGATTTGCTGTTAAACAAATTATAGAAAATTTCAAGAACTTTGGATCCGTCAAGAAAATAGTGGAAAGAAATAAACCTCTCCTTACTAATGAGAATATTGAAATAGCTATTTTGGGATATTTCGCCGCTAATCCGACAATGTCTCTAAGACAAGCTGCGTTAGAGTCAGGATTAGCCAAATCAACAGTTCATAGAATATTACGAAAACATAAATTCCATCCATACGCATTTTCCATAGTTCAACATCTGAGAGATACTGATTTTCAAAGACGAGTGACATTCTGTGAATTTATGATAACTTGGGCGCAAGGAAACAATTTTATGGCAGGATCCATAAAAATAACAATGCATAGGAACTTAATTTAAAAAGGAAAACACTAAAAATAGGGAACTTTGAATTTAAAAATAATTATTTTTTCAGTACCTAAATGTTCAAATTGATGTCCTTGACCTTCCAGACATTTCTCGCATCTGAGCAGCACTTGTTCATGGGTCGCTTTTCTTATTGACTTAGGACTTAAATTTCTAAATTCATTTCTCACTCGCTGCATACAATCTTCCATCGTTGTTGTGGGAGTCTTATACACTCGATCTTTAATTGTACCCCAAATAAAAAAATCGAGCACTGAGAGATCTGGAGAGCGGGGTGGGCAAAGGAAAGGACCACTGTTGGCTATCCATCGATCATCAAAAGAATTTTGTAAAAAATTATCGATGAGATAGCCACTATGTGGAAGTGCACCATCATGCTGGTAAAACAAATTTCTTTAAACAGCAAGCGGCACATTTTCTAAATAGTCTGTTTCAAAATTTTGGAGAATATTCAAATAGCCTTCACCTATAATTTAATAAGCACATTTTATATTTAGAATGATTGAAAATCATCTAACTTACCATTCAAATTTTCCTGATAAAAATGTAGTGCCACGACGCTATCATTTCTTATCGCACAATAAACATTGAACTGTCTGTCCAAATGATATTGTCCAGAAAAAAATTGTTTCCTTGCGCCCAAGTTATCATAAATTCACAGAATGCCACTCGTCTTGGAAAATCAGTTTCTTTTAGATGTTGGACTATGGAAAATGCGTATGGTTTAAATTTATGTTTGCGTAAAATTCTAAGAATTGTTGTTTTGGATAATCCTGACTCTAACGCAGCTTGTCTTAGAGACATTGTCGGATTAGCGGCGATATATCCCAAAATAGCTATTTCAATATTCTCATTATTAAGGAGAGGTTTATTTCTTTCCACTATTTTCTTGACGGATCCAAAGTTCTTGAAATTTTCTATAATTTGTTTAACAGCAAATCGTGATGGTTTCTGTTTTTGTGGATATCGAAGGGCAAATGTGTCACATGTTCTTGATATAACTTTATCACATTCTCCATAAATAATAAATAAGTTTAAATAATCTTCATTTGTATAATTTAAGCGCCCCGGCATGATTATTAATAATTTGCGAATGGCGAATGGCAGCTTAATACATTGTTTAGCATTTATTTTGATTGTGTTTTAACGCTGTCACAGCCAACTAAGAGTAACTGAACTTAAATACGAAGCAAAATTACCAAATAAAAATATTAAACGGGCAATATTTCAAAAACTAAGAATTTTCGGGATAGACAACTATACACAAACTTACCCTTATTTTTAATGCTAAATAAGATAAAACCATAAAATTTGGGGGTTCCCATGTGAAAATATTGATTTTTTGCAGTTTTTCCAATTTTCTTTTTAACCTATTTTTTTGAACACCCTGTATTCATAGTTATTGAAATATTATAAAAATTCTATTAAAATAGGCTCTTTCCAACAAGGAACCTACCCCAAATTAAATAATAAAGGCTTCCTTTTAAGAAAAATGGATAACTGCTTTCGGGCCTGCAAACGTCATTTCTCTCATAAAAACTTAAATAATGTAAAAACGCTTAGACTTAGGTATAGGACATGATACATGAAATCTACCAAGAATTTTACGTAGAATCTAAAAATGAGGTAATATATAGGGTGTTCCATTTAAAATAAGCAAGTTCGCACCTACTTCCGGTATAACCGGAAGTGCCACCATCTTGATAATATTTTAGGCGAGTTGCCCCCACCGACATTAGTATACTGTCAAATTTTCAAAATTTTCCTATGAATAGTTTTCCATATATAGATCGAGTTGGTTCCCGGTGGACCACCCTGTATACATGGTGTTCCACAACAAACTACGGCGATCGATCTCTCGACAAGTAGCCGTTGGAAAATTTTGAAAATTTGGTAATATACTAATGTCGGCTAAAATATTTTCAAAATGGTGGCACTTCCGGTTATACCGGAAGTAGATGTCAAGTACTTATTTTAAGTAGGATCCCCTATATGGGTATTATTTCATTTCTAGATTCTACGTCAAACTCTAAACACATTCCATGTATAATATCCTATACCTAAGTCTAACCATTTCTGACATATTTCAAATTTAATGTCAAGAATGGCGTTTGCAGGCCAAAACATAATTACCAATATTTCCTATACGGAAGCCTTTATTATTTAATTTGGGTTGGTTTCCTTGTAAAAGGGGACCTACTTTTATAGATTGTGTATGATATTTTGCTAATCATTAATAACTACATAATAAAAAAAGAATAAAAATTAAATTGAAGAAATCGTCAAAAGTCTATTTTTTCAAATTGGAAAATAGGAAATTCAAATAGGAAACTCCCTATTTCTATAATTTAATCTTATTTAGCATTAAAAATAAGGGTAACATTATACCTACTTCTACTACTTTATATCTAATATAACTTTTATATTTAGGTTGTTCATTTGTCAAATTTGTAGTTCTCGAGATATTGGCAATTTCACATTTTTCTATTGCAAAAATACTACCTACAGCTTTTACGTTCATTTATTCTTAGTTGGCCATGACAGCGTTAATAAACAATCAACTCCTATAGAAATGTCATTAAATATTTGGCTTTTGACTTTTATCAATAATTATGCCGGGGCGATTAAAATATATGCACGAAGATTATTTAAATGTGTTTATTATCTCTTATATGACGAGAGTAACAAAGTTTTGTCACGATGAATATTTGTTGATAGATATCCAGATAAATAGAAACCGTCACTGATAGTGTTAAACAAATGACACAAAATTTAAAACATTTTGGCACCGTTAAGGCAATTCATAAAAGAAAATCAATGGTCAGTGCTAAAAATATCGAAATTGCTATTTTGGTATACCTATTTTGCGGCGTATTCTATGATATCCTTAAGACAAGTGACTCTACTAACAGAAATTTCCAAGAACTCACTACATAGAATTCTGTTGACACAAATTCTACCAAAACACAAAAACCTTATTCCATTTCTATAATTCAAGACCTAAAAGCCGCTGATTTGCCCAAAAGAATTGTTACAAGACGAACTTCTATTTTTGGACAACATAATTTGGACTGATGAAGCAAAATTTACGAAAAATGGTCTTTTTAACAGACACAAGACCCACTTCTGGAGTGATTCAAATCCTCTTGCAGTGAGATTGCGAAATTTTCAAGAAATCTGGCTATTTAACGGAGTGAGTAGTAAAACTACATTTGTATGAAGAAAACTTAAATGGTAAGTTATTAATAATACAATTCATATTATTGCTCCATTTTAAATTATGTACTAAATTTTTGTAGGAGAGATATTTAAATATACTACAATTTTAGATAATCAATATTTAATCAATTTATCTCTGGCGGAACACAGGCAAACCAACACGATGGCGCCCAACCAGATAACGCCTTCCTAGTTAACTTCTTGTTGCAAGAAACCTTTTACAACAAGTGGACAAGTGGAGAAGTGGATGGTTTCTGTGGCCTCCTCCTTCTCCTAATTTGACTGTCCTAGATTACTTTATATGGGGAACAATAAAATATATGTTTATTTTAATCCAGTGACAACAATGGAAGATTGTATGGCAAGGGTAAGGAACGCGTTTCAAAGTTTATCTTCGGATTCTATTAGAACTGCCACCCATCACGAACTAACTCGGAGATGTGAAAAATGTTCAAATGGAAGTTCAAGATGGACATTTTCAACATTTATTAAAATAAAATAATTGTTTTCCTATGTATAGTTATTTTCAGTACAAAATTTTATGTAAAACGTTTTTGCACGTACGTATACGTTTATTTACTTATTTTATGAATTGATGCCTTAACAGTGCCAAAATGTTTGGAATTCTGTATCATTATTCGGGGACGGTTTCTGTTTATCTGGATATCTATATCAGCAAATATCTGGCATGTTCTTTGTTATATTCGTCACAGATAATAAACAAATTTAAATAATCTTCGTGCGTATAATTTAGGCAAGTCCTTAGTGACATTTCTGTAGGACTTGATTATTTACTAACGCTGTCTTGACCAACTAATAATAACATAAAAGCCTAATAATAACATTTTGGAATAAAAAACTATGAAATTGCCAGTAACCGAAGCCTAGAAATTTGCGGAATAAACAACCTTATACAAAGTTACCCTTATTTTTAATTCTAAATAGGATAAAATTATAAAAATATGGGGTTTCCATTTGAAAAAAATTACTTTTGACGGTTTCTTTAATTTCATTTTTATTCTTTTTTGATCATCGTGTATTAATAATTATCAAAATATCATAGAAAGTCTTCTAAAGTAGGTCCCGTTTTAAAAGCAAACCAACCCAATAATAAATAAATAAAAATAAATAAGAAACGCTTCCGTATAGGAAAAATTGGTAATTGTTTTGGGCTACAAACGTCATTCTTGAAATAAAATTTAAGATATATCAAAACGGTTAAACTTAGGTATAGGATATTATACATGGAATGTGTTTATAATTTGACCTTGAAGCCAGAAATGAAATAATATATAGGGTGACATATTTAAAACAAACAAGTTGACATCTAATTCCGGTATAACCCGAAGTGCCATCATTTTGAAAATATTTTAGCCGAATTCTCCTGATAGACATTAGTATACTACCAAGTTTTAAAAATTTTCCACCGGCTACTTTTCGAGAGATCGGCCGCCGCAGTTCGTCGAGGGACATCCTGTATAATAACTGGAGTATGCGCACTTACATGCCGGAAAAATTAAAATTTTTGTGCGAGTGGCGTAGTATCCATGTTTTCTGGTTTTATTTGACATGCCAACTTCTGTTTTCTGTTTGACGGTTAATTGTGAAGTCAAATGTTACACTGTTTTTACACTGAACTATTACACTGAACTTTCTAATATTCGTAAAAGACCTAATTTAACTAGATGTTAGTGCTGGCAATGAGTCCCTCCATCATAAAAAAAAATTATTATTGGTTATGGCGGTATGAACAAAAAAAAACATAAACACGTAGTTTCGACCAAAAGTTACTTGACACTCTTTGAAACTGCCAAAAAAATATTTGTTTCTCAGTAAATGTCAATAGTCTGGGTGTAGTTATATTTTCTGTTTCCAATTTATGTCAATAGTCTGACATAAACTGGAATAGCACCAAACCTACACTTTAATGAATTGATCAGATCTCACCATGGGACTATGACATATACCTACGTTCCTTCGTTGTTTGCTAAAGTTCAATAAGCTAAACGCCAAATACTTATGTATAACCTGAAAACCGTCATAGGACAAAATTTATTGGATACTGAATTGTCCTAGAAATAATGAAATCCAAAGTTGTTGAAACTGTATAATACCAGTAGATCATCAAGATTGCAGTAAATTGCATTTTGAAAAGTCACTGGACAGTTGAAAATCTTCAATATATAAACCAACAGCGATATTTTAGCTTACAGTCGGAACCAATTCAGAATATCAATTTCCATAATATCATGTTCTATCTTCTCTATTTCAAAAGGATTCATATAACTTATTTTATGAAATTATTCTGTTTTCCAATTACACCAAGTTCTAAATTTGTACTAGCCGTACTTTTTACAGTTATGCCAACAACTGTATCTGAATGCTATCTTTCATTTTGTAGGTTTGGTTTCAAAACAGACGAGCGAAATGGAGGAAACAGGCTCGTCTACAGCTATTACAAGATGCTTGGAGAATGCGGTGTTTGGGAATCACTTCTCCGCAATTAATATTAACAGGTTGGTTTCCTCTAACTATACTATATAAGATAAAAGCTGAGAATAATTAATAACCTCATCACATACTATAGAGTAGTTAGGAAAAAGAAACAGCATATCTTCAGATTGATTGTGTCACTGCAATTATCGCTAAAACATCAGCATAAGGGTGTTTTACTTCATAGCCGTGATTTTATATTAATCATTACATAGTAGGGATACCGATACCCGTTAATTTTACTACCCGCGTACCAGTTTTCAATACACAGTATTTACCCGCTACTCGTTAATTACCCGATACCCGTTAATAACCCGGTATACCCGATATCAACCCATATAGCTCATGAACTCAAGAGCTCAAGCTCAATGCTCATGTTTCCTGCTCCCTTCCCCATTTGGATCATATTTTATATAGCCAACCTGTTAACAACGCCGCCAACGCAAAACTAAAAAAACAAGTTGTCATATGAGGCACACGGAGGCCGACCGAGTGCAGATATTTAGAGGGTTATTGGGTATTTAACGGGTTATCGGGTACTAAAATGGGAACCGGGTAGCGAGTTGTTATCGTGTACCCGTCGGCATCCCTATTATATAGTGTGTCTCAAATTATGACGAATGGGGTAAAGATTTTATAATAATATCAGAAAAAATGTTTGAAGTACAACAGAAAACTTTTTGACGGTAGAAATTGTGTCTATGAATTAAAGAGTCCTGATTTGTTAATATGTCACGAAACATCATACTAAAAAAATACAAACATGTGCAAAACTTAACGGCTGACTCTGTAAAACATTAAATGATCAAGAAAAACGAATAAAACTCTATTATTTATCAAAATAACTATATTGTTAACATGTTAATAATATGTGAAATACTTAAAAAAGGCCTTTTTAAATAAATCAGCCTAGTATGACTCCCATTTAAAAAACATAAGGTTATGTCATAGCTCAACTTTCCCCATTTTTTACCAACTTCGTATCTCTTATAGTTTCCGAGATTCCCTGTACAAAACATTGAAAAAACTCTCTCTCTTTAGCGTTTTTAAGTAACAATAATAATATTTAGTTTACATAATATGATGTTATTTCCCAATATACCTACAGAATGACTAAAATGCTCACTTCTATATTTTTCGCTATTTTGAGTAAACAAATTAAGCCTGAGTTATTATCAAATTTAACTTAAAATTAACATATCACATTAACATATATTGTATCTTTGGAACACAAAATTCAAAAACCATTTAGATTTTCAGTTCTTTCTAATCCTCATCGAAGGATATATAAAAATAAAAAACAATATCTGCTATCTTGTGGTTCTAACAGTTATAGATTAACAGTGACGTACTTTTCGACATAACACCAACACTATGAATTGCACTGCGCGTCGAGTGCAGTACAGTGTTTTGGTGTTATGTGGAAAACTACGTCAGTGATCTTTACACCAAATGGTCCAAGCCTGTTCAAGATATAGATTAACTATATATTTTCAGAATAAGAAGAGATAAACACTTGAAATATATGAAAATATGTGAACAAGAAAGATATAATGATATATAAATTATAGTCTTTAAAAAAATGTTGGATAGATATAAAAATTATCATTCGAATACATTTTTTTTAACACCTGTTACCGTAGACGTGAAATCGAACGACAAATTTAGATTCCCCGCAAATGTGCGGGGAAGAAAGAAGGGTGACTGTTTAATTTGGACCAGATTGCCATATCTATACCAGATTGTATAGATAACACATAGTTAATTATCTTTATTCAGTGTTCTATAAGTGTGTACACCTACTAGATATGATAAAATATAATTTCTAGGAAGACCTACTGCACCGCCAATGCCAGGAAATCCAGAAATCCAGGAAAAGCCACCAGACTACCCTATGATAAATCCAAGTCTTCCGGTGCCCTGTCAGTGCTCTCCAGGCGCGGAGAGTAGAAGTCCACATAGTCTGAGAAGTTCTCCTAGTCCCAGCCCCTTATCCCCGGGGGGTCCAGATGATCTTTCCATGACGAAACATCCCCATCCCATGGATAACTTCGAAATCAATAAAGGCTTATCTGATAATAGTCATCCACGAATTGAATCATAACTAAAATGTCAAGCAGATTTTACAGTATTGCTTAGTACTAGGAGACTTAGAAGTTTATTAAGCGAATTACGAGTATATTAAAATAGGACTAATTGTTAAATAATAACAATTTAGAAATTATAGAATAAATTTAAATTCTGTAATTATCCAATTTTAATTTAGTATCGATATTACATTATTATTATATTATGTATAAAAATTGTGACAAATAAAACAACAAATCTTACTCTGTTAAATAGTTAATAATTTAAAAATAGGTATAATAATAATAATAATATAATAATAATAATAATAATAATAATAATAATAATAATAATAATAATAATAACATAACTTTATTAATACGGGGATCAGTCAAGGACTGATTTTGCCCAACCTGAGATAGTAATTACAATATAACAATTACAGCAAATTTATAATAATGTAATACAACTTAATAATTACTCTCTCACCATTCGACACCACACTTCTATAGAAGAAAATGTAGTACAATGTATTAGATTAGATACAATGTACAGTATTACTGGTAAAGACAAATTTCAGGAGGTATTTAATGATCATCATGGTAAAATAATCTTTAACTTTTATTTTAAATGTAGAAAGGTTAGATATACAGTGTTATTCAGAAGTTATCCATAATAAAATTTGGGGATGTTCAACATACATGTAGAAATGTGGTAGTGCAAAAAAAATGTTTTTGGCGGCTTCTGAAAACTATTTAAAAATTTTTCATTGCACGCCGCTGGATACTGGTCCACTGTAATGGAGTGACCTTGGCACTGACAATGCAAACTGGCTAGCACGAAAAAAACTTCGGAAAAAGTTCTGAGAGTATACCGACACCCGGCGCAAAGAAGATTTGCAGCGTTTTTACTTTAAAATAAACTTACAGATAGAGAGATGTGACCAAAGTGACGTGTCTTTAAAATGAATAAAATTTTGTTACACTAATTTTGAAGAATTGCGCTACTTGATTACTAGGTATTAGAAACATGAAATTTATAAAAAATTTGCACATACCTTGTTACAAAAGCTGTTCGAAATTTTGTCCCTAAAGCTATCCAATTTTGCCTCACTAAAGCGAATGTTCCTCCTGGTTGCTGATCTTGTAAACGCAAATTATTAAGTAAATTGGAGATTTTCAGCATTTTGCTGCAACAACCACTCACAAAACCTAACTCGTAATTGATAATCCACTGGTGACAGTCCATTAACTCGGCATTACTGTACACATGAGCTATTTTGAAAATTTTACAGTTTAACACTCCTACGATAAATAAAACACCGGCACTAGACACACACACACTAGAGAAGACGCAGATAGACTAATAACTGAATAGACAATAGAGATGGATGCACATATCCTCAAAGTTTTAGAGATAAGTTCTGAATAACCCTGTACATTTAATTGAGAGAGGAAGATAATAATATAGTGAAGACGCAACATAACTGAATGAGCCTTTAAAGGAAGAAGTGGACAGAAGATGTTTGGACACTGTACAAGAAAAGGATTTCGTCTAATTCTGGTTTGTACTTCTTTAGCAAAACGGATCTTGCTTCTCAAATATGCTAGTTGATGTGTTGTTATGATTTTTTAAATAAAACAGAAGTAAAGAATTTGTCTGCAGACGTTCATTTTAGTCCAGTTATATTTGACACAATATGGCGTAATATGTTCTCGCTTTATAGCATTAGTAGAAAATTACATGCACACATTTTGTATCAACTGAATTCTGTGGCAATCCCGAGCTGACAAGCAGGGTACATACACTACATCGTAGTAATCGATTAGCGGTACGAGCAATAACTTTACTAACTTTAATTTAACATTTACATCTAATTTAAAACACCAAAAGATATTTTAATTACGCTATCAATATATGCAGAAAAGGATAAATTTTTGTCAATCAAGACACCTAAACTCTTGCATTCATCTTTAATTGGTAGCGAGATATTGTTCAGTAATCATTGCAACAGTTTTTTTGGGGATTTAAATTTAACGAATTTTTAATAGACCAAACATAGATACTTACTTTGTAAATCTTAATTTATGGTTGAAATTACTAAGTTCTTCTGATCAGGGGAGAAAGAACAGTTTAACTGACTCTCATCCGCGTACGTTTGCATATTTGAAACAATTACTGAAGCAAGGTCGGAAGTAGGTATATAAAACAAAAAGCAAAGGGCCGAGGATTGATCCCTGAGGAACACCGCTGGAAATATTGCTGAGGTACTGACAAAACCTTGTCAGCACCTGTAGACAACTTGACCTGCTACTTACGGTCCTGTAAGTACGTGTTGAACCACTCCAAGCCACCACCAGAAAATCCATAGAAGTTTAATTTCGCTAATAGTAGTTTGTGATGTAGGTAATCAAAAGCCTTGGAATAGTCCAACATGACAACAGCAGGCAATAATCCTATAACATCCTTTAACAGTTGTAATCATCCTATAACATCCTTTAAGAGCTGTAATCATCCTATTTGGATAAACACCCGAAGTGGAAATTAAAGTCGGTTATATATTATACGTCCTCTTAGTATGGTTTTGTAGTGGAATTTTCTGTACGCTTTAATTAAAATTGATGCCCGCATCGCATTTTCTTGTGGTCTGTACGTCTATGAATTCACAGAAACTGTACAAATTTAGGGGAGGTTTGTATAGATGACATAAGTACCATCCCTCGGATAGGATGTAGTAAAGCCGAGGGTTCTTTGTTTTGCCAATTGTAGGCAAATAAAAGATCATTACTTCAGGACAAAGTAGAGTAGAGGTTTCCAGATTGGGAGTTATTCGTCTTCTAGCGTCGATATTTGGCCTTAGCCGTAAAAATAGATCAAAGTTGAATAACAGAAACCAAAACAAAATTAATAGTAATTACAGCAAACTGTGATTTTCACACTTTTAACGCGTCGAAATCAAATTTGTATTAGATTATTTTACATTTTAATTATAATACCATCATAGCAAATCCCAATTTTTTATATTACTATTTTCTTAAAAATAGGAAGCCTGGTAGTGAAATTTGTATGTACCTATAATGAGTCATTGCCATTACCTAGTACTTACATGGACAGAGGCCATGCTTGATTATTAAAAAAATTATATAACGAAGCAAATCGATTTACAAGGAGCATTATTTTTAAATATTTACGGTTTTACAGTATATTTTGATTTCAATGTAACATTGTTTATTTATATGGAATTTTCTGTATATCTCTATTTTTAATTACATGATACTTTACTTATATTTGTTAGTACTTGAATATTTATATTTTGATTTACTTATTCGTAAAATATTCGTTTTAATAACGCAAGTAGGTACTTTCAATTACTTCCAAATATCTTTAATAGAAATTGTAGTCTTTAACATTGAGTACTTACTCCACAAACCTAATGGTGATTGAAGTTATTTAAATCGTAAAAATATGCTAAAATAACATTTCTTTCTACAAAATTGATATTCTTGTTATGAACCACTTTTTAAAAGTTTTATACAGTCATACTGAACATTAGATTTTCCAGCTACAACTGTAAAGATGCGATCATGCTGTCTTATTTACATTAAAATATCGATAAAGGTATGAATAATTAGTTTAGTTGATGATTAAAATATTCGTTAGTATTTTTGTTACTTGCTCTTTTTGTGATAACTGCCATACGCGAAAATACATAGGAATTACAGGCATTATACAGGAAATAAGATTTACTCTATTACCCCCCTCGCTTACGCTTAATTTTCTTGTAACATCCCTAGTACTATTCCGTTGTTCTTTAAAAATTAGAGAAACATGTCAAAAGAAGTGCAAAATACTAGTAACACACTATGTGGTAGGTGTATTAAACAAATATATTGTGATATGGATAAATACCATCGGAAATGATTGGGGGTTTCGGGAATACTAACAGAAGCGCGACAGAAGATTATATAAATACATCGTTATCTCAGTTACTATTACTAAATTACATTCAAATAAATATTTACTAATTCCTTATTTTTATTTCTGTATGCACTTTGGTGTTATATTTAATAACAAATGTAAGATGCCTACAGTAAATTTAGCTTAATAAATTGCCAGAAAATTTTATATTCAAGCATGTTGACCATGAACCTTACATTTTATTGTTGAGTGTGGTTATCTAACTAGATATAAGTGAGCACAAGTAGGTAAGAGATGATGTATTGTTTATTAAATTAATGGACCATCCATGACAGTATTTTTTTGGTACATTCCTTACTGGTTGCCTCATGGGGTCAAAAAAATGCATTCAGTTACCTACTGATTTAAATTTAAATAATGAAGAAGAAGTCGATACAATGTTTTCATTTATACTTTTTAATAATACCTACTACTTTGTTAATCTATTTAATAACGACATCAAATTGTTTGAACTTCCTTATATTTTAATTATTTACATGCCTACATACAATTTATCATTTAAAGCCAGTTTCAACGAAACCGTTACTATCATAAGGACTGTAGAATCATAATCTAAAGTGAAAGACTTAATGATAATTTAAACAGTAAAGATAGACAATCACTGTCTTTCATTTTATATGTAATTAATTGAACAGTAATGTTCAGTATATGAAATTGAAGGTACATGCAGAATACTGCATGTATTATTAGCTGTTTTATGGATGCATGTCAAGAATAAGCTTTTATGATGCGGAATCGCAATCGCCCACAGTTAAAGTAAACATTAGTTATCAGAAGTAATTATTGCTAGAAATCTAATTAAACCTGGTGAGTCAAAATTCACTTCCCAGTGCTCGGATATATTTGACAATTAAATCTTCTATTCTACAATTAAAAATATGACAAAAATGAAGAATGTTAGTTAGTAATGGCGAGAAACACGCCGTAGTGCCCTCTTTAGATATTTGCTACTATACGTCTGACAATTATGGTCAAATTGACAGACAGATAGCGACCTACTTATCCGCAAGCGCCATTACAGCAGTGACCTCTATTGTCTTTGAGGAAGAAAATCTACTTTTTTATTTGAAGGAAATGCCGAAAACAACTCCTCCAGGGGCAGTATCTGGTGGTTCATCTCGATGAAGAATGTGGCGGCTTCCATGGAGATGCCGGAGTAATGCAAAGCCTGTCGGGGCACATTACCCGTGGAGTAGTTGTTTTCGGCATCTCCTTCCAATAAAAATGAGGAATACCTACTATCAAACCGTTCCCGCGATCAAACCGTTTTCGAATAAATTTAAGAACAAATAAATATTAAATTTATTATAAGAAGTGCGTAATTTTCGGCTTATTACCTAAACAAATTGACCAGACACAAAATCTAGTCGCCATAGACACTTGACATGGGCATTATTATATATTTTTTTTTATTTGAACGAGGTACCGAAAACAACAAACTAGTCCGTGGACTATGTGTCCCAACTGGCGTGATAGAGGTTACAACCATGATACATCCTTTATTGTATCATGGGTTACAACTATAATGGTATCTGCAAAAAAGGAGGTCACTATCTTTCAATTAGACAAATGTCAGACGGATAGCAGCACTGACCAGAAGAGGGCACTAGTGTGCTTCTCGACACAACTAAACTTAACATTATTATATTTATTTGACTTTTAGCATTTGTTGAAGGGTTTTGCAGAAAAATCAAATCGATATTCTTGAAGTATTATATTGTGTCTCAACAGCTGAATAAAGACGTTTATTTTAGTAGTGGTGAGAAACACACCGTGGTGTCCTCTTTGGATCTTTGCTACTACCTGTCTGACAATTATTGTCAAATTGACAGTCAGATATATATATACCGACCTTGCTTTTCCTCAGGTGCCATTACAGCAGTGACCTCTATTGTCTTTAAGGAAGACAATCCTACTTATTTATTTGAAGGAGATGCCGAAAACAACTACTCCACGGTCAATGTGCCCCGACTGGCATTACATTACATCTCCATAGGAGTCACCACATCGTTTATCGAGATCAACTACCAGACACTGACCGATTTCGCGCTTATTTTGCGTTCATCAGAGTGCCATAGGTAGAGTGGACTCGATGAGGGCACTACGAGATGTTTATTGTTGTGTAAAAGTCTCATTTATTTTTTGAACCCCTGCTGGAGGCGTAACCATAGACATTTATGAAATATAGTTTTATAACACCGGTTACCTTCACAGAATTACCAGTTACATTCTCAAATGTTTACTGAAATTTCGCAAATCCGCATTATTTCCAAAAATAATTGAAGCAGAATGCACACATTAATTTGGTAAAAGTGCTTGAAAGGACAAAATGTTGCTTCGAGAAAGTGCTCTTCATTTTTCAATATCTGCTCAAATAAGGATTCAAAAAAATAAAAACGAATTTCCGAAATTTCGTTTTTTTTCAAATATTGCAAAACCTAATCAAGTTAACCTTGATTTGTTTGAGGCATTATGTGGGCCCCCCTGATTACGCAACTTTGCCCCCATTTAAGCTTCTTCGTATCTCTTATAGTTTCCGAGATCCCAAGGGTGAGAAGCGAATTTGTAACAGCCTGTATTTATCATTTGTATCTAAAAATCGTGCATTGAACTTATAGTGACAAATCAGAATCTAGGTACATGACAATATTATTATATTCTCACTAGACGGAGTAACGAATTATAACTCTAACATTGAACCCTATGTAACTATCTGCAAGTTGGTAATATAAATAAGGACTAAAAAGATTAAGCTAAAACTGCAGACTGGTTTGTTGTTAAATCTCGCTAGTGCAGCATAAATGATGTTATATATTTAGTAATAAACGATTATATGTTGTAGCCGTGTGTGGCTTTTACATTATTTTAATATTTAAATATTTCTTTTGCAGGTAAGATTTCTTTTGTTACTTTTTATGTATAGCTATGCGTTTTTTATAGAATGAGTTCACACTGAAGCCAGTGTCTGACTATCCTTTATAGTTTACAGTTCACTTCAATAAATCATTAGAAAAATATAATATATATATATATATATATATATATATGTATTATCATGTATTATATCATCATTTGTGATGTCTTTGTTACATTAACAAATTTATTATACAAATTATTTTTTTAAGGGCTTTAAACTTAATATGGATATATACTAATTGTTTATACATACCTAAGGTTCTCAGAAATACCATTTGCTGAATATGTGAAAGTTCACCACCTGTAGTTTCATTCAACTCTTTTAGAAATTCGTTGGGTAGGAAAGTAACGTCGTCCCTACTAAACTTGAAAAAAACATACCAGAAAAATAGAAGGGAGTACTTCGAAATGTAGTATCTAATTCGTTTTAAAGTAAATACTACGTAGAATATACTAGTACTTGTAATAGTAGCAGGTACGTCGTTTTTATTCATACCACTCAATGTGTTGATACAAATAAATTTAATTTTACATTAATTATTTCATTTATTTTATATATCAAGTATTTTGATTTTGTAGTTTATACTGTAACTGTGTTATCAAGTAATTTATACTAAAGTCTACATAATTAGAATATATGTAGACTTTGTTTATACGTTATATTCATTTTAAATATTTGCTTAGTTACAAATTTGTAATTTTCTATCACTCACCTACAAGTTTGGGAAAGAAACATTTCATTTTAGAACAAACCAGTAAATTTTATTAGGTACATCACTCAGCCATTGATTGCACGTTATATTTAATATATTTCCATATACGTTTATAACATTAACTTTTCTATAATAATTAATACTTTTTATGTATAAATAAACATTTCAATAAATAAGCATTTATTTTGTTCAGATACATAATGTATGGTAGGGGAAAGGGACAACCATTTTCAGTTTTTTTGAGCGACCAAAACACTAATAGAAGGCTTCTGGTACCAAGAACAATGATACCAAGAGCAATGAGATATTGTAGGCATTTTACTTGCAAGAGATTATAAATTTAAGAAATTGTTTTAGCTATACGAAAACAACTGCTTTTGCGATACTACATATTTGGCAAATTTATTTTCATCCGACTGAGCGATATCTAAATATCTCCTGTTCAATCGTCCTGAGCTACCCTTACCCTGTACACAGGGCACGTGATATGTAATATAATGTAATAAGTATGTAATATAAGTAAACTTATTTGAAACGAATAAAAATTATTTTCATTTGCTATGAGGCATCGCACATTGTATGCTGCGATCAAAATAAAACATTACAATTAACAATTCCTACTTTTGTACGCCCATGATCACAATGTCGTCATTGGTCATTCGTATAGGCCGCTGTTAATCCAAACTTTTTAAATGACTGGAATTTTAATTAGTTAGTTATACCGGAAACCCTATAAGATTTGCTTATATCTAAAAGTTGTTACCATTATATTATCACTGCGTGCGCATACAATAGTACTCTCGAGTATTTGATTATTTAGTAGATATATAAAATCGCGTTGTTGTTGCCTGCATCCTTTATACATAGTGAAAAGTGTTTATAATATGTATGTATGCTGTTCCTGAGTAGCTATGATTGGTGAGTTGATACTAAGATTTAGTTATATACCTACTGATTTAATTAATTGTTTTTAATCTGCAAGTGTGGTCATATATTATTAAACATTACAATAATAGGAACGACGCGGCGTGTTCAATGTTCACAGTACAAAAAAACTTTAGTCATTTATATTCATGCTGTTTTTAATAAAAATATCTGTTTACAAGTCACTTCCATTGAGACTGCCAGTTTCGTAGACTTAGACTACATTGCATCTTCAGATTAGAAAGGAGAAAAATGTAAAAAGAAATTATTGATTATTTATTAGAAAATATCACTCATCGTGATTGTGTAGGTAGGTACTACGTATCCCTATAATAAAAAAATGTTTGTCCTGTTGTAACATAATATAATATTTTAAAATGTCTAAAATATCTTGAAAATACATTTGTAAAAATATATTTATCTTTGATACACTTTATTTTCTTTAATTTTTCTTGTAAAGTATAATATAAAATATAATAACGTATGTTTTCAGAAGAATTGTACAGGGTGTGTAGCGACGAGTCGTCAGTAGACGATCTTTGAAACTAATCGAGATACGAAAATGTTATTATATCGCTCGAAAATAACGGCCATATTGTATTACTTCCGGTTCTACCGGAAGTAAACATCAACTTCCTTATTTTTTGTGTCAAAATGACTCAATTATAATTTATAGTTTCAGAGATATTTTGATTTTTTTTCTAATAATTGACAGGTGCCGGGTATCACTACTAAATAAATAAATCTGACATTATCCATACTAGAGAAACGAGTTTTTAGGACCCATGACCTACCTACGGTATGAATTTTAGTTCGAAACATTTTCATTCGTGTATTCAACTCCGTGTGTATCTAGCTACTTAATGAAATTTCAAAATTATATCTAATCTTAAAGATTTACGAATCATTTCTGTTAATCACGTAGACATTGCCAATGTTCTGTCGCTATTTGATGGTCATTTTTTACAGTTTAGCATTTTCGTGCAATTGTTTAATATAAGTGTTTTATGTGCTAAATTTGTTCAAATAAACTGCTGTTCAAAATTCAAGGAACGCCTGAAATTTTGGTCAAATTTTCACACTCTATATCTTCGGTTACAATTAATCGATTAGGATAAAATTGGAATGGAAAATTCATTGGTAATTTATACAGGGGCTATTAATAACAAAGTAATTTGTATCCTATGATGTACAGAGCGTTATTCAACCCCCTTACATTTTTATAAAAATTTGACAAGCTCCCAATTCTTTCACGGCCGTTGCGGATTTTCTTTTATTACTTACATTTTATCCTTAGGCTCATACCCCCAGACGTTTTTGCCAGTTTTGGTCTAACGCCGTTCTTTATTCAGATACGAATTTTTGTACACGATTACGAATACAGGTATAAGCCTGTGGATGAAGTTAAAGTGGTTAAAATCCATAGGTTGGCCGAACCGCGATAAAAGTTACCAAATTCTCGGTTCCTGCAGAAATTCGCATGTTTAGCAACTTTTTGGCGTACCCTGTATAGGTGTAAATGGCAATTGAAAAGAAAGTTTATCCTTACACATCATTACAGACACAGAACATAACTGCCAAGTGTCATTCAATTTATGCTGTAATTCTAAAATCCGTGTTGTCTTTTTTCGAAAAAAATCGTATCTCTATAAAGAACGGCGTTATACTAAAACTGGCAAAAACGTCTTGGGGTATGAGCCTAAGGAAAAAATGTAAGTAATAAAAGAAAATACGCAAGGGCTGTGAAAGAATTGGGAGCTTGTCAAATTTTTGTAAAAATGTAAGGGTGTTGAATAACGTAATGTATGTACAAGGTGGCCCGTTTAATATGGGCCTATACCTTATCACAGAAACTACAAGTCCCATGGAAAAAAAAATTACATAAAATTGTTTTTTTCAAAGTTATCTTCAATTTTTTAATATATTCAAATGTATAACCTATTTATATACAGGGCGATGAACTAAAGTTCCTTTTTTTTAAACAGCACACCCTATATATTATTACATTTTCAGAAAGCCTTTCTAAAGACAAGTTCAATGGTATATGACATGATGGGTCTGACGCCCACCCTTTCGTAGTTATTAAGAATTATCTTCAGGAAATAGCCAATATTAAAATCGTGCTAGAGAAGTTAATAATTAAGTTTTTGAGCATCAACTTGCGCCAAAAGAATTCTAATTTTATTTACTTTATTATGTAATTACTCAATATTCAGTTTATAAAAAAATTTTTACCGTGTTGCCACATTTCGAAAACCATAAATTCTCACGATTTTTTCAAATGGAAAACAACTTCTCTAGCACCATTTTAATATAGGCTATTTCCTGAAGATAATTCTCAATAACTCCGAAACGGTGGGCGTCAGAACCATCATGTCATATATCATTGAACTTGTCTTTAGAAGGGCTTTCTGAAAATGTAATAATATATAGGGTGTGCTATTTAAAAAAAAGGAACTTTAGTTCATCGCCCTGTATATAAACAGGTTATACATTTGAATATATTAAAAAATTGAAGATAACTTTGAAAAAAACAATTTCATATAATTTTTTTTTCCATGGGCCTTGTAGTTTCTGAGATAAGGTATAGGCCCATATTAAACGGGCCACCTTGTACAGTCTGAGTCACTAAGAGAGCTCACCTACTTTTCAATGTCTTATTTTTATTTTAGAAAAAAATGAACATATATGTACGAAATGGTTTGTTATTGGCTAAAATCTAGACACATTAATTTATTTACAGGGTGTTCTAGTTTCTGGTGGCATTAAAGTCGGATTTTTTTTAAATGGAAATACATAGTTTTTTTTCAATCATCAGAGAGGCTATGAAGAGAGCTTTCCAAAAATATAATATAGTTGGTATCATCTATTTTTGGTATCATCATGGTTCATCTATTTTTGAAATATAGCTACTTAAATTTTGAAAAATTAGCCATGCTATTCATATTTTTCTCACAAGTTATGAGTGTGGTATGAAATAAGTGGTATGAATTTACATAGTAAACGAATTTGAACCAAGTCAACACTCAACTAGTGCATTTGCAATCAATAATAATAATATCACCATGAAAAATACAATTAACACAGCTTAAATTTTAATAATTTTTCAAAATTTAAGTACCTATATTTAAAAAACTGTTGGAAGCAGATACCAACTATATTATATTTTTAGAAAGCTCTCTTCATGGCCTCTCTGATGATTAAAAAAGAACTATGCATTTCCATTTAAAGAAAATGCCGACTTTAATAGCACCAGAAATTAGAATACCCTGTACATAAATTAGTGTGTCTAAATTTTAGCCAATAACAAACCATTTCGTACTCATATGTTAATTTTTTTCTAAAATAAAAATAAGACATTGAAAAGTGGGTGAGCTATCTTGGACTGTACATCATAGGATACAAATTACTTCGTAATTAATAGCCCCTGTATAGAAGGAAAGGATAAGCCTGTAGTTAATAACGAGAATTTTGAAATTAATGTATTAGCTTATTTTGACGTAAATAGAGAAGCATCACTAACGGAAACAGACAAGTACTAGGCGTTTCTTTTAAATACAATCTTCTTTTACAATCTATAATATTTTACAAAAGCATATGTGGCACCCGAGAAATTCAGTTTGGTACAACATATTGAAGAAAGAGATTGACAAAATATTATTTTATTATATTAAATGAACATTACCTACCTATACCCATTACTATTTTCTTTTGTTTATAAAAATTTTGATCTTCAATAAATTTTTAATTTTCATAAATATATTACAAATTCATTTTAATTAAATTTAATAGTTTTTTATTCCAAAGCCAACTAATAAAGCTGTTTTTCTCTAAAACGTGAAATTTTGTAGTAATTTCCATTTACAATGGGTAAATAATGATTTTAGGTACATATAAAGTAACCCTATATCAAATTAAAACATTTTTAAATACAAATTCATTGGATTGAAAAATCAGAGTGATCTCTTTTGAAAAAAAAATATTTTCAGTTGTTCAAAGGTTCCTATATTGGCTATGTAATAACAAATATCCTGTCTACGTTTTCGAACTAAAATCCATACCGATAGGTAGATCATGGGCATGGGTAACTCAGTAAGATTCCAAAAATTCGTTTTTCTATGAAGGGTAATGTCAGTGATATTTATTTAGTAGTAACACCCTGCATTTATCAATTATTTAAAAAAAAAAGTATCTCTAAATTATAAATCTTAAGTATGAAGTATGGGCGTCATTTTGACTTAAAATCAAAAGGGGAATCCAACAATGCAAAAATATATAGAGCGTTCCATTTAAAATAGGGAAGTTGATGCATACTTCCAGTAGAACCGGAAGTAATTCAATATAGCTGTTATTTTCAAGCAATAGAAACTAACGTCACATGTCCGGAACGAAAATTTCATTTCGTATCTCGATTAGTTTCAGAAATACGTCTACTATTCACTCGACGTTTCGTATACTCTTTTAGTAAATGTTTGAGAAAATCTTTTGTAAATTTAATTTAATTCTACAATCAACTTTTCACTGAATAACTTAACTACATAATGCAAATTTTCAGTTCCAGTGGTTGCTGTCCATATTCTTATGGTATTCATATTTGCCACGGTTCATGGGTAAGTCTAGACGTTAAAATATAAACATATTAGCATTTCTTTATATTAATGTGCTATAATGACTAAGAAATTCAAGTCTGCCTATTAGCTGAAAAGCTGGGCATGCACGAGAGATACAATTAACAGCCAATGGATTCGCTCTGTGCTCTAGGCTAATTGTTAGATTATTAGTAATTACTAGACCAAATTAATAAATAGATTAGGTTCAAAGTGAGTTAGGTGAATGGGCCCAAAACCAGACCCTCCACCGCGACCATGTGGTCTATTGTGGCTCACACCTACTTATATTTCACGCAACAGGTCAAGCCTCTTAATGAAGCTAATCACCTTATTGGGTGAGAACTTATTCAGATCCTCTGGCAGAAGTAATACCAAATAATGAGTATCTGATCCTTTCCCCAGCGGGGCAGGTGCACAATATGTGTTCTGCCGTTTCATCATCTTCTAAGCACAAACAGCACTTAGCATCTTCTGCTAGGCCGAATTTGTACAGATGATATTTTAAACGACAGTGACCAGTATATAGACCAATTAAAGTTCGTAGGTGCAACCTGCTTCTCTAAAAGTTTTTTTGTTCTTGTTTTTGAAGGGTTTTTTTATGAACGCCTTCGAATCTTGGTAGTCCTTGTCAGTACTGGAGAATTTGCCCCTCAGCCTAGGTCAAGAGAGTTGCTTTGGCAGTAAGTACTCGAAGATATGTCAAGCATCGGTTCCCTGGCAAGTTAACAAGTAAGATATACTATGGTACTGCCGTGTTGTTAACTTTATATCTACTTATGCCTTAAATCTAGTGGTCCTAAATTTTTTTAGAGACCAATTTTGAAGTCTGCTGACTGCTATCCCTGTCTTGTAAATTTTATGAATTTATCTTTTACAGTAAACGAGCTATAGGCGTTTGAAGAAAATTTTCACGCTGTATCTACTTAAGGGAAGGAATTCTTGGAAGTATAACCTTAGATTCAGATTCTTTTTGGGCCTAAAATTTCCCAACTTTTCCCAATTTAACCAACTCTGTATCTCTAATAGTTTCTGAAATGCTTATACAGTTGATCGTAAACTGGACAGTGTAGATGTAGGTATATTGTAGAATTATGTAGGGTATACGCATTATGTATGTATATATGTGTTATATCATATATACAAGGTCGCTGATATGTATGAAAACGGTCGATTATTTCCTAAAGTAAGATAGCTAGCAAAAAATATTAAACACAAAATCACAAAATCATGAAAAAACAAAGTTGCTATTTTTTAATGGAACACCCTGTATATGTTTTCATTTTTAGTTAGGACGTTCCTTTACGAGTACACTGATATAGGAGTTGATGGGCCTCTCTATAATAATAAGGAACATATGATCAAAAGAGTATGCCATACGACTCTTATGGCATACTCTTTGCATTGCTTGCTACACATTGGTTTAAAAAAAGTATACTTCAGAAACAGTTAAAGGGGAAACATTTATTTTTGGGTCAGTAAGAGTGGAAGTCGTAAAGTCTCTTACAGTAAAATTAGTTAGTTAATTAGTTAGTTAATACGGGGTCACCAAACAGGGTATTTTTTTAATGGAACCTCCTGTATTGTTTGGTATCTCTTAGTGTCTCTAAAAAATCTATATTAGTACATATAAGGGTTGTCATAGTGTTATTCGTTATGAGTTATCTACACTTCTGCTTAAAATGCTAAAAATCATGTTTCGGTTAAGATACTCGTAGTTACCTGTGCAGACAAAATAGCTATATTCTGTCAAAGTATTAAAAAGGATTCACTGACGTTTATTTTATGTGTGGATTTTTATGTGATTTTCTCACTCGATTAGTGATCCAAATAAGACTATATGCAGGAAATGCCGTACTTTTTATGAAAGGGATCCCCATCTGCCAGCAATGGCAAGAAAAATTTTCCAAAGAGTGAACCAATTTTTTTCGTTTTTGGAAAGTTACCAGCCCGAGATCTATAACTGGTGATGAAGAAAATTAAATTACAGTGTTCAGATATTTTAATGCTCATGCAGATACTTCGATCTCAACAGCTTCAACAGATTTAGATAGATACTTCACTGTTAATACATTATTATAATTATTAGGTGAAACATTAATATAATTTTTATTTGTTAGAATTAGATTTGTTGTGATATTCTTCGATTCAGAGAATTTTAAAAAATGCATCCTCTCTTCTTCACAATTTTATAAGCTTTCCCTCCGAGAAATAAGAGAAGAATATAATTTTATGAATTTTTGCTTGTGAAAATTCAAAAGGATGCACACTTCTAGTCAAAAATCATCTGGACGGATGAATCTAATTTTCCAAGAGAGGGAGTAATAATCGAAAAAGTTAGAATCATCAGAAGAAAGAATCAGTATTTGGCTCCTGAAAGTCGTCACGTTGTAAAAGAGGCACACTATCAGGGTTCTTGTGGTGTCAACGTATTTGTGATGCTTATAGGCGACCAAGTCCGTTACAAAATCTATAATGAAAACTTAAATAGTTTAAAATGTCTACAACCTCTAAGAGATATTAGAATATTTCGCCCTGTAGCTCAAAACGGTAACAGATAGGGAGATGCGGTTTGACTCGTTTATCAGATTTGCTATATCAATGACAGATTCGCAGTAACCCTTAAAAACCGACCAATTCAACCACCCTGTACATTGAGAATGGTTTCTATAGCTACCTACTAAAAATTCTCTTACTCCTTGGCAGAATTGCAGAATCTACGATGTACATATATTCTTCGCCACATTGTCTAGATGATGGAATTTTTTTTCGAGGTCCAAGATATTATATTATGTATGTACCATGTACCCGTGGTATATACCCAATTTTTTACACCGCAGGGACTAAAACCTCTATGATATTATGTATGCACCTAATGTAAAGAACATTCAACATTACCAATGTAAATGAAATTATGTGGAAAACATTCTTTTGGTGTAAAAATGTTATTGATAAATCAAAATAAAAAATTCACCTACTAAAAAATAAAAATAGAAACCGACCTTTCCTAGATTTGAATATGTGCCCTTATGTTTATAAAACTAGCCCTACATCTATGGCGCCACGGATAACTTCATTATTTTTTCCTATAGTATATGATTATAGTTATTAGTCTACAGAGACTATAGTTATTATAAATAGAAGGTTGTGATTTTGACACTGACATTATTTAAAAATATGACTGTGATTGAGTATTGCCATATTATTGTTTACATGGAAAATATTATTTTCCTGTTTTAACCGCAAATATACCAGAATAAAATTAATTATTTCAATATTGAACAAGATGCCGAAGAATATGTTGTTTTAATACCTTACATGTAGAACATTTTTTTGTATTTAATTAATGTAATGCAAAACATTTCTAATATATAAAACCGATTCATATTAGGTTGCCATTTAATTGCCATTGCCATTGTCAGTGACAAATACGAGATCTGACGATTTATAACGATTTTCTCCAAACAGTCTCATGAAATCGGTTTAGAATCATCTGGGATCCCGCAGTTGTGTGAGATGTGACGAGATTATGCCTTTCCACAGCTACAAAACGAGCACGAAGGAACTAAAAACATACACCCATATTAATAATAATCACAATAACATGAAGTAAACTAATGACAACTAACTGTATTCTTAAATCAATCTAACTAGTTCATATTAATAATTAAATATTTATAGACAAATAACTAACAGCATGCTAAATAAGAAGTTAATGTGACAACATCTCATTCTATACATAGAGCTAATTTCACTGCAATAAATCTAACCTGCATTCTGCCTGCATTTACAAACATTTACGCAAAGTGACAAGACTGACAAGTGTCTTGTGTCAAGACTGTTTTGTGTTAAAAAGCAATCAAGGGCGGATTTAGCTTTTCAACATGGGGGAGTATCTCAAAGAATCATATTTTTAAAAAATGTTGTGAAATTAGAAATTATCTGTGTATTTAGATAGGTACGTTTTTCTTTGGACAAACATGAAATAGCAAATAGAAGTGTTTAATAAAATATCTTTAAGTGAAGTACGTTTATATTTTTTTTAACTAATTACGTTTTTGCTTTTTGCTAATGTAAAATTTGAATTCATGGTAAATCCGCCCTTGATAAGCATTAACTTTGCCTTTTATAATAGGGAGATTCGTAGCCCACGTTAACTCGGGGGTTACGGGAGATTTAGAACACCTTAAATTTTTACCTTATCGTTATCGCAATCGTTATACTGAGCACGCGCAGTGCCAAAAATGATACTCTTTTTGGAACTGCACATGCTCAGAAGAACGATAACGACGTGCTAAAATTTAAGGGGTTCAAAAACTCCCTAATGAATTCGATAAGTAACCATGCTATAATAAAATTTTATAATAATTATTGAGGTTACTGACGTATAAATACCGAAAATTTCGCATTTTATTATTTAATATTTCAGAAAAACGTTCTTGATCTGTTAATTGGGAGGGAAAAGAAAAACTGCTGACATTTTTGTCAAACTTTTAGGTTAACTTTAACTTATTGTAAAACATACCCAAACTGATAACTAGTGATTTAGCATCATTCTAGCGTTAACATGCATTTAAATGGCATTATTAATGCAGTTTTCACTAATTACATTCTAGTTACGTCTTAGAACATTCTAAGTTTTATTATTAATAAGGCTGATGATTTTTATGCAGGGTGGAGCATCCCCGCATATTTACCGACCAGTTAAATAATCTCTAACTGATGTTTTTCAAAATCGGGTTATAAGCAGACATTCTGTAAATTCATAGCCTCCAAGATCGCTTGATCTTAACCCAGCGGATTACTGGCTGTGGGGATATTTAAGAAATTTTGTGTTTAAAACACAACCAATAACGCTGGAAGAATTAAAAGACTGTTAGGGAGCAAATTGCAACAATTCAACCAGAAATGCTGAATAAAAATTCAAATTTGAAGGAAATTCAAAGTGTACAAATTTGAAGGAATGATGATTGTACAGAGCAGTCCATTTTTGATGGGAATCCAGGGTATCTCGAAAACTACAAGATGCGCAACAAAACCGCTTGCACATCCTCGAGCTACTTTTTTTAGTTTGACTTAATGGTGAAATCAGATCGGGTCTACTTTGTTTAGGTTTTGAGATACAGGGCATTTCTCAAATTTTGCCATTTTCGTCAGTGCCCTGTAACTTTTTTATTTTCAGACCTACCAAAAAAGTTTAAAGAGGAAAGTTTTAGATATTTTTAAGTGGAATCCATTGGCGTAGCAAATTATTTTTTATTGCGTCCCGTTTTTTAGATACAGACCAAACTTGTGTTTTTTTAAATGCGACACCCTGTATATTTCTGGTTAATTTGAAAGAACTTTCAATTCTAGTTACAGTAATATATATTATATAGGGGTTTATTTGAATTTAAGTCCCTTTATTAAACATTTTTATGGTTAAATGGAGGGAAACGCGTATTTCCATTGATTTATTTCCTTATAAACTATATTAAACTCTTGATTTAATTAAACACACTATTTTATATAAAGATTTAAATATTTCCGAATACTAGATAATAATTAATTATGGAAACATAAAAATGTCGAATATTTTTACAAATATAAATTATATATAACCGTATTTGGTTATATTACTATTAAGATATTAAGTATAACATTAAACAGGAGTTCAATGTAGTTTATAAGGAAATAAATCAATGGAAATACGCGTTTCCCCCCCATTTAACCATAAAAATGTTTAATAAAGGTACTTAAATTCAAATAAACCCCTATTTATTATATATTACTGTAACCAGAATTGAAAGTTCTTTCAAATTAACTAGAAATATACAGGGTGTTGCATTTAAAAAAACACAAGTTTGGTCTGTATCTAAAAAACGGGACGCAATAAAAAAAAATTTGCTACGCCAATGGATTCCACTTAAAAATATCTAAAACTTTCCCCTTTAAACTTTTTTTGTAGGTCTGAAAATAAAAAAGTTACAGGGTCCTGACGAAAAAGGCAAAATTTCAGAAATGCCCTGTATCTCAAAACCTAAACAAAGTAGACCCGATCTGATTTCACCATTAAGTCAAACTGGAAAAAGTAGCTCGAGGATGCGCAAGCGGTTTTGTTATGCATCTTGTAGTTTCCGAGATACCCTGGATTCCCATCAAAAATGGACTGCTCTGTACAGCAGCAAAATTTACGACATATCGAACATTTGCGTTAACCACTGTTGGACATTGTTTAAGCAATCGAATTTCATTCACATCCTGTTATTAACCTAATTACTTAAAAATAAGAACATAATAAGCTGAAATATATCCCTTACTTTATGGTAACCTTGTATTTGTGCTGGTTTTCAGTTTTCCTCATGAAACCGCAAGAACCGAAAAATACAAATCCCAGGATGAAGTTCAGTTTATAAAGTATTTTTTGTGTAGCACATCAGAGGGGGTGAAATAATTTTGATGATTCTAAAGGAATTAATGTAAAAGATAACGCTCTCCTCATTATCAAACCAGGGGAGTGGGGAGAAGATGAGTCAATAAAAAATGTATTAATTGTAATGAGATAAAAGAATTTATTTTTTCAATTTTTATAAATACCTGTATATAAAAATATTGTATATACCCGTGTTTTTCTTCATTTAAAAATGCAATGTTTATATTATAAAAATATATGTAATAAATTATATGAATTGTTTTTGGCTGTCCAAAATTTTGTACATTATAATATGTCGTCGTTCAAGTAAGTATGATGAATCATATAATAATAGTATATACAGTGAGTCCATTAAAGTCCGACATAAATTCTTTATTTTCAAAACGGAAAAGTTTTTTAAAAATCGTTCCAACCCGTCGATTTTCTTTTATTGTTCCCTTATTTTGAATATATATTTATTTTTTTTACAGAGTGACACAATGAAGCTGCGTCGATATAAACTTTAATATAATGTATGAAAGTATTTATTTGTGGCATTGTTTATTTACTCTTATTTATTTGGGTATTATGCCAAAAAAATAAGAGTACACTGAAAAATACAAAAAATTAATAATCAACCTCTGCGCCGACAAATCAGTCAAAGGTTGGTTTTTTGAAAAATATGTTTGCCTAAGAAAGTGGTGCCATTATACCCAAATAAATAAGAATAAATAAACTTTAATATTGTAAATGGGACACCCTGTATTTTTTTACATCTTTGAAAATGCCTTTTTTCTACGAATACGATCATATATAGTTTTATGGGTCTATCCCTAATAATAAGGGAGATACACCCAAAAAAGTGGACTATAAGAGCGGTGTGCTCGAGAAAGACTCTATATCTAACAACGAATTGATATTTTCTTTCCAACGCATTGCTCTTATGGCACACGTTTTTGGGAATATCTCTCTGATTATTAAAAACAGACCCATAAAACCTTATATGACCATATTCGTAAAGAAAGAGTTCTTTCCAACTGTATAAAAAAATACAGGGTGTCTCATTTAAAATATTAAAGTTTATATCGACATAGCTTCATTGAATCACCCTGTAAAAATTAAATATATGCAAAATAAGGGAAAAAATAAATGAAAATCGACGGGTTTAAGCGATTTTGAAAAAACTTTACCATTTTGACAATGAAGACTTTATGCGGGACTTTATGGACGCGTATAGTCATCTTTAACAGTAGCAATATTTAAAACCTGTATACAAGTTTAATTAGAATTATAATTTTATTGGTGCTGATCCCTCTAGTTTTAATAGAAAATATATGGTAAAACTCCTTCGGAAAATGTATAGATCAAGTAATCCTTGATCCATAAATGAATTACATATGAATTAAAATATCATAATTTTATCATTAAATTGATTGCACTATCTCCAAATATCAAATATTTCCATTTCTAAAATAAGATGATCTTTGATCATCTTATCTTTGATTGATCTTTGTCAAATATTACTAAAATATTTGACTTGATATTCTACATACTTAATTAAAATTAAAATTTCTTCAACAAAGTAGGCACACGAAATAAATACATGTTTAGGGATTCCGATAGTAGGTAATTTGTTTCCTGTAAAGATTCATATCACCACGAATCAGTCAGAAATGTATTCCTTATTATTTGCTGACTAAAATAAATCACAATTTTTATATCATTAATAGTTCTTTAAGTTATATCTTTTATAAAGTAGGTACTTAAATTTATTACCTGTATAATTTTTGGATAGGTATTAAAGTTATCAAAACCATATATATTCAACAGACTAAATGTTTTCGTCATGACATGTAGATAAGCCAATATCTAATGATTTTGATTGATGAGAAATGGGATTGGTGCCTTTAATTTTTTAGTTCAATATCGACCAAATCAACAACTGTATTTTCTGTTTACATCTTTCTTTATATAGGAATGACGGCAAAAAATTAACTAAGAGATAAATTATTAACGAAATTATCAAATATTCTGATTCAATAAAAGTTCTATCTTTCCTCTTTACCTATAATCCTAGGTATGCAAAGGAATAACCTTATTATTTTTAAGATATGTCGAAAACAACTACTTTGCGTGCAGTATGCATTCCCCAACATTGCATTACAGCGACATATCTTGACATAACCTCAACTTATTGTCTTTAATACATTTTTGTATTTAATAGTGTTATCTACATTTTTTAAATAATAAAATATTAAACAAGTGCGGTGCATACCACGGTCCGTATAGAAATTTTAATATAATATATGTATAATATATTAAAATTTCTTTCATAGGAGAATATGTGTATTTTCGAATTTGCAGACCGTATATCCATTTTCAACAAAAAGCGCAATATTGAATATCATTAATTAAAGAGATGAAATAAATAAAATTTTGGCAAGATATTAAAGAAAATTCGTCTATTCCTGTACATTTTTTCAATATGGATGGCCTATTAGAAATTTCAAATATTCCTTGAATTTGGTAATAGTGGTTTTTTTTATGTTAGTAAATGTATGTATGTATATATATTAGTTTTATATTTTTCAGTAACCGACTTGGGTGAACCAAGTATTACTTGAATCTACCTTTCTTTACAATTCTAATTCAATTTATACTATATTTTCTACTAAACTCAGCAGTTTTTTTTAATACAATAAGCAACTGTCTTTCTGTAATGACTAGTAATAATAAACAAAGCAAAGAATTAGATAAAAATAAAGATACATCAGCGAGATACTAATACAACTCCTCCCGCCGAAGTTCTTCGTCTCCTGACGAGGTACTTCCTTGGTATTGTACTGCCTCTTTCTTAAAGTTGACCCTTTATGGTTTTCTCGTTCGGACTGGTAGCCAACGGAGTAGACATGGACATCTCTTCCGGAACTGGGCATAAACCAGGATAATAATTACGACGCTAATTATGATCAGCATAGTAGTCGTTAGCCATGTGTTGGTAGATTGTAGTAGGCTTGCTGGTTTTGGAGTGAATGCGCCATTTTGGTAGTTTTGACTAGACCCAATAAGGATTTGGCATTAGTCTAGTCAACATCCTTCAATTGGAGTCGTGTGATCTTATTGATTATAAACGTTTCACAATTGAGGTACTTCAATTTTTTGTAACTGGAAAATCGTTAGTGGAAGTCCAGTTTTTGTTGCTGAATATCGTTGATTGTTAATGATGGTAGTACATCCAGTGGGTAAGTTAAGTACTACTGGCTGGTTAATGGTTTCAATTCCATTTTGGCAATTTGTTATTTGGACGGTGTTAACTGGAACAATAAGTAGATTGTTTTCTTCCAACATGGTGATAATTGGTTTGGTAATAGACAGGTAATGGACTTGGCAATTCCTGTGGTCAGCTTTGGTCAGCAATAATTGGACTAATCAGCTGTAATCTCGAGCTTGACTAGGTGTGTTACAGATGTAGGTGCTCTCAATCTTGGGGCATAGCTGAGTCGTTGTGACATAAATTTCGGTTCTGATCCCAAGGTATGGGGTAGTTGGAATAATCGTTAAGTTTGAGTAAGAACAGGAAGTAGATGATTACCTCTTTAATTAATTCTGAGGTTAAGCTAATTTGTGATTTTGTGAATTGATTGATTGATTGATTGATATTCGATGTGATTATTATTTTCATTTAATTTAGTGAGAGCCTTATTTATAGTTTTTCTACTAGTGCCGTCAAGAGTTCCAAAGAACCATTTTGATGCAGTTCCTATTGCGTTAATTATTCCTCTTTTGGGACGAGGGTCGATTTTTAGTCGCTTCGTAGCCCTCTACGCTTGTTCCGGATGAAATCTAAAACATAAGATCTTACTTTCATCTTGGGTCCAGCAGTTGGCCGCTTGTGTGCAGCGGACGCATCGGGCTCATAGTCCACGGCTTCCCGGATTAGCGGGTAGCTATGCGCGAAGAACTTGACTCTGCGCCTTCTGATGACTTCTAGGACTGAAGTATAGTCGAGGTCCCGGTATATATCGACTGTTCGCAGGTACCAGAGTGCACCTACCGCGGTCCTAGCGCGATACTTTCAATGGCTTGGATCTTCTTCATATACGTCTTTACAGCAATCGCCCATGCTGCTGACGCATATGTCGAATGGGATTGGATGACATTCTTCATCAGGGTTAGCTTATTCCTTAGGCTGAGCTCGCTAGTGCGGCACCACCTGACCAGCTTCGCCTTCGCTACGACTTTCTCGATGTGGTGTTTCCACCGCATCCTCTTATCCAGATTTACTAGGTGTCTCTCCACGCGATGTCGGCCCTGTTCATGTTGACGTGTCCAACTGGCGTCTGTCTGTATCTGCGAAAATTAGATTTTCTCATGACAGGTAAAATATTTGCTCAAGAATAAGAGATCCTAAGTTTCATTTTTTTTACCACCGATGTTTTACAACGTCGCTTTTTTACTCTTTGCTCAGAACAAATATGTCTGTAGGTGAGTGTCTTCTTGTGAGCCTGAATTTTTTTCGATGAAAACCTAAACGACATTTTTTTTAATTTTCTAATGAATCTACATTTTAGCTCTTTTTCATTATTTATAATTCGTCCCTTTAACGTACCAAAAAACTTCAACCGGGGCATTAATGGTATTAACTAAATTGTCTTTCTTTTTCAAAATAATACCATAATGGACAGTACGGTAAATATTTTGTAATAATAAGGTCCATTAAGATTCTATTGTAACATGCTCGGTAATATGTATTGGCTTCTTTATTAGGATCAGTTCTTGTTATTTATTAAATGTATTTTCAAAGTAGTGAAAAATGGACTAGATTTATAAATAATTTTATAATCTATGAGATTATTGTTTTGACTTTAAATTCCCATTTGTTTATTTGCTGCAATGGACCTTTAAAAGAGTAATCGTTAATGCACAATGAAAGTATTAAATGCACTGCTTTTGAACGATTCAGTAAAAACAAATATTAGGTTTTCAAACCAAAATGAAAGTTTACTGAAATCGTCCAAGTCAATGGAAGAAAGCATGAACGACTTCCTTGAAGAACTCTCTATGTTTCATATCCTTGATATTCTCGTTTAAATCTTTGAAAACGATATTTAAGAAATGAGAACAACTTAAACGAATATTTGTTACTGGCTCTGGGACTTTATCACTGCTCTTGTAGTAATTTTCTCTAGAAATGACAAAATATATTGCAAATCCGTATGTCCTTTATTTGGATAGCCCCACTAGGTAGACCTACATTAAAATTCTTTTCATTTCTTTCAATGCTTTTCGGACGATGTTCATTCGTCATTCATCAAAAATTATTTAGCAAACATGCTAAATAATTTTACACAAAAGAGATAGACAACTTATTCCTTTGATAAATTCTTGATAACACATCTGCATTTTAATTAAATCTAAGATTTCTCTCACTCCTTACCTTACTTACCATGCAGTCCGATTTAATTGACTGTAAATTCTCACGATTTATAATTTTGAAATTTTAAATGATTTTTCTGTGCCTTCAGTCATGTTTTACCACGCTTACAGAAGTTGCGACTTGATGCAATTTATGTTGTACTTACTTATATAAGGACCTATATTATAATTCTGAAGCTACGGGTAATTTTTTTCTGTAGTAAGTATACGACAAATCTAAGCTTCTATAATAAATATATTAGAAATTTCTATGTGTGTGAATATATGCAAAGGGTTTTCTAAATTTTTAAATACTATTACGTTACAAGTCCAGTAGGTGAGGTATTACAGTACGAGTTTTTTGTCCAGAAACTGTAAACGATTACTGTAAAACCTAATGGACTTGTAACGTATGATATTTTATTTCATACTGTCGTCGTTTTAAAATAAAACAAATTTTTGTAAATTTTAAACCAATCATTAAAATAAAATCTCACAATACTCCAATTGTATCACTATCTTAACAGCCTTGACATGCAAGGTGACATTAAATGACATTAACCTTCTTTTGAGGTATCATAATTTTGTTTGGTTGTATAGTAATAGAGTTCTCAGAGTAAATTTTAAATAAATTCCATAACATCCTAGCTTCACTGAAATGGGTGGAAAACCATTATTTATATTTGCCTGACTTTTAGTTTTACTAAGCTAAAGCGGATAAATGTCAAGTATTGATTTAAACTCAAAATACCCTATACCCTATAATACCATGAAACCATCCATTACGGAGATTCAGGTGTTCCAGAGAAATAAGCTTCCAAAGTTTTAAACAATTGGGAAACAAACCAATTTTGAATTTGAGGGGAGTAAATTTTAACGTCGAATGTGACGGAATATCTGCCTGAAAATAACCCTACCTTCGACAACCCCAAATTTTAAATGAGATACCATGTATATTACTTGATTTTTAGCTTAGCCTTCATAAATATATTTATATCTATAAGAATTGATATATTTATATTTAATAATAAGGAAACTGTGCCCAAATGTATGTATCTTAAGTGCACTATAAGGAATGTACAGAATGCTCTGGTCCGTGGCTTATCAAGAATGATGTGATATATTCTTATATCATACACTTTTCGACCTACCTTGCTTATTATTGGAAATGTGGTGAAGTGTAACACACTATGCCCATTAGTAATAATCATTGGGGTGCTGAAGCTTGGCAAGTAGACATTTCTTGACCATCCTTGGACCCGGACCTACATGGCCTAACGATTTTCAATAATTTGACATTTTCACATCCATGTGAGGGAATTTACCCCCTCCGTCTAAAGCTACTTAAAGACATCGTACTTATCAATTTCAGAATCGCATCCAAACATTGTCGGCAACTGGGACCTCCCTACCCTACCCTTTCTAGAAACGGATATCTTCTAAATCTAATCCTAAGGGCTCTATATCAACTAGTGAGAGTCGTAACTATACATTACTCCAGTTAAAACTGCGAGTTTGCGATTCAGTAGACATGTTATCCTAGTTTTGAGTTTTGGGAACTCATGGCTCCGGTTTATATCTCATACTTTTCTTTGAGTTGCCCTTAACGTGCCGTAATCTCATTTTCTACTATAAAGCTTTTAGTAATTCCTACATATAAATGGGATAGTTCCCTTTTAGACATCCTGTAAAAGTCTCACTAATTTTAAAATATGCCTGCCTCAACACCACTGATGTTTCTTCCATCATACTTTTTGTCTCTGGGTGATGATAAAGCAATAACAGATGAGAATGACAAATGGACACCATATATTTACCTAATAAAATCTCCATCATTCCGTCATGGACAACACGGTATATATATTTTGGTATTCCAAAATCTACTGAGGGTGATAGGAAACAAATAACAATGTATTTGTCGAAGATAATGTTCTAGTTCAAGTTCAGCTTTTTAATGAAAAGGTGCGTATCTTGTTCTTAGACTACACACAGCCTTAGTAGTTTGGTTTGACTGTCATAGTAATACAAGTTCTTCTTCCTTGCTATTCCTTTGTTTGCTTGCTGCTACCGCTGTGGGCGCTCTGTTTCCTATAGTAAATATTTGTTTATAACAGGTCAACAGTAAAAATATATAGTTGCATAAATGGGCGGCTTTTCGTAGCTACCTACAAAAATGCATTGACACAATTCGCAACTGTAAAAGATGATGACTGTCAAGTTACAATAAATAACTTGACCGCTCTTTGTTGGCATATCGCCAACATATACAGTGTTATTCAGAACTTATCCATAATAAAATTTGGGGATGTTCAACAGACATGTAGAAATGTGGTAGTGCAAACAAATATTTTTTGGCGGGGTCTGAAAAATTTTTCATTGCATGCCGCTGGATAATGGTCCACTGTAATGGAATGACCTTGGGAGTGACAATGCAAACAGGCTAGTACGAAAAAATCTTCGGAAGATCTGAGAGTATACCGACACCCAGCGCAAAAAAGATTTGCAGCGTTTTTACTTTAAAATAAACTTAAAGATTGATAGATCTGACCAAAGTGACGTGTCTTTAAAATGAATAAAATTTTGTTACACTAATTTTGAAGAATTGCGCTACTTGATTACTAGGTATTAGAAACATGAAATGTAGGTATAAAAAATTTGCACATACCTTGTTACAAAAGCTTTTCGAAATAATATTCCTCGAATTGTACACAATTTTGGGCACGCCTTATCCAATTTTGCCGCACTAAACCGATTGTTCCTTCTGGTTGCTGATCTTGTAAACGCAAATTATTAAGTAAATTGGGGATTTTCAGCATTTTGCTGCAACAATCACTCACAAAACCTAACTTGTAATTGATAATCCACTGGTAACAGTCCATTAACTCAGCATTACTGTACACATGAGCCATTTTGAAAATTTCACAGTTTAACACTCCTACGATAAATGAAACACCGTACTCCTACGATAAATAAAACACCGGTACACAGAGAGTACACACATAGACTGATGAGACTAATTAGACAATAGAGATATTATCCCCGCTCCAGTTCTATTCGCTCGGTCGTCGTTCGAGGTACAAAAAACGTGTTTACTTTTTTTACCACATTCTTAGAAATGTGGTAGGTATATCAAATGTTGAAGTACAGGTGCCCAGCTACGTAGTCCTTTATAATGGTATAACTTTAAACATTGTTTACGGGAAATCCTAAGACTTTTATTATAAATTTTTTTGGTGATATCGATTTCTTATTTAAGGATGCACATATCCTCAAAGTTTTAGAGGTATGTTCTGAATAACCCTGTATAATAATCTGCTGCATAATTTGTGGAACCTAATAATATCTATATCTCTTTTAGGTGGTCATGGCAGTGTAACTCCAAAAATGGTTATTGCAATAGAATTTTAACTCCATCAGCAGATACACCGGCATACCCCTCATTAGAAATATGCAGACTGTTATGTGGAAAGAAAAGTTATTTAAATATATGGCCATATCCTACCGGGAACATAACATCAGAAAAAGACATTATTTTGATAAATGCACAGTAAGTTTTAAAGTTACGTTATCGATCCAGTCAGAGTGCCGTTAAAATAAATATGCCGTAGCGAATGTCCTCGTAAGTTTGAATACAGCCAAATATTTATGTGCTGTGTTAACCGAAGAATACCAGCGACGAACTTGGGGTCGATGGATATTTGGACATTATTCGAAAGCGAGGACACTCGCAACTGGCCAATCTTCCGAATTCCAGTTACCTAACTTATTAATGACTTGAGTGAAGAGAGGTAAATATTGAAATATATATACTAAAAAATAAAAATAATTCTTCTACCTGTTAAAATGTTCTTTTGCTTATGACAGTGTTGTACCAGCTGTTAGCGTATTCTAGAATTCAGATGATTAATAAAAGCTTGAGCCGTCCATTTAATATCAAATAAAATTATTCTTCAAATAAAAACTTGTTTTTAAAAATGTTTCTTCCTATTATAGTGTAGACCATTAAGAGCAAGACACCTATGATTTTTTATTTATTATTTGATTTGAACAGTTTGGATGTGAAAATGTATTCCTCTATTGATTTTGATATTGATATGATCACTCTTATGGCTCTAGCCGATACATTTTAGATCATCAGTCCAAAATTTAATATAACTGTTTTCCGAAGTCGAAAAAAGTTTCAACAGTTCTGTTAGAATTTTTAAATCAGCAATATTTACGTTACTGTTCTAAAAAATAAAAAGCGAGATAAGAGTATCCCTTCAAATGTTTTATATGATTCGATTTAAACCATTTTCGTGTCAAAATGTAGCTAGGGGTAAACATATTCTGTCTTTCTTCTAATACAGAGCTTATTCTAGAGTCTCTTATAATTAATATGGAACCTGCTATGCTTTTTTAGGAGTATAATATTTCAGTTCTATGGTGCCACAACTACCAAACAGTTTTTGCAGAATGTTACTGAATATTTCTACCAAAATCTTAACACGGACAAGTATTCAGTTTGTCAAGATTCCTATAATGTGATCGTTTCCCTAAAACCATTATCTGATGACTTATCGTTGACTATGGATACGGACGAATACTACAGTTTAACAATGAATACTTCGGGTAAGTGTAAAGAATGATTTATGTAATCAAGCAGCATTTTTATAATGGGTACTATTTTTTCATATTTTTTAGAGGATTTTATGTAAAAGTATGTATAGTATAGAAAATATTTTTAATTTGTTAAACTAATTTTACTGATTGTTTACTAAACAAATAAAGATTAATAGATAGAATAGATAGAAAAAACAGATTGATAAAATAAATTTTGAATATTTTTCAGAAAATTTAAATATTTGATTTTATTTATTCATAGTTTCTTTTGGGATTACACCACCTGTAAAATAACAAAAAGCAGGAAACCAGAAGCATACAAATTAAATATTCAAAGTGCAGAATCAAGGTGTATAAAAATTATAAAAACCACTGATGAAATTTAGTTAATTTATCAAATATTATTTTATTACATATTATACAGTGGTTTTTTGGGGCAAAATTTAGAAGTTTGCCTTGATACTGCACTTTGAATAATTAATTTGTATGCTTCTGGTTTCCAGCTTTTTGTTATTTTACAGATGGTGTAATCCCAAAAGAAACAATGAATCATGAAAACGCACCACAAATAAGTTACAGACATTATTTGATTTGTTTGCGATAAATATTTGATTGCTTATCGCATTTTTATTTTAGTTATTTAGTTAGTCTAGTTAGTTATTTTAAATTAATCACAGTGTATATAAAAGCCCCCTCTTGGGGAATATTTATATTGCATGTCACATTTAGGACGAAGAATAATGTCATCTACTTACTCCTACTCTAGCCTTTTAAATTTTTACTGTTCTACTTACTTTTCAGAACTTTAACTAGAGGTCTTTAACTCTAACTATCTACAGGATGTTTCAGTCAGGCCAAAATCTCATAAATTACCAGCTTATAATTCCGTGACACGTTAGAAATTTATTATTATTTCTCTCATAATAATAATTAATAACAACCTTCAACCTTTTGCTATGCACACCTCTTTGATATAAGAAAACTATAAACTTTTAGTTGTTAAATTTCCGATAATTTCAGTGATTGTATTAATGCATTTTAATTTATATTAATTTAGTCCTCTAAGTTTAATTGAATCATCACTATGACCTGTTTCATTACATCAATACCTACAAATATCTATTACTGCAATAATAATCAATCCCAATTAAAAACTGACAGATACCAAAGTAAAAGCTGCTTTCATATTTATCTCATCTCTGTCTGACTGTCACAAAGTAACGGCTTATATCATTTAATTTAAATCACTCTGGTACTTACTGGTGATATTCGTAAAAAGAAATTATTTTCCATTCAGTAGGTACTGAGCAAAATACCATTACGCAAAGAAATGACGTGACCTTGCGAGGCAGAACTGAGTGAGCACCACTGGGACGCCGAGATACGAAAGAACAGCAAATTTGCTTTTATTTCTTCAATAAAAAAACCAAAAGAAAATCTATTTATTTTTTTTATTTTTGGAGGACTTTCAGCTCATTTTTTTTTACATTGATATCTTTTCCGACGTTTCGTCCGAGTTTTCGGACTTCTTCATAGGTTACTTAAATACTGAAAATAATATTTTTACATGAATAATTAAATTAGATTAGTGACAGAATATTTATCCAAAAGAGTGTTTTCTTACCTACTAGAATCTTTCTATTTTAACTACCTACTACATTGTGGTTTTATTTTATTTTTATATGTACATTTGCTCGATGATTTGAGCAGTGATCTGACCGTTTTAGGTGTCGCAGTCGATGTGTTTCTTTTTGAAAGCAGGTACTTAATTAAGTCAAGTGCGTATGTTAGTGGTTCAGATAGCCTAATATTGATGGTCTGAATGACAGAGTTATTATAAACATTTTCACGACTCGAGAGTGCTATTGAGAAGAGGTTTGGCAGTTTGTTCATCTACTGGGTGTTTGAAAAGCAATTTACTATTGTATAAGATTGCGATATATGCTACTCAGATTCTCTATATCCGTTTGATAATTAACTGTTTTTTTGTTGTTTTGTATTTCTGCCATTTCCAAAAACATACGTTTTTTGGTATTTCTTTCTTTATGTAGTATAGTTGTATTCGGAAAATTAAAGTTGTGTAATTTATTTACGGCGTGTTCAGTTAATGCCGTGCTACATGAATTAGACGTTGCTATAGAATTTCTAATTGGCAATTGGCTAATTGGAAATGGCAGAAATACAAAACAACAAAAAAACAGTTAATTATCAAACAGATATAGAGAATCTGAGTAGCATATATCGCAATCTTATACAATAGTAAATTGCTTTTCAAACACCCAGTAGATGAACAAACTGACAAACCTCTTCTCAATAGCACTCTCGAGTCGTGAAAATGTTTATAATAACTCTGTCATTCAGACCATCAATATTAGGCTATCTGAACCACTAACATACGCACTTGACTTAATTAAGTACCTGCTTTCAAAAAGAAACACATCGACTGCGACACCTAAAACGGTCAGATCACTGCTCAAATCATCGAGCAAATGTACATATAAAAATAAAATAAAACCACAATGTAGTAGGTAGTTAAAATAGAAAGATTCTAGTAGGTAAGAAAACACTCTTTTGGATAAATATTCTGTCACTAATCTAATTTAATTATTCATGTAAAAACATTATTTTCAGTATTTAAGTAACCTATGAAGAAGTCCGAAAACTCGGACGAAACGTCGGAAAAAATATCAATGTAAAAAAAAATGAGCTGAAAGTCCTCCAAAAATAAAAAAAAAAAAAGATTTTCTTTTGGTTTTTTTATTGAAGAAATAAATTCAACTATTACAGCCAACAACTTGTCTAGTATCATCCGCAAATTTGCTTATTTACTGAAAATTTATTTACAAATAATAGGGTAACATAGTTACAAAAGAGAGATTTTTTTTATTTATGCCATGTATTTTGAGATATCAATAATAAATGCAAAAATCTACTTTTTTTATCGAGATATAGCTAGATGTATTATGCATTTGTGTAAGAGCCAAGACTTTCAAAAATATTTTGTGCCAAACAGCTGTCAGGTATAGATTTTTAAAGTCTATAATAATCCAAAATAATCTTTGTCATGAGCTATTACCCCATGGGAATACCTACAAATTTTTGGACAGTTTGCTGACGAATTTGAAGGTATTTCAAGCATAAACCGATCAGTTGTTTGGAAACCCTTTTGACTCATGCTTTTCTTAATTGCATACGAGTTGCAATGTGATATACTCTTGAAATTCAATTCATGATCGATGTTATAATTGATAACATCAAGTAAAATCCCCAAGGTGGATCCCTATTTCAAGAATAAGCAAATGTTTTTAGATATGACATTGTTTATGTATAGTAATTTACACTGCACTTCTGTTTTCATTAGTATGGCCATTAGTCATTAGTCAATAATGTTGAGATATATTATAAGCCACACCCTCTATCAATGATAACATTAATTTATATTAATATTATCATTTGTTATCAACTGTTGAGGTACTACAATTATATACATACGAGTATAAACAACGTTATTTTTAGAAGATACAAAAGATTATCTTTGACACATCGTTTAAAGAAAAGTGACAAATTATATAAAAAGATAAACTGATTGAAATGACTCATTTACTTACCATGTCATGCCCATGATTTTAGTTATATAAGGCTCCCTCAAACCAACACGAATTATTCGCAACGGATTCGTGACGGATAGTTCGCAGCGAAATTCGTGGCGGAATCCATAGAGAATCTCACACCAAAGCGAATGTAATCGCATCATATGCGATATTTTCAGTATCGAAAAGGCTGATTGCTAACTAAAAACAATAGCATACTTATACTATCATACACAAAATATGTATACATCATCGGATTAAGAAGAAGCACTTGTGTTGCTTGCATTGGAAGAAGACAATTTAAGGTAAAATTATTATCAATGTCTACATATATTCTAATTATATGTAGACTTTGTTATTATTATTTAAAAGTAAATGTGTTGATCATATTATGTATCTAACCTTAAGAAGAAAAGAAAATGGGTTCACGATATTAATCAAGAAAGACGACAATATGGGGAATTTCATACATTAATGCCGCAATTACGAAAAGACAAGAATCGAAGTTATATTTTTGTTACTCTTTTCGAATATTTTTGTAATCGTCATGATAAAGGTCGTATAATATAGGATACTTTCGCACTAATTCAATGATTATTTCCATTTTATTAATTATTTTCCTATTTAAGATACTGCGAAACTACTACGGATCCGAGAAAAAACGCAGCCAATTGCGAACTAAAATTCCGTGCGAATCCATACGCAGACAATTTGCAGTATAAACGAAAAAAATCGTGCTGGTCCGAACTTGTATATTTAAAGCAGTGGAAACAATATGATGCGAATTGCAAGCGGTGCGAATTTCCGCAGGTGCTGCGAATTGTCCGCGTTGGTTTAGGTAGGTGATCCTATCTAACAAGTGCGGAAAGAGTCAGTTTCCCACAGCGGTTACCCGAACGAAGAGAAGCGGAGTTTAACGAACCAACTATCCCGCACCGTGTGAGAAAGTTAGTGTTTGTCTTTCAGAACCAAAATGCATGCGGGAAAACGGTGAATCACAGACGCTTGTAAAAAATAGTTTTATAGTAAGTAGTGGTAAAAATAGTTTTTCTATTTTGCGTCTATAAACAAATCATTATGACACGCAATTGCGTATCGAAAACAAGTCCATTTCGACACTCAACTTTTTGTTTTTAAATGTTGATAGCAACAAATTTACATCCTTTGTTTTGTATTATGTGTCATATATGGTGCTATAGTTGCTATATTAATGGCATACAAATGATGTATAAATCATAACCTAACTAAACGCACTTTCGTAAATCCATCATTTCTCAAAAAGATGAAATCATTTCCATCACAAAACAGTAAAAGCCGTTCGTAAATTCAGAGATTGCTTTACGATGGGCTGTCAATCTTGTTCGTACATTAAGCACAAAATTGTATGATGTTCAATCAGAAAACCATCACTTCCATCATTAAATAGTTATGATGGATTTCAAATTTTGTGATGGAAAAAAGAGGGGGAATTGTCATGTCATTAATTTTGAGGTTAGTATGTTGTTTTTTGTTTGGTTCAAGGGATGCAATTTTGATAAAAGCATAAAAGTAAGCACAAAGTACCTAGTAGATTTGTTAGTCACAATGGAAGGTGAACAAATTCCAGTGGATATTTTGGTTGGGGCGACAAAATTCTTACTCAGAGATTCATGAAATGGACGTACATGCGCATGTCTCCATCTATCATTAAACCTAACTTCTGTTCGTAAATTAATCCTAACTGTCAATTGTTCTGATGGAATCCATGTCCAGCATAAATTCATCACATCCATCAGTTACGTCATCTATCATAAAACTGAGCTGAATTTACGAAAGTGCGTTAAATTTTCAAGTAAAGTTGATAAACGTCAATGGCACCAACTGTTCCAGAATTTGTATAAAGATCCCCATACGGGAATTCAATTTCTAATGATTTTTCTTTACTTTCATTAATGGACTAATGGACAAAGCGTTTATCGCACTTGTCCATTAGTCTAAACTGGGATGCGTACGATAAAACTACGCCTTATGATACTCGTTTAATATACTATTTTCTAACAAGTGCGGAAAGTTGTGGTAAAGTACAACTTTCCGCAAATGCAAATATATGTGAATAAGAGCAAAAATAAAAGAAAATCAACGGGTCGAACAGATTTTTTAAAAAATTGTGTATTGTGTATACACTACTTTACGAAAGCACTGTCTATTTAAATAGGTATAAGTAGGTGAAAAAAATAATAAACAATGTTATGTAACCAACATTGTGGTTGGTAAAATATTTGGTAATTTTTCAGATACGCAGATCAGAATTGAAATTGTGGGAAACACAGTTTTTGGGGTGAGGCACGGAATTGAAACATTACTTCAATTACTGGTGCCATACGAAAAAGATAATACGATTTGTCTGGCGACTTTAAGCAAGGTTAAACTAGATGATAAACCAGTATATCGCCATCGTGGTCTATTGCTGGATAGTGCAAGAAATTACTTATCTGTAGACGTAATTAAGAAAAATGTTGATGCCATGGCTGCTTCAAAAATGAATGTTTTGCACTGGCATATTACTGATTCACAAAGTTTTCCGTTGGAGGTTCCAAGCTTGCCAAACATGACAAAGTAAGTTGAAAATTTCAGAGCTTACTTATTAATCAGTTCCAATTGATTAATTAATTATAGGTAAAGTACCTAGATACTGAATAAATATTGTAAATATTTTCACTATTATACCGACGACTTTTAAAGGTAATTCATATATGTTATGTCATCTCCTAAGTAAATATACTTATCTACAACTACTTCATTTACTAAGTTTTTCAGTACTTATGTCATGTAACCATTTTATTTTCTTTTGTTATATTACGTCCACTAAATTCTAGTAAAATAATGAATAATAATAATAATAATGAATGTAAAACTACTAACCTACCACCCACTACTCCACCTCTTATTTCCGAACAATATGATATTTGGGCTACAAAATTTGGAGAGGTTGTATAGAAGAAGTAAAATAGATACCACATTTCGGTTGACAAAAAAGAAAAGTTTCGAAAATGGCAACTGATCAATCATTTTTGAATGACAACAACAAAACCAATCTTGATTATAACAATTTCAGATCAAACTTGACAGATCACATAAAGATCACTTGAGATAAATCAGATTTTTTACCAATTAATGTTATCTACTATTACTTTTTTAAACTCTACAATCATTATACATCAGAAGCTTTTATAAAGAAGACTCCATTTTCTTTTTTTTTTTTAGGTACGGGGCATATAATGAGAAAAAAATTTATACCTCCAAAGATATTCAAGAATTAGTAACGTACGCAAACATTAGAGGTATAAGAATACTATTAGAAATTGATGGACCATCTCATGCTGGCAGTGGCTGGGAATGGGGAAATGAAGCTGGGCTTGGAAATCTTGCTATTTGCATAAATCAACAGCCCTGGAGGTCATTTTGCATCCAACCTCCTTGCGGACAGCTTAATCCAGCAAATTCCAATTTATACAAAGTATTACAACAGTTATATGGAGATATAGCTAAAATGTTGCCGAATACGGACATATTTCACATGGGTGGTGATGAGGTAAAATGTACAATAATCATGTTCACCTTTATTTATATGAAATAGGTACCTAAGACGGTTTTTATTGACCAAGTTGTATTACGTTTCTGAATGCTTACTGTATGTGAAATAAATTAATTAGTTTATGAACACCGGTAAATAAGTGTGAATAAAACATTTTGGAAGTTGGAAAATATATCATTTTGATTGTTATTACTTGAATCATAATAAAAACTGGTCCCTCGTTGTCTATAGCCTAAATATTTCAAAAACTGATTAAACTGTGGTTTCCTTAAGGTACATATTATCATGGTTGTAAATTTATAGAATTTCATCTGAAATTGATATGTTGTTGAGTAACTTAATTCAAGGCCATACGGAAATACGTCCTTAAACCAAGTTACTTAACCAAACATCATTTTTATTTGAGGTTTAACGCCACCCCGAAATTATTCTAGAGAATTCATTAAATCATTATAGGTTGACCGAGTCCAGCGACTCTACTATAGAACCTCCCCACCGATGGTTCATGTGGAAACACATGGTTTCAGCATATAAAACAATGGGTACTACCCCCAATTACTTCAATATATCTTCCATTACTTTTCCACCGGTAAAGAGTGCAAAGTCAAATACCTACAAAATCAAACATTTTATTTCTTACCAGAGCTTGTTAAAATTATAAACAAAAAAAGCAAGGTATATTAATTTAATGCTAAAGTAAAAATTAAAATACAAGTTAATAGCAAAGACTATTGATGCATTACACAAAGAGAAATAGTTGATGATAATTTACGACAACAATTTTAAATAATATAATAGTAGTAAAGTTAATTCTAGAAAAATTGGTTCTACCGGTAAACTGAAGATTTCAATTTATGTAGATACTCTTAGAATACGAAACCTGAATTTATTAAGGAAATTAATACAACTAATAACATCAGTTTTATAAGCATTAAAACTTTCAAGGCTGTGAAATCGGACCCTTGCAAAAATAAAGGAATTAATATATACCTACCTACTTTGTGAACGTAAGTTTTTTCACTTTAAACGATAAATATATATATATGACGTCAATTGCTATCTTTAAAGATTAGTGGTCCAAATACTAAATTATGATAATATCAATTCATTGGATTTAGGGATTTATATTGCACTTACTATTACTTAACACTTACTTAACTTGTAGATGTAGGCACTATATCAACAGGTTTTTATTTTGATTTAACAATTTAGCATTACGTTTATTTATTAAAGTGGATACTCGAAGCGGATGGTTCTTTATGAAACATCGTGAAAATAATTTTTAAATGAATGAATGAATGAAAATAATAAAACGGTATATTAATTATTACGTTTATTTGTAACTGATCTCTCTCTAAGATACTATTGACGTACCTACCTACTTGTTAATTACAGGAGTGTTTTTTTACTTATTTAAGTTCTTTTTTGGCAAATGAGCCATTTTAGCAGAAACAAGGTTTTGAACCTTCTATTTTTGTTGTGTGAATTATTGTTGATAGCGTGCACTTTTTTGATTCTCTACAAAAACATTCGGGAAACAAAACAGTGATGTCGAAGTAAATAAATTGATATGTAAATAATATATTTGGATATTATTTAAAACATTGAGTAATCTAAAGTCTAACATAATAAAAAATGATAAGGATAAGCCATTGCATGGTGTCTTCTATAAGAGCCTTGAAGACCATTGCTTATCCGAAAGACTGACTGGTTTTTTAAGGTCAGCGGGGCTTAAGTCGGAGACCGAGGGATTCATAATGACTTGCCAGCATGGTGTATTTAACACCCTCTTCGTCTATGGAAGCCGTGTCATAAGTATGGAGGTCCCTGATGTCAACTTCAGGGCCTGCTATAAGGCGCCGGAGACAATTATGCATCTGCTTTGCACTTGTCCGGAATATACAGTCTCGGCCTATATCCATACACATAATGCGGCTTTACGGGTGCTTTACTACTTTCTGCAGCACTCGTACTACATAGACGAAACACCAGTGCTGCCATACGCTCCGAGTCTCCGAGTGATATTGAGTCCGTGGTTGGGAAATAAGAAGTGCCGAATTTATTAGAACTACTCATTTCCCACGCTCAGGCAGATTCAAGCCAATAAGCCTGATGTAGTCCTCCTCGACCACCAGCGCAAGACAATGTTTGTCATCGAGTTGTCAGCTCCTGCCAAGACCAAGCAACCTTGTCTTGAAAGAAGAGGAGAAACGGACGAAATATCGAAACCTCTTCGAATTCCGCAGACTCCATCCAGAACATACAGCTTTATGTTTTACGTTATGCTTTATTTAGCTTTATGTTTCTGCTTCATAGCTCTAATTTCCTACAAAAAACATTTACTGTGTCATTCGTATCGAACATATAGTATTAAATACATATTTTTAATTAAAGAATAATATTTACATATAGTTACATACCTAGTCTTAACAACAAGACCTCCTGTCATACCTGTGCCTAAAGACGGAACACCGACTATAGTAGGTATACGAAATGAGGACTGTTGATGTTGAATGACTGTTGGGGTGACTGTCTTTAAATAATTAAACTCTTGTTGCCTACATTTTATTTTATCAAAACCTATCACCGATATTTAGATTACTCCTTCTCGCCACAACATCAACTCGATATAGCTACTATTATAAGAATAACAACTGAATTACAGTTACCTAATAATTAATTAGTTAATATTTTGTAGGTTTACATTCCTTGTTGGAATTCTTCAAATGAAATTATTAATTACCTCGAAGGAAAACCGAGAACAGAAGAAACTTTTTTGGATTTATGGGGAGAATTTCACAGAAAATCTTTAGCAGCATATGATGCTGCCACAGGAAATAATAAAACATTGGTAGTAGTATGGACAAGCCACCTCACGGACCCAAACGTCATTCAAAAATATCTTCCTAAAGAGAGGTTAGTATGCGTAATAACAGTCTTCTGCTTTTTGCACATTTACTCTGCAATTTTGTAGTTTTGCAAAGCTGTAGATTTATGCAACCTACCCAGAATTTTAAATTAGTTGGGTATTTTACTGGAGCAATTGTGATAAATATATCTCTATAAATATCAGCAGATTGAAGACAAATATCAGCAGACTGAATAATCTTTTTTATTATGTACAATACCTACCTCTTTGCTAACATTTTTTTATATTTAAAATTATATTCATTGATATGTACCGGGTGTCCAAATAAGAAATCACGTCGGCCATATCTCAGAAATGGTACATCGTAGAGCATCGGGGAAAAAATTTAATTGCAAAAATGGACCGAAAAAAAATGCTGGAAATTATTTTGAAGTTCGTATTTTATTTGAAAATTTCCCTGGGTGAAGGTATTCCAGAAATACTTTCATTGTAATCTTTCAGAAATTTTGCTTTGATTTGACACATTTTGCTCTAGCTCTTCTAATAAGGAAATCGTAGGAGGAGGAAATTATTTTTAAAAAAAATGTTTATACGTTCGGTATGTATCAACCAAATTTAACAAACTTTGTCTAGTTGGAAAGAGCATCCAAGGCTTAATTATATTTTTTGTGTATAAAGTTATTCTGCTTAATATTGACACTACTAGATGGCGTAATTTGGAAAACTGATATATTTTCCAATTTTTTCCAAAATGTTTAATGGGAGCGTATGTTAATCTTAGCCTGGCTGAAATGGCAATAAGATTAGTAAAAAAATTGAGAAAGTCGCATGTTGCAATCTCTTTTGGTACCGGAGATATAGACAAAAGAGTATTGGAAATAAGAAATGCGAGGTGTTTTCGGAGGAACGCGGCCCTTCATACCGAGATTTTGAATAATATGGCAATTGTTCCCCATTATTTTCAATACATTTTAAAGTTTTCTTCTGATAGAAAACATGGCAGTCTCTATTTCAACCATAGAAATACAGTTTGTTGTTGGTACAGTTTGATAAACTAAATATTTGAACCTTCACCATAAATAAAAATCTAAGCAAGTTAGATCAGGTGACCTAGCTGCCCATGGAAAATACTACCCCTCCCTATCCATCTTCCCAGATGAAATACAATATTTGGTTGCGTTTATATAATTTCTGTTAATAACTTAGAAACCATTATGATTAGGTATAGGGAAATGAATACAAACTATCCATATTTTTGGGCGTGGAATTCATTAAAATAAAAAAAATATATGTTTCTATTTAAAAAATTGAAAATATTTGATTTCTTTAGTTGAATATTTCCATTGCCGCTGTACTCATCCTATATACAACTAAATATTTTTTTATCGCCCGTTAATTATCTACTGCCTTCCTTATAACGCCCTTAGTCAAATATTTTGAATTTAGTCGACAGGTTATTCACAGATAAATTTTCTTTGCAAGTTTGCATGCGTAACATTTTTTTAACAAAATTAATATCTCGTAAACTCTACATTTTAGGAATAGGATTTACTATACAAAGTGGCCCTAAAATATAATGTGGAATTCAAATATGGGGAAATATACAGGGTGTTCCCTTTAAATTAAACAAGTGGTTATAATCTTCCGATACAACCGGAAGTCACAGAACTGTTAAAATATTTTATTTAGCGAAAACACCCTGTATTTACAACACGTACAAAGTTTTAGCAAAATCGTCTCAGTAGTTTCTGAGATATGGATCGTGTAAGCTCCTGGCTGGACACACTATAAATACAGGCTGGCTCATGCTCATCATTGGGATATCAGAAATGATAAGAGATACTGGGTGGGGTCAATTAGAAAAATGTTGTGAATATTTTGGTAAAAGCATATCTGAAATATATTTTTAAATTTCTGAAATATTCTGAGGAAACTGAAAATTAAGATTTTCTTATCTCTGTCGAAAGTTAATTTATTATTCAAGATAACTTCATGAAATTCGGATCTCAGTCATAAAATGCTAGAAAATGTTAATTTTCAGTTATTTCAGAAATTAAAAAGATATTTCAGATATGCGTTTACCAAAATATTCTTCTTAAAATGACTCAACTTCTTTATAATTTGAGCCACCCTGTATCTCTTACCATTTCTCATATCCCAATGGTGAGCATCTTTAGGTGAATCAACCTGTATATATATATTTCATCATCAGGTACATCATTCAGACGTGGGTGCCTGATTCCGAACAAGATTTAATCACATCCTTATTAAATCTAGGATACAAATTAATTATATCCACGAAAGATAAATGGTATCTCGATCATGGTTTTTGGGGAAGTACATCATACTACAACTGGAGAGCTGTTTACGATAACAAAATGTATAGCCAATTCAATGAATCAATCGTAGGAGGTGAGGTGAGTAGCTTTTTACTTGTTTTTAAATGGTATCTAAATGTTGTTTTGCAGATCTACAGGATGTCTATTTAAAAACGAGCAATGCTCTGTAAGTATGGACCTAAAAAAGATATAAAAAATGTCTCAAAACCGTTTCTAGAGTATGTGGGGGAATCAGTTTGACTACAAAATTGTCCTTCACTAAGGAACCCCTAGGTCTTTAGCCACCCCAACTCAATTTTTTTAAATGGCAACACCCCCTTTGTGATACCTCATTGGAAAGCTCTTGGAAATTGCTATTTAACAGTACTAAACAAAATACGTCTTAATAGTTTTAGTTTTTGAGAAATACGCAAAATTAATTTTATAATTATTTATTCCAATTTATCGTTATAAATATCAAATTAAACCATTTTGGTGCAAAGAAGATTGTAAAAACATTCGTAAAAAAAACTGGAGAACACAAAATAATTCTAACAAAAGTATAATAAACAAAAAAACATAAATAAACAAATTGTTCTACAATAATCAGAACACTTTAATTTATAGCTCTTTAAAGTAAATGCTAAAAATGACTCCCATTATTACTCCCTAAAAATTAAGGTGTTCTGATTATTGTTGAACAATTTGTTTATTTATGCTTTTTTGTTTATTGTGCTTTTGTTAGAAAACTATTTTGTGTTCTCCAGTTTTTTACGAATGTTTTTACAACCTTATTTACACCAAAAAAGTTTAATTTGATATTTATAACGAGAAATTGGAATAAATAATTATAAAATTTATTTTACGTATTTCTCAAAAATTAAACTATTAAGAAGTATTTTGTTTAGTTCTGTTAAATAGCAATTTCCAAGAGCATTCCAATGAGGTATTACAAAGGGGGTGTTGCCATTTAAAAAAATTGAGTTGGGGTGGCTACAGCCCCAGGAGTTGCTTAGTGAAGGTCATTTTTGTGATCATACTGATTCCTGCCACATACCCTAGAAACGGTTTTGAGAAATTTTTTATATCTTATTTAAGTCAATACTTACAGAGCATTGCTCGTTTTTAAATAGACACCCTGTATGCATAAAATGAATGGTAAAAATATAGTATAGTTGGGGCACGAATTTTTACAAAACCGAAGTGTCAATATGATGATCAGTACCTACCTACAATATCACAAGGTAGGTTGATTTTATTAATTTTCAACGATCAACCAATGACTTGCATGACTTGAATTCCTGCCACCACTATGTTCTAGTAACCAAATATTGGTTTAAATAACTTCTGCTCTTCTTGTTTATCAATAAAAGCAATCAAAATTTTTACACATGATTATATAAAGACCAAGGACATAATAACCACATAATAACTGAATGTGGAACTCCTTTTTTCATGTTATGTACTAGAACTAGTTGCTATTCATGCGATGTATGATAAAGAGCTGATTGAAAACACTAGAAAGATATATCAGTTTAAAATAAGTCACCTTTACTTTAATTTTTTATTATTTTTATAAAAAACATATTATTTTTCATTTCACTAGAAACTGCACCTTTTTGTATTTTGTTATAATTTTGGTTTGATTTACCTAATCTTCACACACTATTGCATAAATAACTATTTTAATATTTATTAGGTGTGCATGTGGGGTGAACTGGTAGATGATTCAAATGTAGAGTCAAGAATATGGCCTAGAGCAGCAGCTGCTGCGGAGAGATTGTGGAGTAATCCCAAAACTGCAGCTGGTGTAGCTGAAGGGAGATTTTTTTCACACCGGGAAAGATTAGTCGTAAGAGGACTTAGGACTGAAGCTGAAATTCCACAGTGGTGCGTTCAAAATGAAGGAGATTGTTCGACTTACGTAATATAATATAATATAATAGTAATTTACATTAAATACTTTAACCTAAAAGATAAATCCCATTTCTATTTTGTATTTTTAAAATGACACTTGGAATTAAAGTTAAAAAAATATTGATGGGGTCTTAAGGTCAAGACTGATTTTATCCAATCCACTAGATACTTATGCAATTTATCAGTCTAATGTTTGAAAGTTTCAAATAATTGAGTAATATGTAAAGATATCAAGATAATAGTTATTTATTATTTAGTTAACATTCTTCAATTATTTGATTAGGCATCATAATATTATTATGATGCCTAATCAAATAATTGAAGTATGTTAACTAAATAATTAATAACTATTTCGAATTATTAAAATGTATAAATAGAAATATAAAAATTGTATTTTTAGTATTTTATTTACCCATCTACAAACTAGTAATGCTTGATGAAACAATTTTCACAACATAGTTTTCGGTCGCTGTAATTTTCTACATTTAAAATCTGCGCACTGCAGATTCTTTGCACTGACCAAAATGCAACAGGTAATGCGTTTTAAATACAACAGCTCTTTAGATACGGGTTGATATACACGAGAGTTGTCTTGTTGATAGAGATTCGAGTGTTTCTGGTATTTTAGTCACAAGCCAATGTTTGTTTTAGGCACGGCTTGTATTTAGATAACATCTAGTTTGACAATTTATCACTAAGGCACTCGGCGTTAAGTGTATTGCATTTGATCTCATTTTTCCTCTTTATGACTCACTTCGTCTTCGAACATACAGGAACTATATACTTTGTAATTGTTAAAAGTACTTCTTGTTCAAAGTATTAGGTGAGCACGAATAGTGTAACGGGCACGACCTGTTTTTGTCATCTCATTACAAAACCGACGTGTCCGCTTCTGCATTGCCTTTTACTCGAGAAGCTATATCAGTAGGTTATAATATTCCATGAAAAGAATTAGCCTTAGTTCTTTGCTCTAGATTCATAACCATAACCTTAATTTTAGTTTACTAAGTTTAACTAACAATTCAGTGATTTGATCCCCTTCATAATTAAAGTTTTTAGACAAACTTTAATTATGAAGATAGATCTACAATAATGCCTCATTTCCACAGAATCATGAGATGCATGATATAATAATAAGATGTAATCACTACTCGTCCTTGATTTTAAATTTATTTGTGTCCATCCATTAAGTTTGTTTTATCTCCATTCTTCTTAAAATCTATTAAAATTACAAAAAGGAGAACCTTTTGACTAACTGAAAATGTCTATTCATATATAAACCAAGAGGCGGGGCACCCTTAAGATTTAAACAGTCCAAAAATTCCGCCCACCGAAATGACTATAAAAACTTGTGCATTATGTTAAAACTGCAATCAATAATAATTAAAATAGAACTTATCTGAACTATTCCCTACACAAGAACAAGAACATTTTTTGAAGGGCATTTCGTGCATGATTTAAATATCAGTCTCCAAACTTCTACAGAATATCCTTCAAATTTAGATAGATGTGTTGACGATGTAAACACATACTTTATCTCGTACAGTCAGGTTGTAAGTAATGCTGATTATCCGACTCTTTTTTTGTGATAAATAATATAAATCCTCATGTAATTAATTTTCATTTATCGATAGTTACACAGCATCGCAATAAGCATCCGAATCATACTTCATAACTATGCCATTATATATTTACCATATTTAACGCATTTTATTGAGTTATTGCATAGAAATAAGCAATTTCTTCCTCTACAAATGGAAATTTGCGTTAAAACATTTGCCATTTTCTTAACCACTGCTATATTGCATATGGCCTTGATTCTTCGGTTAGCTTTGATTCATACGTTAATTATATTCAATATCCCCATTCCACAAAACAATTTTTAATGAAATTGTTTACTTGTTGATTAAGGCTTATTCGCAGGGATGGGTTGGCAATCATCCTGACGAAGGCCTAGGATGGGAAAAATGTCAACTTGATGTTAATGTAAGAGATTAAAATTAGTTGACTGTCCCCCTAACTAATGAGGTTTTTCAGGTTTCCAATGTTTCTCATTCCTGCACTGAATTATGGTTAGGGTCTACCAACGTAAGTCGTTCCTGAGGCGCAAATACGGCCCGCGAAATAATAATATGCCGCCCCCTCTCCCACACAAGTCTCAGACTTTCGGCCTAATCCTTGTAATTATAATGAGGAGTAGAGATATTGTTATTGTTATTATAATCATTATTATTATTATTATTATTATTATTATTATTATTATTATTAAACATCTGTTATAGGAAATGTAATTTTAAGTATATATTTTCTATGGTATTGGTATACATTTTAAAAATTGCGTTGAATGATAAATAAGTGCAAATAATATCATTATTACAATATTACTATTACCTATTATTATTATTATTATTATGATTATTATTATTTCATTATTTAGTCATGTTATGTCTATATAAAATCTCATATCTTAGTAATTAGTAATTAATAGTTTTGATTCTACTGAATAGATCTAGTGCACCTTTTGGGTAATGCGTTCTGCAATATCATTTGCATCTATTTCCTGATACCCTGACATCCACGTCAAGGTGACTGCATTATTTTTTAACAGCTGCATACTGTTTCTAGACCAGGTTATTTTAGACTCAAAATTGAATAAACTTAGGAGCTCTCAGTGGTCTTTGGCTCTCTAAAAGGATACTTCTTCTACTTTGTAAGCCCAATTTAAATGCATTCCAAAGATCTATGATATGGATTCTAAAATCCCTGGATTTCTAAACTTCTAAGTGAGTTGTTGATCTGAGATATCTGGATATCACCTCAATGAAAAGTAAGTCGCCGAGCACATTGAAAGCTATTAAATTCAACTTCCTCTTTTAGAATTGACTCAAAAACTCTTGTGTTTGGATGGGCATTTAGTCCTTCTTCAAATCACCAGTTCTTGAGTCATTGATTAGATAGAGAAATTTGCATTTTTATACAGTTGAAGACATATCTACCCACGTACCCCACAGTAAAAAGCAAATTTAAAAAATAGGGCACCTAATATCAGAATTTCTTAATTATCAACTGTGCTTACCCTTGACCCATTACCTATTACTCATGCAGTCATCAGTGCTTACCATTCCACCCTTAAACTCTAATTACATACCATAAAAATTTTATTATAAGTTCATTACCTGAACAGTATTTTTTTCTTTTTACTTATCTACGTTTCATATGGAAAGATGGGCAAGATCACAGATGCCCACAATTTATTGGTTGATTGGTTGGTTGGTACACATGCACAGTAATATATAATTATAGATGTTGGAAGCCATAATTATTAGAGTAAAATAAAAAACAAGTAAGTATTTACATCAAAATATAATCTCACTTTACAAAGAACTAAACTTACCCACTCTACTACTTCTCTACTACTAAATATGTAACTCTTACCAACCACGTCATAATAATTAAAACTAAACCTAATGTTAATAACCTGTTAATTAACCTAGCCTAATCTAACTTAAGATGTTTTGCAGCTCTTTGTAGAACGTCAACTGTAAAATCTGCATCTTCTTTAGTAACACACATAGGAGGTTTGATTCTCAACACCTACAAAATACAACATGTATGTATTCAGCAATATTCCAGTAGATTCGATTATATTTGAAAATGGCTTTCATTTCTTTATTGGTTTGAAAGTTTGATGGCACAAAAATTTTCATATTACGATACAAACAGCATAAAACGCAATCATACAATAAACGCAATAAATACGAAAGTAGATACTTGGGACCTTTATCCAAATCGATAATATTGTATCATCACTGAGAGAAAACCCTTTTTCTCTGGCAGCGCTATGAATACTTATCAGTTAATTGTACTTAACCTTATTTTTTCCAGAATTCTTTTTGGTGGGATATTAATAAACAAAATTAATATTATATACTTACATTTCCATGAAGACCTCCTTTTCCAATAATAAGTCCTTGATCTCTACAATACTCCCAAAATTTCATAAATGTTTTTGCGTCTAAAGGTTTCCTGGTTTCTGGATTAGAAACTAATTCGACCCCAATCATTAGTCCTTTGCCGCGAACATCTCCAATAATGGGATATTGAGATTTTAATTCTGCCAGCTGTAATAACAGGTAGGTACCAACTTCTTTACTGTTTTCCTGTAGTTTTTCTTCTTTAATTATCTGCAATTCAAAGAAAGGTTCTAATTTAAAATAAAACAATTCTTAACATTGTTAGTGCCTCGTTATTTTGCCACGATTGGGAGAAATATTGAAAATGCTACTATACGGTAAAATATTGTATAAGATGCAACTTTATAATTAATTAGTACATATTATATATTCATCTCTATATTAGGTGGGTACCTTAACACAAGCAATAATATAATAATAATATCTCTACTCCTCATACTAATCACAAGGATTAACTCGAAAGTCTGATACTTGTATGGGAGAGAGGACAGCATATTATTATTCAGTAGGCCGGAATTGCACCTCAAGAACCACTTACATTGGTACTTAAGCCCTAACGAACATTTAGTGCTGGAATGAGGGAAACCTGGAAAACCTCATTAGTTAGGAGAATTATAGTGTAGTCAAATCGTGAGTAGTGCTGATTTAATTTATATAGAGATAAAGACACAAAATAGATACAAAAAGAATGCATACCCTGTAGTTGCACATTACATATATAATATAAATATAAAGTTAATAGATAAGTAATATCAGAGACACATAGATGTATATGTCTCTGGTAATATAGAATAATATAATGGGTGATCAAAAAATCTCTTCGTCACCAGAGTAGAAACATATTTTTTTCCAACCATATGAATAAGACACTATAACATTAAATTATTTTGTATAAAAAGAGATTATTGTACAGTTGTACAGTACCGAAAAGTAATTTGACATTGACATTGCATGTCACATAATATATTGAAGTTTAATTAAATAGAAAAATAGAAACAGATAGTGACTTCGATGAATCGGTAAACTGGAGGTTCTAATTAGAAGCTGTTGAAAAAAAATTATGTTAAACTCATACAAAAAATACGTTTTCGAGACTCGTAAAATTGCCGGACTCCGCTGCGCGTCGTCCGGCAACCCTTTCCCTCGTCCTGAAAACGTGTATTTTTTGTACTTTTTAAACAAATAACTATTACTTACAGCTTCCTACAAAGCTGTCACTTGAAATGTGTCATAAAAGTGTCAATTTAAAATGTTAACTTTTATAGTAGAGTTAATAATATTTATAGTCGACTGTCATCATAATGCTGTCATTATGAAAGTCAAAATCGTTAATAATCTGACACTTTCTAGCACCCGTGCTGTAATGTGAAAGAATCGTGCCATAAAATCCACTTTATGGCACAATGCTATAGTAACCATATGCGAACATTCTACGATTGCACAAATTTAAGTTTTTAAAACTTAAATTGTCTGTTAAAACCACAGTTCGACTATAAAATAGCGTATGAAATTCGTTTATAATGCTCGATTATGGCATTCGTGAAGTATTAGCGCATTCGCTTCGCTCATGCGCCAAAATTCACTCATGCCATAATCTGCTGCATTATAAACTAATTTCATAATATACTATTATATTACATATTTTTCAATATTAAAGGTGTACAGCCTTATTAATAATAAAACTTAGAATGTTCTAAGACGTAACTAGAATGTAATTAGTGAAAACTGCATTAATAATGCCATTTAAATGCATGTTAACTAGAATGTTGCTAAATCACTAGTTATCAGTTTGGGTATGTTTTACAATAATGTTACGGAAGCTCACCTACCTTGCTAGTGAATGTCTGTTTTGTTAATTCATTTCTTATTGTTTATAAATTAATATTTGTAAAATCTTTAGGTTGACGTTTCTAATCTAGAATTTTCATTTAAGTCATAGAATCGTTCCATTATGTTCCGGAATCCAAAAAGAAGCTCCCGAATATTCCAGAAGCTTGAAAAATATATAAATACTCGCGATTTCAAGAGGACAGGGGAGTTTTGAGTGGAAAGCGTGAGCGCGTTAAAACGAAACGTCAAACTAAGGAATTTGTGTTGACAGTTGTGAAAAAGAGTTGAAGTTTGTATCTAGTGACAATAAAGATTTGCGTTGTTTTGTCGAACAAGCTGGTTTAATCTGTTTGGAGGTTAGACAAACGTTACATTTGGTGTCAGAAGTGCGACGTTCCACGACGTGAAACGTTCGAAGATTAAAAAAAAAAAAAAAAAAAGGGATCAAATAGTAAGTGTATGCCAGTTACTAGATCGAAATCGATAAAAATGGATGAGACCTTGACACAATTAATGGAAATGATGAAGGAAATCAAGAATAACCAAGAAGAAGTGAAGAACAGCCAAGAAGAATTAAAAATTGAAATGAAGAACAACCAAGAAGAACTGAAGAACAGTCAAAATGAATTAAAAAACGAAATGAAGAATAACCAAGAAGAACTGAAAAACAGTCAAGAAGAACTGAAGAACAGCCAAGAAGAACTAAAGAACAGTTTAGAAGAAAGTAATAAAAAGTTAGAAGAGCTAATGAAAGAAAAATTCAAAGATTTTGAAGAAACTGTAGAAGAAGAAATAAATCAATTGAGGAATAGTATGCAAGACGAAGTCCAAATTGTAAAAGAAAGTGTGAGTACGCTGAGGTGTGAAGTCGAAGAGAGAGTCAACGAAATGCAGAAAGTCAACAGTACGTTGAAGTGTGAAGTCGAAGAGATGCAGAAAGAAGTCAACCGAAAATTCACACAGCTGTCCACGACAGGAGTTATTAAAGTTGAAGGTAATTCTGCATCTTCGAGGGTCAAGCCACCAACATTTGATGGAAAGGTACCATGGAGCACATACTTAAAGCAATTTGAGGCGGCTGCCATGGCAAATAACTGGTCCGAAGGTGAAAAGGCGATATCGTTAACTGTAGCTCTAAGAGGTGAGGCTATGGAAATCTTAAGAACGATGCCTGAGCAGAACAAAACCGATTATGAAATGCTGAAAAGTGCTCTCGAAATGAGGTATGGTGAAGCCCACATGCAACATGTTTACCAGGCTCAATTAAAGGGTAGAAGACAACGATTCGAAGAAAATATTCAGCAATATGAGGCCGATATAGCCCGGATGGTGAAGCTAGCTTACCCCACTGCCCCTGTAGAGTTCCAAGAGCAATTAGCTGTAAGTAGCTTCATAGATGGACTGCGAGACCCTGAAATCAGTCAGGCGTTGAGGTTAGCCAGAAACAAAACCATTTCCGAAGCTTTGGCGCAGGCGTTAGAAATTGAAGCTGCTCAACAAGCATCCAGACGGGGTCAAGGCAGAGCAAGGCTAATTAAATATCAGCCAGCCGACTATCGAAGTAATGACAAAAATGTGGAGGTATTGCTGAAAAATGTTCAAGATTTATTGAACAATTTCCAAACCGAACGGAATCATACCGACTTTGCTACATTTAGCAGACGTAGACCCATCCGCTGCTGGAATTGCGGTGGCGAAGGGCATCTCAGGAATCGATGCTATTCTGCTCAACAAGCATCCAGGCGAGGTCAAGGCAGAGCAAGGCAACTTAATTATCGATCAGGTGAACAAAGTAGTAACACCAAAATCGAGGTTTTGCTGAAAAATGTTCAAGAGTTATTGAGCAACTTGCAAAACGATCAGAATCATACCAACTCTGCCACATTTAGCAGGCGTAGACCTATCCGATGCTGGATTTGCGGTGGCGAAGGGCATCTCAGGAATCGATGCCCTAATAACACATATGATCAGAACCCTGAAGGCCAAGTGGCAAGGGGGTTTCAACGTTTGCAAGAGGACGACTTCAAAATTGAACACCGAAGAGGACAGAGCCATCGCAATGCTGACGCTTTATCCAGAAGGCCATGCCTTCCTGATTGTAGATATTGCTTGCGACAGGAAGCAAGGGAACAGGACGATTTTCATTGCCGAAGAATTAGCATCCAAGGCCCAGAACATTGGGATAGTAGAAGCCTTGCTAAAGAACAGAGTGAAGATCCAGAGTTTGGCCCAATTTTCCAATGGAAAATAAATAAAATGGATAGACCTGATTGGCAGGATATTTCCAATAAATCTCCATCTCTGAAAAGTTACTGGGCATTATGGGACTCCCTAGTTGTAGAAAATGGCCTACTAAAAAGAGTATGGGAGAGTCCGGACGGTAAAGAAAGGAACTACCAGACTGTATTACCCAGGACAAGAGTTCCAGAAGTTCTCCAAGCGATTCATAGTGGTGTTGGTGGTGGACATTTTGGAATCAATAAGACTTTGAACAAAGTCAGAGAGCGATTCTACTGGCTTGGGAGTCGTTCCGATGTGGAAGAGTGGTGCCGGCATTGTGAAACCTGCGCCTCTAGTAAGGGACCAATGACTCGAAGTCGCGGACAGATGAAGCAGTACAATGTCGGTGCTCCATTTGAAAGAATAGCTATTGACATAGCTGGCCCATTTCCTCGAAGTGACTCTGGCAATCGTTATATCTTGGTAGCTATGGACTACTTCAGCAAGTGGCCAGAAATATATCCTATACCTAATCAGGAAGCAGTCACCGTAGCAGAGGTCCTATTTGAAAACTGGATATGCCGTTATGGAGTTCCGAGGGAAATCCATTCTGACCAAGGACGGAACTTCGAATCTGAGGTATTTCAGAATGTTTGCCAACTACTAGGTATCTCGAAAACTAGAACAACACCTCTTCATCCACAATCAGATGGAATGGTTGAGAGATTCAATCGAACCATTGAAAATTTCCTGAAAACTGCCGTGAATGAAAAGCAGACCAACTGGGACACCTGCCTTCCTCCATTTCTCTTAGCATATAGAGCGGCAGTTCACGAAACCACTGGTAAAACACCAGCCAGTGTGATTTTTGGCAACGAATTACGTCTACCGATAGACCTCATTGCAAATAGACCAGAACATCAGAAAAATATCAGTGACTATCTCCGCCACCTGAAAGATCGAATAAAGTTGGTACATGAGGAGGTACGAGAAAAGCTGAGAATAGAAAGTGACAGAATGAAGACCCGTTACGACTTACGTGCCAACAGTAGTGGGTTTCATGAAAATGATAAAGTTTGGCTGTACAACCCAAAGAGGACTAAGGGCAAATCACCTAAATTACAGAGATCTTGGGAAGGCCCTTATTCGATTGTGACCAGGTTAAACGATGTCGTGTATAGGATTCAAAGAAATCCTCAATCCAAAATGAAGATTGTTCACATAGATCGACTGACGCCTTATCAAGAACACCATGCGGACAATGGAGTAACCTGATCGAGACGATCAGTTCTGAGAGGGGAGCAGTGTTACGGAAGCTCACCTACCTTGCTAGTGAATGTCTGTTTTGTTAATTCATTTCTTATTGTTTATAAATTAATATTTGTAAAATCTTTAGGTTGACGTTTCTAATCTAGAATTTTCATTTAAGTCATAGAATCGTTCCATTATGTTCCGGAATCCAAAAAGAAGCTCCCGAATATTCCAGAAGCTTGAAAAATATATAAATACTCGCGATTTCAAGAGGACAGGGGAGTTTTGAGTGGAAAGCGTGAGCGCGTTAAAACGAAACGTCAAACTAAGGAATTTGTGTTGACAGTTGTGAAAAAGAGTTGAAGTTTGTATCTAGTGACAATAAAGATTTGCGTTGTTTTGTCGAACAAGCTGGTTTAATCTGTTTGGAGGTTAGACAAACGTTACAATAAGTTAAAGTTAACCTAAAAGTTTGACAAAAATGTCAGCAGTTTTTCTTTTCCCTCCCAATTAACAGATCAAGAACGTTTTTCTGAAATATTAAATAATTTAATGCGAAATTTTCGGTATTTATACGTCAGTAACCTCAATAATTATTATAAAATTTTATTATAGCATGGTTACTTATCGAATTCATTAGGGAGTTTTTGAACCCCTTAAATTTTAGCACGTCGTTATCGTTCTTCTGAGCATGTGCAGTTCCAAAAAGAGTATCATTTTTGGCACTGCGCGTGCTCAGTATAACGATTGCGATAACGATAAGGTAAAAATTTAAGGTGTTCTAAATCTCCCGTAACCCCCGAGTTAACGTGGGCTACGAATCTCCCTATTATAAAAGGCAAAGTTAATGCTTATCAAGGGCAGATTTACCATGAATTCAAATTTTACATTAGCAAAAAGCAAAAACGTAATTAGTTAAAAAAAATATAAACGTACTTCACTTAAAGATATTTTATTAAACACTTCTATTTGCTATTTCATGTTTGTCCAAAGAAAAACGTACCTATCTAAATACACAGATAATTTCTAATTTCACAACATTTTTTAAAAATATGATTCTTTGAGATACTCCCGCATGTTGAAAAGCTAAATCCGCCCTTGATTGCTTTTTAACACAAAACAGTCTTGACACAAGACACTTGTCAGTCTTGTCACTTTGCGTAAAAAATGTTTGTAAATGCAGGCAGAATGCAGGTTAGATTTATTGCAGTGAAATTAGCTCTATGTATAGAATGATATGTTGTCACATTAACTTCTTATTTAGCATGCTGTTAGTTATTTGTCTATAAATATTTAATTATTAATATGAACTACTTAGATTGATTTAAGAATACAGTTAGTTGTCATTAGTTAACTTCATGTTATTGTGATTATTATTAATAAGGGTGTTAATGTTTACACAATAGCAACTAAATATATTTTTGTTGTCGGCCAGTGGCGGCTTCTCCTTAAGGCCGCATGGCCGCGCTCCCCTCATCCAAAAATACCAAAGGAATCCTTATTATTATCATTATTGTAAATTAAATGCAAATGTTAAAAGTTAAAACATGTTTATAGTGGTACAAAATTATTATTAGGAAGGGTTTGAACGCTTGAGCTATCTTACTCATAACGCCAAAAACCTACATTACTGGATTACGGCACCAGCACACTGCACAATGAGCAAAGGATCACAGCTTCGGGCGTCGGGCCGCATTTTGAGTCGCGGCCCAGGTAACTATGGCAACCAACCCGATCTCCTTTTCGACTACACTCGTTAGATACCGGGATATCAAAAATTATCTTGGTCAAGGGTGGTTGTGGAATGTAAAACGTGTGTCTTACTTTAAATTTTTGAATATGTTTTGTTGTGTCAGAATCTGTCAAGTATGAAATTTGTAGGTTATTGATGATGTCAGTGTGACAGTGACAATTATTTCAAATTTAAAGTAAGACACACGTTTTAACATTCCACAACCACCCTTGATTTCCAACATTACTGTAATTTAGTTTTTCTTGTTACTAAAACCGTTATTTCGTAATTTTTAGTTCATTATTGTTTTACAACTGAAATAAATAGGTATGAAATTTGTAGGTTATTGATGATGTCAGTGTGACAGTGACATAATTATTTCAAATTTAAAGGAAGACACATGTTTTACATTCCACAACCACCCTTGACCAAGATAATTTTTGATATCCCGGTACTTTCCATATGCGTATATTACATACTACACAGATATGCTCATAACTTTCGTTTGTTTGCGCATGACGTCATTCGTGAGGGAAAAATGGCAATGCGATGCGAAAATTCTTAAGGGCAGTGATATAATTATTTTCGTGTTTATCAATTGTTTTTCCTCGTAACTAACGTCACTATGCGGATTGGCATATCTGTGTAGTTGTATCATGCGTATATTATGTAGATTTGGCCGCAATTATTTCGCGGCCCTACGCGAACATTATTAAACATTATAACATATTTTTAACACATTACATATTTTTAACATTATTAAAGTACTTATTTAATTTTTGTGAAAAGACAATTTTATATTTTACTTAACATGAACTGTTAGTTGTATTAGAGCTATGCATAGTAGTAGTATGCATTAGAGCTTATTTTGCAAATCTTCCACTGGAAGATAAAGTACAAATAAAAGAATTGAGCATTGCCTGCCCAATAAATAATTTCGATGAAAAAGTTATGGAAAAATATATTTCTATGAAAGACCGTAGAGCTGATTTCAATTTGAGAAAGTAAGTGTACCCATATATAAATAACTGTATGAAGTTTGTTTACCTACGTAATAATTTAATGTGTCGTTTGATAACTATGAATTGAATAACTAAAATACTTAATTTTTGTGATTGTACCATATCGATTTTAATTAACAGATATCTAAAAACTAAAAATAGTTTATGTTCCTGCTTCCTGAATTATCGTTTACAGCTTTTTTAAGGTAACGTATATGTAAATTTTTGATATTTAAATATTAATTATCTATTTAAATATTGTTTTTAATAATTTGTTTTAATCATATTAAAAAGGCGGATATTTGTCTAACGAAAATTATTTTTTCAAGCAAATATTTTTACTCTGCGAATTTCTAATTTATAATTTTAAGGGGTTTGACCTTGAAATATGCAAAATTTTCGGCTGCGGCCCTTTTTTTATTTCTGTACCCCCCCATATCCAAATGTCACCAGCCGCCACTGTTGTGGCGATTGGTGACATAAATATAACATAAACATTTTTTGGTTTCGAATTAGCGAATAAAGTGGATGGGCATGATTTATTTGACACTTGTGACAGAAAACATTTCATGACACAGCCAACTTCTAAAGTAAACTTGTAAAAAAAATGATTTTTTCAATATTTCACAAATTTTAAAAATTCTTTTATAGGCTTATGATACATCGTTGGAAAGAGAATTTTTGGCTTTAAAATATGATATAAAAATCCAATATGACGACCATAAGAAATAGCAAAGTTGTGGTTCATAACAGAAAAACAAAGAGTGCCTTGTAATTTTTGTTTATGCCAAAATGTTCATCTTTAAAAAGTGTACTAATAATGTAAAATTTTTAGAAGTGTTAGATTAACCATTAGCGAGTTATTGGCCAAAAACAAATGCTTCGGTTTTTCGTTTTTTTCAAATATCTCGAAAAACAATTGACTCACAATAACTTTCAATGCAGATTTGAAATCAGCATAAAATTCTCTAAAACTTTCCCCATTTGAGCGTTTTCCTATTTTTTATAATAACTGAGATCCCTGTACAGTTATGTGACAGTCTGTATATATTTTTTTCAAGTCACACGTCTACTTTCTGACGCTCTTGGAACCCATAAACTTGAAATTTGCGAATGTACATTTTCTAATCATCAATGCCGTTCCTGACAGAAAGGCTTTTTCTAATAGAAAGAATATATAATATATTGATTTTTGAAAATAGTGACATTATTTAAAAATCAATTAATGTATTTTGTATTTAGTAACAATTATCTGTATTCTTCACTATGAGAATTTTATTTTCTGGTTAGGCAAACCTAGGTTTCTAAATTCAGCCTCCGACTATTCATATAGGTAAAATAGAATATTTTATTGTATCTAAAAATTACCATTTTTATTATAAGGAGTTTGTTGCATTTAAACCACAATTAAAATATAAGAGACTGTTCCTATTTGTGTTGTAATATTTTTTTATATTTTCGGATGGGTAAGGTGGAAAAATACCCTGCAAAATACCAAAAGTGCTATTATTGATTATTTTCTATGAGAAGACTCTTCCATCAAAAACATATTTAAGAAGAATTCTTAGTTATATGAAACATGACCAGAAAAAATATTGAAAACGCAGGTAAATAATAATAACTGCTTGACTAGTTTAACTTACATCTAGCACTGTAATTCCCACAGCGCATGCAACTGGATTACCTCCAAACGTATTGAAATGAGCAGCCTTTGTCAAACCTTGAGCAACCTCAGGTGTTGTTGCTACTGCGGCTAAAGGAAACCCATTTCCAATACCCTTTGCCATCGTAACAATATCTGGTAAAATTCCATGCATCTCAAATCCCCAAAAATGATCCCCAGTTCTTCCAAAGCCAGTCTGAACCTAAAATATCGAGGTAATAGTAAACAGCCCGCATTTCTATATTTGTAAGATTAACAATACCTCATCTGAGACAAAAAGTCCACCTTGCTTCTTCACTATATCATATACTTTTTTAATATAATTTTTTGGATACTGAACAGTGCCACCAACACCCTGAATAGATTCAGCCCAAAACGCAGCAACATTGTTTTTAGAAATGTCACAATTTAGCTTGTTTTGAAACTGTTCAACATATTTTAGCCCAGCCTCACATTCTCCCAAACAATCACATGTTCTGTTAGTTTGAACAGGACTATCCCTACATTTATTTCCTCCCCAAATGCCACTGTATACATCAGGATTCATCGTCTGTAAATCATAAAAAATAATTACTTTAAAGCGATTTATCCTACTTTGCTTATCCTATTTAAATCTAAATATGTCCCAACCAGCAACATACAATAAAATCACTCTTCATTATTATTTAAACAGTATTAAAAACCATAAAATACATGTATAAAAATATAAACAACAATTTATCAAAATCAAAACAGAATAATTATTAAAATGCACTAATTATTAACTAATATGTGTATAAACCCTAAATCGGAAATTACATGTACAGGGGGTCCAAAATAGATCCTCTATTTTCCCTCTTAAAAAGAAAATTAAATCAAAACAAAACTTTATTTTAGCAACCACTTTCTTATTTTAGACAGGACAGCAACCTACATGAAATTATGTTTTTAAACTCCCCTTAAAATGCCAGGTCGATATTGTGAATGGTACTTTATACCTATCTTTTACATTTATGAAGATTTACAGCATTTAAATAATAAATCTTCAAAAAAGCATTTGCTAAAAAAATTTCGGAAGAACTCAAATAAGACAACTAAAAAAGCGTTTAAACCGGGTTTATTTCTTAGACAAATAGGGTTAGAAAATATTTCACTGCATTGATATTACCTTATTGATATACGGGGGTGCTGTTGAGAGAGGATGACTCCAACAAGTTTATTGTTACTCCTTCCGGGGTTCTAAAGATCAGTGAGACTTTTAACAACAAAAAAGATTGTCTTTCTTTATCTTTATTTAACTCTTCAAACACAATACAACCCTTCTTGTACAATATCTAATTAAATACACGCCGAAAACACTTCGAAAATTGCAGTCATTTCACTTAAGTATTGCTTATTCGCTGTCCATCGCTGTCTGATTAAGACTGACTTCCCTCAGGGCAGTTCAATAAGTAATTGACAGCCAAGTTATACGAGAGGTATTCGATACATACGGTAATGACATCCAGGAAATGTAGACAGAAAGGCCTATCTCCCTTATTTGAAGGCCTAGAGAGTTGAGACTTCGCCCTTGTGGGGTTGTCCCTGGCACCCCCAGAGGCGTTGTTGTCACATCGTGCATAATTTCCCAATGGCTTGGAGGAAAGTAAATTTGGCAACGTCGCTCTCTGACACTGTGTCGGCGATTTTGTAACAATATGTTTAAACTCGAGAAAATCGAAAATTTCTTATGTAATACAGTTCTTATGGAAATTTTATTATTCTTGTACACTAAAGTACCTATATAAATTATAAGTTACGAGTCTAACAATATGAAGTAATTTATTATATAACAAGCCCTTATGAATCAATAAATAGGTAATAATATAAGGATGTAATTTCCTCTTATTTTGCTATCGTTTTTTTCTTTTTGGTATGTTGAATATTAATTAATAATTCTACCAGAGAAGGAAATAATTTTCATTTACCTTAGAAAAACCTGCATCACCAGGAACTGGATACTTATAATAATTATTGGATGTCATTCCCATAATTTGATAAGTCATTCCATGATAACAGTTGTTCAGAGAGAATACATCAAATCTCCCCGTGTAGGCTCTTGTCATTAATAACGCTAAATCATTTGCTTCTGATCCACTATTGACAAAATAAATACACTAAAACAAAACATTCTACTTTTACCATAAAATATCATACAATATAATAGAATAATAGGTATTCTACCTTCAAATTCCCAGGTAAAGCATCTGCTAATCTCTTCGAATACTCATGTATTTTTGTGTGGTAGTAAATATTTGAAACATGGCCTAGTGTTTGCATTTGCTTAGTTACAACTTCTGTAATCCTCCTAAAAAATATAAACATTGACACAACAGATAAAGAATTCATTCCAATTTATCTAATTGACAGAAGAAGTAACCTCTTCACTGTAGCGCACAGTTACACATTACAGGGTATTATTATACTTCAGCATTATTTACTTCACCTGGTTAATCTCATACCAGCAAAAAATTTTTTATATATTTCATAGATGATTTTTTAAATTTATGTAAGCATTGCATTTGGTTTTGCAAAAGCCGAGTATCTGTTTTATTAAAACTGATTTCAAATGTGACTAAAAATTACCTCCTCATCATCTCAAAGTGAAAGCAATTTCGCTTATACTTCACAAAAAAAAAATTTAAAATACAGCCTAATTGAATAAACTGTGATAAGACTTCAAGGATAGAAAGTACCTGTACCATGTACCTACCAGTATCATGTTCCTAACATGATAAAAAAAAAGATTTACAGGCCTCCTTGCAAGGGCGGATTTAGCTTTTCAAGATGGGGGGATCTCGAAGAACCACATTTTTAAAAAATGTTGTCAAATTACCTGTGCGTAATAGATACGTAATAGGTGCGTAAGAGGTAGATAGGTACGTTTTTCTTCGAACAAAAATGCAATAGTAAATAGAAGCGTTTAATAAAAATCTTTAAGTGAGGTAGGTTTATGTTTTTTTAACTAATTACGTTTTTGCTTTTTGCTAGTGTAAAATTTGATTTTATGAGGGGGGTAATTACCCTAATACCCCCCCCACAAATCCGCCCTTGCCTCCTTGGCATTGGCGGATCCAAGGGGGTCCTGTATCCGCCTATGCCCCTTGGTGGATATTTTTTGGCCATTCTTTTGAAAACAAAATTTTTATGCTTTTTAACAACTTTTTTGCAAAATGTTTAATGAAATTTTCAATTATCGAAATTTATAACTAGAAATTCTGGATTCTGAGCCCCGGGTCCCTGGGCATCTGCCCCAAGCGCCCAGCGAATAAATTGGCACTGAATCTCTATCAATAAGATCTCCTTTATAATTTGCGTACAACCAACCATGTTCAAATAATTCATGTTTAAAGTAATTATATCACCATCTTATAATTTAATTAATGATTTTTTTTTAATTTTCTGAAAGTAAGCTTTTAATAGTAAAATATTAGGTAGATAATACACGTAAAGATTGTTCTTTAAAACAAAACAGAAATAATAATGTTAAGGCGTTTCAGACATTTCAAAAATTTTCAAAACTTTCATGCCTTATCTTACTAAGGAAGCTTTTTAGTCTCCATGTAATTTTTGTCCAATTTTTAATCTCCCTGTATATTGTCTTACTTGCAAAAAGTTAGTCCTTATGATAAAGTGATAAATAAAATTTATATAAAAATCTTGCTCACTGGGAAAAATAAATTATCTTAATTTATAATTATTATAAAAACGTATATAATTTATTTGAAGGAGATGCCGAAAACAACTACTCCACGGACAATATCCCCCGACTGGCGTTGCTTATTGCGTTGCTTATTTTGCGCTCATCAGAGTGCCATAGGTAATGGACTCGATGAACGATGTTGCGACGTGATTGCCTAATGGGCATCGTGAATGTTAGTAGTGGTGAGAAACACACCGTAGTGCCCTCTTTGGGTGTGTGCTACTATCTATCTGACAATTATTGTCAAATTGACAGACAGATAACGACCTGCTTTTCCGCAGGTGCTGTAATAATGTAATAGAGGTCACTTCTGTAATGGCACCTGCGGAAAAGCAGGTCGTTATCTGTCTGTCAATTTGACAATAACTGTCAGACAGATAGTAGCACAGACCCAAAGAGGGCACTACGGTGTGTTTCTCACCACTACTAACATATTATATAATTGTTGTAAAATTCATCATTTTAGCTTACAAATATATGACAGCAATATATTTTTTAACGGCCGCCGGTATACCTTTTCGAAGGGGGGGGCGGACTCCATTGATAAAGTTGATAAAAATGTTTACTAAAAAATGAATTCTACTGTCAGCACTTAAAAAAATGATTATGTTTTACCATCTAGAATAGAGTAGGTACCTTTACTACCCATTAAAATATTATTAAGAAAAATCATTTAGTATAATTACATCATCATTCCAGATACAAAATTTCAGTTTTCTGTCTCTAAATTTATTATTTCATATACAACGGATTATCTCAAATTTCTTTAATATGTATTTTCTTAAAAATAATATTATTCTAGATCCTTTTGTCAACCGAAGGGTGACATCCAGGCTTGCGGCCTGGACCCCCGGTAGCTAAAATAGAGACCCCCATTTCCAGTCTATGATTAAATTACATATCAGGGTGAGTCAACGAAAAGTTCCATCCTCAATTATCTGTCAAAAGATTGGTTTCAATGGAATATGCTCGGTCAGGTCGATTTTTATTTTTTTTATTTGAAGGTGGACACATTTTTATATTACTGGCATTTACACAGGGTGTCCCAAAAAGGAGAAGTTTTTTATATAGAACACTTATATATTTTTAAATAGAACACCTTGTGTATTTTTACAGATAGAACGTATTTTGGATAGAACGTCGTCTCACGAATACGTTAATATGGGGTTTTATAAATATAGCTCTAATAGTGAGGAAGATAAATGATTATTATAAAAGCAATGTGTTGTAGAAAGACTTTGTAGTATCTGTACCCTGTCAACAAAGCGATATTCCCTTTCTAACTTATTATGCTTATGGAACATTCTTTTATGTATATCTCCCTCACTATTAGAGCTACATATATATCCATCAAACCCTATATCAATATACAACCTCTCTTTTTGGGGCACCCTGTATACAACAATCAATGTTGCAAATGTCAACAATATAAAAAGGTGTCTCCCTTCAAATAAAAATCGACCTATTCGAGCATTTTCCATGGAAACCAATCCTTTCATAGATAATCGAGGATAAAACTATTCGTTGGCGCCCTCTTTATAATGACCCATGGACTTGTTAACCTGTTCTCACCGTATCGCCGCCATCTTTATCTGAATAACCTAATTATTTATTCATTAGCTTTTATGCCAGTGGACTTTAAATTAACAGTATTTATTCATCATCATATAAATAAGCCTATACTTCATAACAAATATGCTTTCAAATATTATAATGATATTTTAGTATGAATAAAAATAATTTACGGGCATACTTACGGGTGGCAATGTCCCACAGAAATAGTACAAATTCCTCCAAACATATCCAAATACCTGTTCCCATTTATATCGAAAAGCCATTGCTTATAGCCTTGATGGAAAGCTAAAGGTTTACTGTAGTAAGTGGTTAAAGCAGGATTTAAATTAGTTTTCCTAATATTTGTTAGTTCTTCTATTGTTGGACCCTATAATAAAGGGACAAATTTTAAAATATAGCATCCAGTAGGTATAGTGTAGGTAGGTAGACATACTCATTTGATGAGGTATGGGTTAGCTGTAGGTATAGCGACTCAATATGAGATTTGACATTTCATTAATTATTTTCTTCCCAAGACATAGTTTAGACATTCCAAAACATATAAATAGAATAGAAGATCGGGCAATTCTCGGAACTAAAATAATAACCTAATTCTTTTTATTGAAATATCCATAAAAAAAATGTACACCTTCGCTGTTTTGCTTTAATATCCGCCAGAGGAATGTCAGTTCCATGTCAAAGTAGTCAATGGAGTTGAATACGTTTTGAGCTTTTATTAGGAGCATCTTACTTACTATCGACAACATATACACGTGTTCTACTCGACTTGCACGAAAAACTCGTGCAAGTGGAGTAGAACACGTGTTTTTAGAAGACGAGCTTATGATATTACGATATATTTCTCAACATTTGGGTAGAGCATTATCTCATGCATACTCTGTCTTATATTAGATAAAAACCCTTCAGACCTAAAGAGAAAACCACCTTGAAAATATGGTGAACACATCAATGGTATTACTAAGAATTAAGTAATGGAAATTTTGATAGAATTACCTTAGTAATATTGCACAGTGTGTCCCATTTTCGTTGTCTTCGCTAATTACCTTTATATTGTAACACGGGTTGGTGTACCTAATAAAAAAAACTTATTATTGAAAACTGATTCTCCATTGGATTCTACGGCAAAAAGTCTACAAGGTTTGCTTATATAACCATTGCATTTTTTCTTGAATAAGTAATAAGAATATCTCCGAAACAGCTGAAACTCAGTTTTTGACCAAAACGCAGAAACAAAAAGTATCAAAGTTTCATTACAGCTTATTTTTCTCAATAAATGGTCGCGAAAACCGCATCATTCTATCTGTGGTCTCAACCGAGATACCCACTTGAAGACACCACACACTTCGAAAATAAGACACCATACACAAGTATTGATATTATTTCGTTGAACTATTGGAAATATTTTAGAAATATTTGCGGGAATATTGAATAATTTTAAATCGAACAGAACTGCAAAACATAATAAAACTAATAAAACTGCAAAACAATTTAATCAGGAACACTTGGATAACCGTGTTCCCCGGAAGTACGTCTTGGAGTTAGTTTCAAAGTGTCAAGAAACTGGATTTATTTATATTAAAAAGCAACACTCCGAAAGAAATGGGGCGATTGATATGACGGTTCTTAGTCATGTTACTTTGAATCTCCAAACGAGTATGAGGCAGTTGAATCTAATTTAAGGCGAAGCATCATTCAAAACATTTTGAAACAAATTCCATCCATACAGAATTTCACTTCGTACATAATGTAAATGAAGATGATCTTTGACCGCCCGCGCCGGCTACAATTTTGTGAAATAATAAGTCTCGTTAACTTATTATTTCAATACTGATTTCAATACTATTAACAATACTGATTTTTCCATAGGTGATATTATCAATAGTCATAACTGTCATTATTCTATACCCAACATATTTCATGAGAATCAACGCAACATGCAGAAAAATTAAATGTGAGAGCTGGCACTTTTTATGATCAATTGTTGATATTGCCTTAATATAGCGTTAATTAAAAATTATAAAAACAGCCAACGTTAATTGACATTATCGAAAATAATGAGCATTATCTTAAAGACCAATTGTTATTCCTATAGATGAAGCTCCTCCACACTATGGCCTACCTATTCAACAGTATTTTCATCATAGTATGGCTCTTATACTCACCAGATTTGTCGCCCCTAGATTTCTTTTTGTATGGTCACTTAAAGTATATAATTGATTCCACTAAACCTATTTCTCTACAAGACTTCTTATATGCCAACGCATCGTTAACGGATGCCACCAAATCACTCCAGAAATGTTGCAGAATGTGCATGAACATTTCCAACAAAACTTATATACTATTGCATGGAAGTTGGTGGCCATCATTTTGAACATTTAATTAACTGACCTGTATGAAATTAATCAATTTATTGCTATAAATTTATTAAAACTCAATATCTCAATTGCCGTTTAAGATTTTACGCCACATTTAAACAATTTGCTGCACTATGAGAAATTATCGTCCATTTTCAATACACATTTTCCATAACCTTCAAAGCAGCAACGCGATATCAAACTCTTTTGCTAAGTCAAGAAATAGACAGCATTTTTTGTGAATCCTAAACTGTTTACAATTTCCTGCATTGTCTAAGATGGGTTTTCTAGAACTATTGTTTTTACTATAACCCACCACTATAACTATAAGCCAAATTACCTATCCGTAGTCATATATCAATCATAATATATCAATTTAGAAAGCTCGCTCGAAAGTCTATTCTTACAACATTTGTCAAATATTTTAGCAAAGTTGTTGATAACTGCTGAGATAGGCCTATAATTATTAGGATCCTTGGGATCGCCGGACTTATAGTCCAGTCAAAACAATGTTTAACCTCCAAAAAAATCCGAAAGTTTTGAAACTTCGCATGCTTATTTAAAGGTACCTAAGAATGAATATACCGAAAGTCCTCATGAATATGAGGCGAGCTCTAGCGGCAATTAGCGAAAATAGGGCACTTTCTTTGGTTTTTCGTTAATATGTCGAGAACCGTTGGTCGGAGGCAAAAGTTGACTATATACATAATTAAAGCTAATCAAATTTGCTATGCTATGCTAAGCTAAAAATGACTATATACATTTTTCTCGTATTCCCAATGGTTCCCGAGTTATAGGTGCTGAAAGAGAGCGTTTTGTGAAAAACCCCGCTAGGGCGGTACAATAAGGCATTTCTAATAATATTTGACATATGGTTTACCTACATTTTTGTATACTAAGGATAATTGAGGAGATAAACTTCACAACTTTGTATAAAAAGAACATGATGTATGTTACTTATGATGTATATTGATGAGGCACATGATGTAGTTATATTAAACAATGAAATATATGAACAAACAAAATCCTGAGGTTATTCCAAGGAAAATTTTGTACAGAAAAATCAATCAGCTCTGAATCGCTTCTTGGTAGAAGGCCCTGCAATTTGATTATCTTGGCCAGCTCTACACTTGCTGCCTGAAACAATAGGTAAATATGCATGAGATGAAGGTGTGAGAGAACCATTATACAAATAAAAACATGTACCTAAGTAAAAGAAAGTATACAAGAAATAAATAAAACAGAAGAAGTAAATATAAGAAAGTAATAAATGACCAGTAAAACAACATATGAACATGACAACCGATTTATGTATACTATTGCAAGGTAAATGTTTAGCTGGATACACACGTAAAGATTTATCGCTTCGATAAATTGTATCAAATAATCGTTAGATAAATCGCAAAGAAATTTCTAGCAGATAAATCGCGCTCAAGCTACCAATTTATTGGAGCGATATATCTATTCAAATTAACTCGATCATGAATTTGGTTAAATTTATTCAATTTATCTGTAATCGGGGATCTTTCGTAATTTCGAAAAATATAGGTAACCGATCGTTCGCTTGCAATAGAGTGAGGTGTAATGTAAATAGTCAGTGGTTGCCTCCTTTCGAAACGCTGTCCTAAGGTTTTGTAATTTTTGTTGAACAAACTTTTTGTCCGCTTCTTTGAAAAACTGCTTACAATAATCAACTAGCTCTTCATAGCACTTATTTTTTATATTTTTGTTGGTATATTCAGGAATAGTTGTTTTCCATAAACACGGTTTATCTCTATATAGTGCAATTAAGCCACTGATGAATTCTTTACTTGCCATTCTGTGTATGATAAATACGCTTGATAAAAAATATGTGGGATGCACGAGTCGACAACTAATACTGGACATTTGTCCGCCCAATTAATCGTTATGTTAATATTGTGACTACAAACTATCGCTCAAAATTATTTACGTAGATTTATCGTGCAAATTTCTTAAATTAGTTTTTTCCCTTAACTAGCAGTTTTATTTGTGCAATTCTGTAAATCTGACGATAAATTATTAAAATCGCTAGATAAATCTTTACGTGTGTATCCAGCTAATAATAAAAAAAAATACAAATGTGCAATCTCACCTGACTTCTGGTTCCAGCAAGCACATTGCTTTGACCTTTATGTACCAAATGTTCAGTGTTTTTTATTTGCACTGAATGATCTGCTTCTTCAAGGTTTATGACATCGGGATCATCAGGGTCATCAAACTCTTCTTCGAGGTTGGAAGTACACCATTCAAGCATTCGCATGGCAGTTGTGACAAATGCTTGTACACATTATTCCTGCCTTTCGACAGCCACATCTGTTCCCACATCCAGTTGTACATGTGCAACAAATGAGATTAAGGACAGCTTCAGGTGCTGGATCCTCTGTTGTCACAGGGATTAGCCGATCGTATTGCTGACATATTTAACAGCCCAAGTTCATTCCATGAGGCTGTAGCTGCTGCTGGAAACAAAATATTCCTTGCATTGTACAATGCGCCCAGAAAGCAAACTTCTCTTAACATGCACCGTTACAATGCTTTCACCAAATCTGTATCCAATGCTAAACCCGACCTTTCTGCTCTGCCACCCACAGAAGGAGCAGCAAGACAGCATGCTTTTCGAGTGTACCACCAAATTCAATTTTGGCTTGGGAATGAACTTCCTCCTGTACAGTGGTGTTGGAAGGTGGAAAGTGATCTGCTAATCCCTGTGACAACAGAGCATCCATCAGCACCTGAAGCTGTCCTTAATCTCATTTGTTGCACATGTACAACTGGATGTGGGAACAGATGTGGCTGTCGAAAGGCAGGAATAATGTGTACAAGCATTTGTCACAACTGCCATGGCGAATGCTTGAACGGTGTACTTCCAACCTCGAAGAAGACTTTGATGACCCTGATGATCCCGATGTCATAAACCTTGAAGAAGCAGATCATTCAGTGCAAATAACAAACACTGAACATTTGGTACATAAAGGTCAAAGCAATGTGCTAGCTGGAACCAGAAGTCAGGTGAGATTGCACATTTATATTTTTTTTATTATTCATTTACCTTGCAATAGTATACATAAATCGGTTGCCATGTTCATATGTTGTTTTATTGGTCACTTATTACTTTCTTATATTTACTTCTTCTGTTTTATTTATTTCTTGTATACTTTCTTTTACTTAGGTACATGTTTTTATTTGTATAATGGTTCTCTCACACCTTCATCTCATATTTACCTATTGTTTCAGGCAGCAAGTGTAGAAGCTGGCCAAGATAATCAAATTGCAGGGCCTTCTACCAAGAAGCGATTCAGAGCTGATTGATTTTTCTGTACAAAATTTTCCTTGGAATAACCTCAGGATTTTGTTTGTTCATATATTTCATTGTTTAATATAACTACATCATGTGATTTTTATACAAATTTGTGAAGTTTATCTCCTCAATTATCCTTAGTATACAAAAATGTAGGTAAACCATATGCCAAATATTATTAGAAATGCCATATTGAACCGCCCTAGCGTGGTTTTTCACAAAACGCTCTCTTTCAGCACCTATAACTCGGGAACCATTGGGAATACGAGAAAAATATATATAACCATTTTTGTAGCAAATTTGATTAGCTTTAATTATGTATATAGTCAACTTTTGCCTCCGACCAACGGTTCTCGAGATATTAACGAAAAACCAAAGAAAGTGCCCTATTTTCGCTAATTGCCGCTAGAGCTCGCCTTATATTCATGAGGACTTTTGGTATATTCATTCTTAGGTACCTCTAAATAAGTGTGAGAAGTTTCAAAACTTTCGGATTTTTCAGGAGGTTGGGTGATTTTTTGAGGTTTTTTGACTGGAGTATTATACCAAAGTTTACAGAATATAATTGACTTTTTCCATTGTATATGTAGAATTCCAGTTTAAGTATTAAATTTATTATATGCATCAGAGGTTTTATAATAACTAAGTAGAATAGTAGATTTATAATTTCTAATGCTGAATGAATACTACCATTTTTTTTTTTTTTTTTTTGTAGAAATTCTAGCTACCAAATTTTTATAGCATTTCGGTGTCAAAAAATGAATATTAAAAACATTTCCTCAGAAACTTCAATTCCATCTTTATTTTTGATATTAATATTTTTAATTTCTTTACACTTTGTTTTAGAGTTAGAAACATTTGTCACAACGTCCCTAATGTTTTTACAGTTCCCTTTACCTTAACTAATTTATTTTTATAATAATAATTTTTGGTATCACGAATTAACTTTCGTAATCATATTTCTATAGGTACCTAGTTTGCATTCTGATTTTGGAGATCAAGTAAAAACCGTTTAAAATTTTCTTTTTTAACTTGTCTGTTTGTCATAGATTTCATGAGACCATATATTATTCAAAGTTTTAATTTGTATACCAAGTTTCCATTTCTACCATTTTATTTAACATCGTAGGCATAGTCAATTCGACTTACACCTTTTTGTTTAAATGTTTTACTACCACTACCCGATTTATTCCCCTGAGATGTCACCTGAAACTAGACGTCATATTGTGGTCGGTAATATGACATTTAATTACCACACGCTTAATTCTATAGTATTATTTTCAACATGTTTATCTTTAACACTGACGTAGTTTTCCACGTAACACCCATACGCTATTATACTGTACTCGACGCGCGTTATCTCCAGATGATGCCAACTTGGTTGGCGATATACGCGTCGAGTGCAGTATAGTGCTTTGGTGTTATGAGGAAAACTACGTCAATGTTAACTTCACACTAAACGTTCCAACCCCTTTCAAAGAAATGACTAAGAAATTCAAGTCTCCCCATTTACTGAAAAACTAGGCATCCACGAGAGATACGATTAACAGCCAATGTATTCGCTCTGTGGTCTAGGTTAAGTATATTTTTTAATAAATACATATTTAAGTAATTATTAGCCTCCAAAGAGTTTTTGTCAAACCAATTAGTGTTATTATTGTCACCAATAAGTATTTCAATATTATTTTTACATGTATTCAAGCTGGCAATATACTGTTCAAGTTGTTATGTAAGTTTTAATATCTACAGAAGGTGGCCTATATGATGAAGTGAACCCTAACTAACTTAATTTTATTTATTTGTAGGTAACACCTCAGCAAATTACTATCAGTCAGCCGAGTCAGCGTATAATTTACAACATCAGCAGATATGTTATTATTTATTATTAATATAAAGTATGACCCCTCGTTTTGATTATGTTTATACTCATTGTAGATAATAGTGAGTGAAATTTTGAATGTTAGTCACTTATCGATGGCACATCCCAAGTCTCTGTGAAAATGATAATATCTATGTGGTTCTTTAAAGATTCTAAATACACCAAAAATTCATCAAAATGTTTATTGATACTTCTTATGTTTAAATCAATATTGCCTGACTGTTTCCATCCACCTGATGTTACAAAATATATTTTATATCCGTACATACTATTGCTTGAACCTCATCTCGCTTATCTTGTTTGTGTACTGAGTGTTCCACATAAAAATCCTCAACCTCGTATCTCGGCAATGGACAGACATATTTTGATTTTGAAAAAAAAAACAGATGAAAGAGCTCATATATGGCTTCGTCACGGAGTTCAACTTGATTTTTTTCAGAGCAAATTGGAGATGGCGCTGAAGTCGAAAGAAATTTTTCGTTGGCAGGAACTTTGCCACAAGGTTTATCTGATACTTTATTCAATTCTAAACAATTTTTATCTAATGACTATTTTTCAAAAACTTAATAGTTTCAGAGATATCGGGCTCTTCATTTGGTGAGACCCCAACTCAAGCGTATTTTAGAGTTTCGAATTATTAACTTATACAATGAAACAATAATTATTCAAGTCAATTTAATAGCTCTTTTTAAGGAATAGTGAAATAATACGTATTTCTGTAAAATATGGCAAAAGTTTTTTAAATACCTAATTCATTTTGTACATACATACATTCAGGATTTATTTTAGGACAAGCGCAAGCGTACAAATAATTATGAATTATTATATAAATATATATATTATATATATATTTCTTCAGATACAATATGATTATCTTACCTATTTTACATTATTGCACGTCACAAGGTACCTCTTTAAAATAATTGTAGAAGAATACAACATTTCAAATTAACACAGAGGCTTGTGTGTTTTCCCAGAAAACGATGTTTAATGATTGGTCCACACCTGTCAAAATTGACAAATAAATCCCAATACCTCAAAAACTACCTGCACCTGCAGATCGGTAAAGGGAATTCTTCACAAAGTAACCTTAAAATCACTCCTAGAATCCATAAATGGAATAATATACAGGAAGCTCCATTTAAAATAAGAGATTGTGTGTCAACTTTCGGTATAACCGGAAGTTGAGCGCGTTTAAAAATATTTTCTTTCGGTGGAGAAGTTACACAAACCTATGCCCACAAAATTTCAGAACTGTATCTCTTAAATTAAGAGGGATATCAAGGAATCCATCTTAAATGACACACCCTGTATAGGAAAAAAAATATTTAATTTTTAAATACATATATTTTGGCCAGGAAGCAGTTCTTTTTTATTTATATTGATATTAAGAAAATGCTGAAAATGAACCACAAATTTTGTCAAGCATTGGGACAGCTTCAGTTGAGGATAGATAGATTTTCCCGTAAAAATGTTACATTTGTTCATCTTATAGATAAAATAAAGGTACCAATCAAGTAATTTTCAATAATTCCTATACCTACATGTTGATTGAAAATTGCTGTTAGTGTCGAGATTTATGACAAATATATGGATTTTCGTCCACCCAAAATGTTTTTTGTAGAAGTTTATGCCATTTTTGATAAATAAAGCTTCTGTGAACAAAATAAACAAAATTTGCCAAAAAATATAGCAATGTGTTTTTTACGATTGGCAATACTGCAATCTGGCTAGAAAGTCTCTGCCTCAGAGAGAGCTTGTACGCTTTCGAAATGGTAAGGGTGTAGCTGCTATTCTTTAAGTATTCCTCATACATTGATATGGTTCATATTCCCAAATCCACATACCTGTAGGTACTTATTCTAGCATTTCATTCAACAACTTCTAAAACATTATCCAGTTCTTGGCGCCTCACTAAATCTATGTGGTAGTTTGCCCGTCTATCAAAAGGTAAGCGACGGTCAGGTAATGTATTTTAATAGAAGTTTTACTTTTCCATACATAATATATTATGTCCGTGAATTCTTCAAATAAATAATTCGCCACATTATTTACCTATTCATTTTGTAGAAATTGAGGTACTTTAAGGTATTTATTTTTACTTAATTTTAAAAGGAAAATTATGACAAAAAACGACAAAATATCGACTATATTTTTATTTAATTTTGGATTTGAATTGGATTGTAACAATTAATAAATCAATTTTTATCTCAAAAACGTCCAAAAAAACCAGACTTTACTCAGAATTAATTGGACTTTATCCACACAATATTAATTTTCCAAAAAATGAAAGAAATGTCATTTTCTTTTTCTGCATGAAAAGAAGTCTCTGATGAAAGTAAAGATTTGTAAGCATGTACGTCACAAATTCATTAGAGAAGAAATTTATAAACAGAAGTGTCTGATGACATTCTGGGACTCAATTCTCGAATCGTGCGATTACATTCGTAAGTAGCGAAGATTACATAAAAATGATGTAGTCGGATAATTCTTTATAGCAAGAGACTGACTGCTTGGAAAACTTGAAGGAAAGATTTGAAAGAACGGCAAATGTTGTTAATTATGAGAGATACCAGAAGATATGAAATTAAACGAGAAAAATCTATTGAATATTGATACAAATCAATTCAATATTGTATATTTTTTTTATTTGAAATAGATAGGTATATGTTTATTTTTTTCAAACAAAAAATGATAATATCACAAACAAAAAGTTACAAAAGAAATTTTAATATCTAACTTATGATAGTTAACGTCTACTTCAATAATAATTAGATATTTATCACCCCCCAATTTAAAATTAAAAAAATATAAAACTGAATTGGCAGGTACCTATAATAACTCATTATACAAAGTCTTTGTATCGTGCCTATAGCCCTTACCTAAATTCATCTTTTACCTATATTTTGGTGCAATCAACTGTTTTGCAAATATTTTATAGAAAAATATACTTAAAAATAACCACGCCAAGTTTTATTTGTTTTCGTATTTGTTTACAACAGGATAGGTGTAAGTTTTCACTAACAATTAGGTCATAGATTATACCATAAATGCATTTAATACTTAGGTACCTGTATATGGATATTTATTTATTATTATGTGTAGTCTAGAAAATTCCATGAGTGTAATGAAATAAAACTGTCCCCCCTCAACCCCCACCCTCCATAAACTGACGGTAGCACCTATGCAGGTATTAATAACACTTAATATTAATCGATAAGAATTTACCTTGTATGCATTAGGTGTAAAATCACATTTAGGTAAATCTACTGCTGAAAGAGCTAAAGCTGAACTAAACTTCCTAAAATATTGTAAACTTGTGCCCATTTTAGTACTAACACCAACACACTTAACCAACATGCAATATAAGCATTTCATTTTCGACTGGTTCCATTTTATGCTAATACAAATTACCAAACAATGGTCTTAAGCATAGATAAAATGATTTAAGGGGGCTATGTCCTAGTAAGAGATAACCCTAAATGCCACATTGAGAGCGTGTTTATAGAACACTCTACCGCTATAATGAGCGCAATCGGAACAGGATTACTAATATTACCATGGCTGTTGTTATTTATTTATTCCTTATATTCCGCGGAAGTCACTCAAAAAAAATGATTAACCTTTCTCATGCCACGTCCCTCCAGAACATTCGCTGGCAGGTGTTGAAAATGCCAATTTTATATTTTCAATCCCTTACGTACCTACCCTTACCCTAAGTGTAGATTCCAAAAATATAATAATATACAGGGTGTTCCATATAAAATCAAAAGTTGTATTACTTCCGGCGGTATTACAAAAGGTAATTTTTATCTCAGAAAGTGATCTTTAATTTTAATATTTAAATACGACCGTCGTGGCAAATTTGAAAAATGTGTCTAAAAAATTGAGGAGGAAAGAATGGAAAAACGATTAATCTGTGTCACGCTATATGTGTACACACAGTATATATGAAGCGAAAGAAATAAAATTTACAATTTCATAACTTGAAAATTATACCTCGGTACTATGAAATATACAAATGACAATCCTCTATATGAAAAAGTTATAAACATTTCTAAAATCCTTAATTTTTTAGTATAATTAACAAATATTCATGAATGTGTATTCAAGTGCCATATTATAAGGATCTTTAGATATAAGATGATGGTGTTATTTAGATAATGCGTCTTTATTTATGGAATGTTGATACACATTAAATTCTGCACTGCTTTCCCCATTTAAGCCTTCGTGCTGCTCTAATTAGTTTCCGAGATCTCAGTATAGTGGTAATCAAATTTGGTTCAACCTGTATACCTAATATTGGTATACAGGTATTGGTGTATAAATTTTAAAGCGCTAGAAACATTAGAGGATATTTTGGTTGACTGTACAATATCATCTGATTTACTTTTCTGCTTAGGAGATTTTAACATAAATTATTTGGATAAGGATAGCCAGGAATATATTTTTTTAAATTCGATTTTCGCTAGTTCATTCAAATTGAATCAGATAATAACAAAACCCACCAGAATAACTTCACATAGTGAAACCTTACTGGATCATATATGGGTAAGTGACCCTAGTCTAGTTTTAGCCTCGGATGTTGTTAATTTACCAGATTTACGTAGTGATCACAGTTTAGCATATTGTATGATTAACTTGCCGATTTTAAGAAAGCAGAAACCACAATATATTTATTCAAGAGACATTAAAAATATAAATATATCAGAATTTGAGAATTTCGCGAGAAGAGCTGATTGGAACTATGTTTTTGCTATAGATAACATAGATAATAAAGTAGATTACATAGAAACAATTATAACTAGATTATTCAACGTTCATGCACCATTAAGGAAAATTAGGCTTACGAAAAAATTCAATCTTTAAAAAGTTTAGATTGTTCAAGACGACAAACTGAATCAAAGTGGGATTTCTATAAAAATATGAGAAACTTTGTCACGGCTTCTATTCGTAGGGAAAAAAAGGCATTTATAGAAAATGAATTAAATACAAATCATAAAAACTCAAAACTTTTATGGAAATCTCTAAATAAATTAAATATTCAAACAAAACCTAAAACTTCAGCAATCCCTGATGAGTTAAATGATACCGATCAAATAAATAATTTTTTCATTAATTCTATCAACAGAATAAATGCGGATCCAGATATTATGTCTTTTTTTGGTACCAATAGGTCTGATAAGGTTACTGAATATATCAAATTTAATCCTATTGATAATGGGCAGGTTATTGATGTCATAAGGGGCATAAAAACAAACGCTTGTGGTGTGGATGGAATAACTGCAGAAATGATAAAGTTGTGTTTGCCATTTTGTTGTGATGCCATCACACATATCATAAATATTTCGTTAAATACTAGTGTAGTACCCATACGTTGGAAGCACGCATTAATAACGCCCATTCCGAAAAAGGAACATATTAATCAATTGACTGAATTGAGACCTATAAGTGTTCTCCCAGTCTTTTCAAAAGTGCTTGAAAGAATTGTTTACAATCAGCTCAAAAATCATATAGATAAATTTAATATACTACCTTCAAAACAATCAGGTTTTAGAAAAGGTTACAGCACAACTACGGCCCTTACTGATGTAGTTGACGATTTACTGCGTGGAATAGACAAATCTATGGTGAGTCCTCTTATCATGTTGGACTATTCCAAAGCCTTTGACTGTTTAGATCATAAACTATTGCTAGCTAAATTAAATTACTATGGTCTTGGTGTGGATGCTTTGGAATGGTTCAATATGTATCTTTTAAGTCGTCAACAGCAAGTAAAAATTAGACTTGGAGCAGAACATATTTTTTCAGACTCGCAGACTACTTTAAGTGGAGTACCCCAAGGGTCAATCCTAGGGCCCCTACTTTTTGTCATTTACACTTCTGATATTCCTCAAATAATAAAAAATACTAATATACACTTATACGCCGATGATTGTCAACTATATTTGCCTATTCCAACGGATAACGCTGAAAACGCTGAAACCGCAATTAAACAAATTAATGATGATTTAATCAATATATATAACTGGTCACTTAAAAATGCTCTCCAATTAAATCCAATAAAAACAAATGTTCTATTAACTGGTACAAAGATTCAACGTAATAAAGTTAATTTAGAAAACAAATTGCTTCTGAATAATATACCTTTGCCAGTAAAAAGTCATTGTAAAAGTCTTGGGATAACCATCGATGAAAACTTACCTTTTACTTTACATATTGATAATTTAATTAAGATGGCTTATGCAAGGCTGAAATCTTTATATAAATTTAAATTTATTTTAAGTACCCCTGTGAAATTAAAAATTACAGAGTCTTTAATTTTATCTCTATTTGATTATTGTGATATAGTCTATGGTCCATGTTTATCAGTTCGTGATTCACATCGCATTCAAGTAGTGCAAAATGCTTGTATGAGATTTTCTGCTAATCTCAAAAAAAGAGATCACGTCACACCTAGCTATATTCAACATGGATGGTTAAAAATGAATACCAGAAGACAAATTCATTTCGCTGTCTTTGTCCAAAAAATAATTACTACAAATATGCCTTCATATTTAAAAAAGAAAGTTATTATTGCAGATGATATCCATAATAGATCTAGAAGAAATCCGTTTCAGTTATGTATACCAAGACACGTCACCTCCGCCTTTAAAAAGTCGTTTTCGTATTATGCCTCATCAGTGTTTAATTCATTACCAAATTACCTAAAGATTTTAAGCAATGTTAACACTTTCAAAACTAAAGTTAAAACATATTATCATAATCTTGTGATAAAAAAATAACCACTTTTCTCGCATGTCGGCAGTAATAAAATGTAATTTGGAAATTTAATTTAGTTTAATGAAAATTACTATTATTAACTTGAAGTTATCAAAATTATTATATTACTATTATTTACTGTATTATGTTATTATTTATATAATCTTGTTTTTTCTGAGCTGTAATGTTTCAGGTTGGGCCAAAGCAGCCATAGGCTGAGCCCCGCCTAAATAAAGACATTTATTATTATTATTATTATTATTATTATTATTATATACAACCAATACCTGTATACAACTTGTATACCAATATAACAGGGTCAGTGTTTGATTTTATCAACTTCAAGGACAAATGTAGGTATAGGGTCATCAAGCTGAAATGTTACATCCGACTGCAACTTTGTCACTTTTGAAGCAAACTATCGGAAAAGTAAAAAGTGCTTTATTGACTAATTTTTGACACGGAATCCAATTTTTTTTATTAGAAAAACAAAATAGATCTACTTTGATCTATAGATCTATATATCTACTGTACACCCTGTAGATTATTCGCTATACCCGTTATAGGAAAACCCGTTCCTTCACGAACACAGTCGTACAGGGTTTTATATGTCTATATTGAATAGTTAGGAAGATATTACCAAAAAGTGTGCCATAAGAGCAATGTTGGAGGAAGACTCTGTGGCCTAGAAACAGAAACGAGTCGATATTATCTTTCTAGTACATGAAATACATTTCTAGAATAAAATGGCTCTTAAGTTTATCAAGAAATTTAAAAAACTTAATATTTCATTTAAAATACGGATGTTATGATATCGACTTTAGGAGTACCTACCTACCCATAAGTTACAGAAAGTCAAAAATATTTTTGAAAAGGTCAGTGAAATCTATTCGGTCCTCGTGCAAATTTTCAAAATTCTACCTCTACTTTCTCTCTGTTCTCCATATACAGACCGATAAATCTCATCGTGACATACCCTGTAGGTATTGTATAGTTGCAATTGTTTAATGCAAATGAAAAACTAAAACCTGCCATAATTAGTAAAATTAATATATTGTACAGAGTCATCACGCGAAATTGTTAAATCAAACTGGTCAAACGATATTGTTTTTGAGATATTTAGATCTTTGAAAATTTGAGACTTGCAACACACGGCCCTGTATCACATCCTTAATATAAAATGTCAATACACTTAAAATTTATGAAAACATTGGAAATAGGTTTATAGTGTTATATAGGGTATTTGGTAAAATGAACTATTGCAAAATGAAGTAACAAGTGAAATAAATTCGGATTGTGTTTTGTAAATCTAGGAGTTCCGCAGGGCTCAGTATTGGGACCTGTACTGTTTTTATTATACATCAAATAACTTATGCAATCACCTCTAGTACATCTTTGACAATGTATGCTGTCTTTGATATGCCTTTGTTAATGTCTGACAAGTCAAATGAAATTTTGGAGTCCAAGTACAATAATATAATACCATGCAACCTGGTATTTTGATAATTGTCTTTATTTTAATGCCAACAAAACAATTGATTTGAGGTTCCATAATTAGCAAAAAAAATGTTCTGAGTTAAAACTTAATATTTAAAATATATCAATCTGTAATAATCGTAGTAACACATTTTTAGGGTTGAAATTGGATGAATTTCTTAACTGGAAGGAACAATGTAATGGCCTTATACAGCGTGTCCCAGTAGTGCGCGGAAGTCCAATAACTAGGTGAAAAACGGGGATATATAAATGTTTTTACTTGATACATACAAACATATAAATATCTTCTAACCCTTTCAACTTCATAAGTAGCATGCTAACGATGTTTTTCGAAATTATCGTAGTGTATTTTGTACACTGAGAAAAATCGGTCAATTAACCGATGTTGCTAAAAAAAGTTTAAGTGTGACAACTACTTTTTTAACTATGACAGATAACTTTTTAACCAGTGGCATGTACATTGATTTTTCTGAACTATAATTAGCTTATGTTTCTGTGGTAGTAGAATTAATCACTTATCCCAATTAATCAGTCATACTGGAATACTGTATCAAATAAATAATGGACTATATTTTTAAAAAGATGTCGCTGTAGTAATTAAACGTTTATTTGGTTTGATTGTTCAAATCACTTATCACTATCGACTTGTACTGTTGTGGCTAGTGTTTAGTTAATTTTTCTATCCCCCTCTACTTCAAAATTTTGGTCGGAGTTAGAAAGGGATAGATCCGCTAGAATGTCCATCCATTTTGTGTGTGGTCGTGTCGTCGTGTGGTGTGAAGTTTTAGTATCTAGCCGGTAAGAACACAAAATAAGAAGCAGTTATCAAACGCCTAATTACTGAAAAATAAAAAGAGCATATTTTATATAAAAGATACTTAAAATTTTAAATTTTAATCTACAGTTAAATACTTTTGAAGTATCTCGCAGAGATGTAATGAAATGTATTCTATATGATAATTTAGACTATTCTTCCCATCTTGTGATATCTACTGTTTTAAATAAAAAGTATATTACAATGTACTAAATTTAAGAATTTCATTTAAACTTATTTTGCATCCCATCCCCTATCTAATACGAACAGCTCTTCAGGTCCAACATTTTAAAATTATAAATATTTAAATTAGAAGATAGAGTTTAAGCAAAATTAAATGTTTTTTGTAAAAATTCCATTCGGTTCTGCAACAAATAACATGTATTTATGCTAGATAAGTTTAGGAAATCAGAAACTTTGTTTTTGAAAACTTTAGTTTATTCTACCAAAAATTTGGAACACTTGTACTCACAACACTTATATACACTAAATGATAGTAAAGAGACAAATGAATACTGGAATAGGTGCGTTCAGACCTTTTATAACATTTAGATGCTGAAAAAGCACTGCACGTGTATCTCATCTTACAATAACCAAGTAGGTATCTAAGTTTCTAAGTATCTAAGGGAAGCTTATAATATTGTATGACATAACTCCTCCCCGTTTTGATTAAAATTTACGATTTCAATGATTTTGAATTTAAAATTCCATTTCATGATTAATACGATTTTTATTTTTGGTTTTTGCAAGATTTACAATCTTTTTTATTACTAAGTATATCAAAATTGTGATTAAACAATATATAATATTACCGTGCCGACACTAAATACTTGAAATAATTGGATTATCATTGATTTGGTTCAAATTTAATTTCTGTATTTCTAATTTTTTCTCTACATCAAGCATTTTCTGAGTATTTATTTGATTTAGGGCCGGTTCTACAAAGCAGGTATATCCCACGGATAAAGTTATACTTAGAATATCGTTGAAAGGAGCGTTCTACAATCGCCGTATAGGGATACGCCCGCATTTTTATACTCCAAATAATTCGAGGGATAAGATATACCGAGAATTACTATTCCCACTTTATACCGGGATTGTAGAACCGGCCCTTAGACTTAAATCATGGAAATTTACTGTTTTACTTGTAAAAGTGTCTACAGCAATCGATAATTAATCGATATCTAATTCGATAACGTAGCTGCCTCTTTTTAAATTAATACCTATTACTTTTTATATTATTACATGTTTCTGTGATAATTATAGTATTAGGAATGATAGCAATATAGTTTGCCATATTGATTTTGTGTATAATTGGGGAATTTACGTTTGTTTCTGTTAGTATACAATTTGAATATAATTTGGAATATTTTATTGCTTCAAGTTCGCAATTTGTTTTTCCTTTTTGGATTCGACGTTTAATGGCGTCTATACAAATATATTGTTTATCTTGAAATTCCAGATATTTCATATTGGATTCGATAAACATGTATTCACTAATTGCTAGATATTAGGAATTAATATAAAATAGAAATTATTCATTTTTACTGGGAAAGGATATAGTTCATAATATTGAAATACATCTGGTTCAATTAGTGGTAGTTCTAGTGTAAAAATAACTTCAGTACCTTTTAAGTAGCTTTTAATAGTAACTAGTTTTTCAAATTTTAAATTATTTCTAATTTTGCTTGAAAATGGCAATTTAAAATAATTCAGATGTTTTTCTATACTTTTTATTTCTTGTAAAAATACATGAGGATTTATTATGGAATTATGAAGTTTATTTAATTTTGCGAAGCTTATAGCTGTTCTTATCCTTTCTAATGTATCGTATATCATTTTAAAAGAAAACATTATCTGATTTAAAGTTGTGTGTATGAGAAAGTACTTATAATCGTCCATGTTCAATGCATTTTTAATTTTTAGTGCTTCTTCTATTTGAATAATTTTAGAATGTAACCACTGATTGTGAGAAATATTTTTACTGACTTCATTAAAATTATTGAAATGTTCATTAATGAGATTTGATCTGACATGATTATTTTAAACTTATTTTGATTTTGTTGAAGATTACTAATTTGTTTGTCAAATTTTTTAGCGTCGCTTTGGTCTAAATTACCAGTTAGGTATTTTACTATGGAACTAAGCCATTTATTAAACCTCTTTTCTTTCGAACAACTAATTCAGGTATTAATTGTGTTAATTGACTCTGTATCCTAATTTCTATATTTGAAATATATTGAATGTATTAAAAAATTCTACTATATGGATTTTGTTTGATTCAATAAATGTTTTTATAAGTTTCGCTCTATCTTTTAATATGCTGAATTCTTCAATTATTGGTTTTAGATCAAAAACTTGAATAAAAGTCCAATAGACAGTTGATAGTTGAGTAGTGCCTAAGGTGATTGGTAAAAGTCCGGGGTTTTCGTCATATTAGTGATATGTATTTGTCGTTAGTGTGACGTGGAGGATGAGGAATCTGGAATAAGAATGTTTCGAGTTTTTAATTCTTTAAGATGGATTGTTTCTATTTTATGAGTTTTTAAATATTTTCGCTTTATTGTTTTCCAAAAGTTCTAAAATTTTCCAAGGACCTGACTGTCTATTTTTTTGAACGAGGGCTTAGAATTTTGTAAACTATTTGTTTTACTTTAAATTCGGTGGGAGTAATTTTTTCATTATGCTTAGCGATAATTTTTTCTGTTTGGTTTATCTGTAGATCACGTACTTTTTCGTATATCTTATTAAGTTTTTGTTTATGAGAATTTGCGTAATCGGAGTAAAAGGTGGTGGTTACTAAATCGAAAGGATCTCTGGAACGAGTGTGCCCAAATGTTAAATCAAAAGGTGTAAAATTCGTTGCTTTATGAAGGCTGCTGTTATAAACAATAATAGCATAGGGCAATAATTCGTTAATGTGGGAATTTTTGTGTTCTTCACTTAATATTCTTAAATGTTCGATTAGAGTGGAATGGAACCTTTCTATCGATCCATTTGATTCATGGTGCATAAGGGTAGTGAAATGAATTTGAATTTTGTGGGTTTTAAGTCATTCTTTACCGCATTCGTTTTTAAATTCTGTGCCATTGTCCGATGTTATTGATTCTGGTACGCCATATGTTGAAAAGATTCTTTTTACTACCAACATGAGAAAACCTTATTATTTACCTCATTTGTGTAATGAAAAGTAATTCATTATTAACCTAGGTAAATACTGATAATTCATTATTTACCTAGGTTAATAATAAATTTTATTGAAACCCATCAGTTTCAATTGTTTTATTCGTTGCCTTGATAATCGAGCCCCAGGTTACTTGATAATTCGATATGTTTGAGTAATAGGGGAAATGGCTGATTTTAAAATAAAAATAAGATCTTCTGATGTTAGTTCGGCTAATAGTAGTAAAAAAATACTATATACTTCGGTTGAGAAGGCCATTTACCTCGAAAATTTCTCAGTAAATAATAGCTCACTTCTCAACCTAGATATATAATATACTATTACTAATGCATCTATAACGCTTTCTGCGGTTTTTCAATTGGATAGGCTTGAGCTAATTTAGTGAATTTGTCTATGATTGTTAAAAACGTTTGACTTTTAAAATGGAATGCATCAATATGTAATTTTTGGAAAGGTTGATTAGGGGTATCTGTTATACATAGGTAGGATGTCTTTCATATTTTGTTTTCTGACATGTTGGGCAATTGTTAATATATTGAGTGATATAAGTTTTCATATTACGCCAATAGTAATTAGTTTTTAGTCGTCCAAATATTTCGTCTATACCTCTGTGGTTAGTTTTGTCTTCGTGTTGATGCTTTATTAACATAGTGCGGTTCTTCTTTATAAGGTACATTGTTTATTAATTTTGTACAAATAATGATTTTGCAAGATTTAGTGAAATATTTATCATATATTTGTAATAATGATTTCTTTAATGGTTCGTTTGAAATGTAAAAATAAGTCGTACCTGAAAGATTTACGTGATATTTCAGTAATTTCAAAAAATGTCTAGTGTCATTAGGGTGTAACTCTACTGATTTTATTCTATGACCTTCGTATATATGATCTTCATGAGTAAATTTCGTAGAGTAATGTGAATTGCGGTCTATGATAACTTGATAAGGCTTGTTATTGATTATGTCGTCTATGATAGGGACTGTGGAAGTATTAGGATTGTTAGAGGTATGGATAGTGTCATCGTTATCTGATATGTCTATTAGTTCTTCATTACTTTATTATGGGTGGCAATTTCACTTCTTGGATGATGTTTTTCTTCTGTTGTACCGGGATATCAAAAATTATCTTGGTCTAGGGTGGTTGTGGAATGTAAAACGTGTGTCTTACTTTAAATTTGAAATAATTATGTCACTGTCACACTGACATCATCAATAACCTACAAATTTCATACCTATTTATTTCAGTTGTAAAACAATAATGAACTACAAATTATGAAATAACGGTTTTAGTAACAAGAAAAACTAAATTACAGTAATTGTTGGAAATGTCCCCCGTTTTGTTCGATGCACAAGTTGACGCGCCTCCTTATGCTGTGAAAAGCGTTTTGCAGCATTTCTGGCGTTATGGTTGCAGATTGCTGAACAATTCTTTGTTGCAGTTCTTGCAAATTATTTACCGGAGTTATGAAAATCTTGTTTTTTAAGTAAGGAAATATAAAATAGTCCATAATTTTCAAACAAGATGATCTCGCAGGAAACTCAACTTCTGTATGCAAACTTATCAGCCGGTCATCAAAAAACTCGCGGAGGAAAGCAATATTTTCTCCTGTAGTATGTGCTGTTGCACCGTCATGCTGGAAATAACCGTACCGAAGTTCATCATCGTTTAACTGTTGCACAACTTCAGCCAAAAAGTTGTGTCTGTACCTTTCTGCGTTGACGGTGAAATCGAAAAAAATTGGCCCAATTATTCTTCTGGGAGAAACTGCCATCCAAACACCAATTTTTTGAGCATGTAGTGGCGATTTAGTAAAAACATGAGGGTTATCATTGCTCCACATTCGCATATTTTGAGAATTGATGTATCCCGAAAAGTGGAACCACGCTTCGTCAGAAAAAAAAGTTAAGTCCAGAAGATCATTCATTAAATTATTGACAAACCAATGGCAGTAAGCAAGGCATCTGGGGTGGTCTGCGGGCAGAAGAGCTTGATGTGCTTGCATCTTATATGGATGCATGTTCAAGTCTTTCTTTAAAATCTTATGACATGTTCCACAAGAAAGTCCAATTTCCTGAGAAAGACGTTTCAAAGGTTTTGCAGGCTCCTCTTCCATACGTTGACGAACGTCATTGACAACTTCTTCTGTACGAACTCTTGGTCTACCAGCACATTTTTTATGAGTCACACAACCAGTTTCGCGAAACACTTCAACACAATTTGTAAGGCACGCATAAAAATTGTCCGGTAATATTGCCACGTTTGGGAAGTGCTCTCGAAAATTGTCCAAATACAAACGTTGACTGTATTGCCAATTTCCATTAACTAGCGCACCCGTTCGAAAATAGGCTTCAATCATGAAAATTTTGTGCTGTGTGGTAAGAGGCATGATTCAAAAACTGGATTAGAAAATTTCAGCACAATGACTTGACAGATTCTGACACAACAAAACCTATTCAAAAATTTAAAGTAAGACACACGTTTTACATTCCACAACCACCCTTGACCATGATAATTTTTGATATCCCGGTACTTCTTTGTTCGGCTGAGACGTTTCTTCTGTATTCAGAAGATGTAATTCATGTTATTTGCTTGTTATTCGAGATATTCTATTACGTCGAAGTCGATGTCTCCTGGGTTGTTCATTATTGATTCGGTTTCATGGATATTTACTGGTACATATGCTACTTGTTTAGTACGTGGGGGTACGATACATTTATAAGGTTTTACTAATTTTTTATTTGGTTTCTGGTTCTGTTTTCTACTGCCGATATTAAAATAAATAGGTATGTTTCCAAAGTTTGTTTCTAATGTATTTATGTTAAAATTTACTTTAGCACTAATTTGTTGTAATAAGTCTAAACCTATTAGTCCATTAAATTATGGTGAAAAATTGAATATATATATATATATTTTGTGATATTCATTGGCTCTTAAATTGGGAAACAGATATTTCAATGGCATATTTATAGTTTCATTATGAATTGAAATTGCGTGAGCTGTTTTAATTTGAAAATAGTCTGTATTAATAAAATTTTTGAAAAATGTATATGCTAATTTTTGATAAATAAAGCTTCGTATACTACCAGTGTCTATTAAAAATTTTGCATGGAGTTGAGGGATATGAATGTAAGATAAGTCAGTTAAAAATCGTATTCAAAATTATAGTGTTTATGTAATTTTCGTCTAAATTCGTGGTTTCCTGAACAGTTTGATTTATTTCCTCATTTATGTCAAATTCGTTACTTTGTATATAGGTAGAATTTTCTAAAGTATAGTCTGTTTCACTGTCATAAGTTCCATATTCATTTTCATATTCTTCATAGGGATTTTCGTCATTGAGTGGCAATTGATTATTGTGAGGGAATTCTGTTTGATATGTTGGTTGCAGATTAGCAGTATAATCTAGACCTACCAAATGGTTAAATAGTTTCTGTGATCGAGACCTAGGTTGTTGTGTTAATCTAGTATTGCTAGAAGATGTGTCCACAGGCGTTGGTTTGCGTAAAAATAGTCAGATTTCTAACTATTTTTGTATTTGGTTTGAAAACGTTAGTTTGATTGCTGGGTACAGAATTATTTGAGAAATTATTTGTTTGTCTTTGGAAGTATGGTTGTTGGAAATTTTGTCTAGGTTGGAAATTTTGTCTTGGTTGAAAATTTTGTCTTTGTTGGAAATTATTTTGGAATGATGGTTGTGAAAATTTTGAAAAGGTTGGGACATAAATTGATCATTCATAGGAGATATGTATAATTGTGTAAATTGATTCGCTTGAAAATAATTTTGGGGGTGATTTGGTGGTTTATAAGAACGATTGGGATTAATTGTTAGTTTAGTCATTTGTCTGTTAGTATGTAAAAATTTGGGTTGAGTTCTCAATTTAAATTCTATATTTCCTTCTTCAGATTTTACATAACTAATGGCTTGTTCTATTGAATCAGGATTTTTGCATTAGTAGATATACTGGGCCGCTATACCACGGAGCCGCTGGTCATTATCGTCAGGGTGAAAAACCAAACTTCTTGTAGCATCCCCGCATGTTCTTGTAGCATCCCCACAGGTGTAGGAGCCCCAGGGGCTGCAGAAGAGCGCCCCAAGAGTGTGTGACGTAGGTTCGTCAAGACGGCGGCCTGACGTCACGAGCCGCACCTGAGCTAGTAGCTCAGGTGCGGCTCAGGCGGCCACGAGAGGTCGCGACAGTCTGGCGGTAAATTCAAATAACTGATAAATTAGCGGGTAAATTCAAACGCAGCAAAAGCAAGAGCTGCTGCCATGGGCGCAAGAGGTCTCTGCTGCTGTAGTCTCGCGGCAAATTCAAATATTTAGTATACAGGGTTAGTATACAGCCAAAAGCTATATACAGGATGAGTCAAATAAGAATGTATAGAAAAAAACAATGACGTAAATGGTATGAATGCGGATTCTAAAAACATGCACAGTAGGTAACGACTGTAACTAGGTCTGTCATTGTCAAGATGGGGCCTGTCAGATCTCTGAAATTAGGTACGGGGATTACAGCTGTCTGGCGCCAAATGTGCGAAATTAGGTATGGAGAATGTCAAACGTCCGATATTGGCGGGTAAATTTAAAAGCTTAGGTCTGTCGCGTGACATGTAGCAGCGCCTAATTGGTTGCTGTTGTCTGGCGACAGGTCAGATGTCTTCGGATCTCGGGAACAAAGTCCCAAGCTCGTATGTCAAAAAACAAAAAAGTTAGGTCTGCTGACGTCACGTGCCTCGCCCAAAAACTTGAAATCGTTATAACTCGTAAACGCGTGCGAATATCGAAAAAAACAATTTCAAAAATCCTCCCCCTGGGGCCTCTGGTCCTGATTGATAGTCTTCTATCAATAGAAAAAAGTGCCAAGCTCGTATGTCAAAAAACAAAAAAGTATGTATTCATATATATCAAATGACTCGTAGCGACATCCCTGATATTAATTTCAAACTATTTTCAATCTAATAGAAATCAGAATTCTTTCGCAAATTCAAAAGCAGCAAAAGCAAGAGCTGCTGCCATGGGTATCTGCTACAGTCTGGCGGCAATGTTATTTTATCAAAGTTCAGCATTTATTTTAATACAATAGACAATGGTCTTCATTGTACGAATAAACAAAATAAACTATAAGATAAACATAAAGTACAATAACAAGAAATATGTAAAATGTGATAAGATTTATTCGCGGAAGCCGCGTTTCTTGGAATATTAATTATTATCACTCGCCGCACACATGCATGGTACGGCTTTGTTATCACGTGACGCAGAAAGTTCCTATAAATAGCCAAATCGGTGCTGAAAATATCAATTTAGCACACAATCGTCTAGCAGCAGCATCAACAGTTACATCATGCTCAGCATTATTAATAGTACAAAGTAGTTTACCAAGTGTGTGACATAATCAACGCTAGTAAAAGTGTATAATACTCAAAGCTGGTATTATTAAAGCAACATAGCAACAAAGCAACATAGATAGACATCTTCAACGCATTAGAGAGAGTAATTATTATTATTATTTAGATATTAAGAAATGTGTATATCAAAGATTTTATTATTATTATATTAGATTTTTTCTATTTTACTTGGCGAATGGATCTATATGAAATTAATTCCAAACAAATTTTCGCAGCAAAGCAACAATAAAACTTTAGGACCTACCTGAGAATGTACCATCAACAATTTTAAATATAAAAATTGTTAGTACAAGGTTTGGTAGAGCTCCATTGGTGGAGCTAGAAGAACATCTGGTGTTTTTACCCAAAATTGCGTTGGAGGTCATCAAGAAAAACATCGAGAAATTTATACCCGAAAAATACACCTTGATATTCAGAGGGTTAAAAGGCGGTAAACCTAACGCTGCCGCTAGTTTTGAAATTCAAGAGACCGCATCATCATCATAAAAAGTCATCATTCTAGAAGGCCACTCATCATCAGAAGAACATCATCCAAACTAGACGCTTTCTTTAAGTGTAAGTATCCCATTGTTTTAGTGTTTGTGGCAGTAGTATTTAAAGGAATTATGGATACATTGTGCAACGAGGGTGATAAGTCCATCAAAAAATTGGAGGAGGTAGCTAAACTTTTGAGGGAAAGTCGTACACCAGCTAATGTGGATAATTATATAAAATTAATCAACAAACAACTTAGATTTGACATACCAGGCTTTGCGAAATAGTGACTGTAGGAGTTTTACGTAAACTTCATACTCATTTAAAGCGAATCAAAACCCTCATACATTCAACACATGTAGGAGCTGAGCTTAGGGATAATAGGAATCATAGAGTATTTGTCTTGAGTTAAAAAATTCAAGACAAATATTTCAATGAAAGTCGGGCAGGGAGTGAGGAGGAAATTGATTGCGAAATTAAATATCACTTTTGTTAGATTAAAAATTTATTTAGACTTGTTTCATCTCAATTAAGTAAAAAATCTCACAAAAAACATATTTGTGATAATTAATGATTATCGATCCGTAATATGTGGTATGCAGACGTTTATATTTACAAGAGCCAATAATGATGACAATTGCTTTTTGATATTCAAAATGTGGAACTTAAAATCAAGAGAATATACCCGGAAAGCAGTATAAAAGAAAGATTGTTACAAGGTGTTGCGGCAAATAATCCAATTATAATGCCATATAGACTGTGGGATGTACAAATAAAATCGCTACCCGAGGGCGCTACTACAGATGTGTGGGTAGTAAAAACTACATCTAACGTTGAAAGTCCAGATCCAGTTCCAGACGGAGAAACTAGACATTACCAAAGAGGATCAAACGGAATTTGAACATATAAATATAACCAATATTAAACTGTCATTGAATGCTGAAAGTTTCCCCACAGAAAAAATGCATCTAAATTTTGGGAAAAATGATTACAATGAAGCATATTACAGGTACACTGAATTCTATACCAGCTATATGAATTGCTTCCAGAAGCAACCACTATTAGATTTTGATAAATTCAAGGAACGAGCGTTATTTGTCTTTGATTGCTCGTGGATCTGAGGCTCGAAATAGAGGCATCCAAAGGTTTTCCCGTAAATACCCAAGCTTATTGCATAATTATACACGATTGCATTATGGAGTACCGCCCACTCGACAATATTGTAAATAATCTTAAAGCTTGAGTTTACTCCAGTCTTCGGCTCAGTTTCAATCAAGACCTCGATCAAGATGCAGTCCCTGGCCGTAGACATGCAGGGTTTCAATCTACCCGATTTTCACCCAAAAGAAATATCTTTTATCTGCGGTCAGCGTTCGGCGCATTACCTATTGAAACCGCCCATGCTATTCAGCATCTTAGACGCTGCTGCCAAGAGACAGGTTAAATATTTAGAACAATCTCATCATGGACTGAAATACGCGAGTGGATTCATCGATTATGATATGCTAAAATACCTGTATGATATACGTAAAAAGACACCAAAAAGAGGAATTTCTCAGACAAAGGTTATGTGAATTGAATGCCACATCATCGGAGCCGACTATAATTAACGTTGAGAATATAAACTGCAGTACCCTTGGACCGCCTCCTATATTTAGTAAAAGTAGTTCCTATTGGTTTTATCATTGTACGTCTACAAGCATGTGTAGTTTAAGAAATTGTACAAATCTTTATAACTGGTTGTTTGCCGGTTTGCCTAAATAAAAATAATTTTTAACAAATATTCTAATGTTATTACTCTATCCCTTCCCTTCCTATCCTTAATTAAAATATATAAATATAGTATAATAACTGTAATATAATTCAGTATTACACCTACTGCAACTCTTACAATATACTTATAATGTTAAAAGTTAGGTTAGAAGAGCATATTTGCCAATTGAAAAAATTAGAGAAGTAGTTGTACGAAGATAAACAATGTGTATTTAATAGTTTCCAAAAACTTAATATCAAACCTATGGAGCAACTACTGTGGGAGCGAAACGTCTTTCAAAATTTAACTAGTGTATTGGATGGACTGTAAATTCTAGTTTTTCTAATTTCTATTCCCGTATATTTGGGACTGGCCCGCAGGGCGACCTAATGTTTGAAATCAAAATTAACGTGGAAGGCTCGCACTTACCCCTGGTAATCCTCGTGATGACAAGTTGATGGTCTGGCCAGACTCTTCGAAACACAAACCAGCAAAATGACTTCGAACCCAAGGTTTCATAAGTTACTGGTCCATTTTCTCCACTATTTCTAAATTATAATAAAAATGAGACGCGAAAGCACTCGCCGACAACTCTTGTGCTCCTTCAAACTCGCGCTCTGCTCTCGCCAGTGTTGCCACCTCCCATTGGTGCCAACCTTGTGTCGCCAAATCCCACTGTGCGACCTTCAGGATTTTAAATTCAAAACAAAAGGTCCCTACTATCCCATACTCAAATATTTATTCCCATTACCGAATATTTATAATCTCTTTAAAAAATAATAAATATGCAAAAACCAAAAAAAGGAAAAATCATAATTCTTTACTAAACATACCGCTCACCGTAAAATGACTATTTTACCTAAACTAAGCTATCTCTTTGCAGATCATTGATTTGGGAGAGGGCATACCTTTACGACAGGTCTCTTATACTCTCCATTTGCAGTTTGCACCTTTACAACGCGAATAATTTTATCGGGGCCTGGAAAGACTTCGGTAATTCTGGCCAACTTCCATTGCAGTGGGGGCATTAATTCATTTTTAATGAGCACCAACTTGCCTATAGTTATGGGATTAGAAGTGTCATTCCAAGCATTACGTTGTTGAAGCGTGGTCAGATATTCAGCACTCCAACGACGCCAAAAATATTGTTGCAAACTTTGCACCTTTTGCCATCGGGATAAGCGGCACATATCTAAATCCGAGAAATCGTCATCGGGTAAGGAACCCAGGGGTTCTAGATTCAAGAAATGACTAGGAGTGAGAGCTTCCAAGTCATTGGGGTCAGAACTAATAGGTTGTAAGGGTCTAGAATTAAGTAAGGCTTCAATTTGTATAAAAACTGTAGACAATTCTTCAAATGTGAGCGTATAATCACCAATGGTTTTAACTAAATGTCGCTTTATGACTTTAATTTGGCTTTCCCATAAACCACCCATATGGGGACTTGCCGGAGGGTTGAAGTGCCAAGTAAAACCTTCTGATTCCACCACAGACTGCATACACTGTTTTAGAACACGATCAGCTCCCTTAAAGTTAGTGCCACAATCACTATAAATGTGAATACACTGGCCTCGCCTAGCCAAAAATCTACGAAAAGCAGCTAGAAATGCGTCCGTGGACAAATCCGAAGCCAATTCGAGATGCACGGCTTTGGTGGTAAAACAAACGAAAACACACAAGTAAGCCTTTAAAACTTTAGCGCCACGCACTCTACTCATAGTAATTGAGAATGGACCACAAAAATCTACTCCTACAAATTTAAACGCCTTTACCTCCGAAACACGCCCCTTTGGAAGGTCTGCCATAAGAGGAAAATATGACCGTGGATTTACCTTAAAACAACCATGACATTTGGACAAAATAGACTTGATTGCCGTATGGGGTGACAAGATCCAAAATTGACGACGAAGGAGAGCTAATAAGGTATTACATCCAGGGTGCAAATAAATCCTATGAAAATGAGAAATAATTAAACCCGTAAGATTGCCCTTGCTCGGCAACAGAATAGGGTGTTTGGAGTCATAAGTTAGAGACGAATTTCGCAAACGGCCTCCAACCCGACAAATGCCTGAAGCATCGAGAAACGGATTTAATTTCCGAAACGGTTTGGCACACACTTGCCCCTGCTTTATCCGTTTTATATCCGAACTGAAATACTCCTGCTGAGTTAAGCGCACACACGTCAACAAAGCAGATTGTAATTCTTTACTAGTGAACGGACCCTTGCAAGTTTCTCTTTTTCGGCAAAGGGAAATAAAGCGAAGAACATAAGCCAATACTCGTTGCAATTTCAACAATGAGGAACATTTATCTACCAAAGAAAGTATATTATCTTCTACATTAACGGAAAGACACAAATTGTTTTCCTTGGTTTCCTCTACAGTTTCATACTGCTGGTCGTCATATTGAAGCGGCCAACAAGCCTTGGATTGTTTGAGCCATGCGGGCCCCGCCCACCATAAGGAATGGTCGAGGAGTTGTGAAGGTAACAACCCTCGAGTAGCACAATCCGCGGGATTTTCGCCGGACGAAATATAATTCCACCTAGTACCAGGTAACAAATCTTGAATCAAAGCCACTCGGTTTGCCACGAAAGTCTTCCACTTGAAAGACGGCGACTTTATCCAGGCTAATGCCGTCTGCGAATCAGACCATGCCATTATATTTGAAAAGTCAATTTGTTGATCAAATGTATTTACAACAAAGGTAATAAGTTCTGCTAGCAGTACCGCAGCACTGAGCTCAAGACGAGGAATCGATAACCGCTTTAATGGTGCAACCCTTGTTTTACTACAAATAAGAGTTGTACAAACTTCTCCATTTGGTTGAAGTATTCGAAAATAAATAACAGCGGCATAAGCAATCTCGCTACTGTCACAGAAACCATGAATTTCACATATGGATGATTTATCAAATTCCAAAAAACGAGGCAACGACAAATTACGTAAGAAAGGCAATTCTGACTGATGCCTTTCCCATTGTGACACAATGTCACGGGGCGGTGCTTCATCCCAATCAAGTCCTGTCATCCACAACCTTTGAATGAGGTGTTTCGCAACCACCACTAACGGTGCCAAGAAACCTAACGGATCAAACACCCTTGCTAATTCGGATAGGATTTTCCGTTTTGTACAAGCACTAGATTGAGGACAAATATCATACGAAAAACAATCTGACTTTGGGCTCCACTGCAAACCCAATACCTTAATGAATGAAGGTTCTTCTTTATCAAAGGAAATTGGTTGCTGCAATGAAACCGGCAAATGCTCTAATACTAGTGGCTCATTACTAGCAAATTTTTTCAATTCAAATCCTCCCTTCTTTAACAAATTAATCAAATCGAAAACTAAGTCCCGTGTCTCTTTGACGGAATTCCCTCCGGTGATTACATCATCGACAAAGACCTGCGACAAGAGAACTTGGGACGCCTTCGGAAAATACTGCGCTTCATCTAAAGCTAACTGCTTAAGAGTTCTCAAGGCCAAAAATGGAGCCGAGGAGACCCCAAATGTGACGCGATTCATAACATATTCCTGAACTGGCTCGTCCAACTTAAACCTCCACAACAAACGTTGGAAGATTTGGTGTTCCTGCTTCACCATTATTTGGCGATACATCTGTTTGATGTCAGCAATGATAACATATTTTGGCAAACGAAAATGTAACAATATCTGCGTAATATCCTTGTGCAGCTTGGGCCCAACCAACAAACTGTCATTCAAAGAAACCCCATTGGCCGATTTGGAGGACGCATTGAAGACGACTCGCAATTGGGTAGATATACTACCAGGTTTCATTACCCCATGATGAGGTATATAAAACATTTGAGTAGGATCATCCCTGGTCGAGGCAAGGACCATATGGCCTGACTTCAAATAATCTTGCATCGCCTCTTGATACAAGTTATGTAGTTCTGGACTTTTCAACAAACGAGATTCCAGATATTTTAAATATTTTAAAGCTGTCGAATAACTATCTCCAAAAGAAGGTGGATAACCTCCCTTAAACGGCAAAGCCACAACATACCTTCCCTCCGCATTCCGGAAATGGGTGTCTCGAAAATGTTGTTCACATGGATCTATCTCAGATGTGGTTTTAGATGGAATTTGTTCCAATTCCCAAAAACGTTTCACCATTTTCTCTAAACCTGATTCTACTAACAAACATGAAGGTTCTACATTAATGGAATCACTAACCTTACCCATCAAAATATACCCGAAGACGGTATCAATTGCTGACGGTTCATTATCATTTTGCCCCAAAATAACGTTACCTAAAAGAATCTGTGGAAACAGTTCTGCTCCTAGAAGCATGTCAACTGGCTGCTTCCGATAAAAGTAAGGATCAGCTAACTTCAAATTTGACAAGGTATTCCACTTCGGAATATTCAAAGGCACGGAAGGCATGTCACTACAAATATTGGGCAAAATGTGAGCATCCACCACGAATTTGGGGTTGTCTTTCATCCTAGAAGACAGAGTGCATTTAACAACACCTCGACTTTTGATCGAAGACAACTGATTCAACCCCCGAATCGACAGAGAAGAGTACGAGCGAATTAAACCTAACCTCTGTACACAATTTTCTGTAATGAAATTCACTTGAGATCCACAATCCACTACAACCCTAACTAAAATCTGTGTACCCGAAACGGCCCCACAATTTATAACAGCTGTAGCCAACATGACTGTAGGTGATGAGGCTATAACACCAGCAAAAACGGCATTGTCGCTTGATGCGATGTCATTGGTACCTGATGGGTTACCATGCGCTTGTTTTGAGACACCCTGTATGTTAGACAAAGGTTCGATTGGTGCCTCACTTTGTTTGGCATAATGCAAAAGACTATGATGTTTTCTTGCGCATTTGGCACACACCTGAGTGGAATCACAAGCTTTAACCAAATGGGTGCAACTAAAACAATTTAAACACCTGTTATTGTTTTTTATAAATTTAAATCTCTCGTATGGAGATTTCCTAAGAAAAACCGAACACTCTAAGACATCATGATTTGAACCACATGATGGACAAACCGAGACCGAATTTACTACTAAAGACATTGACGGTTTTACTTTGCCTTTATTGTCTCTCCTAATAAATTTAGTGGATTTCGAGATAACATTCAGACCTGAGTTATCTAAAGCTAAACTCTGCCTTTCTACAAATTCAACTAGAACCTCTACCGAAGGAATCAATTCTTTATTTTCAATAATGCTTAATTCAAACTGTTCTCGAGTATGAACATCTAATTTTTGCAAAAGCATATTTACAACTAATAAATTTAATTGATCCTCAGTTTCTGATAATACAGCCTTAAAAGCTGACCAATTCTCTCTAAATTGGTCTAGTACATTTTTTAATGAATGAGAAGATCTCTCCGAAATAGAACTTAACCTATTAATTGTTTGTAAATAACTAGTCGCAATTAATCTACTATTTGAATATCTCTTCTTTAATGTGTCCAAAGCTATCGGATAATTAACCGCTGTTAACTTTAAGCACTTAATTAAAGACAGGGGTTCACCCTCTAAAGACAACATAAGATAGTGAAACTTTTCAACATCTGACAAATTTTTGTTGTTATGTATCAAACTCGTAAATAATTCAGTGAACGATTGATATAAAGTTACATCACCTGAAAATGCGGGCAATTTTATCTGCGGTAATTTAACATGCGAATTTGGGTTTTCCGGTGTTGGCGTCGGTGGGGAACCAAGTATCTGTCCATTATTTTCATTAACCTTTTTATCAAATAACCGCTGCAAACTTCGTGCTTTTGTTCGAATGGAATAAGATAAATTGTCAAAAGAATCTTCTAATTCATAATGATCCTTTGGCAAAGTAATATCTTCCTTAAACGCCCAATTTACCACCTGATCATTCAATTTTTCAAATTGCTTAGTCTTACTAACAAAATCTTCACATCTTATTAAACAATTTTCCATATTAGTTATGTCCTGAGACGCCTCCGCATTCATACATAAATCTAACAGTTTTTCTGCTGTTTTGGCAATGGCTTTCATACTACTATTTAAAGCATTTATTTTATCCATGATTATGAACACCCCAGAACTAATTGCAGTAATACTAATTTAAAAATATAGGCAAGTTGGAGCAAACACAAATAAACCAACTTAACCCCACTTTTACCTTCAAAATGTGATTATCCAAATTGTGGTATTTGATCTACTCGCCAACTAAAGTAGGTCAAATATCTTATCCCCGTCTAACTATGCGCACGCACACTTCCAATATTAAAACGGAGAATGTAAACAACGCGAACAAAAAACCAAAGCAAAAAATCTGCTGCTATAAAAACCAACGATCTGCAAATTCCTTGCTAATAACTAAGAACTTCAAATTTAGATTCTATAGTCAAATAATCTACAAAACTAATCCGCTCGAATGACCAATGTATTGGATGGACTGTAAATTCTAGTTTTTCTAATTTCTATTCCCGTATATTTGGGACTGGCCCGCAGGGCGACCTAATGTTTGAAATCAAAATTAACGTGGAAGGCTCGCACTTACCCCTGGTAATCCTCGTGATGACAAGTTGATGGTCTGGCCAGACTCTTCGAAACACAAACCAGCAAAATGACTTCGAACCCAAGGTTTCATAAGTTACTGGTCCATTTTCTCCACTATTTCTAAATTATAATAAAAATGAGACGCGAAAGCACTCGCCGACAACTCTTGTGCTCCTTCAAACTCGCGCTCTGCTCTCGCCAGTGTTGCCACCTCCCATTGGTGCCAACCTTGTGTCGCCAAATCCCACTGTGCGACCTTCAGGATTTTAAATTCAAAACAAAAGGTCCCTACTATCCCATACTCAAATATTTATTCCCATTACCGAATATTTATAATCTCTTTAAAAAATAATAAATATACAAAAACAAAAAAAAGGAAAAATCATAATTCTTTACTAAACAACTAGATTTAACAATGATAAGCAGCAGCAGCAAACTGATAGGAAAAAAATCACACCTCAACGCGTTGAATAAATTGAAAAGATTTGTAGCCGTGTATCAGTATTACAGCGAAGATGAAAATGTTAACTTCTCACTATATAATTCTACAAACCATCTTACAAAATATCCTTTACATACAACCAACCTCATAATTCATGAGAGGTCTTTGCATGTTTCGACAAAGATAATAATATAGCTGGCCTTCTAATTGGGTGAGAATAACTCCATATGAAACCAATAATATTCCAACTCTCACAGCTCCAGTGGCAAATTATACCCGCCAATATAAATTCAGAATCCGATTTCAAGATGCTATTATGGGTGACACTGACTTGTACAAGATGAGTGCGCATGTGCTGATATTCCCTCTACTACACCTACATCACTTCAAAAAGCAGCCATTATTCCAAAAGAATGTATTTCCGAATCAGTATCTGGTTTGCTGTATTATACAACATGCAATCCATCCAAGATGAAGAGATAGATACGAGGAATGCCAAAGAACTGTGCAAAAGTATCAACACTGCGCCGACTTGTGTGACAAATTTCAAGATGGAAATATCAGCATGCTGAAGTTTTGTCGAGACATGAAGTGCTTTTTATTCGATATTAAAATCTTTTTACCTCCAGAATATATTGTTAAATTTAATCTTGTAGAAAATGAGGAAGATGATGATCATGATGATAACCAATAAATATAATATTAAATTACCTTTAGTTTGATTTATTATCTGCAGTTGAAATAGCTCAGTTGAGAGAGCGGCAGACTGAAAATTTGTAGATCCTAGGTTCGATTCCTAGATTCAACATATGCTTTTTATTTAAAAAGTCATACCCCGCCTCTGAGACTATCACTACTACTACTTGTTAATAAATAAATTAACATTCCCCTTTTATGTAACGCCACTGTATAAAATTTCAAATTATGTGCTATTTGCTAATGTAGACCTATATACGCTTATCTCATTTCCTGCAGATAAGCAACATCCGTTAGCAAGCTGATAAAGAACATCCGGTAACATGCTGATAAGGAACTTGCAAACTTATATTATTATTTAGGTTTTAACTTTAGAATATTTAATTTTTGTTGAATTTAGCATCATGCTCTTGACTCATGATTTTAAATTTACCCGCCAATGTCGGATGTTTGACATTCCCCATACCTAATTTCGCACATTTGGCGTCAGACAGCTGCAATCCCCATACCTAATTTCAGAGATCTGACAGGCCGTCATCTTGACGATAGCCGAGAATAGCCACCACAGAGAAGCGACAAAGCCGGGACCGATTTTTATTGCGCATGTGCATTGTTTTTGACAAGTTATTGTGGATATTTGTCAACCTCCACAACGCAACGTATTGTTGACTGTTTTTCGGTTTTTTCCCTGCGTTTAATTTGTGTTGTTTTATATTGAATTAGAAAATAATGTATTTTCCATATGCAGTTATATGTATAATATGTATAACTTAATTAGATTTTTCATATTTTTCATACCAGTTACGTCACTGTTTTTTTTTCTATACATTCTTATTTGACTTATCCTGTATATAGCTTTTGATTCACCCTGTATACTAAATATTTGAATTTGCCGCCAGATTGGAGCAGCAGAGACCTATTGCGCACCTGCCAGCAGCTCTTGGTTTTGCTGCGTTTGAATTTACCCGCTAATTTCTCAGATACTTGAATTTGCCGCCAGACTGCCGCACCGTCTCGTGGCCGCCTGGGATGCTCTGGGGTAGCCCCTGGGCCTCCTACACCTGCGGGGATGCTACAATAACATGCGGGAATGCTACAAGAAGTCTGGTTCTTCACCCATACGATAATGACCAGCGGCTTTGTGGTATAGCGGCCCAGTATATCTACTAATGCAAAAATGGATCTTCACTCTGACGACAATAACCAGCGGCTCCGTGGTCTAGCTCGATGGCAGCTGGTCATTCAGCTCGCTGTGACGTCACTTCCGTTGTGGAACCGGCCCAGTATATCTACTTGCATTTTACGATAACTTGAATTTTTCGGGTAGATTATTAATAAGGGTTTTCAGAGTTAATTATTCGAAATGTTGAGCTTTAATTATTTTAGTTGCGGCAGTATCATCACTGTCATTTAATTTAGAAACTAATAAACTACATAGATTTTGTAATTTCAGACCAAATTGTGATAATGATTCATTTCTGTTTAATGTTGTTGTGATTAAATCGTTTACTAAACAATCAATATTCCTAGCATTAGAAAATGTGTTTGTTAGAGTTTGTTTGATACGAGCCCATATGTGTTTAATTCATTTCTTGGACATATTATTTTGGTTGCATAACCTCGCAATTTACTTACTACTGTACTAATTATCAATTTATTTACTACAGCATTCGCTTGTTGTGCATTTTGAAAGGCAGTGATTAATTCTTCACTGGCTCGAATGAAAGATGATAAAATATGTTCTTCTCCATTAAATAGAGGAATGTTTTCAGAATAAATTAGGTAAAGTGCGTGGTCCATGTTATTTCGGTTTCGTTTGAAACTGGCTGATTTTCAATATTTAAATTATTAAAAAGTTCAGCTAATCCTTCCAGTTTACAAAAAATATTTATAATAAATTTTAATATATAAGTAGTCTATCGAACAACCAAAATGCTAATAAAATAATTCAGAACTTAAATTTACTAATAAATTAAAAAAAAAAATTAGGTTTTTAATAAATATGGTTGTTAGATAAAAAACGCTCTGTACATGAAATAAAATATTCTTATGTATAAAATAGCGTTAGAACAGATGTGTGCTTCTTAGATCTTAAATAAGCAAGTTTGTATTTCCTGATAGATACGTGTGGGTTGCGTATATGATAGCACAATAGGTATTGTGTTACTTGGAATCTGAATTATCTATAATTCTTAGAATTGGATTTATAAAGACAAAATAAACTGTATTATTTTGTTTCTTACTGACTTTTTAGTAAAATCACTTAGTAATAGCCAAAGCAGTATTTCGCTTTCTGGAAATAATGTATATTTTCAATAAAATAAACGGTATTATTTTATGTACTTAATATTATTCTATAAACTTTCTGTAGATTTTTGTTGATACAATATTCTACTTAAAATAAATTTCCTCAAGATTTATTTTTCTGGTTTAGAAAATTATATTTTCTAAATATGAGGAGAAAAATATATTTGTCTAAAACTGTTTTTAGAGTATGTTTAAGTAAATAATACCTCTAGGTGGTGGCTCAATTGTCCGGTGACGATGTCCTTTCGTCTTCCACTAGATGAAGCTCGTGATGGCCCAATTGCCTGGTGCCTATCCTTTTGTCTTCACAAGGGTTGGTGAATAAAATGGTTCTTTCAACGGCTTCTTCTTCCTGTGAGGCTGCTCAATCCACCTCACGATGTATTCTCGTAAAGCTACTCAGTTCACCTTACTAAAATGTTTTTCTTCATTTTTCAAAGATGTTAGGTTTTTTGGTGCACTAAAGGTTAAAACCTACGGAAGTGTCCTATTCATGGATTTCCTTGCACTGTACCCTACCGATTCGACTGCGCCAGATAAGTTTAGGGAATCAGAAACTTTGTTTTTAAAAACTTTATTTTCTTACACCAAAAATTTGGAACACTTGTACTCGCAACACTTATATACACTAAATGATAGTAAAAAGACAAATGAACACTGGAATAGGTGAGTTCGGACCTTTATAACATTTAGGTGCTGAATAAGCACTGCACGTGTACCTATCTCATATCTTACAATAACCAAGTATCTAAGTTTCTAAGTGTCTAAGGCTAAGGGAAGCTTATAACATAACTTGCTATATATTAAGTACATACAATATATAAAAGTTATATTTATTTTATAACAAAATGTCAAGTATTCTTGTGATTTTTTATTAAATAAATTTAGTTTATTGGTTTGTAAATGTTTTCTCACATATATATGTATCTGCATACCACATATTAATATATGTACCTACCTATTTTTAGTTTTTATAACTATCTATAGTTTTTTAGAAAATACACTTCCTGTAAGCATACTATTCACTAGCCACACGAATATAATATAATTGCATGTAGTGATCTGCCTAAAATAATACACTTCTTGTGAGCATACAGCTCACTAGCCACAGAAATATAATTTAATCATTTCAGCTAAAATTTTCACCTACCTCTAGAATATAAATACACTTATAAAACGTAATTAACTAGTTTATTTGCGGTAAGTGGCCTATGTTCAGAAAACTCGCTTTACTTGTCATAAGTAATTAACTAGTTTGTCTGTCCCATATTTAAGTTAACTTTTTTGCTACAGTAAGTGAATTTTCATTAACCACTAGTAAAGTTTTTCCTCAGTGTAGGATAAGAAATTCTCTAGCTCAAGAACATTTGGAGGCTTTTATATTAATGAGTTTTGAAAAAGACATTCTGTTCTCAACTAAAAACAATGCTATTATTCATGCTCTCGTTGAGAAAATTTGTTGAAGGATTTACTTTTAATTTTATTACTAATACTTAATAACTTAATACTTTTAATTTAATTTTTTAGTTATATTTATTTTGTTTTTATGTGGATGTATTTATTTTCTTTTTGTATTTTATAGTAGGAGGTATTTTATGACAGTGTTTTATGTGCCTATCGTATAGGAATTATAAAGTAATAAGTGATAATTACTTTTGATATTTTTGTTAATTTTTTTTATTTTGTTTAGGTATAATAAAAATAATATATATTTTAATAGTAAATCAATTGTAAGGATGGGAAATAATTAGTCCAGATTATCACTAAAGAACAAATATATTAGCACTCGTTACAAACATCATCACGATCCTTTTCAAACTGCCCTCCCACATTCTCCGTTACACTCCTAGCCGTCGAGAGGTATCAACAAAAGCACAGTCATATAAATAAATTAATAATATACTAGGACTAACACCGACTAGCCTAAATTTACTTTAGAATATTTCTTATACAGAGAGTCCCAGAATGATTGTCCGGTACGGGAACGCAGCCTATCCTGAATATAGGTAATCAAAATTTAAGACTCCCCCAAACCAGAGCGGTACAGCGGGAGCGGGATCGGGAGCGACTGCAACGTGGTACCAAAGTATGTGGCGGGATATCTAAGCACCTACATGAAAGCGATGACGTCCCGCCCAGATATCCCGCCACATACTTTGGTCCGCGTTGCAGTCGCTCCCGATCCCGCTCCCGCCGTACCGCTCTGGTTTGAGGGAGCCTTTATTTCCATTTGCTAAAATTACTTTCTTTTTAACTGTCAATTTGAAAATTTTCATATTTGACAGCATTTGACGTTTGACTCAGCGGCGATTAGTATTTTTCGTGTTTAAATTGTTTTACTGAAGTAAGTATCAGTTGCGTTTAAAAGAGTATTTTTCAATACGCGATTCATTTTAAGATCAGTAAAAATGACAGTAACCTATACTAACCTATGTTCACTGGCACTGACGTTTGAAATTTTATTCATCAAAGATTTATTGTCGAGAACTTTAAACCAGGTAAAAGCTTGTAAAACTATTTTGAAAGGGGAAGTAGTGATATAAAATTAAAATAGATTTCAATATTTTTCGACCGTTCAATCTGAAAATTAAATTTAACCTCAAAATATGTCAAATTCTTTATTGGGCATAAGGCACACATACCTTTATGGAAATAGTCATCCTTACAGAAAGGTAAAGAGCACACTCTCTACTCTGCGTTCTTTAGCTTCTTTATCCATACTTGTCTCCTGTAACTCTGTAATGCTCAACTTATAGTTTCCGCGATAGCTCCAGATTTTCACGCTTTTGGAAAAGTATGAAACTGATCTCGGGGTTTTTCTTTGTACAAGAGGAACAATATGACGCTCACAACAATAATGATTCATATCTAATCAAAGCAGTTAACTAATATAACAACGGATATTTCAAAATTCAGAATAGACATACATACGCAAAACTGAACCGATACCACATGCGTTAGTTGTGCGTGCCGCCAGTAGGTAGCGTATTGCTTAGCAAGAATCGCGTAAAACAGTTTCAGAGAGTCCTAAATCAGGTTGGTAATTTTGTATTTCTTAATATTGAAATTAATATAAGAACCATAAATTTATGTTTTTTAACCCTCCACAATTCACAGATTAAATAGGTTATACGACTGGTGATACATAGGAATAGAATAATACAAAATAATAGCTATATTATTTTTTATAAATTGTCTGACGTACCATGGCATGGAACAAATAAAATCAAACCAGTAAATTACATTGCCTGCGCAGCCTGCGCTCATGATTCTAGTCCAAATACTAAAAATAGAAAAGCGGCACATAAAAAATCATTATGAAGCGGCACTTATTCTGACACTTATTCTAACGAAATGACTCACCCCCTATATCTTTTTTATTTGTGGTGCTAATAAAAAAGTTTTATAATTTTTTACGAGGTTTCCAGATATGTAGTTGAACAGCCAAAATGAGTGCAGCTTAAAGAAATATGAACCTAGATTCAATTTTTTTAAATGGAATACCCTGTATATTTTTTTGATTATTGCATTCTACGGGTTTTTCTGATTTCAAAAATATATATATGTGCTATAATTGATGCAACAGTTGTCATTTTATGGAGCTTTTTTATAACACAGAAACTGCAGCTGTCTTTGACATTCATTTATCAAATTAGCCTTGGATAGAAACAAGGCTTCAAATAGGAGTAATTGCTTCCAAAACGTGTTTTAAAAAAGCTCCATAAAATGACAACCGTTGCAGCGATTATAGCACATATATATACTTTTACAATATATATATGTGCTATATATATATTGTACAATTGTTGCAATTGTTGTTGTATTGTTGCTATATATATGGTACAATGCAATAATCAAAAAATATACAGGGTATTGCATTTAAAAAAATTGAACCTAGGTTCATATTTCTTTAAGCTGCACTCATTTTGGCCGTTCAACTACATATCTGTAAACCTCGTAAAAAATTATAAAACTTTTGTATAAAACTTTTTTTATGAGCACTACAAATAAAAAAGATATAGGGGGTGAGTCATTTTGTTGGAAACCCCGGTACAATATTTTCCCAATTTTTATCTTTCCTGTAAATGAATGTTACCTATCTTTCTTTAACTTCAAGGTGGGCTCACAGGGTTCATCTGGCCCGAACTGATTTAAAGTCAGTCTGCCCCTGAAGGAGAGCTATACAGAACAAAAGGAGAGGCGTGTTGTCATCAATAAGGCACTGAAAATGTGTGTGCAAGATTGGCTGAAAACACAGGCGGCAACGTGGTATGAGAAGGGTAGTATACAAAAAGTAATTGCCCTGTACGATAAACACCTACCGCGACTATGTTGAAAAATAATTTAGATGTATAAATAAGTCTTATGTGTATTAAAACATTTCTTATTGATCTCATTTCTTTTTACCGGTTCACCGAAACTTGAAAAAAAATTGCCCAAAATACGTTGATAAATCGTACCTATATGAAAAAAAAAATAGCCCAACATACGTTGAGATAAATCGTACATATAAACCACTGAACGAGTTTTTCAATCTGCTCTTCTATTAATCGAATTACACCACTTTTAGTATTAGTTCCATCGCAAGCAATTGCCTTGATGCATTTCAGATTTACTGAGTGAGCCTATAGTATAAGCAAGAAAACATGCTGTGGCCCTCTGTGTGTTGTGCCCTAAGGTTTTTAATTATTTGCCAGAAGAAATAAAAAAATGCCATTAATTTAATTATTTTTAAAAGTTAAAAACACAAGTTAAAAACTTTTTATTGGATGATTCCCTTGAACGATGTAAGGGATCTTTTTAGTTAAGGAAGGTTTTACGTACTATGGTTTGTGTTTGGCTATTCTACTTCTGTACTTTACGACAATTTATTTAACCAGCCAATTTACGCATCTAGGATTGAATAATAAAGATTCCTTCAGTAATTTGTGACGAAAATGTGATAAAGTTATTAAATAGGCATATAAAACGTTTCTGTCAGATAACCACCAGATAAACCAAAACCTTCATGGGATACCATGACGTGTTTGATAACTTCAAAACTTCAAAAGAAAGCCGCAAAAGATCGGGGATTAGGTGCAAAAGCGTCATAGAATTTCACGTCACACTTTAATTAATAGGGTTTCTTTTATTCTCGTACTTAATAACTAAATAGTAGTTAAAAAAATTTCGAAGCCGCAAAATAATAAAATGCTCTCCCTCTTCCACACAAATCCCTTTCAGGTTCATCATTGCTATGAGAATGAGGGATAGAGATATTACTATTATTTTACAAAAACACATATGAAGACTTCGAAAAAAATATTTGGAGTGACGTGGCAGAATTCAATCGGAACGGTAGGCACAACTCTCATTACCAGTTATACGAATGTGATAAAAGCAGAGAGGCAATTTAAACTATTGGAGTTTTAATGTTTTAATGCTTACTGCGTCATGTTGTACCATTCATTTTTATAATGAAAATTTAAATGTTGAGAATAAGTTTTTAAACACGGAGCTAATCCAATTTTTCAACAGTAAGCAACTAACTTTCTTATTAATTTTAGGTAAACGATATCTGAATATTTTAAGAAACAAAATTGAAAATACTTTTATGGACAATTTACTTATTACCCCTGCACAAATGCCGTAAAGTGTATGATACATCATCAGCATGACGGATCTCTCCCTAATAGGGTTCACCTTGCCAATCACTTTTTAAATTAATTATTTGAGAAGATCGTAGGTTTGGAAGCAATGGACCTCATAGATGGTTTCCCAGACAGCTTGACTTCTTCATTTGAGGATATACTGGCTGTTACAAATTCGCTTCTCACTACAGGGATCTCGGAAACGGTAAGAGATAGGAACTAGCTTAAATGGGGGCAAAGTTGCGTAATCAGGGGATCAACATTATGCCTCTAAAAAATCAAGGCTAACATGATTAGTTTTCGAAATATTTGAAAAAAACCGAAATTTTGGATATCCGTTTTTCTTCCATTTCAGCCTTATTTGAGGTGATATTGATAAAAGAAGAACACTTTCTCATGGCAACTTTTTGCCCTCTATCGAATGGCACAATCAATTTTTATATGTAACGTTTAGTCTTTTCAGGACCATCATCAACTTCATTTTTTTAAATACGGCCCTGGAAATTTTATTACATTTTTTGTAAGCCTTCATGACCCCCAATGCTGTATTGCCTCAGCCCGAATCAGATTCAGACGTTTTGTCTCGAAAAACTCATCTTCAATTATTCGTTAAAAATTTTTCATTAATTTTTTATTTAGATTTCTATGTTTATTGAATTATCCTACACTTTAAGTGTCGTTAGGCTCTGTGAAATCCACCTGGTTATTTAAATTATATTTTAAACCATCACGCGTTATAATAAAACATTATTAGAGTTTTCATCTCGTGCCCATATTTATTTCTAAGTTTCTCGAGTGTTCAAAATTCAAACAAATTCTGATCTATTTTTTTTTTTATCTAATGGTAATAGTTTAAATAACCAGGTGGATTTCACAGAGTCTAACGACACTTAAAATGTATGATAATTCAATAAACATAGAAATCTAAATAAAAAATTTAGATAAATTTTTAACGAATACATTGAAGATGAATTTTTCGAGACAAAACGTTTGAAGTTGGTTCGGGCTGAGGCAGTACAGCATTGGGGGTCATGAAGGCTTGCAAAAAATGTAATAAAATTAACAGGGCCGTATTTAAAAAAATAAAGTTGATGATGGTCCTGGAAAGACGAAACGTTACATATAAAAATTGATTGTGCCATTCGATAGAGGGCAAAAAGTTGCCATGATAAAGTGTTCTTCTTTTATCAATATCACCTCAAACAAGGCTGAAATGGAAGAAAAACGGATATCCAAAATTTTGGTTTTTTTCAAATATTTCGAAAACTAATCATGTTAGCCTTGATTTTTTAGAGGCATAATGTTGGTTCCCTGATTACGCAACTTTGCCCCCATTTAAGCTAGTTCGTATCTCTTACCGTTTCCGAGATCCCTGTAGTGAGAAGCAAATTTGTAACAGCCTGTATATAAAAATGTGGTGTATGTAACTCTGGAAGATTGCCCAGAAAAAGCGAGAATACGTGCAACTTTCCGTTCGCTTACCCGCAAGCTAGTGGGTACTGACAGGATCTCGGGACCCATCTCGCTTTAAAATGATATCATTATAACAAAATGTTTATTAGAGTGTGATAATTGAAATATTCGAAAAATCGAATTTTGAACAGTACATGTGGTTTTATAAGATTTTTTAAATATTTCCTTCCTTAAGTATATCTACCTATATTACCTACCTATATAAAAAAAATTAAAAGTACCTATTTATAATACCATGTATATACACAATGTTATTGATTTCCCTGACAATGTCTAATATCTTACTTATAGTTTGTTTCCCAAGAAAGTAGCTTGAAGGAAAGGTACTTATATACTTAAAATTATTATGACATTTTTTTACCTATGACATTTTTTTACTGTCAGGAGTCTGTAAGGTTGTCATTTTCCTTACTGAAAAAAAAATTATATCTTAGTAACAAAAATAGTCACTTTTAATCCTAGGAGCTAAAGTTGACACTTTTAATCATTAGATTAAAAGCGTTTTCAGGAAATTGGACCCCAAACAATCACAAATGAACTCAAATAGCAATATGGCGACTAATGTTTGACAAAGTATCCGTGACTACATGGATATATCCTACTTACCTACTTTGCTTTATTATCCCAATGTGATTTGAATAATTTCAAAGCACAAATTAATAATTAAATGGGGGATTTCGGTTGGAGAAAAAATAACATGTTTACATGAAAATAACACATTCGGATTAAAAGTGTCTTTTTGTCTCGCATTTTTGCATCCTCTCAGCTACGCTACGCTTTGCCTCACAAATACAAAATTTGCTCGCCAAAAGTGACTTTTAATCCTAATATAACTATATATGTACTATTTCAAACCTACCTATATCCTCTAGGGCCGATTTTTCAATGCTTGGTTAACGTAATTTAACCTAGAGTTAACTAACTAGAAGTTTAGAATGGGAATGGAATATTCATAAAATGTTCGAGGTACATCACATTCTAAACTTATAGCTAGCTTAATTGCTGGTTAAACCGTATTCAGCGAGCATTGAAAACACGGCCCCTAGGTATATAAAACGTACGAAATTTATATATTTCAAACAGCTTCAGATCTTCAGATTCACTGCACTATACTGACAGTTGATAGACAACAACTCAGTATTACTTAAAAACTCTACCCAGGATGCCGGCCAGTGTCGCAGTTTTCAAAATTTAAAATCTAAAGAAGTATTCTTTTTAATGAAATACCAAATACCCAACATTCTATTAATTCCTCAGAATATAAATTAAATTCTCTTTCAATCAGCTATTAGGTTTCCTGCACAACTTATACTCATGCTTTCTCAGTTATTTCGGAATGACATGTGTCTAATGTAAAAATGATTGCCTTTATCTTTAGCAGTACACACTGTCCAGCAGTACATACATTTGTAATTCAAATGAGGAAATAACATATATTTTCTGACCAATTTTATTAGGTACCTACTTAAGATTAGCGTTATATTTCACATTTGTAATTTATGTTACAAATTTATATTTCTGGATTATATTGAGTTTAAGGATGGTAATAGAATATATATTAAATAACTGAAAAAGCATAATTTTTATGCATGTGAAAGTCAACTACTAGGAAGTTTGACGAACTGTAACAGTTTAAGTGGGATTAGGCCATGGTCCATAGGCCACATTTTTGCATGACTTAATAGCAAAATAGAAATTACTTACCTCTTTCGTTAATGAAAAGTCGGATAACTCTAAAAGTATGTATTTAAGTATCAGAACCTAATTATTGGCGTAAACTAAATGCCATATTGTTCATAATCAGACTCCAGAAAAATCATGAATTAAAGTATTTTAGAAATCAAAAACAAGAGTTAGCTGTAATGCGTTTATATAAATTCATTGGATGTATATAACATATTTTTCAATTTGATGTTCCATCCTACATAGTTTTTTACTACCCTGACTATGGGCAATAGCAAACTGCGTACTGGAACTGACATCAGTAACATAGGCCATAATAAATAGAGACCTCTAATAAAAAACCACTGTACAAATACCCTGCAATGAAAGTAAATTAAAATGCAATATAATACATATATGACAATATTTTATTGTAACTAAAACACTAAGAGACTATGTAACTTTAGTTTTACGAGCTCTACAATCATATTCTTCTACCCCAGGATTCTCTTCACAGATTAACTTATAAGCATAGCAAATTCTGGCAAACTCCTCATTAGTTAACTGAAAAGGCCTCATGGTGTAATCAATGTCAGCTAATTTAAAGAGTTTAAGACCTGAAGAACAAAAGAAAATCAATACACCTTTTACTATTAGCACCTCCAAAATGTGGGTTTTTCCACTATTATATTTATACATTTACCAAAGTGTGAAGCCTTCCTGTAACATTTCTTGTCACAGAAAAAGAGCAAACTTTAGTATATGTATACCATATATAACTAGCTGTCCGTAAACTTTTTTGTACCTTATGTTTTGAGATACATTTTGGAAATTTGACATGTCAAAAGTACTATTATTCAGGGTAATTTTTAACACATAATGTATTTTTTTCCACTTCCAGATTCCCCAGATAGGATATTAACTTTGAGATTTCAAACACAACAACCGGTATATTATTATATTTTTGGAATCTATATGATTTCCTGTATCCAATGGTACATAACATACATGACATTCAACTCTCAAAACTTAATATGTTAATTTAGCTAATAGTCCCGAAAATTCTTTGTCACAAATAATTGCGTTAGTAGTAAAAAGCAAGTAATAGAAGACACAATAATCACAGATCTGTAATTACTAAAAAAATACTGAACCGTGGCCTTATGGCGCATGTGTTCAATGTTTTTTATCGCTGAGAAGGAGGGAGGTTTATTTTTATCTTGAACATCCTTCCTCTACGCTATAGATAATTTTAAATAAACTTGGGAGTGTCTTCATAATACCACAGATGTTCATGATGCATTTTCTCATTTTCATCAAACTTTTATATTACTTAAACGTACGTTTTCCTTTACGAAAGTATTACATAAATCAAATTCCTGATAAAAATGGATAAATGATGTAGTGCTATCAAGTGCTAAGCAAACATATTTATATTTTGAATCACGAATGATCATTATATCGAATCACATTATGTAATCTGACTAGCGAAGAAAATGTTTGATGGGCAATATTTTCAATTTCCCAAAATTTTTGCAAAATATTATTTAAAAAATGCTGTTCAACTTAACACAAAAAACTTGAATTGATAATTTCACTAGCATTTTGTAACTTTCCCCGTTAACACAAATCCAAAAGCTGCATCTAAGGTGATAGGTTCATTTTCATTACCTGGTACACGATCACCCTGTACAATGTATGGGTACAAGTGGACCTGGTTTCAAAAAATTCGGGGTCTGCGAGATGCAGGTTTTTAATGATCCTACCCGGAAGTAACTAAGGATATACTGGGTTGGTTTGCCCAAATATTTGGTAAAATTACATCATTATTTGAAAAGTTAGAATAGCGCTTAACAACAGCGCCTAAATTTAATAGCGAAACTAAATAGGTAAACCAAAGAAAAGGGGGAGTTTTACATATGTAAACATAGCACGGAGATAATGTTGTGATGTCACATATTCGAGCGCTTGACAGTTTATTTGGCGAACATAGGCTTAAATAGGATCGAGCAATCCTCTTTGTGTAAAATCCTTGGGTAATACCTATATAAGTAATAGGGTATAGCGTTTCTAGGGAAACGCTATAAATAGTAGTAATACATAGTATTACCATAGAAGAAACGTTTAGAATGCTCCATTAAATAGGGAGAGTTATTAACAGAAGATTAGTTGAACCGCTTGCTACTAGATGTCAGCGAGATTTAGTTTTCAACCCGAAATTGTGTAAAACATCATAAGCTAAGCACAACGGCACAGAAACTTCCATCGCAAACGGTACATTGTTGCCGATGTATGAATATGATTCGCGATGCGATATAGCAGTAGCTGTCCTGTTGTGTTCTCGCTGTCGATTGTGGGCTACTTGTCATCTACGTACCATGTACATTCATGATAACAATTAATAGAAATTAAATAAATTATATCACATTCATATAACTGAAGTAGAAGTAGTATTTAATTTGTACTTACTATTTTTTATTTGGAGTTGCTTTTTAACTCGAAATAAATTATCATAAACTAAAATGGGAAATTTTTTAATGGAAAATAAATTGCACTAATAAATTTATTTTTTTAAATATTGTAGCCTCTATTTAATTTTCCTAATTTACACAAAATAAGAATCTATTAGATCGAGAAATCTTAAAATTCTGTTTAGTTAACAACACAATTAAAAAGAAATTATCTATCTTAAAGTTAGTAACAAAAAAATTAATATAAATACAAGTCTCTAAAGAAAAACATAGAAAAAAAAGGCAGTGTATATAAAAAGTATGCACTAAATACATCGTATATACGTACATGAGTAAATAATAAAGAATACGGTTTGTTCCAATTTGGATACAAAGACGGTTAAAAGGGGAAAGTTTTGGATAGTTTTCAAATCTGTCCAAATGAATGCTGTTTTCGAGATTATTCCAAAAAACTAAAATTGCGTTAACACTGACGTAGTTTTCCACATAACACCAAAATACTACTACACTCGACGCTCGTTTCGCCAACCAAATTGGCATCATCTGAAGATGATTAAAACTAAACCTAATCATTTCCAGATGATGCCGACTTGGTTGGCAAAACGCGCGTGGAGTGCAGTATAGTGTTTTGGTGTTATGTGGAAAACTACGTCAGTGATATCTTCACACCAAAGGTTCCAACCCCCTTCAAGAGCATGCTTCATTTTACACTATTTTATTTTTGTGATTCTATCTAACAACCAGTGATACCTGAATTGTACTGGAAAAGAATGAAAATAGGTGTGTTATATACATAGGTATTGCAATGAAAATTGGTATTAGAAATTTGTATTAGAGCATTTTACATATTCCCCGTCCCGAATAATTAATATTTTCAATATTAATTTATTTATTGTCTAATAAATTAAATTATCTAAACAGTTTTATAAGTCATTCTACCTGAATCAATAATCCATATTGCTTTAAAATAACTGCCTGTTTGATTGAAAATGAGTAGGTACATTTTCAAATCTTAATTGTTTTTTAATAAACATCTACAGTTTTTAACTCATAATAATGAGGCATTGTTTTTCAATTATTATTATTGCAGCACATAACTGTATACACCCTAACTCAAAACAGAATAATTATATTGCTACTTGTGGCAACGTGACAACATAGGAAAACCCAAAACTACACGCGAAAATGAGCGCACTGCGCCCCCTCTCATATTGACTGGTATATACTAAACGATTCTTTGAGTTTGACTGGGTTTTAGATTTTAATAAATTTTAACACATGATGGAGCAGTCTTAACAGTTGGTCTATGGTATTACCTTTAGTATTACCATATTTGGTTAATGCAAACTGTATAAACTTACTCAATGTATCACGAATCTCTTCAGGAAATAATCTACTTGCGCCATGTACTGAATATTTCTGCCTCATATTGAAAACAGTTCGAACCACTTTTTCCACCATCTTAAAAGGTAAATCAATTATTGGATGTTTAAGGGGATAGAAAGTTACAACAGCTACATCCACATCAGGCTTTGGTACAAATGCCTTTCCAGGTATTGTAAATTTATATTTTACATCACACCAAAACTGACACATAACGGATAATCTGCATCTTTCTTTATGCCCTATTGGTGCTACCATTCTTTCACCAACCTCTTTCTGAAAAGTAAGTGTCATAGAAGATCTTCCAAAACTCCAAGCAGATGTTTTCTCAGATATTGCTTGCATCCAAGTTATTATTAAATTTGTTGAAACATTAAATGGTAAATTTCCTAAAAATAAGTATCTAATGTTATTACTGTATCATCAAACCACAATATATAAATCAATCAGTAAGGAAATTCCCATTTCCCATTGTCATCTAGATTTTTAGTTCACATAACCGTCCAGTGCCATGATGCTAGTGACTGACAACTAGTACTACACGTTGCCCAACAATAATAGTTGACTAAGTACATTTTTATTGTGTTTCCTGTTGTTTAATTTATTTGATTCACATTTTTAATTCATTTTCATATTTAATTCTCAATCTAGTCACATGTAATTATTAAAAAATAAAATTGGTTGTTTATTGTATTAAATAGTTTGATGGCTAGTATCCGCCATGTCTTCAGCGACTTCATTCATAAGTAGCTCTGTTCTAGAGAAGGGGTATTTCCTTACTGACTGATTTATATACTGCGCTTCAAACCATCACCATTTTAATATTGCGATTTGTTTCTATTTTTCAATATTTTTTATATCTAGAAAGCACATGTAAATAAGTGCACTCATTAAAACAATACTTAAACACTGTCAATCTTTTATAAAACACAAATCTGTTAATAGATTTAATTTAAATGTATACCTAGTCAATTCTTTGCATCTAAAGGTTATCTAAATTGGCTACCCTTTAAAAATGTTTATCATTAATAGTGTGAATAAATTCTTCTATAAAGAATAAGTTCCTTAAAAAACAGCTCAAAAAAAAAGGCCATGAGTGACAAGTGATCCGGCTTACCAGATTGCTGGATAACTTGCACTGCATGTTCAATGCATTTACCACCATTATTACCGGGACTGACAGTATTTAAACATAACTTGAGTCAGTAGTTTGTTTTTGAGGTAGGTAAATAGATTTTTCTGGCAACATTTACATATGATTCCTAGTCTTATGCTTCATATATAAACAGCATACATATATATTAAGTATAGACAGATATCTGACGGCACTTTGATGTTAAAAATTCATCGCCGATGACATTCAATTAATCTAGTGTCCCTTCATAGTTTCACCGATAGATGATCATCGTTCATAAAAGTCGAACTGACAAATTCAAAGCCACCCGGTCTTTCATACTGGTGGCTACCTCATACTTTTGCATTTCTAAGAGGGAAGCCATGCTCAAAACATTTCAAACTTCCTACTGCGACAGACTTTCGCAAAATAGGCAAGTGTCTGTACTTGTTATGTATGTATGCTGATATAAATCTGACGGTTTCAACTGCCACATTTTAACTACTAGCAGCAAGTAACTCATGGTTACCTGCCATGTAAATATATTCCAGGGCACCCTGAGTAGTAGTTTATAAATTACCTATCAAGTGAATTGGTGGTGGAGCCTCAAACCAGTTATGGGGCTGAACACCTTTCAAACCAACATCAAAATTGTAATCACGTATATCTTGAATAGCAATATCCATTTCTGAATAACCTTTGCACGCTTCTTGCAATAACTCTAAAGTTGGGAGGAACCTGGGATCTTTCTCTACTACAATTAACTTTTTTGGGCAATGTTTAATAATAGATCTAGTGATTCCACCAGGTCCAGGACCGACCTCGCAAACATAATGGTTGTTAAGTTTACCAGCAGCCCTGACAATTTTATCAGTTAGGCGTTCATCCATTAAGAAATTCTGAGATAACTGCCGCAAGGCTCTTAAACGATACATTTTAACTAAGTCTCGTACAGTAGGTAAAGGGGGTAAACGAATATTAACAGCTCTTGAACTAGCCATTATTGAGTAGTCTTTGCAGGTTCATCAAAGTCATCCAAAAAGCTTTCTTGTTTTACAGCATATATAGTATATCCATATATACTTAATACACCAAGACTCAATAATCCAGCAGTAATTAAATTATTTTTTCGAATACGCTTTAACTTAAGCACCCTCTCAAAGTTCTCCTTTTCTACTTGTTTTATGAAGTCTAAATCTGATCGTTTTAATTTGCTTAAATCAATTTTGGGCATACGATCTGACATATTTATTAGAATTCTCTATAAAAAACATAAATTTTATAGATCACGATCTTCCTAATATTTATCTACTCACTTCTTTATCATATACCATAACCTTTTTTTGTTAGTTAGTTACAGACATAGATAAAATATATATATACTGAAAGTTACAGAATAGAATACAGAATAGAATAGCTTTTTATTTTTTACCCACGTCCTTCACATAACATTTAGTGTTATGGTGATGTCCTTCACCTTCAAGAATGGCAACCATAGATTAGGTCTTTTATTCTATCATAGGTGATTAGGTTATGGGTGTAGTTGTATCATGGTTATGGCACAGCCATATATATAATACTACTATATCGCGGGTAGAGGCCCAAAAATTCCGAAAACAACACGGCGCCGACATACAATCTCTATCCTTATCGAGAGTACCTTAGTCAAATATGCGCATGCGCACGAATTTCGCGACATCCAATAAGCATGCAACATAAATACTGCATCTCTGTCTACCGACTTCTTTTAAAAAAAGTTGAAAGTTGGGAAGTCTGTCAACCTATAAACAGTGTATCAGCTTCCGTAACCATGGAGATTGCGCATGCGCAAATCGAACAAAGGGTCTCTGGAACAGTATAGCACTATATCTTTTGTCCTTTAATGTTTTCGGAGAAACCGCTTATGGGCTAACATAGGAAATACGCGATATAGTAGTATTATATATATGGGCACAGCATATAAAGCTGTGGTTATGGTCAAGGATTTTAGTTAAAAATCCTTGGTTATGGTCAAGGATTGTTAACGTAAACAGTTAACAATCCTTGGGTTATGATAACATCAGATCATAGATTAATTAAAAGTAGTAAGATTAATCCTAAGAGAGTTGGAATTAGGGATGGGATGGGTTACTTAAATAGCGGTCTGCTATTTTTTAACTGCTACATGGTACATCATAGGAGTTCGTTTGAGATGAACAACATAAATATACCTATTTACTATTTATCAAACGTGAACTAATATTTCTGTTATAATTTAAAAACCACCTCAGAACTTGAAATATAAACATTTATTTTGATCCGAAAGGTAAAACAAATTAATAGCAATCAGTGATAGGTTTTTAGCCGCTAATTATATATTTATCCAATGCTAATTATATAACTAGCATTTAGACGGCTAAAAATATTATAATTAGCCGTTAACAGAATATATATTGTTTTTTAATTTTTGACACGGCAGAATAACTTTTTCGCAATTACCAATAAAATATCTATTTATTCTTACCTACTAGGTAGGTAAGCATAATAGGTATTATTAGGTCACCATATTATAAGTCATAGATAAGGAGAAATTAAATCTAGAGATAGGGATTATTTTGTATTTTATTTTATAATACCGCAATCCTCATCATTTAATTAAGTCACTGAAAGTACATCAAAAATAAAAATAATCGTACAAATTAAAAAATAAAAAATAAAACAAACTAAATTAAATTAAAAAATAAATAAAAGTTCCAATATACCTCCCTATAAGGCCATTTTTACCACTGGCATTATAATATATTTAGGGCCGGTCTTTCCACCTCCCCTTAAGTTCCTGATAACTATTTGGTAGATTAGACTGTGAAAACTGAAATACTAAATGTCACATTCTAATCTGCCAAATCGTTATCAGGAACTTAATGGGAGGTGGAAAGACCGGCCCTTAGTCTTCTAATTTTGAAAGGATTGTTAGCCGACGGATAAATATCGATAATTATCCGTTAAATTATAAATGGATAATTTTCCGGCACATCACTGACTGGAATGCCTAATTGCGGGGAACAAAACAAACATTTATATTTTACGGACTAAGGTAAGTTTCCTATTTTCATGAAATAAATTTTAATGTAACTGAACGCACCCCCAACTTCTGTAATTATGTTCTCAAGTCAACGATCTAACCATAGATTAATAATCTAAACTCTAAACAGGCTCTAAACTTAAACTCTTATAAATTCTGTGATCTGTGACTTAAACTGTCAACAAAATTATGTTTATTTTTATTTTTGAGCTGTGCTGTAGTTTGCTGTAGAAATTTATTTTATTGTAAGTTGTTGAGAATGGCAGATGATGATTTACCCTCAAATATATTTGGAGGTAATGAAAGAGAAAATAATGGAGATCCAGATCTGCCACAACATATACGTTTAGATCTAGGTGATGACTCTTCACGTAATCCACAAGCCAATAGGTTAGGAAATCAGAATTCTGGATTATCTGGTAATAGACTGAAATCCTTAATCTTTAATATACATCTTGTAATTAATTATATACGTTGTATCAGTTGTACTTTGTAGAAAATTAAACCTTTGTAGTTAAATTTTGTAAGAGAAGAGCTTAAATCTAGAGTCGCACTTTGTTGTCTTTGAATCATTTACCTTAGTATTGAATAGGTACCTATATACTGCCTACAACAGTTAATTTCGTTGAAATAACTAAATAATGTTAAATAAAATAAAAATCTGATGTAAATGGGGCAGTTTCAATTTAGTTTAGTTTTATTAATAATCAAGATAAGGAATTGCACGTTAATGTCAATTAAAATGTTCAGAAATTGAAAGTGAAATAAGATCGGTATACCTACTTACATTATTATAAATTTATAGACGATTTTAAACTACCCAAGTTATAAAAATTTCAAAATTTTGTATATTTAAATGTAACCTCGAATGTAACATTGCAACCCTCTTACATTTTTAATGTATTTTTGTAATTATGCGAAACACATGTTGATATCGTTTAAGATTAATAATATCAGTTATCTAATGTAAATTAATAAATTTGTATAAGCAAAATATATCTACAGATCTTTGAAAAAAATGTTTACATTGAATATGGGTAACCTACTTGTATTCTATAATTCTAATTACACTGTAATAAAATTATATATTATATTATATAATAAAAAATTTAAATGTATATTCTGATTAGTGGGTATATTACTTTTACAATCACTTTATATTATTAGGTTCTGGTACAAGTGAAGGACAAAAGAGAGATGACAATCCCTTCTCATTCAAACATTTTTTACGTAGCGATTCTGGTAGCAGTTATCAAAGTAAAGGAGCCAGACCTAAAGTTTATTGTGAAAATCGCAGCACATTACCAGCATCTACTTCTGTTTCTGAACTTAATAATAAGATTACAGAGCCAAAGCAATCAAGAATAGTTCCTGAATTTTCATCAGCTCTACCCGACTTTGTACAAGATCACCTAGTCATTGAACAATGCTATTTAGGAAACAATTCTAGTAATAATTATAATTTGGAATTAAACAACTTACCTGACTTTGCACGAAATAGAGACAGTACTTCTAATTTTGAAAGTTCTAGCAGTGGTGAACCAGTTAATAATACCAACAAACCAATACCATTAGATCTACCAATTAGGTCTCAAGGGTCATTTCCTTTAGATCTTCCTATAGGCAACTCATCAAGTGGGTCAAGGAACTGTTCTACTATAAGTGAGGTAAGACTTTGTTTTGAAATCAACAAAGTATATCATTTAATACTTATTTAAGTGTGGAAAATAAAAATGTCATACCTACTCAAAAAAATAAGGACAAAAGTTGTTTTTTATAATGGCTTCTATTGGTACAAAATTAAATTAATTGTTAATATCTATAAGAATTCACATCTTGTAATGTTTTCCAAGTTTTTTGTCGCATGTGGGCCATTGATATTCTTTAATGGAACACCCTGTATATTCTCTTACATGTATATTAATACAGAGATAGTTTACATCTTTCTTTTAAGCCAAAATCTTAACTAAGAGATAAATTATTAATTAAATTATCTGCACATACTGCAAGTAGCTGTTTTCGATATCTTAAAAATAATGAGGATATTCCTTTACATACCTAGGATTATAGGTAATGAGGAAATATAAAACTTTATTGAACTATAATAATTGATAATTTCATTAATATATAAAGAAAGATGTAAACAGTTAAATAAGCCAATAAATAATATTAGACTATAGAGGTTGATAGTCTCTTCTCTAATTTTAATAGTAAGGAAAATATATCTAAATCAATGTTCTGTTAAGTGTAATGTGTTAAAATAATATGTTACTGTAAGAGTACTGAATATAAGGCAGTTGTAAATCGGGAACAAATTGATAATTTATTAATACATTATTATTATTATGAATGCATCAGTTTTCCACTTGTTTCAGTTTTTTGTAGTAAGGCTAATATACCAACTAAGTAAACTGCTCCTCAAAAAGGTACAAGCAATTTTAACAGCCTTTTCAAATGGCTATGGTTCGAAACCATTTGCCCATTTTTTTTTGTTTCAGTCACCTATACAGGGTGTTGGTTTTTCAAGTCTCACCATGGGTAGGTATATCTCTTATCTTAAAAGATACGATGTCTGTTAAATTAGGGCAAATGTGCGCATTTTTTAACTAATCGATAAGTTGAAAAGAGATTGGTCCTACATATGATAGTCCTGGAGATATAGCAAAAAATTTTAAATCTACATATTTGTTTTTATTGTTTATATTGAAAACTTTTAATATTAATCAGTTCTAACCTAATGTCTTACAAGCCGACTATTTCAAACATTGAACTATCCAAGCATTCATAGAAAGTTACCTAATTATATACAGGGCGCCTGCACTGTAGTACCAACTTTGGTGAACTTCAATTCCTCAAGACGGTGTTTTCTCTTTTACTTATAACTCATTTAGTTTTAACTCAGTAGAAAACTCTTTTAGTTTTTCTGTTATTAAACATTTTTAGGGAAATGACAAATATGTGGATTAATTATAGTAATTTAACTTTAAGATAACTATGAAAATGACGTTAACGATAAGTGAATGTTTTATAACAAATTAATCGTTTTATTAAAAAAGAAAATAACAGAAACAGTGTTGAACAAATGCACACATAAATACAAATTATAAAAACTACTCTATATGGTACAATAAAATTAATTATTGGCAACTTGCTTTCTTAATAAGATAACCTATTAAAAGTGAAGTGTACATTCACCTAGTATAAAATCTGGTATAAGTGAATGTAACTACTAACACTAAAATATTGTTTGTAACTACTAACACTAAAATATTGTACAACCAATAGGTTATTGGTTGTTGAAAATAATGGCAGTCATATTAGAGCAGCTTCTATAATATGCATTAATGTGTACCTTTGTTCAACACTTTCTATCTTCTTGTTTAATGTCATTTTCAAAACCTTTTGAAAATTATTATAGTTAACCCACATAGGTATTGCAATATATACCTATACTTTTCACAAAAATGTTTAATAACAGTAAAGATAAAGGGGAAGAACACTTTTTGGTGTTTGAAATTCACCAAAGTTGGAGCAAAATTCTTGGCATCCTACTCCCATTTCTTTAATTTTCATTTTCTTGAAGATAGCAATTTCAAGCTGAGGCATGCAAAATGAACAAATAATTACTATCTACTAGCTATATATTTCGTAATAAAGACATTTAACTTAATATTATGATTATTATTATTATTATTATTATTATTATTTTTTTTTTTTTCAGGTAGGAAATTCTAAGAGTTTACCTGATTTTCTTGCTGACAGTGCAGTTTGTTCTCAAAAAAGTGAAACACTTTCTGTATCACACAGTCCAGAAAGCGAATCTGAGGGACTGAGACATGAGTTAGAAATGACAAGAAGGCAGTTGGTTGATAAGACACGATTGTGTGAATCTTTGAGTAGAGAACTTGAGCTGGCAAGAAATAAAGAACATGAATATACTCAAAATCTTGCTAAGGCATTAGAACAGGTTGAGCATAATTTGGAGAAAAGTAATGTAGGTATTTTTATAGTGTATATTATGTATTTATATATAGTAGTGCACTATTATTTTATATTAACATGCCAATTTCCTCCACTTCTCTCTATTTCACCCCTGATTGAGTATTTTCATTTCATTTCACATCATCATTCATCATTATTTTGATATGTAAATAGCACTAAAACAATAGATCAAACTAACAAAAATATTTTACTCTTTTCAGAGAAGAGCAACGTCTGCAGAAAGCACCGTGCTAAAATTAAAGCAAGAAGTAAAGTCCCTTACGGTGAGGAAATACACTTTAATATTGTAATTTTGGCATTGACTAACATAAATATATGTAAAGTATAAGATTTAAATAATGTTTTTAATGAAAACATAATATAATAGTTTGTCAGAAAACTATTAATTAACATTAAGCAAAAAGGTGTTATTTATCCCAGTTGACTTTTTACTTTTTTTTAACTAAAATATTGAGGCAAAATATAACGATATTTGTCATAGCAAATATAACATGTGTTACAAACCATGTATGCACACTGAATTTATCTTCATTGGATAATCCATGATTATTATTAAAAAAGAAATGTTTTTGGTTAAAAGTTATAAAGTAAGTAAGTAAGTAAGAACTTTATTATAGCAAATGCTAACAAAACAAGCTATTACAGAGTATAATAACATACCCTAATGTATAAATACACATACAAATATAAATGCAATTACAGTTACAAAAGACAAATACAAAAGTAGTAGCAGCACATAAAATCAAATTAATAAATCATAATAAATATGATACCATCTAAAATCTAATTAAAATTATTTAAAAAACATATAAGTCTCTTTTTGAACATTATAACATTATTTGCTTCTTTAACTAAAACTGACAATTTGTTATACTCTGCCATTCCTATATCATAAATATTTTTTTTGTTTTCAAAAGGTTTGTACTTAAATTATTTACATGATTTCGTTGTCTTGTATTATAATGATGCACATTATAGCGGAACTGTAGGTGTGCAGAAAGATATATTGGTAACTGGTTATTAAGCAACTTGTATAGAAACACTAATGTTCGGAATTTAATATCTCCTTTTATGGAAAATCAATTCAATATTTTTTGCATGCTTGCTATGCTCGCATATCTATCAAAACTTAGAAGGAACCTCATACATCTATTCTGTAGCAATTGCAGTTTATCTAAATCGGTACTATTGTACATAAACAAAATGGTAGCACAATAGCAAAAGTGTGGTTTAATAATACAGTTATAACTTAACAGTTTTGTGTATGGTGTTAAGTGTTTTCCTATACGATATGCAAATCCCAGCTTTTTTGATATTTTCTTGCAAAGATAATCAATGTACTCTCCAAAATGTAGCCTTTCGTTTATAATAATCCCCAAGTACTTGATGCTAGTAACACGTTCAAGCCTTTCAGAATTAAACTTAATGAACTCTGTTATATTCTCATTTAAAGGATTTTTGTTTCCTATTATCATATATTTTGATTTTTTTGTATTGACCACCAACTTATTTTCATTCAGCCAGTTTTTAATTTTTTCTAAAACGCTGTTAAGTTTTACACTAACCTCATTTACACTAGCACCAGCCATGTACAGCACAGTGTCGTCAGCAAAAAGATGTATACTACACCCCTCCAAATCCATATGCAAAATATCATTAATAAAAAGTATAAAGAGCAGAGGCCCCAGTACGCTGCCATGGGGAACTCCATCCTTAACAATGATTCTATTAGATTTGACATTATTAATTTTAGTCTGTTGATATCGATTTTCGAGATAGGATGCAAACCAGTCATATGACTTATTTTGTACACCAAAATAATAGCAAAGTTTATAAAGTAAAATTTCTCTATCTACGATTTCAAACGCTCTACAGAGATCAAGAAAAACCGCAACCACTACTAAGCCCTTATCTACGCAATATTTATACTCACTTATTATTTTTTGTAGTGCAGCCTCACATGAATAACCATGCCAATAGCCTGATTGATTTTCACAAATCCACAATCACATTCACAAATCACAAATTCACAAATCACAAATAAAAGTATACGAATATGTACAGATATAATAATAATGATATCTCTACCCCTCATTCCAATCACAAGTATTAGCCCGAAAGTCTGAGACTTGTGTGGGAGAGGGGATGGCTTATTATTATTTCACGGGCCGCATTTGCGCTTCAAGAACGACTTAGTTGGTAGGCCCTAACCACCATTCAGTGCTGGAATGAGGGAAACCTGGAAAACCTCATTAGTTAGGGGGACAGTCAAACATCAACTGATTTTAATCTCACATTAACACCAAGTTGACATTCTTCCCATCCTAGGCCATCGCCAGGATAGTTGCCAAGCCATCCCTGCGAATAAGCCTTGATCTACGAGTAAACATTTTAATTAAAAATTGTTTGGTGGAGTGGGAATTAGAACCCACGACCTCTGGGTTAAGCGATCGAGATGCTAAGCCCTGAGCCACCGGCCCGATGCGATATACATAGCTTAGATATGCATAGATATTGTTACTTTAGTAACATTATTTAAATATTATTATCGATTCGATATATAATCTATATTTTTGTAAAAATGTATTTAGAAAACCATAACTACATTTTTATGGATATATCATTTTTTAATGGATATAACCAGTAATATTGATTCTGTTACATATAGGGTTAATAGGGTTAAACAATACAACATACATTTTTTAGGTATGCGTAAGATGTGATTTCACATTTTAACATGACTTCTCATTATAAATAACATTTTTGCGTTGCCCTAGTATTGCCCTTAGTTATTGTTTTCTTGAGCTAAAAGCATGTAATTGATCTATAACATAGAGAAACGAACTGTCAACTTTACCTCACAACTTCTATACCTTTTTCCTGCTATGTTGGAGTCACCAGTTAGAATAAAAAAATTTTTAGTCTCCCTAAGTTTTTTTATGCTTCAATAATGTACCTATTTAATGTCAGAAGTAATAGTACCTCTTCATTAGTGTCAGTCATCACTATCACTATCAAATGATTTTTGCATACTAGAGTTATTATGAGACTCGGGCACACACTCACGATTACTAATGACAGGATTTTCCGTTCATTAATTTTGTTAATTCATCAATAATTCCTCAGTTACATTGTCATCAATTTTCACATAGTGATATATCGGACAAAAACATTAGTTTTTTGTTTTTTCATATAATTGATGGAATGGCACATTGTCTTTTTCAATGTTCACTCGTAACCGAATCGAACCCTATGGAAACGATCGTTGATAATTAATTGCATTTGGTCTCTTATTTTCTATGTCTAAAATTTTAATATTTGCGAAATCTAAGTTATGATTGTGCTATATAACATCTTTGGTCCAGTGGCCGATTATTTTTCTGTATCCATGGGCATAAATGCTTGTTGTTAAGTGTGGAATTTTAATTTCAAGCGGTCAAGAAGGAAGTTTACGTGTAAGGAAGGAAGAGTATACACATATTTTCTCAAAATTTACCTGAAAGTATGACCTTTATTATGTATTAAAATAAAGTTTTTTTCCAACCGTACGAGTAAGATACTATAACATTAAATTATTTTGTATAAAAAGAGGGCCATTTCGGGACTGTTTGATATCGCCATAGCAGCTGTACAAAAAAGAGATTATTGTACAGTACCGAAAAGTAATTTGACATTGATATATTGATATTGCATGTCACATAATATATTGAAGTTTAATTAAATAGAAAAATAGAAACAGATAGTGACTCCGATGAATCGGTAAACTTGAGGTGCTAATTAGAAGCGGTTGGAAAAAAATATTGTTAAACTCGTACAGAAAATACGTTTTCGAGACTCGTAAAATTGCCGGACTCCGCTACGCGTCGTCCGGCAACCCTTTCCCTCATCCCGAAGACATGTATTTTTTGTACTAGTTAAACAAAAAACTATTTTGGGTAATGCACACTACATTTAACATTTACATTTCTATACTTAAAGTCAATGATAAACAACCACAAAATGTGTCCACCAAAGTTTTTATTTTGACTTTTATATTTTGTAAATATTTATTTACTAAACCATTTTAATTTCCTTTATTTGCATTAGTTAATGTACAAGTACAACATTACTTATAGTTAACTGGTGGAAATAACAAAATACATATTAATTTTAGATGCAGATAAATAATTTGAAACATGAAAACCAGAATTTGAGAGGAGATGAGGCTGCTGGTGGACAGGGCTATTATAATCCTGTGAATGAATTACATTCTCATCGCTTGGCTCAAGAACTCAGAAATGCAGCTAGTACTGCAGAGCTCTCATTGAGGTAAGATAATATTAATAAATAAAATAGACATTAATTTTATGGTTGTATCTGAATCAGGAATCACATTTCAGATTCCTTTTCATCCGAAACTTTCACCTTCATCCCATCATCAGAAACAAAATGTTTCTGATGATGGGATGACTCAGTTTTTGGGAATTTAGAAACATTATTTAACTACTTGAATGTTATTCAAAGATCAGTTACCAGTAATCCCTGCTTCATTTGTTATATGAATCAATGAATCCGAGCAGATTATCGTAATTCGTTGATTTATGTTATTTGAACAGTCATCTAATATTACTTGCCCAGTGCCGGATTAAGCTAATTTCGGACCCTGGACGCAGAAGATTTACGAGCCCTGGCGGATGCAAGGGGGAGGGCTCCTGTATCCGCCTATTCCCCTTGATGGATATTCTTTGGCCATTCTTTTAACAAATAAAAAAAAACGTTTATTGTAAAAATATATAAAAATAAAAAACAGTATTCTTAAAAAAAGAAAATAATCAATAATAATAAAATAAAAATAACATTCTAAAAAAAACAAAAATTATGACATTCTTTTTCGTGACTTAATATTGGCAAACTGTCGTATGATATTATCACAATTAAGTTTCTCCAATGCGTCATTTTGTATATGTAATGGTGACAATGCATCAAGGTTTTCTTGACTTAAATTAGACCTTAAGTGTGTTTTTATTCATTTTAGGGCCGAAAAAGATTGTTCTCCCGACGCATTAGAAATGGGTATCGTTAAATAAATTTGCAATGGAGTCAAAATATTCGGAAAAGTTGCTTTCACCCTCAGGACAACTTCAAATTTTTCATAAATCGTGTTTTTGTTTAAATTTTTGCACAATTCTTCAAAATGAATAATTTTGTTTTGTAAATATTTTTTGGTTTCCTTAATATCGCTCCTATATTTCTCATATTTTAATATCCTCTTTATCTAAGGTGAAAACACATTTAAACACTGATGTTATTTCTTCGTCACATTTAATTCTTTTTTGAAGGTCTTGGATAATATTGTCGCATATTAGGTACACTAAATACTTCAATTGTGAACCTCTCTTTCGCTTTTAAAATGGTTTTGTTTTAAGGTGTTTTATCAAAAAATAATTTTCTTCTGTTTACTCTTTTAAGTTCATATTTATAGTTTATATTTGTGGTATCCTGGCCTTTGAAAAAAAAAATCATTCACTATTTTTTATTTCCAAAGAATTTTTATTTTCAATAATCGAAATTTATAATTGGATTCTGGATCCATCTGGGCCCCGGGCCAAACCGGCACTACACTTACCAGTACCCACTATGTTCAGAGCTGCTCCAAATACCCATCAAAAGTATTTCAAATATCAAACACCAAATACCATCTAAAGTATTTGCAGTTTCAATTACCAAATACTCTGCTTTACAGAAAGGATTTGAAATATCAAATACTCAAGAGAAATAATTGAAATTTCAAGCAAATAAAGTATTTAAAATATTTTCTAGTATTTCAAAGTTTTATTTCAAATACCCAAAAATTATTTTAGGGTATTTAAAATGCTTTATATGTAACAACGGGGTGTAGAAAAAGAGTTCTACAGCTTAACAGATGGTTAATGTAAACAACCAACAACTACGAGTGTAGTAAGGATTTTGTCTAACACGGTAGAATCAAAAATACAAGGTTTTGGATTGCAACGAAAACTACGAGGAAATACTCTGAACCTCACATCGTATGATGTCACTAATTGCAGACCGGTTTCGACCTTTTTATGATCTCATCAGTGCAATATAAGTGAGCATACCTACGAATTCGAAGGCCCGAGTATTTAGCACAATACTGTGCGTTTCACGAAGTTGTATCCCGGATTGGAATGTTCGGATTGTCAGGATTCGCTGGCAAATCCTGTGCGAGACTTGCACTCGCGTTTAAATCACACCACCTCAATTTGTATCCGCCCGTAACCGAGATGTGCCAATGGATTGAATTTAACTAATAACATGACGACGCTCCATACGTTGGAGATATATACTAACATTCCACTCCGGGATACAACTTCGTGAAACGCACAGTACGTAAGTCTTGCTTACGTATTTCCTCGTAATTTTCGTTGCATTGCAAAACCTTGTATTTTTTATTCTAACATTGTTAGATAAAATTCGGCAAATTTTGCTTTTTAATTCACCGCTCGGCGTGGCATTAGCCAGGAGAATAGCTGTTTTGGCCTAATTTGTGTCAGTCCTTATTTTTAATATAAGGCGTGTTTACAGATCGAAGATATAGGGGTATCCTTACTACACTCGTAGTTGTTTGTTGTTTTCCTTTATAGGTATTTGAAATGGTACTTCGAATAATGTGAGTTATATTTATTTATACCTGCTCAAATTTTAAGTCTGAGGAAATAAGTAATAGCACAAAACATAAAATAAGCATAACTTTTAATTTACTCTAAAAAAGGGAACAGAATATATAAATTCAACAACACTAACAACAGTGTTGCCAATGAGTACATACTTACATAGTACATTCAATGTATAGTAGCAATAGTAGGATAATATGGAATGGAGACGTTTTCATGTCTCTAATTCTACAATACTACAGATTCTAAATAGGATTAGGTACATACATGCCTTTTGTGTTTCTTATCTACTTATTATGAACTATTCTTCTCATTATTAATAAATAATGAGTAAGAAAAGAAGTAGGTCGATACGTTAGGTACCTATTATTTTGCATAATTTAAATATTCATTCTAGTGCTTTAAACAGTATTTGAAATGGCATCTAGTAGGTACTTGAAATAGCGGTACAGTATTTGAAATACCCGAAAGTATTCGAAATACCAAGCAAAGTAATTGAAATACCAGTAATTCTGAAAACCAAATACCAAATCCAAACGCTCGACCAAAAGATGTCAAATACCAAGTACCAAATACCGATAATCGAAAGGATTTGAAATAAAGTGCTTCAAATACCGAAAGTATTTGAAATACTTTTTCAATTACTTTTATTTCAAATACTGGACAGCTCTGACTATGTTTTAAGGATACTTGAATATTTACATCTAGTTTGATATCATCCTGTAATGTGTCTGTTTAAGGGTAGTTGCACATAATCTTAATAATTTTTAATTAATAAGTCTATACAAGAAATAAAAATCTTAAGGTCGCAGTTTATACAACATTTTAAAGGTAATTTTTTAGGCAATTACTGACTGGTGTTGATAACTTAAGAATAATGGCAGCAACATTAGAAAATATGCATAGGATAGAGGAAAAGAGTGACCCCTTTTCAAATTTTGATGAAGATGCTGGACCAGCATTATAGACAGTTTATATGATTTTTTTAACCTTTATTATTGTAAGATTTAATTGTATATAGTTTTATTTATTGTTAGTAATATATATATTACTTGTGATTTTATTTATAGGAGGTTGAGATTTTGATATTAACAAGTAGAACCTGTATATACTATTAATAATTAATATTAATGAACTAGTATAAGTTTGTCAATTATACTGAATGTGATTATTTTTATTTAGATGTATTAAAAGTTATAAGTTTACTACAATCATTTTTAGTTTTACATCCTTTTACAAACCCTATCCCACTCCAGCTTTGAGGTGGTATAGGGATTATATGTTAAAATTAGTGGAAAATGGTGGGTGCTATCGAGGCTTAGGAGATAATAAGACAGTGAACACATTTTATGTATATGCCTCATTGGCGAAAGAGTTTAGATCTCAATATTTAGCAAATTACAACTTCTGAAGTCCTTATCCACCTGTCATTGAGAAGGCTGGACCCATTGGTTGAAATATCATTAGTGGTAAGCCACATGGAAAGTACATAGTCACGGTGGAGGATCTGGTTCTTAGTCATCTCACTTTTAGACAAAGACATATCTAGGCTTGGGAGAAATGAGAGGACAAACATAGGGGTGTGCATCCTAATACGCGTAATAAAAGAAATTAACTATTAACAAAAGGAATAAACTGTTACAATTTATAAACTATCCACAATACAACAGATAGGAATATATGTACACCCCATAGACTTAATAAGAGGAGACCTCACGGTTCATTCATAAATAACCTTTTGTTTTGTATCAATCATTGGCAATGTGTATGACAAAGAATACCGAGAGAAAGAACGGCAAAATTCCGGCTCCGTGCAACGTTGCAAAAGTTTTGGGAGAACTTGCTTCCGACGCCAAAGGCGTACTGTTTTTGGAAGGGTTGGGTATGATAATAAAACATCAAAAAAGGAATTTTAAGAAAATCAGTACTATACATTGCAACAGCAAAAGCTTGTGAGATTAGAAATTAAATTAGTATCGGAGTTTTAATGTAGGGAATATGAATTGAAACTTGAACACTTAAAATTCTGAATTAAGTAAAGGTGGTACACCTACTACATTACAAAAACTTATATATACAGTAGTGTAAAAAAGTATTTTTCAGTTTTTCAAAGATACCCAAACTCTGTATACAGGGTTCAATTACATTTAAAAGTGAAATATAATTTAAAATAAGAAAGATGTACATGGTGTTAGTTTTTAATTCAACTTTTTGTTTCAAGTTATTTGACTTACTGTTTTCAAAATAACTTTTAAAAGCCTGATAATGGTGATTTTCTCTTAGGTTAGTATAAAGGATACCTTTAAAAATTACCTTGGTTACGCAACTGATTTTAATTTTTGTGTGCAAACGTTGCATATTGGCTTCACACTTAACAAACATTATAGGTTTTTTAATTTGTTATGCAGCAAAGTGCTGAATGATGTCTTAGCTTCTTGCTTGGATTCCTGTTTTGACCATATTTAAGTATGTGTGTAGGTAACTCCAAAAGCTAACACATCAGCCATATTTTAAAAAATAACAAAAGCAATTTCATAATATAATATATACATACTATATTCCGTAAAATGATAAGGAAGCCAGCCAGCACGCCCCTGAAAATCCGTAAATATGGCGTGACAAATATAGCGACCGAATAACAAAACAAAACTTGGCAAAATTTACCTGTGGAAAGACAGTTTTGAATATAAAGAATTCACTTTTCCATACACTTGACACTGACGCACCATTTTCTGAAGAATAGTAATAAAATCCTTACGAAAAACACTGAAAAATTCACAAAAGCAAAATTCCGACTCCCAGCAACACCGCACAAAAGAAATACTATAAAATACTACGATTCACGTGCTTGTTAACGGTATCAATGAACATGCGGATTTGAGTAGGGAGCAATGATGCCTGTTCATTCCATTATGAAGTTAGTTTTTATCGGAACATTTTTAAGAAAATATGATTTATCTACTTAACTAGAAAACGGAAAAATATTTTTATGTAATATTTTAACCTTAACCCATAATCATGGTAGTTTAAATGTGAAAATATAAATTACACAATTGACAGTTTGGCAACAGTTTTTCGTACAATCAAAAAGTAGACCTTGCAGTTGACCAGATAAAGAGTAAACGAGGGGATCTCTGATTGCTTTAAAATGTAAACAATTACATCTCCCTTGTCTTATAAATCTATGGTACACCCAAACACCATGCACACCGCTGGTCTCCCTCGCGACTCGCCAAGCCTACTTATATCTTAAAATGCACAAATTAATTGCATATAACAATATCTGTACCCTCCTCATTTTAATCATAATGATTAGACCAGAAGTCTTTGTATTTTGCAGGATACATTAGTACCCAAAATCTCATTAGTTAGAAGGACAGTCATACACATACCTGCGTTAACTCTACAGGGAGAGTTTTTAGTGCGTATTTCTTCTATAACTCGGTTGTTATTAAAGATAGAAAAAAATTCCTTCCCGGGAGCTGTTTGTGTCTTTTTTTTGCATTTCGCAAAAATATTGACAAGTATACAGGGTGCTCAGTTAATTCTGTACCGCAATTAACGTTCTTATTTTAAATGGAACACTATATATTCATGCATTTTTGGAAAGATCACTATATTTTAAGTTGAAAACATGTAAGCATACTACCTACCTAAACCCAGCCATTCAAAAATATTTGACATTTTATGAAAATTTTGACAGATTCAAGGGTTTGTAAAAACGTTTTTAACTTTTTTCATAGACGAGATCTTCATTATTTGTTCTTTGACATGTGGACAGAACGAGGGACAGAACATAAGATGTGCTACCGTCTGCAGTTAAAATAGCGTTGTCCTGATTAGCGATTTGTCCGGATTACCGAATTTAAAAAAAAAATTATATACCCAAGTACATATAACATTTTTATATGTACATACATACAGTGAGAACATAAAGTCCGTCCCCCCCCTCTAATTTTTGAACCACTGGGTATATTGTGATGAAATTTGGAACGATAATATATGACTATTCTGCAATTTTTTGACACATCAATGACAGCTCTGAATGTCAAAGTGACAGCTGGGCGCGCAATAGGAATATTTTTTTAAATGGAAATGGGGGTCGAGTACTAAAACTCATTTTGAAGCTATTTTTATGCTCATAACATTCCCCAATTTTGAGAACATTCGGCGCAGTAATTTCCAAATAAAAACCAGTTCGAGTTGATCCTCAACTCTTCGTCGGTAGAATGTTTGTACAATCTCACCAAAATTACTTTTCATACAAAGAGTTCTATCGTACAAACATTCTACCGACGAAGAGTTGAGGATCAACTCGAAACGTATAGAAGAAAACTAGTTAAGTGTTTAATTTATTTTAAATTTTATTATAATAACTATTTTATTTAGACATATTTTAGAATATGACATAATATTATAGAAATTTATATAAAACTGAAAAACCACTGATGAAATTTAGTTAATATATCAAATACTATTTTATCACACATTATACAGTGGTTTTTTGGGGCAAACTTTAGAAGTTTGCCTTGTTACTACACTTTGAATATTTAATTTGTATACTTCTGGTTTCTTGCTTTTTGTTATTTTACAGGTGGTGTAACCCCAAAAGAAACAAACTATGAATCATGAAAACGCACCACAAATAAGTTATAGACATTATCGTCATAGGTTTTTTCATAAATTCAAGGGGATTTTCCAGGCATTAAATTTGAAAGTGTCTACACTGCTTGTTCATCTATATACCTCTTGGATTAGATAATACTTCTTCTTCACGTCCATCAACCATTTCTTGATTATAATATTAAGTTTTATTATTACCTACCAGCAACTTTGTGTTAAACAATCTGCTAAATATCAAACAACAGTAAGTAAACAAAAAGTAACGTCAAACTGACAATTTCATACAAAGCTTTCATATGGTACCTACCTACTGGAATAACTTATTATGCTTCAGTTTTAATTTCTACATCATTTTTTATAAATGGGGTTATGTCCGTTAGTGCAAAAAACGTTGTATGCACCGCGGGACTAAAGTTTATTTTAGTCCCTTACATGTATGCTTGCATACCTCATGCCGGGACTAAAACACTAACTTTAGTCCCTTGATGCATAAATAACTATTATTATTACCTACTATATTATTATCACCATTATTATTATTATTATTTATCTATAAATAAATGAAGAAGAAAAACAAGTCATATACAATTTATTTATCTAAATGAAAATTCAAGGTACAATTTGAACAATGATTGTTATATGTGGAACACTGGAACACTGTGGAAAACGTGTACTTTAGTTTTTTTGTTATTACCTACTATTATATTGTACCTAATTATTCTAATACGTTGTTAGAATTATTATTCACTGTTCTTAAGTTTCCTAAATAATTATTACAATCTAAATCAAAGCTGACAATGACGTTGACATTACCTACTTTCAATGCGTTTTGGTATATGTAAAATTTGTTTGCAAAATTCTATTTTCTTTTCTACGGAATCCTCTACATAGCCTTCAGTTACCGTAGAGGATGTCTAATCTCCATTACGCTCCGCTGTCGCGTATGAATCCGCGGATCGGCCAAGCCACGGTGGTCTCCCGTTACCCGCGTGGGAGTTTGTTTTTATTCTCTTCTGTGCTGGATGGCTGCTTATCTGAAAAGTAAGTTTATATTAGTTTATACTTACTCTTGATAGGCGTTGCCGAAGAGTGTTCCCATCACTGCGAACATCTTCTGCATTTCCTCCAGGGTGCAGATAGTGGGCCCCCTGGCAGTTCGCACGCACGTCGCTGGTTAATCTCTGGATTTCGCAAATGTGGTAGTGGGATGGTCTTGGCCGCACTTCACACATCACAAAGCACTGGCAGCAGTGACACTGGGTTCTAGGTTGTCCCCACCGGCTTTCTCTGGGGCTCCATCCTGACTACAAAGGAGCAGTACCTCGTGCTGTTCTCCGCTTTTGCAAGCTACACTAGAACCAGCGGCATATTTTTTTTCTTCCTTCGCGATATGAGTCTGCTGGCAGAGATCAGGTTGAATTCCTGGTTTATCTTTTATGTCTGAAGTTATCTTTTATGTCCTCAATGGACACTTTTCATCAAATCAATACACTTCGAAAAACTGTTTCCCATTTACGAGATTAAATCTTACGAATAACTCTCTAAATAGCCTGGATTTCAAAATATTTAATAAATTACCGAATAACATAAGAAATTTTAATACATATCGAGTCACTTTAAAAAACAGCTTAAGCTTTACCTAATTGATATGTGCTCGGTGGCCGGGCGGTTAAAGACGTCAAGTTTGTAATCATCCTCCGCAGTTGACGACGGTTCCAATCTCACCGTGGTCAACTTTTTCTAATTGCTCCAATATTAATTCTGTGTGCATAAGGCTGGTAGCGTTCTTAATATGCAACTAGTACTGCAATATCACTGTATAAATGGCTAATAACCTACTGTACACTTTAATTAATAAGGTTTGCCAGGTTTCCCTTATTCTCGTACTAAATGGTAATTAAAGATATAACATCATAAGTCGTTCCTGAGTACACTCGCGGCCCTCAAAATAATAATATGCCGCTCCCTCTCCCACACAAGTCTCTGACTTCCGGGCTCATCACTAAGATGAGAATGGGGGATAGAGAGATATATTATTAGAAGAATAGGTATTTTAGTTTTCAATTTGTGGTGTTTCTACATGATCTTTGTGATTTTTTTATCACTGACGTAGTTTTCCACACCACCAGACTCGACGGGCGTTTCGCCAATCAAGTTGGCATCATTTGGAGATTATTAAAACTAAACCTATGCTAACATTGTGTCCTGTTTATACCTAAACCCTAAACTATTTCTATGGTTCATTGAACCGTCACGACTGATCAGTGAACCGTCGCGACGGATCAGTGAACAGTGACTTACTAACCAATAAAGCGGGCTATATGGGATTGGTCCTGTCACCATTCATACCATTTTTACATTTAGCAATTTCCAAACTCTCAAAAGCATCCAGCTGTCTGGAATTGGTCATATTCCTAATTGGTCTCAAAGTGCTACTATCTATTTTATGGTTGTTCTCAAACGCATGTTGGGCGGCACTAGACTTATCTGTTCTACCATATTTGAGATGAGCTATATGTTCCTTGAATCTAGTTTGCATCGACCTTCTAGTTTGTTCAACATACTTTTTATTACAGTCTTTACAGCTAATTTCGTAAATCCTTGACTTTTCCTTAGTTTCTATTTTGTCTTTTGGATTGCCTAAAAGTTGTTGTAGTTTATTTCCCGTACCTATATCTTTAAAAACCTTACTAAGACCACGGGTGAAACGAGGATCGTATAGAATAGATATAAATTTTGGGTTTTCTTTTTCATTTTGAAAAGGAATTTCGAAGTGTCTCGTTAAATTTACGTTTCCTAATTATTTTATCAATTGAAATTACAGAATATGCATTACTCGCAGCTATATCCCTAATCAATGCCTTTCCTTTTTCAAACCTCTCCTTATTTCAGTGATGGGTTTTTAGCCGCTAATTATATATTTAGCCAATGCTAATTATATAACTAGCATTTAGCCGGCTAAAAATATTATAATTAGCTGTTAGCAGAATATACAGTTTTTTAATTTTTTACACATCAGAATAACTTTTTCGCAATTAGGTACCAATAAAATATCTATTTATTCTTACCTACTAGGTAGCTAAGCATAATAGGTATTAGGTCATCTTATTGTATAAGTCATAGATAAAGAGAAATTAAATCTAGCGATAGGGATTATTTTGTATTTTATTTTATAATATCAATATCGCAATCCTCATCATTTAATTAGGTCACCGAATTAAGTACATCAAAAATAAAAATAATCGTACAAATTAAAAAATAAAAAAATAAAACAAACTAAATTTAATTAAAAAATAAATAAAAGTTTCAATATACCTCCCTATGAGGCCATTTTTACCACTGGCACTATAATAATTAGCCTGCTAATTTTGAAAGGATTTTTAGCCGACGGATAATTATCGATAATTATTCGGTTAATTATAAATTGATAAATAGAGAGTTTTTGAACCCCTTAAAATTTACGTTATCGTTATGGTTATGGTTATTCTGAGCATGCGCAGTGCCGAAAATGATACTATTTTTGGCACTGCGCATGCGCAGAATAACGATAACGATAACGACGTGCTAGAATTTAAGGGGTTCAAAAACTCTCTATTATCCGGCACATCACTGCCTTATTTAGAGAGAAGTCTTTCTTCTTTAATTTATCTATGGAGGGAAGCTCTCAAAAAGCGATGAATTAAAAAATTGAAAATCGCCATTTTGTGTTGAGCACAATGGTGAGAGTCCTTAGGGATATATCTTAAAGTACTTGTATCTTTTCTGTATATGTCAAATTGTAACTTATTTTCACTATTTCTAATTATTAATACATCTAAGAATGGTAGTTGTCCAGAGTTTTCAATTTCATAATATGTAAATTTAACTGACGCAAAACAACTATTCAATTTTGAAACAAAGTTGTAAATATCAGTGACTTTTGTGTCAAACACTGCAAAGATATCCACATATCTGAACCAAACCCTGGGGAAATACTCAAATTCTTCTTTTGCCTCCGTTTCGAATCTGTTTATAAAGAGATTGGCAATGAATGGTGACAGAGAGTTACCCATTGCTGTTATCCTCATGTTGTTCGAAGAAATTACCATTGAATCGAAATCAATTTTGTATGTATGATGTATTAATAATTAGAAATAATGGAAATAAGTTAGAATTTGATATATACAGAAAAGATACCAGTATTTTAAAATATATCCCTAAGGACTCTCACCATTGTACTCAACACAAAATGGCGATTTTCAATTACTTAATTCATCGCCTTTTAAGCTTCCCTCTAAATAAGGAGAGGTTTTAAAAAGGAAAGGCATTGATTAGGGATATAGCTGCGAGTAATGCATATTCTGTAACTTCAATTGACAAAATAATTAGGAAACGTAAATTTAAAAGACACTTCGAAATTCCTCGACTTTTCAAAATGAAAGAGAAAACCCAAAATTCATATCTATTCCATAAGATCTTCGTTTCACCCGTCGTCTTAGTAAGGTTTATAAAGATATAGGTACGGGAAATAAACTACAACAACTTTTAGGTAATCCAAAAGACAAAATAGAAACTAAGGAAAAGTCGGGGATTTACGAAATTAGCTGTAAAGACTAATAAAAGTATGTTGGACAAACTAGAAGGTCGATTCAAACTAGATTCAAGGAACATATGGCTCAGCTCAAATATGGTAGAACAGATAAGTCTAGTGTCGCCCAATATCCGTTTGAGAACAACCATAAAATAGATAGCAATTTGGGAACAATTAGGAATGTCAGAATTCCAGACAGCTGGATGCTTTTGAGAGTTTGGACATTGCTAAATGTAAAAATACTATGAATGGTGACAGAGGGTCAATCTCATATAGCCCGCTTTATTGGTTAATAAGTCACGGTTCACTGATCCGTTGCGGCGGTTACTGATAAGTCGCGATAGGTCACAGAGCGGTCACGACGGTACGGACGCGAACCTATAGTATATACTATATATGTATAGTATAGTATATACACTAGAAATAGTTTAGGTATAAATAGGACACAATGTTAGCATAGGTTTAGTTTTAATCATCTCCAGATGATTCCAACTTGGTTGGCGAAACACGTGTCGATTGCATTACAGTATTTTGATGTTATGTGGAAAACTACCTACGTTAGTGATATCTTCACACCAAAGGTTCCAACCCCCTTCAAGGTGATTTTTTAAATACGTTTAAGTTTTTTTTCTTCTGACATTTTCTTATACAGTGCACTGTTTCACAGGGAAAATAAATTCTTATTCTTAATCTTAATATTATTATTATTATCATTATTATTATTTTTTATCGAAATCCAGTCGACCCTGGCTCCGATTCTCAGGCCGACTGGTGGTTAACAGTAGCTACTCCCCACATCCGTGGGGTGAGCAACTACTGAGTCCGGGAATCGTGTGCCCTGGGTAAATGTAATGAGTCCAGAATGAGCGCCTTTCGTCAATATCTTGAAACCTAAGCAAAATAAGAATAGGGAACGTTATATAGAGTAGGGTTAAAATGTAATAGAGAATCCAAAAATATAATAATACACAGGGTGTTTCATAAGAGATTTTCGATTTTCTGGAGTTTTAACATATACATGTTTGAGCCATCTGTCAAAAACACCCTGTATATTACTCAGGTAATATCGATTCATTGAGGTAATTTCTGAGTCTAATTGTCTACGAAATAAACCCTATTTACCTTTTTTTTTGGATGTCTTATTTGTTTTTCAGAGATTTTTTGAGCAGGTGCTTTTTAAAGATTTTTTTCTTTAAATGCTAATATCTTCGTAACGGTAAATGATAGGTATAGGGTACTCTTAACAATGTCGATCTAGAATTTTAAGGAGAGTTCAAAAACGTAATTGAATATAGGGTGTCTCATTTAAAAAAAGAAAGTTGATGCCTGGATCAGAGAAACTGAACAACCTGTATTCAAGAAAGTTATAAAAATGAAAAATTCAGGTAAAAACAAAAAACTTTCGTATTTAACTTTTTCTCTACTCTTTATACTTTCTGAGATAAGGGGATAGAGGATCTTATTTTGGACACCCTGTACATGCGGGTGCTTCACGCAGTTGACCCGGTTTATGAAAGGCTATATTAGCAGCGTGGGTCCAAGAGAGGTGTAGCTGGCTGCAAGGAAAATCTGCTGATTGACAGATGTGTCACGCAGGACTCCGTGCAGTATAAGTGAAGCCTCTCTATGGCTTGGATCGACTACCGCAAGGCGTTTGATATGACGTCTCATGAGCTTATTGTCTACTTGCTCCAGCGCCTTGCCGTGTCAGATCCTATAGTGAGATGCATTGAAAAACTGATGAAGCTCTGGAAAACCAGTTTTACCATAATATCTGGTAATGTCAGGGTCCAAATAGAGCTGGTATCGTTTAGGAGAGAAATTTTCCAGGGAGATTTCCTCAGCCCTCTCCTGTTCTGCATCTCGCTTCTGCCATTGTCCATTGAACTCCGCAAAACTCGTGGTTACAACTGCGGTACTCCCGGCAACAGGAGGCATAAGGTCATTCATTTATTTTATATGGATAGCTTCACAGTATATTCTGGATGAAGTCTGCGGAGTTCGAAGAGAAGGTCTCGATATTGAGCTTTCATTCACAGTAGCACTCACCTTATTTTTAAACGAACAGTTCGGAAGACCAAATCTACCGGAGGCGGTGTCTATACTTGCCGCGGAGAGCGTTTTTTATGGCAGCAGCCTCTTGGGTGGAGCGTTGCTCAACAGCCAAGTAGGCATGCGTCTCTCCGACATCCAGATGATGTAGGATGCACGAGTTGTACATCTTGTGAACATTTGTGCAACCCAAATTCCATCCCGACCGCCTGCGTGTTCTCCTGTACCACCCTAAGAGATTGATGTAAATCTCTCCCCGGAGGTATAAAGTTTAAGGTTATCCATATAAAATAAATGAATGACCTTATGCCTCCTGTTGCCGGGAGTACCGCAGTTGTAACCACGAGTTTTGCGGAGTTCAATGGACAATGGCAGAAGCGAGATGCAGAACAGGAGAGGGCTGAGGAAATCTCCCTGGAAAATTTCTCTCCTAAACGATACCAGCTCTATTTGGACCCTGACATTACCAGATATTATGGTAAAACTGGTTTTCCAGAGCTTCATCAGTTTTTCAATGCATCTCACTATAGGATCTGACACGGCAAGGCGCTGGAGCAAGTAGACAATAAGCTCATGAGACGTCATATCAAACGCCTTGCGGTAGTCGATCCAAGCCATAGAGAGGCTTCACTTATACTGCACGGAGTCCTGCGTGACACATCTGTCAATCAGCAGATTTTCCTTGCAGCCAGCTACACCTCTCTTGGACCCACGCTGCTAATATAGCCTTTCATAAACCGGGTCAACTGCGTGAAGCACCCGCATGTACAGGGTGTCCAAAATAAGATCCTCTATCCCCTTATCTCAGAAAGTATAAAGAGTAGAGAAAAAGTTAAATACGAAAGTTTTTTGTTTTTACCTGAATTTTTCATTTTTATAACTTTCTTGAATACAGGTTGTTCAGTTTCTCTGATCCAGGCATCAACTTTCTTTTTTTAAATGAGACACCCTATATTCAATTACGTTTTTGAACTCTCCTTAAAATTCTAGATCGACATTGTTAAGAGTACCCTATACCTATCATTTACCGTTACGAAGATATTAGCATTTAAAGAAAAAAATCTTTAAAAAGCACCTGCTCAAAAAATCTCTGAAAAACAAATAAGACATCCAAAAAAAAAGGTAAATAGGGTTTATTTCGTAGACAATTAGACTCAGAAATTACCTCAATGAATCGATATTACCTGAGTAATATACAGGGTGTTTTTGACAGATGGCTCAAACATGTATATGTTAAAACTCCAGAAAATCGAAAATCTCTTATGAAACACCCTGTGTATTATTATATTTTTGGATTCTCTATTACATTTTAACCTTACTCTATATAACGTTCCCTATTCTTATTTTGCTTAGGTTTCAAGATATTGACGAAAATGTTTGGTGCGCTATTTATAAGAGACACATTTTAGGCCCTGTCTTTCTTGGCCAATATTTAAATGGTCCCAGGTACCTTAGGTAAAATATCAGGAAATGGCATTCATTACAAACTTGCATTTTACCTTTATTGGATGCCGAAGAAGATGCCAATCAGATCATCTATCAGATGGATGGAGTTCCATGCCACAATACTGCAGTTGTAAAGAATTTTATTAAGAACTATTTTGTGGAATGGATAGGGCCAAACTGGAATATCCCATGGCCGCCGAGGATCCCAAATTTAACTCCACTTGATAACTTTTTATGGGGTACATTGAAAACTGAGTTTATCAAATTCAGAGTAATAATGTTGATGATTTAAAGATTAAAATCAGGATGGAAATTGAAGCGCTCAATCAAAGTTATTGCGCTGTAAGAAAACTAGCAATTATATACACAACATGCATAGCTGAAAATTGAGGACATATAGGACACTTGATTTAATTTATTATTTTTATTGTTATTTGTTGATTATTGTTAGTTATTTGTGGTTCAAGTTACAAACAGATTTGTTTGTATTAGTTAATTAATGAAATTATTTTAAAAAAATATTAGTTTTTAATAAAATAATATATTCTTAATCAGTATTAAGGCACACTTACTATAATATACCAAATAATAGTAGATATATTTTTAATAATAGCCGATAATGATTAATAGCTGACATTTTTTCCACATTTTCGTCAATATCTTGAAAACTAAACAAAATAAGAATAGGGAAAGTTATATAGAGTATGGTTAAAATTTAATAGAGAATCCAAAAATATAATAATACATAGGGTGTTCTATAAGAGATTTTCGATTTTCTGAAGTTTTAACATATACATGTTTGAGCTATCTGTCAAAAACACCCTGTATATTGATCAGGTAATATCGATCCATAGAAGTAATTTCTGAGTCTAATTGTCTACGAAATAAACCCTATTTAGCTTTTTTTTGGATATCTTATTTGTTTTGCCGAGATTTTTTGAGCAGGTGTTTTTTTACAGATTTTTTTCTTTAAATGCTAATATCTTCATAACTGTAAATGATAGGTATAGAGTACTCTTAACAATTACAACCTAGAATTTTAAGGAGAATTCAAAAACGTAATTGAATATAGGGTGTCCCATTTAAAAAAAGAAAGTTGATGCCTGGATCAGAGAAACTACCTGTATTCAAGAAAGTTATAAAAATGCAAAATTCAGGTAAAAACAAAAAACTTTCGTATTTAACATTTTTCTCTACATTTTTCTATACTTTCTGAGATAAGGGGATAGAGGATCTTATTTTGGACACCCGTACAAGATGCGTGTAAACAATTGCATGCGTTCAAGCAGGTTATTGGTCGGTAGTCTTTCGGGCTAGACAAATCTGCGTTCTTAGGGATTAATTAACACGTTTCTCCCCTCGACAAACCATGCCGGAACTTGCTGCTCTCCATTAAACCAGGAGGTGAATAATCTGGCCAAATGGGTACTTGGTAGTTTTTTCCACCAAAAGATGTTGATCCCCTCAGGACCAGTAGCAGAAAAGTTCTTAGAGCCTTATCGGTGGGTACACCTCTTGAGGCTCCTGAAGCTTTCTGCAGAAAGCTTCAAAGTGTGCCAGGGCTGGAGTGTCTTTATTGAGCGGTAGCTTCTCCTCGTAGAGAGTTTTCCAGAAGGTCTATACCTCATCAACGGTCGGCGGGTTCTCAACAACACGCTGGGCGGCTGGAACAGACGAGGTTTTTGACGGAATTGCTCATTCTCTGTTAGTTCTCTCGCCCGATTCACTAGTGACTTTTTTGCAGTCACTAGCATCCGTATCCTATCGACATAGTGCTGTTGAATGGTTTGCAACACCATTCGACTAAGCGTGTGATGGGTACGTCTTAGCGTAGCGGCTATGCGCCGCACTTTAGGCGTAAAGGACCTATTGATCTCGGTGTAGTCCATCACACATTGGATACGGGGTGCATGTTGTCTCTCCGACCCGACCGGATCTTAGCCTCCAATTTGTGTATACGCCGCTGTGCTCCCTCATGCGGGGAGGATACGTTCTCACGTCGCCTTTCCACCCGAGAGAGCCTTTCAACGGCATCATAGACGGCACAATTGATGTGCCAGATGTCGGTCTCTTCTGGTATTCCCCCACGAAACTCTGCATTCGCTCTAGCCAGGTTTTGTGGCTTCGGGGGTTTCTGACGGTGTAACCCCCGTCGGGTACTGAGGCCCTCTGGTACCGGTAGAGCGATGATCATTTCCTCCATCACCGGTTCATTCGGGGGCCTTTCGGCCTCGTCATTTCCCATCTGAGGAGGGGCTCTCACATATCCTCTGCGACGGAAGTGAGATACATAATCACGAAGGTGTTGTTTTGTGCACGATGCTCTGGATGCATTTCACACCACAGGGCATTATTATTATTATTATTATTATTATTATTATTATTATTATTATTATTATTATTATTATTATTATTATTATTATTATTATTATTATTATTATATACGTAAGGACTAGCTCAAGTTAAAATCTATCGGAAAGTCATTTCAAGCTTATCATATTGTTATTGTTATTAGTTATTATCTACAACCGTGTTGGCAGTTTTTATACATGTTTTTGTACCTATCTTCATAACTATAATGAGAATGAGTAATGTAATGACATGACTTGTTTGTAGCTCCATACCTTTGCGTTTATTGTCAATTATTATTAATCAAAAATAAATTCTTTTGATTCATTCAGAAAAAAACGCCAGGTGGCAATTTATTGTAAAAAAAATTAGAACCAGAAAGTTAACAAGTAAATTAAATGTTTTATGATATCGTTAGTAGGTAGGTACCTATCTACTTAAGTTTAATATTCAACGATAACTTTTATGAATAAAAATTAATGTCAGACTTTGAATTGATTTAAATTCTGATGAAGTAGTTGTAGCTAACATTTTTAGTATATTCACTGGCACGTTTAGTCTTGAATCAACTATCTTTCGGTAGTTTATATTTATTTAGATAATTGGTAAAACATTGTTAACACAATTTTTCAAAATAGAGAATGGGGATTCAAAGATTCTAATCCAATTTTCTATTTTATTTGTTTTGATAACATCAAAACAATTTATTCCTATGGAAATTATAATCTAAAGGTTACGTAAGCCAACCGAATATACCTAATTATCATCAATTGAATTCACTTGTGCGTTTAGTCCGCCTGGTATACGGGTACGGTGTTAACGTGTAACTTTCTCAACGTCAGACGTAAGTACACATGACATATAAGCTATACCTATCGTAGGAAGTATTTTATCTAATTTATTCCATAATGTAATTTTTTAACACATGTTATCCATAAAGATTAGAGATATTAGACATTATATAAAGTGTATTGGTAGAATGATGTAGGTATGTAAGTAAGTACATACCTACCTATAATTGTATGGGAATAAATAAAAATTATTTATGTTCCGTGTTCAAATTTTTTGTTCAAAAAAATGCACATATCACGCAGGCTACGTTTTATATGCAAATAGAAAAATAATGGTAGGTATAAATAAAACATGGTACATGGTAGTGATACAAATAATGGTGGATATAAATAATGGTACAAGCTAAATTGATTTTGTAATTACATACATACTTATCAACAACTTTACATTTCTCCTCTCAGTAGTCTCAGTAAATAAAAAGTAAAACTACTCCTGCCCGTGGCGGCACTCGTAATGTTGGTAAAGTAATTTTCTACTTTAAAGACATTCTGGATAGTATATGATAGAATGGTTTACTCAAATTTATAAAAATTTAGGTACATTATAATTCTATTTTAAAAATTAAGTACGATTACAGAGTTATTTTACTTTGTCGTACAATAGGATCACTCTGTATATGTACAGGGTGTCCCACGGTGACGAGACATTAGACATATTTCAAAGACTAATTCGATTTTAATTTTGAAAATTTAGGCAATAGTGTTTTCAGGCATGTCCTTCTCAACTAAAATAATGGCGTCCACCTAAAGCTTCCGGTTATACCGGAAGTTGATGTCATCTTCGTTATTTTAAATGGAACACCCTATATATTATTGCAATTTTGGACCCAACGTGATATTTTAAAACATTTAATCGAACATTTTTGTTTCTGCATATATCTGATATTAGTAGTACTCGTAGTAGTCCAAAATGATGAAAAGGGAAGTTGTTTCATCTCTTTTTTCCACAATCCAAAATTATTTTTAGATATACAGAGTGCACCGTTGAGCGATTAGAGCATGTAACATGCGTTTTTTATATGGAACACCCTGTATTTTATACGAGATTTTATTAAGCTTAAAATTCCCCATACATTGGTGTCCCACTTGCTGGTCTTCTATGCGGGGTTGCCAAGTTATTTCAGTTTTTCTAAAAATTTTGGAAAACATAACTTTGTAAAAAAATCATAGTATAGCCTTGTTTCTGATAATTAAAGGTTGAGATTCGGTATTTAGATAATCAGACCCTTATAATATAAACCGATATCATCGTAAAATTATTTGCTTGTACAGGGTGTTTTTTCTAAGCCACTGAAATGGTCTGAATATAATGTGTAAAAGTCGTTGTTTATTCAACCCCCTGTATAATATAACATCAGACAAACGAGTATTAAATAAGCTCTCAAATGATATATGGTTTGCTGTACTATCTAACTCTAATAGTTTTCAAGATATTCGAATTTTTACAAATATGTACCTACTAATATTTACTTTTGAATTTTGCTACTATCCGTCTGACAATTGTTGTCTAATTGACAGACAGCCATAACACCTGCATTTTCGCAGGTGTCATTAAAAGCAGTGACCTCTATTGTCTTTTTGAGGAAGACAATCCTACTTATTTATTTGAAGGAGATGCCGAAAACAACTACTCCACGGAATATGTGCCCCGACTGGCGTTGCATTACTTCAGCATCTCCACAAAAGGCGTCACATCTTTCATCGAGACCAACAACCAGACATTGACCGGTTTCGCACTTATTCTATTGGGCACATAGTCCGTGGAGTAGTTGTTTTCGGCATATCCTTCAAATAAACTAATAGGATCGTCTTCCTTAATGACAATAGAGGTCAAAGCTATAATTGTACCTGCAGAAAGTTATTTGTTATGTTGTTATCTATTTGTGAATTAGACAATAATTGTCAGACGGATAGTAAAGACCGGATAAGGGCACTCCTGTGTTTCTCACCACTACTAAAAAAATATTGTTGTGATGAGCCGGTTTACTAATTAATTATTGATTATTTAAACGTAGAAATACCCACAATTTTTCGGTGTCTGAATGGTCTGAATCCGACAAGTCAGATTTCAGATTTTAATGTATATAGATAAGTACTATTAATACTCATATAGTTGGAACTTCTTTTATAACGTAAACCTGTAGTAGGTACTCCATCAACTACCTAAAATCTATTAGAAACAAATAAATATAGTCGACAGAGTTGGAAGCTTCGGTTTGCTACCTTGCGAAATATGTTTTCCAGCGTTTTCCAGCAGCCTAGCATGTTACACATGCGCACAATGCTCAAATGATTTAAGAATATTCAAGCAACATTTTTTGAGGTATTTTATATGTAACGTAGGTAACTTGTTACAGACAATATATTTACTAGTTATTTTTAGATGGTTCTATTTATATCTAATTTGTTTGAATTTGTAATACGTACCATATTCTAAAAAATTGTAGATTAGTTATTTTAATCAATAATTATTCGGCTAATATACTTTATACCTACACTATTCAAAATACGTAATAAATTTATAAAGATTGCATCTATAATTATATATCTGTAGATAAATAATTTAAATCAAGCAGCCTTTGAATATTTAAATATTTAAGAAGTTCTGAATTATATTTTTTAATTAATTAACACTGCAAAGAATTAAGGCATCACCACTGCATTTAGCTTTTAATACAAGCTTTAACATAAGCTTTTTAGCGTTTTTAAGACAAACATTATTAATTATATGAAATTATCGAAATAAATAGTATATAAGTAGATAAGTAAATATCTATATTCAAGTATTTGTTTTCAGAATGAGCAAAGCCTTCCAAACTTTCAAACGGATTTTGGATAAGTATCCACTAATTTCTAATTCAGTTATATATGGTTCGTTATGCGTTGGTGCCGAGTTTTCCCAACAAACAATAACAAAAAAAGTATTGGTAAGTATTTTTTTAAATACCTAATCATGTAATGCATAAAACAATCACTCCTATATGTATCTTTCATATTCATATTTTGGTTTTCTAGTATAGAAATAATTTAGTAATTTATATTTTTGTTTTACTTGACTACATTTTCTATATCATTTCAAAGTCGTTTTGTATTTGCTTCGCAGGATGATCCTCCCAAACCATATGATCTAGAAACAATCGGTAGATACACAATTTATGGAACAACTTTAGCTGGTCCAATTTTAACGGTTTGGTAAATATTTTTATAATCTTACTTGTACATCCTGCAATCATTGGCGTAACGAGGCCACGGTCAAAATAAGTTTGATACCAATTGTTTCTTTGTTAAATGAATACTTAAGGGTCCATTCTCTGTAGACTTGACAGACATTAATTCGGGGTCGGGTTGAGAGGTTGGTACCCGATGGGTGAAGACTTACATATTTCCACTACCGAATTATTTAGATTTCGGAGGTGCACATAAAGCCGAAGTAAAAAGGCACATGGAAACAAAGTTAGCCCTCATTGCAAGGGTACCGGATTTGTCTTATAATTACAACAAAATTTATTTTTAATGTTATAAATTATATATCACCGGAAAGATCAAAAGATAAACTAGATCCCTATAGTAGCAAATTTTTGTTTAATACATGCATTTTAGAGATAATAATTTTTGAAAATACGCTATTTTAGTACAAGATTGTTTGCCTGGAATTTTAAAAATAAAAAGAATTACAAAAAATTACTTCTATAGGGACTTAGATTAAAGTCTTATCTTTCAATACTTTTTTATTAAAAATCGCTATCTTTTATAGTTTTTTTATAATTAGACATAGACACGAGACGAACGCCGATTTTGGGCTTATTTCAGGCCAGTGAATGGACTCTTAATGTCATTTTATACGGGTTTCCCATATTTGACCACCCATTTTCAATTTGATTTAAATCTAAACAAAGTAGGTAATTATTTATTCTTCAGTAGGTGAAGTTGGTTAAGTTCAGTAATCTTTGGGATTAAATTTTATCGAGTAGGCGTATCGAGTAGTAGTTTTCTCTCAAAGCAGTGATTTAATTATTGAGTTGTACAATTTTTGAGAAATTTATAAAAAATTTCAATATTATGGATTCTTCAGTGCAACAACGTATGTTTTCCACGAAAGTTTACGATAGAACTGGTTCAGCGGAAGAAATACCGCATGCATTTCGACGGCAGTTTGGTAACAATAATAGGGGTAATGCCAACGCGCAAAACAGTTATGGCATGGGTTGGTCACTGGCGTGAAAATAGTTCTGTGCAGAGCATTAAAAAACCTGGATATGGAAGAACTGTTCGTACGCCTGCGAATCTTGAACGAGTTGAGAGCTGCTTTCACAAGGAGTCCTATAACAGATCTGCTAATCGACAATCACTTGCTCTAAGAATATCCAAGAAATCTCATCACAGAATCCTTCATAACGATTTAAAATTTCATCCTTACAAATACCAAATGTCACACCACCTTAGCAATCGAGATAAGGAAGCGAGCTTAATACTATTACCTACTATCTATTGGCTCCCCATTCTTATCTCCCAGTCATCCTTACTTTTTCGATAATGAAAATAACCGTTCTGTTAGTCAATTCCGAAGAAGAAGCAACAGCTAACACAATCAGAAACTTCATGATGATTGTGCGAGAATTTCTTAACGGCCTTAAATTTTTCTGTGGGGGTATTTTAAGGGAAAGGTATTTCTTTGCAAACCGTCCTGCAACAATTGCGAAGCTAAAAGACTGCATTTGAGAAGAAAATACAGAAATAGATGAAGATTTACTTCGCCGGGTGATGCACAATTTTGCATTCAGAATTGAAAGTTGTATTCAAGTTGATGGAGGGCATTTAGAAGAGATGATTCTTAAAAATTGAACAAATGTTCAAACAAATGTCAGTAATAAATCTCATAGAATTAGGTGTACATTACACCTACAAAATTTTTTTTCCAACCATGCGAATAAGACACTATAACATTAAATTATTTTGTATAAAAAGCACAATGACACATTGACATTGACATTGCATGTCACATAATATATTGAGGTTTAATTAAATAGAAAAATAGAAACAGATAGTGACTCCGATGAATCGGTAAACTGGAGGTGCTAACCCTTTCCCTCGCCACGAAAACGTGTATTTTTTGTACTAGTTAAACAAATAACTATTTTGAGTAATAGAGTGGCTAGTCTAATATGAGGAACCCTGTATTAGTATATTATTATGATTTATCAACAAATGCGCGACTTATTTACAACAAAATATTCTATAAGGTAATTGCGCCAGTAGCTAACACTGCATCAATTGATGACATATGCAACTTTATTCCACTTTTTTAAGAAACAGTGTTTATAATTACAGATTCCTTTGTTTTAACCAGTTATCGTCCTTTTCCTCCAAACAATTTGCAGCCTCTGCTATTGACAACACTGTCCAGTATTTTTTACATTATTGTAGTTCCTTTTCTCTCCGCCAGTGCCTATTTTAATCGAAATTTGTTAGTACCCATAAGGAGGTAAGTTTAAAAAATAGTGTTTATATGCATTTTTCTTCATTACTGAAGCTTATAATTGTTTTTGATAAATTTAATACTTACAGAATACTATTTTAATCGAAGATAGGAATTTAAACTATGTAGGTATAAAAATTTAAAATTTCTGGGGTGTCATCTACAGGAACCACACTTTATGAATTGCTCTAATGAATGACGCCCATGTCAACTATTGCTACAACGAGTCGATACCTATATATTATTGTTACCAAATAATGTAAATAAAGATCTGAGTAAATAAAAAATGAATAAGCATCTATCGCCATCTTTAAAATCTACTGCCAGAAATTGACAACTGAATTTATCTCAATAGAGAGTTTTTGAATCCCTTAATTAGAGAGTTTTTGAACCCCTTAAATTTTAGCACGTCGTTATCGTTATTCTGCGCATGCGCAGTGCCAAAAATAGTATCATTTTCGGCACTGCGCATGCTCAGAATAACCATAACCATAACGATAACGTAAATTTTAAGGGGTTCAAAAACTCCCTTATAAATATAACAATAGTGATACCTACTGATATTTTTTCCATTTATGACATGACGGAATCAATTTCATTTCAAATACTTTATTAGCATTTAATTATATTCTAATATAACATCCATTTTCTCAAACAAATAATCCACTCATCATCAATTTTAATCCCCCTATCCATCCATCAACCGGCTAAGATCCTTAACTGTCTTTTAGACATAAAAGTGGTGAGACATCCAGGTGGTGGTCCATCGATAGATTCATCTCTGAATTCTAGAATTGACGCGTCTTTAAACAATAATTATGGTATGTTAAGTGAATGTAACTGCTGAAAATATATTTTCCCTATTTTTTTTTGTTCCTATTATTATTACTGGTATTATAATTTACTACCTCTGTTATATTTCCCTTTGTTCTGATTACAACTTTTTTTTATTTTTAGGTACAGATTTTTAGATAAAAAATTGGTTGGTACAACTAGTAAAGTAGTAGTGAAGAAGTTACTAATAGATCAATTTTTCTTTACACCACAATTATTAGTTGTGTTTTATGTGTGTAAGTATTATAGGTAGTTTATATCTTTTTTTGTTTATTTCATTATTTTGAAGGATGTTTCAAATAAAAGAATGGCTCATTTTTATTTTTTATGCTATTAGTAAGTAAATAAGCAAAGTTAATTAAAACTTGGTCTCACTAGATGACTAGATGTCATAAAAAACTATAAGAATATGCGTGTGAATATAAAAATGGCGATGCCAATAGCATTATTAGGCATCAAACGAATTAACAACGCAAATTATTTACAAACTAACAAACTACTATTTACAACAGCGAATACAAGCATATGCATTTTCTTCGTTATACTATTGACTTGATACTATTACATCGACTGGCTGATTCTCGAATCTAATCAGTGGGTTTTTGCTTTTACAATAATAATTGCCCAAGCCTGGATTCATCTAGTCTCTCGTCTATGGAAAATACGGATATTTTCGTAAAGATTTTATCTGGTTCGGCATATTTATTGTCCGGGAAAAAGGTGCCAATTAGATCAGACAATGGATTAATTTGGGCGCTACTTCTCACTGCACTGTTTCGTCGCTGATGATGTTCTGACAGGACATAAGGCCCGTTGTGATTTTGATAATTTCAATTTCAGAGGTGTCCATTCCTGGAATGATCTTATCGATAAAAATAGGAGTCTACTGTTTTCGTGTCGTATGAATCCATGCATATTGTCATATAACAGCATACTACACAGCATAATTCCAAAAAGCATTTCAGTAAACTTCGAACCACACTTCAGTTTAAGTTCTCAAGTCCATAGATCAACTTTATATCGTCAATGTTCGAGATGTTAAAAGAGCAGGACTTTTATAGCTCACTGTTCAAAGCATGGTAGCCATATGACTATATATAGTTACTCATATGATGGTAGCTTGTAGCTTAGTGCAGTGGCGCCATTCAGAAAAAATCTTGGAAGGAGCTAGGCCCGATATAACTCATAATACGGTCCTGACTGTCACCCCCTCTGCTTTTATGGCCGTATCCATTTTATGTATTCAAAAGCTTTCCGACAACCCGATATATAAGTACCGGAACCGGCTCTGTCATTCTGGCCACAGAGGACACAGACCAGAGGCGAAAGCTTGCGGCGGTGTCTTTGATGTTTAATGGCCCATTTTCGATACCAGTTACGTCGACACTGAGAGAAATAATTGCTTAATTCTAACAATACCACCTTACTATAGGTACTCTGAAAGAAGTGTTTAATGATTATCGTTAACGGCTTTTGTAGATTAAGTATATCAATACAATAATTCACCTTATGTAATGTAACTAAACCACAGAGGACCTAGAACAGAGACGAAGGCTAGTGGCGGCGTCTTTGATGTTTAATGGCCCATTTTCTGTACCAGTTACATCTACACTAAGAGAAATAATTGCTTAATTCTAACAATACTACCTTACTATACTCTGAAAGAAGTGTTTAATGATACTTATGGTTGTGACTGATATGTTATATTACTTATATTACTAATGTCATTCAGTTTTTTGTTTTATGTATTTTTAATAAATGTTTCATGTCATTTATTGCAAATAAAAGATTTATTATTATCCATATGTGATCTTGTATTTTTTATTATTCCCAGAAAATAACCCGAATAAGTTGCAGATCATTATTAGAATTAGGAAAATTATCAAAATTTTGCTTATAAATGTACCTATGCTTTTATTAATAACTGAAGTAGTAATACAATAATTATTATTTTCCGACTGATATTTTTTACACTGGTTTTGTAAAATCAGATGCATTTTTAATAACAATCACCAGTATACAACATATTTTTAAGCAAGTTCTAACAAAAAAAGCCATAAATTTGAACACAGCGCAAACTTTACATGTAGACCAAGATACCTCCAAGCTTCGTAAGGTTATTTCCTGTATTAGAATAATTTAGAGGTACATCTCGATGATAAAGCACATGGACTATTTATTTATGTCCATCTATATTAAATAATTTAATATTTAATTCATTTATTCTTATTCTGAATTTTGTTGGTGTGCACTGCAAATTTTTTGCACTTGCAACTACAATAATTTGCTACTAATATACTTATGTATTAGTATAGTCTAAACAGCAGACTTAAAGGAAACACAAATATTGGTAATGTAGCTTAGTTACATTACATAAGGTGAATTATTGTATTGATATACTTAATTTACAATAGCCCTTAAATATAATCATTAAACACTTTTTTCAGAGTATAGTAAGGTAGTATTGTTAGAATTAAGCAATTATTTCTCTTAGTGTAGACGTAACTAGTACAGAAAATGAGCCATTAAAAATCACTAGCCTTCGCCTCTGGTCTGTGTCCTCTGTGATTCTGGCTACAATATGAATTACATTATACAATTTTTTTAAAATACATTTTCAGTTTTAAGTTGCAAAAATAGTCAATTTTATGTAGCCCTATCAATTTTTTGTATACAAAAAGCTTGCCAACTACCCAATGTATAAATACCAGGACTGGCTCAAAGTAATACTGGCTACAATACATTGTGTCCAGTTTAAGACTAACTGTATAGGCATCTCGGAAACCATTATAGAGATATATTAGAGTTGATAAAATTGGAAAAAAGTTGGGAAACTTTAGGCCCAAGAAGAATCTAAGGTTATATTTCTGAGAGTTCCTTTCCTTAAATAGATACAGGATGAAAACCAAAAATGTGAATTTGCTGAAAACGTCTATAGCTCGTTTATTAAAAAAGATAGAATCGAAAAATTTTCAGACAGGGACAGCAGTCAACAAGGACTCCAAAATGGGCATCTAAAAAACTTAGGTCTACTAAATTGTGCGGTAGCATGCTCATCTATTGTTTTTCTTATGGGTAGCCATATTGGATTTTAGCATTTTGAAAAGCACTCGTAAAAAGTGCTTTTCAACTATGTACAATATACATAGGTTCAAAACTGAGAACCAATAAGATGACCTACTAGGTTGTCGGACCTCACTCCACTGGACTTTTTTGTTATCTAAAAACCAAAGTGTATGCAAGATAGCATGAAACATGCAGAGGAATTACGTGATATAGTTAAAGACGCAGTGATTATTATTTTATTGTTTTTGTTTTGTATTGTATTGTTTTGTTTTTGAACATATGCATATTTATTATTATTATTATACACGGTTAAAAGGTTTTTTATGGAGTTTTCAAAAATAAGTTTTTCCAGTGCTAGCGCAAAATCTAGTAAACCTAAATTTTTTTAGACAACCGGTTTTGAAGTCCTTGCTGACTGCTATCCCTGTCATCAAAATGTGACGAATGTATCTTTCCACGTTTCCAGAAAATATTCATTTTTGGTTTTCACCCCGTACCTACTTAAGGGAAGGAATTCTTGGAAATGTAACCTTGGATTCTTCTTGAGCCAAAAATTGCCCAACTTCTTCACAATTTAACCAACTCGTATCTCTAATGGTTTCCGATGCTCATACTCGTTACGGTGTACATTGAGAACTGAATAATATTTTTGAAAATAGGCAAATAGGCAGTTTTATGAATGCTACTGTTTTTTTCTACATTGTATTTAAGTTTCAGTTTGAGCATTAATCATTTCTCTTTTAGCTATGAGTTTAATGGAGGGAAAATCAGACATCTTTGAAGAATGTAGAAATAAATTTGTACAAACCTTCAAGAGTAGCTGTATGTTTTGGTTGCCAGCTCAAGTCGTAAATTTTATTTTAATACGTCCTGCATTTAGAGTTACATACGTGGGTATATGTTCCTTTGCTTGGGTCAACATCCTTTGTTGGATTAAAAGCCAATCATTATCAGAAGAGAAAGAATAATAGAGTAAATGCGTTTTATATAATTTGTTCTAAATTTGATCTAGATCATAAAAGAAAAATTGAAAAATGTTTCCTCTAGAATTGGAAAATTGGTATTTTTATTTTTTATATATGTATATTTGCCAAAACAATCAGTAACAATTTGCATATAAACATCTAAAACAATTTGGGTGCAAATAAATAATTCAAACTTAGATTTAATTTTCATCAAATACAAATGTTTAAACTGAAACGATGTTAGCTTGAGCTGTTCTATATATTTCTTTATAATGAAGTAGACATATAATTTTTAATTTTGAATGGTCTTTCAAAGGGATTTTAAATAGTTTATTTCAAATGCTACGTACTTATAATAGACGTACTTAATGTACAGGATATATAGTATCCTTACTGTATTTATTAGAAATACACATATACACATTTGAAAGATTTCTGAAGAATATGCTGTACCTATAAATAATAGAAAACAGCAAACACCTAGGAAGTCTAATGGGTATAAAGGGGTACCTACTTACGTAAAACTGTAAAACTGTAAGTCCTCTTGCATTATAGTATAGCTTGGACAAATTTGGAAGGTTGAGTATACAGACTATAACTATAAGGCATACGAAAAATGGTATGCTTCATGCCATCCTTTTTTAAATAAATTCATTGCTGAAAATTAAAATTCATTTGCTTTAAATCTTTTGTTTTCATGTTATTAATTAGATTTTACTATTTTTACGGTTTTTTTAAATAGAAGACTATGCTAAATAGAAAACTAAAAATTTGAATCTAACGATAGTAGGTAGCCCGGCGATTGAGCCCATCCCTTCCACTTTCCTTTTGGCCGCCTTCGGACCACGCCTCCCAGCCAGTGAAACAGAAAAGTATTTGCAAACAGGTATGGAACAGAAAACAGGTATGAAAACAGGAAACAGGTATTTGTAAACAGGTATGGAACAGAAAACAGGTATTTGCAAACAGGTATGGAACAAAAAACAGGTATTTTGAAGATATGTCATGCCGTTGTAATTCAATGTTGTGGGGTGCATATAGCAAGCGAAGTAGTTGTTTCGACATATCTTTTTCATACCTGTGTTCTGTTCCATACCTGTTTGCAAATACCTGTTTTCTGTTCCATACCTGTTTGTAAATACCTGTTTTCTGTTGCATACCTGGTTCCTGTTTTACTGACTGGGGGACGTGGTCTGAAGACTGTCTAAAAGGAAAGTGGAGGGATGGGCTTAATCGCTAATGATGTATCACACTAATATTTTATTTTAGGGCTCGGTTAGCAGACCTTGATCCATTGGCGAAATTTTCACATCTCAAGGTTGTATTGCATTTCATCTAGGTAACTACTCGTAGTTTGACCACAGTATAAAAATATTAATATATTTATACTGAGGTGTGACATAGTCTTAAATACTCTATTCTATTTAATCGCAAGGACAAATAAGTTAAATTCTAATTGCTCGAAGTCAATCGAGATATTAACATATAGCTGAAAACTAGAACATTTGTTCGTAACTCTCAAACAAAAGACGAAAACCAATGTTGGTTTTGCCAAATGATTTTATATCTAAAAACATCAAAAATAATTTGTATCTCTCATAGTTATCGAGTTTCTTTATACAACCAAATTTGCCTATATCCTGTAAGTACTAATACTAGCGGTTCTTTCAGCAAATGGATTCCCATCTATTCTAAATATATATACTTACAAAGTAGCAGTGACATCTCATTAAAAATAAAGAAGAATCTATTTTAGGAATAGTAATGAATTTTATATAGTATAATTACTATTACCAGAGACTTATAGAATCTACATGTATAAGTCTCTGATATTACTATAGTATAATAACTATTAATTATAATTATAAATATGGAATAAAATTATTGTTTTTGTACTGTTTATTTTCGTATTCAATTAAAAAAAAATACTAAACAGCAATACTTCCATGTGGTCATGTGGATACACATAGGTACATTTATAAAATGCATTCCAAAGTGGACCAATTTCCATGTTATGTTCGGTATTATTTTTCTGATGAAGCTGCGGAAATAAAAACTAAATTATTTATAAATAATTAAACAATAGATGAGAATAATGTCAATAATTCGATTCAATACAGAATTAGATTATAGCATAGTTTAAGTATTTACTTAAACTATGATCTATTTATTACTATAGTAATAAAAGAAAACATCCCTTTGTGTTATAGTAGGTATCGTGGTAAGTAGGTCCATAGTCTGGTCCACGTAAAACTGACCCCTCCCCCCCCACTACGTTATTGTCTCAACATATTTTTTTATTTCAAATGCTAGGTCTATGTGATTTTTTTTGCAAAATCTAAATCCGATTTCAAAATTTTAGGTAAGTACATAAAAATATGCGGGTGTACCAAAAACTAATTTTTCTTCAAGCGTATAATAATACTTATTTTATCCAAGACGTATTATAGAAAAGGCCTATTGTTTTACTAGTAAAGAAATATTCTCATTTTTTTATTAGTACAAAAAAGTAAAAGTGTAACTATAACAACGGATTAAAAAAAAGTGTCATGTAGCTATGATTTCTCAGAAGTGTCAGTTTGAAATTAAACGTCACGTCAGATCGTTTTTTATACAAGCATAAATGTCTGAAGAAACACAGTTTTAATTTTGACGCTTAAAGAAAAAATAGTATATGTTACTGGGAGTATAATAAAGCTCTTTATGTGTTTCGCCCAATTTACTCAGCCTCGGCTGTGTAAACTTTGTGTGTGAGCTTATGGGTTCAACAAATAATGTTTGCCTTCTACTAGGGTAACATAATATACTATTTTTTTAATTAAACACCCTATGTATTTTGACAAACTAACTCTGTTATGGCTAATACAAAATTGTTTACATACATGTGTTACAAAATTTAATGAGATATCTTATTAAAATTCGTTTGGAGATTTAGGTACAGGGTGTTTCCTTAAATAGTGACAAAGTGAAGTGGCATCTTATGGAATAGCATAAAATCGTAGTAAAAAATAACAGAAAGTCATACAGATATAGCATACTTTAAATTAAATCCAGTCGGTTCGAAATATTTCACATTTTACAAACATTTTGATAGAAGCAAAGATCCTATATGAGACATTATAACTTTTTAGGCATGAGAAATAATAACTTTTATTTTTATAAATAAAAGTAAATTTTATAAATAAAGAAATAATTTTTGGCACAAAAAATACATAAGGTGTGCTTCCTGTTAGAATTATTATAAGAAATTCGGAAATACTACTCTTCAGTGTTTTATTTTTTATTCTAAATTTTAGGAATTTCAGATCGTGAAAACTTTACTTTTAAAATTGAACGCTCTGTATTTTTTACATGAGTTATGGAAATTATGTACGGTATAGACATTGTAAGGGTTGAAGATAAATGGATTGGGAAAGGGAGACCAATTGCTTAATCTACTATATTGCCTGATCAAACAAAGATGTGACTTTGACAAAGACTTTGTGTGAGGATACACAAATAATCAAGCATATATGATAGATCCAACTACTAAAGAGCATATGTAAAATAGAATTAATAGCTAAGTTTTCTAAATTATTCGTGTACAGATGTTCTACAAAATGTAAATAAATTTTTTGAGCAAAGTATACAATTAATTGTACATAGATCAAGGTGAACGGCATTATAGACATTTGTTGTGATATTTTTTATATATTTTTCCTCTTTTATATGTATGTTACGCCCAAACATCGAAACCCGTCAATGAAATACCGAAATCAGATAATTGTTCGCGTTGTGGTCGTTCTTGTTGATCACGACGCGTTGTGGACAACGCTCAAACGGCCACGACGCGTTCTAGATAATTTAGAAAGCTTATAAACCGATTGCGCTTTAATATTTAACTAGAACTAGATTAACAGAAATAATAACTGAATTTGAAATCATTTACTGTAAGATTATTTCTGCATGAAACATTATTTATTAAAAAGGAAAATAATAGAATAATAACCAACTGAACAGCAGATAGTTGAGAAGGATATTCACTTGTTCTTGCAGGCACTATTATTGTGGAATTTAGAATTGCACGCCACCTCATTGGCCCTGCAGTTGCACTTTTTTGTATTACAATAACGTTTAAAATGGCACATGACAAATCCTTGTTTTGATCCAGACAAAAGCGCTGAAGCTTTTCTCAAATTTAATGAACGACTCTAAACATCTGATGAGTTTATAAAATTAGAATCAACGAAGATGAATTCATTACGACTATAAAGTCTTTCCAGCACTCCCTCTTTGGTTCCCAACTTATACAAGCTAGATTCATTAACGCTTAGAACTACATCTAGAACACTTCTAGGGGCAAGCCTCCCTCTGTTGACATCCGGAACTTTGACTACGACATTTCGACCGACCTCAGCAGGAGGTAGTTTTTCACAGGACAAAGCTAGCATTTTTTCAGCTTGCTTCTCCATTCCGGCTTTAGCATGTTCGCGTTGCTGTCTGATTGCATCATGTCGGTAGCAAAGACTGCATGCGACTTGTACTTCAATTTCAACACCACACTTCATGTATACTTTTAAGCTGCATGTTTGACATGATTGGATGATTCCAAGATCTTCGCAAATGAAACATGCTACCACGCTGGATACTGCATTGATTAGATTTTCTTCCCTTTCCCGGTCTGTTTCAAGTGCCATCCCATCCAAGATTTTCTCTAAATCTTGGAAAAACACGAAAGATCAGTTTATGAGCTTTCTAAATCATCCAGAACGCGTCGTGGCCGTTTGTGCATTGTCCACAACGCGTCATGGTCAACAAGAATGACCACAACGCGAAAAATTATCTGATTTCGGTATTTGGTCGTTCAGCACCGCCCACAACGCCTTGTAGCCGTTTTTTTCGCTCACTGAGCGTTTTAGATGTTTGGGCGTAACATATATACACTTTCCTTTATCTTTTGTAAAAGTTAAGTAAAGCTATTTATTTAAGTAGTTTAGTTTAAGTTTATCTTACAGTAATAGTGATACTCAGACTAAATCCTATTTGAAAATGGACTTTCTGTAGACAACCTCTTTTATTTGAGTGATTAAAACAAAAAAAATATATATCTAGCGATAGTCACGATCTCCGACAATAACGGGGAGGCCGTGAGCTCTTAAGTCTTGATTTTCTCCATAGCAGAATAATCGCGCGTGACGCCTGTAAAATCATAAAAAATTCGGATCCCCTCTTCTTCATTATGCTAGATCATTAGAGTGCAAAAGTAAGAGTCTTTCCATAAAAAGCAACACCAAAGAATATAGACTTATTGTCTTTGGCAACATTAAGAACATCCGTCCTACATTCGACGCCGAGCAGGTAAATAAATACTGTCACCAACGTAGAACTTGTTTAGTTAAAGGCCCAATTAAGAAAGGTGCAGAACAGAGTATATTTTTGAAGCATCATACAAATAGACATCGCGTCTTCTATAAATATACAAAACCTCGGTTTATACGAAAAGCTAAATGCACCTTTTTGAGGTCAGCAGGGTACCATTCTGAGACCGAACCAAGATGTGAATAAGCATCTTGGTTCGGTCTCAGAATGTGTTGACTTGAAAAAGGCGAACCCAGTCTAATTTCAAGGTCGGATCACGAATAAACTAGATTCATTAAAAATATACTTCTAAGACAAAATCTATCCGTTACATCGAATAGTACCACACTCGTTGCTTAAAAGCTGAAAGTCACCATCGTTGCAGGCGTTCCCCGTCTCCTTATATGTGAAGTGAGGCATGTACAAGAGAGAGAGATAAAAACTGATAAGTATCGTACAAATTGATAATAACTTCTTTGATGAAAGAATCAGAACGCACACAAAATAATGCCCGCCCATAATAATGTCAACAAAGAATTTTCCTACAAATTACCTACCTAGATATTAGAATAGAAATAGAATAACAGTAATACCTAGAAACAGAGAAATTTATTATATTTTCAATACAAGGCCAAGTTATAGTTGCAAATAATTATAACTATATATTATAATGGATAATTCGGTTAATAGGAATAGGTGTAGAAAATACGACTTCCGTGAAACAATTAAACCTATAATATCCTGATGTAAACCACTAGGAAGTATCGAATATACCAATAATAATACAGTGGCTTAACGCGCGTTCTCACGATTCGATTTAGTTGATTAACTTAGATAACTGTGGATCGACTAAAATTCGTCAAGTTTTTTGGTTCACACATTTCTAGAGAAACTTGTATCAATAGTTGATATAAAATGGCAACAAATGCAGCGGTTCGTGCGGGTGTAAAAATTAATTTCGATTTATTGATTAAAGAACTGGGAAAAATTATCTTGCAATGGGATATACAGCGTAAGTAACGCCGTTTTTGGGTAAGATATTGGATCTTAAGAAGAAACCGGTATGGATATTCAGCAACCCTCTTGAAAGAACCTGCATTGCAGGGTATAGAAATCACCAGAGAATGTCTGAAGAAAAGGTTGAAAAACTGGTATCAAAAATTCGACGAAAAATTAAAAAGCAGGATACTGGAGATTAATTTGCTACTCTAGCTTTTATATACAGAGTGCCAAAAAATACAATCTCAAATTTTATTAAACAAGTCTATGAAGAAATATATGATGCTTTATAAGAATCAATAAAGGTAAGTACCGGAAAGAGTGGTTACATTTTTTTATTTATTAAAGTTTAAAACAATATTTCAAACATGGCATATTCTTGACTACAAAAGAGTAATAAGTATTTATACAGGGTGGGAAAAATTTTAATGTGCAGCATTTGTATCTCGGAAACGGTAAAAGATACAACGTGGCTCAAATTAGGAAAAAATTGCTCAATTTTATGCTGATTCAAAATATGTGAACAAGTTTAATATATTCCGGGCCGTTCGGGAGATATGCCGGAAAAATCAAAATTTGCCAATTTCTTTTAAGTTAAATAACTTTTCTTGAAATAAATGTAGACTTTTGAAATTTGGTACGTTTACATAGTTTGATGAGAGCTTTCGATTGCCATACTAAAACATGTTCTAGGCCTACTAGTTTTTCCGCAACAATATTCAACTTTTGAATTTCTTATGGGCGCCATATTGGATTTTTACTTCACTAAATACAGAAATAAATTATAAGCATGGTGATATATCACACTTGATACTTTCTTCTATAAATATGGATAATACACGCGAATAACTATAAATATTATTTATTTACAAATAATAAACAATCATTCATTTATAGTTAATTGTTACAAAGTGTGTTTTTAGCTTTTTAGAGGAACTAATTATTATAATAAGAAAAACAACTTATTTATACTGCTCGAATTGGCTGCCATTACTCTGAATACAAATTTGAGTCCTTACAGACATGCCATCCACTGCACGTGTTACTGTTCCACCATCTATTGAATTTATGTATTCATTAATTCTTTCCAACATTTCATCCTCTATCGATGGCATTGGATTATTGTAGATATAATTTTTAACAGCTCCCCAGAAATAATAATCTAAGGGGTTTAGACACGGTGATCGCGGTGGCCATAGAATGGGACCATTTGTACCCATCCACGATTTCGGAAAACGTTGTTCTAGGTCTAGGTACTGGGTTACAATCCTAGCATTGTGTGAAGGGCATCCATTTTGTTGAAATAACTGTAAATTTTGTATATTTTGCAAAGGAAGGTCATCCAGCATTTCCTCCAAATCATTTTGTAAGAAGTGTAAATAATTTCGAGAAGTTAATTTATCAATAATACGATAGGCCCTAATACCTTGTTATCTAAAATTCCACACCAAATATTTACTGAAAATCTAATATGAGGTCTCGTTTCTCTAATCAGGTGAGGATTTCGTTGTGCGTAATGATGCTCATTTTTTCTATTGTATATCCCACAATTAATTACTAAACGTTGACTCATCACTCCATAATATCTTTCTACAAAAACCATTGTCATTATTCATTAACCTTTGCATCCAGTGACAAAATTGCAACCTCCGCTCATTGTCTCCAGGATGTAGTAAATATTTGGTGTGGAATTTTAGATAACAAGGTATTAGGGCCTTATGTTTTATCGTATTATTGATAAATTAACTTCTCGAAATTATTTACACTTCTTACAAAATGATTTGGAGGAAATGCTGGATGACCTTCCTTTGCAAAATATACAAAATTTACAGTTGTTTCAACAAAATGGATGCCCTTCACACAATGCTAGGATTGTAACCCAGTACCTAGACCTAGATCAACGTTTTCCGAAATCGTGGATGGGTACAAATGGTCCCATTCTATGGCCACCGCGATCACCGTGTCTAAACCCCTTAGATTATTATTTCTGGGGAGCTGTTAAAAATTATATCTACAATAATCCAATGCAATCGATAGAGGATGAAATGTTGGAAAGAATTAATGAATACATAAATTCAATAGATGGTGGAACAGTAAGACGTGCAGTGGATGGCATGTCTGTAAGGATTCAACTTTGTATTCAGAGTAATGGCAGCCAATTCGAGCAGTATAAATAAGTTGTTTTTCTTATTATAATAATTAGTTCCTCTAAAAAGCTAAAAACACACTTTGTAACAATTAACTATAAATGAATGATTGTTTATTATTTGTAAATAAATAATATTTATGGTTATTCGCGTGTATTATCCATATTTATAGAAAAAAGTATCAAGTGTGATATATCACCGTGCTTATAATTTCTTTCTGTATTTAGTGAAGTAAAAATCAAATAAGGCGCCCATAAGAAATTCAAAAGTTGAATATTGTTGCGGAAAAACTAGTAGGCCTAGAACATTTTTTAGTATGGCAATCAAAAACTCTCATCAAACTATGTAAACGTACCAAATTTCAAAAGTCTACATTTATTTCAAGAGAAGTTATTTGACTTAAAAGAAATTGGCAAATTTTGATTTTTCCGGCATAACTCCCGAACGGCCCGGAATATATTAAACTTGTTCACATATTTTGAATCAGCATAAAATTGAGCAACTTTTTCCTAATTTGAGCCACGTTGTATCTTTTACCGTTTCCGAGATACCAATACTGCACATTAAAATTTTTCCCACCCTGTACATATATTAGTAAAACCTTGAGAAATAATATCAGATGTTTCTTCTTGCGATGCAGGAGAAAAACCATACTGTTATACAAAGGCAAGTGATGTCGGTACCGAATTTCACCATCCTTCCGATCCACTGTAATGTGGAAGTGAAGGTGAAGATGTCTGATTCTGTGTATTAAACAAAACGTGTAGACGCTCGTGCCTGGTCACTGATTGTATCTTTTCTTGACATGAAAGTTCATTAAAAAGTAATAACTGTCTCAACTGAATAGCAGTAAGTTTTGCAAATGCATCAAATTCGTCTCCATCAGCATTACTGCTTTGTTCTGACACTTTATCCAGTTTATTATTGCAGTGTGTATGGCCAATATATTATCATTTGAAACTGCTTTATGCTTTCGGTTCTGTGGAGCTAGAAATTGTTTTGATGATTTAATTTAAGAGTTATGCGTCATCGTAGTAGCTGCGGCAGTAGGTGGAACTATTGGTTCAGCTTTATTATTGTCCATAGATTCACTTCACTAATGTAATTCATCGTCAATTTCAGTTTGTTCAACTCTCTTCTGTTCAGTTTCATTATTGGATAGATTCTGAAACAAAAATATTATGAATGTATTTTTATTGTTGCAAGTACCACACACAGAAGATGAATGGAAGCAGATTCAAAATGATTTCTATAGTCGATGGAATTTTCCAAATCGTTGCGGCGCCCTCGATGGGAAACATTTTCTTATATGGAATGCACCTCATAGTGAATCAAACTACTTTAACTATAAAGGCGCTTTTAGTGTTATTTTGTTTGCATCTGTTGATGCTAGTTATTGTTTCCGTTATATGAACGTGGGCACAAATGGCCGTACAAATTATGCCTCAGTTATTTCAAATTCATCTCCAAATGCAGCACTGGAAGCAAACATGTTAAATTTTCCCAAAAAACGGAGTGTTCGTCGCTGACGACGCTTTTCCACATAAAACTTTCATTTTAAAACCATATGGAAGAACTACGTGTCTATCTAGAAAGCAACAAATATTCAATTATCGTTTATCGAGGGCATGCCGCATAGTCGAAAATGCATTCGGAATTTTGATCTCAAGATTTGGGATATTACAAAAAGCGACACCTCTTGCAATTGACAAAATGGTCAAATTCAGCAATTACACAAAAGAAGCTGCTGCTAAACATAACAAATATGCGGCTTTCGTGCCGTGGCAAGAAAATAGTATACAACAAAATATAACAACTGGAAATAGAAATAGAAACAATATGGAAATCGAAATAAGTTCAAATCATTCCAGTGGCGACCCGTAAGTTTAACTTCAGGGGGTATGCAAAAAGCCGTAAATACACGTTTCTTTTGTCATTTTCCGCAAATGCTTCAGGTCAGCAACTTCTATCTAAATATATATATATATGTAGATAATACTATAGAACTATTAGTATACTATTATTATAGTATATAATGGTTCCCTATTTAGGAGTATATAATCCTATATAGGATTATAATATACTCTTATATAGGACGGGCAATTAGTGCGTATTAGTGCGTTACTATAGTCTATACCACCTATACAGTTAAAATTAGAATAATAATTTTTGGTACAAAGTTAGATGACAGTGGCGTACACATTTTAAAATTATTTTGGCACATACAAGGTATGTAATATTAAAATGACAAACATAAATTTTTTCAAATGGAACACCCTATATATGTATATTTTTGGATTTTTTAATTAAGCGTACTTTTCTGTACGATCAATACAGGGTGTCCCACGGTGACCAGACATTAGACATATTTCAGAGACTACTTCGATTTTAATTTTGAAAATTTGGGCAATAGTGTTTTCGGGCATGCCCTTCTCAACTAAAATAACGGTGTCCACCTAACGCTTCTGGTTATACCTGAAGTTGATGTCATCTGTTATTTTAAATGCAACACCCTGTATAGTATTGCAATTTTGAATTCTACGTCAATATTTAGGTGAACTTTCATAAAGGTTTCCTATTCTTAAAGTTAACCATTTTTGATATATAGTCAATTTTTTCTAAAAAAAAAATTAAAATGCACTGCCTAATAATTATTATTTTCAGAAATCTAATTAATTTGCTCGAAGTGACCGCCATCTACTTGTAAACAGTTATGTATCCTTCTTGTTACCCCATCTGTAACAGCTCCGGATATTTGGGCAACAGGTAAAGTTTCAAAGGCTTCTCTTATACAGGCAACTAGGTTTTCTTTGGAATAAACTGGCGTTGAGTACACTTTCTCTTTTATTGCACCCCAGATATAAAAATCTGGTGGTGACAGATCTGGAGATCTTGGTGGCCAATCCCAGGGTCCTAGACGTCTACTCAACGTGTCTTCAAACATTTCATTTAATTGCCGGTATACTTCGTTTCCACAATGAGGTGGAGCACCGTCTAGCTGATACCAGAAGCTTCTTAGTTGATCTAGGGATAGATCCTCTAAGAAATCTGTTACAACGGTTCCCAAAATATGGAGGTATCTTTGTGTATTTAAATTGTACTCGTAAAAAAGTACCTCACCTGATTGTCTTTAACGAAGCAAAATACGTTGACACTTGACACTAAACTTGTGTTGAAAATTTCTTTCGCGGATGACATGTTGATTTTCTGTTGCCCAAAAGTGTTGATTTCGTCTATTAAAAATACCTTCGTTACTAAATTTTGACTCATCTGTCTAAATGATTTTGCGTAAAAACTTTGGATCTTCTTGTGTTCGCGTTAAAATCATTTCACAAAATTTCGTCTTTCAGCATCTTCAGGATGAGGTGCAGATACAAAATTGAATTTTTTACTTGTATTTCACTTTCATCATTATTTCATCATTTCATCATTAATATTTCACATTTTTGTAGTTTTGTTACAAAGTATCTATTTAGTAGTTTTATTCTAGGTAATATGGGAGACAGCATATTTGATTGGAGGCTACAGGAAAGTCATCTTCTGGAGTATTTGTATGATCTACAGGCGAAATTGTGTGGTAATAAAAAAATGATTTCATTCGATGGAAGATTTAAAGCTGCCGAGATTATCCGGCGGTTCTAGGACGCCGACAGAACAGAGGCAACAACCGAGATAACGACATACAGGAGAGATACAGCCTATTGCTTCGGAAGCAATAGTACCGCATATTGCCCTTCCCAGTTACCTTATAGGGAAAAAAGTTGACAATTATTGTCCTATTTGGACGAAAGACCCACCACGATAATGTCAAAAAAATTGTCTTTCAACTGGGCTAATTGAAGGGGAGGTCATCTCTTACCATTTAGACATTACACATCCTGGAATTTGGAACATGAAATAATTGCAAAGGCAAATTGCAAATCAAGAACAAATCATAATATACAAAAATTATGAATTTCCAGTTAATTCTCTCGTTCGAACACTTGGACGTATTCAAAATAAAATTGTGAGCAATAAAAATGTTCAGTGTATTAGTCGGCTTTCACTAATGTTTACATTTTTCCAAATGGATTTTCTCTGCGTCATGTGTGGTGTGCTATTTTTAATTACGTGGTCTTTTGAGTATGTTCGAGTCGAAATGAACGAGAAAATTCACTCGGAAATTTTTTATAGTTGCGATTTTTCGTGAATCGGAAAAATATACAACTGTCTGTTTTCAGTAATGTTTAAATTTTTTTTCAACGAACGAGAAAATTCACTCGGACGTTTATAATTTTTTATAGAGACGCATTTTTTCGTGAATCGGACAAATATGCAATGCTTCAGTCTGGTTTCAGTCATTTTTCCGAATAAAATGTCTCAGCGTCATGTGTGCTATTATAATTTTCGTGGTTTTTTAATACGCTCGAGTCAAAACAAACGAGAAAATCAGTCGGAAATTCATAATTTTTTATATAGCCGCTAATTTTTGTGAAGCGGAAAAAATGTACAACGCTTTAATCTGATTTCAGTAATCTTAAAACTTTTCCGAATAAATTAAGAGTGGTAAAAGCAGTCACTGTCCCATAAGTGCTTCTTAGTGCTAATTATATAAATTTTTACGGTTGAAACAGGTACCCTAGTTTTTGTTTACTTACATTTTGGGATAAAATAAGTGTGACAAACGGTAGGCAAACTGTATGGTGACAGCATATTAGTGCTTGTGTTTTTGATAAATAATATTTGAATTAAAATTTATTGTTTTTATAAGACTAATAATAGAAAAGTATAGACAAACTGCAACGAAGTGGTTATATGTTGTGTAAATAAACGTGTTCCCTGTTATCAAATTATTACATGCCATTTGGAGAAATGAGTGAGAAACAGTTTCTTATACTAGGGCCAAACTTCTATCTATCTTCTATCTTAAAAACTTCTATTGACACATTCTGTGGAATGACACCCATAAACACGGCAGTTTGTGTTGTACTAATTTCTTTTGAATGCCATGTGAAAATGTAAAAATAAAGGTGTACAAATACTAACCACGTCGTTTTTAACTTTGTAATACCAAAATGTCACAAGCACCACTAACAAACCCAAATACGTATTAATCATTATATCAGCAATAAGCCTCCAAAAATCAAGGATTGTTAACTGTTTACAGAATTGCTCGATCCCTATACTACAATGTAATCCATAATTGTTACGTCATCAAAGATCCAAAGATCTCGAACTTGTAGAAATAGGTACACTTTATACTGTTATTACAAACTTTAATAAATAATAATATTAATAATCATTCAAATACGAAAATTCTCTTGCAAATGTGAAATATAACAAACACAAAATAGGTATATTTTGACAATTAGATTACATATATCTCCGATGACGTCACAAAGGCGGATGACAAAATTGAGCGATCGAGCAATCCTGTAAACAGTTAACAATCCTTGTCCAAAAATTACCTTTTAAGTAAGTTCAAATATTTTCATGCAGAGGGCGCATTCATTTTTGGAATCGCCAATATTTATATATTTGGATCTATCCCTTTTCTACATCTGTAATATTTAAATTAGTATATTAATGTATCTAACTATAAAATAATTATAATGTATAAACTAAAGCGTAGCCCCCATCTATTCGTCAAGTACTAATCTCGAATCGTGCGAATGTTTTGAGTAAAACTGAAATCTCTACGGCCGTGTAGAGGATCGGGAGGGAAAAAAAAGATGATGGTAGAAGCTGAGAAAGAGCGGAGAGAAGATTTGTTTTTTGGAAGGAAAGAAAATTTTAAGTACAACTATACAACTATACAACCAGAGACATATACATCTACAATACAACTTAATAACAAATTAGATACGACAAAAAGAATATGCAAGTCTATCTGAATTGAGTGAATTAAGTGTTGTTAGTGATATATTCTTTGGAGGTCGTAGAAAAGCTGACACATTAAGCTAAAAAGAAAAGGATGGTGTCTCCTGTAGTATCGAGGTGGGCTTTCACCCCCAGCCTGGTCTTAATTTATTCCATGTATGTAGTGCCACATAAATATGTGGTAGTGCATTAACTTTAACCTACAGCAATTTACCGTGTTGACTATTTCCGTGAGAACTTTAAAATAAAGAAGTAAGTAGGTATTCCCGGTTTCGTTATCGAAGGGCCCTCGTGACACTATTCGTTAATTCGTTCATGTTCGTATGTCGTTCAATTTTAGCTAAGCTGATGTAACTTTGTATGTTAGAACATTGTTAAATTAACTACGTTTGTTTCTCTCTAATTAGTTAACATAATTGCTTTTCTGTTATTATTATTATTTTTAGGTATCAAGTTAGAAATGTAGGTATATGTTGCATCAAGAGTATGTAAATAGAGAGGTTACATAGGTAGGTATGTAAGGTTATAGGTATGTAAGTAGGTACATAGATATGTATGTTACAAAATAAGCGTTTCAGAAATTTTTATTTAATACAACTTCATCAATACTGGAATCATTATACAATACTAACAATAAACCAACTATAATGAGGAACATTCCAGACCACCATAGTAAAGAGGTAATTTCTCCAAATAAAATAAATCCTGTTACTGCCTGCAACAAAATAAAGGTATATGTATAGGTACCTAAATATTGTCTAATTATTTATTTATGGCATTATTCTCATTATTTTTTTTATCTTGCCATACTTCTGAAGATATAAAATATACATAATTTTTTGTAAAACTGTCATTAAAAATGACATTTTGAATTCATTGACAAGTGAACATGATACAAAGTGAACTAAAAATTGACTTTTATAATGTTACGTGTCAAAAACTTTTAGCACTTAAAAATAAAATGCTATACTTAAGTAGATAACGTACCTATATGTATAGTAATATGCATTCTTCTCAAGATTATAGAAAGCTGTATTGAAAAAATTAGAATTAATATATTATTTACATTACAAATTATTTATTTAGAAACATTAATATTAATATTACAACCCGAACAGTTATTTAAATTAATTTCCTAAGTAAATGCGGGTTTCAGTTTAACTGCATGCAATTCTATCGTCGTCGTCGCCTGATCACGCTGATGTCAAAGTAGAAGGGTTATCTAAAGCAATTACAGTATCGGAAGACGTACCTATATACCTGCTGATACTGGGAAGAATTCTCTCAGCAATTTTATTTTTATTTGCAATGGAATCGATATAATCCTCGATGTAATCCTCAGCAACGCCTGAGGATTTCCATCCACCATGTCGTTTTATTGTAGATAATTAAAGTAGCTCCCGAATCTGCTAACAAAGATGCCGAGATCTTCGGAAACAATGGCCCAATGGCCAGTAAACTGCTTCGGATTTGGCAATTTAAGAAATTCGGCAATATTAGTTAGTAGGAATCTTCCCAAAAGTATTTTTCCCAACAGGTTGAACAGCATATTTGTCGTTAACGCAATTTAGAAAAAAAAAACGACGATGGATAACGGCGGCTGGCCGTAATGCAGCATATTTATGGTAATAATTCATATAGCTTCCAACGATACAAAAACTACGACGAACGTTGGTTTTAGTCTACAAAATATGAATCAATAAGGTGTTTTCTGATTTTTCAATACCATCCAATATTAATTTACAAAGCTCTAAATTATGGTCACCACCTGTATTATTAGATGCCGTAAAAAAATCTTGCAAACGCGTTAACGATATCTTGTGAGGTGTTTACCTGTTCATCACCATAAGTTAATTTTTCTGGAATACTGGACAAACCTTTTTTATGATTTACATAGGTCCAAAATGATTTGACATTATTTGTAATGTTGTGCTCAATGTTATTTAAATATGCCTTGTAAGCATGATCTATATTAAACATATTACAATCAAATTCCATTCATACTAATTTTTTACAAGATTTATACAGGGTTCATACCTCAAAAGTGTTATAAAATTCCCTGACTTTTCCAGGTTTTCCCTGACTTTTAACTTAAATTTCCAGTCATCCTCTAGTACGTAAATCATTAGTAACAAGAAAAAAAATACTTATTCGTTTTTTAATTAAAAATTCCCATCTGACTTGGTAAGGAAGATTTAGGATAGAAGACATTAAAAGTACCGAAATAAATAAAATTTATTTAATAACATTTACAACAGAAACAATAAGTTGTTTTAAACTCGAAACAGAATATTTCATACATATATGACCTTTATATTTTTATTTAAGGGCTGAAAATTGATCGAGAGTCTATTTTTCAAAATATCAGGATTAAATATTGTTTTTTTTTGATACTCATTTGAAACAGAATACAAATTTAGATATTTTTCATTTTACAAGAAAATATAACCAAAATAGATAATAAATTATAATTTAGAATAAACCAATCCCAATTTTAATAGTTTAATCAATAAAACTTCCTTGGTGCTCATCATGAAGTATAAAGAGAGCTCACAAATAATAAGAAATAATTGAAATTCAATTCAAATTCAAATTACAAATAAAAATCATCAAATTTCAGTTCAGTCAAATTAACGGTTTTTGAGTATTATTAATTTGTCTTGTGTCTTTTACGAAGTCTTTTATCCGTTCGAGGTTTTTTGCCCGAAGTACATGTTTGAGGATAAATCTATCTTTCTGGTACGCTCAAAATTTGGGAATTCACGCGTGTGCTTTGTACATACGACAGGGCCGGCTCCTCTAAATTTTCTAGGTTAACTTTTGAAATTCCCTGACTTTTATGAATATTTACATAATTCCCTGACTTTTCTCTGATTTTTGTGGAGAACAGTGAATTCCCTGACTTTTCCCGATATTCCCGGTTTTCCAGGCCGCTACGAACCCTGTTATATTAATAGTACAATTGCTGTTATTCTGTATGTTAATTCCAAACGATGATTTTGATAATACTAAATCAAATGGCTTTTCTTGCATAATGTTACAAGTATTATTGTTCTCGACTTCGACATTTCCACTTTTCTTGGTATAACCACTAAAAATACCGTTTCCAGTTTTCACTTTTTCTTCCACGGACTGCTCCACATAGCCTTCTGCAACGGTCGATGATCACCATCCACCATGATGTCTAAGTCTCAAAATATGAGCCCCTGAGCCAACTAAAAGCGACGCAAAAGACCTTCTAAAGCTATGGATAATTTGTAGTATTAGGTAATCCAAGAAATGATGCAACTCGGAATTTTTGCAAAAGTATTTATTCCGACTACTTGAACTATACATTTTCCATTCCTATACTGAAGAAAAAAATCTAGGGATCTTTCTGCTATCTTAGGACGCAGTGACATGTACTTAAGGCAAATTTCAGCTGGATTAAATTTGTGTTCATTGTTATTTGGAACTATAAATAATGTTCTTTGTATTTTCGTTTTTGAATCAGGAATTTTAACAATTATATAGGAATCCTTGTCCTCAATATCATGTATTGTCATTGTAGAAAATTCGTCCCGGCGACAGGCGCCTGACAATCCTCTAATCCTAACTACTTTCGTCAATAAAAATTCTTCATCCGCAGCATCACGCAAAAATTTAGTTACCTCTTCTCTCGCGGAAAATTTTCCTTTTTCGGCTTATAGCCGACACTTTTTTTTAAGAAATGCCTTCAGTTTGTGATAATCACCTATATGTATGTTCTTATTAACAGCTAAAGTTGATTTTAACATAGAAAACTTCGACCACCAGATTGACAACTTCATAGTTTTCGATTTTTCTCCCAAATAAGCAAGATTGACGGGTTCTGATACCTTAGATATTTTTTTTTCTGAGAACACCAACTATCAAATGCATCAATGCATCATACTCTTTTTCGTATAGTAGTCTAGACTTTACTGGTAGAAGTTCTAAGCTAACTACTTCCGCTGACCTCCATCACATCGGCAGGAATATCAGATGTATCACTAAAATCACTTTCTTCATCCATAATTAAAGCGATATTTTAAAAATTTACGAATATTATCTGATTACGGTTTTACAGGAATAGCGACTTCAATAATTGAAATTGTTACTATGAACCCTGACAACCTAACATTTGTTTTAATTTTTCCTGGTAGATATGTATTGCGATTGACTGTACCTAATAATTTTGCTTAATGTCAATGTCACTGCTAAAGCAATAAAAATTGGACGTTTACTTTCAAAACGTTAATAATAAAGGGTATTTTCATTTTTATATTAAAAAACCAAAGTATTGGAAGAAATCATGTACCTATATAACTGGAATATTATATATGGCCCTTTTTTGCACTTGCGAGGTTTCGCACGTGCAAAAAAGAGGCGCGTTATATTCTTGTTGTATAATTGTAACTATTTTATGTTACAAGTCCGGTAAGTCGTGAGCTATTACAATACGAGTTTAGGAGCTGAGTTCGGAAAATGTAAACGAGTACTGTAAACACCTACCGGACGTCTAACGTATATTTTATTTCATACCGTCGTCGTTTTAAAATAAAAATGAATTATTTTAATTTTAAACCAATCATTAAAATTTAATCTCACAAAATTCAAATTGCATCATTATCTTCAGCCTTAACATCAGATGTTCGCATTTAATGCGCGGATACGTCATCCAGACGACTGATTTAAAACCTTGTTCAGTTCATCATATATAAAGAATGGAAGCAAAGTTATTTTAATATGTAAATTAAAACGTGTTTTTTTTAAATACCATTTTTTGACGAGTTCCCCGATGAGCCCTTAGAAAACAAATATTTTATAAATATTCTTGTTTTCCTAATACATATTATGGGTTAGGTGGAGAAACAGGAACTTTACTCTCCTGCAGGGAAAGTGAACTGAATCTGAATCAGATGATAAGTTATAGATACAAAGTGAACGTGTTTTACGTAAAATAAGTTAGTGGTTCAGCAAAAATTTGTTCTGATTTGAGATTAACTTTAAATGATCAACTTATATTTGGTGGCGACAATCATTTTCAATTTTTAGGTTTATATATAGGTAGATCAACATTTAAATTGGAAAGTATAGAAAGGAACATGAGTGTGATTAGTCAAAATGAGTTATGTCTAATTGCTAACTTGGCTGAAAAAGAGGGAACTATATAGTCCGGAATAAATTCCGTCAAAACGTCTTCTTGGTGCCGAACAGTCATTATTTTTCGTCAACGGCCACTTTGTAGGTACGCTAAATCCAGCTAAAAACTGATGGCATTCATTGTCCACACACCTGCGAGCTTGCATGCGACGCGCCTGAAAAATCAAACTTGAACAGATCACGTCAGGTCATGTCTAGACCTGCGAAGTCGTCAGTTTTTATGACGCAGACAGACATTTTTGCACGCGGGCCGCGGGAATTGGCTCGCCGTGCAAATGTGACAGTTTTACATGATCGTCTGTGGGGGGGTTAAGACATACCTAAGAAACAATAATTCTTTTAAAAAATTACAACATTCAGTTTTGAAAAATAACCGATTTCCGGTTATTGTCAAATTAATCAGGTTATTTAGGTTAAACCGGATAGAAATAATAATCGGTTTTCGGACGGCAGATTGGAATAACCGGTTATTTTTCCCATCCCTAGTTGTCATCGCTGTTTTTATTCCAGTTGTAATAGATTGTAATTATTGTATTTCAAACGAAAAAACTCACCGAAAATATATAATTTGATGCAGAACTAATCACTGTAGCGTTAAGAGAAGAAGATGTCTGCTGAAGAGCTTTTACAAATAAAGTCCATACTGCACCATTGCATATAACCATACAGACGAAAAGTACTATCCTGGGTAGAAAATAGCCCTAAAAAATATGTGCTTACGTAATTAAGTAATTATCTCATGTAGCTGAAGACAGAATCAGAAACGGTAACGAGAATCAAGTTTTTACAGTGGACCAGATCGATGTCGGGTTTTAAATGTATGTGCCTAATATGAAAGCTTAAATACCTTTTTATGATAATTATGAAAGTGTGCATTACCTATTTCAGAGCTTTTTACTTGTATGTTAATTACTTATTCGTATTTTTTATTCCTTCCAAATAGTAATGGTCCTCATCAAAAATACTTGTTTTTTGGTAAACATAAATAGAAATGCCATTATGAAGTGATTTTTGTTGCTAAAATAAGAAATATATGGGTTTTGCCGTTTTTGCACATTATCGATCTGGTCCACTGTAAAAACTTGATTCTCGTTTCCGTTTCTGATTCTGTCTTCAGCTACATATTATCTCAGGAGTTTAGTATTTAGTCGACATTTTAAGTACCTACATACTTTTTAATATACCGAAATAGAATTCTACATGGCGTGATCCCACCACTGAGATCATGAGAATAACACAGAGACAATAAAAACATTCTTATAACTACATCCAGGGTTGCCAACTGTTGGATAAAGGTTGTCCTGGGATGTCACGAATTTGAACCCTTTAGTACTTATTTGGTACCGCGCCCCCCTACAACTAGGAGTGGGACGCATTTCTCCCGCTTTTCGAATCCTTAAAAACCCTTAATCAACATTAACTTCTAAGCTAAGTTCTTTTTACATCATATAAGTACCTACGAGTCTCTTTATATGATTGATTAAATATGAACGCGGAACTGCAGCTTAACATCATGAAGAGAGCTCAACCGTTGAGTGAAATATTTATTCAGTCAACGGCTCAACATACAGCCATAGATAATAAAAGAACAAGATTATATAACAAACTTGTATTTAGCGTAGGCACAGATTTCTTTGAGCATAGGTCACAGATTTCTTAAAAGCATAGGTACACTTTCGATTGGGCTCTTGGTTTATAATTGTTCCGTTTGTATATCTTGCCTTGCCAATTCTTTTTGTTTTATAATCTTGCCAGTCTTGCCACATACTCCCTACATTGTGCCGTGCCGTAAGCAATGGGCCAACCGTGGCTCTTTGTGGCTCATCCTGATATTTAATTAATTCAATCATTTTAATATAGAAACCAATTATTGACCAATAGGCAGCCTCGTACGAATGTGGCCATTTGAAAATAGAGTTAGTATTAATTCCGGTAAAACCAGAAGCATAAAAACAGTTTTATCAAAAAATTATCTAAAGAAAAAATGTACGTAAGTATAGGTACTTCCGCCATACCTACCAAATTTGGAAAATTTATCTAAAAAATGTAAAGAGGGGAAAAAGAAGTTGTAGATTTGTGTTACACTATTCCTAGTTGTTAAATAATATGTAACTGTTGTATGTATTCTATTTGTAAGTAGGTACCTATCCCTACGGTAACTTGATCTTAATTATTATACCCTATAGAGGTTAAAATTAAGGTTTTTGATCATAAGAGAATGAAAACCAATCTTATTTGCTACTTCCCAAATATAGCATGCACTTTCATGCGATGGAGATTTGAACTTAAAATTAAATCAGATGTATGAAAATTCAAACCGCATTGTTAACTTTTTTAGTTTTCATTACCAATTGTTAATTTTGTATAACTTTATTATTATAACACAATGATGATAATCTACTTCCATCAATAATAATACCGCGAATAATACCTACCTACGTATTATTCGAGGTATTATTATTGATGGAAGTAGATTATCATTGTGTTATAATAATAAAGTTATACAAATTTAACAATTGGTAATGAAAACTAAAAAAGTTAACAATGGTTTGAATTTTCATACATTTGATTTAATTTTAAGTTCAAATCTCCATCGCATGAAACTGCATGCTATATTTGGTAAGTTGCAAATAAGACTGGTTTTCATTCTCTTATGATGATCAAAAACCGTAATTTTATTTAGAAACGTGTCCATTATGAATTCGAAAGAATAATTCTAAGTAATACTCAACTTTCCTTGCGTGTCATGATGCAATTCAAAAACTAAAAGGCAAACAAAGGCACAAATAACGCTTTTCTAAAATCTTTCTTTATAGGTACCTATATTATTATTATTATTATTATCATTATTATTGTTATTATTATGAATAAGAGTTTATTTTATAAAAGAAATATACCTAGGGATTCAGTTTATAGGTAGGTACTAATTCTTTAGCACGTCCCGCCCTTTTTTTTTATAAAATCTTACTGCTTTTGTCCAACTTGTACCGTTGACTGACTGATTTCACTCAACGCTTGTGCTTGTACCAAAGTCTACAGGTCTTTTTTCTGTTTTGTGTCTACAGATATGTTGACTTTGCTTGTACCTACACCCACCCAAGGATTGTTAACTGTTTACAGGATTGCTCGATCCCTATACTACAATGTAATCCATAATTGTGACGTCATCAAAGATCCAAAGATCTCGAACTTGTAGAAATAGGTACACTTTATACTGTTATTATAAACTTTAATAAATAATATTAATAATCATTCAAATACGAAAATTCTCTTGCAAATGTGAAATATAACAAACACAAAATAGGTATATTTTGACAATTCGATTACATATATCTTCGATGACGTCACAAAGGTGGATGACAAAATTGAGCGATCGAGCAATCCTGTAAACAGTTAACAATCCTTGCCTACACCTACAAATTGTAATGTATGGTCGGCAACCAGGGCCGGATTTATATTTACTGGGACCCTGGGCTTAAGACAATCTGGGGGCCCTGTCATAAAAATCAATAACACTCGTAGGTCGTAGCTAGAGGTTTATAACGTTATAAGAAAAAAGGGAAATACGGCCTACAGACTTCACCGAGCGGGAATGGGCCTTTTCCACTAAATTGAATTTTACTATTTTATTAATATCAAACGTTATACTGGTACCTAACTAAATGTAGAATCAACCCAATTTATTAAAGAATTGTAATTAAGCGAAGTTATCCAAGTACAAAGTAACCGGTCTTCATGAATCATTTCAAACTGCGCGGTTCGCTGACATCACACTCCAGTAGCCAATAAAATGTAGACAAGTTAAAGAACGGCTCCATCATGTTGCCACATATAATTTTACTTTTTTCTTGGCAACGATTAAATTTACATTCTCGTAATATTGAAATGAAAATATTATGTATTTTTAGGTAAAATGGCAATTTTGAAATGAAAATATGTATTTTTAGGTGAAATATTCTCCATAAATTATTACTAAAGCAAATCAACATCATTATTTTACAAATTATCACTTGAGCAAAATAATTTTTAAGTATTTTTCGCTAAAGGTGACAACACTGCACAATCTATGCTAGAATCAACTAAATGATGATCTGATAACTTAGGTTATAAAAACTAACCTTCTTGTCTTAACATTGCGCACTTCAGCACTTAGAAATTTCATATTTGTGACGTAGAAATCGTTAACTATTTCACTGTTAACTCTTGGAACGTTGTCTGAATCAGCCTTAAGATATCCCTCTTTAATTTTATTCATTTTAACTCAAATTAATCGAAACACAAAACGAAAGTTAGGTTAAGCACACTTCACTTGACAGAACACAAAATGCAGGGCAGCCAACAGACAACCACGAACTGGAGTATGACGTCAATGGCGCGTTATTTGAAATATATGGTAATTTTAACAATTTTTTCAAAATATACCTGGCGAAGAAAAAAATTAAAAAAAATACTTTTTAATTATAACTAAGTATATATTTTATAATAAGCAAATAAAAAAAAGATGTGGAAAAGGCCCATTGACGAGATACTGCGTACTGTGTAGTGCGTACTTGGTTGTACCGGCTCTCGCCTGTCACCGACAAAGGGCCCGCGTCTGTTCGGCACGTGGCGTCGCGTCGTCTGTCTAGCGTTCTTATCAAGAAGCAAAATTAACGGACGCAGTGGCGGGGCCCGGGGCCCCCTAGAAGGTTGGGGCCCTAGGCTGCAGCCCACTTTGGTATATGGTAAATCCGGCCCTGTCGGCAACCCTAACTACATCCTACAATAGACCAACCATGTACTTACCATGAATTATGTACCAACAATTAAACATTATGCGAAAAGATAATAAAAATATAGGCACTCAATTTAATTATCATTTCAATTCAATCCGTTTTTAAAAAGACAACGATGTCAAAAAATTAAATGACATATATTTACCTGTAATATAGGCAACCAAGATAGCTTTCCAAAAGTGCTAGCTGTTGAGGCACAGAGGCCAGATAAAATGGCAAAATGAAGATTTTTAAACATATCTAGTCTAGTAGTAAGATGAAACTACAAAAATAAATATAATTAAATAGATACGTAATATAAAACAGGAGAAAATATTTAAAGGTTATTTAAATAGGTAGATAATAATCCTACCTATCTAACCTATAGATCAAACTTCTGTTAAAAACTTGTTAAAATAGTTGTAAAAAAATGTATTCAGACATTCATTGTTTTTGTCAAATCAAAACTTAGATTGCTACAAATACCATAGCAAAATAGGAGAACACTGCCCACAAACACAATAACACAAAATATGTTTTACTTTATCCTTCATCCCAATGTAAACAAATACCTACCGTGTAGATAAACTGGTATCCTACAAAAATAATATTTTTGGTCTACTTTGTACCGTTGACTGAACGATTTAATTTGTACTGTAAATATAAACGGATCATGCCAGTGACTCTTAAATAAAAGCTTTGTTCGACTTATTTTTCAAATTATCCTAGTACAGTTCTGGTTTAACCTTCTTGGAATTTTTGCTAATAACCCGAACAGCTGACTGCAAGCTAAAAAATCCTTGAACTCTGCATTGATAACATTACCTACCTAGTTTTTCAATTTAGTTTTTTATTAAAACTTGATAAATATGAATACTAATATATATTATTATAATTAATTATATTTATATATAAATCATCCAAGTCATCTGTAGGTATATATATATATATATATATATATATATATATATATATATATATATATATATATATATATATGGTCCAGAATGACCCATTTAAAAGCGGGCCATCCTCATAACTTTTTTATTTATGGAGTGATTTTAACCAAACCTTTTTTGAAATGTGGAGGGGGAAAAGTGTACTTTGGGGCCAAGTGGCATCCCACTTTTTTTTTAAACCAAGGCCTACTAGGTCACCTTTAAAGGCTGAAAATTTCATAAACCATTTTAACGATTTTTTTTAGAAAAAAATGTTTCATTGTTTCTTCTTTGCCGTTGTAGATTACCATTTTTGAAAATGTGCTTAGGTATAGCTCCGTATTCATTAAAAATATGGCACACTCGCCCAACGGTAGACTTATTAATGTTTTCAAGCTTCGGATGTCTAATATTTGTATTAATAAATGTAGGTACGTAAGTAGTAAAGTATATAAGTGCTTTTTAAATATTAAAATAAAATTTATCTAAATGTCAAAACATCTTATTTACTTAGTACATCCAAATTATTAACATTGCTGTTCATTATTTTAATAATTAATATTTCTGCACCTAAAAAGTAATATGGAAAGAGTTAATGAAGTGAATAAATAATATAAAATATATACTAGGTACTCAAGAGTTTGGTTTATTATAATACTCGTTATAGTATATTATTTATAAAAGAAATAGAAGGTTAGAAATTATTCTTTTATTCCTATATCTAATTAATTATTGAAATAAGTATGTGTCGTATCAGAGAAAAATAAATGTTGATCGACTATATGATTGCTGTGGGCTGTGCTATGTTTAATTCATTTGATGATAAGAATTTTTCAATGAATGGGACATTGCACCATTCCACCACGACCTTGTCGATGTGGTAGAGCTATACCAGGTGTTCTGCTCGTACTCTAGGAGAGAGAACGAGGAGAACGTAAACTAGTAAAATGCAGTGGAGCTTATCCGGAAACCGTTCTCTGCAATTAACTGCACAAAAGTTATCCTTAGTGCAAATGTAGGAAGAAGTATGAAAAGTATATTAAAAATAATGTGTCTCACATTGTGTTCACTGTGCCAGCTGTATTTTTTGGTTAAATGTGATTAGTTTAAGTACTAAGAGTGGAAACAAGTACTGGCTATGAGGTTAACCTGTTTATAGAGGTAAGAATAGTTTAAACAATGCCGTTTTATTACCATAAGGATGTTGTTTTTCGACTATCTACTAGTTATTTGTGAAATTGGGGATTGGGGTACCTATGCACTTTATTTGTCAAAGATAGTTCAACAAATGAATTATCAGTTTTTTTTATCAGTACCTACCTACACTCCTACACCTAAGTAGGTATCTAACTTTCAACCAGGTATGTAACTTGTTATAGGTACCTACCAAATAATATTAATATAGATAGGTATTTCTAGCACATCAACATTAACTGCATTATTAACTTATTAGGTAATAGTTGAAATAACACTCTCCTGTAAGTAGGTAAGGTACCTATTAGGGTACATATGCATTAGGTCCTTACATTTACTGTACCTATTTACTCCCATAAAGATAAAAGAATATTTTAAATCTAAAACCTAAAACTAAATAGGTAGGTACCTAGGTAGGTTCCGACCATGGACCTACCTCTCCTTTTATATACTCGTATTTATCAGTTCAGTTTATTCGGTCGCATAATTTTTTTTATTTGAATTGAGACCCTATATTTTTGTTTAATTTTTGGTTAGGTAGTTATCTACCTCTTTAAAAACAAGTAGGTACAATCAAATGTAACATTATGGGTCTAACTAACATGTAGGTTAGACCAGTACCTACCAAAAAAATACATGTTTGAAAATTGTAACACATGGCAAGTTCCATTTAAATATTTTTATCTTCAGAATTACACATACCTATAGGTATAAGAGTTTGAGTGTATTAAAATCTCAATTTAAGAGCTACTAATCTGCGAATAAAAATAGCTGTAAAGTTTTTAACTAAGGAGTAGGTTCTGAGTAGTTTTTAGTTAGAACTTCCTGAGTAACACGGGTTTTTCCGAGTAGTAGCACGGCATTAAAATCACAAACTAACGGCTAGTTCTGATTTTTTAATATGTTAGGACTACTACCAGTAGTGTATATCCAAGTTTGCAGCTTCGAAAGACATGTGCTAACTTCGTAGCACTCGAAAAACCGCGAAATTTTCGCACTTTTTTCAATGTTTTCACTATATCTCCTAAAATATGCGTTTGTTCATAAAACATGTTCAGAACGTTTTTAAAGTACTTAGATACAATTTGAGACTAGAACCAGCTCTGTAAGTACAATAGTTACCAACATACAGTCCTCCAAAAAGTGGCAATTTTTTTTTCCAACAAGGTGAAATTTTCAGATTTTGTCAACTTTCGTCCTCGAAATCGGCTAAAATACTCATTTTACGGGTAAAGTCATAAGGGAGGGATGTTGTAGCGAGTGGAATTAACTTTAATTTAAGCAAAGAACGACGTCCGTAGGTCTGATAGTTTACTTACAATGCTTAAAAATCCAAAAAAATGGGAAAACTGCATTTTTCGCAAATTTGATCTATTGAGTTCTCACGATGGTTTGAGGGTAAGTTTGAAAGGAAAACCCATGTACATCCACAAGAAATATATATGTTTAGCCTATTAATAATATATTTTACAATGTAATTAATTCAACATTTTTATTTATTGATATACCGGGTGTTCCACATAAAAGTCCTCAGCCTCGTATCTCGGCAACGGAAAGATATATTTCTATTTTGAAAAAAACAGATGATAGAGCTCATCTATGGCTCCAATTCACGGAATTGTTTAGAATTGTTCAATTCTAAACTATTTTTGTCAAATGACTATTTTTCGAATACTTAATAGTTTCAGAGATATCGGGCTCTTAATTTGGTGAAGTCCAAACTCAAGCCTATTTTAGTTTCGAATTATTACCTTATACAATGAAATAATAATTATCCAAGTCAATTTAATAGCTCTTTTTAAGAAAGCGTACAAATTATGTATTATTATACAAAATGAATTAAGTATTTAAAAAACTCTTACCATATTTTACAGAAATACATATTATTTCACTATTCCTTAAAAAGGGCTATTAAATTGACTTGGATAATTATTGTTTCATTGTATAAGGTACTAATTCGAGACTCTAAAATACGCTTGAGTTTGGGCCTCACCAAATGAAGAGCCCGATATCTCTGAAACTATTAAGTTTTTGAAAAATAGTCATTTGACTAAAATTGTTTAGAATTGAACAAAGTATCGGATAATCCTTGTTACAAAGTTTCTGCAAACGAAACATTTCTTTCGACTTCAGCGGCATCTCCAATTTGCTCTGAAAAAAATCAAGTTGAACTTCGTGATGAAGCCATAGATGAGCTCTATCATCTGTTTTTTTTTCAAAAACAAGATATATTTTTCCGTTACCGAGATACGAGGCTCAGGACTTTTATGTGGAACACCCGATATATGTATATGCATATTTACAAGAGATATTGTTGGATTGGAATAGTTCATTTTGCCCGCTTCGTGGGTGGTTCGAAATCTTCCGATTCAGCTTGAAAAATAGCAAGGCAAGCGGAGGCGGCTGTTTTCATAAAAATTGTATAGCGCAGGCTCTGAAGGGTATTCTCAGTGTAGTCTTCCATGCAGAGCTACTTCGCTCCGGCATCTGCGATGGCTTGGTGGATTGAAGTTGGTTGGAGGAACACTTCAGCTGTGGTGATGAGTTGAGGGTATTTCTGGATGCCGCTCCACAATTTGTTTTTCCCATACCAGAAAAGGGCGGAGGTGGTGTCGCACCCAGTGAAGGAGAAACAATTCGAATCCTGGGGGGACTTCCAAATCTCCACGATTGAATGAGGTTGACGAATATTGCAAGGGCCCAGCGCCACCTCTGTCACTTTTCTGAAAAAAAAAAAACGTTCCTCATCGCCCATCCCAAACCATTGAGAAGGACGAGGAGGTCCACATCCTCTCTAATGATTAGCACTGACTGAAAAGAGGTGCTCTTGTTAAGTGCCAGCCTGACGACGTCGCAGTCAGCGGCTGCGGCTAGTACCTGCAGCTAGTACCTGCGGCTAGTACAGAGGCGGCTGTACCTGCCTAAAAGCAGACCACAAATGCTCGGCACTTTGCAAATTTTGCTCCGGCGTCTCTTGCTAAAACGTCGGCGTAATTCTGATTGCCGAAGGAGGAGAAGACGACGACGTCGATGATCCACTACCTATTTTTCAAGCTGAATCGGACGATTTCGAACCACCTACAAAGCGAACAAAATGAACTAGTCCATCCCAACAATATCTCTTGTAAATATGCATATACATATATATCAATAAATAATAAAAATGTTGAATAATTAATTACATTGTAAATATATTATTAACAGGCTAAATATATATATTTCTTGTGGATGTACATGGGTTTTCCTTTGAAACTACCCTCAAACCATCGTGAGAACTCAATAGAGCAAATTTGCAAAAAATGAGTTTTCCCATTTTTTTGGATTTTTAAGCATTGTGATGAAACTATCAGACCTACGGACGTCGTTCTACGCTTAAATTAAAGCTAATTACACTCGTTACAACATCTCTCCCTATGACTTTACCCGTAAAATGACTATTTTCCCTGATTTCGGGGACGAAAGTTGACCAAATCTTAAAATTTCACTTTTTTGAAAAAAATTGCCAATTTTTGGAGGACTGTATCTTGGTAACTATTATACCTACAGAGCTGGTTCTGGTCTCAAATTGTAGAACATTTAATCTACTTTAAAAACGTTCTGAACATGTTTTATGAACAAACGCATATTTTAGGAAATATAGTGAAAATATCGAAAAAAGTGCGAAAATTTCGAGGTTTTTCGAGTGCTACGAAGTTAGCACAGGTCTTTCGAAGCTGCAAACTTGGATATACACTACTGGTAGTAGTCCTAACAACATATTAAAAAATCAGAACTAGCCGTTAGTTTGCGATTTTAGCGATTTCTAGTGTACTATATGACTGGCCTACTAGGTATAATCACTTTAATACAACCAGTGAGGATTCCATAGTCGCTTCTCGCGACTATCGCAGTGGTCACAGAGCATGATACAATGAAACAACCATTGTATCATGGTCACAAAGAGAAAAAGTCACTCGTCTGCGCAATTCTAACTCATTTACTTAGTTTTAAACGAGGTTTTAACTAGTGCAACTCTTTAGAAACAACAACAAAAAGTCTCATGTGTTCAAGAGCTAACACTTTCGTGTAAAGTCGCCTACTGAAGTAAAGATTGTATGTACCTAAATTATATTACATTGGCACATTGCAAAAAATATTAGTATTGTCATATTATAGCTATTATTTCGGAATACGCAAATATTTTGGGAAATTCCTCAGACAGGTCGATTTTTAATTAATTGCGCATCCTTTGACTTTGTGTTTTTAGCAATGACGTCATCGCTGTTTGGGTTATGACATAATCTAGTGGTTTTTCCAATGAAACACCCTATATATTTTTTTAATTTTTGGTTAGGGCCGAGGTTAGGGCGTTATCTCACGAATACATTGATATAGGATTTGGTGGATCTATCTATAATAATAAGAGAGTTATGATCAATAGTGTACCACAAGAGTAGTGTGTTGGAAACAAAAACATAAATTGGTTGCTAGGCTACAGACGTTACAAAGTCTTTGTCCAACATACTGAGCTTATGGCACCTTCTTTTGATCATAACTCTCTTATTATTATAGATAGATTCATCAAATTATATTCGCGAGATAACTCCCTAACCAAAAATTAAAAAATATATAGGGTGTTTCATATAGCCCAAGCAGCGATGATGTCATTGCTAAAAAACCAAAGTCAAAAGGCTCAATTAAAATTAAAAATCGATCTGTCCTAGGAATTTCCCAAAATATTTGTGTATTCCGAAATAATAATTGTGTTCCAGACTTTTTATCCACAATGTATAAGTTTTCAGCTTGATTTTCAGTAGACAAAAAAGATCGAAATATTGCCATGCTAGGCAACGCCAGCAAGGAAAACCTCTGTGAACCATAATATAAGGAACTATACTTATGTAGAATGTGCTCTACATAAAATACTGTAGAGGGGTAGTACTAGTAGTACTAAAATACTTCTACGTCTATTTCGTCTTCGAAAATCTCGAGTCGCGTCCGTCTCAACTTCTCTCTCATTTTATTTGCCTATGTGAGATTGCATTGAAACTGTCAAATTAATTAAACTTCAGATAGGCTATTTTCCTACGAGAAATATTGCTAACGGAATCGATAGTACCGACTGCCAAACACTTAGCTGTTATAGCGCAATAGGAAAGTCGTGGGATTAAAAACGTGATAATGCTGATTTCGCGAGTTCGAGTCACGCTGGAGGGTTTTTTTTTTACTTTTTAATTCAAATTATTTATTAGTATTAGTGTTTAGTTATTCTGTTTCATTATCCGTAGCTTTTATTCTTTCTGCACGTAAAGTTTGGAATTAATTCGTTCATTTTGGCAGTCTGTTAAATTCATCATTTTAGCTTACAAAAGTAAATATCTACAATATTTTTGGTCCCATTGATAAAATTGATAATAATATTTACTGAAAAATAAATTCAACTTTCAGCACTTAAAAAATTATGATGTTTTACCATCAAGGATAGAGTACCCTTACAATTCATCAAAATATTAAGAAAAATCGTTTAGTATAATTACATCATCATTCCAGATACAAAATTTCTTTAATATATATTTTCTTTAAATTAATATTCTTCTAGATGCTTTTGTCACCCGGAGGGTGACCCCAGGTCGCAGTCCTGGACCCCCGGTAGGGCTAGAAATGGGAACGAAAATCGCGAGAGCGATTTTCTCCCATTTGTAATCCATCTATATTAAAACGCGTCGATTCTGTCTCGCTCTAAATTCCGTCACCGAATCCACAAAGTTTCAAAGCTATCTCCTCCGAGCTATCTTTCTCCAATGCGTAGGGGTATTTTCGTCCCGTTTCCTACACGTTTTCCCAATTTAAACGCCTTTTCAAAAAACTCTGCAAAATTTTCGTCAATCGCTGTTCGGCGAGAGAGATGCGGCTAGCACCGGCGTTTGTCCTCGCACCTAATGGTCCGGTCACGCCCGCCAAAATCCCGACTTTTCGTGATACCCCCTCGCCCCTCTTCTAATTTTTACGGCTTCGAGAAGGGCCTCACGCGAAAGTTCAGTCCTTTCTCTAATCCTTTGAGATTTTTTTCGAGACCGTACGTCGACTCCATCTACGTCTATTTCGTCTTCGAAAATCTCGAGTCGCATCCGTCTCAACTTCTTTCTTATTTTATATGCCGATGTGACACCTCCCACGAAAACTGTCAAATTAATTAAACTTCAAATAGGTTAATTTCAGTATTTTCCTATGAGAAATATTGCTAACGGAATAGATAGTACTGACTGCCAAACACTTCTGATTACCAAAATACTGAAGCGAAATGCATTTCAAATTAGAAAATCGGTAAAAATTAATTTCTTAGGATAACACTGACAGTTTACATACTTTAACATCTCAAGTTAAATTTCTGACAACAGGCTCGGTAGCGCAATGGGATAGTTATAGGATTCCAAAAATCGTAATCCTGAATTCGCGAGTTCGAGTTAAGCTGCACGTAAAGTTTGGAATTACTTCCTTCATTTTGGCAGTCTGTAAAATTCATCATTTTAGCTTACAAAAGTAAATATCTACAATATTAATTTGCTGCTACAATTATGACAGCAATATATTTTTGGTCCTATTGATAAAATTGATAAAAATGTTTACTGAAAAATAAATTCTACTTTCAGCACTTAAAAAATTATGATGTTTTACCATCAAGAATACTAGAGTACCCTTACAATTCATCAAAATATTGAGAAAAGTTTAGTACCTATATTATTACATCATCATTCCAGATATAAAATTTCTTAATATGTATTTTTTTTTAAAATAATATTATTGTAGATGCTTTTGTCACCAGAAGGGTGACCCCAGGCCGCAGGCCTGGACCCCCGGTAGGGCCAGCTAGAAATGGGAATGAAAATCGCGACAGCGATTTTCTCCCATTTCTAGTAAGCTTGTTAATAAGTATACTTCTCTTATTCACCTTTCCTGGACTGTTTTGCGTTGTTCAAACTAACAGCCGGAGACTTAGTAGGTAGATATCTTAAATACGATTAAAGATAGGAAAAGAAAACCTAGTTGAAGAGAGTTCGTGAAGGTTTAGATTTCCTTCTGAATCACCATCACTCATTTTACTATTTTATTTACAACTTCACAGTTCACCTGAAACTTTTGGCGTCTACTTCCTGGAAAATTACATTCAACATCGCATTTCGTTTGACAACAAGGTACTTGGTAACTTGATCAGAGTAGTAAATAAAGTTATTACTCTGATGTAACTTGGTATATCGAAATAATTGAAGAATAAGTAATGAATGGCATGAACACCCCAACGCAACAGAAATAACATCATTTTGTATGCGTGTAGTCAGCGATCGTCACTTAGACAGCTAAAATCAGAATCAAAAGCTAAACGATTCGAATATGTTGATATTTAATTTATAAATTATTTTGTTTTTATCAAAACTATACGAAATCCAACTTGCGTAGCGTCAGGTAGGCACGTAGACGCAGGACGATAATATATTTATATTTTAATGATGTTTTCCTAATATCAGCGCATAACACATGAACATTATCGTCTGTTCTTTTCTAACGCAGCGGATGTTACTTACAGGTAATTAGGGTACTTTATCGGTGAAAATGTCACACATTAGTGACGTGTGTGAAAAGGTTCACCGGCTCAAGTTTTTTTAGTTTGATATTTCAGTGTTAAATATTGTATATTTTGTTACTAGGAGTAGAAGGCGAACATTATTTGTTAAGCCCAGAACGAGGCCCAGAAGCTTACACAGTCGAGGCGTACAACTGGTCGAAACTTCATAAATGTATTCAAATCTATATAAATTCCTTGTATTCATCATAAGATCCTTCGGTTGACTTCCAACAGTTCATCAATTTCTTGTTCCGTGTTTCTTCCTAAATTCTTCCCCAAATCCTTTTCAGTTCTAAATATTTTAAATTTCTTTAAAAACACAATTTTCAATTATTATTTTAGTGTTGGCAGACACTTATATAAATGTCCTTAAATGTCCGGACATGTGTCGAAAAGTGTCTGGACAGAATGAAAATGTCTAGACATTTATCGTATCTTATTGGAAGGAGATGCTGAAAACAACTACTCCACGGGCAATATGCCCCGACTGGCGTTGCATTACATCAACATCTCCATGTCTGTCTGTCAATTAGACAATAATTGTCAGACAGGTAGTAGCAAAGACCCAAAGAGGGCACTGCAGTGTATTTCACTGTATCTCGCCACTACAAACATTTATCGTATCTGTCCAGCTTCCTTCAGATTTATAATTACCGCCATTTTCAGCTAACCGAGCTAACCTAAAAATCCAATTCAAAATTGTCGCAATCTGTTGAAATTGTTTTCTATAGTCTTTTTGTGGTTGTTACTCCAATTATTTCGGCTTAAAGATGGCTAAATTAGAAACTCTGACTTGAGATACTATAATAAAAAGTCAATAAATGGCAAAAAAATGTATAGAAAATTATACCTAACCTAACAACTAATTATAAACCTTAATTACATTAAAAACCCTAACTATTACCACAAGTATAAAGATATATATCTTTATACTTGTGGTATTACTAAAATTCTTTGGTAATTACACATCGCCGAATTCCTTGATTTTTTCTCTATCTAACCACGTCAAATTCTATAAGGGCGTCCATAAGAAAAACAAAAGATGATATTTATATATCAGAATCTAGTAGGCAAAAAAAATTCTGGTTACATTAAAACAAAGATAATTATGCATTATGTTCGAAATAAGGTTTTATATGAAAATTTCTGTAAATAACCGAGCCAGCGCTAATTTAAGTTTTTTGAAAATTTATTGTTTTGCGAAATATTTTGAAAACTGCTGATTTTTTCAACAATGTTCTGGCACCACTATTTAGTGCTAGTAATTGCTCAACTGTTCTCTAATTTAACCAACTTCGTATCTCTTCAAATAACAAAGATTGTACCCAAATAAATTTATTAATTTTTTTTCTATAATTTATTTATTTCATTTCATTTCACATGTAGACAGTAGAAACTTAAACTTCAAATTAAATCATAATTTCGTAATTAACACTATTCATTTTTTACTATGTTAACCATAAGCTGGTAAAAGGCGATTGACGAAAATTGAACATTGTTACGAAAATATTGATTTTTCACCTACTGCTTGTATTTCAGAGAAAATACTCTAAGAATATATAAGTATTTGGTATCATCTTGAAGCTTATGACATGTGCTGTACAGTAAACCTGTTACATTTCATTTTCTAAAATGTCCGTATAAGTGTGTAAAATGTCCAGACAGTTGTCTGTACATTTGTCCAATTTTTAAATGTCCGGACATTTGCCAACACTATTATTATTCAATTATTTTCAATTCTTCGCGGTTCTTTTGAATTCCCTTAACTTCTTTACGAGCTTCCTTATCAAGACTTCATCCATATCCTAAGCATTTTCTGAGATACTCTGTATATATCTGGATCTATCTGTACGTCATGTCATGGCAAACATTTTTCAGAAGATATGTTTAGCATATTTCATAAATATTGGAAATGGAGGTAGGAATTGATTAAATTCAAATAAATGCAGTTACTTTCAGTATTGAAAGATCTTTCAAATTATGCATCATTATCGACGCGCGTTTCGCCAACGAAATTGGCATAATCTGGAGATGATTAAACCTCAGTTTTTAATCATTTCTGCTTACCATGATGCCAACTTGGTTGGCGAAACGCTCATCGAGGGTAGTAAAGTGTTTTGGTGTTATGTGGAAAGCTGCGTCAGTGTAATCTTTATCCTGTTTAAAATTTGGAAGTGGATGGATCCCCATTCTAGGGGGATGATTTAGCGATTACTTTTTCAAGTCAAATGGCGTTTCTTATTTAAAGAAATACGTGTCAAATTATATCAAGTAAATTATTTCAAATAACGGAACTGTCTTATCTCTGACAAAGAAATCATATACTCCAAGAAATATGAATATCATATAAATACTCCTTTAATATTCACTCGTCCATCATTCTTTAAAAGCTACCAGATTAAATAAAATCCTAATAACCACTTGGCATTAAATAAGTGCGAGTACTTTTCATGCAAACCTATTATTCTAATACGAAAGTTCCTCCCATCCCACACGTATGTATCAATTCTTTTGGGGTAGAAAGAAAATGACCACATCACATCCCATTACCTCAGCCAAGAGTTCTCTACTTCTAAGTAAAACTGTGAAATGCATTACAATATATTAATAAAAATAATTTGTGAACACCAGCATCAGTAGTTTTGGTATCAGAACAAAAAATGTAAGTAAATTGTAATACTTAAACTTCTTTAGAGCCCAGTTATTAATTTCTGTCCGTACACTATAGTCATACATAAAATGTCAGTTGTATTATTACGTAAATTATTTGTTCATAAAAAATCTTTTCTACTCATATAAAATATAAATTTCCCCACGGCTTTACTCCATGTGGAGGTGACATTTTCGAATCTAGAATAGAAAATATTTTCACCACTAGAGACGGAAATGAGAATATTTAGAATCTGAGAATATAATATTTGAAATAAATTGATAATACCTATTTCACTTGAAAAATCGTCGTCTATATGAATGAAACAGTTAAAGACAGTGCTCTTTGCAAAAAATGCAAAATGCGGTTAATGGAAGCGGCTAAACAAACAATTAATAATTGGAATGTACTTTCACACTTCGTTTTCAATTACCTTGTATTTAAAGGTATTGCAATTCGAAAATTATGAATATTGAGAGTAAATTGAGTGAACCAGGGACACCACCAAGCAGTATTTTATCAACAAACTCCGCTGCCAACAAGATTTTAGTTGATATATCTCAACAAAGGTATGAGTTTGTCTACAAAAAGCACAGTGATTGCAGAAATGATAAGAAGTTAAACTGAATCTCGTTCTACCATCTAGCTTACATTGGAAAAATATTAAACTCTAAAGGTCGGTACTGACTTGAGCAAATTTGCGCGCACGACCGCTGTGCGCGTAAATTTATTCAGATGCGTACGGGAGGAGCATGCGTGCGGGTAACTTCTAACACGCACGAACACACTCCATGGCTTGTCGGTCTCTGTGACAACATCAAAGAGATTTACGCGTATAATTTGCTCAGTCTGGACGAGGTTCTCAATAAAATAGGCTGTGCGCTGTGCTAGTGAGATTTTAAACAAATATTGCATAGTTGAATAGGAATCTCTGGTCGCTAAGAAACGTAGAGTTAAAGCTAATCGTTTTTCACAGAAACACATTTTCTAAATTTGGTATCCATCTTACCGACTTTCGGACCAATAGCGTTGACCAAAAACTCGAAATCCTCAGATGACATCCGGATGAAATTATTGAAATGGCCACTGTTTTCTTCCAGCCTCATGTCAACAAATAAATTAGTACCACCGTATAACTCGGTCTCGATATAACTGTGTAATGCACCATCGTTTCTTTCTTTTTTCATTCTTTTTATTAATTATACTGTGCATTACAATAAACGCTGCAGTTGCAATAGTAACTATATTTCTTTGTGATGGCATCTTGGCGACACACACTCAACTGATGGAACGGATATTTGTGTGCAAACATTGAAACCCAAATTGTCCCAAAATATACATTTACGCGAATGAAAATATGTGCTCACAAATCGTTCGTGCATACAAGCTATTCGTGCGTGCCAAATGCTCAAATCAGTACGGACCTTAAAATTATCCACTATTTGTAGTATGTATTCCATGTTACGCTCCATGATGTTCTCCATCTGGAACCTACATTAATAATTACTTCTTTATAAGTAGAATTCATTTTTGGTATTGCCGGCGCCTGTCATTCACGTGAGGTGAGGGATTTAGATAGTAGTGAGATTAGACTTAGAAATAAATAATCATGTTATGTAAGAAGTACTTTCACCCGTCTAGAATAAATAGTGCAACACTCCGATTCTTTCTCAATTACCAAAATGGCAGATGCACAAGACAAGTTATAGAAATCAATAAATTTGGAAATGTTCCAAAGCAAATTGCAGCATTTCCTAATTGGGCAAATCTTCAGTTATGTACGGACCATTCATTAAGAAGGTCTTCCACTGCTGTTCTTGCAAATACTAGAACTAATCAGCTAAACAAATATAAAATAACATAAGGGATGGAAATCCAGCGTGGTAGTAGAATATATTGAAGACTCAATAAATAATAAAATAAAGGGAGAACAAAAAATATTTCAATCTCTTAAAATGACCTGAGGCGTTGCAAATATGCAAGAAATTACAATTAGTTTTGAATATCAAACATTTGACTTCGATAACGCATCATTATTTGCCTATAACAGCTTCGAACACTAAACCTATAACTTTGACTATATTACTACCTATAATATGATATTGGAAAAGTTGTTGGCTATTAAAATAGAATTTATTTCTTCAATAAAAAACAAAATTGTTTTTTTATTTAGTTATTTAACAAACATGTTTTTTATTGAAGAAATAAACTGTAAACTTATATTCATCAAGTACCACAGAAGTCAGCACTGTGAATAAGAATTCGACGATCAGTAATTATTACAAATAATTACTTATTCTACGTTTTGGACCAAAATAAATTTTATGTATTCTCTCTACTCTTTTTAATAAATCATAAAGTAGGACAAGAAATTCCGATTTTTACAAATACATATAAGTACATACATACGTATAAGTAACTAGAAAAAACAGCAATTCCTACTCGAGATGAAATAAGTCCTTTTTTTTTTCTTGCCCACGCGGCTAGTGATCAGTATTTTCATCTTATGTAAAATATATGTACTAATTAAAACTAAGAAATGCCAGGAAAACAATTGAATAAGATCTAAACTAAACAAATTTTAAAAAATTGTAATTAACAAACACTAAGAATAAAATAATTGACAATACTGTACTAAGACTCAACGACGCAATTTATTATAAATTTATTATTTTTCTTTTTGTAAAATTTTCTTATTTTTTTAAGGATAGAAAATGGCTACCTCCCCAGGGAGGATGCCAATACCTCGGTCAATAGCCATGCGATTTTCACAAAATTGTGCGAGCTGATCGCAATTAGTAAAATTGATTTGTAGATATCTAACTCATGCACTTTTTTTAAAGATTATCTTGTGAAATCCATAGTCTTGTATCTCCGGTGATACTCCGATATTTCTGTTTTGTCTGATTCCTTCTCATATTCCATTACTAGTTCAACTGTTAAGCCTATATTACACTTACCAAATTATTGAGAAGAAGTCAGATATATTAAGTTGATTATTTTACACTAAATAATTAATTGACCAATTTATTATACAATTTTAGAGCTGTCAATTTGAATTAACATGATTGTGGAGCCTTTAAGGATACATAATCACAATAAAGTTCAACGTTAAAAACGCTTAAATATTGTGCAGTCTATTATGCTAAGAAGACTGAAGGAAAACTTGCAAAAAACGGTAAAGAAAGTAAATATGTACCTATTCCGCCCACTATAATTATTGCAAATTTAACCTTCATGTAAATTGTTTAAGTCAATATAATTAATATGTACAGGGTGTCCCATTTTTAAACAGAAAAAAGTGTCTATAAACATACCATCTATCTCGCTTAGTAGACAAGCTGCACAATGGTTGAAATTAACTTTTTTATAGGATTTTTTATGAACTATCGTTTGAACAAAGTGCTATTAACTCGAAATTTTATACACTTCTGAAAGAATATAAGGGTAATATATGATATAGCCTCGTTGATAGCGTTCTTATCACGTTGCTATCCTGGGTGTTATACTTTTTGTGTACTTTAGCACCACTTGAAGATTCAGAGCTTTTGTGGTACGCCACTGACATGTTTTCAATAATAAGTTTCGGGCAATGAATTCTTAGCAACATTTTTTTGCTTCTTGAAGCTCGGTCGGTTTAGCAGATATTGATATTATTGGAAGGAGATGCCGAAAATAACTACTCCTAACTACTCAGCATCTCAATGCAACGCTAGTCGGGGCACATTGCTCGTGGAGTAGTTGTTTTTGGCATCTCCTTCCAATAAATAAGTAGGATTCTCTTCCTCAAAGATAATAGAGGTCACTGCTATAAAGGCCCCTGCGGATAAGTAGGTCGCTATCTGTTGTCTGTCAATTTGACAATAATTGTCAGACGGATAGTAGTAGCAAAGGCCCAAAGAGGGCACTACGGTGGGTTTCTCACCACTACCAGATATTGAAAGTATTTGTAGTAATCAGGTCTAATCTTCAATTAGACCTGAATCAATAAAAATATTTTTACTCTAAAATGTTTATTTCACAATTAAAACTAAAATTGTTAGATTGTAAATACAACCTTCCCCCATTAGCATTGAAAATGCTTATAGGATCGCGAAGGTATATGGGTATATTTCGATGAAAAGTGTAACGCGATGAGCATGTCACACCGACATGGTTAGGTAGTGGGGGACCGAGTAGAGCGGGCTGCGTGGGCGCATAGTTTGGCATTCGTATTCGTATATTGCAAATTGCAAATCTGAGAATCTGATCTCTCATGTGAATGTGATATACAAGGGGGCAAAGTCTGTAAGTCACAAATGGTAAGTTCTCAAATTAGAAGGTAACTTTTGCAAGCTTTCTATAGTTAAAATGTTCTTAATTTATTTTCATTGCACTCCGATGGTTGTAAGAATTGCGAAATCTGTGATTTTGTTTTAAACATTTAATTTTTAACATGCTGTTATGTCTCCCATGGCCGTGTGTTTTCCATGTCTCCCATTGCCGTGTATTTTCCATGTCTTCTATGGCCGTTTCAATTGCCTAAATTCACACTGAATTACAGGTATTCATTCACGATTGCTTCATCGACAAGGAGGTGCAAACGGCATCTGGCTGCCGTCAGAATTGGGATAAACGAGCATATTGTTATTTATAACTATAACTAATTGAAAGGCAAAAGTTACTTAAGAATCTCCCAAAATTGTACATACAATAAATTAGTGTAATGGAGACATTTACCCTAATTTCTATATTATACGTATCAATGCTTCAGGGTCAATTTATTAGCGAATGAATTGCATGGTAAGTGTACTTAAAGTAAAGTCACCTACTCGACTCGCGTTTTAGCTATCCAATTCATTGTTGAGCCGCCAATTAAGCTTAATGTAGTTAATACATCCCTAGATACAATCTGTTTACAGAACTTGTGCTCACTAATCACTGGAATGTATATTTCAATTGTAAATTATTGTTTAACATTTAATTATCTAAAATACTCGGAGTGACTATTGAATACTCGGTAGAATATTTAAATTGTTAATTGAAAACGTTGAACTGTTCATTCATTTAGTGTTAGAAATTAATACATGTATGTATATTTAACCTACGCACCTTCATTGAATTTCAGACAAAACCAATTTTGGATAGATCGGGACAATCTAAAGGTGGCTCCACACCGAGCTTTATCCATACCAACTGATCAAATGAGAATTAATGAACATCGGCACGCGGTGCGCTTTTTAGCGTCAGGGCTTTTTCAGACGGTGCGACTGCGATGCGATTTTCCGTTTGCGACATATCGTATTGCATTCGCAGAAAGCTTTCACACAAGGCGATACAATGTCTTCTCCAACAATTTAAAAATAAAATATTGTGCGCAGTGTTGTCATTGCTCAGTTGCTCTTCGCAGTTAGTGGAGTGTATTTGCAGTATGTATAATAGAAGACGAATTGTTTTACTGGCATTGCTACAGCGAAGGCGAAGGAAACGTAAAATTATTTCGAAGCCATCGCGAAAGCACAAACGATACGCTGCACAAGCTGACACACTAACAAAATTGCAACACTGAAATTTTATTTTAGTGATACATATCGCGACAAGCAGCGACACGTCTGGAAATATGCATTTATTTTAGTGGTTGGTTTAATATCGCACGGAAAAAAATTGGCTGGTATCTGACCAACAAACGCACTGTCTTGCGACGCAACAAAATGCCACACTAAGCGTCCGTTTTTTTGTCGTTTCCGCATAATGTGAAAATTACACATATGATTACAAATATCTTGATACTTCCACGATATCGTGGCGACATGCCGCAAACGGAAAATCGCATCGCAGTCGCACCGTCTGAAAAAGCCCTCAGGCACCGGTCCAAGCGAGGCACTGATCGCCGTGTAAGTTCAGTGTAAAATGTAAAATTAAATTAAAATAATAATACATATAAAAAGATACAACACAAACAGGTCATTATTGTAGACTGTTTCGCATTTATATTCAGGTCAAAGAACTAGTCTTGGAACTAGGGCACATTTAATTTCCACTCCCTACTCTAAATTAATATTAAGTATGTATATGTAACCTATTAACCAATGCTCATGAATTGAAGAAATGATGATTAAGACAAGCAAAACATATGTTTACCGAGATGTATAAGAGATATTCAGATTATTTTGAAAATTTGTATAATGAATACGCCTGTTGATAAAACAATACACAATGATGTGGATACAAATATATATTTTTTAAATACTAAACCACACAGGCATCACGAGAATGGCAATGGTGATTTTGTCTCGGATGTTGTTAATATATTACTAGATAAATAAATTTGAATTTTGACCTCGATTTTGACATCACTTGGGGTATTTCTTGTATAATATATACCTTGTTTTAAATATACCGAGATACATCTCATACTCTTTTAGATAGAACCATCCAGTATCAACCATGTATCAAATTTATAGTACCTAATTTATTTTCGAGAAAATTTGTAGGTAGTATATGGTAGTATATAGAGACGTAAATTTGTAGGTAGTGTATAGCGTTAATTTATAGAAAGGAAAAGTTATATATCTTGTAGATAGTGGTTTCCAAACTTTTCCTAGTCGCGGCGCTTTTTTTCAATTAAAATTTTTCCATGGCGCCCTACCCTAAGTAAAAGTACGCCTATTCGTAAGTAAGAGATAAAAATAAATATAACTCGTGTAGGTATCTTATTTTTTCTTTTTTTACTTTATTAACATTACATTAATAATTAATGTGTCGGATGAGCCTGCAAATCACTGCACATTTTCTCAAATCGTGGAATTAAACTTAACACGGTCATCCTCATTTCCTTTTGAACGTTGATTTTTGCTTTATACTTGCTTTTTATTACAGCGAGCCCCGAAAACCCAACTTCGCACAAATACGACGTCGAAAATGGAATTAAAATCCACTGAGCCTTAGCACTTAGAAGGGGATGTTCATCTTTTATTGAAATCCAAAATTCTGTCAATTCCATGCTGCCAAATTTTGCTTTCAAACTGTTATTGCAAGATAACTCGATAACATTCTCGTTTTCTGCAGAAGTAAATTCAGACGGAGCACTAGTGTTGAATGGATCTTGAATCCATGTAAACTTATCGAAATTTTTATTTTGAAAATATTTCTCAAACCAGATAGTTAGGTGTGATAAGTGCTCCTCAACATGGTTTTTATATCTTGAGAAAGATCAAGTTCATTTGACTTCAAAAATTGCTGTAATATTAAAAAACAATCTTTGACTGCATCTTCATTCAAATTTATTCTCCATAGTTTTTTATAAAAGCTGATATTTTTTCCGTTCATTTCAAAAGGTATATATTTTTCCCTGGAGAGAGCGATAAAGGAAATTTAGCTTTTCAAAAATGTCGTGTAAATATGTCAGTTTTATTAAAAAATCGGCATCAACAAAATATTCTGCATCTTTGTATCCTTCTCCTTTAAGAAAAAGAAAAATTTCATGCCACAATTCAAAGATACGTGATAAAAGATTATCACGAGAGAGCCATCGTGCACTGCTGTAGTACAACAAAGACGAGTGTTCGGCTTCCATATCCTCATACAGTTTTTTAAAAACCTTGCTTTCAATGGTCGAGATTTTATAAAATTTACCACGTTTACCACACATTCTAACACCTGATTTACTGCAGGACTCAGATGCTTTGACGTAAGCGCTTCGCTATCAATAATGCAATGGGTCCACAGTGCGTTTGGTGATTTGCTTCGAATAAGTGCCTGTAATCCTCCATAGCGAACCTCCATAGTGATCCATTACGAACCGGATTTATATTGGTAATACGGGAAAATTACTAACTTTCTTTTCATTATATATATAATTAATTAATTAACATCTCAGTACATCTTGTAAAGTAACGACAGCAAGTGTAGCAGCGCTTATCGCTAACTTTTTGCCGTGTTTTTTCTCTGAGCTCGCACTCGAATTCGTTTGTTTACATTTTCACGTACGAATTCTTATTATTATTTCAACTCAGAAATACAATAAATAATAATTGATATTTTCGTAATTAATCGCTAAAATAAGAATCGCAAATATATTTCTGTTGCTACAATTAAGTCTTTCCTAGGATCGCAAGGGAGGTACAATCGCATTAAATTGATAATACTATCACTAATTTAATTTCGCATACACTCGATTATATTAATTTAACTCTTGAAATTTAAACTTATACTTAAGTTATACTCTAGGCGCCTGTTGCTTCTCTCTGTTCCCTTTGTAATCTAGGTACCTATCGAACACGAAAATTATTTTATGCAGTAATTCATTATTTGATGCACAAGATAATTTATAATAGATAAAAGGTATATCTCTCTTTCTAATACAACATTGTGCTTGCACTAGTAAACGTTATACAGGGTGGAATAGCTATAATAGGTTATGGGTTTAGGCACATAGTTTAATGAGTTTTATTAATAATTATATTTTGACTTGGGATTTTCATTCACATTGATATAAGTTAAACCATACCTACTTGTTTTTTTTTGCGCTTTTTTTAATTCTCTTTATCTGTTTATTTCCTTTTGAGGAATTTAAAAGATGGCTAATAAAATAAAACAACTTCGTGCTGGTCGAGAAACCACAATTGAAGGCATTAATGAAATTTACGAGTTTGCCGACAGTGCAAAAACAAACCCTAATCTTCATACTTCTTTGCGAATGCGAGTTAGAAATCTTGATAAAATCTTTGACGAATTTAACTCTCATCATGCCTCTTTAATTCAGCTGTTAGCTACACAAGATGATGTAGATTTAGAAAATGAAAAAACTATCCGCCAAGACGTGGATAAAACATACTATTCTATAAAAGCTATTTTTCACGAATTATTCGAATCTGCATCACTGAATAACTCAATTTCGAGTGGAAGATCATCCAATATTAAATTACCCAAATTAATTGTACCCAGTTTTAGCGGCAAGGTGGATGAGTGGCATAGCTTTATAAGTTTATTTAACTCAGCCATACATAACAATGAAATTCTCACCCCCAGTGAAAAGTTTCAATATTTGTTGTCTGTTTTAAGTGGAGACGCTCTCATTGTGGTAAGAAATCTTAAACTCACCGATGATAACTATACGGTGGCATATAATAATTTGAACAAACGTTTTGAAAATAAAAGATCATTGGCTAAGTTCTACTGGGAGGAAATATCTAATTCTCCAAAATTGTATAATGATTCACCGCGGCCACTTAGAAAATTATTGGATACCTTTTCTGATCACTTAGAGGCTTTGCAAAACCTGGGATTCCCAGTCGAACACTGGGACTTTATTTTGTTTTATATGCTCAGTCAAAAAATTGATGACGAAACGATAAAGCGTTTCGAATTGCTGCATGGATCCGCAGAAATACCTCGATATGAAACTTTAAAGGAATTCCTGCTTAAGCAATGTATTTCACTGGATAGTATAAAGTCTACAAAATCACAAAGGGTATCAAATGATTCAACTCAATTAAGAAAACACTCTCCTCAAAATAAATATTTTACCACTTCCACTTTTTTAGCTAATGCTAATCCCGTTGCTTGTCCATTGTGCCAATCTCAACACTCTATTTACAAATGTGCTTTATTTAATTCAAAGTCTCCAAGAGAGAGATATAACTTGGTAAAACAAAATAATTGGTGCTCAAACTGCCTCGGATTTAAACATACTTCGAAAAATTGCAACTCGACGTCCACCTGCAGAGTGTGCAAGGGGCGTCACCATTCCTTGCTACATTTCTCTCCAAATTCTACATCACAAACTGCCGCAGCTGTCGCAGAAATCTCTCCCACTCCCGATATTAATACTCAACCAAGTTCCTCCCGTGAACAAACTCACTCCTTTACTAGTATCTCTCCCTCGCATACCACAATTCTTCTTGCCACAGTTCAATTAGAAGTTTCGAATTCTACAGGAGTTTCCCTTCCTGTTAGAGCTGTATTAGACTGTGCCAGCCAAGCTAATTTTATCACCGAAAAATGTGCTAACAAGTTAGGGTTACGTCGTGTTCGTACAGGCATCTCAATTCACGGCTTAGGTCACATGTCTACAGAGTCAACAAGCTCAGTAACTTGCACCATAAAACCTCGAGGGTTGCCCCAACCATCCTTTAGCATAGAGGCGAAAGCCTTGCCGAAAATATGCTCTAATATGCCCATTGTACAATTCTCAAAAGAAAACTTGTCTCAATTTGCTAATATAAAATTGGCTGACCCTAATTTTAATATACCTGGTCCTGTCGATATGCTATTGGTGCAGAGATCTTTCCTCTTATTCTCAAAAACCGCCACTCTTTGAGCAACATTAATAACCCGTCAGCAATTGATACCCACTTTGGGCATGTTTTCATGGGAAAAATTGCCTGTCACGATGCATTGCCAGTAAGCTCTTTTCTTACATCACTTGAACATTCGATTGACTCTACCCTAAGAAAATTTTGGGAACTTGAAGAAATCCCCCATAAAATTATTTTGTCTCCTGATGATATTCGTTGTGAAAATATTTTCTCCCTCACACAACATCGTGATAGTTCAGGTCGTTATATTGTCTCACTCCCGTTTCGAGATGCATCACCCCCTTCATTTCCTGACACACGTTCTCAAGCATTGCGTCGATTTCATTCATTAGAACGTCGACTAATCCAAAACTCCTCTCTCTATGTTGAATATGCAAACTTCATGAAGGACTATCTCCTTAGTGGCCACATGGAACCAGTAACCCAAACTCGTCACACTGATAAAATGTACTACATTCCTCATCATTGCGTGTTTAACCCCAATAATGCCACTACCAAACTCAGGGTAGTTTTCGATGCATCAGCTAAAGCATCAAATGGACAATCATTAAACGACACTCTCTTAGTTGGGCCTAAATTGCAACAAGACATTATCAAGGTTCTCCTCAATTTTCGATCTCATCGCTACGTATTTACTGCTGACATTAAACAAATGTATAGGCAGATCGTAATGACAGAATCTCATCAAGATTATCAAAGAATTCTCTGGAGATTCAAGCATACAGATCCTGTACAAGACTTTCGCGAACCGTCACTTATGGGGTGTGCTCTGCAAGTTATCTCGCCATTCGCAGCTTAAATCAACTGGATTTTCATCAATAGATGAAAAGGATAAGTTTCCTCTAGCAGCACAAGTATTATGCAATGAAATCTACGTGGATGATTTAATAAGTGGGAACGACTCTCTCGAGGAGGCTAAAACTCTTCAATCACAATTAATTTCCTTGTTAAAATGTGGTGGATTCCAATTACGTAAATGGCCAAGTAATCACCCAGAGTTATTAAACAACATATCTCACGATGATCAGCATCCCTCTTCCTTATCTTTTGATAAGAGCGACTCTTTTCTCAAAATTTTAGGTCTGAAATGGACCCCCTTTAAGGACGCTTTTTCTTATGAAGTTTATCCCTCGGATAGACCTTGCACGAAACGAACAATTATCTCTGACCTTGCGCGAATATTTGATCCTCTGGGTTTTTTATCTCCCATTTTGTTTTACGCGAAGTACTTGATCCAACACTTGTGGACTCTGGGACTGGATTGGGATCAAACACCTCCGCCCCATATTTTGGATTCTTGGACAAAATATAGAACTGAGCTTTCCAAACTATCCGCAATTAACATTTCGAGGAATTTGTTTGAAAACTTTAACTCCATCGAATTACACTCCTTCTCAGATAGTTCAGAACGAGGTTATGCAGCCGTTGTCTACTTTAGATTTCATCTTCCATGTGGGAAGATTAAAGTCTCATTTGTATGTGCAAAGTCTAAAGTTGCACCACTTAAAAAACTCTCAATTCCCAGATTAGAACTTTGCGCGGCTGTTCTATTGTCGGACTTAGTAGCCTTTGTTTTAGATGTTTTCTCAGAGAAACTTAATTTTTCAAAAATCTTTGCGTATACAGACTCAATGGTAGCGTTATCTTGGATTAAGTCGTCTCCTCACCGTTGGAGTACTTTCGTAGGTAATCGCGTCTGTCATATTCAAAGTAAAATATCTCCTAATTTTTGGAATTACATTCCATCCCAAGATAACCCCGCTGATTGCGCTTCTCGTGGTCTACGACCCTCCGACCTTATTGACAACTCCTTATGGTGGGCTCCTCCGTGGCTATTGAATGAATCCGATATTAGTCGACCTCTCAATTTAAGCTCTATCCCTGTCACCACTGAGGAAGAAAAGAAAATTAACCTCTCTTCCTTTGTCCCTGTCGACTTGTTCGATAATCTTTTGAATAAATATTCCTCTTTGCCAAAAATTAAACGCATCATCGCTTATAGCTTACGCTTTGTCTCCAATTTGAAAGATTCTCAGAATAAAAATTGTTCTACTCTTACTCAGAAAGAACTTCATGCAGCCTTACTCGTTCTTATTAAACTCGTTCAGTCTGTCTCCTTTCATGAGGAAATCTCAAAACTAAAAACCAAAGTTTCTCTTTCCAAAGGTTTACGCAAATTAAATCCATTCCTTGACGACGAGGGCTACTTAAGAGTAGGCGGCCGGTTAGCTCTCTCTGGCTTATCATACGATCAAAAACATCCATTACTGCTACCTCAGAAGTATCGCCTGACGGAACTGTTAATCGAAAGCGTTCATCGAAGAGCATCTACACCCCGGTCAGCAGACCTTACAATATTTATTGAATCAAAATTTTTGGATATTATCTTCCAGACGTGCCATTCGTCGTACCCTATCTCAATGTTATAAATGTTTTAGACTGAAACCTACTCCACTTGCCCCTCTCATGGGTAATTTACCTGCAGCCCGCATCAATCAGGTAAAACCGTTCCAGTGTGTTGGAGTAGATTATGGTGGTCCCTTTTTTATCACATCCCGTAAAGCTAAGGGGGTAAAGTCGCAAAAGGCCTATATTTGCTTGTTTGTATGTTTCACTACGAAGGCCCTTCATCTGGAATTAGTTTCGGACCTGTCAACTGAAGCGTTTCTCGCTGCTTTGAGGCGCTTTATCGCCCGTCGAGGTCGCTGCGCTCGAATATTTAGTGACTGTGGCACCAATTTTGTCGGTGCGCACAGATATTTGGTAGAATGCATGAAGGTTGCAACAGAAACTGAGCACATTGAGTGGTCGTTTAATCCTCCTTCTGCACCCCATTTTGGTGGTCTGTGGGAAGCGGGAGTAAAAGCCGTCAAATCCCACTTATTTCGAGTCATCGGCCAACAAGTCTTAACATTTGAAGAGTTTTATACGGTCCTAACCCAAATTGAAAGTATTCTCAACTCCAGACCCCTCTGCCCTATGAGTTCGGACCCTAATGATCTATTGGTTTTAACACCTGGCCACTTTCTAACACTTGAACCTCTGATCGCACTGCCAGATTTCAACCTGACCAATCTCCCTCTTAACCGATTAACTCGATGGCAGCTATTGCAACGACTGCAACAAGACTTTTGGCGTAGGTGGAAGGACGAGTATTTGCACACTCTGCAACAGCGTAACAAATGGAACAGAGAGGTTAAAAGTGTAAGCCCTGGCACTCTAGTGCTAATTAAAGATGAAACTGTCCCGCCACTGCAGTGGCGGTTGGGACGCATTGAAAAAACCCATCCAGGCTCGGACGGCGTATCCAGAGTCGCCACGGTACGTACGGCTCGGGGTACGCTTCAAAGGCCTTTTACAAAAGTAGTTATCATACACCGATTTAAACCCAATCCAAGGTCATCCATCACTAGGTGCCATCAGGAGCTAACTTCAGGCTAGAATCTCAGGATAGAACATGAGGGTAAGAGGTTATGGGGATGATGTCCACGTATGGGGTCCGTGGGTGTATGTTGGAGGCCAGTGGTGGTGCAAGAATCATGTGGGGAGCTGGGGGTTGTGAAGTTAGCTACGGGGATGGTGTCCATCATCAGCAGGTGTCATTCAGAGGGTGGTGCGGGTGAAGGAGGGTGGTGTTGGTGAAGGAGGGTGGATGTGGATGTTGTGTGCGCGCGCTGAAGAATAAAGATGGCGTCTAGCAGTTGTTAGGTAATAATGAATAATTAAAAATATTATTTATAATTAAGAATAAAGTGTGTGCTTTGTCGCGAGTTGATTTCGGGTGGTGATTAATGATATGTAATTAAGATATTAATATGATTGATGTAATTTAATATTGGAAAAGTATGTAGAAAAAAATAAAGCTGATTGGTGGAATTGATAAAGAATAAATGTGTGTAGGTCTTCGGGGAGCTGTAGGGGGATGTTGTACTTTGATTTATGTGAAAAAATTGGTCGCTTGATATTTGTGTGTGAGGAATAAACGTTTAGCATATATGTACCTATATATCAAACTTGTCGAGACAGGCATTACGCATCCGACGAAAAAACATATTGCGTAATATTTATCATTATTGAATTTAACTACCTAGAATAGCGGTTTGAATCGAATGTCAGATTCTAAATACAGTAATAAATTAATACATAAATGGGTCGGCATTGTCCTCTGTCGGCAATGATACAAAGGAAATTTTGTTGATATAAATAAATATACTAATTTATGTCAAATATGCATTATTTCTGACTCAATGTAGATATATACATATGGTAGCTAAAAACGTACGTTTTGTTTTTACCAAGATCCACAGCAATGTAGTATATTAAAATAACTTATTACATACAGAGCGATATATTTTACGTGAACAGTATTTCATAAGGAGTAGGTATTACTATTTTGTGCTTCGTTTTGTATGGTTTCATATGGGAAAATGTAGCCACCCAGCAGGAAATGTATAATATGCATTGGTTTAAATGGAAAACACGAACAAATTGTATAATTCACGAGGCCTTTCTACCATCATAATTTTTTTAGATAGTTCGATTCCAGGAAGTTCATGAGAGGATACATGATGAATTATTGTTTACATTATGAGTCATTTCTCGATTCCTCATAGATGTTTAGACTTGTTTTCAACACTATATTTTTGCAGATGCTATCACGTGATTGGTCAATTAAGGTAAAGTGATAAGTAAATATGACAAATAAATTTGATTGATATAGATTATAATATAAAAAAAAATCTAAGACGCTGCTGGTTTCAGACTTCTGGAGAGTAGGTGGAGAGTAGAGGGGTTGGTGCTTCATAATAGGATATGTTTTGTTAACCATAACTGATATTAAGAGATCAAATACATGTGAATAATCTAAAGACATAAATTGTATATTAAAATAATTATTATGGAATCAAACTGGCTGCAAATTATTTCATAAAGAAAAAATATTATTTTTAAATGTCTCATATCATTATAAGAGAACAAAGGTGATTGATCATTAAAAATATTAATAATCCTTCTGTACGATGATGTAAGGTATTATTTATAAATTAAAGACTCAGGTAATTTATAGTATTAAAAATAAACAAAAAATTCTATTGGGTCTAATATTGATTACTGGTATGGGAGATTATGTATGTTGTGTGATAAGTAATTATAGGTGGTTATGGTTATCAAACTGCACATTTTAATAATGGTATCATCTTGAGATACTTCAAGTTGTTGGTAATACATATATCCAGAAACCTTAACTACGGAGATGATGTTCAGGTGCGTGGATGTCGGAGCTGGGTGTTTTTCACTCAAAAATCAAGATGGCTGCTATCTGTTGATGTGTATTAATAAATAATTAAAAATATTAATTATTAATTAAGAATGATAGGTATGCACCTGCGTCTCTCGAGGTGAGTTAGAGGGTGATGATACAATATATGAATTAATGTAGTTTTATCTACACCTAGTTTTAATGAAAAATTATTCAGGTTCCATGGATATGTAAAAAAAATAAATTTGAAGGTCTATATCTACTGTTGAACATTTTATTTTATATTATACATGCGCATTGAGATTAATCTTAAACACCATTAGAGTTCTTTGTACTAAAAGGCATGATCACTTTCAGTCACCTTGTGTGTCGGTGAGATGTAATTTGGAACAATCGCTAGATGTAATCTGTTTGGTTTTCTGTTTAATAAAGTCTGATAAAAAATAATACAATATTCTTACCTTACCAGTGACGATAAAAATAAATTATTTAGCAAGAAAAATTATTTAGGTCTGATTAGATGGATTTTACATCTTTTTAAAGAAGAAAATATTCAGGTTTCCTGGAAATGGAAAAAATAAAATTGAATGTTACTGAAAAAATAAATAAAAAAAAAAACAACCAAATTTTATATATATTTTTTTATTTCTTTAATAAATAAGTACAGTGATATATTAATAATAATTATTATAATACATAATAGTACTTATAAAAAATGTATTAAGCAAAATAACTTATCAATCCAACTGTTGTGAGAACTGAGAAGTCCAAGCCATTTCATGAAAACACGATATATAAGTACATTAAGATGTTTGGCTTTCTTCATATCTTAGTAAGTCCCGCCCTTTTATGTCTTGAACTTGAAAATCTTTAAGTAAGATGTGAGGACGAGTTCAAAATATTAGAATTCATTATACTAAGAAGTTGATTGTTATGCAATTTATAACCGAGATCCAAGAGAAATTTACGATTTTCCACTGTTAACGGTTTGAAGATTACAGATGACCTGAGGGGGTGACGGACTCCTGCCTTCTTGTTATAATGGTTGGGAAATCTAAGACCCATTTCTATTCAGGTGTAGTTATCGTTACGACTTCTCCACGGAAAATGACTAGATCACCGTAATGATCCACTATTTTAACTGTTAGACTGTATATGCTACGCTTGTTTACAGGTAAATAAATCACATTAGTAGGAGACTCCACTTTTTATAGCCTGGAGTCACAGTTGGGAATTATGTGAACTAGCATTACGAATAGTGATACACATTTAGAGAATATCAATTTGGTAGATACGCTTGGTGGACACGCTAGGTGGATACGTTTGGTGGATACGTTTGGTGGATACGCTTGGTGGATACACTTGGTGGATACGCTTGGTGGATACGCTAGGTGGATACGTTTGGTGGATACGCTTGGTGGATACACTTGGTGGATACGCTTGGTGGATACGCTTGGTGGATACGCTAGGTGGATACGCTTGGTGGATACGCTTGGTGGATACGCTTGGTGGATACGCTTGGTGGATACGCTTGGTGGATACGCTTGGTGGATACGCTTGGTGGATACGCTAGGTGGATACGTTTGGTGGATACGCTTGGTGGATACGCTTGGTGGATACGCTAGGTGGATACGTTTGGTGGATACGTTTGGTGGATACGCTTGGTGGATACGCTTGGTGGATACGCTTGGTGGATACGCTAGGTGGATACGTTTGGTGGATACGCTTGGTGGATACACTTGGTGGATACGCTTGCTGGATACGCTTGGTGGATACGCTAGGTGGATACGTTTGGTGGATACGCTTGGTGGATACGCTAGGTGGATACGTTTGGTGGATACGCTTGGTGGATACGCTTGGTGGATACGCTAGGTGGATACGCTTGGTGGATACGCTAGGTGGATACGTTTGGTGGATACGCTTGGTGGATACGCTTGGTGGATACGTTTGGTGGATACGCTTGGTGGATACACTTGGTGGGTATAAAAGAATGTAGTGCAGTCGATTTTGTATCATTGACTAATATAATCTTAAAGGGTTAACATGTATTCATGTCAAGTGTGTGAAAAAGTATTTTCCTGGTCTAGTGGCTTAAGACGTCATAATAATAATGTTCATTCAAACAAATCATATAAGTGTGATTTTTGTGGAAAAATGTTTAAAAGACATGATATATTAAATAAACATATATTTAGCAAACATAATTCTGAACTTCCATCTAAGAAACTCAATCAAAAATACAGTGATGTATCAAGCAAACCCAAGTTGGATGCTTTAGACCTACAGGAACAGACAATAGAAAAATCATTTACACCTATTCCAATACATCTGGGTTCGAGAACTAAACATGTTAATCGAGAAATAAATGATTATGACACAGACTTCGGTGATAAAAAGACAAATGTAAAATTTCAGCAAAAAATCAAACCAAAAGATGAGCTCGAGGTGATTAAACAGCATGGAGATGATTATCCTTTATATAACAATGATGATGACTATGATTATGATTCTAATATTACTGAGAACACTGATGATTCTAATATTAGTGAGAACTCTGATTATTCTAATATTAATGAGAACTCTGATGACTATAATTCTAATACTAATGAGAAGATCAGTGATGTTTATTTAACCAAATTTAGTGGATTACCTATAACTTCCATACTGATGAAATTGCATAATAATCCTGTCGATTACATGTTCTGGAATGATCCAAACGAACTTGTAAATCGGCTAAGACTTTTAATAGCTTATCGAGAGGCTGGAAATACTACTCGTAGTAATGAAATCAACTTAATTGTACAGGAACTTGTAGATGCAAAAATAATCGAGCCTCATGACTAATTGTTAAATATATACACTATTGAATAATTATTTTAAGTTTTAAATGTATGCTTATTTTTCATATATTCAATAAACGAAGTTATGATGAATACGAATGTTTCATTTCATGATTGTGAAGTGGGAGAGAGGTGGTAGTGGGGTTATCTGAGAACCGCTCTAACCGCTCAAACCGGTATCACAGAACCGCTCGAACTGCTCAAACCGGTATCGCAGAACCGCTCGAAAACCGCTTTAAACCGCTTTTTAAACCGCTCTAACCGCTCTAACGGTTTGAGCGGTTAGAGCGGTTTAAAAAGCGGTTTAAAGCGGTTCTGCGATACCGGTTTGAGCAGTTCGAGCGGTTCTGTGATACCGGTTTGAGCGGTTAGAGCGGTTCTCAGATAACCCCACTACCACCTCTCTCCCACTTCACAATCATGAAATGAAACATTCGTATTCATCATAACTTCGTTTATTGAATATATGAAAAATAAGCATACATTTAAAACTTAAAATAATTATTCAATAGTGTATATATTTAACAATTAGTCATGAGGCTCGATTATTTTTGCATCTACAAGTTCCTGTACAATTAAGTTGATTTCATTACTACGAGTAGTATTTCCAGCCTCTCGATAAGCTATTAAAAGTCTTAGCCGATTTACAAGTTCGTTTGGATCATTCCAGAACATGTAATCGACAGGATTATTATGCAATTTCATCAGTATGGAAGTTATAGGTAATCCACTAAATTTGGTTAAATAAACATCACTGATCTTCTCATTAGTATTAGAATTATAGTCATCAGAGTTCTCATTAATATTAGAATAATCAGAGTTCTCACTAATATTAGAATCATCAGTGTTCTCAGTAATATTAGAATCATAATCATAGTCATCATCATTGTTATATAAAGGATAATCATCTCCATGCTGTTTAATCACCTCGAGCTCATCTTTTGGTTTGATTTTTTGCTGAAATTTTACATTTGTCTTTTTATCACCGAAGTCTGTGTCATAATCATTTATTTCTCGATTAACATGTTTAGTTCTCGAACCCAGATGTATTGGAATAGGTGTAAATGATTTTTCTATTGTCTGTTCCTGTAGGTCTAAAGCATCCAACTTGGGTTTGCTTGATACATCACTGTATTTTTGATTGAGTTTCTTAGATGGAAGTTCAGAATTATGTTTGCTAAATATATGTTTATTTAATATATCATGTCTTTTAAACATTTTTCCACAAAAATCACACTTATATGATTTGTTTGAATGAACATTATTATTATGACGTCTTAAGCCACTAGACCAGGAAAATACTTTTTCACACACTTGACATGAATACATGTTAACCCTTTAAGATTATATTAGTCAATGATACAAAATCGACTGCACTACATTCTTTTATACCCACCAAGTGTATCCACCAAGCGTATCCACCAAACGTATCCACCAAGCGTATCCACCAAACGTATCCACCTAGCGTATCCACCAAGCGTATCCACCTAGCGTATCCACCAAGCGTATCCACCAAGTGTATCCACCAAGCGTATCCACCAAGCGTATCCACCAAACGTATCCACCTAGCGTATCCACCAAGCGTATCCACCAAACGTATCCACCTAGCGTATCCACCAAGCGTATCCAGCAAGCGTATCCACCAAGTGTATCCACCAAGCGTATCCACCAAACGTATCCACCTAGCGTATCCACCAAGCGTATCCACCAAGTGTATCCACCAAGCGTATCCACCAAACGTATCCACCAAACGTATCCACCTAGCGTATCCACCAAGCGTATCCACCAAGTGTATCCACCAAACGTATCCACCAAACGTATCCACCTAGCGTATCCACCAAGCGTATCCACCAAGCGTATCCACCAAGCGTATCCACCAAACGTATCCACCAAGCGTATCCACCTAGCGTATCCACCAAGCGTATCCACCAAGCGTATCCACCAAGCGTATCCACCAAGTGTATCCACCAAGCGTATCCACCAAACGTATCCACCTAGCGTATCCACCAAGCGTATCCACCAAGTGTATCCACCAAGCGTATCCACCAAACGTATCCACCAAACGTATCCACCTAGCGTGTCCACCAAGCGTATCCACCAAATTGATATTCTCTAAATGTGTATCACTATTCGTAATGCTAGTTCACATAATTCCCAACTGTGACTCCAGGCTATAAAAAGTGGAGTCTCCTACTAATGTGATTTATTTACCTGTAAACAAGCGTAGCATATACAGTCTAACAGTTAAAATAGTGGATCATTACGGTGATCTAGTCATTTTCCGTGGAGAAGTCGTAACGATAACTACACCTGAATAGAAATGGGTCTTAGATTTCCCAACCATTATAACAAGAAGGCAGGAGTCCGTCACCCCCTCAGGTCATCTGTAATCTTCAAACCGTTAACAGTGGAAAATCGTAAATTTCTCTTGGATCTCGGTTATAAATTGCATAACAATCAACTTCTTAGTATAATGAATTCTAATATTTTGAACTCGTCCTCACATCTTACTTAAAGATTTTCAAGTTCAAGACATAAAAGGGCGGGACTTACTAAGATATGAAGAAAGCCAAACATCTTAATGTACTTATATATCGTGTTTTCATGAAATGGCTTTGACTTGTCAGTTCTCACAACAGTTGGATTGATAAGTTATTTTGCTTAATACATTTTTTATAAGTACTATTATGTATTATAATAATTATTATTAATATATCACTGTACTTATTTATTAAAGAAATAAAAAAATATATATAAAATTTGGTTGTTTTTTTTTTTATTTATTTTTTCAGTAACATTCAATTTTATTTTTTCCATTTCCAGGAAACCTGAATATTTTCTTCTTTAAAAAGATGTAAAATCCATCTAATCAGACCTAAATAATTTTTCTTGCTAAATAATTTATTTTTATCGTCACTGGTAAGGTAAGAATATTGTATTATTTTTTATCAGACTTTATTAAACAGAAAACCAAACAGATTACATCTAGCGATTGTTCCAAATTACATCTCACCGACACACAAGGTGACTGAAAGTGATCATGCCTTTTAGTACAAAGAACTCTAATGGTGTTTAAGATTAATCTCAATGCGCATGTATAATATAAAATAAAATGTTCAACAGTAGATATAGACCTTCAAATTTATTTTTTTTACATATCCATGGAACCTGAATAATTTTTCATTAAAACTAGGTGTAGATAAAACTACATTAATTCATATATTGTATCATCACCCTCTAACTCACCTCGAGAGACGCAGGTGCATACCTATCATTCTTAATTAATAATTAATATTTTTAATTATTTATTAATACACATCAACAGATAGCAGCCATCTTGATTTTTGAGTGAAAAACACCCAGCTCCGACATCCACGCACCTGAACATCATCTCCGTAGTTAAGGTTTCTGGATATATGTATTACCAACAACTTGAAGTATCTCAAGATGATACCATTATTAAAATGTGCAGTTTGATAACCATAACCACCTATAATTACTTATCACACAACATACATAATCTCCCATACCAGTAATCAATATTAGACCCAATAGAATTTTTTGTTTATTTTTAATACTATAAATTACCTGAGTCTTTAATTTATAAATAATACCTTACATCATCGTACAGAAGGATTATTAATATTTTTAATGATCAATCACCTTTGTTCTCTTATAATGATATGAGACATTTAAAAATAATATTTTTTCTTTATGAAATAATTTGCAGCCAGTTTGATTCCATAATAATTATTTTAATATACAATTTATGTCTTTAGATTATTCACATGTATTTGATCTCTTAATATCAGTTATGGTTAACAAAACATATCCTATTATGAAGCACCAACCCCTCTACTCTCCACCTACTCTCCAGAAGTCTGAAACCAGCAGCGTCTTAGATTTTTTTTTATATTATAATCTATATCAATCAAATTTATTTGTCATATTTACTTATCACTTTACCTTAATTGACCAATCACGTGATAGCATCTGCAAAAATATAGTGTTGAAAACAAGTCTAAACATCTATGAGGAATCGAGAAATGACTCATAATGTAAACAATAATTCATCATGTATCCTCTCATGAACTTCCTGGAATCGAACTATCTAAAAAAATTATGATGGTAGAAAGGCCTCGTGAATTATACAATTTGTTCGTGTTTTCCATTTAAACCAATGCATATTATACATTTCCTGCTGGGTGGCTACATTTTCCCATATGAAACCATACAAAACGAAGCACAAAATAGTAATACCTACTCCTTATGAAATACTGTTCACGTAAAATATATCGCTCTGTATGTAATAAGTTATTTTAATATACTACATTGCTGTGGATCTTGGTAAAAACAAAACGTACGTTTTTAGCTACCATATGTATATATCTACATTGAGTCAGAAATAATGCATATTTGACATAAATTAGTATATTTATTTATATCAACAAAATTTCCTTTGTATCATTGCCGACAGAGGACAATGCCGACCCATTTATGTATTAATTTATTACTGTATTTAGAATCTGACATTCGATTCAAACCGCTATTCTAGGTAGTTAAATTCAATAATGATAAATATTACGCAATATGTTTTTTCGTCGGATGCGTAATGCCTGTCTCGACAAGTTTGATATATAGGTACATATATGCTAAACGTTTATTCCTCACACACAAATATCAAGCGACCAATTTTTTCACATAAATCAAAGTACAACATCCCCCTACAGCTCCCCGAAGACCTACACACATTTATTCTTTATCAATTCCACCAATCAGCTTTATTTTTTTCTACATACTTTTCCAATATTAAATTACATCAATCATATTAATATCTTAATTACATATCATTAATCACCACCCGAAATCAACTCGCGACAAAGCACACACTTTATTCTTAATTATAAATAATATTTTTAATTATTCATTATTACCTAACAACTGCTAGACGCCATCTTTATTCTTCAGCGCGCGCACACAACATCCACATCCACCCTCCTTCACCAACACCACCCTCCTTCACCCGCACCACCCTCTGAATGACACCTGCTGATGATGGACACCATCCCCGTAGCTAACTTCACAACCCCCAGCTCCCCACATGATTCTTGCACCACCACTGGCCTCCAACATACACCCACGGACCCCATACGTGGACATCATCCCCATAACCTCTTACCCTCATGTTCTATCCTGAGATTCTAGCCTGAAGTTAGCTCCTGATGGCACCTAGTGATGGATGACCTTGGATTGGGTTTAAATCGGTGTATGATAACTACTTACAAAATTATGCCCCCTCCCCTCTCAATAGCAACGGAAATACGTTTTGTATTTCGGTGGGCGGTATGTTAACGCCACACGTTAAGTTTAGTTTTAGTTTATTTAGTTAGTAATTTTCTGCTATTATTAATACCTAATTTTAAGTAATTTAAATACTCAGCCCCTTTGGCTGCTAAAGTAGCGACTCGGTAATACCTCGCCAGATGTCGTACCTTACGCGAATAGGTGAAAAGAGGGACTCTCGCTCAGTCAGTACGAAGAGACACGTGTTCGCGCCCGCTCGAATAATAGAAAAAGAAATTCAGTGGTTTTCCTGGGCACCTTAACAAAGCTCTACAAATACAGTCCACTTCGCATTGAAGACCAGGTGGTTGCAACCCCAAAGGTACAACTACGAAAACAAAGGTAAGGCACTTTGGCGAGATTGCGATTTTCCCGCGGTCGTATAATCTTATGCTTAAATCGTATAAGAATCATTGGTCAGATCATTGGTCAGAATCAATTGCCAGATTTGTGACGGATACTTCCCGATTTGCACAGGTAGGAAGTGTCACGTTAGTGCCCGAGGTTCGGTTTCTCTTTTACTTTGCCTCGGGCGCCAGTTCCTGGTTACAGTGTAGGAACACCACTACTCAGGTAGCTACAGTGAAGATACGGTACGCCAGGTCGGTCGATAGGGAAAATTAGACTTCACACAACAGATAGTAATAATACACCAATAAAACCTTTAATACATTTATTTACCAAGTACCATAAAACCTACTCGTATTCTTAGTTCCTTACTAGTCCTCCTCCTCCTAGTAGTCCTAGTACTGCTGGGCACGTCTGCTGCTTCCGGGTGGTCGGTGAAGACTCAATACTTTGGCACCAGCTAGTAGCAGGTACTGGAATGGCTGGTGGGAGAGCTTTTGATACCTGCGCAGTAGCTCCCTATTTCGACTTGTAATATTCTCGGCGTCGTTCACACAAGTCGATGATATTATACCAAGTCCCAATGCCTTTGGGGACTTGTACTAGTTTACTTACTTCTCTGGATACTGGTAGGCAGCGGTGTAGAAGTACAGGTCTTGCTCGTATGCGCTGCGGTCCCAGACCGAGCCGGTGGCTCAGGGCTTAGCGTCTCGATCGCTCAACCCAGAGGTCGTGGGTTCGAATCCCCATTCCACCAACAATTTTTCATTAAATTGTTTACTCGTAGATCCAGGCTTATTCGCAGGGATGACTTGGCAACCATCCTGGCGATGGTCTAGGATGGGAAGAATGTCAACTTGGTGTTAATGTGAGAGATTAAAATCAGTTGATGTTTGACTTGTCCCCCTAACTAATGAGGTTTTCCAGGTTTCCCTCATTCCAGCACTGAATGGTGGTTAGGGCCTACCAAAGTAAGTCGTTCCTGAGGCGCAAATGCGGCCCGCGAAATAATAATATGCCGCCCCCTCTCCCACACAAGTCTCAGACTTTCGGGCTAATCCTTGTGATTAGAATGAGGGGTAGAGATATTATTATTATTATTATTATTATTATTATTATTATTATTATTATTATTATTATAGCAGCCAGATATGAGAGCGAGCTCCATCAGTACCTAGATCAGTATAGATACCAAGCCATTTATGCCAATTAAAATATGTTCAGATACGAATGTATCCAGAATCTCGAACAGGTCTTGGGCCTTCTCTCCTGCAGTGATATTTTTCCTGCAGAAAATATTAAATAAACCAAATGATTTTTATCATAGCTCCCAAATGGAAACAAAAACCTGGACAAAGATGTAACGTTACGATCCTAGATCCTTTCCTTTAGCTATACTATACTAAAGAGGTACAAAAAGACCTCGAACGAAACACAGCAGAAGACAAATCATTAATTATTACTAGTCACTACGTACAGTTGAAGTAGGTACATTTTTTCTCTTATACATTTTATTAGCAATGTTATAATAATGTGCAAAATAGGAATTTTAAAAGTATTGTTAAAAAGTGTTATCAGCCCAATACAATCAAGTTATGTTAATATATATTTGTATAAGTAGACGTAATACTTTCTCTATTTTCTCTTATATTAATTTTATCTATAAACTTATACTAATGATAATGCGTATAAAACATACAGTGAATTATAAATTTATTTGCTGTACTGTTCGAAAATAAAAGCTGTTCCCATGTAAACAAATGAATTGAGCAAAAGCTAAACATTCTACAACTGAATTTGATTACATCTAAACGGATGGTTTTAGAAATTGTTTATTTTAATTGAAGAGAAGTTGTAAATTAAAAAATCCGTAGGTATTTATTATTATTATATTTTTGACCAAAAATTTATAAACCAGGTTTCTTACATATAGTTGTGTGTGTATATACAGTGAGTCCCAGAAGTAATTTCTAAATTCATTTAAAAGTCGGACCCGTCGATTTTTATTTTTTAATGCGATTTTTTTATGTTAAATTCATGTATACAGGGTAGCCCAAAAATAAGTTCCAACTTTATTTTTTCAAATAATGAAAACACCTATTTCTTATTTAATTTTTTAATTTTGCATCGAGTTCTAAGTCTGTGTCATGTCCTATATACCTATCCTCAACTGTTTTTCAAATATTAACATTTTGCAACTTTGACACCCTGTAAAATCTACACGGTTTTAGATCAAGCAAAACGGTTTGCACATTCCTATCTTAACTTTTCGTAAGCTAAATTTTGATACTAATTTCACATTTAACCAAGAGATTAAATTGGTTTGGTGGGGAAATTAGATTTAATTGGACACAGACTTAGAATTCGATGTAGAATTCAATGAAAAAAAAATAGGTGTTTTAATTTGAAAAAATAAAATTGATGGTCGTAAAATTGATGGAACTTATTTTTGGGTTACCCTATATGACTTTAGCATAAAAAAAACCGTATTAAAAATAAAAATAGACGGGTCCGAACGTCGTCTCATAAGAGGAATGTACTAGAAAGAGAATATCGATTCGTTGCTAGGCACTGTCTTTCTCCAACACATCACTTTTATGACTTTTTTCTCCTTTATTATTAGAGATAGACCCATAAAACCTTATATGTCCGTATTCGTAAAAAAGAGTTCTTTCCAAATATGTAAAATAGTGCTGGGTCTTCCATTTAAAATATTAACGTTTGTATCGACCTAGCTTCATTAAGTAGCCCTCTAAAAAATTTTATGTATGTAAAATATCTTTATAATCTTTATAATAAAATCAGGTTGCACACCGATGTTCATAACATTAATGTTAGGAGAAAATCGTTAATCACAATACCTCTCCATAAAACAGCCCTCTTTGAGAGATCTTTCTCTTACAATATTAGTAAAGTTTACAGTGAAATTCCTGCTGAGATAAAACGTTGTGATAACATTGCGTCGTTCAGATTTAAATTGCGTAATATGTTACTACAAGTGCAAAGTTGCATATTGAGGTAGGTGTATTTATTATGTGGGTGAATATTTATAATATTTATAATTTTGTTTTGTGTATAATGTAATAGTTATAATTTTGTTTTATCTTTTCTTTTCTTCTTTATTCTGTTTGATCATTGTTGTTAATGATTATCACTTGTATTGGAGGTTAAGTGGAAGAGCAGGCTTGCCTGAACTTCGCCTCACTGTTTGGTTGCTAATGTAGTACTTATATGATTACTTTGGTAATAAAGTCCTTATTATTATTATTATTAAAACAAGTGTAAAAAGAAAACAAAATTGACGGGTCGGAGCGATTTTTGAAAAACTTTACCATTTTCAAAATAATGAATTTATGCTGGACTTTATGGACTCACTGTATAAACATTTACTGTAGGTATTTAAAATACCTACACCTGACTGGAATATTTGCGTGTTCCCACTTTTGTTCACCTACCATCGATCATAACTGATTTGCTATATAACTCCAGTAGCTTACTTATTTTTTTATAATCTGTTTGGAGAGCGGTCGTTTGGAAAATGTTTCTTTCAAGTTTTTTCTATCCATTTCAGAAATCATCCTCTACTTCTGGTTTAACCGGAATAGAAAGTGCTGTTTGTCAAATGAGAGCAATTTTTTTTCTTAACGGAACACCCTATATATAAATATATTTTTAACAAGTCATATCTTTTGGCTATCCAACTGTACAGGGTGATTCACTTTCGAGTGTGTAACATGGGTATCTCGCTTATTATAAAAGATAGACTGTAGGTTTAAATTCGGCAATGTTGCGGAATTTTGTGGTCAATAAGTTGGCATAAAGAAAACCCCCATATCTGCTTTTGTTTTTGAGTAAGAGGCAAAAAAATATTTTTTCCGGTTTTCGTTTTCTGGCCATAACTTCTATATTTTTGAAAATATTGGCTTATCGTTTTCACATTATTAGGACACTTTCTTGAGACAAATACGATGCCGTAAACCGTTTTTTAAAAAAATGCCACTTCTATTTTAAATCATCGTCAACTTTATTTTTTCTTATGGGCACCATATTAGTTTTTCTCATATTTGAATAAACCGATTTTTCCGAATACAGCAATATAATATATGTTAATATTTGCCTAAAAAATAAGGGCATTATGAAGGAAAATAGGTATTTTTTTGATAATGTCTAGTTAGCCATGGCCATGACAGTCAGTTCTTGACAAACCACAAATGTCACTGATAATTGTTATAAACTGCATCTGTGGAGTACTTTTTACATTGACTAACGATGTATACAAACCGAAGAGAAACAAGATATAGATATTTATTACAGATGTAACAAAAATTTAAACAGAACAATTGAAGAATATTTAAACACATAACCTGAAAGACAACAACCATGCAAGACATATTGTCACGTCTGTGACTAGAGGGCTAACTACCTAGCACTTTGCTTGGCTGCAAGAGGGTTTTATACTAATTTAAAATAATGCGACTGAGAACAATACAACAACTTTATTCTTTATTCAGAATACCCAAATAAATGTGGCTAAATGCCAAGCATAAAAAATACAAAATAATAAAATAAAACTTACCCAAAGGACAACATTTCTAGAGGGGCTGTTGCACAGCCTAATTATCTTCCAGTCAACTAGTGCAGTGCTAAACTGCAGTGTAATTTAAGACATTACGGCAGATCCATACCTATTTCTTGGTTTAGAAAGACTGCCATAATTTCTTAAATTACAGCGCAGTTTAGTAATATATGTCTTGCATGGTTGTCGTATTTCAGGATATGTGTTTAAATATTCTTCAATTGTTCTGTTTAAATTTTTATTACATCTGTAATAAATATCTATAATATCTATATATATCTAATATCTATATATATATATAATATCTAAATATCTATAATTAGGTCTTTGATTATTTAGCACCATGCGGATTACTTAAAAAATTACATAAAATGAATATATTAATCCAATTTGTTAATATATATTATATACAGGGTGGTCCGAATTTAAATGACGAAGGTTCAGGAAACGATAGAAGAGGTGAAAGTAGTTACACTTTGTTATATAAACTCATTTCAAAAAGGGAACCCTTTCCAAAATACGGGGTGTTCAAATTAATTGAAAATAAATTATTTTTGGCTGTATCTCGAAGACCAATAACTCATTCAATTGAATGAGTTATTGGTCTTCGAGATACAGGTTGAATACATCGTTAGTCAATGTAAAAAGTACTCCACAGATGCAGTTTATAAAAATTATAAGTGATATTTGTGGTTTGTCAAGAACTGACTGTCATGGCTATGGCTAACTAGACATTTTCAAAAAAATACCTATTTTCCTTCATAATGCCCTTATTTTTTAGGCAAATATTAACATATATTATATTGTTGTATTCAGAAAAAATCGGTTTATTCAAATATGAGAAAAACTAATATGGCGCCCATAAGAAAAAATAAAGTTGACGATGATTTACAATAGAAGTGACATTTTTTTAAAAAACGGTTAACGGCATCGTATTTGTCTCAACAAAGTGTCCTAATAATGTGAAAACAATAAGCCAATATTTTCAAAAATATAGAAGTTATGGCCAGAAATCGAAAACCGGAAAAAAATTTTTTTTGCCTCTTACTTAAAAACAAAAGCAGATATGGGGGTTTTGTTTGCGACAACTTATTGAGCACAAAATTCCGCAACTTTGCCAAATTTAAACCTACAGTCTATCTTTTATAATAAGCGAGATACCCATGTTACACACTCGAAAGTGAATCACACTGTACGCTTATTTTAAATATTGATAGAAAAGTCGCTGAGATATTCAAAGAAAATATGACAACGGAATCAAATAAAACTCTGTAGAAGACAAAATGTCATTTTATTTCCAAATTTAAGCAAAGTAAAAACTGAGATGAAATTAGCAACAGTTAATAACAGTAACAAATATTCTGTATTTCTTGCAAGACGTAGGTATTTATTGAACCTCAATTATAAATGGTCAAAAACTCTAATTAGCATCTCTTCTAGAATGTTTTCAATGATATTTCGGACCGAGTTTCGGACGCATTTTTCAACAGCTGGATATGTACTGAGATTGAATCGTAAACACGGTCTTTTACATAAGTATCCCCACAGGAAATAAAATTAGAACTGTAAGGTCGGGTGAACGTGGTGCCCATTCTATTGGCCCGCCTTTGTCCGTACAATTGTTTCCAAAGTCTCGCGAAATCGATTCTATAGCAATGTTAGAATAATGAGCAGGGCTTGCTGAAAGACTGCCTGGTGGTATTCAAAAACTCTGTCTTCATTCAGTTGAGGATAAAAACCACTCCAGCATATCACATGCAGTGTTAATTGCGATGCAAACTTGTTTTCGACAAAAATAAGACGATGAAAGAACCGTAAATTTTGTTTTGGGATACACCATACCAGACGTTCACTTTTGGAGAGTCGCTTATTCTTCATTGGATTTTCTTTACTATAATCCTACATTTATGATGGTTTACTCTTCCATTGCGGTGGAACGTAGCCTCATCTTACATAATAAGGGTCCCGTTTTTAATAATTCTAACCAGATCCAATAAAGTTTCACACATCCTTTTCCTGCATACCTAATTCCTATTATAAATGTTTTGAAAAATCCTTATTTTGTATTGTTTTAAATTTAACACCAGAAGATATTTTTGAATTTCTTTGAATTACATCTTGCACAGCTATGGTATCATTTAGAATATTGTCAACATTAACTATCGTCTTTTTTCGGGATATTGATGTCGTAGATTAAAATTTGGAGAACTAAGCTTTGATAGTATTCGCCGCTGGGGGATTCTTATTAAACATAGTCCTAAATCTTCTTTTTGTTGCTACTAAAGATTAAAAAAATATTTGTGCTTTTCTCTATCAGAGAACTTCAATTATTTAAGACCAATATTTACTCATATACAAATAATTGACTTATCATTTTCAATTTTATTAACAATTAAGTCAAAGCACAGTGGCTATCTTGCGCTTCAATAGAGATTTGTTTGATTCTGTAGTAACTTTTTTCTGAATCCGCTTATCGAAGCTACTTTTCTACCGATATTTAAAATAAATAAACGTCGTTGGATAGCCAAAAAATGTGTTTTAAGGCATGTATTTATATAAGGATGTTCCATTAAGAAAAAAATAATTGCAGGCATTTGACAAATGACACTTTCGATAAACCGGAAGATGAGTATGATTTTCGAAATGGACAAAAAACTTTAAATCTTCCATAATTTACTAGTGCAAATCGCACTTCAATATCCCAAGCGGCTCAGTACCTATATATACAGTGTCAGAAAACGTCAAACTATAATGGGACATCCTGTATTAGAAACAACAGCGATACGGTGATGGTGACTATTAAAAATACACTAGAGTGCACGTAAAAATCGTGTTAAACCTTGAGGAATCATAAGATAAGCCGAAATAAATTTTTCATCCAACGATTTATGGTATGTCAACGACGTTTTATCGGTTTTTCTTAGGCAAGTCACGTCTTAGACTACGACTAGACATTTCTCTTTACTAGTTTATCTTGACTCTTGCTATTTATAGATCATATTATGAATATAGTACGAAATATTCCACTTTAGACTAGGTATTAAGGCGCACTAATTTTCATGTTAATATCACGTTTACGTGAAAAGATAAACACTGCTTTATTGTCATGGAAATATTTTTGACGGCCATGCTTAGTATATTTCATAAAAATTATAAAAAATATAGAATGCTTTTATGATCCTGTATATGGAGAACACGTAACTCTTGTAACTTTGATTTTTTGTATTGGTAGATATGGTGGCACTAGCAGCTAGCTTTGCATTAACTGCCAGGCGGGAAATTCTAAAATCAGATCATTTTACATATGAAGTGGATTATTTTCAGTGAGTTTAAATTTTCTCATAATATATCGTAAACTTGTCGAAAACAGTACGTTCACCAAATATACAAACAATTGAATTAACACCGCTGACACATGGAACAAGATCTATCTGTTAATTTTAAATCCGCAGCCGACGTGAAGTTGATGTCGCGTCGCGTAGATTTTTGAACACTACCAATACATGCTTGGTTCTAACCATAGACTTAATAAGAGGAGACCTCACGGTTCATTCATAAATAACCTTTTGTTTTGTATCAATCATTGGCAATGTGTATGACAAAGAATACCGAGAGAAAGAACGACAAAATTCCGACTCCGTGCAACGTTGCAAAAGTTTTGGGAGAACTTGCTTCCGACGCCAAAGGCGTACTGTTTTTGAAAGGGTTGGGTATGATAATAAAACATCAAAAAAGGAATTTTAAGAAAATCAGTACTATACATTGCAACAGCAAAAGCTTGTGAGATTAGAAATTAAATTAGTATCGGAGTTTTAATGTAGGGAATATGAATTGAAACTTGAACACTTAAAATTCTGAATTAAGTAAAGGTGGTACGCACCTACTACATTACAAAAACTTATATATACAGTAGTGTAAAAAAGTATTTTTCAGTTTTTCAAAGATACCCAAACTCTGTATACAGGGTTCAATTACATTTAAAAGTGAAATATAATTTAAAATAAGAAAGATGTACATGGTGTTAGTTTTTAATTCAACTTTTTGTTTCAAGTTTCAAAATAACTCTTTAAAAGCCTGATAATGGTGATTTTCTCTTAGATTAGTATAAAGGATACCTTTAAAAATTACCTTGGTTACGCAACTGATTTTAATTTTTGTGTGCAAACGTTGCATGTTGGCTTCACACTTACCAAACATTATAGGTTTTTTAATTTGTTATGCAGCAAAGTGCTGAATGATGCCTTAGCTTCTTGCTTGGATTCTTGTTTTGACCATATTTAAGTATGTATGTAGGTAACTCCAAAAACTAACACATCAGCCATATTTTAAAAAATAACAAAAGCAATTCCATAATATAATATAGTATATATATACATACTATATTCCGTAAAATGATAAGGAAGCCAGCCAGCACGCCCCTGAAAATCCGTAAATATGGCGTGACAATATAGCGACCGAACAACAAAACAAAACTTGGCAAAATTTACCTGTGGAATGACAGTTTTGAATATAAAGAATTCACTGTTCCATACACTTGACACTGAGGCACCATTTTCTGAAGAATAGTAATAAAATCCATACGAAAAACACTGAAAAATTCACAAAAGCAAAATTCCGACTGCCAGCAACACCGCACAAAAGAAATACTATAAAATACTACGATTCTCGTGTTTGGTACCGGCATCAATGAACATGCGGATTTGAGTAGGGAGCAATGATGCCTGTTCATTCCATTTTTGCGTTATGAAGTTAGTTTTTATCGCAACGTTTTTAACAAAATATGATTTATCTACTTAACTAGGAAACGGAAAAATATTTTTATGTAATATTTTAACCTTAACCCATAATCATGGTATTTTAAATGTGAAAATATAAATTACACAATTGACAGTTTAGCAACAGTTTTTCGTACAATCATAAAGTAGACCACGCAGTTGACCAGATAAAGAGTAAACAAGGGGATGTCTGATTGCTTTAAAATGTAAACAATTACATCTCCCTTGTCTTATAAATCTATGGTTCTAACCCAAAATGTGGTGCAAAAATTCCCTAAAGTGACGGTTTCGCGTGTTCTGCATGGATTGACTATACAGTGATGACATAAAGTCCGCCGCCCCCCCCCCCCCCCTCTCTAATTTTTGAACCGCTAGGAATATTGTGATGAAATTTGGAACGATAATATATGACTAAATTCTGCATTTTTTGACATATCAATGACAGCTCTGAATGTGAAAGTGACAGCTGGTCGCGCAATACGAATATTTTTTTAAATGGAAATGGAGGTGGAGTAATAACTCATTTTGAAGCTATTTTTATGCTCAGAACATCCACCAATTTTGAGAAAATTTAGTTCAGTAATTTCCAAATAAAAACCAGTAATATCAGTTTGTAACATAATCTTGTTACCTATTAGGTGTCATTGTTGATTATTGCTGTCATGTTTGACAGTAAATTTTTGCTCTAAATTGTCTAGAATGGCTCGCTTTTTACAAGATAAATTTGAAGCGGTTATTATTTTTGGCGAAGCTAACCGAAATTACCATCCTGCTGTTTGTATGTTCACTGAACGTTATCCGGAATGCCAAATATGCAGAACATATTTACGAAAGGTAGTTTCAAAATTTAAGGATGATAACGTAGAAATCGATATTACTGGTTTTTATTTGGAAATTACTGAACCAAATGTTCTCAAAATTGGGGACTGTTTTGAGCATAAAAATAGCTTCAAAATGAGTTATTTCTCGACCCCCATTTCCATAAAAAAAATATTCCTATTGCGCGCCTAGCTGTCACTTTGACATTTAGAGCTGTCATTGATGTGTCAAAAAATGCAGAATTTAGTCATATACATAGATTTATAAGTATATTATAGTTCCAAATTTCATCACAACATACCCAGCGGTTCAAAAATTATAGGGGGGGAATTACCTAAATTCTATATCTCGCTGTATATGGTTTTTCTAGCTTTAGATATGTCGTGTAATGACTTTTGCATTCTATATTTTTTAAAATTTCTATGATATATTTTCATAATTTTTAGTATGATTTTGGCTCCCATAATGATTTAAATAGCAAATATGTCATGTTGAAAATATAGCACTATTTTATTATATAAAATATAGGTATTATGATTTCATACACTTACAACAATCAAACTGGTTCAAAGATACGTATACGAGCAGATCGTATTTGAAGTTCAGCTTCAACGCACATTTATTACGATCATTCCAAGAATGTGGTATTGCATGTATCAGTGAATACTATACAAATTACTAATTTTCTTTTAGCGACAAAATTAAATTATAATTAGAACAATAATAGCAATAACGCTATTTAGGTTTCTAAACACACTTTTTTATTAATAAAATAATGCGTGCATTTAAAATATCACTTTTCACTTTTATATTGAGTACTGTATAAGAACAGTTTTGTACTTTACTTTGGTAGAGGATTGTGTGTTCGGAAGAAGAAGTAGGACGCATTATATATTGTCCGAAAAATTTAAGGAGCCCTTAAAAGAGATATAAATATTCGCTTTGGTGTTTACAAAATTTCATATATATCAGAATGTCTGAAATAAAGAGAATTATGATTTATTTCACAATTTATTAACCAAAACAGATATCAAATTTTTTTTTGGTTACTTAATATTTTCATTTACATTTGGAATATACAATGTAAGTTAATAATTTGTTTGCATATATTTGTGGAATATTTTAAAAGATACCTAATTTTAAAATGTTGCCTTAGCATTATTTTCGTTCAAAACAAAGTTTAATTTAATTAATATTTTAAACTAAAAAGTATCTACTTTTTCAAATCAATGAAACGTCACATCAAAATACTGCAAAAACATTTTTTCACTATGCCTTTTTCCAGTTAATCATGTTCAATCAGTGACTGAATAAACTCAACGGTACAGTGAAAATGCAATGTAATACGCATGATCTGTATACTTTTAGATGAGCTTTTAGACTTCGTTTTAGATCGACATGTAGAATTGTTATAAAATATTACACAGGGTGAACTTGTTAACGTACAGGATGGTTCAAATTGGTTTGTTTTCCAGGGTTACCGAAAATCTGTAATATAGATAGATTAAATCTGATAGAGATAGAGATATTTTTTTCAAAATAGAGCACGAGTCCTGTGCTCTATTTTGAAAAAAATATCAATGGTGCAAACCGCATATCTCTATCTCTTACCGTTTTCGAGCTGTAGGGCGTTTCTCGATTTTTATCAAAACCGACTGATGCTCTTTTCTCGTTTCCTTTTCAGGATACCTCAAACTGGTTTGAATATTTTACCGGCACTTTTTAGACATATATTCATTCGATGGATTCATAATAAATTTGACTTAATTTTTTTTCTTGTTTTGACCACAACTTGTTTTTTTAAATGGAACACGCTAGTTAAATATTCAAAGTGCAGTGTTTAATTTGTATGCTTCTGGTTTCCTGCTTTTTGTTATTTTACAGGTGGTGTATAATCCCAAAAGAAACTATGAATCATGAAAACGCACCACAAATAAGTCACAGACATTATTATTACATATTATGTTAATTTTACTACATTCAAATTATAAATACTAACAATTGGAAACAGAGAGTCTTTGCTAAAGTTGCACTTTCTTTTTTTATATTAAAACATTTAATTAAATTGTATTTATGTTCATTTGAATAGCGAGCCTTTTTTATTTATATAAACTGACTTCTAAAGGCGAAACTCCACCAAAGCAACATTTGTTGAAAATGTCGACGACAATGTCGGAAACTTTTGTTGATGTTTTTAAAAACATTTGTTGAGAAACATTTACCCTACTCCACCAAAGGAACAATGTCGTTTTGTCGACTTTGACCTAAAGAAACCGCAAACACTTCCAGTTGCCAGAAACATGCAGAACGAAAATCAGTTAATTACTTTAGCTTCTACCTTTTTTGTTATTATTTCGCGTCGAAAACTTCTGCGTAGTCAGCAGTGATAGTGGGTACGCCCAAGTTTACAGAAAAGACGTAAATAAAGTGGTAGTCAGTTTTTTAAAGACTTACAATCTGATGATCACGACCCTCTTAGAAATAATATACATAGTGATGGGAGTTTCAAAAACTTTATGCGAATAATCGCCGTCCGATTTTGAATATTGGGCCGCCCTGTATGTTAATAAAATGTTATGTCTTATAAGAAACTGCTAGACTAAATAAGAAGCAAATATTTTTCTACTATATTCGATATTCCAGTTTTCTTCCACGGTTTCCATGCAAGGACATCAAACTAAGAAACAATAGATATAAATTTATCATGAATCATGAGATATGATAAATGATAGGTCTAAACAATACAAATCCATCCATATATATTAAAACGCGTCTATTTTGTCTTGCTCTAAATTCTAAGTTTTTAAGCTATCACCTCTGAGCGGGGATCGCGAAGCGAGCGACCGAAGCTCGCCTCAAGCCTTTCTCCTATACCGAGACGTATTTTCGTCCCGTTTCCTACGCGTTATCCCAATTTAAACGCCTTTTCAAAAAACCTCTGCAATATTTTCCTGGATGGAATATTTCGCGGGATCTCTCGAGCCCTTTTCTAATTTTTACGGCTTCGAGAACCGCTTCACACGAAACTTCCGTCCTTTCTCTAATCCTTTGAGATTTTTTTTCGAGGCCGTACGTCGATTCCTTCTACGCCTATTTCCTCTGAAACGCTCGAGTCGCGTCCGTCTCAACTTCTTTCTCATTTTATCTGCTGATGTGAGATTGCACTAACGACAAGCACCTCCTACGAAAACTGTCAAATTAATATTGCTAACGGGATTAATAGTACTAACTGCCAAACACTTCTGATTACCAAAATACTAAAGCGAAATACTTTTCCAATTAGAATATCGGTATAAATTCATTTTTCAGGTTAACACATACAGTTCTGTCTCAGCGTCACATAATAACGAGTGACGCGGTGGCGTATTGGTCGTAATGGTATAAGTAAATGCTGAATTTCGCAACTTCGAATCACGCTGGAGGCAACTTTTTTTTAGTTTTACTTTTTAATTCCAATTATTTATTAGTATTATTAGTGTTTAGTTATTCTGTTTCATTGCCATCCATAGTTTTATTTTTTCTACAGGTAAAGTTTAGAATTAATTCGTTCATTTGGCAGTCTGTAAAATTCATCATTTTGGCTTACAAAAGTAAATATCTTCTACAATATTAATTTGTTGCAACAATAATTATGACAGCAATATATTTTTTAACGCCGCTCTTACACCTTTTCGACGGGCGGGCGGGGCTCCGAACCGTAGCGGATGCCCCCATTGATAAAATTGATAAAAATGTTTACTAAAAAATGAATTCTACTTTCAGCACTTAAAAAATGATGATGTTTTACCATCAAAAATAGAGTACCCTTACAATCCATCAAAATATTATTAAGACAAATCGTTTAGTATAATTATTGCATCATCATTCCAGATACAAAATTTCAGTTTTCTGTCTCTAAATTTATTAGTTCATATACAAGGAATTCTCTCAAATTTCTTTAATATTAATATCTCCCATTTCTAATATCGTATTAATACATGATTATTATTGTTGCTAATCGATACATGTTTATATTACTAAAATATATGAATTCCTCTTTTTAGGAATAAATGACACATGCACTGGTGAGAGTTTAAAATTGATACAATTTATTTCTGTTCTCTTTAAAGTTCACACGGATTTCCTGAAGTTTCTTATTAATTTATGATTTCAGTGTAGCTACATATCATTCTTAATATTTTACTAAAACTGCTAAAGAACTTAATTGCATAAAACTGGAAAGTTGGGTCTGTTTTATGTAATACATTATATATTAGACTTTTACTTTACATAATTAAAAAATGTGGGTGACATATGATCTAAATAAATCAATATGCTTTGCATGAAACTTAAAATTATAGTCAACTTTGAGCCGTAATAATTCTTAAATAGTTTTAGCAATTTGTATGATTTTTTAAAAATATTAATTGCAAACCGCTCACCCTGGGTGAATATTAAATTTAAATCAGTTAAACAATATCTTTATTAATCAACTTAAAGATATGGCTTATGTTGACAAGTAGGTAATCAATTACACTACAATATACTATAGTTAGTAATTAAAAAGCTCAATTCTTGTCTTTAAAACATTTTTGTGAAGATTATTGAATTTCTTTATTTTATTAATATTATAATTGGTTCTTCTTAACTGTACATTTTAAACTACAGTTTTCATAGTAGTCTTTAAAACATAATCATCTATTGTTGTCAGCACAACGTATATAGTTTGAGAAACAAACACTCAAAAATATAAAATGTTTATAATGTCTGTAACTTATTTGTGGTGCGTTTTCAAGATTCATAGTTTCTTTTGGGATTGCACCACCTGTAAAATAACAAAAATTTGACAAACTTCTAAAGTTTGTCCCAAAATACCACTGTATAATATGTCATAAAATAATATTTGATTAATTAACAAAATTTCATCAGTGGTTTTTCAGTTTTATACAAAATTCTGTAATAGTACATATTAAAATTTGTCTAAATCAAATACCTAATTATTATAATAAAATTTAAAATAAATTAAACACTTTTTTAACTAGCTTTTTTCTAAACGTTTCGAGTTGATCCTCAACTCTTCGTCAGTAGAATGTTTGTACGTTAAGAACTTTTTTTATAATAAGAATTATTTTTTGTCAGATATACATTTTTTTTATAAAAATTTTTTTTTTATAAGACGAATGGTTGAGAATCTACTCGAAACATTTAGGAAAAAGCCAGTTAAGTGTTTCATTTCTTTTAAATTTTATTATAATGTTAAATTAATTAATAATAAAGATGTTTAAAAGTCAAACAATACAAGTAAACACTTGTGTATTTAATATAAACAACACAACTACTTAATGTTTGATCTACTACTTAATGCACTTTACCTAAGCACTCTTCAGCAAAAGCTAGACGATTTTTTCTGTGTTCTCTTAATACCGGGATATCAAAAATTATCTTGGTCAAGGGTGGTTGTGGAATGTAAAACGTGTGTCTTACTTTAAATTTTTGAATATGTTTTGTTGTGTCAGAATCTGTCAAGTCATTGTGCTGAAATTTTCTAATCCAGTTTTTGAATCATGCCTCTTACCACACAGCACGAAATTTTCGTGATTGAAGCCTATTTTCGAACGGGTGCGCTAGTTAATGGAAATTGGCAATACAGTCAACGTTTGTGTTTGGACAATTTTCGAGAGCACTTCCCAAACGTGGCAATATTACCGGACAATTTTTATGCGTGCCTTATTACCTTATAACAATTACTGTAATTTAATTTTTCTTGTTACTAAAACCGTGATTTCATAATTTGTAGTTCATTATTGTTTTACAACTGAAATAAATAGCTATGAAATTTGTAGGTTACTGATGATGTCAGTGTGACAGTGACATAATTATTTCAAATTTAAAGTAAGACACACGTTTTACATTCCACAAGCACCCTTGACGAAGATAATTTTTGATATCCCGGTAGATTTGGTATTACTAAGAGCTTTCAAATAGGCGCCTCATGTAATCGATTTCAAATGGTTTTGAAACAAACGTTTAAATTGTGAGTATCTTGCATTCTATTCTAAAATTTGGTTGAATTAATTATTCATTCATTAAAAGCCTGCTGTAATTTTCTATTCTGGTCCGTATTTTTTTTTATCGCCTCCTCCATTGATACATTGTGTTCGTCCTCTATTGTGAACTATTTGCGATGTCCACGGCACACCACTTTGACATATCAGTAGTCTTTGGGCTATATTTCTCTGTGATAAAATGCATTCCAGCTTCTAAAAGGGTAGCAATAAATTTAACTAGTACTGCCAATTAGTTATTGTCTATATATAATTAATTTTTAAGTAGCAGATGATGTAGAATACATTGTTATTGAAGCCTTCGTATTCAATATATTGGACAAAGGAAATACCGCCAAGTCAGATCAAGGGTGGATTTACCGGGGGGAGGGGGGGATAGGGTAATTACTCCCTCCATGAATTCAAATTTTACACTAGCAAAAACGTAATTTAAAGGCGAGTTAAAGATTTTGTCATTTAATTAATCTTAATAATTTATATTCCGCTCTTGTGCTGTGCATTATATTTTTTTGTGTTTGTTGTTATTGTTTTTAATTATGTTTCTTAATTTGTTATTTTATTTTCTTTAGGAGGTTTATATTTTAGTTTTTGAATGTTCAAGTTCAAGATGTATAATAAAGATATAGGTACTTTTTCAGTTCATTTAAGGATGCTTCTATTTGCTATTTCCTATTTGTTAAAAAAACGTACCTATCTAAATGGACAGGTAATTGACAACATTTTTTAAAAACGTGGTTCTTTCAGATACCCCCCATGTTGAAAAGCTAAATCCGCCCTTGAGTCAGATACGATCATTAATAGGAATAGAGTGCCACAGGGATCAATATTAGGCCCAATACTGTTTGCATTGTATATTAATGAACTTCCGCTTATCTTATCAGAATCGTTCACATCACTTTATGCTGATGATTTACTATTATCGTTTAGTGATAAAAATTCAAACTTCCTATAAAAAAAAATTATAAATGCCTTCTTAAAAGTTCATTGTTATTAGATATATACAAAACTAACCCTATCTCATTTCATACTCGTTGACTCAAACACTTCTTAGTTTTCAAATTCTTGGAAACACTTTTGATTCGGAATTACTTTTAAAAGCCATTGTGTACATTTATATAATATATTAAATTCTAAATGTTGCCGAATAAGAAACTTGAAAAGAACCCTTTCTATATTTTAGTCAGATACAGTCTAGAATTGATTATGAAATAACTGTTTGAGGTGGTACTCTTCAGTTGAAAAATGTAGGTAAATTTACCTCAAAAAAGAAACGTAAGGTGTATAACGAATGTTTTACAATTACTCCTGTCGTTATTTGTTTGTTTAATTAAGAATATTAACCGTTTCTGATCTCTATATTTTGTATTCACTCGTATGACACCGGACATTATTATCAGTCAAATTTTTCTGTTCTTTACTGACGTTTAGATGTGTGTATGAAATCTCCTACTGTAACTGGTCTAAAACTTTTCAATAGTATTCCACAAATTTTCAAAAATATTCAAAAATTGCATAAATTTAAAAAAGTTTAACTTTTTCTAATAGAAATGTGTCTCTATCCACTTCAAGTAATCTAATTTTAAATTATCCCTGAAATAAAAATACCTGAATATGAACTTACACGTTATGCTTAGGTACAATTAAATCGTTCTATGTAAAGTTTACTTTTCTGTAAAAATTACAGAAATTGTTGAAGAACAAAAGCTATTTTTAAATTAAAGCAGTTTGTAGAGACACTATTTCAACTTGGAAATAGATTTAGAAAAACATTCAAAGATAACAGTTTACAATTAATATTTTAAAAAATAACCCAAATCGATAAAATATTCGCCAAGATTCCTGCAGTCTTTCCAGCTATTTTTTCTACTCAGACATTTAAATGCATTATTCTAATATGAAACGAACCTGACCGGTATGAAATTGGACTTTAAAGGTTTAATCTAACATAGCTCTTGTGTTTTGTGTGAAAGTATTTTTAGTTGATAAATATCCACTATCTTATCAGTAAAATAGTCGTGTTCACTATACATTTTTCACCAAAAGCAAGATTGCATCAGACAATCTTGAATATTTATCATATAGTAAATCAATTTTAATCACTCACTAGTGGACAGATTTTGATTTTGAAAATCCCTTTGGACGACATATTATGTATTGCCTTAGAACAGTTGTGATTTATTAATGCGTTGAAAAAATACTTATGATGGATGATACTTATGAGAATGATCTTTTCCTTATCGGTAAAGTACGTAGTTATCAATTAGTTATTTTTTTTACTTTAGATCAATACAAAAACCAAAGTGGAAGAAAACTATTTTCTGTTCTCTGCTTTTCTTGATCAAATTAAAATGACACTACTGAATAACATTCCTTTGCCAGTTTTGCACCTTATATATTCTCTAGTCTAAAATGTCTAGTTTAAGGTAAAGAGTATCTACTTCATCAAAATCGTAAAATAAAGTAATCACTAAGTACAAATAATATTACAAAAATTATCCAAATATTATCCATGAGCCCCTGGAACAAACAATTATCAGCTAACAGTCCTATGCAAAGTTTGCATAGGACTATTAGCTGATGAATCGTCCATTGATAAATTTGTGTTTATTACAGTTGCTTCCTTCTTTGTATAGTTCCTGTCAATTCATGTTTCTTATTTAGCTTGAAACTGATAAGAAATGATATATTTACTCGAGTTTACCATAAAAAATAGAAAATAGAAATAGTAGTACCTACCTAGTACCTCTTCGTTTGCTTTTCATGGCCTCCTTGAATAAAAATAATAAATTGCTTCTAACTTTTTATTTTTGATGTGATTTTAAAATGCAAAAAGCTGTATAACTTTTTATGTATAAACGAGATTCCATGCTGTTAAAATCCAGTATGGCCTTTATAAGAAAAAAGACTATCGCAATTAGGAAAACATAAGAGCTGTGTGTATTTTGATCATTTTTGTATTTTGCACATGTAAAAATATTTCCCTTTTAGCTGATTATCTTTAAAAATGCCTAAACTGCGATGAAAAAATATTTTGAGTTTTTCAGGAATTACGTAAAATAATTCTGAAAAGGGTAAAGGAGAAAAAAATGTACATGGGACGCATGCATGCTTAACTTTTTCCTATTTTAACCTTTTCTATACTTATTTTAGTTTCCGAGATCCAAATAGTGAGCGAGCTTAAATGAGGCACCATGTACAGTATCAATTATCTCTATATAAAAAATGATCTACCTTTGCCCATCCCTGTTTAACTAAAATAAATTATTATTGGTTATTTTGGAGGAGTTCATAATGAATGATGAGTCCTCAAAATAAAAAAACTTAGATAATCAATAATAAGACAGTTCAAGACGTAGAAAATTAAGTTGGACCCCACCAACAAAAAAAATTTCATAATTTAGTGCTAATTATGTGCTAATTTATTGCTTATTCCTGATTTTGTTGCTATAACCATTTAGGAGGAATTTAAAAACATAATAGGGGGCTAGACTAATATTAAGGTGATAATGTAACATATCGCGAGGCACGTTGCATCAGAGTTTGTTGCTTTAAGAATATTGCAATCCTGTATTGCAATATTCTTAAAGCAACCTGCAGCTAACTCGGATTATTTTCTTTGCAGCAATAATGTCCGAATATCTTCAAATCGGTGGAATTTAGATATAGGGAATGCTAATACCAATCGAAAGAGAATTAAAAGCTAAATCCGCATTAGCATAATAAAACATCGGGTGTTGTATTTAAAATAAGCGAGTTATTGAACATTCAATTTGACACAATTATAATAATATCTCTACCCCTCATTCTAATCACAAGGATTAGCCCGGAAGTCTGAGACTTGTGTGGGAGAGGGGGCGGCATATTATTATTTCGCGGGCCGCATTTGCGCCTCAGGAACGACTTACGTTGGTAGGCCCTAACCACCATTCAGTGCTGGAATGAGGGAAACCTGGAAAACCTCATTAGTTAGGGGGACAGGTCAAACATCAACTGATTTTAATCTCTCACATTAACACCAAGTTAACATTCTTCCCATCCTAGGCCATCGCCAGGATGATTGCCAAGCCATCCCTGCGAATAAGCCTTGATCTACGAGTAAACAATTTAATGAAAAATTGTTGGCGGAATGGGAATTAGAACCCACGACCTCTGGGTTGAGCGATCGAGACGCTAAGCCCTGAGCCACCGGCCCGAATTGGTCGGTGTTTTTTCGACGCCCTGTGTAACTTGCATCAACTTTCGACATACTACAGATGTTTGGATACCTTTTAGTATTTTTCGTCTAAAATTTTAGCCCTCTAGATTCAAAACTAGAAGAGATAGATCCGATTAAGCGTAAGTATGTTTTTTCCAAAATTTTTGACAAAAATCGAAATATCTCAACGATTGAGTTTAGGAATAGGGTATTCTTATGAAACTTACCTTTAAATTTGACGTAGAATCCAAAAATGAAATAAAAAATAGTACATTCCATTTGAAATAAGGGAGTTGATGTTTACTTCCCTTAGAACCGGAAGTGTGACGTTACCGGCAATATTTTTAATCGATAGAGAATTATGAGAAACCCCCGTATATAAATTTTCAGAATTCCAGTAGGCGTAGTATTCTAGAAACGTCTAATGGAAGGTCCAAGGATTGTTAACTGTTTACAGGATTGCTCGATCCCTATACTACAATGTAATCCATAATTGTGACGTCATCAAAGATCCAATAAAGCAATCTGTCAAAGTCAAACTGCAAACGCGAAAGGGGAATTTGAATTTAAAATTATCAAATCATTAATTAATACCTTTGTTGTTTGTATTTGTGGGTAATAGCAAAGAGGAATTAGTTTATCTTCTTTGATAATAGTTTCTGTGCATACCTATAATAAGTAATTTCATAATATTTTCCTTGGTTTCTTTATGTTCTTTAATTCTGTGTCTACCAACAAATTGAAATTATATGCACATTTTGATACAAACTATCCGAGTATATTATTAAAATAGGTAAGCATATGCATATACTTTTTTAATTATGAACATATTCGGAAGCAGAGATTCTGTAGAGAAATATGAACGGAAAAAGTGTGATGTTGGGTTATGCTGTAAGATGTTCAAGATATATTTTGCGGTTTTAAGTGTATATTTACGTAAATTTGTTAGTGCTTATCTTTACCATCTTCTTAATAGTTAAAAGATACTTACATACAAGGATGATTAGTTTTATATATAATTAATAATGTTAACTGCTTTTTTTTACAATAAGCAACATGTATACTGTTCGCAGGTATACTATATAATGCACAGAGGCCAATTTGTGATCTCGTAATTGTAGAAATAGGTACAATTTATACTGTTATTACAAACTTTAATAAATAATAATCATTCAAATACGAAAATTCTCTTTCAAATGTGAAATATAACAACAAACACAAAATATATTTTGACAGTTCGATTACAAGTATCTTCGACGACGTCACAAAGGCGGATGACAAAATTGAGCGATCGAGCAATCCTGTAAACAGTTAACAATCCTTGTGGAAGGTCTACATGGTGTATATTTTTGAAATAATATTTGATTTAATTACTCTTATTTATTTGGGTATTATGCCACCACCGAAAAATACAAAAAATTAATAATCAACCTCTGCGCCGACGGATCAGTCAAAGGTTGGTTTTTTGAAAAATATGTTAGCCTAATGGAAAAAAAAACATATTTTTCAAAGAACCAACTTTTGACTGATCCGTCGGCGCAGAGGTTGAATATTAATTTTTTGTATTTTTCAGTGGTGGCATAATACCCAAATAAATAAGAGTAATTAAACAATGCCACAAATAAATACTTTCATACTTTGATTTGTTTTGAAAAAATGTAAAACATATATATCATCGCGCATCATGACTTAAATCGAAATGCATGGAAGGTGCATGTGGTTTTAAATAACCCTGGTAGTTCGGAGTTGTCGGAATATGCTAAAAGCGAATGACATAATTATATTACAAATATTTAGGCGCAAAAATCTAACTTGTTGCTCCTTTTAGGAAATGTAATAAATTATTTATAACGTTGCGCTATTCCGCGCAAGACTTCACTCTAGCTGTAATATTAAAAAAAAATGATGCCTACTATGATGTTTGCCAACCAAAAACTATCACGAACCAAATTTGTTGCTATTTGTAATGAAATTTACATTTTAGGGATTCCTTCGCTTCAAAATTCTAGTGGAATTGTTGAAAATCCTGTTTATAATTTTTTTTTAAGCAGTAATCCACTAGCCAAGGGAATGATTTTCAGCTGGAAGATGCTCCTTGAATTGAAACAAATCACGTTCAATTTTGAAGTTGGCACACGAATTACTTCGCCTCAAAATTATTTATTTATTTTATTTATTTGGATGCAATACCCAATGGAACTAAATCCTAATTATAGGATAAGGCAAATAACATACAATTAAGTATGTATATAAAAAGAAAAACAGCAAAAGTAAAATATAATTAAAATTAGCACATAAGTAACAAGCGGTACACATAAATTAAAAAATGCAAATTACGCTTGTTATACAATCAAACGAAGTAATTAGTACATATGTTACAATATATGTTATAAATCACAATAAAATAGATAACAGACTGATAATAAGAAACAAACGAAACATTAGCAGTACAAATACAAATAACAGAACTTAGATAATGGTTACAAGTTAATAAAAAATTTTGGAACTGCGTCGGAGGAAAAAATATATTTATGAAGTCGGTCAAGGCTTGTTCACAGGGATGGCTTGGCAACCATCCTGGTGATGGCCTAGGATGGGAAGAATGTCAACTTGGTGTTAATGTGAGAGATTAAAATCAGTTGATGTTTGACTGTCCCCCTAACTAATGAGGTTTTCTAGGTTTCACTCATTCCAGCACTGAATGGTGATTAGGGCCTACCAACATGTCGTTCCTGAGGCGCAAATACGGCCCACGATAAACAATATGCCGCCCCTTCTCCCACACAAGTATCGGACTTTCGGGCTAATCCTTGTGATTCGAATGAGGGGTAGAGATATTATTATTATTATTATTATTATTATCTTTATTCATTTGGTAATTTTAAATAATGTAATCTCTTAAGTAAGGAGAAAATGTTTTGCTAAGAATTCTTTGTTAAGTTGTTAAATCTTCGTTTTGATTTTGTAGGTGGCACGCATTTATTGCCATACAGTTTCTTTAACGTATCAATCGGTTCTTCTACACCCATGGTGGTGGTGTTCTTCTGGTGTTTCCGTAATAATGGCTACTATTTTCACACAGGTGTAGGTACAGAAACTGGTCTCCATGGTGCTCATTTGGTTCAATTTCAATAGGTTTAATACATTATATAGTTGCATTTTTTCTCATGCAAGAGACACATTTAATTAAGTACGACTATTGTCTCTTCAACACAAAATGCGCGAGCGGTCGACAGACAATTTATGACTTATTGATCATCAAAATATCGAAGGAAAAGGAAAAGATTACCCACAGTTTTAAATCAGCTAAATCTAATAATAACGAGCTGCACTAGAGATCCGTCTCTATTGATAGATAGAATAAATTTTCGGAGGATTGACATTATAACATATGTATCATTGAACTCACAAGGAAAAATGCTGTCGAATGACGTAAAAATATTAATGGGGCTGTATTAGAAAAAATTAAGTTGATGATGGTTCTGAAGAGACGAAATGTTACTTAAAAAAACAGTTTACGCCATTCAATAGAGCGTAAATAGTTGCTATGAGAAAGTGTTCTTTTTATTTCAATAGGTCTTCAAAATTAATCATGTTAGCCTTGATTTTTTTGAGGCATGTTATTGGTCAGCAAATTATGCACGTTGTCCCAGTCTCTATCCTTTAATCTATCTCTATCAGTTTCCGAGATACCAATGTTATTGTATTCAATTTGAAACACACTGTGTAATGTCAAGTTTCGTATAGATAATAAATACCCTGCAAGACGTAGATTTAACTGGCTTAAGATTTCAAGACAATCAATATTGTTGCGTAAAAGTGCATGCAAAAATTTCATACAACAGAAGTGCCTTCCGAATTGAAGTAAGTTGAAATTAAAGCGAGTTAATAATAACTATTAACTTGCATGTCTATATTGTGTATTGAGGACGGTGGATATGCCTACTCTTGTGATTGTTAAGTAGCAGCAGTAGGATATACATTTTCATACATCGTCCCTTTTTTCACTTTTTTATATTATTATTCTTATTATTATTATTATTCACTCAGAACTCAGACTGATCAGATACTGATATCCTTTTAAAGAAATTGGCGTACTACGGTATCCGTGATAATATGCTAAATTTGATTTTCTCCTGTCTATCTCCCAGATATCAGTATGTCCATGTTAATGGATGCAAATGAGGTCTATAGGCAACTAGCAACGGTGTCCCCCAAGGCTCTGTCCTAGGCCCTGTTCTCTTTCTCGTGTTTATTAACGACCTACCTTATTCTATTGGTGAATAAGGTAGGTGATTAATAGGTGGTGATTTTTGTGTGTTATTTGCAGACGACACAACATTGCTTGCCAAGGGAGCAGAAGCTTTGGGTAATGACAGAGTGACTTTTGCCAAAGACTGGTTCACCCGTAACAAACTTAAATTGAATAATTCCAAGACACAAACTTTAAAATTTAGTTCTGATCGATGGGATTCGACATCGCGTTGTAAATTGTTGGGTATTTACCTCGACACCAGGTTGAATTGGTCTCCGCAGGTTGATTTCGTCTGCTCAAAGTTATCATCCCAATTGTTTTGTTTAAGACAGTTGAGGAAAACACTTACCTGTGATATGCTACGCGAGGTGTATTATGCTTTAATTCACTCCCACCTCACATACGGAGTTCTACTATGGGGTAATTCTACATCTGCCAATAAAGTTTTTATTCTCCAGAAACAAGCTATCCGCATATCGAAGGAGCAAAGTATGGATGACATTGCCATCCCTTTTCATATTTGAGACATTGCTTAGAATTCACCAACGCCGACACATAATCCCCAAACATTCGGATATTCACTCACACGCATAACACGCGGCATTCAAATTATTTGGTTCCAGATTATTCTCGAATTAAAATTACTCAGAATAACAAACTTAATATTGATATTTACAATAGATTTATTCATCTCTCTGGTAATGTCGGTATCCTGGAGATGAACTATTCTTGTTTCTATCGTATAGCCAAACATTTTTTAACTAAGAACTGTTTTTATAGTATATCCGATTTTATGGACTGTTCTGCCGTTTATGAAATTTAGTGCACACATCTTTATTGTGACCTCAAATGTACAAATTGTATATAATGTGGTCAATAAACTACTCTCTCTCATTTAACAAATTTTTTGGATACCGTTTTCAATTCCAAGTAGTGTCAATTCCAGTGCGTTCCAATTTTTGAACGTCAACGAAAATGTTATATGTTTTTTTAAGAAGATTATCTGCTTTTTGAGCTTCAAAATGTTTTCTTTGATTTGTTTTAAAAAGGTCTGGTCTTCAAAACTGTTGCAGAAATTAACAACACAATATTATATTATCTGAAAACTAACTTATTTATATACTATATTTAGTGTATTTACCGATTTTCAACTTTCACGGATTAACTTTCTATTCTTATCGATTTGTCATCAACGTGACCATTGGAAGTGAGAATAAGAATTACTTCAAATATTGCTTGTGCCGCTATAGACAATTATTGTTTCAATATGCGCAAAAGCGTTGTCACTCAACGGCAAAAGAGAATAAAAAATTCGTAAAAAATATCAAAACTAATTTAGTCTTATATTCTGTTTTTAGTTCTATTCTGGTAGCAGTCATTTTTTTCCAAATGCCGATTGAATCCTAACAATTTAATTTCAGTAAATTCAGTTTAAAGAATCTGTTCTCTATTGCTATCAGCGCCATGATCTGCAGTTGGCTAAGTCACGGCGCTTTTATTTGCTTAAAATTATAGATTGCTCGAAAATTATCAGATACTGTTTGATATTTCATACAGCTTGTGTACAATGTATTATTAACATATACACTTGAACACATGCACCAAATAAATGATTTCATGAGCAGTGATTTTTAAGGTCTGTTAAGACTTTTATCAAAGTGTTAAAGTTACAGGACTTAGTTGGCTTAAAATTTATTTACCTCTTGATTTGCAACATCGTGGAGAATATTTCTAAATTATATTTATATATTTTAAAAAGAGTTAAAACTGCAATACAGAAAATTTCGTGAGAACACTCTGGAGAATTTAATAACTTGGTACCAGTTATTAAATTAAAGTAAACCTATATTAATCCCCAATGAACTAAAAATGCAATTTATCTATTCATTCAAATGTCATTCATTATTAATATAAAAATAGAATGAAGACGTCCCCAAATTATTATATTTAGAAACTGATAATTCAATTATCGAGGTAGCGCTAATACTCATAACATATTCACATGCCACTTTGATAATATTAAAGATTGTACCACAGATAAGATATTTTTCATTAACAATACACATACAGCCATTAAACGAAGATAACAAACAGTGTGTCAAAGATTAGTAACACCATTTTTAAATGTATGAACGTTTTTTTAGTTTTTACATTGAATCAACGGGAATATGATAAAATTTCGAAGCAAATGTGGTTAATAAAATCATTAAACTATTAAGCAGTAAGTGTTATGTAATAAGTTCTTGTCTCAAAAACCAGTTCGCCTTCTTTTTTGTTGTATAAAATACTGATCGTTTTACTTATACTTGTGAAGCTGTTTGTGATGCAAATAGTTTGAATTTGATTTTATATTAAATTTATATTAATTTGATTTTCTTTGATTTGTTTCAAAAAATATATACCTGGCTCGTCGTGTTGATGCTGGGACTAATTCTGGTCATGCAATCTTTTTCTTCAAATGTACATTTAAGAGTGGAGTAAATAATGATGACATGATGAATTACGATGAGTCATTTTTTATAGTTACCCCAAGTTAACTGTGTTTATAGATGTTTGTTGTTTTTTTCAGAATATAAGACTGATTATCTAACAAATATATATAAAATGGAACACTTTCAACTTATCGAGGAAATGCCTCGAATCGAGCAGATGCAGACGCAAGAGCGATTGATTTTAGCCCGAAAAAGACGGAACCAGCAATTGAAACTGTGGTCACAAAAGGAAAAAGAGCATAGTAGAAAAACTCCAAAACAACAGAAATCGAACAAACGTGGAATAATTTTCAACGACAGTGTCGTTCTTTTAGAGGCGGCTGCACGAAATGATATAGACGAAGGTATGGTACAATTTATATACAATGGTCAAATGAGGTATTATTTAATTTTGATATTGGAGGGGTGAGTTTAGGAAATTATGTAATTTTTGGAATTTTGCATTTTTTAATTTATTTTTATTTTTTTTTTTGTATTTTGTATTTGTAAAGTATTTCAAATTTTGAATAATTTGAATACTTTAGAATTATTTACAGGAACCTAAGCTCTTCCATTCCATGCATTCTTTTATATAGTCTTCCTTTCTTTTATACATTTTGACATATTTTCGTATTACTTATGTACTTTATTGAGCGCAGATGTTATGTTTTATTTATACCTTGATACCTAATATTAAGATATGAATAAAGGAATACATACCTTCATAATCAAGTTATCAAATGGAAATTGATAAGTTAAAATAAAACGAATATTTACTAATTGACTACAAATATGCCTCAGGTAAACGATTAGTTTTCCGTATGTTCTCTCCCCTCCATCTAAACTAAAGATACACATAGTTTTTATTCCTCAAGAATATACACTTCTCCTTTGGTAATAGTATCGTTTAAAAAACCATTAATCTGTGGTAAAACCACAGTTAAATGAATTACATATTCATTTAACTGTGGTAAAACTATGAATTTTTGATCGTGTCTTACTTCTGTTACTTGTGTTACTGTTGATCCAGAATAAAATAAACAATCTAACATCACTAAATACTGAATATGATTAATACTGTTTATCTTTAAAAAATGTTGTCGCCGTAATTCTCAAAAAGATACATCATCTATACTTATGTCTATATGATATGATATACTATATGATAATTAATATCTCGTAAATCGATTTAGTTATTGAAAAATAATCTAAAATCAGTGAAATAATTTGCTCAGCCACCGACGATACAACAACTCTTTTTATTTTTAAGAAATATATTATTTCTTTCTTATTCAATATTATTTATTAAAAAATGTTATAATTCAAATCATAGAGGGGTATAGTGTTAATAAGGGGGGGTGGTTGTTAATAAAATATATAAAATTGAAAAAAATCCTAAATATAATTTCTGTAAAATATCCAATTAATACTTATTCTATCAGATGATGTAAAATTTAATATCTTGTAATCCAGCATTTTCGAGGTATTTTCACAGTAACTTAATTAACCAGGGGTTAATTAGTTAAAATAAAAATATTGTCTGAAAATACCTTAAATCCTTAGCCCTGTTCATGCAGGAATCACAAACTAGTCAGATCCAATCAAACCATTCCAAACCAGTCAGCAAATTGTTTTCAACCAATCACAATCCTTCTGAGTAGTTGATGATTGCTGCAGGAACAGGACTAGAATATCCAGAAAGCGCAGAGTAAATATACAAAGGCTTCATTTGTAGAATATGTTTGCTTCAAATATTTATTTTCTAAATTAAGGTTCTGTACATTTTGCTTTTAAAATATCACAGACAACTTTCTTACGATCCAAAATAATATTAAAGCGTTTGTGTCATTGACTGACCACAGAAGAAAATATTACACAAAATATTCTCAAAATAATACTTACGGGGTCTATAAGCAAGTACCTAGTATTATATTGAATTTTCATGTGTTCTGATAGAAACATGTGTATTAGTTGTTTTAATATAAAGTAACCAAAAACCATATATTTTTAAAAACCACAAGAACCAAAACAGGTCAGTTTTCTGTTTGTATGCCTAGTTTCTGAAGCAAGAAATATGAGTGTGAAGTTATCAGGGACGGCTCCTGGGTGAGGAACCATTTTTTTTAAATGCCTTGAAAGGTCGAAATTAGGTGTGTTGATACCCCTTTGACTTCTACATGCATCTCTAGAAGAAAAATAAAATAAACAAAAGCAAACAAAAGTTACTATTTTTTGAAACTTCAAAAATCAAAAACTTCATGCATTGCATAAATGCAGGTTTGATTAGTTTTTTTACAAATTGCACTAAAGGAGATGTTCAAAGTCGTTGGTCAGATGTTCAAACCATTTTGAACATCTGCTTTAGTGCAATTCTAAAGCTTACATTAGACTCTAATGTAAGCCTTATGCTAGTAATACAAAATAACTGCAAAAGTAAAAAGTAATAAAAAAGGTACGTTACTGGTGTTCAATATGAAATTCTATTTATAATCCTTTTAAATGCATCTGCAGGATTGTAGGGTTGTCCTTCTAGAGCGGTAGGTTGTTTTGTATTAATTACTGGACGTCTATTGCATCTAACATTTTGACAAAACTACAGTTTGTTTATTTTACTATTGTTTACAAGATAAAAACACAACTAGCGATAGACAATTGCCAAATTTTCGATGTCTTATAGTCAACTTGTACAAATGGATTTTTTGTTAAAAATTTATTGACATCTATATGTACTCTTAGCCACAAGGGATCAGGAAGATGACTTGTCGCAATTGATCAGGCGGCATGTTTAACTTGTCTGGCTGAGGTTGAGGGATCTAGGTAATATTTTTTAATTAGGAAATCTGGCACGAATGACTATCTTTTCATATATGTTTCATTTAACTATTCAAGGGGATTTTTTGCTCTATTTTAAATATTTATATCAATTCTGCCGTGCGTTGAGGTTCCATTGCCCATCATACAGGTTGCTCTCACAATACTTACCCCCACAAAAAATCTGAGAAAAAATCAAGTTGCATGTTAATGATTAATCTTGGTACTAGTTTAAGCTTAACAAGGACTCAAGTCCTTGTTAAGTTTGTACCAAAGATAATATATGGATACAGTTTGAAAAGAGTTTAATAAATTGAATGTTTTGACTTGTTACAGATTATTTATGTTTAATTATCTGTAGTTTTATAAGCTGCGGCAAGGTCTCCATGATAATATAAATATAGGTTTTGCGTTTTCTACTTTTTCATTAAATAAATGATGCCCCGATTGTCAAGATTATTTTATTTATTGATAAATATATGTAATCAGCTTTATAAAAATCAACTTCAGTGTTTATGTTTAAAATAATTTATATGCTGTAGAAGTTTTACCCGAAGTAAAAGTTTAAGATATCTAAATAAATGTAGAAAGTTTTAGGTATCTGCATGGACTCTAATTACATTATAAGTACAAATTTACGTTAACAAACTAGCACACTTTACTGTTTAAATGCATAAATCGCGTTCAAAAGTATTTAAATAAGTCCGTTTCTATATTTGCTAAACAGGTAGTAGAAATTATTATACGTAGGTAGGTATGTACGTGCAACCCATGCTGTTCACTTTCAGTTTGCATTTTTAAAACAGTAAGTATTTGCCAATTTTATATGTATATTCAAAGCTGGGGGCTGGAGAGTTTTTGACACTCTAGTAATTATATTTTCAAAGGTAACAATAACTTAACGAAAACTAAAAGGGAATCTAATATTTTTATGTTGAAGGCAGACGTAAAAAATCATTATTTTGACTAAAATGAGTGATTTTATTTCGAGCAATTTGCGAAACCTTAAGTTTTAAAACCAATAAAATAGTTTCATTAGTTTATGGTGTTGTTAATTAGTTAAGCTAATTAAATTATTTTAGTAGTATATTGTTTATATTATTTATTGGTTGGTTTACTTAACTGTTTTATTTAGACATACGTATTCAGCCAAAACAATAAATAAATAAAACCATGTAACTCCACGTAATCGATCAAATTATCCAAATTTAGATAATTTCATTAATGATAGTAATAATAAAAACCAACACCGATCGTACAAAGACTGTTTTTTATATGAATTTAACCAAGGTGACGCCCTCAATGCCCTTTGGTTCTGAATGTTCCTTAATTCTTTATCCATCACTATGATTAGCACACCAAATGAATATCAAATTAAAAAACAAGGCACTAAACTGCTTGAATCAGACAAATTATGGACATTTTTGGGTATAAAAAATGTCTGACCCCCCTAAAGATGTCGTAATTAGTCATTTCACATGCACAAGGACCCAACCAATGATTCTGTAGAGGTTTCCTGTGGTTATACCTTAAAAAAAATTTTTGAAACATTTTTCTACCGTTTTTACTCCACTACACCTTTTTTGCCCGATTTATGGAAAACTATGCATTTAATAGTCATTTCACTGTCCACAAAGATTTTCCACAAACTAAAAATCTATAACACAGCCTAGATTATTGACTGATGACCACTTATATCACATAAAATACTTAAATAAATTTACGTTCACAAAACTTCAAAACAAATATGAAGTCACGAGTCGTTGTATCGTGTATTTTCGGCATATCTCGGTCCGTCAAAAACTGTAACGAACCAATGGCATGCAGTGGGATTTGTTTATTTAATTATATTTCATTTCGTGGACATTTTTCTCTGGCTGTTATTTATCTTGTATATGGTTAATCTGAGGAAATGACCATGACAAGAAACGTGCTAAACCTCTGCATTACACCATAGCAGAAATGATAACTAGACAATATGCCAATTTCAACTCTACAAAATACTGAATTCACAAGATTAATGAAGCAAGTAACGCCAAATTATGCTTTACTCCAAAGAAATTTTTTTAGTGACAAAATAATTCCAGAAATATACGAACCTATTGTGAAAAGTATAAAGAAAAAAAATACAATTGCAAGTGCGAGATATATCTTTCACAAATGAAAGTTTTTAAGCTTTACAGGGCATGCATTGCATGCTTACTGAAGATCTTTAGTATAGGTAATCATATAGTTTTCAACTGCAAGCATTTTCCAGGTCGTCATACTGGAGAAGCAATTAAAAATATGATTTTATTTAAGACATGCTGGAAATGTTTCATCTAGACCTTCCATGCATCCACGACAATGCTGCAAATATCATGCCAGCATGTAATGATGCTGGGATTGAGAGTGTGTCCTTTTTTATTCATAGTTTGCATTTAGTAATTCTGGAAGGTATAAAGTCACAAAAGTCTGATTGATTTAATAGACATTTTGTAGTTATTTTAGTCAATCTGCTAAAGCATGCGCGACTTTAAAAAATATACAAACTGAATTAAATATTCCCCATAAAAAGTTTAATACAAGATGTTCACCCGATGGAACTAGATATTTACTTCAAATCGGTGGGTTTTAATTCAATCAATATTAAACCTCTTGTAACCGCTGGGCAGAAATTATTCCAACAATTACAACCTTATTACAGATATCATTATACATTACTTATATTATTATGTGTTATCTACAGATCGAAACCAAACGTTTTTCGGAGTCTGAACAATGAAAGATGTTTTATGGGTAGCAGTCAAAAGAAGATTTCTTACCTCACTCTGCTTATCCTGGAAGAAAGTGTACATACCCAATCACAAAAAGCAGCACATACTAAACAAGTCATTATGAAACGCTTGTGTATCGAAAAGAAACCCTTTTTGACACTCAAATTTTTGTTTTTAAATGTTGGGAGCAACAAATTTACATCCTTTGTTTTGAATGGTGTGCTATAGGCTATGGTAATGGTATACAAGTGGTATATTTATCTAACTAAATTTTCAAGCAAAGAAAAGTTGATAAACGTCAAGGACACCAACTGTCCCAGAATATGTATAAAAATCCCTATACGGGAATTCAATTTTCTGCTGATTTTTCTTTGATTTCATAAGTGTAAAACGTGTAAAATAGAAAAAATAGTATAAAAAACGCGTTTCATAAGGCGTTTATCGCACTTGCCCTTTAGAAAACAGCAGCTCGTTTTCTAAACTTGGACGCGTGCGATAAAAGTACGCCTTATGTATTCTAAACGAAATAGTATATTAAAAACAACGTGTCATTTTCACAAGATCACGAAAGTGTTTTTTTTTAATATATATCATATTTATTTGCTTGCAGTCAATAAGATTTTTATTATGCTAAAGTAAATTTCAATAAACTGGTTTCTTAACTGACTTTCGGTACGGGTTCATTTTCTTTAAATGTAAATTTTTATTAAATAACTGTCACATATCAAATAACTGTCCAACTTCTTCGTAGAAATGGAAGAGAATACCAATAAAGCAACAATATGTAATAATGTAATACTTCGCTCCTACATTTATAAAATACTGTCACGGTGCGATGGATAAAATTTTATGCTTCGCTGTAAATTTCCGTAACAAAGTGAATCAGTCTTCTGTCGTTTTCCAACACTACCATTCTTCCGGATAAAGTTACATAGTGGTCAAATTATATGTTTATGCGACAATTTTAATAGTAAACGATGGTCGTTTCCTTTATGTAACGGCCATACAAAAAATATTAAATAATTGTGATGACAAAATTCATATTATCTCGTACAACCAAATAGAATAAACTAATTCTTTGCTACAACCAAAGATTGGTTTATTTTATACAACTACACTTCTTAATACAAGCACCTTCTACGTCTCATTAAAATATTGAAATCTATTTAATTTGATTATTGCGGATATTTTAGAATTTTCAAATCAGTATTTTTTAGTACCTATGTATTTTTTGCTTATTAAATATTATAATTTAAATGCATAAGACAGTTAGTCTATGGCATAAGTAATCGTAAAAAGTTACACTTTGTGGGGATGCCAATCCCAAGTGGTTTTGAAAGACCACGTACAAGTTAATAGTTTGCAAAAAGGGAAAATCATTTTTGGTTTTTAATGACAAAATTGTCTTCAAACTTTGTCAGTCTTTCAAACAAAAATTTGAGGCATGGAAATGTGTGTACGGAGGCCGGAACCAATGCAAGTTCATTTTTGTCAGATAGCCAAGGCGTTCCTCTCGGCTCCTTATAATACGGTGGTGTCAAACCAAGTGTCTGCACAAGTTATTACATGATGAAGTAATCAATCAGCTTCATTAAGAAGCTGAACCTGTTAGGTGAAGTACAATTAGATGTAAGCATATAGACAATATCAAAAATCTTTGAAATGTAAATTCAACAATAGTTGGAGGCAGTATAATGTTTGCAACAGATATAATTTTTACGCTATATACATGGCATATGCATTTTCTTTTCCTACTCATATAATTATATTAATAATAGGTAATAGGTAAGTAATTTACTAAATACATCTATAACTATACGAAAAAGCAAATGGAAATCCATTTCAAGAATTTCTGCACTGGAATTCGGAATTGGATATTCCCAATGGTGTAACGCCAGACTAAAATTTTCTCAGAGATATGTAATTCTATAAATTAATAAATATTGAATATTTAGTGATTATAATAAACTAATCACCCACTAGGCTCACACTTTCAGGCTCAATTTGGGATTTTACAAAAATAACAGTGAAATAAGCTCTAGAATCGAAAAAGTACAATTTTACCAGTATAAATTTCATATAGGTTGCTCTATTTTTCCCGCAGAACTTTAGCGGTATTATTTTTTCCAATGGCAATTTGGCAATGACAATCCAAAGTCTGATTTTAGTGGATAAGAAAGAGGGACTTGAAAGCTTTTCAAATATACCTACTACGTAGTTGTTATGAGTGTAGGTACTTATATTCCTTAGAAATCGCATTGAAAAAGTATGTGAACGATTTTGTGAAAAAATGGAGCACCTTAAAAAAATTCTATTTGTCAAATTGTAGTTTTTTAAATATACAACACATCTCACTATTTTATTTTTGTTAAATTTCAGTAATTAAATGAGCCCTAAAAGTGGGGTTACCTTGTTTATGACCTTGTCCACTATAGAAATATTTTATGCAAAATCCATATATATTAAAACGCGTCGATTCTGTCTCGCTCTAAATTCCGTCGCCGAATCGACAAAGTTTCAAAGCTCTCCGCCGAGCGGGGATCCGGAGGTCGTCCCGGCCTTTCTCCAATGCGTAGGGGTATTTTCGTCCCGTTTCCTACGCGTTTTCCCAATTTAAACGCCTTTTCAAAAAACCTCTGCAAAATTTTCGTCGATCGCCGTTCGGCGAGAGAGATGCGGCTAGCACCGGTGTTTGTCCTCGCGCCTAATGGTCCCGTCACGCCCGCCGAAATCCCGACTTTTCGCGGGACCCCCAAGACTTTTTTTAATTTTACGGCTTCGAGAACCGCTTAACCGCGAAAGTTCCGTCCTTTCTCTAATCCTTTGAGATTTTTTTTCGAGACCGTATGTCGATTCCTTCCACGTCTATTTCGTCTTCCAAAATCTCGAGTCGCATCCGTCTCAACTTCTTTCTCATTTTATTTGCCGATGTGAGATTGCACTAACGAGACAAGCATCTCCCACGAAAACTGTCAAATTAATTAAACTTCAGATAGGTTATTCCTATGAGAAATATTGCTAATGAATCGATAGTACCGACTTTAAAATACTGAAGCGAAATGCTCCAATTAGAATATCGGTAAAAATTTATGTTTCGGTTGACACGTACAGTTTACATACTTAAACCTCTCAGGGTCAACATCTAACAAGTGGCGCGGTAGCGCAATGGGATAGTCGTAGGATTTCAAAACAGTTATGCTGATTTCGCGAGTTCGAGTCACGCTGAAGGCAATTTTTTTTTTTTTTACTTTTTAATTCCAATTATTTATTAGTTCATATTAGTGTTTAGTTATTCTGTTTCATTGTCCGTAGTTTTTATTCTTTCTGCAGGTAAAGTTTGGAATTAATTCGTTCATTTTGGCAGTCTGTAAAATTCATCATTTTAGCTTACAAAAGTAAATATCTAAAATATTAATTTGCTACAACAATTATGACAGCAATATATTTTTGGTCCCATTGATAAAATTGACAACAATGTTTACTGAAAAATAAATTCTACTTTCAGCATTTAAAAAATTATGATGTTTTACCGTCAAGAATAGAGTACCCTTACAATTCATCAAAATATTAAGAAAAATCGTTACAACATCATTCCAAACACAAAATTTCTTTAATATGTATTTTCTTAAGAATAACATTATTCGCCCCAGGCACCAGGCGTGGACCCCCGTAGGGCTAGAAATGGGAACGAAAATCGCGACAGCGTTTTTCTCCCATTTCTAGTTATATTTTAAATCACAATCATAATTAGATTATTTAATCATTTTATCGATAGACATACTTATATAAAGTTGACTGTAAATATGAGAAATGAGGCAAATTCATTTTCGTAATAAGTGATACGGGAATGAATGGAATAAAAATATAGGTAGCTAGATACCTTATTTTTTGTTATATAGAACAGCCTCAAGGAAAAATCTATTTGAAATTGTAAATTACTGACTTCCCGCTCAGAATATGACATATTTAAAACAGCATTGCCCAAAGAAACTCATTTCAGTGACGGGAGAACTTCTATTACCCTATACCTACAGGGGAATAACCCTGTTTATTGCTTAAAGATTGTAACCAATAGTTATATTTTAATTAACTACATAATATAACCTATTAATCAACTAACTTCTTGAATAACCCTGTATATTTAGTTACAGATACCAGATACCCTAGAACTAAATATAACGTATAACCACAGCTTACCATAAGCTGTTATATAACCATAATAATTATATTCATCATCACTTCCGATTTCACACAGAGGGGGTTATAAAATTAGTTATTTTTTAATAAAACAGTTTGTTATAATACAAATTATTGAAGATGTGGGTGAACGAAGAGCCTGTCATATTTTGACAAATATATATTTTTCGAATACATGCGTGTTCGTAGATACATACGTACAAGCGCACACGCACTCTTTTTTTACTCATTCCTTTATTTCTGATATAAATATATAATACATTAACATTTTTTTAAATCTATACCAATTTTGGATGCTGTACAATAATTTTTAAAATAATAAGCAACCTAAACGCGGCTTGTGGGAGCTTGTGGGTTGCAGTGGCAGATACAGGTGAGAGGGCGTAGGGAGCGATCGCCCCCTCTGGCTTCCACCGAAGTCAGAAGTAATTTTGAGTTCGTGGTGAGGATTTCTGTTTTAAACCTAACATATTTTATTTCTTGTTTGAAACTTTAATGTTGAAATATATTTTGTATTATTTTTTCTATTAACTTTTATGCTTAATAACAGTTATTTATGATATAAACTAACATAAAATTAATTATAACCGAAAGTACTTATTATTTGATAATTACAGTTTATTTTTGTACTGTTTGTGTCATTTATATTCCAGAATATGTTTGTGCTATAAAAAATATATTGTGTTATAAAAATATAATGACGAGATTCGAACTCGCCCCGCAATATAGTATTCTGTTAGTTACAAGCTACCACCCAGCATCTAATAGACTGAGCTATCGCCGCGGCGATAATTGATACCTACTATTTAATTGAGACCGGCTTTGTAATTGAATAGCTCTATAAAACTAATTTGTAATTTACAGTCCTCGGAAAAGCTAATAAACAATATTAAACAAGTTTTAATTTTTTATTAGCGCAGATTTCAAGCGCTATTGTTGCATCTTAAGTTCTTTTGGGAGTTTCAAGACTTTGATTTCAAAAAGTATTAGCGCTTCAAGATCCAAAGGATTTTAAGTAAAGGATTAGGACATAGCACTTCAAGACCTTTTACTGAGAATTTTGCCCGGCTCTGCTTTTATATAGAATAAACATTAGGGTACCTTTCTTAAAATGATCATTAAAAAATTCCTATAATTTCATCTGTTTCATAAACATATTTACTTCATTTTATTCCTGGATATCGAGTATATTCCATGCTAGCGTGAGCATGCAACATATCATGTAAAACAAAATTTATCAATTCATAGTCACCTGATCGAACCGAGACAAATGTGAATGAATTGAATGAATTGCAATAAACATACAATAGAAAATGTCAAAGAAAATGTATTTTTTATTAGACCGCGAATGGGCAGTGACTTCGGTGAAGTCATGGTACTGACTGAATTTGATGACAGAAAATCTAGAAAAATTTTAATTTAACCTCATGTATCTTACAAACTCCTTCACTTGCAGACCTATGTTGATCTATGTAGTGTATAAATGTATCGTATAGTTTTATAATTTTGAATTTTTATTGGGAGACTATAGATACCTATATCAAAAGTGAAAGTCTTCTTCAAAATGTCAGAGTTCACCTGTTTTAATCCACCTCTGGATGCGTTCCTATCTATCCTTCGAACATGGGTATTATATAGTAATACAAAATGAATGCCTTAATATTTGTCACGATTTTTTAATTATTTTTCAAATAATTAGTTTAGTTTGTTTAAATTAATTGTTTTTTTTTTTTTTTTTAGTTAGACGCATGTTAATGAAAGGTGTTAGCCCAGATTCCTGCAATGAAGATGGACTTACAGCTTTACATCAGTGTTGTATAGATGACAATGAATCAATGTTGTTACTCTTGCTGGAGTATGGTGCTAATGTAAATGCCGAAGATAGTGAAAAATGGACGCCATTACACGCCGCTGCAACTTGTGGACATCTGAAACTAGTTAGGTTTGTTTTGTTGTTTTTTTTAAAAAGCCGAAACATTTCTTCAACGAAAGACAATCTGCAAACTACATCTATGTATACATAGATCTTTCACAATCATTATCTAAACATTCTCAAAATTGAACAAGTCTATATATATAATGTTTTTGTACAAATTTTAAGGAAAGATTAAGATAACGTTAATCCCTTATGAATTGATTACTTTTTTTATCGAAAACTATGTAATATAAAGTATAGATAATCAGTAGAACAATAAATAATTCAATTTATTAGAAAGCTTAGAAAGATTTTACCAAGATATAAATAACTCTGTGTTATTTGAGTACTTATACTTACCTAGTTATAATTAATTAGCTCATATTGATATGAGATTTTAATAAGTTATAAATTGTACTATTTACTAAAATTATAAATTGAAATTTTCTGTAAAAAATGCTAAACACAGGGTGAATCAAATTATCATGTATCTGCAGTTTTCACCAATATTATAAAAGATAGAAAAAGAGTGTTCCTGATTGTTGGATCAATATATGAAAAATACTTTCTTAAGAAACTTTTTTAAAACTAATAGAAACATTTTCCATGTTGTAATTCAACACTTATAAACTAACATACAGCTTTACATACTTTACGTTAGTAAAAAATTCCAATTGGCTTATAAAAAGGCTTTGTCTATCTGAAGCGAGCAGAAATAGGAAGATCTGGTCTTCAAGGAGACCACAACTTCCATTGAATTTGGGTCACCCTGAATGCATTAAGTAACTTATAAGACAGATGCGTCTGTAATAAAACCTGAAGTTGGATTATAGTATGTATCACTAAATACAATACTAACATTAAATAATGTTTATGTAGCTTACAATTTACAAATTGTTTCTGTTTACCTATTTACCGACATACCCACTTCATCAAAAGTTTGAATTTGGCCAATATCTGATTTTTTATCTGTTCTTATTATTGGCTACTGTTGATGGTGTGATTTACGGTATTTGATTCTTATTCTGTGGCAAAAAGTATACTGGGGGACTTCCATTTTTATTTATTTTCCAACATATGTGATCAAAATTTGGGAACTGCACAGCCAAAAATTTCATAGAGGAATATTATGAATTACTCTTGATTTTATCGAGTTTGGAGAACTTTTAAAACTTTACTGCAACACAAATGTATTGGTGTGATGTTTCTACTGATTATCTAGTCTTTATAATTTTCTTTATGCAATTTTGAAATTCAAATGACATAAGATATGTAAAAAAAAAAAATAATAAATGAAAAAGCCTAAAAGATAATAAAGGTCAATAAACATAACTCACATGATTAGGTACTTAGTATTTAGTACAACTTAGCTTTGAAAAAAGCAATGTGGAATTTAATATGTTACATTTAATTTTCCAGAAGAAAAGCACCTATAACTTCTTATCCAAAACAACTATTGTTATTTGTAGAATTCTTATATCACATGGTGCCAATTTATTAGCTGTGAATGCTGATGGAAATATGCCATATGATATATGTGAGGATGAGGCAGCATTAGATTATATTGAAAGTGAAATGGCCAAAAGAGGTGTAACTCAACAACTTATAGATGAAACAAGGGCAGCTACAGAAAGACAAATGCTTATGGATATGAAAAAACTCGTAGCTAATGGTGGAAACTTAGAATGTTATGACAGTCAAGGTGCAACACCTGTGAGTAATAAATATAGAAATATTTATTGAAAATATTTAGAATTTGAAATATTGAAGAGGTGTAGTATATAGCAGTTGGTGTTCGATTTTAAGCTGCTTGTTGCTGACTATAGGAAACCGGTGTTAGATTGAAAGATATATTCAGATATATGCAGTATGTTCCAAATTAGAGTCTATATCATTATCTCAGTTACCTATTATAAAATATGGAGAATTGGGAAAGTTTAGAATATTTTATGCTGGTTTTAAATATGCCTGGAAAGTTATTGTGCCAGTTGTTTTACTGCTCTTATGGCACACTTGTTGGGCTTATCTCCCTTATTACAGAGACTTATACATTATAAGTCTGCTTATTATTAGAAATAGACCCATAAAACCTTATATGACCGTATTTGTAACAAACAGTTCTTTCAAAATATGTAAAACAATACTGGGTGTTCCATTTAAAATATTAAAGTTTATATCGATGTAGCTTCATTGAGTCGCCCTGTAAAAAATTTTATATTTGTAAAACAAGTGTTAAAATAAGCGATTTTTTAAAAAAATTGTGGTTTACGAGATTTTAAATTTATTCCTTACTTTACAACAAAGAAACAAATGTTTCTGACCTTTTAATAACGTCATGTAACCATGGTCATTTTTATAACTAATGACCTACATATCTTGAATTCTTGTTTTGAGTATAACAGCAATTCACTTATCGAAATTACTGAAAACTTGTGAACTGAAACAATGATATCCCTAAAATCATATCGATAAATCCATATACAGGGTGTTCCAGTTTTTTGTACCAGGACTTTAACAGTCTATAGGCATTTAAAAATTATTAAAAAATGTTCATAGAAACATAGGTTGAGAATTGCTTAGTTTTTGAGATGCAGGGTGTTAAAGTTTAAAAATAAATATGGATTTATATTTATATTTCTAGAATGCTAAGAAGTATCGAATCCAAACTTGGTAATTCTTTGCAGATATTTAGAGGTCATATTTTAGAATAACAAATTACTACTTTACTTAACCACGGGCGTATATATATGGATTGACTAAAGCTCTTTTTTTTCAAAAAAATAGTATGTTACTGATATTTTTTCATGTTCCCAGTTTAATTCAGTAAAGCAAGAAAAAACAAAAAATAAATGTCTCTTGGCACTTTTTGATATGACAAGCCGTTTTTGAGAAAATTTACATTTTATCTTTTGATGCATGCCTCTGGACAAATTTTAGACAAAAAATAATAATATGAATCCGGGGGTAATAATTTTAATAATCTCCTCTAAATATCTGTAAAGAATTGCCAAGTTTGGATTCGATATTTCTTAGCATTCTGGAAATATAAATATTAATCAATATTTATTTTCTAACTTTAACACCCTGTATCGAAAACTAAGCATTTCTAATCCTATGTTTATATGAACTTTTTTTAATAATTTTAAGCTATTACCTCCGAGCGGGGATCGCTTCGTGATCCCCGCGGGCGATCCAAGATCGCCCCATGCCTTTCTCCTATGCCTAGCCGTATTTTCGTCCCGTTTACTACGCGTTTTCCCAATTTAAACGCTTTTTAAAAAAATTACAAAATTTTCGCCGATCGTCGTTCGGCGAGAGAGTTCGGCAAACGCACCGGCGTTTGTTCTCGCGCCTAATGGCCCCGTCACTTTTCGAGAGACCCCCCAGACCCCGTTTCTAATTTGTACTCCTTCGAAAACCGCTTCACATGAAACTTCCATCCTTTCTCTAATCCTTTGAGATTTTTTTTTCGAGACCGTACGTCGAGTCCTTCTACATCTATTTCGTCTTTGAAAATCTCGAGTCACGTCCGGCTCAACTTCTTTCTCATTTTATCTGCGGATGTGAGATTGAACCTCGGATTGAACTAACCACAAACACCTCCTACGAAAACTGTCAAATTAATTAAACTTCAGATGGGTTATTTTCCTATGAGAAATATTGCTAACGGAATCGATAGTTCTACCTGCCAAATGCTTCTGATTACCAAAATACTAAAGTGAAATGCTTTTCCAATTAGAATATCGGTCAAAATAAATTTTTCAGGTTAACAAGTACAGTTTACATACTTCACTGTCTCAGCGTCAAATAATAACGAGTGACGCGGTACCGTAATGGAATCAAAGAATTAGTATATTGTCTTTGAGGAAATAGTCGAATGATTTCAAACACCGTAATGAATGAATCTCCCGAGTTTGAATCACACTGAAGGCAACTATTTTTTTTATTTTAGTTTTTAATTCCTATTAGTATTGTTAGTGTTTAGTTATTCTGTTTCATTGTCCATAGTTTTTATTCTTTCTGCAGGTAAAATTTGAAATTAATTAGTTCATTTTGGCAGTCTGTAAAATTATCATTTTAGCTTACAAACGTAAATATCTTCTACAATATTAATTTGTTGCAACAATTATGACAACAATATGTTTTTTAACACCACCGTTATACCTTTTCGAGAGGCGGGCGGGGCTCCGAACCGTAGTTGATAAAATTGATAAAAATGTTTACTAAAAAATGAAATCTAGAATAGAGTACACTTTCAACTCATCAAAATATTATTAAGAAAAATCGTTTAGTATAATTACATCATTATTCCAGATACAAAATTGCAGCTTTTTATCTCTAAATTTATTATTTCATATACAAGGGATTATCTCAAATTTCTTTAATATGTATTTTTTTAAAAATAATATTATTCTAGATGCTTTTCCTAGATGCTTTTATTACCCGAAGGGTGACCCCAGGCCACAGGCCTGGACTCCTGGTTGGCTAGAAATTAGGGATGCCGACGTCGATAACGACTCGCTACCCGGTTCCCATTTTAGGACCCGATAACCCGTTAAAAACCCGATAATCCGTTAAATACCCGATAACCCTCTAAGCACCTGCACTCGGTCGCCCTCTATATCACCCATATTCATATGACAACTAGTTTTTTTGCAGTTTTGCGTTGGCGCAGGTTTGGCGATATAAAATATGGTATGAATTGGAAAATATTTGCTATGTTGAATGCTATGGGTTGATATCGCGTAATAGATAAATAGCGGGTAATGGGTAATTAACGGGTAACGGGTAATTAACGGGTATACCGGGTTATTAACGGGTAGCGGGTAATTAACAGGTATCGGGTAAATACCGGGTAATGAAAACGGGTACCCGGGTAGTAAAATTAACGGGTATCGGTATCCCTACTAGAAATGAGAACGAAAATCACGACAGCGATTTTCTCCCATTTCTAGTCATAATTTTAAATCATAATCAGTCATAAACGCATTTTAAAAATTCCCTTCCAAATCAACCATAGTAACAAAAATTAAGTAAATCTTACAACTTTTGACAACCTGTAAATAGGTTAACAAACTTTCATATGCAAAAAAATTTAATATACTTTGCAGAAGGCAAAAAATGTTCAGTTTCTGTGATCTTATTTTTCTTTTTTTTTTTTTGTTTTAGTTACATATAGCAGCTGCCAATGGATATATCTCAGTAGTAGAATTTCTTCTAGATCATGGTGTAAGAACTGATGTAAAAGATAAGGATGACTGGCAGCCTTGTCATGCGGCTGCTTGTTGGGGTCATGTATGAAGATAATATATTGTGTATTGTACTTTATAAATTCATATTTATATTTCAGTTGGAAGTGTTAGAATTATTGGCACAAGCAGGAGCAAATCTGAATGCGAAAAATAAACACGATGAGACTCCTTCAGGTAGGCAGCCATTCCTTTTCTACATACAGCAGGTTGGGGCACTACATACGCTGTGGTCTATATAAGGAGAACCATTAAACTTAGTAAATTAAAAATTAATAGACATATAGCGAACAACAAGGATTACATTCCAGAAATATTTTTAATCATACAGGGCATTCGAGAAATGGACACTCAGTATAGTACACCCATACTGCACTCAGTATAGTGCACTCATACTGCACTTTGAGTGCAGTATAGTGTTTTGGTGTTATGTGGAAAACTACGTCAGTGTTATCTTTACACCAAAGAATCCAACCCCTTTCAAGATTACAATTATCTGTTACTATTAGAAAAATTTACCCTGTATTTCTACATTTTAAAAAATTTGTCATTGACAGAATAATCAGCTCAACTACTACTACTAACATACTATTAGTGTGAGTGACATACAATGTTGCATACTAATCATACCATACAGTTGCTTTGAATAGAATTTGAAAATGCTTAATGGAATATTGTAGTTCTGTTTTAACATCTATTAGATAAATAATTTCCAAGGAAATGATCTCTTAACATTATTATCTCGAGTACCTATCTCTAGAATTATCTTTGTCATATAACCTTTATTGCTACAGTACCTACCCTTACTACCACAATACTAAAGACGGCACACCAACTCCTGTGCAGGGTGTGACAAATATACTCATTCAAAATGGAATTACAGCGTTCAAATACGTTGTGGAATAAAAACTTGTGTCTTCCAGATAAATTTTGTTGTAAATTGGGAATGGCCTCAAGGGCTAGGTATTTGGTTGAACCAATTCTGGTGGCATACTAATTAACCATTAACACAAAAACCAAGATACATAACAGATGCAGTCAAAGTAGTAAGCCAAAGTAGTAAACCATAATTCAAAAAATTTTCAATTTTCAAGAATTTTATTTTTAATTTCTTAATGTGTTTGTGTAGGTATAGGAAAAAAAGAATACTGGTGTTTCAGAGTAGAGCAATTTTCTATAAACTAAATCTCATGTTGCTGTCTTGGAAAAGGAAATAAGTAAACATTTCCAAAAGTTTGACAAATAACGAAGAGTTTTCTTTCATAATTGGCCGAATTGGGAAAGGTTTTTTTATTCCTTTTAATTTTGACTGCAACCTCAATAGTATAGATTCTTTAATTAGTAGGGTAGTAAGCTAAACTGTTGATTGGCAAAATTGTCACTCAAGAGTTAGATTTAACTAGTCAGTTAAGGCTACTATCTTTTTATGTTTTTTTTTCTTTTACGTATTCTTGAGTACATAAATATTTAAAATTGATAAATTTTAGATATCTGTGAGGATCCAGAAATTAAAGAAAGAATCTTAGAATTGAGAACGGAACAAGAAATAAAGAAACAAGCGGAAGCAAAACGTAAAGTAAGAAGATCACAAAGCAATACCAGAACACAATCAGTTAGACGGACTTCTTTACGTGACAAAGGATTAACTGCCAGGAGAGATGCTGTAGAAGAAGCAAGATTAAGACTGCAAGCTGGAAATAACGTAAGTCACTTCTTTTATATTTGAGACAATGGAATTTACATACATGATGTACAACAATACAACTAAAATAAATTGTAGTATTGGGTATTCATTTCAAAATTTCATTTTACCGCCATGTTCTTGTGTTTTGTAAAAATAATTTATTTGAAAATAAACTATTCCTTCTTCATCTCCCTCCCCTCTGCAGATGTCATTAGTAAAAGCATTGGCTTTAAAATACTCTTCACTGACCATTACATATAAAAAACAATTGCTCCGGACTGTAAGCGTTAGAAGTTTATTAAAGTTATGTTAAGGGATCACGGCCAGTGTTTTTTATATGTCGACAGCTGGCTAGTGTTATAAAACTAGTGATAGCGGCTCAAACTTTAACAGATTGAGATGCAACCATATCAAGTCCTTTTGCTGGGATACCACCCCAGACATTTTCCATACACCTTATGGTTTATCAATAATTTAATGAATAAACGGACAAGACCTGCTAAAGTTAACATTTCTTTCTCAAAATATGCGAATGTGGAGCTCTGAAAATCCACGTATTTTTGTTCCATTATGCGCTAGCAAAATTGATATTTGTGGATGGCAGATTCTCTCAGAAGAATAATTGGCCCCGCTTTTTCTATTGCATCAACAATGCATAGATGTACAAAAATAACATTTTGAATTTGTTCAACAACTAGTTGTGCGTGAACTAGCCCACGCACAACTAATGTTTTGTGGGTTTCTCTTTTGTTTATTTTACATTATGTATGTAAAAAAATTTTTGTAATTACTAATGTAAAAATAAACATTATTATTATTATTATTATTATTATTATAACTAGGTGCACGATGATGATCTTCAGCATAACTATTTCCAGTGCAGAACAGTGCATCAACACATACGACACAAGAGATTATTGCTTTTCTTCTAAAGTTTTTTGATACAACTAACACGCATTACGATCGTTCCCCCACATTAAAAATAGGATGTTCAGAACTCTTGTAAAAAAAATTGAAGGATCTGGAATAAAAAAATGTTGAAGAATGTGCAGCCATAATGGCAGAAAAGCTACAAAACACTTTTTGATAACACAAAAAACTTGTGCATTTAACAAAGGCAGTTACGGTTACTTTAATTTTTTTTTTTTTAGTATGAATGTTAGTAGCCTTTCATTTTAATTTTCAAACTTGTAGTTTATTGCTATTTTATGTCTATAATTTAATAACATATTTACATGTTATGCACATGTATATGTTACATACAAGTTATGTTATCATGTCTGTATGGCACGTCACTTGACAAATGTTAACAGCTAAGTTAAAATAGCTGTTTTCCGTTTCATGGCCAGCCAATCATTATATGTAATAGGCAATAGGTCCAATTTTATTTTTTAAATTTAATAATTTTATAATTAAAAATAAAGGAGATTTAGCTAAAGTTACTATTAAGTTAAAGTTAAATACTCAGCCCTTAGTAATAAGAAAACAAAACTTAATTATTTAAATATGAAAGTTGTTAATCAAGATATTCCTGCTGCACGAAAAATATCTAAAATTCTCTTTAAATTTCATAACTTTGATTGGCATCTGCCAGTATTAAAGTTTCAGTTTTCCAATATATTAACATTTCATTTACTGCTTAACTGTATTTAAAAATATTTATGTATCTTTAATAATATCTAATACTTTTACTTTCTGTTTAATTAACCAAAAATTAATTAAAAAGTGATAAGCAAAATTATGCAATTTGTTAAACAGGATTTCTCTAGATAGTTTATGTTGCATCTACATTATAAAATCATCCATATATGAAAATGGTGCTACATTTATTATATACACGATATGTGAATTAATTATTTCCATTCGCTGAGCAAATGGAGTAGGAATATCAGGAAAGTTTATTAAGACATTAGTTGGCAGAATTATTAATATAGTTTGTGTTGCACCCAACTTGCACTAATACATCAAATTCTTTGAGTGAAATTAATGTAATCTGCTATTTCATCACAGTAATAAACATGATATTTACTCTCAGTACATTTACTAACATCAATCCGTTTTCAGTGAATTATTGTGATTTTTTGTTTCCAGTATGAGGAAAAGGAAACAATCTGTACTTTGTTTATCTTACAAAGTAAGTAATTTTTTTGAATAAGATTTGCTGTACATACTTTCTCACAATGTTGTATTCAACTTGAAATTAAATATTCATTTAAACATCTTCATCTTCAACTTATTTAAAATCCTGTGAAGTAACCTGAAAAGCACGATAAAAATTTACATAGATACTACATATTTTCAGTATTTAGACAATATTAATACAATGGGTTTAGGTATATATAAAAATTCAAAAGTCAGCTGACCAAACATCTGTTTATAAACAATAATATTTTTCTTGATTTTAACGGCTTTTTATTGTTTTGACAGCTCCGATCTCAGTCGGTACATCAAGGCCTATGCGTTTTTATGCCTCCTCTCCTTTTAATGACGTACAATCTTTGGTTGGACATACAATACCTAGATCTTTATAATTTAATTTGAACAATTGTTTTATAAATGACTAGACTGAACTAAGTTTCAGTTATATTTTATTAGTTTTTTATATTCGGCACTATGATTGGTAATAATATATGCTATGAAATATCTCAGACTACTTAATATTGAAGAGTATTGACTAGCAAACATGCCGTTCTAGATTTTTATTCATTATTAATGTAAATTAAAGAATATGTTTCCTTAAATATCTGCAATTTTCTCCAGTCCATATAAAAATTTAATTCTTGTTGCAAAAGGTACCTAATCGAAATTAACATTTGTAAATCACGAAATAGGAGGTCGAGGGGTAAATCACTAAAAAAATTTGTACACTGAAATTCCCCCTGCAGTGAAAAATCCTCGAAATTTCCCAAAAATTCCCTGAAATACCCCGCAATTCCCCATGGCGATTTGAAATTCCCAACAAAATAGGTACCCATTATTATGTGCTACTGAAAGACAAACACAAATTAAGTTGTTGTAAAATTTATTTATGCCATACCTAAAATCAAATAAAACTCGCATATACCATAGTATATTTATTTATACTATGTATATACCAACAACAAAACATAAAACGTTCTTTGGTAAAAAATAAAACTAAACTAATGTAAAAATATATCCATTCATACAAAAACTGTCTCAAAAATATAATATAAAATATAGAACCCATCACAAAACATTTTTAAGATATACCCTATAATCCTGTCAACAAAAAATGTTTTCGTAATTTAAGAAATATAATGAAATCTAGCAAAAATATAACGAAAAATATTACTAAAAAATGTCAAGGATTAGGTGTAACCTCAGGTCGGGCCTCAGGTATAATAAAATATATATAAAATACCCTGAAATTCCCCGAAATACCCCAAAATTCCCCGCAACTCCTCGAAATTCCACCTGCTTGTACACTAAAATACCCCAGTGATTCGCCCCTTGGAGGAGGTTTAATAGTTCAATATACACACCCGGATTCATGAAAGGGGCGTAAGGCGTTAGTCGGACTAACCAACTTTGCGCCGCCAACTACACCTATTATTTTAACATGCACAACAACGGCATAAAATTTTCGCGTAACCTTCGCTAGTCGGACTAACGTTATGCCTCGTTGATGAATCCGTACGACAGAGTCTTGGAATGATAATTTATTTCTGAAAATTTGGCTATCTAAATTATGACTTCTATAAACTTTCAACCAAAATAATTTCAAGGTCGTTATTTTTATAGGAATGGTACACTTTTTATTACATTTTTGGATTCAAGTCATTGATAGTGGAAATTTCATTAAGATTCACCATATCTAAATATAAGACATTACAATAATTACAAGACATTTTGACTTCTATAGGAAAAAAAATAAAAATATTTTGCACTCCTCTTTTTAAAATTTGATATCTTCAAGGAAATGAAAAGAATAAATTGAATGAAATGAAAATGAAATTAAACAGATAGCTTTTACAACCCTACTAGTTGAATCATTGGTCTGTCTTAGCATACATAGAAAGTTACCTAATTGCATACAGGATGCCCAAAATTTAGTATCAAAAGTTTTATGAACATCTCGAAGACTTAATAAATACCTTGCAAACAGCATTTCACAATATAAATTTGGCAAAAGTGAAAAGAACTACAATACTGAAATAAACCAAAGGGTCTTATTGTGTGTAGAATATAATAGATGCATATATAGAACAGTATTATAATTCATATTTATATGTGCATTTGTTTGCACACGTACACGTATTTGCCAATTTTGTAAAAAAATTATTAATAATAGAAAAACTAAAAGAGACAGTAGGGAACCGTAATACCAACTGCCATGCATAACCTGTCCACCAAAGTCCAATCCAATTTTAAAGTCCACCAAAGTTGGTACTAAATTCTGAGCAAGTTGTATGCTAATTGCACATAACTTTCTATATATTCATGGATAGTGGAATGATTGGAATAGTTGATTTGTACAAAGTCATATCTTTAATTTTAATTTTCTTAAAGATAGGAAATTTTAAACGAAAGAGTGCAAAATTTTTTCTTTCCATAAAAATTAAAATACCTTGGAAAATATTACATTTAACTATTGAGAATCGTTATGAAATAGATTAAAATAATGTAATAAAAAGTGTATCGCTCCATTCAGTAAAAATAACGAAGTTGACGGATACTTCTGGTATAACCGGAAGTCCTTAAAATTATTTTGGCATAAAAGTTTATACGTGATAATCTAAGTTGCCAAATTTTCAGGAAGAAATTATTACCCCCAACTCTCCAAACGTCGAACAAATCAGTTGCTAGTAGAACTTACCCGGTTAATTGGGTATCATTTGATAAGCAATTCTGATAATTTGAATTGGGATACGAAAATAGCAAACTATAATTTTACTTAAAATAATTAATAAACATTCGTTAGGGTTACACCTGTATATTCTATGGTTATAACTTTTATTATGTACTGTCTGCTGGCATTGTTGTGCTGCCCTTTGTAGCCAGAGAGTCTTTGTAAGGGAGTAGCAAATATTTAATGTTTGCTGGACCTTAAGTGAACCAAATTTAACTTTAAAATAGCTCTTTTAAACACATTAATTATAATTAAAATTACTGATATCTGTAGCTTAAAATAATGATGTAAGCTGTTTTTTTTTTAGCCAAAGTTAAATATGGATGTTAACAAAACTGCAGGTTTTTTTAAATATTAGTAATTCTAGATTTTGCCGGAAGAGTCTTCCATTTTTTCCTGATCTTCAACATTTTCTGGCAAATTAATAATGGAAGCTGTTGAATAAGTTGTGTATAAAATTTAATTTCAGTATCAAGATGAAAAGTAACTTTTTAACTCGAAACGTGAGAGACAAAATTTTAAAGTACCTATATTGAACCATCGAAGAAATAAATACTAATGATTAACATTTATTTAAGTAGGTACCTACTTTCCTGAGATGTTTGTAAGAATTTTATAAAAACATATTTCCTTTCTACATTATCTTATAAAATATATCCTATTCCTGAAGATTTATGATTTAACTAATATATTTTTATTTTGTAATGATAGGGTAGAAATTTGGTTTGTGAATCATTGTCCAAAAGTTACCTAAATGGGTAGGTACCCTGGTAAAAAAACAGGTTTTTTTTCTTTTTTTTATCATTATTCAATTTTTTTTTTTTGTAAGATAGGAGTTTTCTCTCATCCGGTTTTAAAACCTTGTTTGATTAAAAAAAAAATTATAGTACACTACTTATTACACAGCATTCATATTTAATGTAATTCAGAATTCATACCATATAAGTGATATTTTTTAAAGGTTTTTCAAGATAATTATTTGGGGATTTTGAAATCATATTTAAAGTCATCAGAAAAACTGTAATATTTCACAAAAATAATAAAAATCGGATTGAGATTCGGGTTACTTAAATGCAGATAACTGAAATTAATTTCATGAAGAAATTCATCGTACATCTGTAAATTGTACATTCACAAACAAAATTTCATTTAAACTTTAGACTAATAGATCTATTTGTGTATTATAGAAGAGTATGTATTATAATTTTTTTAAATAATTTTTAATAAAGACAATTGAACAATTAATTGTAGTTATAACAAGAATTTAATCTTGGCTGCAAAATTTCGTGAAAAAATTCAAAGCATGCATGCTGATAATAAACAATAATAATTACAGTAATGTAAATAATTAATTAGACATCAATCAATTTTCTATTTCAGGGCTTGGATAGCAATGATTCCAACAGTTCCATATCAAATTCAAATTCCAAGATTATTTTAAATAATAATCACTTGGATGATTTAAGTACAAATACTAATAAAGAAAATACTGCAATCAGTCTTGTAGACAACGAATGTAATGAAATTCAAATAATAGAGGATCGCAGAGCACCAGAAGGAAAAGATGATGACTCAATTTTGGATAGCCAACTTACGGACACTAAAGAAAAAACATATACAACTGATGTTAATGGCAAAGTGACAGTTCACGTTGTAGTTACTATAAATGGAAATGGTACATTAGCTGACTTAAAGAAACAGCGAATGCAAATTAGAAATAGTAGCAATGATGTAAATAGTATCTCATCACCTGTAGGTAGTATTACTGAGACCGAATCTAACTTAAGTCCGTCCGCGGATATTATTAGGTTTACTGGCAATACCACTGAAGAGAATATTGAATACTCAAAGCCAAAAAGATGCTGCATAATACAGTAGACTTATAAATCAATATTTAATTACCGGTGAATTAATTAAATTGAGATACTTAAAATAAAAACAAAATTGAACACCTCCCTGTGATCAAAAAATGGACCTTTTAAAATCGGCGAATTTTTATTTTTATACTTATTAAAATTTCTTAGTTTTCCTTCCCAACTTTTTATTAAAAAAAAAAACTTGTGCAAACTGAGGATTGTGCTAATCCATAGCAAAACTTTATTTATTTTGAGAAAACTTTATTTTATATTGTGTATATTAAAATGTAAGTACTTACACTATTGTATATTTATATTCACAATTAATTATTCAGTATTATGAATATTTCTGGAAAGTTAATCCAGCGACATCAAGAAATAGAATAACATATTTTTATTTACAAAAAAACATAGGCTAATTTGTGGGATTTCATTTAAAATTGTTTATTTTATTACACATATTAATACTTTGGATTAATGTTCAGTCTTGCCCTTATTCCACAAATTAAAATTATGTTTTACAATATGTTTACAATTTACCTATTTATCAATTTTAGTAAATTAAAAAAAACAACTTTTAAATTAATTGTTGTTAATAATAAAACCATTAAATATATAATAGAACATAATTATTGTGATATAAAGTTCAGATAAAAAAATAGATATTAACGAAATAGAAATAAAAATATTTCTTATATTTTCTAAAGCAAAACTATTGGTTACTTCTTGTAAATTTTGTATAAAATGCATTTAGTTGATAGGATTATTAAATTTTATTTCATGTACTGGGTGGGGCTAATTTGATGGACACAGGGTATTTCAGAACCTACTAAAGATAGAAAATATCTAGTGGCACTGCACAAATCAAATTTTAAATATAAATTTAACTGTCAAATAATAAATTTGATATCTTCATTTGTTTTCTCGTTATAATACACTAAAAGAGTATGTCTTATTATGGAACTGACACAAGTTTATATTTTTTATATGGTCTAAAAAAATAGCTTTTCAACGATATACAAGTATATCAAAATTCATTTTTCAATTATAATAATAATACATAATATAAAGTTCATTCACGTTAAGTTTAAAGTGACATCATTTTCAGTAATTAATTGTTTTCAATATTTGATAAACAAATGACCAATAAATTAGCATAGCATTTGTCACTTACAAAGAGTTTTATATTTGGCAACCCTTCTCTGCGTTGTCAAGTTTTTATTTATTTATATAAACTTAACTTAAAACTTAAAAACGTCACTTTAAACTTAACGTGAATGAACTCTACATACATACATATACAAAAGTACGCTAAATATGAAATGATAAGTAAAACTATAAAAAGTGACTCATGAATAGTATAAAAGCGCTTTTACTATTCACCGCATCAAATAATCCTTAACAGATATAACGATTGTGTATAGAAATTTAATGTGCCTGTCGCTACTCATGGTGATTCAGACTATAATTTGAACGAAATTTAGCCATCGCAAAAATACATTCTGTTAAATATTGTTCCATCTGTAATTAATAGTTGAATAAAACAAGGATGTCACTATAAACATGCTTAACTTGTGAATACAGCATATGAAATAACTGGAGTATGCACACTTACATGTCGACAACATTCAAGTTTTCGTGCAAGTGATGTAGAATGCGTGTTTTTTGTAGGTAAGTTCTATTTGACGGTTAATTGCAAGGTCAATTATTCCATTGTTTTAATTGTTGTTTCTGCAGATGCGGGAACTATGGGAATACATTTTAGTTATTTTTGTAATATTTATTTAAAATTCGGCTCTCTCTTACCACATGCACCTATAGAATCACGATTTTTGGACACTTCACGACCCGTTAAATGGCTCCATATGCTGGCAATGAGTTACTCTCTCTAATTTTTGCTCCAGACTATAGTATAACGTATTTGAACATAATATAGCATTTATAATCTATTTGAAAGCATGGTTAAGAGTCAGGGTTTTACTCACTCACTTTTGTATGTACTTATTGAAGAAGTTGTTGAGCAATGTGTTAGAGAAAAACTCTGCCTAGCAACAAATTGATATTCTCTTTGAAATACATTGCTCTTATTGCACACTTTATTGGGCATATCTCTCTCATTATTAGAAATAGACTCAAAACCTTATTTTACCATATTTGTAATTACCATTTAAACCATTTAAAATATTTAAGTTGCTTCATTGAATTACTCTGTAAAAAATTAAATATATGTAAAATAATGGCAAAAATAAAAGGAAATCGACGGGCTTGAGTAATTTTAAAAAATATTGGGTATTTATAAGATAACAAATAATTTATCCACTACTTTACAAAAGCACTACGGACCATCCTTCATGTTTAAAATGAAATAGTAACTTCAATATTTATTTGAAGAAGGTTAGAAGTCTTGATAAGTATGTCTAAATTAGGCGATTCATTTATAAAAAGGTGCAGAATAAAATAATTCATTATGTTTCAGATATACACTATCAAAAGTTAAATTTTAGGTAAATTGAATGCATTTTAAGAAAAACCTCTGATAGGGCATTGCGGTTAACCTCTTTATTCATACTTCGGTAACTCAGTTCAAAACTGCTGCACATACATATAAATATTTACGAAACATGGCACCATGTCCAAGTTCTAAATTTTTTTTTTTTTCAAATTATAGACGATTCACATATTATTGGTGCCGGATTAACTTAGAAAAAAATTAATCTGTATATATATTGCCAATTGTCATTGTTTGTGCTATAAAATTTGGTCAGATGTGCTATTATATCTACATATAATAGTATTAGGCTTAAAAGCCAGATCTGACAGGAGATATTGAATTCAGATTTGACAATTGAATATATCTTAAAAACGGAACTAAATAGTGTGACAGATTGTTTCTATCTTGAGATTTATCCAATCCCATTAAATTTGCCTCACCAGCTACAGTTCCTTAAAATGGGATTAATTAAACATGGTCGGATCAATTCGGTTTTCTTGTGTTTTCTTTTATGTAATGTAAAAGGTATTGCCAAGTAATTAAAGATTATTTTGTTTTTAGATAAACCGTGAGTATTATATCATAAAGCTTGAGAACTTTTTTTTGCATTGATTGCTGGTTTTAGCAATAGCTTATTTATTTCATAAGTAATTGGTCATATTATTTTAAATATGTTAATTTTGGTCTAACTATAGTTTCTAAGTCTAATTAACAGATCAGATTTTAAGGTTGTGTTGTTACCCATAACCTACTTAACATCAGACCTATTACACACACCAGATTGAAATTTGAGAATGTTTTACATTTTTGAAATATATTTTACTCTAAGCTAAAATGTACTTCAAAAAAATTTATGTCAAAATTTAAAATTCTTATTAAGAAAATGTATGATCCAACATAGCTTTTGTTGTATCAATACTAGGACACTAATTAACTAATCCGGTTATCAAATTTTATCTACTGCAGACGACTTAGAAACATTAACAATTTTTAGTTGTGTCTACACTACAGAATATTTGTGGTTCTTTTTATACAGGTATGTCTAATTAAGTTACATCAAAATTGTAACTGGTGATCAAGAACACATTTCTTCACTGATGGCCTTGAAATAGAAAATATATTTCATTTATAACATCCTACAAGGATCTGTGATTTTTTAAATCTGTCATAGAAGTATCAAACTGAAATGTTTATTTTTGCATTTACTTTAATCGAGACTTTAATATTAAATTTAATTCAAACAAAAACCACATTTCAAAGTGATATTTGTATTGCAACGTTATTGATTTTTGCAATACTTAATTTGGTCTTTCAAATTAAATGTCACACATTTAAAAATTATGGTGCTATTCAACACTTCGTTGTATTGGCTGTTAATATTTGGAGATGGTCCTTAATCGTAGGTTGTGTGAAGTTAGCCTGTCAAATATGGAATTTTTCAACTTTTTTGTGCTAGAATAGGTATAGTAATTTAGTAAGTGTTTTGTAAATATGTATGACCCACTCAATATGTAAATATATCTCGCTATTTGTAAGTCATCGAACATCTTTTTTGGGCCAACTAATTTTACTAGGTACTTTTTAATTTCCTTAATTTAGTAAAAAATTATAAACGTCAAATCTGAACTTACAAGTTTTAAGAAAATGTTTATGAGCCTCCTAATGAGCCTGCCTAGTTGTAAGTTAAGTGTCCTAGTTTTATGTGGTTTTAAATAGCGATATTACCTTGAAAATTCTCCAAAGCTGAAAAAATAGTCCCAAGGTTTCCAACCAATTTCAAAATTTTCCTATCTTATATTGCTGTTATATCGCCGATTAGTAATCTTTTGTAACCATAAACATGACACTGAAAAAAAAACTGAAGTTATGTTGTATGCTTGAAAATTGAACGCAATAGGAAAAAATCTAAAACTACCATATAAAACTTTGGAAAAAACATTCAAATTCGTTTTTTTAAAGACACCTCTATCTCAAGAAATAAAGATTTTACAGCCGTTTAAAAGTAGGACAATACAGTGTTATTCAGAACTTATCCATAATAAAATTTGGGGATGTTCAACATACATGTACCTACAAATGTGGTAGTGCAAAAAAAAATTTTTTTGGCGGGTTCTGAGAACTTTAAAAATTTTTAATTGCACGCCGCTGTATACTGGTCCACTGTAATGGAGTGACCTTGGAACTGACAATGCAAACTGGCGATGTCACAGAAAAAACTTGGGACGTTCTGAGAGTATACCGACAAAAAAGATTTGCAGCGTTTTTACTTTAAAATAAACTGAAAGATAGATAGATGTGGCCAAAGTGACGTGTCTTTAAAATTAATAACATTTTGTTACACTAATTTTGAAGAATTGCGCTACTTGATTACTAGGTATTAGAAACATGAAATTTATAAAAAATTTGCACATACCTTGGTACAAAAGCTGTTTGAAATTTTGTCCCTCGACTTCTACACACTTTTGGGCACGCCTTATCCAATTTTGCCGCACTAAAACGAATGTTCCTCCTGGTTGCTGATCTTGTAAACGCAAATTATTAAGTAAATTGGGGATTTTCAGCATTTTGCTGCAACAGCCACTCACAAAACCTAACTCGTAATTGATAATCCACTGGTAACAGTGCTTGAACACGCTGGATATGATACGGATAAAACTGAGCTTCATGTAGTAAGCGCCACACCGTTGATTGGGATACCCCAGGCACCTGCCTAGTGATCTGACTTGTACTTATTCGCGGATTTTCACGGACCAGATTCAACACTTATTCTTCAGCTGCTAAAATACGTTGTCGTCGTCCCGGGCCACTATCTCGTCCATGGTTTGCACGTAAATTACCAGTATCACGGCAACGTTGTACCACTGCCGTAAAAGAGAGCGACACAGATAGACTGATGACTGATAGACAATAGAGATATTATCCCCACTCCAACTCTATTCGCTCGGTCTTAACCAGGCGTTCTAGCTACAAAAATTTGTTTACTGTTTTTTGTAGGAATGTGGTATATCAGATGTCGTTGAAGCACAGTTGCCCATCTACGTAGTCCTTTATAAAGGTATAACTTTAAACATTGTTTACGGGAAATCCGTTTATTATAAATTTTTTTGGTGATATCGATTTCTTATTTAAGGATGCACATATCCTCAAAGTTTTAGAGATAAGTTCTGAATAACCCTGTATGTAATGAACACAGTGTACAATACTCGCCTGCTCAGAGTCACCTTCTGAGAAGTTCTCTTTCTGGCACGCCAACTAGAAAGATAAATTTGTCTATACAAATAACACCATTCAGCAAACATGCCATAGAGATATGTAACTTAGCATATTTGAGTATGGTAACGCTGTCAGGTCACCCAGTCAATATTGAAAACATTATTATTCATCATTCTTATTTCTTTAGTTATTTAATGTAAAGTTATACGTCTGAAGTAATCTAGTAGAAAATTAACTACTTATTTCATTGGTCCTCCATTTTAAAAATTATGTTTTCTGTCCAGACTGATATAGAGCTTTTTCTAAATCTGTTCATTTCAATAATAATTTTATGTATATAAATTCTAAGGTCTAAGGATAATTTGTCAATTATCTTAAATTGGCACAAAATGTGTAAGTAAAAATGCTTCAATCAATATAAACACTACAGTTGATGTGTTTTTTTTCTTCTTCTCAATTTTGTCGTCTATCGATCGATCAACATTCTCTGGATGAATTCTTTATTATTATTTAAATAAATTTATTTTTTTTCACTCTTCATTTATGTGTGGACGGGTTTGGGTATTGTAGAGTCAAATAGATATTAAAATTTGCACTACTTGCTTGCCATTGCTTGATATATCAAAATTGATAGCGGCAATGCATCACTTGCTGCTTTATGTCTGAGCATGTAAGTAGATATACAGAGTGGTTCAGTATATTAATACTGAATCAGATTTAAATAGATTTAAGCACGAAACATAACTATAACTAGGCTGTCATAATATTTAGCAACTGACTAGATGTGACGAGATGTATCAATCACCTTTATATTTCAGGAACGGGTTGTTTTAGTGTTCACCTTTACATTTCTTATTCTTTTAGCCTTCAAGAATAGTTTACAAATTATGATATAATGACCTACTATACCATGGCCAAAAGAGTTGTAAAATTCATGTTTCGTAGGCCAACTTCGAAAACCGTTAAGAGAACAATAATTAATGATGTAATAAACTAAAATTAACTGCACTTTAAAAAATTACCTATTGAAAATAAAAAAGTAATAAACTGTGATACATTACATCATTACACGTTTATAAAAACGTTTTAATGTGACATTTTTAAGAAATATGGAAACAAAATTGACTTGATAATAATACTACAGAGTAACATTTGTTCAGTGGTAATATTAATATTTCCATCCGACATTTTACCACATGGATTCACCTGAAAGTCTGAGACCAGTGTGATTTATTTTTATAGTTTAATCATTATTTGTGAAAAATACATATCAAATTTAAATTAATGTATCTCCGAAAGTTTTTTGGTTTATACTTATAAACAAATTATATAAATCTGTTGGCCATAATTTAGAATTTTACAAATAATTAATAAGGCAAATTACATTGCTAAATGACTTATTATTGTTTTGCCATTTATAATACTTTGTTAATTAAATTAATGTCTAACTAGCAGAGCTATTTGACGTGAAGTGTTCATAATTAGTTAATTGTTTGTATAATATGAAGTTCTTTTACAAAACTTTTATAAAGCCACAGATTATACCATATATTTTCACATTATAATGATGTTCTTAACATTATTATTTATAATAACTTTTTGTATAGTTTTTATGTTGTATTATTATATGTACAGTGTGTAAAAATAATATGAACATAGTATACTTCCTTGGTGATTTTTAGAAAAAATGCTGACCCATCAATTTAGTTACTAAGCTTAGTTGTTCACTTTTTGGCGTTAGGTACACATTTATTTTGCAGTGACACCTTTCAAAATTATGACGTCATCTGCAGGTATCTTTTAATGGAACACCCTGTGTGTATTATATGATATATTTATGAATTGTTGTCAAACACTTTGTTAAACAAACATTGATAAGTATAGGATACATGTCTAATAATGTAGGAGATGTACCCAAAAGTCAAAAGAGTAAAGTATCAGAAAGATATTTATTTCAGATGGTTGCTAGTCTTCAAAGTTATTTGCTAGCAGTTTATTATTATATTCTTAAGCTACATATCGCTTTGGGAATATATATTTTAATAATAACATTAACACACTATACAGTTAAGAGAAAATATCAAATATCCTAAGTCTCTAACTTGAAAGTTTTGGAATAGTTATTAAACAGATCAAAATTATCAAATACACAAAAGAATCATGTAAAAAGAAGATCTCCTTCGATAAAAAACTTTGACAAGGTGAAAATGGCGGATAGTTATTTCATAGGTTATTTGATGTTCATTACACATAATTCTCAGCGATCAACGCCCCTACATTGTTAAAAATGACAATTTATTTTATTATTCTCATGTGTCTTTTGGAATATAGTAGTAAATGTTAAATCTATCTCTGGCACGTTCACACCAAACTTGAGGTTGATCTCCAAATCAACCTCAAGAATTTAAGTAACAAAGTATAATCTGCAATTAAAAATTTTGTAATGAATACTTGTATTCTATTAAACTGCCCTCTAATATTATTTGTATTTTCCGAGGACATTCTTTATTTAAATGTCCTTGGTATTTTCAAATTAGATGCATTTATTTATTTGCTCATTTAATTTTAATTTTCTCCTGCCATCCAATATTTTCATCATCTTCATCTATCTTGTAAATAAACATAAACTATATACTCACCCCCATCTTAAAATTGTTCTTAGTTACTGTTGTAACACTAATTGTTAATATTTAGACATTGATTTGAGAATGTATAAATAAATAATTGCTAACTTGAGTTTAAAACTAGAATTTTAAAAACAAATTAAATTTGGACCAGTAGTTTCAATAGTGTTTTTACAATATTTGTAGAGAAATAACCTACACTTAGCCATTTGAAATTGTGATGTGCTAATCGCCTGATATTTTTATTTTAAAGTATTGCTCGTCCTGCCAAAAGTATTAGTTACGTAAAAGAAAAGAGATTGCTTTACATGCCGTTTTGGCCTGACACTCCTTTTACGTGTTGCAGTATAGGAAGGAAAGTTTTATATGTCGTAAATTGAAACATTTCAAGTGATCCTGAAGGCATGACGCAATATTAAGTCCAGTTTGAGATTCGGATGAGGGCAATTAAAAAAATGAGGGTTATTGAATCAAAGAATAGTGAGAGCTTTTGTATTATAACCGAAGGTTTTGGAGAACTTGCAGCTGAATTATATAATATGCCAGCTAGACTCGTTTTGACAAATTACCTTCTTCAGCTTGCGTAAGTTCTTGCATTTCTACTTGATTAAAGCTACAATGGTTTGGTTTCTTAACGATGATGTAACAGACTGAAATCTGAATTTTCTTGAATAAGTGATATATAAATTGAAATATTAAAGTAAATATTTTGAGTAGTATATTGCCAGTAACACTGCACGAATGAAATAAATAATTACACATGAGGGGATACTTAAGCCATGAAGCGCCATGTTCGTATTAATTTACTGTTAATGCAAACTAGCATTGCACACCAGATGTACATAAGAGGAAGCCAGAGAGTTAAACATTAATGTTAAGCAAGGCTAAAATACTGTGTTATATTACTGCAACACTGGCAAGAACTGCCAAGGTTAATTCTTTCCTCTCTGACCATACTTATATTATTCACTGCTTTTACATTTATAAGATAAGTAAAATTTGTAAAATTAATTACTTGACCCTTCTCATATTTTCAAAGTAATTATTGAAAATTTAGTTTTTGTAATTATGATACCTTTATGAATTGTTCAATTACTTCTAAACATGGGGTAATTAAAACATTGCAAGTACTAAATTGTAAATTTTGAATACTTCAATAACACTCGAGTTTATATCATGAAATATTTAACAAAAAATGTTATTTAACTAAACAGTCTAAATGGTGTATAATAAATAACATAGTTCATCTGTTATCGCCTAATATAGGGCAGTGATGTGGCCTCGAGTCTTAAGCCTACCTATAAAAAAAAGTGTGTTAAGAAGATTTGAACTAAAGGAACAAATGAACTTAATGGATTATTAAATATAATACCCTGTCTATTTTGACATATTTTGTTGCTCTCTCGTGAATACAGATATATAATGGCTAATAGGTCTCTCCCTATAATAAAGGAAATATTTCCTTAAGAATATAACTATCGTAAACATAATGTTGTGTATAGAGACCATTCATTTGTTGCTATGCCACAAAGGCTAGGAGCTCTTTGTCCCACACATTACTCATATGGTACACTCTGTTGGTTATATCTTCCAACCTATTAAAAATACATTAACCTCTAGAAGAATCTATAAAAATATCTACAGCTTTTGTATTTATCATTTTCTTTTCTTTAAGATGACATAACTAAAATAACCCCACAGTCAAACTATAATATATGACCCTTTACATTCACAAAGAAGGAATATTACAATCAATAAACAATGGTGTATTTTCAGACATTATTAATAATTTATAAGTATTTTTGTAATAATGACAATTTAATTTGAAATATTAATTATCTAGCATTGGTCTTTTAAATTGTGTAGAATGCGTAAATGATTAAACTATATATATATATATATATATATATATATATATATATATATCATATCATCATATAATTTCATACAATACTGAAAGTTCATTTTAAAATTATCAGATATTATCTTTTCAATCAGACAACATATTTAAAATTCGCAGTTGCCACTAATTAGTCAAAAATGAATTAAATTCATTAGTTAATATAACAATACCTATATAATTAATTATTGATAATTCATTATAATGATTTAATTAACTGATGATATTAATTATATTAATATAATAGCTTTCAAGTTTTTAAGTGTTGCAAAAGACAAAGTGCCAACGTTATTTATATTATTCGTATACCTAGAACTGATTTCCTGTTTAATATTTGGGGAAATACACCATTGGTGTCGGGACTAAACAAGATGGTTTTTTTATTGTATCTATATTTACACTATTACAATATATTTTGTCATGTTTCATTTCATGCCTTATTTGCATTAAGTGTTATGTAATGTACAGTCTACTATGTCTGTAAATTATATACTTGGTTCATTCAGTATCTCTCATTTAATCCATCTATTTTAGTTATTGTTTGATCAAATACAGACTTCCGGTTTACAAACATGTTTGCTTCAGGTAAATTATTAAGCTTCCAAATATTTTTTGAGGTCAAAGTGTATTTTGATCAAAATTGACGCAAATTGAATAGTTTTTACCATAGCTGTATGTACCATGTACCGTAGCTGTCTGTATTATTAACACAGGCAACAATGTATTAACTTATTTCAGAAATTTAAGTAATAGGTACTTTAGTTGTTTAGACATATTAAAGAGTCAAAAGATACCTGCTATGAGGCATATGAACAAAATAATTGCAAACTTTTAAAAAATGACCCTGAGACAATGTTGGTCAAATCAATAGAATATGTGAAAAAAAAATAGGATAAAATTTGTAGAAAGTATTATTAAATTTTGTTAACCTAGGGATATCTGTTGATTTGATACACAGAACATAAAAAACAATGTATTCTTATTTTTGGGAGATATTCGATGTTGGCCATATGCAAAGTAAGAAATAGAAATAGAGAAAAAATTATGTGAACAACTTGACACAAATTATTTCTTATAATTCTTATTTCGTTTTGCAAAACTATCTGCTACTACTATAGTGTGATATTTTCTTTTATTTTGATTGATTATACATTACTAGTTTATTTAGGTGTTTTTTTTTTCAAAATATATCTTTAAAATAACCTGCTTGAACTATTGTGTAATATATTTGTAAAATATAATTAAATTGTTATACATATGTTTCTCCAATTACCTTGTATACATTCCAAATATGTGATAATAAAAACTTAGACACTTTATGGAGTGTCAGCTTAATAGATTGTGGCAATGAAAACTCATTTGTTTAATATATTTTATAAATTTTTTGATGACATAATATAAATCAAAATGTTTAATTCTGTATTTTTTTATTAGATGTTTAATGCGGATAATCCTGAATACATATATTACATATAGGATTTTGCAAAAGTAAGAAATAAATTAATGATACCCTTGAAAATCAGCTTTGGTCAATTTTGTATTCCTCTGACTCATAGCGGTATTATAATATACAGTGTAATAAACAAAAGGTACCGAACAAAGAAAACACTGTATATTATATAAAAAATACGTTATTATACGGATAAGGATGGGTGTTATCTCAAAAAATAATAAATGAGAATTGTCCAAAAAAGTATTATGAAAGTCACGTTAGCAATTATTAGGTTTGCATATTAACTAGAAGAAATTGCTTTATATAGGTAGTAGGTGTATGTTCCTTTCAAAAATATTTATTTGATAACTTCTACCCGAATCGCCACCTCTGTATGTTACCAAAGCATTTTAAAAAACCCTTGAGGGAAACAGAAAATCTAGCCGACGCATTTTGTTAAATGCAAAATTTTGCAGATCTTTATTTGTACGTAGATGCATTTATTCCTTACTTTTCCATTGCTATGTAAGTATATGTGAAAAGTCAATAATTGATGGAATTTTCTGAAACTTTAATCCTAAAGCTGTTTTCTTGCGTTACTTTGTTTTACATGACTATAAAGAAAGTATATTTTCCTAGATTGGTTCAAGCAACTAATTCCACACTCTGTGAAACTCCCATTAATTCCTAGTATATTTGGTAGTTTCTAAATATGATTTCAGCAAGTACTATAATTTTAGAACTAATAATGCAACTGCTTTTGAATATTTAAAACAGTTTAGGATTACGTGCTTGAAGAGATCCAATATGAAGAAGTGTGTGAAATGCCAACTTTTTCTCATATAATTACGTTAAAGATAGTCTTGATCACATGTATAGCTACACACGAGCATAGGAAATAAAATTTTACCTACAAATTATCTAATATTTGGGTGGACTGTATATTCCAAGTCATTCACCGGCATTGTGAACATTAAGCACATTTAATGAACAGCTGAATGAAATTACAATCTAATTCCATCTGTTACTGATTTCAGAAAATTAAGTATATAATAAAAAAAATTTAAATATTACTACGGTTTATAAGTGCCTGATGTAAAGCAATAAAAATAAAAATGCAGTTAACAATTGTTAAAATTTTATTCTGGAATGGTTAAATATGAAGGTGTAATATTGTTAATGTTATTGTTCGTTTTTGCTTTTAAATTTGATTTAGTTGGTACTTTAGTTAAGATTGTCCTAACTATACAGGATTTCCCAAACATCTTGAAGTATGCAGGAAATTAATTGTTCCCATAGTATGTACTATTGCAAATACTGGAAATAATAAAATTTATAGTTTCACCTGAAATTACGTGCCTTTTCTACAAAAATGCTCATGAAAATTGTTCCGATGACATTTCTATTTATTTATATTTTATTACATGATAATTTTGTTATAGTTCATCTGATTTAATGTACTACTAGGCAATGGGGTACTACTAGACAAGATTGGAATGTTCACTTTGCGAGGTTCGGTATCTGGCAGACCAACATTATTTATTTACTTAGTTTAATTCGACGAAGATACCTTCAACATTGAAATACTTCTATTTTACTATAATTTCTTTATAAATGAATTAATGTGATTTTTCATTAGCCACTTTAATTTCCACTTAAAAGTATATTAATTGTACATTACCACTTTATTTCAACTTAAATTCTAAATTTTTTTATATTTGATAGATATTTTAATAAAAATTGGAAAAACCGGGTTTAAAATTTATCTGTTAGAAAGTACAGTAATAAATACTAATTTTAATTGAGAAACAATAAGGAAAATTTAAAAAAAATTAAATGCTCTGCGAATACAGTGAAATCGGGTGCTTCAAGATGCTCAAATCAGATCAGCTGCTTAAAAAACTATGTTATCGTCAAGACTATTAAGATTCAAGTATCATCTTTAAACCAAATCTGAATGGTTAAAATTAAAGTTAGTTACTTTTAAGAGAAACCTGTTAATTTCAGTTTTCAGATGTGTTTGTACTGTGATACTTGGACATGTTAATATGTTACTTTTATATCTATTGTTTCCATTTGCAATATTTATTGTAGAAAGCCTTGATATATAGAAATATTTTATAAAAATTAAAAAGTTTCTTAATTACCCATACTTCAAGTGAGATAGGATACCTAGTATATGTATATAGTACTTATGTATGTAGATAATATACATTATTAGTGTTTTATTTATTGTATTAGAAATTATATTTTGTAACAATAAATAGTACATTTAATTTTTTGTAAATATATGTTTTTTTTTAATTTGGAATCAACATAACGCTTTCTGGTTTTAACATAAAAAATACACAGGTGCTAAGATATTGCACCTATGATATTGAGATGCACACAGAAGCGCAGATATTGTGAAAATAAGTAATATTGTACTGAAAATACAGAGCAGTTATGGAAGAAACTTATAATATGGTTTTTCGTGATATATTGATTTAAGGTAAAAATTATTACACAATAGACAACACTGGCGTAGTTTTTCACATAACACCAAAATACTATACTGCACCAGACTACTTATGAACGGTTTCATACAATCACCCTAATAATAAGTAAATATTATTTCGTAACAATATTCTTTTATTTTCACTGGTAAATGATAATTTTATAAAATATTTAATTTTAGGTATGGTCTCTTTGAACACCTAGCGCCTTAAATAAAAAAAAATTCAGATATGATACATAATTGAAAAGCTTATTTCAAGAACAATAACATGACTGAAAAATCTAAGATGGCCATTAAAAAAACAAAGTTGAACCACAAAACTAAAAAACAAAAGACGATCGAGAGTTGCTATTTGTCACAAAAGTGTTCTTGTAAAAAAGTGTCTTCAAAATGTGCAAGTCTAAAACTTGTCAAATAAATTTCGCATATATCTGACCAGGATCTTGTGCATTTTTGTTAACCTTGGTATTACAAGTGACTTGAAAGCAATGTTGGGCGAACGTGGTTCATAATGTAAAACAAGACGAACGTAGGGCTAATGTGCCACTTTCTAAAATATGATTAAGCAAAAAAGCGGCGAATATCCACAAAATCTTGTCTTACTAAGATATTAGATATTAAACTAGTTTTTTTCCGTTAATATAAAGAAAATACACTTTAACCAAAATTACACCCTAAATATGAAACTCATCTAGGTATGTTATTTCCCGTTTTCTCAGAAGCTTCATTTAATGTATTCGTCATTTTGCAAAAATACCATCGATGTCACTCAACTTTCGAAATTTTTATCAAACTAATTACGTTCTTCTACTAATTCTACTACTAATCTACTACTACTATCTATTGATTCTAGTTCTACTAATTACGTTTTACTATGTAATACTATCAGTATTGATCATTTCCAGATGTCCACTTGGTTGGCGAAACGCGCGTCGAGTGCAGTATAGTGTTTATGTGGAAAACTACGTCAGTATTATCTTCACACCTAAGGTTCCAACCCCTTTCAAGGCACAATAGACAATTGCTGTCTAATGAATTCACCATATTTGGTCGGATGATTTACCTCTGAAATATACCACCACCTGAAATTTATCTAAATAAGAGATACTCGACTCCAAAATAAAGACAAATAAAATATGCAAAGGGTGTTTTTTCTTTGTTTATGTTATTTAATACCTATTGGTCCATTTTCACTACAAAGGCCGATGCCAGAAAAGAGCCACCCCCATCGTGGAAATTTTGCCAAACTCCCACTTTTTGTACAGGGGTAGGGATCTTTTACTTGCCTATCGTCTCATAGACAAAGTATCTTCTGGCTTTACATCCTATCGGAGGGGTGGTAGGTATGTCTTCTACATAAACCTCGCCTAAGTTTGTTTAGCTTCTGTGTATTCACTGACGTCCAGGCCACTACAAGGTGTGGGCAGGCATTGCGGATCTTTCCATCCAAGTATGTAGCCTTCATATCGATGATATGAACACAAAGTCGCTCGACGGCTTGCCCGTCCAAAAAAATTTATAATCATTTAAAAAACATATTATTATGTTTTCTTCGAGATCTCAGAAATTTGTAAAATCTTGTATCTCTTTAAGCTTTCGAAATACCAATAGTAGTAATCGAAAAATAGACCATCCTGTATACTTACTTCAGTCAAACCAGTGACTATTCTTTTTATAGTCACTGGTCATACTTACATAAGATTATCGATAGGACATAACAAAACCATATACCTACCTACCGCTACTTTCATTTTTAAAACTGCTTTATAAAATATAAAATTTTAGCTATACAATCGGCCATAATTTTAATTGCTTACAAAACAAATAAAAAATAATGGCATTCCAAAGAATTAAGAAATAATAACAATAAACAATTACCAGTTTTCAGTAGAAATATGTTTTATTTACATCTCTGTGAATTCCTGGTCAAAACATGTTTTAAAAGTTTAATTTTAAACAGCAAATTTTACAAAGCAAGTGTGTGGGTAATTCAAAACACTTAATTTTAGTTTTCATTCTATCAAATATAAAATATATGTAGGTATAATACCCAGATACCTTTTTCCATTAAACTAAAGCTTTGACTATAGGTTTATAAACTCAATGACTAAAGGTACGATTCCGCTGGCGAAGGCAGACCACAGACGGCGATGGCATGTGCCCCGACGGCAGACGGCATTACTTTACAGCACAGCATTAGTTTGTATGAGACCGATTCCGACATACGACTGCAACTTCGCGCAGCAGTTGTTACCTAACTAACAGAGACTTCTAACTAACTATAAAAAATGTATATAGACCAAGCACGAATTTTGTTTGATGATCTTGAATAGAAAAAATGCTTTACGCTTTGTTATTATATTACCAGCTTAGTAAATATAATGTAATGTACCTACCTAATGGAAATTGTTAAATATTTGTGTTAGGTACTTATATTTACTTACATAAATAAATAAAATAAAAAAATATATATTAGCTTCATTATTAGCAAGTGTAGGTAGTGCGAAGGAACTACAAATAATAAAATAATTGGAGAAAATTTGACAATGAATTCACCGAAGAAATAATAAATAGAAGTAGAATTAAAGAGGATCTCTGAACAATGCCCTGAAAATAACCATCCGTAACTAGTAGGGCTGGAGGGTGCGCGCTAGCTGAAGATGAAAATGTGTTTTTATCACCGCGATACTGATGTACCAAAATAAAACTCCATATATAGCACTTTTTTACCCTTTAATTACAATTTATTATAGCAGGCCGCGATTTTTTTACAGCTGCCGTTTTGCCGGAATAGAGTGTGGTAACCCGTGAGTCTAAAGCTGCACCACACTCTCGTGTATCTCTGAAAGTAAACAAGATACGAGAACGAAATTGGTATCAGATTTTTTTACACTTGAATTACAATATGAAGTTCTTTTTGGAATGGGCTATAAATAAATGCTGATGCAGCATTACGTACATGTGATACTGGCGGGTCGAGGTTATAGTCGTTGCCTACAAAACGGTAGGAGATCCTACTGGAAATGATATGGACCTACTGGAGATGATATGGCAGTAAACAAGTATATAAAACGTAATTGGGTTGTTTCGTTTCTATTAACAAATAAAACTAAGGTGGCAGAAATTATTATTTATACTGGGGCTTGGGCATTGAACAAAATGACAATTTTAACGTCGATTTGAAAGACAACTTGCTGAAGATGGCCAACCAATAAATAGCTTGCTTAAAGATCATTAATTAAGAATCAGGCAATGTGGTAACCAAGTTTGTGACAGAAAAACTAGTCTAAACGCCTTAGGTGGAAAAAATGATTATCATCTTTGGAATTACAGATCGGATACTGCATCAAACTATAGGTAGGTACCCATAATTTATACGGATCCCTAAATAAAAATATGTTCAATTTGGAGACAAGGACGGCGGGTCGGTAGTAAGTGAAGAGTGAAGTGTGTATTAAACTTAAACAGATAAAAAGAACTGTACATGGATGGGCCGAGATATCAATATCTATAGGTGTGAGACGTGACGGGTGACAGAGGTCAGTAGTGTGGCCACAGCGGTGTGGTCTGTGGGTGTGGCTCTCGCAGCTGCGTTCCCCCGTAAATAACGAAGTATTTTTCAAGTATTACGTTATTTATCTTTATTTAACTATCATGTTCTAATATCTTATGTCTTTGTTTCCAAATTGAAGATATTTTTATCTGGGAACCTGTATATATAAATCGTATTTCGATGCAGGTAAATTCAAAAGCATCCCCCTGTCTGGAATTTATTACACTGCTAATTAGTCTTAAATTGCTACTATCTATTTTATGGTTGTTCTCAAATGCATGTTGGGCGACACTAGACTTATATGTTCTACCATAACTTTGCAACTGCACTTGCCAAATAGGTACTTATTTTAAATGAAATTGTCATACAGTTTCCATGTGACTAAACAGTGACAAGTCAACAAACACAATTGGATGTGTTGCTAGATTTACAAAAAATAAAAAATAAAAACAAGTCGATAATAGTTAATGGTCATCAGTTTGATAACTCGATAACTGTTGAGTTTGGGTATAAGACATATGGTACATGAAATAGATTTATAGAATTCGATGCAGAATTCAAAAATGAAATAAAAAATTGGCGTTTCCATTTGAAAAATGAAGTTGATGGTCGTAACTTATTTTTGGGCCATCCTGTGTACTTGAATTTACCATCAGAAAAACCGCAGACCAAAATAAAAATCGACGTGTCCGAGTGTTTTTCCAAAAAACAAATCTCTAAATTTTAAATGAATTTGTTCCAACCCACGCGTATCAATGTTATAAGTATAGGTATAGTTCGTTCCATTTAAATAAAAACGCTTGGTTTTTTTAACACAGGAAGTTAAAGGTCAAATTTATAGTTAATTAGGTATTAGGTACTTATTTTAAAGATACCTACCTATATATGCAAGATGTTTTATTTCCTTCATTATTATCAGTATGTATTATATTCCCCAGCTAACTTTTTCTCTCTTTTTTTTTGCCATTTTTAGGGCGTAGAATCTGGTGTAACTTAAAAATATTTTAGTTACACCTTATAAAGATTAGTTAATTTTTTTTCTCACACTTGGGTCTGTGGCTCACACTATAGACTATAGGTATACGGATACGGTGTGTTATAGAAGTTTACGGTCCAGTTTATTTATATTTTTTTATTTTACGAATATAATATACCATCCTCCAGAACTATATACCTATTTAATTTAGGGTTTTAGGTTTTAGGGTAGAATTTAAAGTTGATGACCAGTCACATGAATCCTGTCATGTAAGCAATAATTCAGGTTGTCGTGTCGTATACAATACTTATATCAGAGCGTAAACCGAGAACAGACTTCACTTTTTCACGGTCTGTCGGTTGGTGAGGTTGTGTGTTCAGAAACATCTCGACTCTAATTACAACAGGTGAGTCTTTTAAATGTTTTATTAATTAGCGGCATCTAGACTGACTGTAATTTTATCTTTAATAGGTACTAGGTACTGTAGACTACCTTCTCTATACAGTTATTTTAGGTGGTTCAATATTGGTATATTAATAATACAATAAAATATAATTTACAATGCGTTTGCAAAAAATTGATTTATTAAGCGTGCCAACAAATAATTAACCCAGTAATATGATTTTATTTTTTACAATAAATTTTATATCATGAATATCATATCATTATAATTTAATCATGAATTATATATTTTTTGGGAATCAAGCAAAGAGATGTAGTTCTTACATACGAGTAGTACCTAAGTATAATATACAGTCCTAATTTCAGTTTTAAGTTTTAGGTAGGTACCTATAATATATCTGGACATGTCTTATTATTAATTTTGATAAATTATTGTTCAACACCTAGATGCTGCTCATCGTTGCAGTAGTGTCCAGTCCCTTCATTGTTCCATTATCATAAGAGATAAACCTATCAAACTTCAAATTTATACAGAACATTATCGGAATATTTAAATGGCCTTGTATTTAAGTTCCAAAAGTTGACTCCACTACTTCAAACAAAAAGTGATTTTATTTACCTATAACTCAGTAGTCAGTCATGTAGGCGCTTATCATATTTAGTTTGCATATTATTTCGGAAAATAAAAAATGGTGGGTGCACAGTGGCAAATCCCTGTAAACTTTTTTGTTTATACTATTTATACATATACAGCAACAACCCCCTTCGATGGTGTAAAAACACAAAATAAATAAAAAATACTGTACTTGATATTGAGTGATGGGAATTTAGTACAGTTGGTATTTACCAATTAAATTTTAATATAATGTTTTCAATAGCTAGCGGTATTTCCATTGTTTTTGCATTATTGCACACGTAATATTATTATTCCAGCATTCAGAACCTACCGTACATTATATACAAAATCAAAATTATTAAGATAAATGTCTTAAAATGAAAGAAAAATAAAAATACTTTAAAAGTTTATAAAATTAAACACATTATGTATTTAATGTAAACACATTATTTATTTATATCTCGTCTCATGCACTTCCTACATCTCCATGCCAACAATTTTCCTGAATACCTGACTAAAGTACAACATACAGTGAGGACATAAAGTCCGTCCCCCGCCCCCTCTAATTTTTGAACCACTGGGTAGATTGTGATGAAATTTGGAACGATAATATATGACTAAATTCTGCATTTTTTGACACATCAATGACAGCTCTGAATGTCAAAGTGACAGCTGGGCGCGCAATAGGAAAATTTTTTTAAATGGAAATGGGGGTCGAGTGGGGACTCATTTTGAAGCTATTTTTATGCTCAAAACATCCCCCAATTTTGAGAACATTTGGTTCAGTAATTTCCAAATAAAAACCAGTAATATCGATTTCTGTTATATAATTTTTTTGCATACATATTACAAATTATTATAAATATTCAAAGCAAAACAAAAATTAAAAGTAAACAAATAACTAAAAAATTATGAAATAATTTAAATTAAACGTAGAGGCAGAAACAAATTTAGAAAACACGTGTTACTTCAAAAGATGTTGAAAATGACCACCATGAACCTCCTGACAAATAAATGTTCCATGGGTAAGTTCTATTATAAAGATTATGTGGTAAAAAGATTATGTTATAAACTGATATTACTGGTTTTTATTTGGAAATTACTGAACCGAATGTTCTCAAATTTGGGGGATGTTTTGAGCATAAAAATAGCTTCAAAATGAGTCCCCACTCGACCCCCATTTCCATTTAAAAAAAATTTCCTATTGCGCGCCCAGCTGCCACTTTGACATTCAGAGCTGTCATTGATGTGTCAAAAAATGCAGAATTTAGTCGTATATTATCGTTCCAAATTTCATCACAATCTACCCATTGGTTCAAAAGTTAAAGGGGGGGGGGGGGGGGGCGGACTTTATATCCTCACTGTATACCTACCTACCTAAGAACATTTTGCGAATAAATAAATTTATCTTATGGATAAGCATTTCTTAAGAATCTACACTACATATAACTTCTGGTGAGGCAAGTTTAAAACAACTAAAACAAATACAATTAAAAAATATATTAATTTTTTTCAGTAAAGATTACGGCCCTACGGGCCTATGCTAATAAAATCCACATTCGTAATAAAAAGTTCAACTCTAGTGCCTTGATACACAAATAAATATTGTAATTTAATGAGTTTCTTAACATCTTTAAGGATAAAGTCTCTGATCATATTATTTAAAATATGAATAGCAAAGACCCAAAGAGGGCACTACGGTGTATTTCACTGTATCTCGCCACTACAAATATGAAGAGTGTTTTACCTTTTTATCAATTTTACAAAGGCAAAAAGTGAATTAACGACAATAATGCATGATTTGATAAACGATCATTTATGTTCAGCCTCAATGTCGCACCCGCACCGTTAGTTTCCTTCGCGATGGTGTAATCGATTTATCAAAGTTTTCGCATTCCCACGGTACTGAATAAGTCGATCAATTTTATGTTTTTAAATTATGTATTTTTAGCCTTTCCTTAATCCGATATCACAGCATATTTCACTATAAATCGACAGACGTTTTATAAGAAAAATACTGTGTCGTTCATCAGTATAAAATTTAGGTGATGTTGAAGATTAGTGGTTGAAGAAACAGAATTTTTCTCTCATAAATTTGCATTTATGAGTTTCAGTTAAGATACATCCAGTACTACACCTCGATGGTTCGCTTCCTCCGCAAATATAATGGTTTCACCAAGTTAAGAGGTGGGGTCTTAAATTGTCTAGTTTAGTTTTCCTGGCGTAATTACTCTTTTGCGGGGGTCGCATCACAGATATCTAATTCTTACATCAACTTTAATAACCACTACTACTTGTGTATTACTTTTGCATTACTAATTAATATCTATATACAATACTTCTTGGAGGGTGAGAGGGTCTTCTTCTTCTCCTTTTTCGGTGTTTCCACTGGCCAAAATTATTACATATATTGTGCACATAAGCCTGAACTTTGACCATCACACTAATCTCGCGACCTCCTGTGAAGACCCACGACCCAGCTGCTATGTATGACCGACCCCTGTTGCTGCTCTCCTCCGCAACAGCCGAGTAAAAAAATAATAAATAGTTAAACTCTCCCTCAATGTCAAGGAAAATCATCATAGCAATTTACGCAGGAATTGGGTTATTTGCGTATTAGTTCAGTTGATTTTCTCATTTGGTAGACATACTGGTAGAAATTGGTAGAATACTTAATAAACTCGTTGTGTACTTAGATGCCATCCAGTCCTTTTCCAAAATTTTCAATAGTAATGATGTCAGACAGGACTAGGCGATTTAGGGCATTGCTTTATTCGTTATATTTTTGGTATATATATATATATATATATATATATATATATATATATATATATATATATATATATATATATATGCTGAGCATATAGATATAATAAGGATATAATAAGGAAGATATAATTTCATGCCACGCTAGCTCTGAACAATATGTGTCGTATAATCCAGTCCGTTTTGGCTCAGAGCTGATAATAGACTATCCTCATAGATTGTTGAGTTGAATAAATCCTATCCTTAGGATTTATTATCCTCATCTCGTTCGATTAAATCAGCATCCTGGAAGTAGTAGTTGTTGGTTTATCCAGAATCAACTACTTGGCGGAATTGGTTTTGTAACAAGAGCTTCAACATTTCCTTACCATCAGAGTCCATAAAGGTACCTTCAAGACGTTTAATTATCTTCCCAAATTCGCATGCTTGCCCTCCCAAAACCTATTTTATTTTCTAATTTCTTTATTGTAGTTTTTCGTACGTACCTATATATACAATGTGGTCGTAAAGTAAAGAATAAATTCACTATCTTGTAAACCACAATTTTTTTTAAAAATCACGTCGATTTTTTTTTATATTTTTACACTTGTTTTACAAATATTACATTTTTTACAGGGCGACTCAATGGAACTACATCGATATAAACTTTAATATTTTAAATAGAACACCCAGTATTGTTTTACATATTTGGAAAGAACTCTTTCTTACGAATACGGGAGACATGCCCAAAAGAGTGTGTCATAAGAGCGATGTGTTGGAGAAAGACTGTGCGATATACGACACAACGAATCGATATTCTCCTTCTATCACATCGCTCTTATGACACACTTTTTTGGGCATATCTCCCTTATTATTAGAGATAGACCCATAAAATCTTATATTTCGTTTTCTGTGTTCGTAAGAAAGAGTTCTTTCAAAATATGTGAAACAACTGGGTGTTCCATTTAAAATATTAAAGTTTATATCGATGTAGCTTCATTAAATCGCCCTGTGAAAAATTTAATTAGGGTGTCCCAAGATAATGTGACACATTTTAGTGGTTTATAACTTCAAGGCAAAATGAGATAGCGTCGAGCGGTTTTCACTGGTGCTCTTAATTTTACAAAAGGTTTTCTTTTGTCATTGGTACTAGTTTGTTTTACTTCTACAGTTGCTTTAAAAAAAATTGGTACTTTTTAATTCAAAATTGTAATCATTTTTTAAATGGAACACCCTGTACATTATATTACTCGATAGAGACACTTTGCCTCTTTTCAAAAATGTATAGTTTGATAGAGTTATACCAAAAAATAAAGGAATTATTTCAATTTACACACCAGCCCTTTTCAATAGACCATAATTTTTTTGGAAGATCGTATTTTATTTTTTTTACATTGTCAGTACAGAATAACGATATGCATCAACTAAAGCTATTATTAAGAAAAGAACTAATTTAATACAAATTTATACAAATTACATTACAGCATAAATTACCAAGTTATTGAAACAAAAACACCATTTAAGAAGAATTCAGTTTTAATATACACATATATGTATTGTACATCTTTAATGTTTGAGGTTATATTGCTGGATGTGCCCATGTATTTTTGAATGTGCCCACCATTTTCTTCAATACAATTTTGCAATCTAAACTGCATAGGTATATTATTGGCGAAGGTTCTAACATTTCCGGTGTTATGGTCTGAAAAACATTAGTTATGTTATGTTTTAGTTGTTTTATATTTTCTACAACAGGACTATAACAACGACCTTTGACGTAACCCCATATGAAAAACTCAGGTACCGTTAGTTCGGGAAAATGTACAGGCCATTCTATTGGTCCGGCTCTACCTATCTATCCTTTGATGCATTCCGTTGTTCTGTACTGACAATGTAAAAAAAAATAAAATGCAATCTTCCAAAAAATTATGGTCTATTGAAAAGGGCTGGTGTGTAAATTGTACACATTTTTGAAAAGAGGAAAAGTGTCTCTATCGAATGGTAACATAATCTATAGGGTGTTCCATTTAAAAAATGATCACAATTTTGAATTAAAAAGTGACAATTTTTTTTCAAGCATCTGTAGAAGTAAAGCAAACTATAGTACCAATGGCTAAAGAAAACTTTTTGTAAAATTAAGAGCACAAGTTTAAAAATCAAAGAAAATCGACGTGTCCGAGCGATTTTTTAAAAAAAATTGTGGTTTACGAGTTATTGAATTGATTCCATACTTTACGACCTCACTGTACATATATAGAACACAGTCACCAGAAACTTTATCTCGGTTAAAGAAGCGCCAAACTTTTTCCTCATTTGTCTAATAACAATTTTTTTAGACGATAAAATTAATCTAAACTATCAAAATTAACATTTCTACTTGGCGGAATTGGTTTTGTAACAAAAGCTCTAAGATTTCTTTACATTCAGAGTCCATAAAGGTACCTTCAAGACGTTTAATTATCTTCTCAAATTCCCATGCGTGTCCTCCCAAGATCTATTTTATTTTCTAATTTCTTTATTAGTTATAGTATATTCAAAATACTATAACTGCTAATTCAAAAAGTATGCGGATGTGAATATTGTCAACTACAAAAATACTGATAAACTGGTGACCCTGACCCTAGCATGAGCAAAATCCAATCAAAATATTACTTAATAAGTTATAATTGCTTGTTTTCCATTTTACTATTAGAAGTCATAGAACTGTTAAAAAAAACGGGAGAAAATTTTGTACCGTATACAGTTTTACGACGACCAAATATAGGTACCAAAGTTCTAAATACAGATGGAATTCTTTTCCATCGCTAGCATTTAAACGATGACATTGAGAGGTAATGTGTTCATTGTCAGTTATAAGGACGAATTTACACCAAACCGATAAAACAGCAACTCGAGTTGAAAAAACAAAAGAGCAACTTTTTGCAGATTTTTTGAAGATGTTTCGGTTGCTGTTGCAGTTTCTGTTGTGTTTTTCGTTTCCCGATCAAAGTCGGTAACTTCAAAGAGTTGCAGAGTGTTTTGCAACTCAGTCAGCTTAGTGTATAGAGTGCGTTATGTTTTAGTTTCTGTCAACATTCGTGAGTCGTGATTGCGTGGTTAACAAGAAGTGTGTAAACAGATAGTGTCATGGCTTGACATTCTCAAAAAGTTATGCAAAAACGAACGTAGTTCGCCATTTAATGCTATGTCGTCTTTTTGTAATTCCATCAACATCTTTGTGACACCATCGCTATCCCTTCTATTTAATAACGATCTCACCCAACACCTATACGTGTACGTCCTTTTCTTCTTTTTTCCCAACCATGTACCAACAGGCTACAGCCTACTACACACGAGAATAAAAAAGCATACCTCATTAAACTTAATTATTTATTTTACTACTTTCTTCTTTGACTGGCAAAGAACTGAACTGAAAAACAAAACAAAAACAAAACTACAACCGTTTCTCTGGTTTAAATGACAGAAAAGCCTAAGCTTAGTCTAAGCAGTCTTTTCATTTCAAAGAAGTTGTGTTTTTGTTTTTGAAAACAGCAACAAAACTGCAACTCAACTAGTCGGTTTGGTGTAAATCCGCCTTTAGCGTAATCCAGCGTCCTGAAATAACTGAAAAAAATTTTTCTATTATGGGTTTATTAGAACTGGTAAGGTATATGAAAATTAAATATGCTTTTTAAGTATACTTTTTTCGCTTTGTCACCTGATGTCTTTTCATGAGCGGCCAGAACGGCCATTGGAGGTGGCGCCTGTTTTCTGAAAACTATTTAACACACACGCATCTATTTTTCTATTCATTTCATTTTTCATATTTCAAGCGGATATTTATTTTATAAGATCGTATTACTAAATCTCAGAACATTTGTGTAAAAACTGATGACGATTTTTTGATATATAACGTTGCATGTCCCATTTATTCTTCAATTAACGCTATATTTAATTTGTAGATTTCTACTTTGATTTTACTCAGATTATTATTTAATAAATTTAATCAATATTGTACTAAAAGAAACAGTTATACTTTATATATATTTTATAACTATTATATTTTTAACTTTTATATATGTATTTTTTCTTATAAAAAATAGTAACCTGCTGTTAGTTTGACTATATCATTTTGAGGAGAATAAGTTGCCGTGTAAAAATAATTTTACTGTCAAATTATATGCACGTGTATCTCAAAATGAAAACTATTTTAAGGTATTAGTAGAAGTAATGTGGGTATACCTACATCTAAAAATGTTTTCATTTATGTTCAATCCGATTGCTTTTTAATTGTTTTATAAGAACATATCTGTAATCAGTGTAATCTATACCTAATTAGTATAATAATAGGTAAACTAATTAATTACGCCATTGAATTTTTATTAAAATTAGCAGCCTTCATTGCAGTTAGTATAATGGTAGTGCCAACGAGAAGTATATATACCTACAGTAAGAGCATACATAAATCCTGCATATTCTTTGTAAAACTAGTGAGTATCAATTTTTACGAAATGTTAGTTTGTTACATTCAAACCAATTAAAAATAGATAAGGGTTTCACGTTTCACTTTAAGTACCTACTTAACTAAGTATATACCTATGTTGATTGTAAAATAATAAAAGTCTGGTTATTGACCTTGCTTTTCCGTCAACATTGAACTTAACCCACATATTGTATCTTGCAGAATATAGGTACCTATTTCAACATTAATTTATGATTAAATTATTACATGAGATACATTACATATGTTTGGTTTACTACAAATAGGCGTTCCTTCTATTTTTGATGCCTAGATTCATATTTTTCCGTTTCGTCTAGAAGGCATTGGAACAAAATATAAAATAATTTTTAAACGAACAGATATAAAACAATATTTGGGAGTGGGAACAAAACAAGGACTAAAACGGCCGTTTAGTTCCCATGGAGTTTTGAAAACATCTTTTAAATATAAAAAAAATACCTCTAGTAGTATAGCATAGAAGTAGTATCTCTAGTAGCTGTTATTAGCATTAGTCGGTTCCCGATAGAATGTAAGGATATAAAATATTCAAAGATAGGAGATAGCTAGGCTCTCTAGTTTTTATACTCTATAGATTATGAAAAGAGCGAAATTTTTTAATTACTACCTAATATACTATGGTGATAAAATAGTTTGACCCAAAGTAAAGTGAATCTTAATAAATATCTACTCCTATTGAACAGTTTTTTCTGCAAAAAGGCCGTCTATCAATATCAAATAAATGAATTATTTTCATTTAGTCCATTTAGGTATGGTAAATAGAAGTCCGTAGTTTAAACTACTACGGACTTCTATTTACCATACTTCTCCTTTCCTTAAGAATTTTTCTATCAACGCTCATACAACTATACTTCCATATAATTTTTGAATCATTGGTGCACAACAAAAACCAAAATTAGCTCTACCAGTTTAAATATATTTATTTTAAAGTATTCACAAAAAAATTGTAACTGGGATATATTATTAATGAAATTATTCAAATATTCTGACCAATAAAGTTTATATTTTTCTTGTTACCTATAACGTAGGTATTTATACCTGATGATATTTTGTAATTTAACATCTTCTTTACTGATGACTAGTACAATTTCAGATTTGTCAGTGATAAAATAGAGAACCGAAATTTAGAAAATTCTATACAAACGGTATAAAACTATAAATAATATTTTTTAATTTAAAAATTGATATTTACTTCATACTTAAAATGAAGATGATAATAGTATTAAAAAAAGAAATATAATATAAGCTTTATAATTCAATACTGACATAATAAGCGAATAGCAGGCCCGACGCACGAGTTATTATAATTAGGTACCTACCTACATAGGTCCACCGTGTTCCACATAAAACGACCCATTATACTATCTGGAAATCTAACAAAGATGTGAAAAAAATTTAAATACAAAAGTTTTTCAGATTTTCGAGTTTTTTTAAAATATAATACTTCCATGTATACAGGGTGTCCCAATTTTGCTGGGACGATATCAACTCTAAAAATTTAAATGAGACACCCTGTATTTTTGTCGATTTTTCGATTCTTTGTCAAAAATAAACTCAACTTACCTATTTAAACTATAGTCGAATTTTACGTAGTTTTCGAGATATTTGAGGTCATGTGTGCGTTTTTGAAAAATCAAGGTATTTTTCAACACGATATAAAAAAATTATCAAAAATTAAAATTAAGCGTTTGGGTGGTAATTTTCACTTACAAAGCGTCAATGCAGATACAGAATACAAAATTTTTGTTAACACTCATACAGGGTGGACATACTACGAAATCAATCTTGCAACTTTATAATCTGAAAAAGGTCGATTTTTTTAAATGAAACACCCATTATATAATTACTCTATGTTAAAGACAATGAACATACCTATCATTTCATGTATATATGTCCTATACATAAATTCAATGGTTACAGAGAAAATCGCATGCTGCATGCTCTCAAAAAAACTAGGAGGCTATGGAATTAATACTCGTTATATTGAAATTTGTTTTAATTTGACAGTTCTGCAATTTATTTGTATTTATACGGTGAGAACATAAAGTCCGTCCCCCTCTCTCTAATTTTTGAACCGTTGGGTATATTGTGATGAAATTTGGGACGATAATATATGACTAAATTCTGCATTTTTTGACACGTCAATGACAGTTCTGAATGTCAAAGTGACAGATGGGGGCGCAATAGCAATATTTTTTTAAATGGAAATAGGAGTCGAGTAATAACTCATTTTGAAGCTATTTTTATGCTCAAAACATTCCCCAATTTTGAGAAGATTATGTTACAAACTGATATTACTATTACCGAGTTATTACTCGACCCCCATTTCCATTTAAAAAAATATTTGTATTGCGTGCCCAGCTGACATTCAAGCTGTCATTGATGTGATCTTGCTACCTATTAGGTGTACAATCAATAACCTATTAGGTTATTGATTATTGCTGTCATGTTTGACAGTAAATTTTTGCTCGAACTTGTCTAGAATGGCTCGTTCCTTACAAGATAAATTTGAAGCGGTTATTATTTTTGGCGAAGCTAACCGAAATTACCATGCTACTGTTCGTATGTTCAATGAACGCTATCCGGAACGTCAAATATGCAGAAAATATTTACGAAAGTTAATTTCAAAATTTGAAAGTGATATAACGTGGAAATCGATATTACTGGTTTTTATTTGGAAATTACTGAACCAAATGTACTCAAAATTGGGGAATGTTTTGAGCATAAAAATAGCTTCAAAATGAGTTATTACTCGACTCCTATTTCCATTTAAAAAAATATTTGTATTGCGTGCCCAGCTGACATTCAAGCTGTCATTGATGTATCAAAAAATGCAGAATTTACTCATATATATTATCTTTCCAAATTTCATCACAATACACCCAGCGGTTCAAAAATTAGAGAGAGGGGGACGGACTTTATGTCCTCACCGTATAAACACAAATAAATTGCAGAACTGTCAAATTAAAACTTGAGTGAAGTTACCCATAAAAGTTAGCCATAGAAATTACTATCTGTAGCGGTGAAATAAAAATAATTCTAGTGCCGTTCCCGGTCCCGGACAAGTCAATCTGACTATATAGGACGACAAAGGGCACTTCCCTTGAGCACCCAGCATAATTATTTTTTCAAAATTTCCCATAGCTAATTGTTTATAGACTTAGCCATAGAAATTGATATCTCGATCGGTACAATAAAAAAATTCTAGTGCCGCCTCCGGTCCCGGACAAGTCGTTCTGACTATATAGGACGACAAAGGGCACTTCCCTTGACCACCCAGCATGATTTTTTTTTCAAAATTTCCCATAAATAATTGTTCACAGACTTAGCTATAGAAATTACTATATTTATCGGTACAATAAAAAAATTCTAGTGCCGCCCCCGGTCCCGGACAAGTCGTTCTGACTATATAGGACGACAAAGGGCACTTCCCTTGACCACCCAGCATGATTTTTTTTTCAAAATTTCCCATAAATAATTGTCCACAGACTTAGCCATAGAAATTACTATACTGGTCGATAAATTAAAAAAAATTGTAGTGCCGCTCCCGGTCCCGGACAAGTCGTTCTGAGTATATAGGACGACAAAGGGCACTTCCCTTTCCCTTTTTAGGGAAAAGGAAGGGCTTTTCCCTTTTATTGTACCGATCAATATAGTAATTTCTATGGCTAAGTCTGTGAACAATTATTTATGGGAAATTTTGAAAAAAAAATCATGCTGGGTGGTCAACGGAAGTGCCTTTTGTCGTCCTATATAGGCAGAACGACTTGTCCGGGACCAGGGGCGGCACTAGAATTTTTTTATTGTTCCGATCGAGATATCAATTTCTATGGCTAAGTCTGTCAACAATTATTTATGAGAATTTTTGAAAAAAAAATTACGCTGGGTAGTCAAGGGAAGTGCCCTTTATTGTCCTATATAGTTGGAACGACTTGTCCGAGACCGGGAGCGGCACTAGAATTTTTTTTATTTTATCGACCAGTATAGTAATTTCTATGGCTAAGTCTGTGGACAATTATTTATGGGAAATTTTGAAAAAAAAATCATGCTGGGTGGTCAAGGGAAGTGCCCTTTGTCGTCCTATATACTCAGAACGACTTGTCCGGGACCGGGAGCGGCACTACAATTTTTTTTATTTTATCGACCAGTATAGTAATTTCTATGGCTAAGTCTGTGGACAATTATTTATGGGAAATTTTGAAAAAAAAAATCATGCTGGGTAGTCAAGGGAAGTGCCCTTTATTGTCCTATATAGTTGGAACGACTTGTCCGGGACCGGGAGCGGCACTAGAATTTTTTTTATTTTATCGACCAGTATAATAATTTCTATGGCTAAGTCTGTGGACAATTATTTATGGGAAATTTTGGAAAAAAAATCATGCTGGGTGGTCAAGGGAAGTGCCCTTTGTCGTCCTATATAGTCAGAACGACTTGTCCGGGACCGGGGGCGGCACTAGAATTTTTTTATTGTACTGATAAATATAGTAATTTCTATGGCTAAGTCTGTGAACAATTATTTATGGGAAATTTTGAAAAAAAATTCATGCTGGGTGGTCAAGGGAAGTGCCCTTTGTCGTTCTATATAGTCAGAACGACTTGTCCGGGACTGGGGGCGGCACTAGAATTTTTTTATTGTACCGATCGAGATATCAATTTCTATGGCTAAGTTTATAAACAATTAACTATGGGAAATTTTGAAAAAATAATTATGCTGGGTGGTCAAGGGAAGTGCCCTTTGTCGTCCTATATAGTCAGAATGACTTGTCCGGGACCGGGAACGGCACTAGAATTATTTTTATTTCACCGCTACAGATAGTAATTTCTATGGCTAACTTTTATGGGTAACTTCACTCAAGTCAAATTAAAACAAATTTCAATATTACGAGTATTCATTCCATAGCCTCCTAGTTTTTTTGAGAGCATCCAGCATTACAATATCATTGAATACTAGAAATCATTGTAAATTTCTATAAAATTGCGATTTTCTCTGTAACCATTGAATTTATGTATAGGACATATATATATGAAATGATAGGTATTTTCATTGTCTTTAACATAGAGTAATTTTATAATGGGTGTTTCATTTAAAAAAATCGACCTTTTTCAGATTATAAAGTTGCAAGATTGATTTCGTAGTATGTCCACCCTGTATAAGTGTTAACAAAAATTTTGTATTCTGTATCTGCATTGAAGCTTTGTAAGTGGAAATTACCGCCCAAACGCTTAATTTTAGTTTTTGATAATTTTTTTATATTGTATTGAAAAATACCTTGATTTTTCAAAAACGCACACATGACCTCAAATATCTCGAAAACTACGTAAAATTCGACTATAGTTTAAATAGGTAAGTCAAGTTTATTTTTGACCAAGAATCGAAAAATCGACAAAAATACAGTGTGCCCCATTTAAATTTTTAGAGGTGATATCGTCCCAGCAAAATTGGGACACCCTGTATACATGGAAGTATTATATTTTAAAAGAACTCGAAAATCTGAAAAACTTTTATATTTAACTTTTTTTCACATCTTTTATAGATTTCCAGATAGTATAGTGGGTCGTTTTATGTGGAACACGGTGTACCTAGGTAGGTAGGTACTCTTTTAAACAATAAGGTTCTTCTGTTGGATACCGAGGTTATACGTAACAAGAAAAATAAAAACTTCATTAGATAGCTATATTTGGATAGTTTTATTAATAATATATCTCTTTATATTATTAGCAGTTTAACTTTTTTGACAAAATGGGTACCTATGAATAAATAATAATGCAAACAAGTAAAAACCAATAAATACTTAATATAAAAAATATATCATTTAATAAAGGTAGATATTATCGTATAATAAGGTAGATTTTAGAAAGGTAGATTTAAAAAGGTAGATAATAATAGATAAATCAATTTTCAATCAAAAGTTCAAATAAAAGGTAGGTATTAGAGAAAATCAATATTTTATAACTTGGGGAAATGAAGACATTGAACACTTATAGATATACTCCTCTGTGCTTATAGGTCCCATCAATATAATATACTCTTATTGTATCTATAATCATGGCGTTATTCATTAATATGATAAATATCAAGGTTCTGTAGAAATCAATTCTGATCTTAACACAGTTAGGTGTAGGTACCTACGTATCCAGACATCTAAACGTCATCTGGTTTCGGTGCCTGGAGGCAAGAAACATTCTTGATCCATCATGCCAGTCATTATGTGATTTACAACAAAAGGCAGACTAGTATAATTAGTAACCATTATATATTTCGTAATTTGTCAGACTTGAATATAACGGAATCGACCCAACTCATTATTAGTGGCTGGCTAATAAAGAATGTTTATACAATCCAGTGGCTTCAGTAGAAATATATATAATTGTTGTTTTTATTTTGCCGTACCTACCTACTGTTTTTATTTGCAGATTAAAATAATGTGAAAATTATATTAGAAAATGAGAAAAAGTTTATATAAGGAATTGAATCAATTGAAGAGAACATTAGTGTGCAACAAAGTACAATTATTTAATCTAAACTAATCAATTTGTTCATTTATAATGCAAATACAAAGTTCAATTTATGACTGGTTCACAAGTTGATTTGGTTAATATAAAATTATTAGATAAATTAAGAATTTATTATTGTTGAATGTTTTTTGAACGATAAATATGAATACAAGGTAGTATTCATTATAATATTAAAAGTATTATGTGTATAAAGTTTGTTTAGGCACACTAGAACCAGATGGCAATATAAAAATAATAATTGCAATATTATTTACTAGTTAGGATTATTAATTATTTTTCTACTTAACAAAGGATCATTCATCTTATACTTTACTCTTAGGGATCCGTTACTTTTTAATTGTATCTGTACTTGTTACTTGTATAGGTATATGAAAGAACGTTCTGTCGATGTCCCAAAGGAAAAAGCAATTTTTTTGGATTCTACATATAACAGATTAAAAAATAATTTAATAATCCGAAAATATTTTGAGTTTCTTATTGTAAAACTTCATGTAAGTTCCGTGGTACTGAATAAAACTGTAAAGTATATTACAGTTTTACACAAAATATCAAAAATCGCTTCAGTTTAAATATTGAAATTTAGTAGGTACATCAGGATTTCTCTATTTTGTTCTCTTAGAATAAAATAACGGCGTGTATAAAGCGTTCACTTATGAATACATTATGGCTTATAGGGTTTGATGGGTCTAGCTACAATAATAAGGGGGATTTAGATCAAAAAATAACGCAGAAGCGTAATGTGCTAGAAAAAGAACATCCGTACATTGCTACAGTATGAAGATCACGAGCAACAATGTATAGTTTCAGTGGAATCAAACCAAACTCAGTCACCTTAGTTAGAGCTACCATCTTTAAATTTTATCATATAAAACTGGGTATTAAAATTGAAGTTCTATTTATATATTTTTGTTTGTAATTATTTTGTCTTATTTTGAACGTACGTAAGACTTTGAACATAGGACAAAAAAAATAACCACCAAGAAAAATAATTGTTAAAACATTCTACATTGAAAAGCACTAGGATAAAGCATACAGTGTATCCAGCAATGGCGGCTCCTCCTTAAGGCCGCATGGCCGCGCGCCCCTCCTCCAAAAATATCAAAGAAATCCTTATTATTATCATTATTGTAAATTAAATGCAAATGTTAAAACATGTTTGTAGTGGCGAGATACAGTGAAATACACTGCAGTGCCCTCTTTGGGTCTTTGCTACTACCTGTCTGACAATTATTGTTTAATTGACAGACAGATGTTGATGTAATGCAACGTCAGTCGGGGCATATTGCCCGTGGAGTAGTTGTTTTCGGCATCTCCTTCCAATGTTAAAACATGTATTGTGGTACAAAACTATTATTAGGAAAGGCTCGAGCGCTTGAGCTATCGTACTCATAATGCCACAGTCCACATTACTGGATCACCACAGCACACCACTGCACAGTGAGCAAAGCATCACAGATTCGTGGCCGCACTTTGAGTCGCGGCCCAGGTAACTATGGCAACCGACCCGATCTCCTTTTCGACTAGACTCTTTAGATACTTTCCATATGCTGATATTATGCAGATTTGGCCGCAATTATTTCGCGGCACTACGCCAACGTTATTAAACATTATAACATATTTTTAACACATTACATATTTGTAACATTATTAAATTACTTATTCAATTTTTGTGAAAAGACAATTTTATATATTACTTAACATGAATACTGTGAGTAGTATAATTAGAGCTAATTTTGCAAATCTTCCACTGGAAAATAAATTATAAATAAAAGAATTGGGCGTTGCCTGCCCAATAAATAATTTCGATGAAAAAGTTATGGAAAAATTTATTTCTATGAAAGACCGTAGAACTGATTTCAATTTTAGAAACTGAGTGCACTCGCGTATAAATAACTGTATGAAGTTTTGTTTACCTACGTAATAATTTAATGTGTCGTTTGATTACTATAAATTGAATAACTAAAATAGTGTTGTGTTTGTGATTGTGCCATATCGTTTTTAATTAACGGATATCTAAAAACTAAAAATAGTTATGTTCCTGCTTCCTTAATTCTCGTTTTCAGCTTTTTGAAGGTAACGTCGTATATGTAAATTTTTGATATCTAAATATTAATTACCTACTCCTACTACCTACCTATTTAAATATTATTTTAAACAATTTTTGTCAAAATTTTCATCAATCGTATTAAAAAGGAGGATATTTGTGTAACGAAAGTTATTTTTTCAAGCAAATATTTTTACTCTGCGAATTTCTAATTTAAATCGCATTTTTTTATTTCTGCGCCTCCCCATATCCAAATGTCACCAGCCGCCACTGGATCCAGCCAGGAGCTTACATGATCCATGTCTCAGAAACCACAGAATATCTTCAGAAACTACTGACACAATTTTTCTAAAATTTTGTACGTGTAGTAAATACAGTGTTCTCAACAAGTAAAGTATTTTGACAGTTTAGTGACTTCCGATTGTACCGGAAGTAGATAACAACTTGCTTAATTTAAATGGAAAACCCTGTATATTTCACCATATTTGGATTCTACATTAAATTTTAGGGCCACGTTGTGAAATAAACCCTATTCCTAAAATGTAGAGTTTTCCAGATATACATTTTTTTTACAAAAATTTGACGGATACAGACTTGCAAAGAAAATTTATCTGTGAATAACCCGCCCACTAAATTTAAAAAAAATGCTATGGGCGTTATAAGGAAGGCAGTAGGTAATTAACGGGCGATTAAAACATTTTTAATTGTGTACAGGGTGAGAACTGAAACAAATTAAATTTCCTTAATTTTCTAAAAATGAAAACACCTATTTTTTTATTGGAAGGAGAGGCCGAAAGCAACTACTCCACGGGCAATATGCCCCGACTGGCGTTGCATTACATCAACATCTCCATGGATGTCGCCACATCCTTCATCAAGACCAAATACCAGACAATGACCGGTTTCGATCTTGTTATGATCTCATCAGATTGCCATACGTATCGGAATCGATGAATGATCTGGCCACGTGATTGCCTAAGGGGCATAGTGAATGTTTGTAGTGGCGAGTTACAGTGAAATACACCGTAGTGCCCTCTTTCGGTCTTTGCTATTACCTGTCTGACAATTATTGTCTAATTGACAGACAGATAACGATCTGCTTTTCTGCAGATGCCATTACAGCGACCTCTATTGTCTTTGAGGAAGACAATCCTACTTAATTATTGAAAGGAGATGCCGAAAACAACTACTCCACGGACAACATGCCCCGATTGAGGGGAAAATGGAAAATAAAGACCGAAAGAGGGCACTACGGTGTATTTCACTGTATCTCGCCACTACAAATATTCACCTATTTTTTTTATTTTAATAAATTCTACGCCCCAAAATAAGGGTAGTTTGTATCCACTTATTAACATAGATTATATAAATCCAACTAAAGTTTGTATGTTTCCTTATTTAGTTAATTCTAAGCCATTAAATTTCTCAGAAGTTGTTTGGACTGAGGAAACTAAAGTTACAAAAAAAAATATATTAAACTGACAACAAGTCGAAATCTATTATAATTAAGAATTTAAAAAAATTAACTTAAAGAAATACAACAATTGTTCAAACACACCACCATTCACTCGTACACCACTTTCGCATCTGAGATGTATCTACATATATCATCTGTTGTCACTTTTGTATTTTCTGTGATGGTAAAGACTGAAAGATTACGCACACATGTTCTTGGCATTATTCATTTGTTGTCAGAGGTATTGCAAATATTTTATTTTAAATATTTTGATATTGATTGTTTTGATATTTTGAACTGGTACAACAACCTATGATAAGAGTCTCCAGTTGTCAAAAATTTTAGTGTTATCGTCAAACGTTCTGAAAATAGTATTGCTTTTCTAAATCGCAGGACCAACCACCGTGTTAAATATCCTTAGTTCTCCCTAGAAATTCTAAAAAAATTCTGGAAACTAGAATGTATTTCTCCCTTCCATCCAATATCGTCTTTACGTAAAGCGGTAAATCGGTTCCAAAGCCATATTAATTTCTTTTACTTAAGGGCGGTTTCATCCAAAAGCGTCTTTAGTTTTCTGGTAACACTTTGAAGAAAAATAAAACCAAAAAATCATCGTTTTATTTTTTAATGGCAAGTATGAAAATAGGTGGCATAAAAACGCCACATATTTTCACTGTTTGGAAGTTTCTGACACAGAAAACTTATAGATGTAGACGACATGAAACAAAACCAAAACTAAAACATAGTTTTACATTTGCTGACATTTTGTTTTGTTTCCAGAAAGGTGCTCTTTCGTTGTGTTTCAGTTTCGTTGGATGTTTTTATTTTGTCGGTTTGGTATAGATTGGTATAGACCCAGCACAAGTTACTAAAAAAAAAACAAATACAAACATAAAAAACAGAAACCAACATAGATACCCGAGGCGATGCGGCGAATTATTTGAGTATATTTGCTGCGTCTCGATCCAACTTGTTGCCTTAAGGCTGTCTCGGCTTGCCTCATTCGCATTACTGTGCGTTTCACGAAGTTGTATCCCGGATTGGAATGTTCGGATTGTCAGGATTCGCTGGCAAATCCTGTGCCAGACTTGCACACTCGTTTAAATCACACCACCTCAATTTGTAGCGGTCCGTAACCGAAATGTGCCAATGCATTGAATTTAACTAATAACATGACGACGCTCCATACCTTGGAGATATATACTAACATTCCAATCCGGGATACAACTTCGTGAAACGCACAGTAGTGCTCTAGTCAGTACTCACCTTTGCATTATACAACTTCAAAAAAAAAATGTTACGTATTATATGAAATTAAACGATGTGCGAAATTTTTTCGTTGTGGTTATTTTTGCAGAAGTGGGTAGGTGGCGACGCGCATGCCAAGACACGTTCTTAAAATCAGTCACAATTAAAAATAACTAAACGTTATATTTATTTTAGAAATGTCGCTTGCAGTAGGTAAAATTTACTAAGCTTCATACTTGTGTGGTATGAACATTAAAAAAAAAAATTGTATAATATAATTTTAATATCAAAGTGCGAAGTTTGACAATTCATTTAGTTGTCAAAGTTAACATTTAAAGCCAATCATGCACATCCTCAGTTATGATTTGAAACTTTGAAACAGTACATTGTTTTTATTTCTCATGATCGGATTAGCTTGAGATGCAATAATCTTCCTAAATATATAACTCGATCTTTATTAATTACCACCAGTTTATCTTGTATTTATCTTATCGCCCTATCTATTTTTTATATTCCAGATATTATTCCTTTTACAAAATATTAGATTATTATAAACATTAGAACATATACCCTGCGCCACCGAGGTCTGTCAAAATCACCACATCCCTTTGCCTTTTAAATTTATTTTTAAAATGTGTAATTAAATATTTTTCGGACATCTGAACCTATAATTTCACACTGTGAAATAGAATGTCTTTGTTTCATTATATATGTTTATTTCACACTTTTTTCTTTATTTTTCACTTGCCGATAATGACACTGTTTCAATTCATTTAAGCTGTCAAAGAAATATCATTTTATGGCGTTACAAAAATTTTCTTTTCCGTACTGTTTTCTCATGGCTGCTTAGCAACGAATTGAAATGCTAAAATAGAGTATTTTGGGACCTGAAATTGTGCAGAGAAAGTAAACATCTATGGTAAACATTCCCTAGCGATTTCAGAAAAATTGATTTGTTTATGTGTTAACTACCTCAAAAAGTTAAGTGTGTGTTAAAATAATTAAATTATTTTGATTTAGTGATTTTTCTAAAAACAAAGCCATATGAAGATACCTACGAATATTTTATTTCACCATTATTTAAAAAACCTCAATACGTAAATGAAAAAGAAGGAAAAATAGATGTATTGGGAATATGTAATAAGCTTCATAACAGTTAAAGTTAAAATGTTTGGATCAAGTTTTTCTAAACTTTAATAGGTTGTAGGTATTTCAAATGCGATTCACTTTCGAAATCATAATCATATGATTAAATACTTATACATTTTTTTGGTGGTGCAGAATCACCCATAGGAATCACCTTCAGAAGTATTTCTCCAATATTTGCAATAGATATTTCCAGATATTAAATATTATTAAAACTACCTACTTCCTTTAAACTTTAAGTGATTAGTGAAATGATGTGCAAGGACACTAAGGGCCGGTTCTACAATCCCGGTATAAAGTGTGGAATAGTAATTCTCGGTATATCTTATCCCTCGAATTATTCGGAGTATAAAAATGCGGGCGAAAAAAGTTATACGGCGATTGTAGAACGCTCCTTTCAACGATATTCTAAGTATAACTTTATCCGTGGTATATACCTGCTTTGTAGAACCGGCCCTTAATAAATAAAAATGATAGTTTAAAAGACTAAAAAACACGCTTTTATAAGTACCTATGCGCACTAAAAAGTTAAAAAGACCTCCCACCTCCATCATCATACAAGCTCGATGATACCATATTAGGTATTATATTGTCACCAGAATTACATAAATTTTCAGAGTTTCAAATCGATACGACAATCAGAAGTGGGTGAAAAGTAAGTTGTCAGATTTGTTTACAATGTTAGGAAGTTACAGGTCAAGCAATAAGAGCATGTTAATAAGGGTGGTAACACAGAAAATGAACCATGGTACAGCTACGTATATACGTATAGGTATAGTATAGCATAGGTATAGTATCTACCTAATACCACCTACTCTATTGTCTCAAAATTTACAAACTTTACTACCGCAAAATTTACAAATTCTTATAAATAGAAAATCTATTAATAAATAATAATAAATTAACATAAATAAATTAATATAAAAAGGTGTTTTCGATACTTAACATGAGTAAACAAATCCGGATGGTAATTATTCCGTTTATTTCTTGTCGAAGTAAGATTTACGACTAAGTGGATCAAATTTATATAAATATGCAATTCTGGCACATTTTTATAGAGTACCTAGTTAAATTTCAATTCATTCTGTAACTCCGTTACTCATTCTTCAAGATATGACACACCTAACTAAAGTATTAATGATATGATAAGGCTTTAAAATAGTTTACAAATAAAAATAGATAACTTAAGCGTCTGGTCGCGTTTCAGTATTGGCAAGTCGGTCAGTAGTACTAAACAGTAGCCTTGGCCGAGATGTGGTCGCCAAAACAGAAAACGTAAACGTACTGTTAATACTACGATAACAGTGTTACGCAACACAATCTAGAATGACTTGTTGATTGTATGTGTTTATGTTAGTATTCTAAGAATAACGGTCAAATTCTGTGTCTACTGCTTTATCGGCTGAATGAAATAATCTCATTAAAAATTAAAAATTATTAGAAACTATCAAACATTGTAATTGTAATCAACAAAATATACACGCATTAAGAAACAAACTGGTATATTAATTAATATAATTTCTCTACAATAGGTATATTCAATTCAACATTGATCTTTATTCTACTCCAGTTAAACACTGAATGGTTATTCGTTATTCTAATACACTTTTTATCATTGCGTATTCCCTGTAATGTTTTTGTTATAATCACATCTACAACTCCCACTTTAGGAGTTTGCCAAACTTTGATTTGGATGTATCTTAAGGCTCCCGTAGACTGAATGTGGATCATGTCGCGGGGTCCAGCGGGCAGGGGACCAACCGACCGGTGGGCGTGTGCATTTTAAATCACTGAACGCACCGCGCAGACTCCAACAATTTTTATTTACTTGCAATATTGCACAGGGTTGGACTCATTTCTATGTTTTATTACCAAGCTGTCTCCTATTTTATTTGATAAATTGTGTAGGTATTTTAAACAAATTTTAGACAAATTGTGTATTTGTGTGTGCTTAAACTGTGTTATTTCTTATTTGTGAACTGAACTGTGTTACGTTTGATTACTTTAAACAGAATAGTCGGGGGTCCAGGCGTTCAAAATCCCTCAAAATCGGCAAGTAACCCATGACGGCAAGGTAAATTATTTTTGACTTCACCCAGGGATAGAGGGTCCCTAGGGGCATAAGAAATGACTTGTTGGACTTTTGTTGGCTCTTGCACAACTTCTTAAATAGCAAGAAAAGAGCGCGGGGCAGTGTTTAAAAAATAAGTGATTTTGAGCGTTTACACCTTTCTAAAAAAATAACTATTTGAGATATTCATATGATTTTTTATATGTGAATACTTGAGACATGAGCGCTTCTGCCTGTGCTAATAGAATTTGAAAATATTTCGCTGTTTTTTTTTTAACAATGGCTAAAGTCGTAGTTACGAAATTTATGTATCGAAAATTTCAACATGCGGGCAACTATATTAAATTTTCAAAATTTGCACATACTATATGTGAACAAAATGTGGTCTAAGGCTTGAAAAAGTTTTTAGAAAAAAAATCAGTTCCTTATCTTATCTAGTTTTCGAGTTAATCATTTTTAAAACCGAGCGTTGTTTACACTCGCGTTTGACCCATGCCATTCAATTTACTGCGGTGCGCCCTACCATCCAATCCAATATATGGGAATATTAGGCCAGACTATAAAATTGCGAAATAATTACATTCTTATAGTTTGTGATAATTGTTATTATATATTAGTTTATCAGTGTTTTATCTATTAGTGTATTGTTATTTATTTTAATTGAAAGTCACCTTTAACAGGAATTACAACGTGTCGACTTGTCGGATATCGCATTACTGCCGTATTTTAGCCAGTGATGGGTTTTTAGCCACTAATTATATATTTAGCCAATGCTAATTATATAATTAGCATTTAGCCGGCTAAAAATATTATAATTAGCCGTTAGCAGAATATACAGTTTTTTAATTTTTCACACATCAGAATAACTTTTTCGCAATTACCAATAAAATATCTATTTATTCTTACCTACCATTTTAGGTAGGTAAGCATAATAAGGTATTATTAGGTCATCATATTATAAGTCATAGATAAGAAGAAATTAAATCTAGAGATAGCGATTATTTTGTATTTTATTTTAAAATACCGTAATCTTCATCATTTAATTAAGTGCAAAAAAATAAAAATAATCGTACAAATTAAAAAATAAAAAATAATGAAACAAACTAAATTAAATTAAAAAATTAATAAAAGTTCCAATATATCTCCCCCTATGAGGCCATTTTTTCCACTGGCACTATAATATTATGCCTGCTAATTTTGAAAGGATTTTTAGCCGACGGATAATTATCGATAATTAGCCGGTTAATTATAAATGGATAATTATCCGGCACATCACTGATTTAGCCCTTAAATCAATTGTTAGCAAAAGCTGTATACATGTGCAAGCAACAGAACACATTTAGGCATATATAAGCACATTTTTTATCACATTTTACTTTGTAATTGCACTTTTTTATTTTTTTATGATCCGGCAATGGTTTTTTGGACATCATTTTTGGGATTATTTTATGATTAATATCCACACAAATCCAAAGTTTTTGGGTAAATTGAGAACCGGATCAGTAGACTATTTGTAGACTAAACATTTGCTATACAACGTGCGTTTTACATGGAGAAAAAAAGTACCTCCAGTAAGAGGTAGAGAACGTAAGTCACCCCGAGTAATTGAAAATAAATGTTAAGCATCCACCTCCAGCATGTTGTGACGTTAAAAAAATTGAGTATAATGTGTGGTACCTGAAATCCGCAGCTATCATATCAGTGACACGATCTTCAAAACCCTGAATTTTCTTCAGTAACTGAAAACTTGAATTTTTTTGGTTTTAGCATAAATAGCATTCTGCTTTTCTTGGGTGGAAATCAAGAAAACCTCACGTTTTCTTGTTTTATCTCTATCTTTAAGGCATATAAATCATACTTTTTTAAAATCCAGTAGCTGACTGTTACTACGACTTGATTTTTGTTCATTAGGGAAATTTTTATCGCCGGATTTCGCATCAATTAATGCAAGACTTTTTTTGTGAGTATATTCAGACCAACACTTCCGATGATACAGTAGTCTTTTATTAATAAAATTGTTGTGAATAATATTTTCTAATAGTCTATAAGCATTGTCTTTTCTAATAAAAGTAGCATTTTTAAAGTTGCAAGTCCCTGTTCGCTAAGTTCATTTAAAGATTGAGAAGACACTTTTAGCATATGATACATTTCTTTTAGATCTAAAGCCTCAGCCTTTTTTTTCATTAACTTCCTTTCAATTTATAAAAAACGTGCTGAAATTCACAAATTTCAACACAACACATATATAATTGATGCGAAATCCGGCGATAAAAGTTTCCCTAATGAACAAAAATCAAGTCGTAGTAACAGTCAGCTACTGGATTTTAAAAAAGTATGTTTTCTATGCCTTAAAGATAGAGATAAAATAGGAAAACGTGAGGTTTTCTTGATTTCCACCTAAGAAAAGCAGAATGCCATTTATGCTAAAACCAAAGAAATTCAAGATTTTCAGTTACTGAAGAAAATTCAGGGTTTTGAAGATCGTCCCACTGATATGATAGCTGCGGATTTCAGGTACCACACATTATGCTTAATTTCTTTAACGTCACAACATGCTGGAGGTGGATGCTTATTATTTATTTTCAATTACTGGGGGTGATTTACGGTCTCTACCTCTTACTGGAGATACTTTTTTACTCCATGTAAAACGCACGTTATATATCAAATGTTAGTCTACAAACAGTCTACTGATCAGGTTCTCAATTTACCCAAAAACTTTGGATATGTGTGGACATTAATCATCAAATAATCCCAAAAATGATATAAAAAAAACCATTGCCGGATCTTAAAAAAATAAAAAAGTGCAATTGCAAAGTAAAATGTGATAAAAAATGTGTATACAGCTTTTCCTAACAATTGTTTTAAGGGGTAAAATACGGCAGTAATGCGATATCCAACAAGCCGACACGTTGTAATTTTTGTTAAAGGTAACTTTCAATTAAAATAAATAACAATACACTAATAGATAAAACACTGATAAACTAATATATAATAACAATAGTCACAAACTATAAGAATGTAATTATTTCGCAATTTTATAGTCTGTCCTAATATTCCGATATATTGGATTGGATGGTAGGGCGCACCACAGTAAATTGAATGGCACGGGTCAGACGCGAGTGTAAACAACGCTCGGCTTTAAAAATGATTAACTCGAAAACTAGATAAGATAAGGAACTGATTTTTTTTCTAAAAAACTTTTTCAAGCCTTAGACCACATTTTGTTCACATATAGTATGTGCAAATTTTAAAAATTTAATATAGTTGCCCGCATGTTGAAATTTTCGATACATAAATTTCGTAACTACGACTTTAGCCATTGTTAAAAAAAAAAACAGCGAAATATTTTCAAATTCTATTAGCACAGGCAGAAGCGCTCATGTCTCAAGTATTCACATATAAAAAATCATATGAATATCTCAAATAGTTATTTTTTTAGAAAGGTGTAAACGCTCAAAATCACTTATTTTTTGAACACTGCCCCGCGCTCTTTTTTTGCTATTTAAGAAGTTGTGCAACAGCCAACAAAAGTCCAACAAGTCATTTCTTATGCCCCTAGGGACCCTCTATCCCTGGGTGAAGTCAAAAATCATTTACCTTGCCGTCATGGGTTACTTGCCGATTTTGAGGGATTTTGAACGCCTGGACCCCCGACTATAACCAATAATAATTGAAAGTTTTTGTCTCAATATATTCTTTCATCAGAATTACGAAAATTGTAAAACATCAAATACCAAATATATAAATAAAAGGGCCCACAAAAAGTTTAAGTACGTGCAGTATGTAAAACACGCCTTCACACAATATGCAGTCTCGATTCGCTTGAGGGCGCCACAAATCGAGGACCGATTTTTCGAGAAATTCGCCTTGTAAGCGTTCAGTAGAAAGATTGTCAAAATGTTGTTTGTGGTTTTATTCATATTTTGTAAACGTGCGAGGAAAGAAAAATAATGAATAGATGATTCTATGGAGTTAAATTTTCGACTACGGCTCCGGTAATCTTTGAGAAACTTGCTGATTTTCGTACATATGTAGTGTATAATAAAAAAAAACAACGTAAAAAACAAAAAAAACTAATTCCATAGAAGCATCGATTTATATTTTATCTACCAAACCATAAAATTTTGTTTCTTAATTTTCATAAATAACGGCGTGAGAATTTTTCTGCTTAATCACTTTTTCCGCTTTGAATCGAGGAGGTAGTCTGGCCCCTTAAGCGGCCTACACACCTTGATGTATGCTGCGATGCCTGAATCGACTCAACATTTCATGAAACTTGCATCAGTTGCATAAGCACCTACTCGAATCGAAACCTGTTGCGATGCCTGAATCGACTCGATGTTTCATGCAACACAAGAACAAGGGTGAAGTTATTTTTAAGACTATCTAGTGCGTTATTATTTGCTTGACAAATAAAATGAGGTACGTTTTGCCAACACCAGTTTTTGGGGCACTCTTTATACTCCATAAAAGAAAAAGGAAATCAAAAAAGAAATGGTCCAAAAGATGGTTTATAGAAAGAAAACGTTATTCAAATGCAAATTTATTGGAAGGGCTAAAAGTACATGAGCCAGCGGACTATAGGAACTACCTCCGTTCCGGAAAAATATCGTCTTGGCATCGACGCAATTCTATACACGCTGAAACTTGCATCAGAATCACCGACTCGGCGTCGTGGCTCGCCGACCAAAATGGGATTCCAGACTCTGCATCGCTGCAAACCACAACTGATGCCAAATACGTGATTCAGTACTACACACACTGCTACTTGCATCATGAAACATAAGAGTCGATGCCGGCATCCCAGCATACATCAAGGTGTGTAGGCCGCTTTAGGCATAATTAGCTATTTTCGCTTGAAATATTTTAATAATAAATATCACTCACTGACCCAACCATGGTGTCTCCCTCTCCCGAAAGCAAAATTATACATTGAACTCAAGTGTCCACGATGGCGACCATCCTGGCGTGCGTGCATAGGATGGGAAAGATGCCAGCTTGGTGTTAATGAGAAATATTAACATCGGTTGATGTTTGACTGCCCCCCTAATTAATGGGATTTCCTCGTTCCAGCACTGAATGGTGGTTAGGGCTTACCAATGTAAGTCGTTCCTGACGCGCAAATACGGCCAACTGATTTATAATATGCCACCCCTTCTCGTATACAAGTCTCAGACTTCATATATATGTAGTAATTCGATATTAATGCTTGTCACACATTTTAAGCATGCTTTTATTGCTAAATTTCATTAAAACCAAAAATATTTTCAATTCATACCTTTGAATCAATATTTTTACATAAGAAAGATTAAACGAAATACCGAGATAGATTTTTGATTTTTGACTATTTTGATTTTTGGACTATCAGCTAGTTATCACATTTTTCTATATTGACAACTCTTAACATGCTATTAAATTTTTAAGTTTATATCAGAGAACAAGTAGTGAATAAAACAAATTTTTCAAATATGTTTTTCAACTTCAGCAATTGAGTGGAGGTCTGGGGGGTCATTCGTTTAGTGTTTAGTCGCTTCATAGCCGGGTGGATTCTGAAACATAAGAAGATCTTACTCTCATCCTGGGTCCAGCGCAATTGGCGTCTTGACCGCTTGTGTACAGCGGCCGCAAAGGCGTCTGTAAATTGTCATAAATTTTAAAACCTTCTTTTTATCTTATATGTATATGTATCCAAAAAGGATAAGCTTTAAACTCAACCGTTTAAATATAGCAACTAAATGGACGACGATGCAGTTGAGATGCAGAGAATAGGTTTTGTTCGGGCTGAATTTAGGGATGCGAAATCTGTTATGAGTGGTCCTTTGTCAAATTTGAACGAATTTTCTATTTTCTAATCTAGAAAGGGATGAAAAGAAGATGGACATCGCGCATATGGACTACCGAGAAGAAAATTGCAGTGAAATTTCTTCTTCAGTGAATATCACTACGTTATTATTAACGGGACAAACTTTAGAAGTTTGGCTTGATACCACACTTTGAATATTTAATTTGAATACTTCTGGTTGCCCGTTTTTTATTATTTTACAGTTGGTGGAATCCCAAAAACAGACTACAGTGAATCATGCACCACAAATAAGTTAGAGACATTACCTATATATTTATGTGTTAATAACGTATAGGTAGGTACCTATACGTTATATATATATACATATATTACATATATTATTGATATTAGCATTTTGTTGTGTGTATTTGTTTTATGTGTATGTTTATTTATGTATCTGTTTTTTTTATTACTTTTAAGTTTCTATTACACATTCGATTTATGTCCTTATCCTGCAAGTGGATCTTGGTCTGTATGTAGGATATTGTAAATAAATAAATAAAGATTTCCAAACTTTTTTCGAAACCACTTTCCACGGAAATGTGAGACGTAATAAAAATACTGCATGTTAGTAAAGGTGAGAAACACACCGCCGTGCCCTCTTTGGGTTTGACTTGTTCATCGAGTCCATTACCTATATGACACTCTGATGAACGCATAATAAGCGCGAAACCGGTCAGTGTCTGGTGGTTAGTCTCGATGACAGATGTGGCAACTTCTATGGAGATGCCGAAGTAATGCAGTGCCAGTCGAGGCACATTGCCCGTGGAGTACCTAGTTGTTTTCGGCATCTCCTTTAAAAAAATATATTAGCTACATATTTGACAGTTTATCATCAATACTACCTGTGCAAATAAACCGAAAGGTTTAAGTTTTTCAAATCGAGATAGGTCAGAAATTGTTCTCCTCTTTAATTAACCTTGGTTGGATTTTATTGCTTTGACATTCAGATTGTAAAAGGAGGTACGAAAAAAATTAAAAACACTTTTCAAAACAGGAGTCTTGCTAGATGTGGTAACCAAAAGGACGATTGAGGATCGAGAGAAAGAGAAATTGTATGACTACAAAAAACGGAAGTCCAGTGCATGTGGGAAAACCCAGGAGGGAGTAGTATATACACATCTTTAGTCTAATTTCATGATCATATTTTCGTAATGCTTTTGTATAAATTATTCGTATTTTACGTACGTATTTTATAAAATACATAGGTATATATTATTTTTTTCAGTTTCAGTTATGTAGTTTTTTTAGTTATACCTGTTATATTACCTACTTAAAATTATTTTTGAAAATATTTATGTAGATAGGTATTTTCATGTTTATTAGGTAAGGTATATTAACTTTAGTTATATTACATGTTATAAAATGTAACTTAATACAAACTACAATGTACCTAAAGCTAGTATCTCAATTAATATGGTGTAAGTATTTAAAAGAAAACTTGTCAAGTAAGGTTTCACTTTTTGAGTAGTTGATCTCACAATCGATTGTGTCAAAGTAGCAAAAATATCTCCTTAATTATCTTATTTTTTATACGTCTGGTCTACATAAAAATGTCACGTTAATTCTATTAAAATAGGTATTTAATGGATTATATCCTTATGATTTAATTATTCTGCAACCTGTGGGTCCAATAGATACGATTTCGAATTACAGTTGGTATTAATAATTGATAAATGATTGATTGGCTTGACATTGTTGTTTCTTATCAATATAATATTGGTAATAAGTTTATTGCTAAAACCTAAAACCGTTTTTTATTGTTTATTATTTCTATTTTTATATCTAGGTAATACCTATACACCTGCAATTAACACCGAAAGAACTAATAAACTAATACAAAATTTTTGCCTGAATTAAGGTCAGGGGAAAACAACAGTCCGATAAATTTTCCGTTATTTAAACAATTATGTAAAAGACACATACTATTAATAAGTCCAGATTTTCAGTAAAAGTGCATTGTAAATAGATAGCTGCTGTTAGGTAGCATCAGTGACTCTTTCTATAGTCACTGGTAGCATGTTGCCATTACGGAAAGTCCCAATAAAATCTGATGCAACATTTAGTTAAACCACATAACAGTTCACAGAATAAAGAATTGAAAATTGTAATTGATATTTTCTTTTCCTCTACGTTATAATTAGATACACTCGTTATCTTTATTTTGGAATAGATTTTTTATCACGCTTTATTTCGATGACTTGCAAATTTTGTTAGATGCATTGAATCAGTATTTATTTAGTATAAAAGAGTATCCATTATTTAAATAATTTCAGTTATTACTTTAATTTTAACTTGTTTATAGTGTTACTGAGTTAGGTTCGTTTGTATAATAGCTATTATTCATTCTCACATATCGTATGAAACATTACATTATTTTCGTTTGTATCAGTAACAGTTGATAGGTACTTCTATTTGATGTATTTTTTTGTGATTGTGACATTTGTCTAAACAAGGGAATTATAAGTACTTCGTACTTCGTGAAGAATGTTGAATGACTGTGTGAATGATTATTTTTTCGTACCAATTCACATCGGTTCACACTATTTTATTCGGAGGTGTAATAAAATATTTATTTAAAAATAAATGCTTACTTCTCATATTGCAAGAGAATAATGATGAAGTATTCTTTTCACAAACCTGCGATTACCTTACTAAATAACTTTAATGGCAATTTTCGGAGTATTTTAGATCATTCTCGAAGTCTATTCTCAGCGAATTTATAAGTAAGAATAACCCGAACCAATTCCAAAAATTCATTAGACAAAATAAATGTATTTATTTATTTATTGCCATTTTTATTACTGTTTTGCCAAGGTTTTCTTTTACCACAAATTTTACTTTCATTTCAGAGAAACAAAATGCCTAGTATCGCACATGAAATTACTACCCCCTTCAAGAAGGCTACCTTTGGTATGGGATGTTTTTGGGCATGCGATGCCCTCTTTGGTGCGCAACAGGGAGTGTTGCGCACACGTGTCGGCTACTCCGGAGGAACGGAGTTAGACCCTGTTTACAAAAAAATGTGAGTACCTATTCAAAACAGTTTACTTTTAATCCTGAGATTAAAGGGTCCCCCCCAAACCAACGCGGATAATCGCAGCACCTGCGAAAGTTCGCACCGCTTGCGATTCGCATCATTTTGTTTCCATTGCGTTAAATATGTACGTTCACACCAACACGATTTTTTTCGTTTAGACTGCGAATTCTCTGCGTTTATTTCGTACGGAGTTTTTATTCGCAATCGGCTGCGTTTTTTCTCGGATCCGTAGTAGTTTCGCAGTCTCTTAACCAAGAAAGTAATTAATAAAATGGAAAAAATCATTGAATTAGTGCGAAAGTATCCTATATTAGACGACCTTTCTCATGACGATTACAAAAATATTCGAAAAAAGTAACAAATTGTCTTCTTCCAATGCAAGCAACACAAATGCTTCTTCTTCATCCGATGATGTATACATATTTTTGTATGATAGGTAAGTATGTAAGTAAAAGTACAAATTGTTTATTTTTCGTTTTCAGCAATAGCAATCAACCTTTTCGATACTGAAAATATGACGCATATGATGCGATTATATTCGCTTTGGTGTGGGGTTCCCTGCGGATTCCGTCACGAATTTCGCTGCGAACTTTCCGTCACGAATCCGTTGCGAATAATTCGCGTTGGTTTGGGGGAGCCTTTAAACTTACTAGAGTAAATTGCAACACCGTGAAATCGGGGAAATTTTAATATTCCGTTAGTCTGTTGTAATGTTTATAAAGTAAAAGATTTTTTTTAAATTTTTATTTTAAAATAGATTCTCTAAAATGGTAGAATATGTTTTATTAACCGTATGGGCATCTACGCAGTGCTAAAGTAAACTCTGAAAGCAATAAAACAAAATCTTGTTAGCATTTTTTTGAGAAAACTTCAAATAGCTCAATTTTCTAGGTATCTTTTTTATTGATATGATATCTTTGGTCAATCTGCAAAAGTGTATAGGTACCTTTAAAATTGGTAGGAAGTATACAGTTAACAGTCAAATTCTATACATGCCACTTCGTCCCTACTTCTTATATTCATGATTTCGTGAACTCTGAGTAACTTTTGATAGCAAATGTTCATCTGCCATATAAATAAAAGGTATATTATACAGTAGTTGAATGTTTTAAGAGCATGGGTCTCATAATAAGAAATGGTCGTGTATTTTAAGATGTCACTATTTTGAGGCTTCTATTCAGCAATTTGTATAATCTAAATTAGAATATTCCTATTAGATGGAGCCCTAATTATAATATGTATCAATTTTTTAAAGTTCGTATCCTACAAAGAAGACGATATACCTATATTCTGCTATTGTATATTCCAAATTCTGAATGGGTTGTCACTCCAAAGTCTGGGAATTCGCCGGGTTATAACTAGATATTTACATTTTTATATAAACTTCTATAGAATATGACTGATTACATTACGTGTATGCTTAATTTTTAAACACCTAGGTTGTCGCCTAGATATATGCATCTGTTTTATACTTACCAACGTAGAACCAATGTTCAAAAATCTGAGATAAAGGGATAGAGGATTTTATTTTTGGTGCCATGTCGTTATCTGCGTTCTGCTATAATTTCAACTTTTTATTACATAGCAACATTGAATGTCATTAAAAAAATTTATATGGTGTGTATCTACTTCACGTCGGATTATAAAAAAATATTGCCGATTTAAAAGCATATGAATAAAACGGTTATTTACACTATGAGGGTTATGACTTTTAATTATGATTTTTATTATATTTATAAACATATAAAATAAAACCTGCTATTGAATTATCTGAGATTGTGAACTATGCGTGGGACTATTCCATGATACTTGAAGTTTTCTAGAAAACTAGAAGTAGAAACAACCGATGTATCTTTCCGTTTCAAAGATAAGAGCGTTTTTTAAATATCTCAATTTTGTCATCTCAATTAGATATATTTAAGTCATTTTCGAAACAAATTACCTATATTTATTGACGAGGTCATGGAAAACAGTTGAATGAAAAAATAACCTAATACTTTAATAGTAATAACAAAAAATATACTACACTTCAATTTATCTTGTTATATCTTCTGTTATGTTCTTAGAGCTCTTGAACGTGCAATCAATTGTAGTTATTTAGACGGCACCAGGCGACGCTTATGGTATGCCGATACCAAATTTCTGTATCTCGTTCATTCAGCAGCTGAATATCAGCTGCCGCCAACAGACCGGAATATTAAAGTAAAAATATAGGTATCGAATAAAATATTTACCCACAACATACTGCTTTTATATTGACAGAGCAGGGATATTGGTAATGATCTCATTACCAATTGCAGATACTGATATCGTCAATGGATAATTGGCCATATTTTTTTAAAATTGGTTCCTGCGGGTTTTACTTAAGAATGAGTACTTGTCACTATTCGTTATTAGCTGCATTGGCAACCAATTTTCAGTTTAGGTAATGGCTCCGTTAACAACAATAGCAAAATCAGCTTGAGTTTTGAAAAACCGTCACGTTTTAGTCTGCCGTCACTACGCTGCTCTTAAAGAAAAATACTGCTATGCAACACTGCCAATATCCATTGACCGTGGTCATGACCTGGGATGGTTTCGGGCCGAGCGGGAGTATCGCTCTTTACCCTCCCCATCGATGTAGGCCTGAACTGCCTCGTAGAGGTGGACCCCATCCTTCACCAACCCTGATTACAAAAAGTGATCAGGGTGGCCGATTCGTGGGGTCTCCTCCTGTCCTGGCTCTACCCTGCAGGTTGTTTAGTATCTTCTGGCGCTCTTCTGTCTGGTCTTCTTTCTTCGCCTGCATGTTGCAACACTGTCGCAGAGTAAATTAGGATTGCTGATATAAATTCAGACATGCCTACTTTTGCGACGAGGAATACAGCATTTCATATGCGTAGGGTCTTTTTCAGTAGTAATCTTGATAAAGTAAATTATACTTTCCCTATTAATTCTAGTATAGGATGACCACCCACGTACCCACATGGTACGTCTCCTTGTAATTTTTTTTTTACTAATTTAAAATATACCACAGCATAAGGTACTCTTGAACATCCATAACTGCACTGCACTGAAATTGTTTCCACACTGAAGAATTGCAAGCCCATGAATCCGACACAGGAGCCAGCATATTTTGAACACGATTCTGTATCTTCAGATACAGTATCCTCATCTAAAAGAGATCTTATACTGCCGAATGACTTCGTTATAAGGTGTTGCTGAATTATTATGAGATAGAAAATTGTGCTGATTGCAATACTTAAACACTTAAACATAAAATAATAAGTTCACAATATTAAAGCAAATGCCGGCGTACTTCTTTTCAAGTAAACAATCTTTTTAAGAGATTATTTTAAAAATATTAATATACTGATTGGTATACTTATTTGTTAGCTAATCTATTAAGACTCTCGAGTTAAAATTGTATATCATCGTAGTTAAAACAAAATATATATCAACTTTGGTATAACTTTGTTATTGCCGTCTGTTCCCAATGTCTTTTAATAAGTATATATTATTTTAGGGGAGATCATACAGAAGTAATTGAAATAGATTACGACCCTAAAACAATAAGTTATGAAGATCTCTTAGCGCTGTTTTGGGACAATCACGAATACGGCCTGACTACCATTATTAAAAGACAGGTAAGTACATTTCCGTTTAGCTTTCAAACATGACTTAATGTTATTATTTTAGTACATGTCTCTCATTTTGTATCATAACGAAGACCAAAAAAGAATTGCCGAGATCTCTCTTAAGAAGGAAGCACACAAAAGAAATGAGAAATTAATGACAGAAATTTCACCAGCGGGCGCATTCTATGCTGCCGAAGAGTAAGTATCAATTACATTCCTACAATTTTCCACATAAATTTGGCAACTAGTAGTGGATACGTAACTTGCTCCTGCTTCGTGTATATGCTCTTTTCTATATTCTCAGTCTGGCTTGAAATATTTGATGTAGGGAGCAAGATATACGAGTATGTATATCATTGATCACATATGCTAGCAAACTGGAAACTGGAATCCAAGAAAGATTGGAATCATTATGATTGAATCGATGATTTTTTTGGTCGTTTACAAATTTGGGACGCCACCGCTTTTCAAAAAAATACTAAAAAAACAAAATACAATTTTTTCATGGGTTATGTTTAGATCGTATACATACTGCAAACCAATTTTACGTTTCTCTTTATATATGTAAAAGTTCCTCATTGCATAATTTTAAATGACGTGATGATTTCTTTGGAAATTCAGAAGAAAGTAAAAACTTGATACAGGTTTGAACATATAATATTTTATTATTGGAAGCGAGGTAATCAAATCCCATACATATTGATATACTCATGGGAAGTGGTCATCTATCCAAATATGTAATGTACAGATATACTCTTTAAAACTATTGTCAATGTCATTTCCGGAAGAGAAAGCATTTTATAATGTGAATTCAGTGATATGTTGTACTTAATTATTTTCTGTCGGTTCGTTTGAGTAAAATTGTATTTATTTTTAATAGTTTGCCTGAATACGGCTGCCCTTATTGTTTTCTTCGTCAAATTTGTGTTAAAATTAGAATAAATTATAATTACAGAAATATACTAAGTATTTGTTAAATAATTTACTTTTTCAGTGAGGTAGGTAGGTACTTAAAAAAAATAGGGTTTACAAGGAACCTTGTAACCTTATTACTGGTCCAGTCAATAATAATGGCAAAGAAGAGATATTACGTTACGTTAAAGATATACCTATTGAACGTGCAGTATATACGTACAGTTGGTACAAAATACTAAAATAATAATAAATTTGTGACATAATGAAGGCGGAGATTTAATGGATCATTAATTTAATCGAACCCGTTACTTACACCTGATTCGTATCTTTTTCAAATAATTTTTTAAAAAGATGTTGATTTTGTAAATATTAGTATAAATTTTAAAGATTTTAAAAATTTTAAACTAAATAACCTTGTTGTATCAAGGATCCATTAATTAGATTTTCTTTAACCTATTAATTTATGTTGTTTATTTATTCAGAACAAAATAATTAAAATAACTTACCGAATTTTTTGTGTATCTTTAACACATTAACCTTCAGGACCTTCTAAAATATACTAAAATACTTTTTAAATTTTACTTAAACCAAATAACAGAAAATAATTAAGTGCCATAAATTAATGAATTTACATTACAAAATGCTCTCAAAATGTTCCGTATTTAAAATTTTGAAGTATGATTCTGAGGTACCGCAACGCCGCGCCGTGAAGAAAATGTGATCCTATAGGGCCTATGATCCTGTGACCCTATATTGTTTTCTTAATGGTTTTAGAAAAAGCTCAGATAATTTGAAAAATTGAAAATCCAAAATTTAGATTTTTTCCGATATTTACCGGATTTTCGATTTCAGATTTCTTTATGAAATATTGTAGAGCACTAAAATAACTTTACACCAATTTGACCGCCTTTCTATCTCTTGCGGTTTTCGAGATCCAATTGGTGAACATCGAATTGGAATCAGCCTGTATATCCTGGTCACCATGATCTTGTTACCAGGCACGTCAGACGTCAGTTGGTTATGATTTATGGCCAAGATTATGATAATATCATTAGTTAAACAGCGTTGATGTTGGAATGGAATCGAATAAAGTACGCTTAAAGTGAAATATTTATACTAATCATGATATATCAGATATCATGATTAGTACAAAATATTTTCGATTAGTCAGACTACCAATTCAATCGCAAAGATTCTCGTTGCATTCTATCCTATGGAATGGTAGGAATCTAAAAATTTATTGGATAAATTTTTCGATTCCTACTTTCGCCAAAATGTTTGACATCTTTGGACAACGTCCAACAGATTTATTATTCAACTAAGACACGAATCTTGAGAATATTTAAGATTAATATTTGCTTTAACATTCAACTACTTTTATTTACCTACTATTTACTACTTTTTAACGTAGAGTAAATTGACCATAATGTTGGAGTTTCACTTTCAAGATTTGTACCTACCAGGTTTTTTCTAGGCACCTACTTTTTAGTCACATTATAATAGCATTAGAATAACTAAATTGGGATTTTAGGAAGATTGTGGACCTCTTAATTTTTAGCTTATAGTTATCGTAATCGTTATACTGAGTATGCGAAATGCCAAAAAGGATAATCTTTTCGGCACTGCGCATGCTCACTATATAAAACGATTGCGATAACTATAAGCTATAAATTAAGGGGTTCAAAATTTTTTGCTATTAAGAATGCAACTTGTTTTTTTTTAGTGTTTGATTTATTATTTAGTATTACGCAAAACTCTCGGTTTCCAAAATCTTGTTCTTTTGGCATAGGGTAGGTAGGTAGTTTATTAATTTTTAGAATGTAATAGAATACATAATAAAATAAGTCCTATCCTGAAAGTAATATAAATATTTTCCATGATATGTTGATTTTATATAAAAAGTAATTATTCATCCCAAGCCGATTGAACAGTTGAACCCCTTATCTGAAAAAATTAGAAAATTACTTATTACCTACACATAGAGTACTCCGAACTAAGCGGTAGAGGTAACGGTAGCGGTTTATACGAATTTGTCAATTTATAGATGCCAACATTTCACTTTGTGCTCGTGCACAAAATTTTTTACTTGTGAGTACTGTCACTGTCTATTGTCAAAACTGAATTTGCATTACTGATTTGTGAGCAATTTTGACTACGGACAAAGAGAAACTTATATTAGATGTTTATTAATATAACTTATACATACACACATTATATTATAATGTCACATGTCACATTCAATATTGTTGATTGACGTGATTCGCATGTGCACAAATACCGTTTGCCTCGACATAATTGGCTGGCCCCTGAATATCCCACAGCGGTTAGCGGCCCAAGTTAAAAGTTGGTTAACATCGGGAGGTACAAACATCTGCGGCTAACCGTTGGGGTAGTTTACGGGCCTCCAAGTAATAATATATTCAATTTGGAAACAAATATGTACACAAGACATTAATTAGTAGGTACCTACGTGATAGATAAATAAAGATAAATAACATAATTCTGGAAAAATACTTCTAATTCGTTATTTAGTGAGGGAACGCAGCTCAGAGTCACACCCACAGACTAGCTCTGTAGCCACACCTCTGACCTCTGTCACCCGCGTGTCACGTCTCTCACCCATAGATATGGATACCTCGGCCCACCGTTCTTTATACATTTTAATTACTAACGACCCGTGCTTGTCTCCAAATTGAACATATTTTTATTTGGGAATCCATATAAATGCGTCCATGCATTTTAGGGTGTTCTACATTTGTGACGAACTTCTGCCGCTACCGCTACTTCTGCGTCTCAATTTATAAATCAGCCTTTCGGATTTAAAGAACTGACATATCAGACATTACAGATATACATAATTAATTACCCGAAAATGTGAGACTTGGCAGGGAGACGGGGCGGCATATTATTAGTCTGTAACCCCAATTTAAGGTCATAGTTAAACAAGTCCAGGTGTAGATTGTACTTAAAAATAAAGACTGCTATTAATTGTTTATATTTTATCGACACTATTTTTGCATTCAGTTATCAATAGTGAATAAATCACCTAGGTACACCTATCACCTACGCGAAGGTACCTATCTAGTAGAGAGTGAGGAAAGCTCAAAAGCAGAAAATGCCTCAAAACTAAAAATATGGTAAAACCACAACTCACGAAAAAAAATCCTTACTACTACGTTAGAATCCATAAATTAAGTGTTGATATGAACTGCTTGCTTTCCTCCCTTGTGCAGGTGCGATTTCCAAAATACTTTGTAGGTATATCTAATAATAAGAGATGTTGTAACTGATTACCACATTATAACTATGTAACTTAAATCTTTTCCTCAATATGTATTCAATGGCACTACAAGTACCTACATAGGACATATTACAGGTACTATGTATTCTATTACAAATATTGTCCTTGGGAATACATAAAATCATTAATAGATAATTGCTACACAATTTAGTCTCATTTGCATTCTTTTACAGCTATCATCAGAAATATCGACTACAGGCACACAGCTGGTTGTGTGAAGATTTGGGACTCACACCAGAATTACTTCAATCTTCGCATGTGGCAGCAAAACTCAACGGTTACATAGCTGGAGTGGGAATGGAAGAAGATTACGAAAAAGATATCGCGAAACTAGGGCTATCTGAAAAAATTGCCAACTATGTAAGACGACACCTGAAGGAAAATGCAGGGGGAAATTTGTACTGCTAAAATACTCACTAATATATACATAATTTTCCTGACTTCCAATCCAATCCAAGTGATATTTAGAAGATTCTTTATTGTTCGTTGCTAGGATGTATGCCGGACATGCGTAAAATTTGTCCTATTTCTAAAATAAACATAAATTGTGATATTTTTTTGGCTAATCCAATTAAATTTTAAATATTATCAATCCACATTCTTCGCAGCGAATTCCTATGCCAATGTGCGGCGCACATCCACTTAGAACAACCCTAAATATATAATAAAAAAGGGTCCAGATATTTTATTTTGGTATGACTGATTTTGTAAATTTTAAATCAAACAGTATTTCTTCAGTCATACTCATCTATTTAAAAAAAATAAATAAAAGTTAAATAATATTCCGTGTTTTTATTACTTGGATAATACTTGCTCATCAAAAGTTTATCAAAAACTAGAGTTTTTGATAAACTTTTGATGCAGCGAATGAAATGTAGCCTAGATATTGAAAAAGTTAAAAAAAAAGTTTGGGTTGATATCTGTAACCGTTTTCGGATTTAAGGGTTAAGGTTTATCAGGGTAAAGTATTACGGGTCGCTCAAGCTTATAGTGCGAATACTGGTACCTCTATAAATGTCTATCCCTAGAAAGAAGCTAGTTAGACCGGCGATTTTACTCCACTAATATAGATAGCGCAGCTATATTGTTGCTATTGAAGTTGCTGAGATTTCATATTTTTCTCCGCAATAAAATTGCTTAAAACAATGAAGACCACCATTTTGATGCTTTTAGTTTTGTAGGTTATGCGTTTAGAGTACATTAAAAACTTTTACGCGCCACCAATAGCATCAGTCGGGACTCGTTCGACAATAGAATCGATTGACAGCATAGAGCTACCATGCAACAGTGATTGGTTTTTAGCCGCTAATTATATATTTAGCCAATGCTAATTATATAATTAGCATTTAGCCGGCTAAAAATATTATAATTAGCCGTTGTCAGAATAACGACTATACAGGGTGCTTCAAATTCGATGCAATACATGGGGATCTCAGAAACGGTAAGAGATACGAAGTCGGTTAAATGGAGGCAAAGTTGCGTATTCAGGGGGGCAACATAATGGTGAAAAGAGATCAAGACTAACTTGATTAGTTTTCGAAATATTTTGAAAAAAACGAAAATTTCGATTTTTGTTTTTGTTTTTTTGCGGGCCTATTTGATGAGGTATTCAAAAATAAAGAGCACTTTTCTGTAGCAACTTTTTGCCCTTTATCGAATGGTGTTAGTGAATTTTTCGCAAAACGTTTCGTTTCCCGGAAACCAACATCAACTTAATTTTTTTTAAATACGGACCTGGAATTTTTTTCAATTTTTTGGAATCATTTTTGTAACTTGATAGAATGCCACCATAAAAGGAACCAGATTTAAACGTTTTGTCTAAGAAAAATCCATCATTAGTATTTTTGTTTCGACTTTTGTTAATTCTAGATATTGAATAATATTTTTGAGGTTTCATTTTTATTTACGATAAATAAACAAAAGCTAATAATAAAACAACGAATTAACAACTATAAACTTTGATGTAATTGAATAAACAATGAATAAAACAACAAAATATGTTAAAACTATAAAAGCCCTACAGCAGATGTTGAAATAATCCTCCGTCATTATTCATGCAGAGGCGTATTCGTCTTTTTAAGTTTTGAATAGATCTTTCGATTTCCCTTGCAGGTATTGCATTCAGAACACGAATAGTGGTATTTCTCAAATCCTCAATGTTATTATATTGATTCTTATATAAAACATTTTTAGTTCGTCCCCATAAGAAATAATGTAATGGGGATAAATCAGGAGCTCTTGCTGTCCATTCTATATATACCACCATGATTTCCAATCCATCTGTTTGGAAATGTTTCATTTAAGTAGTTGCGCACATTTTTAAGTACCGATAGTGCTTGACACAACATTGAAATGTGTTTGTCATAGAAACGTTTACCTAGATAAAACTAAATCTAAGAGGACCATGGGAAATTATTAATGATGGATTTTTCTTAGACAAAACGTTTAAATCTGGTTCCTTTTATGGTGGCATTCTATCAAGTTACAAAAATGCTTCCAAAAAATTGAAAAAAAAATCCAGGTCCGTATTTAAACAAATTAAGTTGATGTTGGTTTCCGGGAAACTAAACGTTTTGCGGAAAATTCACTAACACCATTCGAAAAAGGGCAAAAAGTTGCTATAGAAAAGTGCTCTTTATTTTTGAATACCTCATCAAATAGGCCCGCAAAAAAAAACAAAAACGAAAATCGAAATTTTCGGTTTTTTCAAAATATTTCAAAAACTAATCAAGTTAGCCTTGATCTCTTTTCACCATTATGTTGCCCCCCTGAATACGCAACTTTGCCTCCATTTAACCGACTTCGTATCTCTTACCGTTTCCGAGATCCCCATGTATTGCATCGAATTTGAAACACCCTGTATACATTATTGTTTTTAATTTTTCACACATCAGATCAGAATACCTATTATACCTACCTATTCATACACCTTTCTCAAAGCACTGCCAAATTCCTGACATGGTTAACTATTATATGCTAATTAAAATTACTACCCTGGCCAATATCGGGAGACTAATTTACTTTAATTCGATCATTACAAGATTAGATTAATTAAGTTACTAATTACTAATTTGGATTTCCTAACAAAAAGGCCAACAAAGAGGTTAGGTTATCCCTCTACGACATGCTTGCATGCTCTTATTGGATATTTAGCCTGATAATTTTGAGAGTGTTTTTAGCCGGCGGCTAATTATCGATAATTATCCGGTTAATTATAATCAGATAATTATCGGGCACATCACTGCCATGCAATACTTCAACTACCCACGCAATAAAATTTTATCATCTGCAGCTTCTTAGGGCAAGTGAAAATAATACTCAGTTGAAAAATGTTTTACTTAAATTATTGTAAGAGCTGCTGTTAAAAAAAACTAAACAAAGAATCTCTGACATTTGATTGGATGGAAGATGGAAGCGTCCCTAATAGCACAACGACGTCCTTTGAGCACCCAAAGGAATTGCGGACGTCCGCTTTTTGTATGATGAACGTCGCTCGGAAGCACAAATATCAAATGTCACAACTTTGTGCAATCCAGGGACGTCTGTGCTGCTGAACCACTTTCGTACTATCCAGGGGCGTCCGCTTCTAAACCACATTCGGGCTACCCATGAATGTCCTAATGTTTTGGACCTATAATGGTGGTCTGCATTGAATATTATTTGGTCCCGATGTTACATTTTAAATTGTATGAATTATATTCAGTAAGAAAAAAATCAGATATACGTATATTTATCCAAGTAATATATTGTAACATAAGATATATATTATTTTATATAAAAATATAAATAATAATATGTAATTAAACTAAGTTATATTAATTAGAAGTTAAATTAATTATAAAAATAACCTCAATTTATTGAAAAAGTTCTAGGCATGGTTACCAAAAAAGATCGCAAAGTAGGTAGTATTTCCGTACGGAACGGAACAAGTTGATAAGTATACCTTTTCTTGACGAAGTCTGAGAGATCAGAGACAATAAATGAGAGATATAGAGAAAAGGCACGATATACACACGGAAGATACACATACATAAAAGAAGTATATACTGCTTATAGTTAACTGCGCACCCGTATTGCGCTTGCAATAAAAGGAGATAAAAATAATTCCCATTTTGACCTACATACGTACGTACGTACGTACGTACAATAAATGTAAAACCATAATGTTCTTGTATCAATCACAAGAAATTTAAAGTATTCAAAAATTTTGAGCACTATTTTGAAATAAATTATTCAATTAAAACTCGAAAATAATTTATCATTATCAGTGTAGGATATATGTAACCACCATTACACATTCGTGTATATTATGTTGTAACATAATTTCCTAAAGGTTCAGATGATGCTATGTATGTGGATGCTGCACGCTCAGTACGTCAAAATGGAGACGCACTTTCACGTGTCGTGAAATCTGTATATTACTTGTATATATTTGAAGTATATTTTCTGCTCTACAAAATAGTGTATGTGCAATTTTACTCTATCTTGTACCGTTCTCCCGAAATTCGTGGCGAAAACCTTAGATTAGACGAACAAATTTCGCAGTAAGAATAATAGTGGAGTAAAAACGGTAGAAAAATGTTTCAAAAAATTTTTTGAAGGTATAACCACATGAAACCTATACAGGATCATTGGTTGGGTCCTTGTGCATGTGAAATGACTAATTACGACATCTTTAGGGGGTCAGACATTTTTTATCCCCAAAAATGTCAATAATTTGTCAAAATGTTATATTTATGTTTTTTTTAGATATACCACGCGATAACTTCGAAACTAATTGACTTATAAACATGAGGTTTTTTTTAATCGATTGAGGATATATAGGCGGTCATAACTGTACTAATTTAAGTCCCCTGGTTAGCGTATTTTTTCTTGGAGAATGGAGTAAACTCGAAATTTTACTTTTATTGCTGCATGATTTTCGGTAAGCGAGAAACTTTTTTATTTCAAGGAATTTTGCCATAGTATCTGCGTATGAATTAAAGAAAAAATATTGAAAAAGTTTTTAGAAGAAGAACCAACCTTCTGTGACAAACAGTTTTCGAGTTATCGCCATTTAAAATTAATAACACAGGGGCGCGCTGCGCCGCGCGACGTGCTTTGCGAAGACACTATCAAATTATCGTACCGTACAGCGCTCTCGATGTGTTTTGAAGGCCCGCTTGGGTGATCTCCTGACCAATATGAAATATCCAAAAAGAATTTTGTATTAAAAAAATAATTTAATGTTCTAGTATAATATATATTTTCTAATTTCATATGAATCGATAAATATTTTCTATCAGGAACACAAATTTGCATTGTATTTACATTCATATTTTTAATATAAAGTTAAAACACGAATTACAAAAAAAAAAACGACAGAAATTTAAAAAAATTAGAATTTTCTAGACTCCGAATCTGACAAACTGAGGTCTTCGTTTTGTGGTCTGTTACTATATGCCTAATGAGTGGTATGAATAAAAACGAAGTACCTGCTACTACTACAAGTACAGGGTGGCGCAGATGGATCGGGTGGTTTTAAAATACTTGTCAAACTGTTAATTTTAAAGGTATTGGATTGAAATAAAGTGCAAAACGTGTAGTTACAATGGAAGTTTATTAACAAAAAATTAGTAAAGTTAGTTTTTAAAAATTACATCCATCAAATGCCCTCCTTCTCGAGCGACGCATTCTTGGAGTCGGTCCTTAACGTTCCGCATTGCCCGCTCAAGCACATCACCAGGAATTAATGTGATTTCGTTGTGAATTGCTGCCTTCAACTCCTGAATGGTCCGGGGATTGTTCATGTACACCCTTGCTTTTAAATAGCCCCATAAGAAGTCACATACCGTGAGGTCGCTAGGATATCAATGCAAGCTGTACGCGCTCTGTTCCCTGGCCGTTTGATTTCCCGTAATGGAGATCTCCATTGGCTCACCGGACCTCACGGTATGTGACTTCTTCTTATGGGGCTATTTAAAAGCAAGGGTGTAGGGAAAACGTTACTTTCTCGTTACTCGTTACTCTTCTATCACACTTCCTTCATCCGAAGACATCTTAAAGGACTGTTGATGTTATAAATACATACAAAACTGAAACTGTTTCCCAAAAACTTTTAAACATGTCTATCTCGTTAGCCAGGATCCGGCATGCGGCGTATGACTGACGGAAGTAAGTACTACACATTTCAAAGAATGTACTACACTTGTTAAGTAGATACTTCATAATATGGAGTATATTATACTTTGTGGTGAAGCATGTTCTATGTCAAGTAAAGTAGATACTACCGGAAATTAGCAAATCCTTCGTTTTAAAGTAGATATTACGTAGAATATACTAATACTTGTAGTAGTAGTAGCAAGTACTTCGTTTTTATCCATACCACAAATTGCATATTTACATTCGTCGCAACATCTTAATCTTTGTGCTAAACGCGTGCACTTATTATTGTGGCAATTTCTGTCGGAACACCGGATTGACAATCCGGTGTAGGTTTTCCCTACGAAACCTAGATGAAAAATATAAACATAAAACATTTTAAATTGATGGTACTTAATTGTTTACCTAAATATTTGACGGTATATGGTATTCTTGCAGTATAAATTTTATTTCGTACTCGTAGCACGCACGATGAAGCTGCCATGATATCAACTTCGCTAATGACGGAGAAAATATTTCAGTTGTTGTTAAAATGGAAGTATTTACCAGTAAAAAGTATTAAAGTAATTATAATGTTTAGAAGAATGCTATTATTTTTAGCATTTCCGGAAAAATAGAAGGGAGTACTTTGAAATGTAGTATCTACTTCGTTTTAAAGTAAATACTATGTAGAATATACTAATACTTACTTATAGTAGTAGCAGGTACTTCGTTTTTATTCATACCACCCATTATATAGTAACAGACCACAAAACGAAGACCTGAGTTCGTCAGATTCGGAGTCTAGAAAATTCTAATTTTTTTAAATTTCTGTCCTTTTTTTTGTAATTCGTGTTTTAACTTTATATTAAAAATATGAATGTAAATACAATGCAAATTTGTGTTGCTGATAGAAAATATTTATCGAATCATATGTGAATGATTTAACATACAAAGAAAGACAAGAAAACGCATTACTAAGAAAACATTTAAAATCTGCCAAGGAAGAGGAGCCAAATAAACCTTGTAAAATTCGAAAAGGAGTTTTATTTATAGGAAATGCTAGGTACACTATAAGGGATCTAAAGGCTGTTGATGAACAGGAAGACGAAGTAGGAGAAGAATCTCAAAGAGCCCCGGATTCACCTGCGGTACTAAATACTGATTGTAATTTAGTTGAGAACCAATTGGAGTTACCAGAAGCTATTAGACGTAAATTGTACAATGCAGACCCAACAACAAGTGATACTCTACGTTCATCTAGATTAGACGAAACCAATTTCAAAAAAATACAGGCACCTAATGTTTTGAATCCCAAGGAAAAATCAAATTACACATTACGAAAACTTAAGAAATAAAATAAGGTGAAAAGTTGGATTTCATTACTGTTCTTGTTCTTTATATGTATATGTACATGTTTTTTTATTTGATTGTTTTGTTTTTACTTAAGTATTGTGGCATTGCTAGTGTTATAAAATATCTATACTTCTTGTAATGGATCCGTTTATTTTAAATTACAAAAATGAAGATATCAAAGCAAAAGTAATAAATAGTACACAAGAATATGATGAATACAAAAAAAGCAGTGGAGATATAATTAGAATACTGCACCTAAATATAAGAAGTATAAACAAAAATTACGATGAATTTATAAATTTTTTGCAAGATATTTCTGAGGATTTTCAAATTATAGCACTGTCGGAAACTAACAGAATTTGTGACTTGCAATTGGTTAATATACCGGGTTATGTAATAATATACAATGAAAGCGATCTTAATAAATGTGATGGAGTACTTGTATATGTACGAAATGATATTGAATTTACGCACAGGATATTTAATCTAGGTAATATTAAATGTATAGAAGTAGAAATAGAAACCAAATTAGAAAGATCTTTTAGTAGTGATAAGTTGTTAATATCTTGTATATACAGATCACCTAGTACAGACAAAAGCACTTTTAATACGGACCTTTTCACATACCTGTGGGACAGACGCAACGTTGACAAGCATGTAATAACAGGAGATATTAACATTGATATTCTTTCTGATAACGAGCATGCAGAGCAATACAAAAATGTGTTTAGCTATTTTGAATTTTCTTCATATATAAATCAGTACACAAGACCGCAAAGTAAAACATGCTTAGACCATTTCTTTGTAAAGGATAAGAAAAACTACCTTTTTAACAGCGCGAGGTCATTTATTTTTAGGTGCGATATTACAGATCATTCTCCAATAGCCCTTCACATCAACTTAAAAAATATCGATATAAATAAAAAGAATAATAAATGGGTTACTAAAAAATATATAAACTATAATCAATTAAAAATTGAATTAGGCAATGAAAATTGGATTCCTGTTTATTCTGAAATGAATGCTAGTAAAGCAACAGAACAATTCATTGATATCTTAACACACTATATTGAAAAAAATACAAGAACAATTACAAGAAGGGAGAAAATAAAATATAAAAATGAATGGATGACAAAGGAAATCCTTAGCTGCATAAATAAAAAAAACTGTTTGTATAAAGAGGTTATAAAAAATCCAGATAATTATGCGCTAAAAAAGGAATATAATGAGTACAAAAAGAGGATAAATAGGTTAACAAAAAAAGCAAAACAAAACTATGCCCAAAAATTAATAAACAAAAACTGCGGCAAGTCGAAGGCCCTTTGGGACTGCGTTAACAAGATCTGCCAAAAGGGAACCCCTGAAACAAAAATAGAAAATATTAGATTAGAGAATGAACGATTAACTTCAAACAAAATTGAAATAGTTGAGGCTTTTAATAATTTTTTTAGTGAAATCGGTGAAAGGTATGCAAATATGATACAGGATACCGATGATCTTAGTGAGGACAGAAATGATATGGTAAATAGTAATATGTATTTATTTCCAACAAACCATGTTGAGGTTCAGAATGCTATACAAGAATTAAAGTCAGGCAAGTCCCCTGGCGGCGATAAAATCAGGTCAGAAACTTTAAAAGAAATATCGAGACAAATATCAGATCCATTCATATATATAATTAACTTATGCTTCACACACGGTGAATTTCCTAACATTTTGAAACTCGGTATTGTAAAGCCATTATATAAAAGTGGTTCAAAAGAAAAATTAACAAATTATAGACCAGTTTCACTGATATCGAATGTATCGAAAATTATTGAAAAAATATTAAAAAAACGTATAGTGAACTTCCTCACTAAACATAAAGTGTTGTCTGGAAATCAATTTGGCTTTAGGGAGGGAAGATCAACGGAAGATGCAATTTTAACACTGACGTCGTCAATTTATGATGCGTTGGATAAAAATAAACCTGCATTAGGCATTTTCGTTGATCTTTCCAAGGCCTTTGATACGGTTTCCCACGATAAGTTGCTGGAAAAATTAGAATTATGCGGGTTACGAGGAGTGTCAAATAGATTATTGAAAAGCTACTTATCGAACAGGGAGCAGGTTGTGGATGTGGACGGGATTGTTAGTGGTCGCAGAACTGTTACAGTGGGTGTTCCACAAGGGACAGTCTTGGGACCACTGTTATTCATCGTCTACATAAACAATTTGCTCAAACTTAATAGCAGTGGAAAAATTTTTAGCTTTGCAGATGATACTGTAGTTCTATACACCTCGGATAATTGGACAATGCTTAAAAAAACCGCCGAGAGTGACTTTAAAAAAATATCTGGATGGTTCCAGCAGAATAAATTGACATTAAACTACGAAAAAACTAAATACCTACTATTCACGTCATATGCAAGCAACTTACCACAGTTTGGGCCTCTTGAGATTGGAGACAACATGAATATCCCTGTTGCTGCTTCTATTAAATATCTTGGAATTATCATAGATAGTCACTTACGCTGGGACCTACAAATAAAATATGTGACTCAAAAGATTCGTGGATTTGTCTCTAAATTTAAACTTTTAAAGAGTTATTTGGGCATATCTGAATTAAAAATGTTATATCAAGCGTTAGTGCAAACACATTTATCATATGGTATTATCGGATGGGGAGGGGTTTATGACAATAATCTACAAAATTTAAATACGATACAGAAATGGATAATTAAAATAATTTATGAAAAAAGCATAACGTATCCTTCTGATCTCCTTTATAAAGAAAATAAGATTTATGATATCAGACAGCTTTTTTGCCTAGCGATACTAACCAGCGTACATAGAGAGAAAATAAAATTGAATCCAATTACTCACCAATACTCAACAAGAATTCAAGGAAGTTATTTTAGCGTTCCTCGTCAGCAAAAGACTATAGGACAGAGGCAGGCAGTTTATCTGGCACCACAATTCTATAATATGCTACCTGAAAATTTAAAGTTATTGATTAATAGAAAACAATTTAAAAAAAAATTAAAGATGTGGCTTGCAACAACTGAGAGAAATATTATTCATTTAGTAATAAACAACAGTTGTTAATAGCACCCATACTTACCCTAATGTGACCTTTGACAGTGACTTTGACGTACTAACAGCGGCGAAAGGGAATTGATTGATTTTGCTGCTGTTTAATAGTACATACCCGAACATGTCTATACACTTACAAACAGACTTTTTTCCCACATACAAACTGTTTCACCAAAACAGTTTCTGTGGTTCTATGTTTTATTTGACTTTGTAAGATACAGTTAAGTCTAGGCTATCTAATTCTAATAATTGTATATTGGTTAAATAAAACTTTATTATTATTATTATTATTATTATATAAAATTAGAAAATATATATTATACTAGAACATTAAATTATTTTTTTAATACAAAATTCTTTTTGGATATTTCATATTGGTCATGAGATCACCCAAGTGGGCCTTCAAAGCACATCAAGAGCGCTGTACGGTGCGATAATTTGATAGCGTCTTTGCAACGCACGTCGCGCGGCGCTGCGCGCCCCTGTGTTATTAATTTTAAATGGCGATAACTCGAAAACTGTTTGTCACAGAAGGTTGGTTCTTCTTCTAAAAACTTTTTCAATATTTTTTCTTTAATTCATACGCAGATACTATGGCAAAATTCCTTGAAATAAAAAAGTTTCTCGCTTACCGAAAATCATGCAGCAATAAAAGTAAAATTTCGAGTTTACTCCATTCTCCAAGAAAAAATACGCTATCCAGGGGACTTAAATTAGTACAGTTATGACCGCCTATATATCCTCAATCGATTAAAAAAAACCTCATGTTTATAAGTCAATTAGTTTCGAAGTTATCGCGTGGTATATCTAAAAAAACATATATATAACATTTTGACAAATTATTGACATTTTTGGGGATACAAAATTTCTGACCCCCCCTCTAAAGATGTCGTAATTAGTCATTTCACATGCACAAGGACCTAACCAATGATCCTGTATAGGTTTCATGTGGTTATACCTTAAAAAAATTTTTTTCGAGAAGGAAGCGACTTTTTCCCTTGTTCTTACTCCACTATAATGTGTTTAACAGCTCAGCTTCGCGAAATTGAGACATTTTACATTTTTAAGTTATAAAACGAACATCTTTTGTTTGAGATTTTTTTGTAACTGTAAAAATAATCACGTTTTACAGACGAAAAACACACAAAATGCGCATCCCCGTAATGAAAAGCACTCTGAGAGTGACGGCATGCGCGCGGCAGACGAAAACTGAACACCGAGAACATAATGGCCCTGGGGAAAAGGGATATTCGTTATTTCAAGCGAGTTGCCTCCGATCACTTGAGGGGAGTTTTCTCAGGAAATCACAGAGGCTGGGTTTTTAGCTTGTATAAAATTTTCCTAAAATTAGGATGGTGCCAACATTAGGATAGGGAACAAGTAAAATTTGACATCACATTCTTCAGATAATTTTTTGGCGCTCTTATAACACACACCTACTCCTTAGAACTACCAGGCTAACATAAATAGCGGTTGACACATTATACGCGATTCATTTTAAGATCGAAGCGCCAAAACGGCAGTAACCTATACTAACCTATGTTCCATGACACTGACGTTTCAAATTGTATTCATCAAAGATTTGTTGTCGAGAACTTTAAACCAGGTAAAAAGTTTGTAAAACTATTTTGAAAGGGGTAAGTAGTGATATAAAATTAAAATATATTTCAATATTTTTCGAGCGTTCAATCTGAAAATGAAACTTAACCTCAAAATATGTCAAATTCTTTATTGGACATACGGCATACATACCTTTATGAAAATAGTTATTCTTGGAGAAAGGTAAAGAGCACACACTCTACTTTGCGTTCTTTAGCTTCTATATCCATACTTTTCTCCTGTAACTCTTTAATGCCCAACTTATAGTTTCCACGATAGCTTCAGATTTTCCCGCTTTTGGAAAAGTATGAAACTGATCTCAGGGTTTTTCTTTGTCCGAGAGGAACAATGACGCTCACAACAATAATGATTCATATCTAATTAAAGCAATTAACTAATATAACAACGGATATTTCAAAATTCACAATACACATACATACGCAAAACTGAACCAAAGTCACATGCGTTAGTTGTGCGTGCCGCGAGTAGGTAGCGTATTGCTTACCAAGAATCGCGTATATACAGTGTGATCCGGAATGATTGACCGGAGTCTGAACGCACCTTGTCCCAATTGCTATCAAAACTGGTTTCCGTTTGCTAAAATTACTTTCTACTACTTACTTACTGTTTTGAAAATTGTCAGTCAACATCAGTTGACAACAGAAAATAAAGTGATATCACAGAAATATAAACTGGAGAAAGGAAGTATATATATTGTCTGCTAACGTTTTATGTGGCTCAAGGATTGTTAACTGTTTACTGTGGCTACCTAGTAGCTTCTACATTGTACGTTGGAGTTTGCGCAGTGGGGTATTTTTCTTCAATCGAAATGAAAGTGGAAACCTGTATTTTTATAAAATATATATTTTTTTATATTTATTAGGATAAAAATGATTAAGATTGAATGGGTAGAAAATGTTTAATTCAATTTTGAAATTTTATTCTATATTCGTGACGTCACTAAGCGAAAACTAGAGAATATGTATCTATAAGAGGCCACACTGATAATATGTGGCTAGTTTCAGTTTGTAACGACGAGAAACGACAGTCGACATTTCGATAATTGACATTTGAAATTTCCTGTTTGTGTTTGACTTGGACAACTTGACGTGTTGTAATGTTGTTTTCTTGTAAAGTAAACTTTTATTAAACATGGACCAAGGTGGCTAAGTCCGACAATTTACCGGTTATAGATTCTTTTATGATAAAGATCCAATAGATCCTTTCAGAAATAAAAGGCATGAAAAATGTAAGGTTAGTATTTAACTTAACAGTATTATTGCAAACTCGGTTAAACATTTTCAAAAATTACCTTTACAAATTACGATGTTTTTCTATTACTAATAAATACACTTGTAATCAGTCGCAGGCAGAGACAACAATTCGCAGGTAAAAATATAAACTAAAAACAATGTCTCATGTTTACCATGATGTTTACCCTAACCCCTAACCATATACTACTATATCGCGGGTAGGAGCCCAAAAATTCCGAAAACACCACGGCGCCGACATACAATCTCTATCCTTATCGAGAGTGCCTTAGTCAAATATGCGCATGCGCACGAATTTCGCGACATCCAATAACCATGCAGCATAAATACTACATCTCTGTCTACCGACTTCTTTTAAAAAAAAGTTGAAAGTTGATAAGTCTGTCAATCTATAAACAATGTGTCAGCTTCCGTAACCATGGATATCAACAAAATCTGCGCATGCGCAAATCGAACAAAGGGTCTCTGGAAGAGTATAGCACTATATCTTTTGTCCTTTGGTGTTTTCGGAGAAACCGCTTATGGGCTAACATAGGAAATACGCGATATAGTAGTATTATTTATATATATGACCCTAACCAAACAATTCAAACATAAACAAAAGTAAAGTTGTCACGGAGTGACACCAACCACATAAATGAAAATATCCTAGAAATCACTAAAAAATGGCACAAATTTGGAATTTTCGCTTAGTGACGTCACATAGATATGGCGCACAATAAAAAAATAATTTATGGACTTAAATGAACCCAATATTAAAATTCCAGAAATACCTATCTCTTCTTTTTCCAACTACTTTCCATTGCCGATGTAAAAAAAAAATAGGAAAACACCCCATTGTGAAATCGACTGTCATTTATATTGTGGTAATTGTTTTTCATAGTATTTAAATCTTTTGTAATATTTTTGTATTATTTCATATTTTCGAAGCTATTTTGTTTTGCGAGTGTTAAAATAGGTAAACATTTCTTTGTTAATGTGCTTGGTATACATTTAAATTATAACCAGTAGCGACGTCCAAATTTAACAAATTATTTTTGTGATAAAAATTAAAGAATTCGGGTTTAGGTTTAACAATGTCAAATTTACGATTTATCCACCGAGATATACGAAGGAACAACTCAACAAGTATCAAGCAACCACAACAGAGATATCAGAAACCGGACTACACCTAAAGCTCAAAATAATTCGGAAATAACCGGAGGCACTCCAACTCCACCGAGCAACCATGGACTAAGAACTCCAAATTTCTTGTCATATTATTAAGGCGAATGCCCAAGTTATATTTGATTGTATATACATTTTGTTTTAGATACCCCCACAACCCCCACACAAAGAAGTTTAAGGGAAAGCAAATGTTAATTGAAATTTGACTTTTTTGTTTTCACGGGACACTATTTTTTACAGGAATACTGCGTACGTCCTTACCATTTACAACAACTGTTCAAGAATTGCAATCAGGGGATGAAGAATGAAGAAAGAGTTGCTTATTTCGGTGGAACCTTTAGCTCAAATGAAAACAGAGATTATTAAAATTATTACCCCTGGATTAATATTATTATTATTATTATTGGTCTGAGGCGTACATCAAAAGATAAAATGTAAATTTTCTCAAAAACGGCTTGTCATATCAAAAAGTGCTAAGAGACATTTAATTTTTGTTTTTTTCTTGCTTTATTGAATTGAACTGGGAACATGAGAAAATATCATGGCGTACTACTTTTTTGTAAAAAAGAGCTTTAGTGAATCCATATATCTACGCCCATGGTTAAGTAAAGTAGTATTTTGTTATTCTAAAATATGGCCTCTAAATATCTGTAAAGAATTGCCAAGTTTGGATTCGATACTTCTTAGCATTCTGGAAACATAAATATAAATCTATATTTATTTTCAAACTTTAACACCCTGTATCTAGAAAGCTAAGCATTTCTCAACCTATGGTCACAGAGGAGTATATACAGAGGGGACAGCCGGCGGAATGTCTTTGATGTTTGACAGTTCATAGCTATGACCTCGTCCCTTTAAACGGGAAGTGTACAACGTTGCCAAACTTACAATTTTTTCTTGAAAAGCGCTGTTACATTTTACCTAACATTTATTTTATATATTTTTTAAAGTTAGTGGCTCATTATACAGTACATAAGAAAATGAAACATAAATTGTGTCGTAAACCGGTTTTAATATTTTTTATTTATAAACACATTTAAAATGAACTTATTTAAGTAACAATTACAGAGCTTTTACATACAATATTCGTTCAAATTAAAAATGCAGTGGAAATGTGTAGAATATTTTATTTCTATAGTATATTTCAATATTATTTATTGCCTTATTTAACTGTTGCTATCTTTTTTAATTAGGAATTAAGAAAAAAAATACTAAGAGATAAATTATTAATGAAGTTGTGAAGTCATGATTCAATACAGTTTTAAATGTTTAATCAACTTCTTTAATAATTAATCTCTTGGTTATTTTTTTTCTTAAGGCACGGTTTTTCAATGCTTGGTTAACACGGTTTAACCAGTATAGTTAAGCTAGCTATAAGTTGAAAATGTAATTTACTTCGAACATTTTATGAATAACTATTCACATTCTAAACTTGTAGTTAGTTAACTCTAGGTTAAATTACGTTAACCAAGCATTGAAAAATTGGTCCTTAGAAACATGAAAACATTGAACCATGATATTTCATAACTTCATGAACAGTGATAAAAACTTTTATACTTTTATCGACATAGGTATATATTAAATAACATACTGGTTAAAACATATAACTAGGATTATTAAACACAAAAAAGAGTATATACAGTGTGACCCATTAAGAATGGAAACACTCGCGTAAAAAATTTGTTTATGGACCGATTTGAACCAGATTTTTTTCAAAAGATAGACCTCCGAAAGGTCTATGTTGATGCAAAATTTGAAGACGAAATTTTGATTTTCAAGGCCTACTACGATTTTTTTTTAAGTGAAAAATAGCAACATTTTGTTAGCAATTTTTTATAAAAAGTTTGACTACACCACTGGATTTAAGATTCCCTCGAATGCATTTGTACCTACCTATTTTTGCAAAAAAAAGTTTGTTCCTAAAAAAGTTATGATAATATCGGCATCACCAGTGTTTGCCTTTGTCGGTGAACCTATTCTTTTATAAAAATCGAATAGAACCCAATGAGAAATAAAATTAAACAACTTAAACACTGGTGTAATTATTAAGAACCATAAAAACTAGTACACACAAAATAACCATCAATTACTCTAATAAAAACAACAATTGATAGGTAAGTTCGTCAAATTATTATTATTTTTGTGGTTATTATGCCAAAACTTATAATATTACCTTCTTAGATAAAAAATAACTACATTATATAAAGATGGTAACTTTAATACACTTCCACTTTCCATTATTTAAATTTCAAAATAGAAATATAAAGCACTAAACAACACTGACAAATACCAAATAAATCAAAATACAAAACCACTTGAATAATTATGATGCGACACCCCGAAATGTTAGGTTTAAATCTGAGTCTTCCAGAATGTAGTATTTATCACATAGTATAATGGGTACTCTGTGGTATTATACGCGCATTAGTCTTCAGTGGACATTTAAATGGGAAGTGCTTGACATCTCTCTTTAAATTTAATTTCTCTGTCTCACTGTCCCATCTGTATAATAATCTGTGCTATGGTTATATGAACTTTTTTAAATAAGTTTTAAATGTCTATCGACTGTTAAAGTCCTGCTACAGAACACTGGAAACTGGAACACCCTGTTATATGGTCTAACCGTTTTGTAGATATTTAGTGTTTTTGGTATTTTTTTTATACTAATAGTATTGGTTCAATATTTTATAGGTTGGTTATTCATATTAATTGACTATTGTGACTATTGTTAGGAGTTCTGATTTCGGAACCAGACCAGACACAAATCAGACTTTGAAATATGTCCATGGGCGAGGAACGTACTATTTGACGATCTCTGATCCTGATCGTGACAGTAGTTGATTTGATTAATGAAGTTGTTTTTACTTTTATTACCATTTAGGTACTACTGAAACTAAATTATTGGATAATATTTGCTAAAAATAATTTTGAATCTTAAATGTATTGAGTTATTTTTTTTTCATTGTTTAAAAAATTATAGTTTAATCTACCGTAATGTTTATTTCTTGTTGAAAGGGGACAACTTTGTAAATATGTCAAATATTGAGATTAAACATCTGTTTAAAACTAACAGGTAATGTATACAGCAATTTATCAAGATCTGTTTTGTTAATTTTATTGTGATTATTTCTAGGTTACCAGAAAGTGACTTCCAATTATTACTATTTATTTTGTATTTACCATTTGGGTTAGTGTTCTTTATATTGAGAACTATACTCATTCTTAGTCTTTTCATATTGGGTTACCTTGTATCAGACACAGGAGTAACACAGAAAATTTTTAATAAAATTGCTACATTGGCATTTGGGATATCAGTGTCAATAGAAAACCCCAAGAAGAAAGAAAATGTTGATGTGTATGTTAGTAACAGTTTGTCCATATTTGATCACCTAGCTGTAACTGCAGCTACTGGTGCAATATCGGTAAGTTCACTGAAATGTATTCCATTTCTTTTCTTTCAGTATCTTTCCTATATTGACTTATCAGTACTTAGTATTATGAAATAATCTTTGGTAGGTATTATTTTATTTTCCTACTTACCTACCTAGTAGGTAAGTACTTTTTACAACTAAAATTGACATATTCCCGTAATGAATTCTTCTGGTACCAATTCAAATACTTCAGTAAGCTAAAATTAATATATCACTCACTTAATTCAAAGTTTTCAGAATATAACTATATAAATTACTCCACTCTCCGACGACTCCACTATAAAACTCTGTTACTAGGGACCTTACAAACGTAGGTGCCGTAGGGTTTTGTGCCGAAAATATTTGATTAGATACCTGGGGTTTTCCAAAATCAACTTAAATTGTATAAATTGAAATTATTCGATGGGTTGGTAGTTCACCATGTTCAAAAATACATCATGCTAGGTATTTACTTATATTTAAGTTAGTACATGTAAAAGATCAACCACTTTTGGAAACTGGTATCTATATAAGTCTACAAGTAAATAAAAAACAAACTTGGTATTAAATATGTATTTACAAATTTGAAAAAACGCAAGAAGATATTTTATTTTAAAACAAAAACAAAAATACTATTCATATTCTATACTATTATTTACAAAAATCACAAATGCTGTAAAACTGAAAGTTTTGTATTAACTTTACTGGATGCTCTTGATGTTTTTATATTTTGATTATCAAATTTTAATGTAAAATAAATACGACTGGTATAAAAATTAGTAAAATAATCCAAAAGAAAGTTTTTATATGGATGACTAAAAGTTATATTTCCGAAATGATTTTTTAGTGTTTTTCCAATGTTTTCGCAGCAAACTACCTAATTCCTCAAATTTACTAATACAAATATCTTCTAATGCTACAACAAATTGCACAATATTTCTAAAGGGCCCAATTAGTCCCCCTGATCTACTATAAGATTTAAGATAAAGTATTGAGTTTGCTAATATTGCTACAAATTTTACAGGAATGATGTAAAAGGTATTTTCTTCAAAATATGTATCTAGTTACATATATTGAGGGACAACTGTCCACAGTACCATATACCACAGGCATTTTTACAAAACATAAAATAAATAATAAATAATCGCTTGTTTTGCTCTCTCTATATCAATTGTACACAACACGATACAGATCAAGGATCAGCCACTTTGTAAGTGTTGGGGCAGCAAATGGTACCTGAGACGGGTGAGGAGGATGGAATAGGTAGCGCGGCATGTGGTTGAGAGGGGGGGGAACTTATATAGTTCTGTAAACTTTGGTTAAATTAACATTCCTGTGGTTTTTAAGTTATGTAGTTATTCCTGAAAAATAAATTTTGAACACAATCTTCTTACATAAATTATATACATACAGTATGTTTTTCCTTTAAAAGTTTTACATCAGTGTCTACTAATATATATTGAGCTTCTGATTTTTAAAATATTTTTTATTTGGGTCAACTAGTGTAGTTTTTCAACAAAACATGCGATGTTTCCATGATAATGGTTTATTTTTGATACATCAACTTGTGAAATTTGTGATGGTTAGAGCAAAAAATGGTGTATTGTAATATGACTCCTAGATATAACAGGCAGATCACAATCTCCTTATTTGAGTTGCTTCAGACTATCAGAATTATTTGATGACATCTAATTTCCTAGCTGTAGGTAGCGGGTTTTCCAACGAAATGACTCGCCCCCTATATCTTTTTTATTTGTGGTGCTAATAAAATAAGTTTTATACAAAACTTTTATAATTTTTTACGAGCTTTCCAGATATGCCCTGTATATTTTTTGATTATTGCATTCTACGGGTTTTTCTGATTTCGAAAATATATATATGTGCTATAATCGCTGCAACGGTTGTCATTTTATGGAGCTTTTTTATAATCCGTTTTGGAAGCAATTACAACTATTTGAGGCCTTGTTTCTATCCAAGGCTAATTTGATAAATGAACAATGTCTAAGGCAGCTGCAGCTTCTGTGTTATAAAAAAGTTCCATAAAATGACTACTGTTGCATCGATTATAGCACATATATATATATATTTGAAATCAGAAAAACCCGTAGAATGCAATAGTCAAAAAATATACAGGGTATTCCATTTAAAAAAATTGAACCTAGGTTCATATTTCTTTAAGCTGCACTCATTTTGGCTGTACAACTACATATCTGGAAAGCTCGTAAAAAATTATAAAACTTTTGTATAAAACTTTTTTTATTAGCACCACAAATAAAAAAGATGTAGGGGGTGAGTCATTTCATTGGAAAACCCGGTACTTGTCATGGAAGATATTGGACACTTGTTTTGTAACTCAACACAATACTTTTAATTCATTGTAGTTTCTTTTGGGATTAACACCACCTGTAAAATAATAAAAATAGGAAACCAGATCAATTAAGATTATAGTTGCGACTTGTTACTAAAAATGAATTTGTTGCAATTACAATAATTGCAAGTTTTGTGTTATGAACCCCAGGTGCTGAAGATACACAAGTGTGTTTTCCTTTTTTTTATACGAAAAAACAAAAATTTATGGTGAATTTTGTTATTTTATCTTTTTGTTATAAAATAGTATATACATAAGATAATGACAAAAGTTTTGTTTTAATTAATGATATGGTTTTTCTGATTCTTAACATAAAGCTACTGAGTTCAACCTATTGAGGATACTAAAAATATACTAAATTTTGTTTTCAATAGGCCATATCAGATATATGTATTTCAGTTGAAAAATTGAAGCAACTAACTAACTATTTGGTTGCAATAGTTTGTACTATTTGCAGTGTGGTTTTCTATCTCTGTTATTGACGTCGAACAAACCAGTGCCCAGGTTGGGAATAAGTCAAGACTTTTACAAAAAACTCCAAAAACTCAGACTTTTTGAGTTAATTCCGAGTTTTACTGGATTAATTCAACTTTGTTTTTCAACTTGTAACTTAAAGTTAAATCTCAAGTCTAGATAAATCTAGTGTTATTTTTATTTACTTTTTAAAGTAGGTAGGTACTTATATTATTTTTTATTTTGTACTGAAGTAAAATGGAAATTATATTATTTAATAAAAACCACTTACAATAACATAATTATCCCGATGAGACATATGAACTGGTCATTCTCAAAAAGTGATTGGTAAAGGTTACAAGGAAAGGCTTAAATGCTAGTGATTATTGTCATGTTGTCAATATGTTGCGGTCTACAGGTAAGTGCATAATTTACTAAAAATATGTAAAAGATGTACTATACCAATTAGTAATCCTGCCTACTCTTTCAAAAGTGTTAAAATCTGTATTGAAAAATCAGATTTCCGAATATGTATGTAATAATACCTACTACTCAATTTGGATTCAGGCCTCAGCATAGTACCATTACGGCTCTCTACATATCACAGACAATTTGATGAAAGCCACTGACGCCGCTGAGATCATGTCTTTACTTGCCTTCGACACCTTGGGTCATGATATAATCTACAATAAGCTTTTGTTTTATGGTTTCGATAATCCTTCTGCCTTATTAATTTATAATTACCTATTTAGCTGACAGTACACAGACGGTAACTGCTTCCTCCATGAGGTCTAATACATTATTAGTAAAATATGGTGTTCCACAGAGTTCCATTCTTGGGCTCCTGCTTTTCTCCATTTATATCTGATTTTAATCAAGTTTTAGATGCGTGCAACATTCATCATTACGCTGATGACTCTCAAGTATATTATAGTTTTAAAATTGAGGATTTTAAATTTGCTAATGAGTTAATTAATAATGACTTGACATCGCTTTTAAATGTTTCAGCAGCTCATAAGTTAAATCTAAATCCTAGTAAATCTATCTTCATTATATTTGGTCCCAGAAAGAAAAGAGATCTCGTAAAGTTATATCTCGACATTAAAATTGGAGAGAAGACTATAAATGCTGTTACAGAATGTAAAAATTTGGGTGTTTGGTTCGATGAAAACTTAAGGTTTTCCAAGCATGTAAATTATTTATGTCAGTGTTCGTATATTATTTTAAAACAACAGTTTCCTCATAGACATGACATCACAATTAAAATTTAATCTATAATGCTCTTGTAACTTCAAAAATCTCTTATTGTGACTGCATCTATAGTACTGCTTTTCTCAAAATGGATTCAGACCGATTGGAAAGGATTCAAAATTCCTGTTTTAGATTCGCATTTGGGATAAGAAAACTTGATAGAGGTATTAGTAAAATTATCCATAATTCTCATAATTTAATGTAATAATTATTTTATTTAGACATATTCTAAAATATGACATGTAATATTAACAGAATTTTATATAAAACTCAAAAACCACTGATGCACTTTAGTTAATTTATCAAATATTATTTTATTGCATATTATACAGTGGTTTTTTGGGGAAACCTTTAGAAGTTTGCCTTGATACTGCACTTTGAATATTTAATTTGTATGCTTCTGGTTTCCTGCTTTTGTTATTTTACATGTGGTGTAATCCCAAAGGAAACTATGGACAGTGATGTTGTTGGAGCGAATATACATAGTGTGAGCTTATTTTATCTAATAAGTGATTCTTCAATTACATGAAATAGTTTTCAGTTGAATCAGATATAACATAAATAAATTTCTCACATTTTGTTATTTTTTTACAATAAACACATTGATAATGGTTTAAAAATAAGATGACTTTCCTAGGTTGGTCAGGTTGACGATCCCCAATTTAATAATTCCAATTCATTATACAATTTATTATAAACCAGTAAAACTTATTATCAAATTATTTATAGTTTTCTTGCATATATATTTTTTTGTTCTAGCCTGGCACTAAAGTATCTCTGGAAAAAGTGTTGGGGACAAGTACTTATTACTTTGGAAGTGTTGCTAATTTTGATGCATTTAAAAAAAATGTATGTCGATTTATATCTGAAAAGAAAATACCTGTGTATTTTGCTCCTGAAGGAAAATCTACAAATGGAAAGGCTTTAATAAAGTTTAAATCATATCCATTTCAGTTTGCTACAAAAGTTCAACCAATTTGTATAACCATCGAGAGACCCTTTTTAAATATATCGGTAACCACATTAGGATCCTCATATTTTAGCGATGTGTTTTTCTTTATGTTTTCCCCACTTACTAATTATAGGTTACAGTTTTTGTCTCCTTTGGAAAAGAAAAATTATTCAGATTCCGAATTTGCAGAAATTGTTCGTCAAAGTATTGCAACAGAATTAAAGGTATGTTATTATTGCATTAAATCAACCTTGTAGAATTTTTCAGAAACATAATTAATATGAAAAAACTTCAATACAACTCACAACGTAACACTTTGTTGCATTACTTGCTATTTAGCATTTTAATTATGTGTTCATGTTGAAACTGAATACATAATAAAATGGATCACCTACACTACACATTTTCTTTATGGATCACCTTGTGTATTTATTAATTTTCCAAGTGTGAAATTCTTAGTTGAAAAACTACTTTCTAGCTAAATCCTATAACTGACCATTTATTTATTTGCATTGACTAGCAGTTAATAGAGTGTGATAAAGTGTGTCATTAAAAGTAGTTTGTCCAGTTATTCACATTTTTTTTTTTTAATAATCTGTTTAAGAAATTGGATAATATGGTAGATAAATTGGTAGTGACTTTTGGGTAAGGGCAAAACCATCTAACCGGTTAAATAGGAGACAAAAAAAAAATTACAGTACCTAGGTTAATGAAAAAAATAATTTACATATGAATAATGTCAATTAATTAAGATATATGAATGTCTTAATTGATACTGATCAGAATTATTATGGATATTCTGTCTGAAATATTATGTAATAAGTACGTCACAAAAAATTTCATGAACAAACTGTAACAAAGTTTAAAAATAAATAAATAATTAATTAATAATCTTTACTGAATTTTTGTTTATTAAATATTGTGTTTACTAAATAATGCATTCATAATAAAAATTATTAAGGAAGACTGAACATTAATTTATTTTGTTGGTAAAAAATATCTTGGTTATCTTTGCCGTCAAATTTTGTTTTGAGATTGATGATTGATTTTTATATGAAACTTTATAAAATTCAATTCAAATTTTAAATTAATATGTGGTGATGGTTTATATGAACAAGAGTATATTTTTCTATTTTATAATTCACCATAAAATCCTATTTCGTTAAATGGTCTCTCATTTTTTTTTTATATTTAACTGAGGTACCATTACATACCCCAAGGATGTTCTTAAATGGCTTTATTATTAAATTTGACATCCAATGTATTATTTTATTTTTCACATAGTATGCGCAGTGTCTAAAATTGTACCTACTTTTTTAGTTAAATGCGACTTGTGTATAGTTCAAAATATTTAAAAATATGCAGCACTTGTATCACCATCGAGCAATTTCTAAACATATAATTTTGTAAATACCTATTTAATTTTTAAAGTTCAACAAAACAATGTACTACATTGGTAGGTTATGTAAAGTTTTTAATTTAAATCAAATCATTTACAAAAAATAACATTGTAGGGTTGCAGAAGTGATAATTTACATTAAATGAATATTCATATCAATTCATATTTAAAATGGAAATAGTTATTTTTTTATCATTATTTTTATTTATTGCCTTTAAAGTTACATATTTTGTAGTAAGAATCCAAATAGTATACAATGTGTTAAAGAATGTACACAAACTAAAAGAAAAAAGTTTATCAACTAAAAAGTTATCAGTAGGTAGCTAAAAGTAAATAAATACTAATACTATTTAAATTCACAAAATACTATTAGAATTAGAACTGTTGTCTTGTTTCATACACAAATAATGTTGGTACCTAATTTTTATATAAACTAATTTTTAAAAACATTTTAGTTCATAATTATTATTGCAAAAGACAGTACTTTAATCTGGTTTACATATTCTCTAATAAATTCTATTTATAATTTTGTCTTTCATCTCAAAATAAAAAATATATTTTCCCAAAGGATCGTGCCTATATTACTTTTATAACTCAGTTGTTTCTTAAGGTAGATAAATAAGTCATATGACATGATTTTTTGTTGTAATTAACTCTTATTTAAATGGAGCACAATTTTTTTTTCATGATTGATTTTGATTTTATGATTCTCATCAATAGACTCGTGTCTATTCACAAGAAATAAACATGAAAATATTTTTATGTTCTACGCATATAAAACAATGTAATATTTATAAGAACAAAATTACATTGCACACCTATAATTTTAAATTTATTACAATTTGTTAATTGAAATTTTATTTCATTTCATAAAAAATTCATCACCTGTAAAATGTGTAAGGTGTAAACTAACCACAAACAGGGTAACGAATTATTTGGTTTACGTGGTAGATTCTACTTACTTTTTATTTATTTTTTCACAATTAGTAACTCTCTTTCACTCTGTTGGTTTTAATTGATATATCAAGGAATCCTAAAATAAAGTTGTGAAATTTATAATTATACTTAATAACATATAATTATATATTATATTTAAAATTTGTGTGATGTTCCTGTTTTTAGATTAATACAGTTGATTATACATCATCAGAGTTAAATGAATGGGAAAAGAGGAAAGTGGCTGAAGATCAACAAAGATTAGAGATGCAAAATAGTTCTAGGTCTGTACTAAATTCCGAATTACAACGTATGAGTCTGCAAGTCAGAGAAGTTTTGCCACATGTGCCCTTTACTGCTGTGTACAATGACCTCTGTAAGTAAGATTTAAAATAAATTGGAAGATAGTAATATATAAATTAGGAAATCAAACTTAGAGCTGGTTATATAAGTTTAAGTTAAACTTCATATTAGTTTACCACGTTTCTAATCCATGAAGTGGCAGAGATTCAATGTTTAAAGCAAGGTCAATGTTAAAATGAACCTATCCAACAGGATCTTAATGATATATAGAGCTGTGTGATTTAGAATTATTATGACAACAAAAAAAGACTGCACAGAGGAAACCTATTATATCCTTTTTTTTTTGCTTTGCATTGCTTCATTAAATTTCGTCCAAGGTTTTCAATCAAATATACAGGGGTATTCTATTTTAACAAATTTGTTTTATCCTGATAATCACATTACTTGTTGCAGTTTATTTTCGATTGCTAAAATTACTTTGTCTTCTCTTCGTGAGAATAAGAGAGTGAACATATGCTGACATGACCTTGTATGCCCCTTGTACTACCCTGTCTCTTATTTTGACAAAGGGAAAAGAGAGGGCACACGCTGACGTATCTATGTGCTTCACATTAGTTGAGATGCAAGGTGCCACTGATTGTTAATCTTAGCATTTTTTCTTACTAATTTCCGTAATTATCTGAAAGTCTTTATTTAACTGCTTAAAGTTAATATAATAAATCATTTTTACTTTTACAAGCATTATCGGATTAATGAATTATATTCAAAGATTTGGTTTTTCAGTCCTTTATGAATTTTTTTAACCATAATTTTTTAATAATACAGTGTCCAGTAACTAAATTACATATGACATATCGCTGTTTTATGAAACATCACTTGATGGTAGAATAAAATTTTGATGAGTGCATGAAGCAATTCTATTACATGTATTACATACATACAATCATATACACTGATTTATAGAGGATCAGATTCTGTATTAGAACTTGAATGAATCCTGTAAATGAATTGTGTATATTTCAGTACTGTTCTGACATATTTGATGCTAAATTTCAGGCGTTCCGCCATTCTTGATTGATGGCATTTTTGGCTAAATAATTGTTACTGCAATGCTTAAGTCGAGCTTTTGCAGCCATTGGTATATCATTGGTCAATTTCCTATAGCGATAGATTCAGTTAATATTAATATACCAGGAACAACTACGACAACTATTCAGCTGATCATGTTACGAAAAGCATTGAAGATGCTTTGTGTTAAGAATGACGACACATCTGTGATTAAGCGGTATTGGCAAAATAGCCCAAAATATCTAGGTCCATTGCAAACTATTGCTTTTGAATGAAGTTTGTGTTTGTTTGTCTATAAAATATAATAATAAATACTTTTTTTAGATACTACTAGAAATGTGGACAATACAATTACAAATATTTTAGAAGGGCGTGTTCATTTTATTCCTGAGCAGAGTACAAAGCCAAGTACTTCAGGTCAATCTACTAGTTCTGCTTCTAATTTCTCTGGATCTTCCGCCCCAAGCTGCAGTTTCCTCTTTAATACAGCAGCATCAACGTTTGCAAAATCCGCTTTTGAAAGAAGCAAATCTTTTAAGGAAAGGAAAGAACAACTTATTGCAAATGCCAGAAAACGTTACATTGAAAAACACAATCTCAGTATACCTATTTAATTTTATTTTGTATATTTAGGTTTAGTGCCAAAATACTTTATTTCATAAAATATTGCCTTATCACGTCTACTGCACATTTTACAAATCATTTATTACTAGAAATTAAGTTTGTACATATTTTGACTTGTTATTTATTTCATAATTAAAATTAATATTGAAATTACGTCAATACTGTTTAATTGTTGATTAATTAAGTTGGATTTATTATTACCCATAAAGGTAGTTCTAATCTGTTTTAAAAACATAATTACCGATAAGGTAATATTGGTAATTAGGGTGATATTAAATTTTTCTGGTAATTACCGTAGTTTGAATATCCCACCTATTTTTATAAATTCAAAAAGTTACTAGATTGACACATAACTTTAAAAATTGTTCAAATGAACAAATTTTAAGGTTTTTGTGTTCTAGTTGTTTCTATTGGATATGTTTATTTTTATATATTTGATTAAAGGAATTATGGGTAAACTTCTAGAGCACAAAGTAAATGAAATATAAGATAGAAGTTCTGACAAACATGGGACATGAAATAGTAGCAAGATACAAAAAGGATGGAATTTGTCAAAAAAAATATATATATCTAACTGGTATATTAATTATCAACTAAAGACCAATAATTTGGCATAATACTCAATATTTCACACGTAGAGGTGATACCTTTTTAAAAATATTTTGTATGCTACTAAAATAGTAGTGTAAAAAATCGGATGAGATAAATTTGAAATCATATAATTTGTCATCCGATTTTTTATATTCTTATAAAATATTAGTAGTAGTAGTAGTTAGTAGCAGTGGGGCGGCCAAGACCTGGCAAGTAGGCCGCAAGCGGGCCCTTTTTACCTACCCCTGTCGTCCCTACCTAGCTTCATCACCTCTTCCCTCATTGAACCTACCCGACCTTCTAATATAGGTCAGAATGTCGGTCTACTCAAGGGAACTAACCTCTTCCCCTTGCAACTCCCCGGCCCCCTAGACGTCGTGTCTCAGTCTGCCGAAAGCCGCACACTCTGCCAAGAAGTGGGAAGGCGTTTCATCGCCCTCCCCACACTTTGGGCAGATAGGGTCTCCCTCAACACCTATCAATGATAGATGTCTTCTAAGCCTACAATGACCCGTTAAAACTCCCACCAACTGGTTTAGAGCCTTCCGGCTACGACTTAACAGCCAGGCCATCTTGGTCTTGCTTGGCTCCACTATAAAGTTGCGAGCCTGTCTACAGCCCCCACTCCTTCTCCACTGTTTACTTAGTGTCTCATGAGCCCAATCGTTAAGAGCTATGTTGACCTGCCTCCGTGTAATGCCTAAAATCGGTTCTGGTCCCTGGCCGGGTCCCTGAGATCCGAGTCGAGCCAGTTCATCGGCCCTTTCGTTCCCCGGGATTCCACTATGACCTGGTACCCATACCAATTTGACCTCTTTTCCTCTGGCCAACTCCTCCAGGGTATCTCCGCACTCTTGGATAAGGGCGGATCTTGTCCTTGGAGATGTTAAAGCCTTTAAGGCTGCCTGACTGTCGGAGCAGAAGTAAATATTTTGCTCCGGACAGTTCCTTACTTCCTCCTTGTTTGCTGCCATTAGGATTATAAAATATTAAGTAATACATTAAATGGCTGTCATTTATGTGCTGACTAAATAACAATAAAAATCTTAGGCATTTCTGATTACACCTTTATTACTTTTTTCCTTTATGTTAAAGAACAAATTGTCTACATGCCAGAGCAGTCAGTCCACAGTTGGTTTCATTTATTAGTTTCCTTTAAAATACCATAATGGATCCAGTAAAATAAAATGTGACATACATTTTTTTTTTATTTGTTCAAGTTCATAAATCTAAATGATTAACAATTTAGTAATGTTTGATTATTTCAGTTCAAATATTTCGATTTTGGTATTTTCATTAACTTGCCCATCTCCTCAAAGGTGGAGAAGCAGTGAGTGAATGAGTAAGATCTCAGAGGTGGTGAGTTAAATACGTTAAGATGTTACAGGTATGGATATTGGCGAAAACACCAAATAAACGTATATTTTAAAATTATTGTATTTGGTATTATATTAATATTAAAACTTGTAATGAATACAATTTGGATAAAGAAAATGTTTTTTTGGTAATTACCAGTAATTTTCTAATATTACCACATTTTTATTTCAATATGTGTATAACATATGACATACAATTATAAAATTAACCCTATACCGGGTGTTCCACATAAAAGTCCTCAGCCTCGTATCTCGGCAACGGAAAGATATATTTTGATTTTGAAAAAACATGGCTTCGTCACGGAGTTAAAATTTTTATAGTTTTACACAAGCACATTTTATAGTGCCGAATTATTACCTTATACAATGAAACAATAATTATCCACGTCAATTTAATAGATTTTTTTAAGAAATAGTGAAGTAATATGTATATCTGTAAAATATGGCAAGAGTTTTTTAAATACCTAATTCATTTTTTATAATAATTCATAATTATTTGTATGCTTGATTAGAATGAAACAAAATTAAATATTATTTCACTATTCCTTAAAAAGAGCTATTGAGTTGACTCGGATAATTAGTGTTTCATTGTATAAGGTAATAATTCGAAACTAAAATACGCTTGAGTTTGGGCCTAACCAAATGAAGGGCCCGATATCTCTGAAAATATTATTTTTGAAAAACAGTCATTTGACAAAAGTCATTTGAGATAAGAGGCTGAGGACTTTATGTGGAACACCCTGTATATGTAGCCTTGGGTGCTAATATTTTTTAGATAGGTACCCCCAAAAATTAATACATCCATTTAGCATTTTTTATTTAATATTGAGTTAATTGCGCTAAAGAATTATGAATTATGTCAAAAAAGTTGAATGTTATATGAAATCACTTAATTTAACGATATTTTGTTAACAAATAAATGAAAAATATAATGTTTAATTTTTTAGTTTTCGTTCTGATATCAGTACATACTCGATTTCACAATTTTTGTCCTTTCTTTAATGGCGCACATTAATATTTTTTTAAATAGATTTCAAGACATTCAGCCGTTTTGTCATAACTCCATGGGACTGTGACTCCTCTAATGCCTTTCAAATTTGGTATATTGCTCAACTTTGGGATCATGTAGGAATACCCTGTACTATTTTTCTTGAAATTCTATCTCTAGAAAAGTAGGTATCCAACTTGCTTTGCTGATATGCAATAAAACTGACCCAATATTTTTAAAAAAGTTTCACAGCTAAATAACTCAACTTTGTTGCCTAGCCACGAAAACGAAGTAAGCATAGTCCAAATCTTTAATATAACAAAAGAACAAGATTTTTGATAGTGTGTGTGTGTGTGTGTATATAGCAGGTAAACCTTGTACTTTAATCGGTTTAGAAAAAAAATTATGTGTTAGTGAACATTGTTTACAAGTTCAGATTCAGTGATTCAAAATCTGCATGAATCTCCTCTTACTCCAATTTATGATAATATAGATAAAACATTTAATTTGGAAGCTTGTCTCAGTGCACCATTCCATAATTCCCTGGCAGTGTGAGGTGACAAGTGACGAGCATGTGCGCATGGCGAAAATAGGTCACCGCATATGATAGCTGATTGCAATTTTTATAAATACAACATTCATTTTAGCTTTAATTTGAGTTCTATTAAGATATTTATAGCATGTCAGGTTTGTTTGCTGTCTTTAAAAAATTTACTTTTGAATTTGACGGTCTAAAAAAGCCTCGTCTTACGGAAAATTGTTGCTTACTGTTTTGCATTCAGCAGCTCAAAATCTATGATAATAACCACCAATTTTTTGTTTTTGTAGTGTGAATATTGAAAATATTCTGTTTTAGTTTTTCTTGATGAGGCTGGATAATTTTAATTCTTATATACATGATAAGAACTATTTCTATACGACAGATGAACGAAATATCTGAAACATATTTGACATAGTTTAAAATCATTTAAACACTATCTATGAAATATAAATTATACTTCATGACACTATCTTTTGAATTTATAAAATGTCATAGCCAGTCTGATATTGTCTAGTCTATTAATTTGAAAGAGATGCCGGAAACAACTACTCAGGGCAATGCGCTCTGACTAGCATTGCATTACTTCAGCATCTCCATAGGAGTCGCCACATCTTTCATTGAAACCAACCACCAAAGACTGACCGGTTTCGCACTTATTATGCGCTCGCCAGAATACCATAGGTAGTGAAATCGATGAACGATGTTGCGACATGATTGCTTAATGGACATCGTGAATGATAGTAGTGGTGACCGTAAAGCTCTTTTTGGGTCTTTGCTATCTGTCTGACAATTTTTGTCAAATTGGCAGACAGATAACGATCTGCTTTTCCGCAGGTGCCATTAAGCAGTGACTTCTATTGTCTTTGAGGAAAACAATCCTACTTATTTATTTGAAGGAGATGCCGAAAGCAACTATTCCACGGGCAAAATGCTCCGACTGACAGTGCATTACTTCGGCACCTCCATGGGAGTCGCTTCATCTTTCATCGAAACCAACCACCAGACACTGACCGCTTTCGCGCTTATGCGCTAGTCAGAGTGCCATAGGTAGTGGAATTAATTAACGATGTTGCGACATGATGCCTAATAGGCATCGTGAATGTTCGTAATGGTGAGAAACACACTATAGCTTTGGGTCTTTGCTACTATCTATTTGACAATTATTGGCAAATTAATACAGATAACAACCTGCTTTGTCTTTAAGGAAGACAATCCTACTTATTTATTTGAAGATGCCGAAAACGATTACTCCACGGTCGATTTGCTCCCTCCAAGAGGGCACTACGGTGTATTTCTCACCACCAATAACATTGTCTAGTTGATTTAGATTGCGTATTTTTGAATAGTGTATATTGAATTTTCCCCATTATCTTGATACATGTAACTCTATTCCATTCGGAAGTATTTCCTAACATGTTCATATAAGAACTTTTTTGTTACAATTGTTAGGTGAGTTGACGTTAAAGGTCAAATCGCCAATATTTGATGCTAATCAATCATGACAACTTTATCTCATTATTTCCATTCATTTATTTACTTTTTGTATTTAAACAAATTATTTTACTTTATTAACAGTATAAAAATATTTGATTTTTCTAATTGTATTTTACTAAGTATCTTAGGCACAAAAGGAAAATTTCTTTAGCTGTCATGAAAAGTTTGGCTTTTTATAAAAAAAATAATCAAAAACTACTTTTTGACAAGCAATAAAAAACCAGCAACTGTACGTATAATATTTTATTTTATACTAACATATAAATACAACAAAAAATATATATTTTTAATAATCCAACTTATTTATAAATCAATTTTTACATTAAAGCTGCAATATTTTTAGAGGTATGCGAGACCTAATATAATATACCTAAGTAAATTAAAGTAACTGTGTCCAGTTTACTTTAACTCTTATCAGCATTTAATTACCAATAATTATATGAGAGCAATGCCTTATTAGCAATTTTTTGAGCAGTTTTTCACCCTGTAAATGGTCAAGTTGATTGACACTGAATTACTCATTCTGATATTCCTTGAAAACACGTCCTTATATTTTTTCTCATTAAAATTCGTACTTTTAACATCGTATTAAATGTAAAAACTATGCTGCCAGGCTACCGACAATGTTAATCAAATTTTATATTTGATAATCTTTTTAAGATTATAAGATAATAAGATATTAATTATTTTTTACCATTTTGCGGAACATTTCATAATAAATATTATCAAAGGCCTAGTTTTATATGTGGTTAATTGTCAACCTCCACAATTCTGTCTATGCATTCTTTGTGTTTCCAAAGCTACTAGTAAGAACTTGTATTTATATATCAAGCAAACAATTTCCAGTAACAGATTGATAGATGGCTCAATGATTTGTAAAATTATTATACAAATGACTAAATACAAGTCCTACTAGTGCAATTTTTTATTTTTTTTAAACTTAGTTTCAACATCACAAATAAGCAAGTTGTAAACCACTGGCCAAAATACTTTTATTATGCGGAATTTAACAAGTGTAGAGGTCAGCAATTAATCACCAATATTTTTTTTCCGCTAAGATTTGAGATGTATCAGTATGTGATTTAAATAGGCACCAACATTCAAGCTTTATTTATTCCAAATACTGTTTCTTAAAACTGAAAATGTCTAAAAATTATTTTATTGCAAAAGTAAAGTATGTGTTCAATAAATATAGAACCTAAATAAGGGAGTGTGTATATAATGTATTCCAGTAAGAAATAAGTGGAAAACCCTATTGATTAACGTTTTTTATGTATAAATCAGGATACTATATGCCACGGCATAAGGCACCATTATGTAGTTGTAGTTAGACCAGATCTCAATTTTGATCTTGTTGCCCTGCCTACATTTACAGTCATAAGTAGTTTTATAGTATTTACTGTTTATGTACAGGCTGATGCAAATTATATCTTGATAACTTCAGGAATTGATAGAACAGGTTAAAATAATGTTCATTCATGATATAAACTTATTTCTTAAATCACATCGTTTCAGAGATAAGAGGACGATGAAATAAAAATTTTTTTCCCACTTTTTCCTCATAAAAATACTCTTGAAATAATACCTTTGACAATACATTAATTTGGAAGAGACTTATTTTGTCAATTTTGATAAATATTCCTTAAAACACCCTATTCCTTAAAAAATGTATTTATCATTTTTCAGTTTTAAAGAAACTAAACTACTCAAAACAATTATCAAATAATATTTTGAAAACCTTGTATAAAATACTTTACTCATAGAATTGGTAAACTAAGATTTTAGTACTAAAAACATCTTTTTTTATGCAAATTCTTGCAGATGACTTGATATGGTTCATTACTATTTTTTTGTATATTACTGGAAAATGTATGTTTTGCTTATTCGTTAATTTGTTAAAAATAGACATGAATCATAACAACAAATATCTTACTTTTAACAAATCTCGAGGCACAAACGGCTGTTACTGTTTGCTGAGGGATATAATCAAGTCCGAATTGCGCAGATTTTAAATGCTGCCTCATCAGTCATAAGTAACTATACTGTTAAGACAATAAAGGGAGACTAATAACTTTTCAAGTTGTCCTAGTTAAGGTTGTCGTAGGGCCGCAACTGCAGCACAGGATTGATTTTTACTGTTACCTACTTTAAAGAAACCGTACAACTACAGCTAGGAACTTATGAAATGGGCCTAAAAGAATATACCAGGATAGGATCACTGATCAAACGGTTTATAAACAGATTGAGAGTACATCAATTAAGGCCAAGGCGAGCAGCAACGGGAATCACAACTCACTAGGCAACATTACGTAATTACGTAAACAAAATAGCCTTTGCCAAAGAAACCGTCTTGTTCACCGACGAATCCAGATTTACTCACTTAACAAATGATTCTCCCGTAAGGGTATATAGAAGACCTAGAACCTGATTTGTACAAGATCAGTTGGATGCATACGGTGAAGGCACCAACCTCCACATTGTACAACACGGTACATTGAATGGCGAAAGGTACATTATGGATATCTTTCAAGAGTTCTCCAAGAGAGAGAGAGAGAGGAAGAGATTCCTTTTGCCCCATTTATAGGTAATAATTTCCTATTAATGCATGATAATGCCTATCGATACACAGCACGCATCGTGACGAGAATCTTGCAGGACACCGATATACCGATATTGATGTCATGGATTAGCCAGCAAGGACATCCGACCTCAATCCAATCTAACACATGTGGGATGCACTTGAAATAGCCATTAGAGGTAGATTAGATCCACCCAAAACTTTGAGCTATTATAGAGGAATGGAATAGAATTTTCGAACAGTTACGTCCAAAATTTTATTTTAGGTATGGGAACACATTGCGGGGTAGTTATAAGGGAATTAGAGAGAGATTTGGAATGTAAATATGTTGCGACCAGAAAGCAATATAATTTTTTTTTTATTTGCGCAAAAAATATTACAAAATTAAAAGTTGACTTCTTTCGTCACATTTTCGTGTAATTTTAAATACTTCATAAAATTTCTTTAAATACTTATATACCTACCCACTCTAAAAATAGTTAAATGAAAATTATTTTAAATTGCTGATTGTGTCAATTTAAGAAAAATGTGATAAACTGTTGAGTAGCGCATTTCATTAAAAAATAATCTAGTCATCCAACATGATCAAAACATGCTATCAAATTTGATCTCTAAATTTTAAATGGTACATTTTTGTATCAAATTATTCTCCCAAGTTTGCACCAAGAAGTCGAATTAATTATTTATTCTTTTTCGTGATGAAATTTTAATATCAATTTTAATATTTTTAAAATTAAGTAATTTTTTATCATTATTTCGCATATTATCTCCCAACCCTTATTTAATGTTCCAACTAATTTTGACTTAGTTAATCATCAGAGGAAACAGTTAAAATTTTTAGAAAATAAACCAAGGGTACCTACATGAAATCAGAAACCCTGCATATACAGAATTTACTCCTTTTATAGCTTTACCTCAAATTCAATTGGCACAAAATTTCATCTAAAAAATGTACTACAACCACAGATTTAATATCCTTCGGACGATATTAAATCTGTGACTACAACAATAGAAAGATATTGGCAAACAACCAATGATACCTGGATGACAAAAAATCCTTAGTGACTATGAAGATATGTTTTACGTGTATGCCTAAAATACAATCATATTGTCACAAATAATTCCGTATAAAAACAACTTTCTCCACACCAAACCTTAATTAAGAGATAATGTTTAGAACATGGTCACGGAAATATCTTCACTTCCATACTAATTTAGAGCACTTCAGATTGGCCATCAACAGAGTAATTACTGTTTACTAGCTATTATGTCTGCTGATAATCACAGTATTGGTAAATCAAGGCATTTAAAGGCATGTTACTCAAAGTAACGTTATGGAGGCATTTAGTTACAGCAATGGGTCTACAATGTTCTAAGAAAAAAGTATTAAATATACAAGTTGTGCTGAATAACATAATTTATCTATTAACTTTATTTATAACTAAAACATGTTTGATTAAATGGAACATGTTATATATCATTTTAAATTTTTCAATAGACCTTTATTACACAAATAGTCATATGCAATTTGCAAAGTGTATTTCTAATAGTAAGGAAGATATAGCCAAAAGCATTGTTACTTAGTTACAAGGCAATCATTTAAAACAAATATAAGTTTAGTTTGATTTGGCTGTTTGGCACTGTTCTTCAGAGTATCCGGTGCAAATTATTTTTAATTTTCAACACATTTTCTTCAAAATAAAAAACTTTTATAGCAGAATCAGATGGCACTGTATATTTTAGTAGGTATATATTAATTGGTCTGTGCCACTGAATAATCATTGTTTTTACAGGAATATAATTTTTAGTAGTGTAAAATCAACCTGTAGCAATATAATATAGAATGTTAAATTATTTTAAGAAACTGTTCTGTCTATATAGGATTACTAAAATATTGTTACATTTGTAATGGTGTTCCTGTTGTTTACGATTTATCTTAACCTTGTTTATAATTTATACCAATAATTTGGTGTATGATAAGTTTTTATCAGTTTTACATAAACAATATTTGGAAAAATTTCTAGCCAAATAAAAGCAAATAAATTTACTTCATTATACTCAATGTAATCAGTTAATATTTCGGTACATCTAAATATTTGGTCTACAGGTATCTGCAGCTGCCTCACTTATGCCTGACAAAGTAGAATATGATTTATGAATTGTTTTGCAACAGCACAAACTTTTTACAAATCCACCTAAACTATCATTAGAGTTACTTCTAAATATCCCACTTGATAATTCCTCAAAACTAGTATCACCTATAAAACATTCTAAACTACTTTTGGGGAAACCTTCATTATAATAAAGTTTTATAGTATCATAAGCATCCATTATTACAGAAATAAATAAACTTAGTATTATATAAATATATAAGCCTATAAAGGAATATAAATACAATCTACTAAAATACCACAATAATGTAGACTTTGCAGACATAATGGAAAATGTTGCAAACATATCATCTCCATTAATTAATGAAAATAAACATTCTGAAGTAGTTGATAGTGACCTAAATTTTAAATGATAAGGTCCAAATATCAACCAACCACAAAATGTAAATCCCGCATAAATCAATAAAGCGCATAGCAAAAATCGAGCCACTTGAGGTGCTGCTTTTTGTAGAGTTAATATAACGACATTGTAAGTTTTGAAAAAACCTAAATAACGTAGAACACCAAACCAAACTAACATATTTCCTACTCCTAGAAATAAACTACAAACATTCCATTGATCACTAGTAAATTCTTTCCGCTCAATTTGTTCTTTGATAGCTGATCCAATAATTATCAAAACATCATTTATAATAATCATGATATACCACAGGTTAAGAAATTTCATCCTATCATGATGACTAAGTGGCTGTTCAAAATGAGATTCAAAAAATTTGTTTGTTATTGTTTTCAACTGTTGAGCACGCCAAACAGCTCTACTACAAAGAATAAATGACACTATGCAAATAAATATCACCAAATAATTAACTAAACTTCGAAATAATGTATCAATTTCATTATCAGTTACATATTCTACATCACCTTTACACATTAATCGATAAGGCTCGGCATCCAAGGTGAGCAGCATTTGACCATCGTGATCCTCATTGTTGAATAAAATTGTAATATCAAAACGGTAACAATTTGGAGCTGTAATCCTTCCTGCTGCTTTTAAATTTACAGTTTTAAGAGAAAACATTAACTTAGCTGTAACTAAAGCTGAAAAATTGATATCTACGTTATTAGCACTTATGTACTCCTTAGAATTTAAGAGACCGTTATTGGTTTCGGATACATTTACACACTTTTCAATAATTTCACTGTCAAAGACATAAGATTCGTTGAATCCATAAATTGTCCCCTTTTTATATTGTTTCAAACAAAGTACCATATCTGTCATAGTATTATCTTCATTGGCATATGAATATGATCCCACAGCTTTATACACATTCGCATACCCTTTGTAAGCATAATCAATTGTTGAATAAAAATCATCTGTTTTATAAATAGCTAACGGTCCAGATCCTGGTGGATATGCATTTATTTCTCTAGTGGAATCCCATCCTTTCAAAAATAAATGTGAGAATGTTATTCTGTTATCCCAGGTATAATTAACATGATTATATCTGCTGTAGGCAAACAAACACAGTTGCATTGTTACCGTAATTATTTTGGTAACTTGGACAATAAATTTGTAAGGAAATCTTTTCTTAGCTTGCCACTTTTCTATGGGGTTCATGAAGAAAAATTGTAACTTTCTCCTCATTTTTTCTTCTGTTAACAAAAGCATAGTTGAATTGTGACAACACCTTTGGTGAGAGGAATCACATCTTTCATCTTCACAGTTTTGGCCATTTTCACATTGCGGAAAATTTTCTTCCATTGTTAATTGTTATAAATTTTGTAAAACAGAAAAATAAATATATACTCTCAAAACAATCAGTATTTCATGTTATGTGAATTGTGAACCTTTCAATCTTCATTTATATTTTGCCTTTTGTGTTCTCCGTTCTTGTTCTTTTTCGTAATTCGCATTTCACTCCCTCATTCACTGCCCCTCAATCCTCCTAACCCAATTTGACACAATTATAATGTGGCGTGATCTAGTCATCTGTGGATCTGATTAGGGATTAGAGATCGGTTAGGGATGGCAAAGCAACGATACATCGATATATTGAAAACATCGATACATCGACATTCAAACATAGATGGTGCTATCGATGTTTATGTATCGATACTTCGATTTGAATTGAAATATCGATAAATGAATGATGCCATCCAAGAACTGCAAGAACTGCACATGCTGCAAGAACCCTAAACAAAGAAGGACTGATCAATCAGTAACAACTAATCACATTTGTTTATCACTTATGTGACGTCAGTGTATTCCCTTTAGCGGGAGATTTGAAATTTAAATATCCTCTTTGTTTTAATTTGACAGTTTTAACCTTTTAACATAACCTATATATGTCACATTGTCATGTAGAATGTCTCGGTTGTCTTTGGAATGTCATCACTGTCATCAGTCATGTCATCATATCAAAGTATTTCTGTATCATATCATAGTAATCTGTGCACTGATTAACAAAACACAAGTTATCACAGTTGTCAAATCGACAACGATTTTTGCACAACGCACTTCAAATCGTAAGATATATATCGTAAAACACATATATAAGTACTTAAAAATCACATTTGATTGCATTAATACAGTCTCTGAAATATTGGGTTGGATATTTTGACTGAAAATTTTTGAAATTGCAATTAGAGGAAAATTTGGCAATAGGGGATCCACTGACGTGTTACGAGAAATCTGTTGAAAATGACCTTAAAATTTTTATGAATGAATTGATCAGTCCAATACCAAGGTCCAATACGACCTTTACTATAAAGGCGGTGAAACTCAATTAGAGTAAATTCAAAATGGCTACTGCAGTGGTCAGGAATTCCTTGTTGACGTCATGATCCAACTACACTGTGACTACACTGATATGCTCATAACTTGACCAAATTTCGTTTGTTCTGCGCACGACGTCATTCTTGATACAAAAATGGCGAAAATTCAAATGCGTTACTGTCAACGTGACTGTCAGTGATATAATTATTTTCGTGTTTGTCAATTGTATTCACGCATTATTATAATTGTGAGGTCCGAGGGTTATCAAGTTGTCATTTTTATATTATAAGGTGGTGTTTATTTACAGTAGTGCTTCTTATTATCTCTTCAAATTATAAAATTTAGGTTAGAATTATATTCGGTAGGTAGATCGGTACACAGAATGCGGTTTGAATTAAAATAAGAAAGATTGATATTAATCAACTATTATTTTAGTTTTCGTGTATGAATCGTGTATTATAATTCCATAATCGACGTTTCTTTTATATTGTTATCTTTGTTTACAAGTATTTTATTTAATTTTGTATCAAAACTGACGTCACGCTCATCGATAGACCACGCCCTCATGCGCATAGGCATATCAGTGTAGTTGTATCACAGCCTATACCAATAAGCTGTGGTTGTATCATGGTTGACGTTACAGTTATTAACGTCCATAGAAAATATCCTATACATACACTATACTACATTTTCTATGGGTAATGTGGCGGGAGGTCATGGCGTGCTCGCTTCGAAAATTATCTGGTAGCAAGTCTCTTGTATAATCTATGGTAGCAAGCGAGGTAATAAAGAAAGATGAAACTACACAATGCGCTCAATTACTTCACTACGTGGGAGAAGAGGCATTTAGAATTTATAGAACGTTCATGATACCGGAGAAAGACAAAAACAAATTAAATAAGATACTACAGTTGTTTGAAGAACATTTTTTGCCAAAAGAAAACATAAATTATCAAAGGTACGAATTTTTTTCCTATCGTCAACAACCAGGACAGACGGTGGAACAATTTATTACGCAAGTAAAGGAGCGGGGCATGAAATGCAAGTTAGGAAACCTTCTAAATGATTTAATTAAATTATGATTATTTGTGGAATTGCAAACAGCCAAACCAGGGAGAAACTGTTGCAAGAAAACCCAGAGACATTGGAAAAGGTCATAGAAATGTGTTATGTAATGGACAAGTCCAGGAAAGAGTGTCAAGCCATAGAAAATGCAGGTACATTGGAGGTTGATGTACTTCGTAATCAAGGGTGACAAGGAGCAGGTACTTCAAAGCATAACAGAGGTATAAAAAGCTGCACCAAATGTGGTAAGTCTCATGCAATTAACGCCTGTCCAGCGTATGGGAAAAAATGTTTTATTTGTCAAAAAGAAAACCACTTCTCGAAAATGTGTTTTAAGAAAACGGTGAACGAAGTAGATCAGAATAATAGGGTGGACTCTATAAATAATCTAGAATGTAAGCACAATGATGAATTTCTATTTGTGGGTAGTGTTGATAGGATATCAAATAATTTTACAGAAGAATGGTATACTTACCTACAAATTTCAAACTTAGAGGTTAAATTTAAAATTGATACAGGGTCCATGGCTAATTTATTAACAGAGAGAATATATAAAAGGTTGAGCAACGATGTGCTATCACCAAACTCTGTAAAATTAAAGTCATATACAGGGCAAACATTAAATGTAATAGGTAAATGTAACTTAATGTGTAAATCTAAGGATAAATGTTATAAAATTGAATTCTTTGTTGTAGACTCTAATACTGAATGTATATTAGGATTAAAAACTTGTAGTGAACTGAATTTAGTCAAAAAAAATTGATTCAATAGAGTATAATCCAAAAATAATTTATAACAATGTAACTAAAAGATATGGAGAGGTATTCTCAGGAATAGGGTGTATTGTAAATAAACCATATCATATTTCACTAAATCCAGGGGCGGAACCAGTGGTACAACCTGTCCGGAAGGTAACATTACCAATTCAAGAAAAGTTAAAAGAAAGTTTAAATGAGTTAGAAAAAATGAACATAATTAAGAAAGTAAATGGGCCTTCCGAATGGGTAAATGCCATGGTACTGGTGAAAAAACCCAATGGTAAATTGCGCAATTATCAATTTTGGACCCGAAACATTTAAATGAGGCTATAAAAAGGGAATATTGCCAAATTCCTACTATAGATGAAATTGCAAGTAATCTCGCAGGGGCAACCATCTTCAGCACTCTAGACGCGAATAATGGGTTCTATCGAATTGTTCTAGACGAGGAAAGTGCAAACATTTGTACCTTTGGAACACCATTTGGTAGATACAAATTTATGAGACTACCTTATGGAATAAAATCAGCACCGGAGTCCAGGAGAGGTTCAAAAGTTTGTTCTCGGGACAAGGGATAGCGGTATACATAGATGACATTTTAATATGGGGAAAAACTAGAGCTGAACATGATTGCCGACTGGAAAAAGTTCTGAAAATAGCAAAGGAAAATGGGGTCAAATTTAATATAAATAAATGCAGATTTGGGTTAAATAAAGTAGAATATATGGGTCACATAGTTTCAGAGAATGGAATTTCGCCGAGTCCTTCTAAAATACAAGCCATATCTGATATTCCTATTCCGCAAAATAAAACTGACATACAAAGATTACTAGGGATGCTAACCTATGTGAGCAAATTTCTTCCAAATTTCTCTACGGAAACACAATCATTGAGAGAACTGCTAAAGAAAGATAGTGAATTCATTTGCCAAGAGCAACAAGAAAAGTCTTCAAAATTTAAAAAATAAATTAACGAGTGAACCGGTTTTGCAGTTTTATGATGTTTCTAAAGAAACAGTAATTTCAGTAGATGCGTCAAAGTCGGGGCTGAGAGCAGTGCTTTTGCAAAGTAGGTTGCCATGTGCATATGCATCCAAAGCCATGACTGAGACTCAGATGCGTTGGGCGCAAATTGAAAAAGAACTTTTAGTTATTTGTTTCGGGCTGGAAAAGTTTTATCAATTCATTTTTGGGAAAAGAGTCACAGTTGAAACGGACCATCAACCGTTGATCTCTATTTTTAAAAAGCCTCTTAACAAATGCCCAGCACGTCTGCAAAGAATGTTGTTGCAAATTCAGAAATTTGACATAAATTTAGTGTGCAAGCCGGGAAAAGAGTTGTTGCTAGCGGATGCTTTGTCAAGAGCGTACAAACCAACAAATGAAAGAAAAAATTCAATGGATGATGAAATTAATGCTCACGTATGTATGATCCAATCAGAAATTAATATCACACCGGGGAAACTAGAGGAATTAAAAAAAGAAACGCAGGCAGATGAGGAACTGCAGGCTTTGAAAAAAGTGATTTTGGAAGGATGGCCAAATAAAAATAAAAATCTAAGTGATGAAATAAAAAAATATGCTCAATACAAAAGTGACCTATGTGTCATTAATGATATAATTTTTAAAGACAAATGTATTGTAATCCCAAAAATCTTAAGGGATGAAATGTTAGATCGCGTACACTACAATCATGTAGGAATAAATAAATCGATACAATTAGCTCAAGGTTCCATATTTTGGCCACACATGAGTCACCACATAAAGCAAAAAATTTCTAATTGTCACTTGTGCCTTAAGTACTCAAATTCTCAAACAAAAGAACCACTCCAGAGTCATGAGGTTCCTTCTTTACCATGGAATAAAGTGGGTTGCGACATATTTGAAATTAACGGTAGTAAATATTTGCTTCTAATTGATTATTACTCCAAGTTTTGAAAGACAGATTCGCCTTATTAGGAATCCCTTTAACGTTAATTTCAGACGGGGGGCCACAATTCACTTCACATCAGTTCAAAAAATTTTTAGAGGACTGGCAATTTCAGCACATTTGTTCTTCACCGATATACGCGCAATCGAATGGTTTAGCTGAAAGAAATATTCAGACAATAAAAAAAATGTTCATTAAAATGTTGGAAGAGAAAAAAGATGTACATCTTGCTTTGTTGATGTACAGAAACACACCTCTCACTAACAATACCTCTCCTGCAGAAATTCTTATGTGTAGAAAATTAAGATCAATTTTACCTTGTATTTCTAGCTCACTCAAACAAAAAATTGTAAAAAATCATGACAAAAATTTAAAAATTAGTCAAGAACAACAGGGAAAATATTATAATCAAACAGGAGTCAAGGAGTTAGAACCATTAAGTATAAATTCCAGAGTGTATATTCAAATTAACCAGGGTAGCACCTGGACTCCTGGTATAATTTTAGGAAAAATTAGAAACCGTACTTACAAAGTTAAGTTAGATAGTGGATCAATTTTAATCAGAAATCGTAGGTTCATAAAACACATAAAAACAAAAAATTTCTCTAACAATGACAGAAATTTTAAAATTCATCCACCTCTAATTACAGAAAAAAAGGAATGTATAGAGAACGTAGGGATTAAGTATTATATAGAGTTAGATAACAATGAAAATAATGATGATGTGAATACAGATAGTAATAGTGTTAGGAGTGAAGAGGAACCGGAAACAAATCAAAGTTTAGACAGTGAAAGTGAAAGTGAAAATAGTGCAGGGTCAAGTTTAGACTCCGAGGAGGAATTGCTGCGAAAACCGAAAGTAACGTCCTCAGGGCGTACAAGCAAAGGTCCTCAGAGGCTGAACCTATAATAAGAGGACAAGCATAGAAAGGGGGATGTAAGATAGGCAACATCAAATATATGCCTGTGTATATTGGGTTGCCTGGACATATATGTAATAGACAGAGATAATAAATAATAAAGGAGTTCACAACTGAATCTAGAAAATGGTGTATCATTTTAGTAAGCTCCCAAGCCAACAGTAATTTAAACATAATTTAAAGTATAAGAACATACTTTACACCACCCTCATTTGTATTAGGTCTTATATTTTGAGCCACTAAACCTATAACGATTTGTTTGGCTTTAACAACGGTTCCAGGTTTATTAAAACCTACATTTTTAAATTTAGGGTTTAGAAATTTGATGAAATTAAGGTGTTGCTGGTTTCTAAACCCCCCAGTCTTGATATAATGCCCTGTCTAAGTTTTTCAAAAAAATTTGTACTCATATTTCCAAATTGATTGCTGCTGCACATCTCAGTGTAAACATTTTCTAATCCATTTGTAATAATTATTACAAGAGATAAAGATACATACGTTTCACCTGACATCAATTCTGTTACATTGTAGAAAGGTTTCAAAATAATTGTCAATTCTTTCATAAACTTCCATTCTTCTATGGGTATTACCAGAAGGAACTCTACATCAATTAATGAGTGTTGTTCTAATGACTTCTTCCATTTCTACAAATATCTTCAACATTAAGTAAATCGAGTACCTAGTACTTGTATCTTTTAAGAGTTTATTAACTCTTTAACAAATTTTAAAAAATATTTACTAATATGCTATAAATTGACAAGTTCACCAATTTATTAACATTTTCCTGGATTCTCACACCGTTCTTGATGGTATTTTACGTAATTTAAAGTACACAATATACATAAAAATACAACACATAATTAGGAAGTATGATGATCCAATTCCAATCCTTTAAACGCAAGGTTTTGGTTAGATAAAGTATACTTTTTACTTAGAGATTATTTGATTTTATGCAAGTATTAGGTATTGACATATAAAAAGTAAATAAATTAAACTGGTTAAGAAAAAAGAGAAAGAATAAAATTTTGACTGCATTAATAAAACCTTGTGTGTGCCTAACATCTTTGTGCATATAATACTCTCTCATAGTCTTTCTTGTAGTATATTTTATGGTCTACAAAATAGTATATGTGCAATTTTACTCTTATCTTGTACCGTTCTCCCGAAATTCGTGGTGAAAACCTTAAAAGGAACAAATTTCGCAGTAAGAATAATGTGTTTAACAGCTCGGCTTCGCAAAATTGAGACATTTTATATTTTTAAGTTATAAAACGAACCATAATAACGAACATCTTGTTTGCGATTTTTTTTCGTAACTGTAAAAATAATCACGTTACACACAAAATATGCATCCCTATAATGAAAAGCGCTCTTTGAGTGACGGCATGCGCGGCAGACAAAAACTGAACACCGGGAGCATCCGGCCCTGTCTCCCTAACTGAAGATCTTAATAATGTCTTGGAATCCGGCATTTGATTCATAGGTTACTATTTAATTTAAAGTTCAAATAAGACAAAATTGGAAATTTTATAATCTTATGAGTTTTTTTAACATATTATATAGTGTTAAAAATAAAGTTATTTGTAAGTACCGTTTTAAAAATGTTTCTTCAATGCAACTCGCATAACAATTATTAAAAACTGCAGGAAATACCTTTCTCAAATACAAGAACAGGACAGAATTGTAGCAATCCACAAAAAGCAGTGATACTAATTAGTTTTCCTTGTCAAAAACTCCAAAAGCCAGAAGATAAATTTATTTTTTGATAAGATAGTTGAAACACGGACCAAATTTTAAATAAAACCTTCTTTTTAGAAGACGTCTTTAGTAGGTGCAAAGAAAGAACTTTTAATTATATTAAAAGTTCTTTCCTTTTTGTAATCTCTCTCATAATATCTATAAGCTTAATAAGAGAGTTGGAATTAACCTGGCATCCGTCAGGTAGAGTTAGTAGTCAACAATTATTGTTTTTAGACTTGATTTTTTTGTGGTTTATTTTAAGGTTCTCTAAATTAAAATAAACATGTAAAGAACTCAAAACGTCTTTAATAATAAAAATATCAGTTTTTTTCAAATATGGTTATGATAACAATGTATTACTATAAATATTTCTTTGCCTTAATAAACCTTTTAAGAATCCTTGATATAAAGAAAGGATAAAGAAAAGAAAGAATTTAAAAAATCACTAATAATATGATCTTCACTTTTGTAGAATCTGCTCGCAGAGGTACTGCGACACGACAGCACAGGAATATAGACATAAATAAGGACTACTTATTCTTGCATGGGGTCTACCAATTACTTACATAAATTTTTTTTATCTTAATTTGCTAAGGCAGTCTGTATTTCGATGCTAGTCTTACCCTTCGTTTCAGGTAAACCATAATAAACAAATATGCCTCCTATTAGTGAAATGCAACTGAATATATAAAATGTACTATCATGGCCCATAGCATCTGCAATTGGTAGATAACTTTTCGTAATGACAAATGCTAAAAACCAATTGAATGTTCCACCTATTGAGCTGGTAACACTCTGTACTTCAGTAGGAAAAACTTCTACAGCAATTACCCAGGGGATAGGACCTAAACCTAATGAATATGCAATTATAAAAACACAAACACAGGTTACAGGCAAAAAGCTCCATTCAGTCAATACATGATTATCTATGTTTGTGCGATATTTAACAGTGAAAAATATACCCACCAGTAAAATTGATAATGAAATTACTAGTGCTGAAATTATCAATAAAATCCTTCTCCCCAGCTTATCTATCACAAGGGAGGAAAAAAATGTAGTGAGAACTTGAAAGACGCCTACTAATATAGCAGCAGTTTGAGGATTCAGGTTTGAACCTGACATTTTAAAAATATTAGTTGTATAAAATATAACAACGTTTACTCCAGAAAACTGTTGGAAAAAATATAAAGCAAAAGTTATAATGAAAGCTTTTACAACGGTTTTTTTCCTCATCGTTTCTTGTAATGACACGGTAGTCCTTGAGCTCTCTTTTAAACAAGCCTCAATTTCATTTAATTCACTTTCTACATTGTATGACATCCCTCTTAATTTAATGATGGATGATTTAGCTTGATCGTATAAGCCTCTTTTAATCAGGTATGTAGGTGATTCAGGTTGAATAATGAATAGTAAAACAAAAATAAAAGGTAAACATGCACACCAAATCGTAAAATAAAGAGAAGTTAAATATTTACCGATTATATAAGCTAACAATATACCAACAGTTACCATAAGTTGAAAATAACTTGCCAATGTACCTCGCAGACTTTTATGGGCAATTTCACTAGTGTACAGTGGAGCAGCAACACAACATGCACCTGCTGCAAAACCTGTTATTAACCGACCAAAATATAACATTAACACATTTCGGGCTAACAATATTAATAACCAACCAGTAGTAAAAGGAACAATTAATAAAAGTAAAGTTTTCTTCCGGCCAATAAGGTCACATAAAAATCCTGCCGGAATACATATGGCCATCCCCCCTAAAGTAACGAAAGATCCAATCCATCCTATCTCATTCTCAGTTAGTGATATATTCCTAAAGTGTCCTTTTTCTAAGTCATCCAAAATTGGAGATGTCCAACCTAGTACTGTGCCTGCAGCTAATGCTGATAAAGTTGCTGTAAAGAAATTTTAACATGTAAAAATACATAGTGACTGGCATAACGCATGCCTTGAGGCATGAGGCTTGTTCCACGAAAAACCTTTAAACTGTTGATATCAGACAAGCACGTATGTTGGTAAAATTAACACGAAAATCTGAGATTCCGGTATCTTGGATTCATAGTTTAGAATATAGTTGAATATTCTTCTGCATTTTTTATAAATATTGATATCAATAGAGGAGGATTCTGCTTTATTAGAAACCTCAAAAATCATGAAATAGTGGCATATTTTAGGATTTATTAAAAACTAAAAATAATGTGTTAAAGTTACCCTAGATAAAAAACTTTGGAAAATTATATTTAAAGAAGTTATTTGGATGAAATTTGATAGCTATGCTAATATTTTCTCCAAATAAAAATATTAGCTCAGTAAAATAACCATTTACTTAGGTATATCGGACAAAATTAATGTTTTGAAAATTGGTAGAAATGTTAAGGATAGCATAAGTATTTTTAAAGTTTCCACCCCTAAGTAGTGTGGTTCATTCCCCCAGGATGTTATTTTCACCACCATTTTGAGGTTTTCTAGGTTATCTCTGGAAAAATACCTAGGTATATACAAAATTAATCCCTATAAAATTCTCTATAAAAAATGTCTACAGTTTTTTCTCTAAAATTAATAGTACTGTGGGAAATAAGGTGCACACATAGGGGTTGGTTCCAGGCAACACAATAAATTGTAATCTTTACTATAATCTAATTTAAAGTTCAATGTTTAACGCTAAAGCAGTGGCTACTAAATTTCACTTAAAATTATAATAAATGTACCACTTCCACCCTCTCTCCCCTACAAAATGAAATTTTTAAAGAAGCGAGAATACTTTTTTATTAGTTTTTTCTGAATTGTAGGAAAATACCCATACAAAGTAATTGTATATTGTATATTGTACTTGTTTCCACGCCACCCCAGAGGTACTAGGCGCGTTTTTTTAACGTGGTGTCCCCTGTAGGCCTATTCCACTAATTATCAGAATGTTACCTACATTAATTAATTTTCGTCTTCCATAGATTCAACATTCATGCATGATTGTCCACACTTCGGGTGGATTTTCAATCACTTCTTATAACAATTTGAACAACAGCATTTACAGCAAGTTCTAAAATAATGCAATATCGCAGTGACCTTAACTTGAGTCGTCTAAACGGGATAGCGGGAGAAAGTGAAATTTCTTACATTGTGGACTATGGAGTTGTGTATAGCTATTTATACTTTTTTCGCGTAAAGATAGCTTTAGAATTAGCCATATGGATATTTAGCAAAATATATGACCAGCGCTGATTATATTTGCGTCTTATTTCCCACAGTATATACTATTAATTTTAAGAAAAAAAGTGTAGACGTTTTTTATAGAGAATTTTATAAGGGTTATTTTGTATATAGGTATTTTTATCAAAAAGAGCACCATTCCCGAGATAATCTACAAAACCTCTAAATAGTGGTAGAAACGACGTCCTAGGGGATGAAGCACACTACTTAGGGATGGGAACTTTTCGGTTTAGTAATACTTATGCTATCCTCATTATTTCTACCAATTTTTGTAACTTTGTGAATTTTGTCCGATATATTACAATTTTAACTGCTATTTTACTGAACTATATCCAGTTTATAAAAATAAGGTTTTTTTTTTTTGTTTATTTAGGCACCGCCTCTACTTAGGAAGTTTAAATTTAGCATAATTTAAGTGTCAGATTATTATCCTACATTATAATCAGTCTAATTTGTTACTAAAATTAACTTATACTTAAACTCACTGAGCACAGGTGGTGCAAATGGGTATTATTATTTGTGGGGAGCTGCTGGGAGAAGTTTGATTTTTTGTCACATTATTTATTTATTTTTATTGAACAATTTTCTATTATAGTCCTGTAAGTGGGTATTCCTGTTGGGCTAATAAAGTTATTATTATTATTATTATTATTATTATTATAACTGAAAGTGATGCAAACCTGAAAATATTTTCATTGAATTGGAAATTATGGAACCCCCCCCCCATTAAAAAATTAGATTTGTATCATTAACCGAACCCCAAAAACGTCTAATACCCGCTTTGCGTGAATATCTTATCCGCAAAATTAATGATCAACTTATTAATTTTAGAAATCGATTATCTATTCTTTTTATCTAAACAAAAAAATATTCAACAGTCTTACGGTCATTGTAATCATGAAACATAAAAACATTAAGAATTAAAATTCAGTAACCTCAACGATTATTTATTGTAATTTTGGAAACTAGGTATTAGAAACTCTTGAAATGGCTCCCAGTCACGTAGTAAAAATTTGTTGCTTCCTTTTTCACAATAACATGTTCTGTCCTAACTGAAAGTACGTGAAAAAAATATTAAATTCATGTTAAAAATTGTAAAAATGGAGTACCTAGGTATAAATATTGTGATGAATCAGCTAAACAATTATGATAGGCATATCTTACCAGAGTTTAAAACTTCAACAGTTAACACAGAGTAAGTACTCAGCACAGAAGGATAAAACCTCTAAGTATTAAGTACTTAGTTATATCTATCTTTATGGGTCAAACTAATTTGCACTCCTCTTTATGTTTAAAAAAATTTGGTTAATTTAAATTTTATGAAAATTATTTGGTATACTATATTCAAATTTGAAGGATATTTAGCTAAGATTACCATTAAATACACATCATGCACACTATTATTTAGACAAATGTATACAAAGTATCTGAGTAAGTGGTGGGAAGGCAGTCCTGTAGAAAATGTAATTAAGACACCTTAGGTTACCAACCCATCTTAACACCAGCACCAACCTAGTCTTGCGAGATAGTTGGAGGAGATGCTGCCAAGCGACATCTCCTTTGGGCTGGCCATGATTCTTCTGAATTGGATTTTCTAATTAACAAGATTGTAGAGCGTAGTCATAAAGTAGGTTCATCTAATTCTTTCTTAGCCTCTACATAATAGTATTATCATGTAATAGCATGTACAATTGTTTTTTCTTAACTACGAATTTCCGTTAAATATCACATTCCTTCTAGGCATTGTCAGGTAAGTAGTTGCTGCCGTGTCTCTGTATTTTAAAAGCTTTTTACTCAAGTGACAGCAATTTGTTTCATTTTATCCCATAGCAACTTGAAAATAACAGTGTGAAATTGACGACTAAAAATAATTAGGTATTTAAATGGTTCCCAAAGTGTAATAAATATAGAATTTTTAGTCACCGATTTCATAAATCTTTTCAGAGTATAATCATTGAGTCCAAAGGTCCTATGCTGTCATCCTTACTAGGCTATTACTTTGTTCTTCGTGACCCATGTGTGCCCTTTGGCTATGCATAATAATATGGATGTTGTTCATATGGGAAAGCAAAAAGTTTGTTGTTATAACTACTACTATGATTAATTAATTTCGTAGATGTATTCAATATATTGAAGAGTAACTTTAGCTAAATGTCTTTCAAATTCAATTGTGGAATCTCACCGATTGGCTTCTGTATTTAATACCTGCAAATGCTGCGACATACTGTGGACATTTCTTTGGCTTCTCTTCTTGAATAGGTTGTACATTCTGAGTACCCTAAATATTTAACAGAAAATATTTCAATAATAATAAAGGAAATATATAGGTACTTACAACAGATTCGTAACCGGACTCACACACCGTTCCGGAGTGATTATTATCCAGCAAAGAATGAGCGTCTTGATTCATTTCCAATCAATACTAGATCCCAGAGACAATAAACCTAGATCCCAAATCCCAAACACTACCTTTTCTAATCTATGATCCCAAAGTCCCAAAACCCTCCCAAAACAACTCCAAATATGTTCACACCCTTTACACCTTTGTTGTATTGTGTTCTGACCATCATGGTTCTGACCCTGACATTTCACAATTTTCACACAAATCACAGACACAGACAGATAGGATAAATAAAATCATATCATGGATAACACAAAACCACGGATTTCTTAAAATAAACTGGATCGCTAATACATACTGGTGGGGGTAGCAAAAATAACAACTGATAGGCGGCCGCCATACTGTGCTAACTTCTAGGTATTTTTAAACTAAATGATGGTAACACTGTTGAGTTACCATCACTGCTTTTATATTTTCTTTTTGTTTTGTGGTTTATAAATGAAGTTCTGTGTGCAAGGTGCAAGTTATTTATTTCTTAATCTGAAGAAAAAACATGCAATTTCATCATTTCATCCATTTGGTCGAAGTATTCAATGTTGAAAAGGTTGCGATAAAAGTCTAAAAACGTAGATATCTGTTATCTGAAGAGTCAATCGAAAAGATACAAGGTGAAAAAGGCTGCAGTTTTGGAAAGAGTGCAAATTGAAGAATTTTTGACTAAATCTTGTGATAAAGAATATTTTATGATTAAGGTAATAACTCTTAACTTTTTAGACAATATGTATTAATAATAGTTTGAATCATTTTAGGTTGCGCTAGTACCCAGTCAGCACAGGTTCATCCTCAGGATGTACTTAGTACACATTCTTTGGACATATGGGATATCCTAAGGAAGTCCTCCAAAAACTCCAGGATATCCTTAGGACACCCAAATGGGACAGCCCAGATCTTACTGATAATGTCCTAATGACATCCTAATTAATATCCTCAGGACATCTGGAGTATTGGATAAGGACAAATGTGGAGATGTCCTGAGGAGGAATGGTTACTGCCTTTGTTAGGTTATTCAATCTAAAAGTCCAAATAGGCGGCATGTGGAGTGACGCATCACACGCCAGGTATGCTGCTAAATATACCAATCCACAGGAACTCACGCCTATCTGTTCTATAAGGACACGTTGGCGTGTCACTCTTCAGGCTGTCTATTGGGATTTTAATGCACCTTTTAGCTTGATTATTTTTGAACTTGTCGTGCCCTGAGAATCTAAATCATTTATTTTCTGATTTATACATATGTATAAATATGAGACAATTTTTTAAATAGAATCACTTTGAAAATGCACTTCTATCTATGCATTCAGTTTTTGCAAGAAGGAACTGGAAAATAAAACAATTTATTAGTGAAAATAATATATTCTAAAATATTGCGGGTAATTCATTTATTCCTGTGTAATCCTCTCCAAAAGGCAGCTTTGCTCTCGGTTATGGTGGTCTACAGAGTATTTTATTATTTAGTGGGACGTCCACAATCACTTTCATCATCACTGTCTAATAATCTCAAAGGTCTAACCCTTTTCTTATCCTATTATTATTATCAAAATTTTCAGAGTCCGTATCTAAGTTAGAAGTATTTTCTGCTTCTTTCCATTTTGTCCGTGCTTTTTCAAAATTATCTGTAATAGGTAAAAAGGTACATAATTTAAGAAAGTAATTAATAACCTACATTTCTGCAAAATTTTACGGAAGTCAATTTTAAAACTAAACTGTCAAGATAAATTTCCAAATACAGCACACAAGTTTGAACATATTAGATAAAAAGGTTACACCCACCTGTTGCATCCATGCATCTTGTGACATTATGAAGATTCCATGTTTCTTCAAAGGATTCACCCTTTTTAAGTGCTCTATCAAATCTATTCTGATCTTTAAAAGGTGGCCAAAATACTTTCTTTTTCATAGGGGTTAGCCACTTTTCGTGTACTATAGATACGCCACCACTTGACCACTCTACAATTACAAAGGCCATGATTGCTATCCTAAAAACATATTTTATTTTTATTAACAAAATAATAAATAATAACATCAATCCCACAAGAACCATATACATACCAGTGCCACAGATATCCACACAAGACCATAAATCAGTAATCAATTCGTAGATAAATTAATTAAATTAATCATAGTAATCAATATAACAGAGACTATTATATTTTATCTATGACTATCACATCCATCACAATCATCATATCACACATACACAAATTACTGAAACTCAGTAATTTGCAAAGAATTTGTGCACACGTATCCCATCAACATATTGAATTTAAAACGACAGGAAGGAGGGTACGCTCTATCGGCCACAGTAGAAAACGGGACGGAAGCGGCCATCTTGAACGGCCAAGTGTGACTCATTTATTGTTGACTATTGATAGAGGTTGTGTTTGTAAAAGTGCCTAAAACGAACGGTTATGGTTACTTGTGCAGCTTGTGGTTGTTCTAAAACCACGAAAAATAAAAATTTTGGGAGTTACATTTCATAGGTGTGTTATATTCTTTCGTTTAATTTACTTATATTTATATATTGATGCATTTCAAAAGATTTGATTGTAAACATCAATAAATGTCAAAATCATTGTCAAAACAGCACGCGAGGCAGATCAGTAGCGTAACATAGGTACATGAGGTTTGGGTAGGTATTTTTAGTGTAAAATGTTTCCAAGTAAACAAAAATGTATATTTTTTGTTCAAATTCACCGAAACTTTGTTATATTTGTTACGCAAATAGTATTGTTGTGAAAAAAGTGTTAATTTCTCCACTGAATATATTTATTCCACTGAGTAACCTTTCAAAACGGTACGCCACTGCCATACCGGATACAGCCTTGCGCCATTTGCAACAGCCATTCTGGACGCATATTCATGTAATAAAGGCTCCTTCCTGTAGTTTTAAATTCAATGCATCAACATGACGCTGCGCCGCAAGATGGCTACTTTACCACAGCCTACCATGGTAAGCTGTGACTTTACTACTACTTTCACTTTCGTTCCGTGACTTCCGTGTCCGTGTTCCGTTAAGACGCGATCACGTGAACAGAATTAAACCGAGACGGATGAACAGCTTCCTCACGGTATGATTGGATGAAAAGAAATTACGTGCCTCTTTAACCAATCAAAACAGGAAGAAGCTGTTTCTTTCCACATCATGGTGGAAAAGCTCCCTCGACTTTATCATCATATTATAACATAAACTAAGCTTATTGATTACTAACTTGTTTCAGTAATTAATTTGTGCCCATTGATATTATTTTATTACCTAGGCATTGTTTATTTCAATATTAATTTCAAAAAAGCTATGGCATAATTATTTTTATTACCCTTTTCGTAACGTAGCACTTAGCTATTATGAGAGAAATATAATAATTTGTTTTAGTTACATGCCACCTTAATTTCCTACTGATGTAGGTAGGTATAGGTCAAGGATTGTTAACTGTTTACAGGATTGCTCGATCCCTATACTACAATGTAATCCATAATTGTGACGTCATCAAAGATCCAAAGATCTCGAACTTGTAGAAATAGGTACACTTTATACTGTTATTACAAACTTTAATAAATAATAATATTAATAATCATTCAAATACGAAAATTCTCTTGCAAATGTGAAATATAACAAACACAAAATAGGTATATTTTGACAATTCGATTACATATATCTTCCATGACGTCACAAAGGCGGATGACAAAATTGAGCGATCGAGCAATCTTGTAAACAGTTAACAATCCTTGGGTATAGGTACCTTATTTTAGCATTTGTTTAATTTGTTTAGATTTATCTCCCAATAAATTATAACTATTTTTCAAAATATGCCCAAAAATGGCCTCACCAAATATTTATGGGATATCCAGACTTGATGAATATAGGACTTTCCATTGCGGATGTTACCGGGATCATAATAGCCTCAAGAGATATTTACAGGATATTCATTCAGGACTTGCCTAGGATATCCTCTACTGGGACATTTTGAGGATGAAGTTGGCTTATAAATTTGTCCTGAAAACATCCTCAGGATAATAATCCCAGGCAGGGATATAAGGACTTGATTAGGATATCCTATGGAGAGAGTGTGCTGTGTGGGTAATAGGAGTCTCTGGTGCTTGTCGATGCTACGAATTGACGAATTTGAAAATCACTAATGTATAGGACACTGGCGCGTATCTAGTTGTTTCGATACTAGATACCAAGACCGGCATTTCACGAAAGTTTAAAATTATAAATGAAGGATTTTCTATCCAACGACGTAGAGATGTGTAGAAAATGTATTTTCCTAAGACCAAAGAACTTATCACAAAACAGATTCTTTTTACATTATAAGAATCAAAAATGTACTTCTCAGCCTGTTGGAATCAACACATTGGCAAAAGTTCCATCAAAAGTTGCATCGTTTCTGAACTTGGCAAACGCGGAAGCTTATATTGGCCACTATATGAGGGTGCACTTCAATAACATTATTGGGAAATAAAGGTGCCGACTTTACACCCATCAAGCGGCATGGTGGGTGGAAGAGCCCTGCTGTGGCAGAGAGCTATATTGAAGACTCCGTATCTAACAAATTTGGTATTGCAAGGAAAATCCAAGGTTCTTCTCGTTCAAGTCATTCCTCAGGAGAAGGAGACATCCAAAATTTGTTGCAAGAAGCAACTACAAGCTTCCTATTAACGGAAACGAAGTGAAATATGAAAAAGCGAAGAACGAAATGTCTATTAATATAAATGTTAATGTTAATTTTAATAAGTAAATTAAATTTGGTTGATTTAAGTTTATATTTTTTTATTATTTCAGTAGTGGATAATAGGTTACTTTATATGCTTTATAAGTGTGGATAAAACTCCTATTATAATGTGATTGTGTGTATAAATTATATTTTAAATGTGTTTTTATTAAATTCCTACCATAATCATAATGATTTTGAGTTTTGAAGTTGTTAATGTTATCTTTTAGAAGCAGTTATTACCATATTGTGTATTATAAACTTCATGTAATTTTATAACAAAATAACTGATTAACCTATCCCAATTCATTCGCAATATTTAATAACAGTGTAAAGTATAAATTTGACTAATAACTACTTGACATTACTAATTGTATGATATCATTCAGTTAAAAAATATTTTTTTAGTGCCGTTTTTACTGATAAGACGTGCAGCTACTTTCATCGTGGCTTTTTATATATGCAGCTCCTGCCACAATTAAAATAACTACAAACATATGTCTAATTCTTCGATAAATACCTACCTTATATCGATACCTTTTTGCCAAACTATCGTAAGTGACATTTTCCATGAAAATGACTATGGATCTATCGTAAGTATAATATGCAAATACACATCTTGGTAGAGGTAGATAGATCCATAAATATGTAAGCGTATTTGAATGTTTCACGGTTAAATACCTGCATACATTTTATCGTAAGTAACAGAACTGTAATAGGCAGAGTGGCAGAATTGTCGTAAGTAGCCTAAGGTAAAATTTAGTGAGTGACTTACGATATTTTGGCAAAAAGGTATCGATATTAGAATTCCTCAAAACAATATACAAAACTGATCCTAACTAATTTTTATACTGCAATCAGACAAGGTTCAAATACTTGGTTGACAAACCATGTTACTTTAAAATTTTTTGGGTTAGTTACTAAATTATGTTTAGACAAGTAACTATTATGAACCAGTTATAATTCCGGCTAATGTAAAATTTATTTAAAAAATGAAGTTGTAACAGGAGAAATAAAGAGTGTCGTCAATGAATTTAATATACATTGGTATCTACCAGACATACCATTGGAAGATTTGTACATATAGGGAGTGTCTTTACAAGCACATAAATTTCGACTTTGTCGAAAATCATTTCAAGTCAAATTAAAAAGAGATGATTCCAATTATTTGAAATGCACTATAAATAGAAAAAAATTATGTGTACCTTTGCTGCACAAATATAGTCCAGTCTGTCAATTACTCGTCATATCTAATGCACAAATAATACAATTTAATCTTTGATATAACCCTATATTAAGTTAACTTTTTAGACCCGCTGCTAAAGTATTTTTATTACAACAGTGTACATATTTTATACCCATATCCATCCATATAAGTAATATTTAGTTAGTCATATGCCCATATCTCACCAAACTATTTTCAAAATTTCCCTCTGTAAATACCTCAACATCATTAGCTGAAAACTAGCCAATGGAATGTTAGCACAGTGTGGCGACCACCTTACAACTGACAAAATGATAGTTAGGAATCAGCGATCCAGTTTATTTTAAGAAATCCGTGCACAAAACAGAAAAAGAATGGATAAAGTGCATGATACAACTACACTAGAGATGTGTCGTTCGCGAACGCCCCGTTCGATTGAACCGGGTCTCAGTCGTGAACGAAATGTACCGGCTCGCGTAATTTTAATGAACCGGTTCCCGGTTCTCGGCATTGTAGAGATGTGTCGTTCGCGAACGACCCGTTCGATTAAACCGGGTTTCAGTCGCGAACGAAATGAACCGGCTGGTGTAATTTTAATGAACGGGTTCCCGGATCTCGGGAACCCGTCGCAGTAGCTTGTTCTAGTCGTATTATAGTCTAGTTATATTATTTTCATTGAGAGGTTTTTGTTAAATCGGTGATGGGTTTTTAGCCGCTAATTATATATTTAGCCAATGCTAATTATATAACTAGCATTTAGCTGGCTAAAAATATTATAATTAGCCGTTAACAGAATTTTTATATTGTTATATATTTATATTGAATACATTGTTTTTTAATTTTTGACACATCAGAATAATTTTTCGCAATTACCAATAAAATATAAAGGTCATTCACGTTAAGTTTAATGTGACGTCATTTTCATTAATTAATTGTTGTCAATATTCAATAAACAAATGACCAATAAATTAGCATAGCATTTGCCATTTACAAAGAATTTTATATTTGGCAACCCTTTCTCTGCGTTGTCAAGTTGTTATTTATTTATATTGCTTATCTATTGTTCGCTAGTTTTTGGTGTTTAGTTCTACTTAAATTCTGCTCGTATATTTTCTATTTACGTTTTCTAGTTATTCACTTTATTTATATTAAAAACAGTTCTTCTCAGAACTAAAACTGTTGCGATTCTGTAACATTTTTCAAACTCCCGCCCGCAAAAAAGTTACATCTGTCAACGGCGTATTTTTTGACAAGGTGACGTCACTTTAAACTTAACGTGAATGACCTTTATCTATTCATATAACCTACCTACTAGGTAGGTAAGCATAATAGGTACTATTAGGTCATCATATTATAAGTCATAGCAGTACCTACTTTGATAAGGAGAAATTAAATCTAGGGGTAGCGATTATTTTGTGTTTTATTTTATAATACCGCAATGCTCATCATTCAATTAAGTCACCGAATTAAGTACATCAAAAGTAAAAATAATCGTACAAATTAAAAAATAAAAAATAAAACAAACTAAATTAAATTAAAAAATAAATAAAAGTTCCAATATACCTCCCTATGAGGCAATTTTTATCACTGACACTATAATAATTAGCCTGCTAATTTTGAAAGGATTTTTAGTCGACGGATAAATATCGATAATTATTCGTCCATTCGATTCAAGTGGAGACGAAAGTCTCCACTTGAAGCGAATGCGACATCGAATGCGAATAATGAAAGCGAAAGCGACATCGAAAGTAATGTAGAACAGAGGGAAAAAAGAAATCAGAAAAGTTGCCAACAAAAATTCAAGGCAGATTGGAAGTTTGGCAGACAAGTCAGTTTGGAAGTTGGCTTATTTCTTCATCGGAAAACACCGGTTTTTGTAATGTTTGCTCAAAAATTTTAAAAAGGGATATAACTCATATCCAAAGACATTCAAGTAGTGTGCTGCATAGTAAAAATTTAAAAGCGACTAAAGCGATATTTTCGAAAACAATAGACAAAATATTAGTAAATCTGAATAAGGATTCTTTACGAAGAAAATTAAAACTGCTCAAAATGTTTCGTTATACGAGTAAAATTTTATATGAATTTCAGATAATATCCGAAAAGTCCTAGAAACGATTTGATATCTTTGGGAGTCTTAGGAATAGGGAATTTTTTACCGCTTCTATCTTTTTCGGATTTGGGCTATTCCTTTGGGAGTAATCACCTGTCCTAGAAAGTCAACAAATTTACTTAAAAAATCTGATTTATCTAGCTGGATTTTTAAATGAGCCGGTCGAAAGGCTTGAAATACAAGTCAAAGATTCAAAATATATTCTTGTAGTGATGTAGAGAAAATTATAACATCGTCCATGTAAATTAAGCATATTTTATGTTGGAGATCTTTCAAAACATTGTCCAG